>OX376331.1:5002500-7502500 GCA_947369225.1 Hofmannophila pseudospretella
AGATTCACCAAGTACCAACAACCGCAAGTATTAACCTTATCAAAAATAGTTATACACCCTACGCACAAAATCGGCTCATCTTGATTATTATCAACCATATACGGCTTTTCTAAACCCCTTTATTCGACAATGGCTGATCTGTTTTAAGTTTAAACTTGTATAATATATTTTTAACAAACTGCTCGGTTTTACTGTATCAATGTGTTGTGTTAAACCGCAATGTGTTGACTTGAAAATATTTTAGTAATTGTCCAGAAGTGTTATACCAACTTAGCTACTTGAATAACTATTGCACCACAATGATGTAAGTAAGTTTTTACTCTGTAATTGGTTATAGAAACGTAGTAATTTCCACCCATGGTACAAAGACAGGTACGAATTTATAATAAATTTTTATTCCTTTCTTGGAAGTGACATTCACACTCCGATGAATTTATTGTTTCTTGTGACATCTAGATAATTATATCGTGAAAAAGTTGTCCATTGTTCAATGTGTACTTAAGTGCTATTTTATTATAACGGATGACGCCGGCAGTAGTATCTATATGAGTTTAGGAATAGATCAAAAGATGAAGATCTTTTTGCTCGTATTATTTATCTATGACTCAGAGACAAGCGATAAAATAATAAAAAAAACTTATGTTTAGGAATAGATCCATTCCTACCTAACAAAATATTTACAAAGAATCAAATCCGAACGTGTCGAATTCAAATTCGCAGTTTCTAGTGGAATTTTGCTTTCTTATTTCTTTGCTTATCACATCTTTAGGTGGCAGG
Source organism: Hofmannophila pseudospretella (assembly GCA_947369225.1). Classification (NCBI taxonomy): domain Eukaryota; kingdom Metazoa; phylum Arthropoda; class Insecta; order Lepidoptera; family Oecophoridae; genus Hofmannophila; species Hofmannophila pseudospretella. Next base: position 5,003,278 of record OX376331.1, read on the forward strand.
CGGAATCCTAGCTACACATTTTTGGGGGGATTACGTATATAGGCAACTGATAATTTGGTGGGGCAACTAATTTAATTAATACTTGGTCATATAAGTTGTAAACAGAAAGATTACAACTTATATGACCAAGTATTAATTAAATGAGTTTTTTTTGTAGATCTGATCTTGAATTCTCGTAGCTGAACTGCTGGCTGATGAGAGCCAAGTATGGCCGTAGACGGGAGAGAGGTTGCCCGAAATCATTAAACCCACTGTACGTTTTTTTTTAAATAGCCTATAGGCTGTCCCACTGCTGGGCAAAGGCCTTCCCTCCTCCTTTCCATTTTTCCCTATCCTCGGCGTCCTTATACCATTGTACGATATACACTGAAAAAAAAAACTAGTTTACTTCAAACAAGAAATTGTTCACTTCAATCAAGATATTAGTCGTATCTATCAAGTAATATGTTCAAATGAATTTACTTCAAACAAGAACTTGTTTCAATACAAGCATATAAAGACGGCTTGTTAACTTCAACCAAGAAATTGTTCACTTCAACCAAGATCTTAGTAATTTGTTCAAATCAATAAAAAATACTTTATATCTCAAACAAGCTTTAGTGTAGTCGTACCACATATAGACTAAAACTGAGATATTTAGTAATAACATTTACTAATAACAGTGGATCCCACACACAACAACACAAGTGGCATGTTATGTGACACACGCCCCATAGACAAAGCGTGAACCTTCCGTGACTGAGCCCATAAAGCAGGCAACGGACAGTGGGCACCCGTCACGGTAATGGCTTTCCGATCGGTATTGCTAATGTCGTAGTAGTGACCAATCATCCTAGGGTGACAAGAAATGTAGAGCAACATCAAAATCAATCCTGGATGAAAGAAAAACTGGTCGCCCAGGGGTGGGCTTTCGTTCCTTCCTGGCATAATAAAGTAATAGTGGTTAGGGAATCGGACATCCAAGCGGGGAAGGTCGAGGTTTATAGTCCTACTTCATAGATTTCTTATGCAAATCGTCGGTGAAGTTCGAACACCGCTTAAATCAAAATTTTACAGTTTTGACCTTTTACTGTCATTCGACGGAGAGTCGTTCAACGACGAAATATTGAAAATATGAAAAGATATTCCTTGGATGGGACGCGCACGACACGATCCTGCGTCGCCGCGCCGGTGGTGCTGCGCTAACCTTTTTTTTTCGTACTTGGTCCTAACGACCTTTACAGCTTCACCGGGGTTTTTGGGGCGATCACCGGGGTTTTTGGGGCGACCTGCGCTAACCATCTACTTAACTAAATCCGATCCGCTTTCTAAGAGTTGCAATAAACTTCCTTAATGTTAAGGTTTTCTTAAGTCTCATGTCATCTCTATCTAGAGCTATGGCGTAGGTAAAAAGGGATAGCATGTATCTTAATAAGACCTGGACCATATGCGCCGGTTCGGTTCGCTGCAGCCAATCACGAGACGCTGACTTCAAGTGGCGGAACGCTTGTGATTGGCTGTAGCGAACCGAACCGGCGCTGGAACCAGCGCATGTAGTCCCAGCCTAAGACGCTATTATTTCTAAACGTGTCCGACTTTCTACTGAACTATATCGACTCTACCGCACACGCTTTCCATTAAAATCTTTATTCCTCTCTCGACTTTCATTGTTTGGCGCCTTTTAAACTGGTTTCAATTATTAAATTGTGCCCTAATGTCCAACTATTGTCGTTGTACAATTGTGTTGTATTCAGATAATGGACCAGTGGGCACTGTAATCGAGAAGAGTCAATATGTTCGATTGGCTGTCCAAACTTTGGGCGATTAACCAGTAATTTATGTTGTGCAGTCTATTCTGTTTTGTTGTTTGTTTGTCGGTTGATGTTTGGATTTTGCACTGAAAAAAAAAGATTGTTTACTTCAAATATGCACTTGTTTCGAATCCGTTTCAGAATCAATACGAGCCCATCACATAGGTACTTTAACCAAGATCTTTATCTTTATCGAATAATGTGTCCAACTAAATAAAGTTACCTTGTAGGCTTGAATCAAGACGTATTTTACTGATACGTAATGTAGATATTTTTTTATTTTTATTTTATTTTATTTATTTCAAAAATATGACAAAAGCCTTAAACTAAGTTACAAATAAAAAATACTAATGAAATTTATGTAAAATATCTTAATCTAAATCCGAACAGAGTTTATTCCATTTCAAAAGTTAATGTCTAGTGTTTTTTTTAGGCTGGGTGAAATATTTTCATTTGATACCTACAATAGGTTGCCCTGTGCTGTAGGGATCATTTGCATATAGGACATATCTTTCACCTAAAAAGCAATTGACGGATTTTTATACACATTTACAGCATATTACAGTGATAGATCCTAATGTGGATCGCCTGGGGTGGTACCACTATCTATTTCTGCCGTGAAGCAGAGATGCTTGCATTTCTGTCTTTCGATTTGAAGGGTAAGAGAGCCAGCGTAATTTCCGGCACATGAGGCGATCCATCTCAGTCCTCAAGGTTAGCAGCGCATCAAAAACACTCTAGTATTTAATACAGTGAGGTGAGATATCTATGAGCGACTGTGACCACTTACCACCAGGTGGCCCGTTGGCTCATCTGTCCTCCTTATTTAATAAAAAAATATATATTACAGCTCGTACAGTAAATTAAACAATAAATTAGTGTCAATAAACCACATCGCTATGACGGGATTTTACTGAAACATTTTCAGTGATGACACGAAACTTGCCTAAAATAAAACTAAAATTTACAAAATGGTTGCGTGCACCAACACGCTTAGTGTAATGAGGTTGTGATAGTTTTTCTTTTCAACAGGGGGGCGATGCTCAGTTGAGATTTTTGACAAAACATAGCGATATGTCTCAAAGGGCAAAAGGCATGGAAAAAAATAGTCTCACCTTAGGGGGCGTTCGTTCCTTCATGACAAAAGGTTTAGGGATTAATGGTTATGGGAACCTTGCTGGTTAGGGGTAACCAGCAATTGTTAAGGACTAGGTACGTTAAATTTGCGCCTGATGAAAAATTTGTGACAGGTTTCCATTTCTTTGACAAAGAAATAAAAAACATAGCTAATTAACTACATTTATTAATTCGAGTAACATGCAAAAAATCTTCAAATTAATAATGTCAATAATCAAAAATAAAACCCTTTTACACTGGTATTGAAGTACTTATCTTCAACTAGTCGGTACACTAGGGAAACAAATATTCATAGAAATTACAGTTAGGCTCAATTTACATTACCGCGGATGGGAATGGAAGCGAATTTTCGCAACGTAATTGTACATAACATAATGAACTTTATGTCAATTGTGTAACATACAAACTAAATACGAGCCAAAAAAGAGGTCGCGCGTCTTCCGGGGAATCCTCGCGCATTCTCGAGAATTCCCCTAGCGGTAAAGCGTATTTAGTTTGTATGTTACACAATTGACATAAAGTTCATTATGCTATGTACAATTACGTTGCGAAAATTCGCTTCCATTCCATTCCGCGGCAATGTAAATTGAGCCTTAGCTGTGCTTAGAGTACTAATAATAATAAGGTAATACTAAAAATTTTGAATTCACCCCACTGTAGATCTGTAGCTCGCTAGAGAAGTTTTATAAGGAAACCAGTTCGCGCATGCGATTTGAGCATTTTCCAGTCGGGCACTGAATTGTCAAATGTCAACATATGACCTATGGGTCAATTCCGTGGCTCGCTGTCACTGCTCACGTCATTGTGCTAGAGGAGAGCGCTAGTAGTCCGATTTATGTGGGTATTACTTATCTACCCCGTTTTTTCATAACGTTCCAGTTACGAAAAATGACTAGTTTTGTTTTGAAAGGTACTAACGTGGACAAGGTTGTAGTTTACATAAAAAAAATGATAGCAATCATTCAAGCCAAGGAAAGTTGGTGAAAAATGCGTGCCAGGAGCTAACGAGGCCTGTCTGTCAGTGTCGCCAAGTTTGTTTTTTTAAATGAGGCGAAAACGCATCGGCTATTAGCCCTAATGTCTATAGGGCGATTGCTGGATGGTACTGGGACACGAAACTGTAGTAGGCCAAAGGGATGATAAGGACTTTGAAAGTTTTTGTTGGCTTATGTGAACAATAACAGGCAACAGGCTGGGGCAGCCCTCTTTTTCCGGTGCTGCACACCACCTTCATCAAACTTCATCAACATCTCCATTCCGCCTTCGGACTACCAGACGCGGGGAGGGGTTTCATTCTTATGTTGTTGATATCCCATCTGCTCGTACGAAGCGATTTGCTTCTTCGTTCATTATGCGAACGGCTAAGGAATGGAACAGCCTGAATGTCTGTTTTTCCCGAAACCTACAACCTTGGAATCTTCAAAGCCAGAGTGAATAGGCATTTACTGGACCCGCATGCTCAGATCAGGCGAGATCGAGGTCAAATGCGGGTTTAGTAGTAAATAAAATAAATTTAAAAAAACTTAATTACTACTGTTTATTTATTTTTATCTTATATTTGTGGCGACACACGAAGCGTCATTACGATTAGTACCTACTTACAAAGGTGTAGAACGCGCTATCGAAATTTTCCTGGGACTTAATGTAATGTATTCCATGTAATTAAACTTTGTATACTTCTGTAATCTGTATTCTGGTGTTTACAGCGCTAAATAAACGATTTCAATTTCAATTTCAATTTTCTTCGTATATTACGAGTTCCAAACATCCATACTTGGACCATGACATCTGCTCACCAGGCACAACACCCCGCCTGGTGGAAGATCTTCCCTTTTCCTTTTCATAGAACTGACATTACGTCATCCTTGTCCTCACATAGCGCGTTCCTAGAATATTATTTTTATCTTCTGTATCTAATTGTTTGTTTGTTGCGCTTTTGGAAATTAATTCTTTCTTTCTTTGTTATGTAGGTGTCGTGTCGTGCCGGCCATAAAGAATAGCACCACTCCAACTCTTCCCGTGGCTGTCGTACGATGCGACTAAGGGTCTTAGTGGATACAATTCTGCACCTAATAGACGGCGATACGCTCTCTATCTATCACGTTTATCCACCAAATCACACGGCGAAAAGTGGGAACTACCTATGATGAAGATTGAGGAACCACCTTCATCACAGGTAGTCCATAATCACAGACAGAGGTGTCTACCCCCTCGGGGGTATGTATGTACGTATTATGTAGATACCTCTTATTTCTGATAAGTTTCTGAATGATGAAACATTGACTATTATGGAGATGATTATATTTGTAAAAAATTTCATGAATTTCTCTTTTATTTTTCCTAACTCTACAAAACACATTATCGGTAAACGCATCATTGTCATCCGAATCGCGTATGTATGCAAAGTTTTAACTCTATTGGATATGCTGAGTAGGCTAAAATACTTAGGTATATTTTTATATACAGGTTGCCTGGAAGAAATAGCTTAAAGGCCGCCAATTGTAATTGTATTTTGTATCTTTTCTTCTGTTCTGCATTTTTGTCCTGTATGCAATAATAACCGAAGCACACCGAAGTTTGCAAAGCCCGAATGTTTAACTAAAAGCTCACGCTCTGTACGAACATTTAAAGGCATATCATCAAAAGTGTACTTAATCATTAAATCGATTACTTAAGTGTCTCTTTATTTCGTAAGTATCACTTTCGAGGGTCACTTGACGCATGGCATCAGGTGGCAATGGAGAGGTTAACACACTGTTAGCGTTAAAGTGTCACTGTAATCGCTAGGTATTGGTGTACAGTGGGATCACATGCCACTATTAAAAAGTTTAATAAACATGTGTGCGACTAAACGTCCGTTGAACGTCCTTTAAAGTCTTCATTAAAATATACATACGATTGGTAAAACTGTTAGTGATGTTATGAAATATGTAAATAAACAAATAAATAATAAACAAATATGCTGTCTCTTTCTCGGCCATAGCTGTAGATAGAGATGACACGAGATTTTAGGAAGGAAGCTGTAACGCACTGTGAGTGGCAATTTCTCCCTCTTTGCCGGAATCCCAGGTCCATGGAATTTTCATTGAAATAAAAGAGGTCGAAGCAAGCGATTTGGTAGGTACCCAATTTCTAGCCCTATAAGGATAAAAGCATACTGGTGATTTTTGTCACTGTAACCGTATTTTTTTAAATTATGGCATTTGGTAGATGGACTATTTTTTTTTACAAAAACGTCACAAAAGTCACCAGTATAAGGCTAGGCTGTCTCACGATTTCTTTATGACTTGCACAAGTACCTACCTATAGTAGGTACAGTTAAAAAAATGCCCTTTTAATTAAATATTGTAACGATGTCGACTTCATCGTCCATATCAACCTCCTTGCCATCAATTTCAACCTAATCGTTAGCGTTTATCTCACCTCATTACGTTTTGGCATCTTCATTTCTTCATCTATATTTTCAAAATTGAAATCATATTCCCATTCCATTTCTAAATTCCATTATTCCATTAATTTCATTGTTTTCTTTGTATTTGCACCTTTCTCTCTGTATTTTGTCCTGAACGGACGTTTCTCCGTTTATATTTGTCTCCTACTACTACCTATTTTCTACGTTTACTATTTTCTGTGTTCTGTTCCTTAAAATACAATATCTATTACCAAGTTCTTCTATTACTTCATCTGCACACTGTCCTAGAACCCTGCTAGCCGGCACCTAGAGGACAGACTGTAACAGTGGCCCCACGTTAGGCGCCGCTAACGATCAGGTTGAAATTGATAGCAAGGAGGTTAATATGAACGATGAAGTCGACATCGTTACAAGTTTAACACGTTGAATATTGGTAATTTTGTTTAAAATTTTGTTCACATTTTTACAATGTTTACACCGTCCATGTAAACCAAGCCGAAGTCTGACTCGCGCTTGCGACCAGGTGTTGTAATGCCATTAATATCAATTGAACATTGACCGTCTGCCACTTGCACCACCGCTCTAACTGGACCCACCAACCCCCTCTATACCTTACTTTATTCGAGCACTGTAGGAGCTTCCATTTAATGAAGGAGAGGCCAATGTGGTCTGGTTCAGAAATATTTTATGAGCCGATTTCCGTCGCACGAAGAGTAATGCGATTTTGTCAGACTAATGCTTTTCCGTTTCGATGTTGTTTTCGTTTTGCAGCGGTTTAAGTTTAAGCATTACAAGTTGTAACTTGTGATATGGAATTTATTATTTCGTGTCATGCGAATAGATATCTTATGGAATACTTCATAGCGCAATCCTAAAATCTGACCAGATATGTCCAACCTGCATTCTAATAAGCTTTCTATAAGACATTTACTAGTGAACCGTAAGTTCCTACATGAATCTTCTAAAATATGGTGTTCCTATGATTCTATGCCGAGTCAGCATCGGGATTCAATTCAATTCAATATTTATTTGCTTCCATATTGTTACTTATGATCATATCTATATATACCACAAAATCTTATACTCTAAAGAGGAACAATAAATTGCGTATGGGAATATCGAAGTTTAAGTAACACCCAAATACCTATTTCTGCCGCAAAGCAGCAATGTTTGTATTACTGTCATTCGGTTTGAAGGATAAGAGAGAGCCTGATTATTATCTACGGATAATTACCGGCACATGAGACAGCACATATCGAACACCTTCTAGTAAAATTACGGCGAGATGTCTGGGCGACAGTGACCAATTATACCATCAGGTGGTCCCAACGCTTCTGCTGAAATGGTAAAAATAAAATTCACCGGAAAAAAATATTGAAGGTCCTCCATCAGCAATAGTAAGTAATTGGTATCCACTAAAGATCTTGTCGCCTCCCGGTGACTTAATTAAAAGATATAAATGACGTCATCACCAAAAGACAACTTGCATGGTCACCCACACCATCCATGCCATACGCCGCTATCCGTTTCACTTGCCCACAACACGACTGCAGTCGAGCGAGAGAGTCAATAAGGGCTGCCATATAATAGATGAGGGGGCTCCTCTAGTTCGGAATAATAGTCAACTTACCTTATTAACTCTGTCTTTTGTCGCTTCTAAAATATACCTAAGCACAGAATGAATTATAATTTATTTGCACACACATACTTAACACGATAATTATATTACACTACTTAAAAGTAACTATGACTTAGAGTAAGTTCACATGCATATGTGGCAAAATCATCACAGCATAATGCTGAGTTAGGGACCCCCTAACTCAGCATTATGCTGTGATGATATGGTTAGATGCTAGCCACCGCCGCAGCGCTGATTTTCAGTCAGGGCCCGGTGACACGACGACACGGTACGTAACGGTGAGACAGGTGGCAGCATTGCACAACTATATAAACATATCTCAAAACAAAATCAAGGTTAATCAGTGTAAAACAACTACTTCCATTCTAATATTTGGAGTACAGTATGTTTTACTGTCCTAGTAACATGACTGATCCTGATCATCAGTAGAACAATTGAAACAACTCGTAGCAGGAAGCCGTGATGGATGCCTTAATTGCCTAAGGCAACTTATGTAGATCAAACTTTTATACAGAGTATCCCATAATAATGTCAACCCAGTAAGAGCAGATGGGCCAGTTCATGAGAATAATGAAACTTGACCTCAGTAAGAACCTTGTGGTTTTCGAGCTATGACACTTTTCAAAATTCGGGAAAATTTCTCCTTCAGTAATATAAATGTTTGGGATGCTACAGCTACAAATGTAGGTATTTTGTGATTCTGTTTTTTGATGAGGGCTTATCCCGTAGAATTCAGTTTGACAGTCACGAAACGAAAATTTTGACAACGGGTCTCGTAATCCAAGCTCCATGTACAATGGCGCCACCAGTAGTCTAACTGTAACAGAATTTCTGGCTAGTAGGCTGGGGGCAGAGTAGACGCACACAATGGAAGGAGGATTGGACAAGAAAGTTTTCAAATTAAATAATTGTAAATTTTTTAATAGCCTATAGACTGTCCCACTGCTGGGCAAAGGCCTCCCCTCCTCCTTTCCATTTTTCCCTATCCTCGGCGTCCTTATAGCATCCTTTTTGGAAGTGGTCGATATCGTCCTTCCACCTACTACCAATTGTACATAAATTATAATAATTGAATAGTGATATTATTTTTTCACAATAAATATTTTATAGGGAAAAGATTTTTGCGATTTCTGACTTTTCTAGTACTCTAACCACAGTTGATCCCTTAGGGGTCTTTTCGTCCGTATAAGAAACATGATTGATTGCCACCATAAAATGAAAATGCGAGAACTGCCCATTTTCTCGCTGATTATCTATATAACCTCGCTTGCAGAGAAAAAACACAAAAATTACACTCCCTTGTACAGTTCTTGCATACATTTCTGGGTCCGCTTTTTTCTTGGCCTTTTCCTCGACTGAGAATGAACGAGGGTCACGTTAGTATTCGGCGAGGCGATCTGTTTGCTGAGACGCAATTATATTAAGATTACATATTTATCTCCCGACCTCCCGAGTCGACCGATTTCTTATGGGGGCTTTGAACAAATGGGGATATTGCTAGAGTTGTTAATACCGCCTGTAGAGCATAAAATATAAATCCATAAAATGCCTAGCGGCTACTAGTACCAATAAGACAATATTATGCTAATTTATTCGTAGAGATCTCTAGGCACTTGCTACATATCATACTATCCAAAAAGTTTATCTAATAAATTATTGGTAAAACGATTTGATAAAAACCTGTTTCATCCATCATCCTCTTTGCCTTATTCCGTTTATGCTCTCCTTGTCCTCTCTCTCTCTCTCCACTGGTCGCAGATTTGCGCCACTTCGGCGTCAATGTCAGTTTCTTTCATGTCCTTTTGGACTGTTGTTAGCCAGGTGGCTGGGGTCATACATTACCTCGCTCCGTCGATGTTTATGGCAACTTTGAAATTAAGGATCTAGGGGCGTCTTAATATAATAATATCCCATAGCAACTTTGGCGTTTCTCTAGAAGTGACTGCGCCAAATTAAACAAGTTATTCTTGAGTCGTTTTAACATCTCTAGATAGATATTTCGCCCCAACCCTGTCCAGCCGTTTGATCCCCAATATTGATTCGGAGATCAGCGCCGGCTCGGACTCTCGCCGATCCTTATCATTGTTTTAAATGATCCTCCTTGGTGACGTCACACGACCTTTAGTTCCGCGGCTATAGCTGACAATTTGATTTAGGGATTGCATCGGTTTTGTGGGCGATAGCCGTGGTATTGGTGCGTAAACATTACCCTCCCTGTTTGACCGCAGTCGGTAGTAATAACTTCAATTCGCTACGGATTAGCATTGTTGACCTGTACTCTATCTTTGTGTTTGGATTGGAGTGTTTATTTATTTATTTTTATCATCAGACCATAGAGTTTCCCCAATTCCATCTAGATACTTATTATTAATTATTTAAGCGTAGATATGTTGTGGGCCACTCTTATAATATCGCCCGCCGAGGTTGGTCGTCGAATTTAAAGCAGTTGCTCAAAAATAAAAATAACATTCCTTTTCTACCTACTACCTACATACAAAAAATTAGCCCGTCCAATGGAGTCACGAAATAAATGGCAAAAGGAAGCCCTTTCTTAACCTCCACAGTAAACATATTTAAAACCGTTGATTTATACCAATGTTCCGGCCGATCGCGCATGCGTCGGTGGCATAATGGCACCCCATAGCACTGCCACATGGCATGGGAATCGATTACAATGAGCCCAGACAGCCAGGTCGATTGTAAAGTGTCTAATGATTACGTATTATTTTTTGATAGCGAAATGCGTCAGAAATACAGACAGTTGGCAAGTTTATATGGAGTCAGTTCAATTCTTTTGCAAACTGAATCAGTGGTGTGATTCAGGTAATTTTTATTGCCTCCCCCTAGCACCGGTTGCCGTCGCAAAGAAACAACTATAAATTATATATTGTAAACTGATACAGCTCCTGTTAAATATATCTCTAACTCTCTTCAATGTATGAATTTTCATATTACTTTCTCGCTCAACAAGATGACATATCTTGCTTAGAATATTAGATTGGATCTCACTTCTGATTTTCGTTTTCTATTTTGTTTATTTATGAGTAGATATAGAGAATCTTGGAATAAACAAAGAGGCCATCGACCCGACTCGCCCGCTCGATTGAAATTGACACAAAATGTGGCATCGAGGGTGCGTCTGCTGCAGATAAGACACCCTTATCTTCGGCGTGGAGTCTTAACGCCTCGCTGGCTGGCACGCGAACACTCATTTGAAAGACGAGTCCATTGATTTTTTGTCATTCTTGAATAGATTGCTTGCATTTCTGTGTTTCGGTTTGAAGGGTAAGAGAGCCAGCGTAATTACCGGCACATGAGGCACTCCATCGAATTCCTCAAGGATACCAGCGCATCGAGAACCCTCTAATAATAATACAGTGAGGTGAGATGTCTATGGGCGACAGTGTTCAATAGGGTATTTGACATTTTTTTTATTCCATCAATCAACTGATATGGACATCCTGAAGAAGGATCTAAGATTCGTTTTTAGATATCTCAACTAACATCAGATATAATGATGATTTAAGTTAGAACTGGAGATATGCTCTGTCCCTTTTTAGCAAAACAGTTCTTTATATGTAGGCAGACAGGACCTGCTTGTATGGCGCTACAGCACAGTGACGTCATAATTCTCTATTGCCGTATCTTTCTTTCGTCTGATTTTTGATTGCATGTACTCGTAGCTATTTTATTTTTCAACGAATTTTAATTCTGTTTTCAGGTTTAACCATCAACAGGTATTACCATCAGGTGGCCCCGTTTGCTCGTCTACTCTTCTTAATTATTTTTTAAAGTGACTTGCGGGGTTCGTAGCCTAATTCTAATTCTTACCCCGCACCGACCGACTCCAAGAACTTCAAGTTATTGGTCCGAATAGTTCGGTTCATCAACTCAAAGTACGAGTAGATACCTACCTATTTTACTCACCTACGAGTACCTATACCTACTTAAGGCGCTTGATTAAAAACTAGATCTAAAACTAGAACTACATCTAAGTCTTATTACTAAGCTATCTTTGGTTTTCTTTGATTTTAACTTTTCTTCAAGTTGATTATGGCATCGATTTCGGGGTGAACACCTTAAGCGATGATCGCAAAATTAAACATCCCGCTCACTCGTACATACTCGTTTACTTTACTGTAAACAGGTAATAATACGATCGATTCGTTACTGGCGCACAAGCCCTGTGGCTTATGCCAGTATTATGTTTCACGACAAAATTAGTTTTTTATTTAAATAAAGGATAAAAAAAATAAAAATACACAATCTAGTTTATGAGGGACCGTGATAATTTCATATTTTGTATTTTGTTTAGCTTAGATTTGGCGGCCATCCCGGAATCGAAGCCTATGTCCTAACAAGGTACGAAAATTTCATAGCGAAATATGCTCGATACAGCTACTTATAAAGGGTAATTTGTTTTGCTAAGAAGTTACAGTCATTCTTGTGTCATGTATGGTTTAAATTCTGAGTTTTACTTCCTCAAATTATTTCGAAGACAGTGACTAAATTAGTACTTAGTGCTATTATGACACAAAAGACACAAAGCTAATATTCACACGGCACAACGACCCCTTATCAAAAGACTTCCGTCGCTAAACGAATGAATGAGATAATTATAAAATCACATACCAACTTTGTGGAGTCACCTACCATGACCCGAACCAACTACCCACCACCTCGGTCACACTGGGTGCCCATGAAGTTGTCATTTTGTGGGACAACCGACAATTTGCCGCTTGTTCCTTCCTGACGTTGTATTTAGGTCTGTACGGTTTAGATGACATTTTGCACTAATTAATGTGTTATGTAAGTAACCCGGGTTCAAAACCAGGCAAAAGCATGTAAGTACCAATGATATTTATCGGTTCTTAGATAGATAGATACACTTTATTGTACACAAATACAGGAAAAGTAAAACTACGAGGATAGTAGCACGATATGTACAAAGGCGACCTTATTGCTTAAAGCGATATCTTCCAGGCACTGAACGAGAGTTCAGAACAAGAGATTGCGGAAGAACAAGAGATTGTTCTTCCGCAATACGTAGGTACGTTTACTGACTGCTCTAAAGGTAAAGGAAAACATTGTGAAGAAACCTGCACACTGAGATACCTGTGTGAAATGGGGAAGGTAATGGCAAATCACCCCATTAAAGTCATTCTAAGTATGTGGTTATTTGCATAGAATGATCACGACCCTTATCAATGAGGAATTCTACTAAGCAGTTGTAAGAAAAAGATTCGAAATGAGGAAGTCATGAGATGAGAGGCTGGAATGCAATGAACGTGACTGAGATGATGGTTTCTCACCTGTTAAGGAATCCACGACTGAGGCTGATCAACTCATGAATACCTTCTCATGGCTGTTCATTCAATTAACTGCAAATAAATCAGCGTTGACGTGTGTTTACATTCAATAACCGTAGTGATGAGGAGTTGAGACTATTGTAGTTGACCATGTTTTGTCAAGTCTGGAACGCTATAGGGTTTTTTATATTTCTGGTTATTTTGTCAGGGTGTTCTTTTATTACTATATATAAATTAAGGTGCTATTCGCCTACGAACCCAGGTTTGCTGTTGCGGAGATAATCTTCACAATTGGGGGTTTTCCAGCGATCAAGTAAAGTGTGAGTGTGGTGTCTCCCCTCAAACCATGGAGCACTTGCTCTGCTGTCCCGTGTATCTGACCACCTGCACGCGGGAGGACCTTTTCGAGGCCAACCAGAGGGCTATCGATGTGGCCGCCTTCTGGTCGGGAAAAATTTAATTCGGATCATCAACACGAAAGAAGAAGAAGAAGGTGCTATTTTTAAAGTTCTAGTTAATGTCTTCTAATTTGTTTGTTCTTTTGTAGCGTCTGCCTAATAGTCTACTGGTTTTATCTACAATAAAACACTAAACTCAATACTGTGCTAGGTAACTTTAGAAAGTAGATAAACCTACCTACGAGTAAGGATACATTCATACGAACAAATGATTTGGTAATTTTAGGTTAGATATTTTATTGTTAATTTAATATCCCTACTTTGTTAAAATGCACAAATATTTATGTAAATTACTTGCCTATCCATTTATTTAAAAACATTTCAATTCGACTTTTATTTTGGTTTGAAACGTAAGTAATAATGTTTTAATGGCAAAAACGGTATCTGGTCTTGGTCTTTAATTTATTCGTCACTCATCCATCACATCACTTAAATAGACGGGTGTACAAGGCACGTTTTTCCTTAGCCAGGGTAATGACGTGTTAATAACAATTTCTTTGTAAATTCAATTGTTACAACTCGACATGGCAAATTGTGGTGTAATCAATGCGATCTGATGTTTTCACATGGTTTTGTCCGAGTGATCTAGGTTCTTTGAGTTATGACGAATTGGGACAAACGTTTGAAAGAGTTGCTTCTAATGTCAGTTAGTTTTAAGATTTTCGTTGATATTTGCAAAATTTTGCGAATTAACGCCGTCAATCAGTCCGTTTCGAACAAGTACTTTTACTTAAATAGTAGTGCTAAAAATAACCAGTGACCGATTTTCGACAGTCTTTTATTTTAATTTCCTCTTCACAATAATCTTAATATTAATTAATGATTATTATTTTGCAATTATGCAGCGTGTATTGTGTCAGATACACAACGCGTGTATTGTTTATTGGCTCAAATCCTCGTCGCTAGATGTGAAGTTTGAAAAACACGACGGAGCTCCACCATCTCACACTGGTACCACAGACTAAAACTCTAAAACTATAGACTTAAACCTACCCCTACCACAGTATCTAACTATAAATAGATATTAGGATCTATATCCTAATGGATATTCAATTCTAGAATAGCAAGTGTTTGTACAGACTTATACATAGTATTTATGTGTCGTTGTTTTAATTTTATTACACTCTAGTTTTTCTGTGACTCTGACCTCTAACAAAAAACAAAAAGGAGCGTAAATACTATAAAATTTAATGACATTGTCAGTCTTATATTGTTATCAACAAGGATACCCTAAAGCATAAAACTGCTGGTTATTAAAGACCACTAGATCCATTTATTATGTTTATTAATAAGTTAGTTTTTCATGATGGTGTTGCGAATTCACAATACCTGGCTCTCACTTCCACACATGAGTGTATGGATGAGTTTTTGCATGGTCCAGACGTGGTCCAGACTGATCGACGGACAATCTAATTTATGACGACCATGGAGATGAATAAAAGATGCTTTTCATTCTCGAGTACCTATGAAAAGAAGATATATTTCGGATTGGTTAAAAAAATTGATTCGAATTCAACTTTCCGGAAAATTGACGAGATGAGAATTTCAGCTTTGACAAGTCTCTCATCATCATAATATTATCGTATATCGTAATGGTTTCATAAATATTGTCATTTGATGCTACTTATCGCGTGTCACTTCAAGTGACAAGTGACTTACTTGTCATAATATGTCACGTTCTTACATGTCACTTGTCATTTATAACATATCACTTATCACATGTCACTTGTCACATGTCACTTGTCACATGTCACTTGTCACATGTCACTTGTCACATGTCACATGTCACTTGTCACATGTCACTTGTCACATGTCACTTGTCACATGTCACTTGTCACATGTCACTGTCTTGTCACTCGTCACATTTTAAATTGTCACGTCACATTGTCACTTTTTATGAAGGTAGACTGAAATTTTAGTGATGCGAAGTCACAGTTATTTCGAATGCCATGCCACCATTACCGACTCTACGGGTGTCTCTGTGTGATGCGATGAGGCAATACAGCAATAAATACAGTACAATTAGAGGTTATAAAACGTTCTCTCCTGTCGGTTAGCGTTAAATGGGGACCGACAAAAACAGTGCGGTGTTACTAAGATCTTCCACACACGTGTTTCTCGGTGAAATTTGGTACGGTAAATGAACAAGTTACCTAATACCGACCGAACCCCAATAAATAAAACTAATAAGTACAGTACGTCTACGAATGACACAAAATATTGTTACAAGCGAGGGCGAGTGGGATAGCTATAGACAGCCGATAGATATTAATAATACTCATGTTAGATAGACGTACTGTACCTAAACCAAAAATTGACGACGTAACTCATATAGGAAGCAAGCGTAGCAGCGGTGGCTGGCTGGACATTTGCTGAATAGCCGGCAATCGTTGGACTTGAGATAGATGAAGTCCTTGAGCGGAGACCATAGTGAGACCGCAAGTGTGAGCCTCTGCTTGGAGGAGCGACGACCTATGCCAGCAATGCGTGATGTGGAGAGCCGAAGCAGATCGGGCCATGGGAGAGACCTATATCCCGCAGTAAACTGCTGGAGTCTGATGAAGAAATCTTAAACTCAAGATGATCGTAAGAATTCGACCAAAATCGTCCAATATTAAGTGAAGTTACATGTTTGCAACAACTTTGTCTTCATTATGCCATGCTAGACGAGTAATTTGACTCAGAAAAAGTGCTTAATTTTTTTGCACTTTTGTGATTAGTGATTAGGTTTTGACCCTTCGGCTTACCGGTCCGTGACAGAGCTCTAACCAACTGAGCTATCGCGGCTTATCGGCTTCAAATTGATTAACCCATTCTCTGTATACCATCTATGTTTGTATAGGCGACGTAAGGATGTTCAACCACTTTTTCTTATTTTGTCTTCGAACGATAACTGAGTGACTTACGGTGGTACCCCTTGTGCGTCCATCACAAGTGCGGTGTTCACACAACAGTGTGCCGATTCCCGCATTATGCTAATTCGGGGCTACATGTAGTCTTTATAGGTTTATTGTTCATTAATTGCGATAAATTGTCAGCGACTTTTATTAGAGCACTGTATTTAATAGGTAATTTAATAGTATAGGTAAGTAGGTGCCTTATTCTTCTTTATCTAACATTATCTTAACGTAAATCTAACTTGGAAAATCAGAGTCAGTCAGGGGGAGTGGCTCCTCTTAAAAGCCTGTGTGCTACATCTTCGATCTCATCGTCACTTACCTTCAGGTGAGATAGAGATTGAATGCGGGTTAAATCGTTCTTTTTTTTAAAAACTATAGAAAAAAACGATCGACGGAATTTCATAGCGATCTCCTTAACTCAGGTTATATAAGTACAATGGACAACATATCAGGTACTTTGTCGCTTAACTTATTTGACCAGATTCATATGAAACATAACAAAAACTTATTGCGACAAGGTTCCATTTGGCTTGATGTGTATTCCACTTCGTACCAGTGGCTCTTACTCTTACTTACTCTTACCTCTTACTTGACAATTAGGTATAATCCTGGTCGGGTTAATATTAACTGTAGTACACGAAGAGAACTTTCATGAAGTGTTCTTTTTTCTTCTTCTTCTTCTTGAAGTGGCCGCGGATTTTGGTCTTGAACCAAAAGTGCCAATACATTATTTACTTCTTTAAAAGATTTCTGTGTATTAAAAAAATGTGATCTATTATCTTTATCCTCTAATAGGAGTTCATCATCATCATCATCAGCAGCCTACTCTAGTACACTGCTGGACATACGCCTTTCCCAGGGCGCGCCATTGAGCCCGATCTTCGGCTCTTCTCATCCAGTCGCTGCCAGCCACCTTGCGCAGGAGGAGTTCTGTACAACAATATTAAGGTAAGTACTTACTCATATAATGCAATTACAAAACGTTTTCCACATTCATTCCGTTCGGTTAGCGCGTTGTTCACAAATAAATTACAGTGGTGCGTCCACACTGACCATGTGGAGCGGCGACAGATCGCACCAATTTGAATATTAATAGCCGCAGCGGCGCGTGAAAACTGACGCTGGTTCGTTGTGGTTTAGGTGTACCTGGAAGAGGCAGAATAATGCAAACAATTTCTTTTTCACAGTTTTTCAATTATTTATTTTAAGATATGGTAAATGAAAGTACTCATACCAGAGTATGAGCATAACTCGTTTCGAGTTTTCTCCCTGCTAACCATCGGAATAGAGAAAGGCGATAGATTGAGCAGACAGAGCTCAATCTATCACCTTTCTCTATCCCGATGATTAGCAGGGAGAAAACTCGAAACGAGTTATGCTACACCTTTTGTACATATTGTTTTTCGTTAATTAAGTTGTTTTGTTGTGTAATAAAGATTATAAGATTAAGATTATATAAGATTTTAGAAGGTATGGTTTTTACAAAGACAAAATTTAATAGCATTATTAGGTAAATAGAACTTTGCGAGCTTTATTCGACGAAAAATCATCAATAATTTCAGTAAAATCTAGATCCCAGAGTAAATAACTTTCAATACTGAGTAGGGATAACTTAGACAGGCGGTTCCGTGTCATCGTAGTAACCTAAAAATTTATATCGAAAAATCATATTGTGGAGCCCCTCTCTTGGGGAGGCCCTAGGGCTCCAGCCCCTGTTACCCTCACCTAAATCCGGCCCTGTGTATTTTGCACACCTTTTTCTTTCTCTTTCTCTTATGGTTCTCTTCTGGAACTTTAGTCTTTCTCTTATGGTTCTCTTCTTGGTTCCCTCTAAATGCAGCATTATACAAATTCGTTTATGCAGAAATCGCACTCTAAGCTAAATTTTCAGGGAATTTCTTTCACTTTTCTTTGAAATTGCTGAGTTTTAACAATGAAAATTAGGAACAACTCCACTAACCTATGGTACCTCAAAGGCATAAGACCTCGGATGATCCATCGCCATAAATAAAACCGGTAATCCGCGATTGTCCGTTCCAGTTCCAGTCGAAACATTCTTTGTCCCGCGCGATCGTCGGAGCGCAACGCGGCGATGTGACCGCGCCCTTAGTTAGACCCATTGACAGTCGATGCATAAATCAAACGCCAATAAATAAATATCACTGATGGTACTCGCCACCGCTTCCGGTGCACCAGCGGTTTTTGTCGAGATCGTTTGGATTTATCGAGAGGAAGTGTTATTTGATTGTAGCTACGTTTTGTATCTACAGAGTATTTAGCATGTAGTTATGTAGTAGATTTAAGACACGTTGTCAGAATTTCCACGTCGTTACTAAAAAAAAACTGAATCCTGGATTTCAATTCTCGCAGCGTTCGACATACAACAGTCGAGCGCTACGAACGTCTTGTCACGCTCACACATGTGATGTGAGTGAATGAGATAGGACTAATGTCGAATTCGACATTCCACTACGAGAATCGCCGTCCTGTTCGCTCGACCCTCATATAGGTTTGCAATTAGCAATTTTTATTATTATTTTTATTAGAAAAAATTTACATTTATCAACAAAAGTTGAAACAAAGACGTAACATCTTTCTTATCGTATTTTTTTTCACTTAGGTAAAAATCAACACCAGTAACCAACCACCATATCAGAGAGAAGCCAAAGTGACTGTCAGCGGCGGTTGAACGCCGTGCGCGGACGCACAGCAATTTCCTGGACAGTAACGTATGATTACTGGACACTGGACAAGACACAAAATTCCTGGATAATCCCGGATTTCCCGGACATCTGGTAACCCTATCCTCATATCATCTAGCTAGCCCTTGCAGAAATGAAGGAGGAATTTGTCAACCAGCGATGTCTAAAGCTCTTCTTATTTTTATTGTCAATGTGATGTCTTAGTAAAAAAAGAGATTGGTCGCTGTTCTTTACATTCTCAGTTCCCGGTTTGGGGTAAACGGATACCGAGGATCTCGAGGATGGGCTCTCTATACCAGATAACCAAGAAAAGAGAGACGAACATTACCGTCTCGAATCTCATACATTTATTACTAGATGCTTTCACACTATGTCAGCCACGACGCTATATCCATACACACATCGGTGTCGTGTCGGTGTCGTTATCGTCTAATGTGAAAAAGTTCATTTCCGAGAAATCTCTCAAGTATTTTCTCCTTCCTTAGATTCCCAGCTGAAAAATGTTTGGGAAGGTTTGGCTTAGAATTATCCATCTACAATCCATTCCAAGAAATTTCAAATATACCTTGAGGCTTCCCCTTGACATACTCGTACGCTTCGTGCTATTATTGTATGCAGATCTATTGGCTATAGTCATCGGAATAGATCACAAAGAGCGAAGTGTTCAGATCGGCGCGCGGAGGTGAGCGGCGCCCGCGCCGGTGACGCGTGAAAATCGTCGCATTGTAGCGCGTCGCCCGCTGTGACGGACGGTGTGGCCGCACCTTGGGCCTATCAGTACACTTACTGGGAGGCTAATTCCCGTAAAGTTCGACATGTCTATAGGTGCTTTGATCTTGTCGAATGATAAAATGTCGAGCGCTGGCCGTCATATTATGCCGAAAAGCGATACCTACCAAAAAGTACCCGACATCCACCATTTAGTCGAAGAGGCGAGAAAGTATATTTGGTGGTTTGTTTGTAGTCTCTTTATTGCACAAAAAATAATACACAGAAAATAAAAAAAATCGTTAAAGGCGGGCTTATCCCATAGGGATCTCTTCCAGCCAACCTTTGGTTTAGGACAGTTTAAACTACTTTTATGGTGAGTAAAGTTTGGAATACAATATATATATATATATATATATATATATATATATATATATATATATATATATATATATATATATATATATATATATATATATATATATATATTACATAACTTGGTTCAACTACCAGAATAGGTCCAAATCCGAACCCACGATCGAATCATGTAGAGCAGGCACGGCCAACACAGCTATCATGGCTCCCATGAAACTATCGGTGAATCCATTCGGTCTAACTAGAAGCGGTTTTCTTAAAAGGATCGTAAATTGGAAGCAGAGGGCCATATCTGGTCGGTTCACAAGGACCGACCTATCTGATCGTTATATAAAAGTTTGGCGCACCTTTTGTTTTACGATTGTATGATATAAATTGCGCTGGCTCGAATTTAAATTATTTCTTTGAGATGAAGAAGAAAACAATCTTTACCTTCACGTTTTGATTTGAGGACAAAGTAGAGAAGATTCGGATGGACCAAGTATAGAGAAAAGAGCAGGTTCGAATATAGTTCCTCAAAAAAACTGTACGTAACACCTGCTCAAGAAGTGGCTATTGCTGAACTGACTTTGAGCGTGCATTTTATGGTTATTTCTCTCACAGGTTTTACTTACAGTAACGTGTGTATCAAAATGTGGGAAGACGCACTCGTGTTTATTACAACAACTTGCCTACGTCTCATGTCGCGTAGGCACTAAACACCTGTAGCGACAATTTGATTCTTCCCGCACTTATTAATACACAATGTAGTACTTACTTCTTGCCTATTCATGGTACACACCTGCTTGAAATAAAAATTCCGTAAAAGAAAAAGTTTAATAAATAAGTAAAGTAAAGTAAAATACACTTTATTGCACAAATAAAAAACAACAAACAAGAGAAAAAAAAAATTGTGAAAAAAAAGGAAATAGTGAAGTACAATTTAGGCGGCCTTATCGCTAAGAGCGATCTCGAACGAGGAAACTGGCAGAGGAAATGTACTAAAACTACATTTATTTATATATATTTTCTCCAAATGCCACAAAAGGGTGTCAAACACCCCGGAATGCACGGTTTCACGCATTTTTACTCAAATACCATCACCGCCCCTCGTGGAGATATTTAATTTTGATACCAAAACTGCCGTGACGCCAACATGTGCCGTAAATCTTATCCAGCATCTACTAGCCAATATTACCGCGAAATATTAGCCGTGGTGAATCCACGGGAAGGCAAAACCCATAGAGCATGAATAAATTGGCAATAGAAGTGGCACACGCGGTCACTTAGTCGCGTAGGTAGGAAATATACCTCGGCCACCAGAATGATTATTTACATCGAACATTCGAACATTAATTCGTAGAGCGTCAGTGGCACAGTGGCTAGGGTATCGAACTTCCATGCGGGAGGTCGCAGTGCCATGTACCGATGAGTTTTTCATATTTTTCGAAGACTTACGTACTTTTACTGCGCTAACGGTGAAGGAAAACATCGTGAGGAAACCTGCACACTGAGATGACTAGTGTGTAAAATGGGG
Source organism: Hofmannophila pseudospretella (assembly GCA_947369225.1). NCBI lineage: Eukaryota > Metazoa > Arthropoda > Insecta > Lepidoptera > Oecophoridae > Hofmannophila > Hofmannophila pseudospretella. The sequence continues at coordinate 5,025,224 of OX376331.1, forward strand.
TTGGCACAAAAGATCCTCAAGGCTCGAAATGCCGCTGGGTTATTCCCGGCCCCCTATCATCATAAGATAATAAAAGATAAGATAATCGCGTAGGTAGGAATATACCTAGGCCACCAGAATCGAACACTCTTATTTACTTCCATGGCACAATTTTTTTTCAAAAACGAAAAAAGAAAACGTGTGAAGAGTCACTCACAGTGACAGTGACAGTGACAATAAGCTGCAACTTACGACGATTTCCATAAAAGTCATTGTACACATTCATGTCGTATTTCTGCAATGTTTTATTAAATATTATTACTATCAGGTATCATGATGTTGTACTGTTGCCAATAAAAAATCATTACCATTTTTTATTATTAAAAGGTTTACTTTAAAATATAAACTCTATAAAAGGCGACACTGATTCTTGCAGAGAACATTTCTATTGCCAATTTTATTTAGAGTATTAGTTAATTAGCTTCGTATCATTTTTTTCTAATTTCTTGTTAAATATATAAAAATTGAAAAAATTGAAATTGAAATCGTTTATTTAGCGCTGTAAACACCAGAATACAGATTACAGAAGTATACAAAGTTTAATTACATGCAGCACAGAACATCTGGTGTGGTACAGTGCCAAAAAGGGTACACCAGCTCAGCATAATGCTGAGGCAAGCCACAGCGCTGATTTTCAGCTGGCCCCTCAGTGACTGCACGGACGAAGAAAGCAACAGTGTGTGCGCGTTGTGTTGTATGAATGTGTTTGTTTTTATGAATGAGGATATTAGTGTGTATGTGAGGTACTGAGTGTGTGGGAGGGTGATGGCATGGTGCGGGTGTATTTACATGGTATTATGTGTGTGGATGGTAGTTCACAGTAGAGGCATAATATTACCGAGCACTTCCAGATTGTGAAGGACAGTAGTTACAGGGCACCTAAAGAATGTACGGAGCAGTGTCCGATTTTTGTAGATCAATTGTATAGATTTTAAGTTTTCTCCTGAAGGTGTCAAGAGTCTGCGCGTCTCTAATAGGAGGTGGCAAGGTATTCCAAATCTTAGATGCCGCATACTTGAAACTACCCCTAAAAGCAGCTGTGCTGTGACATGGAGGGAGCATTAAGTAGGTTGATGCACGTGTGTTGTACTCATTGATGTCGCGCGACCACCTAATTTTCCTATATGTATCTATTATATAAATTTGCACACCACAATGTGGTAGGATATACTGGAACTACCTATGTAATTTTAAGATCCTTCATAACGTATATTCTTGCAAATAAAAATTCATTCCATTTCATAGATTTCTGTGGTCAAATGTTTAGTCTAAAGAGCTGGACAACTAACTCTACTGCTTCTTATATCCATAGAAATCTCATCACTAAATGTATTGAAAAAGAAAAAGAAAAGATAGAATTCATGTCCCATAGCGCACACATACAAACTATTAGGTACAGAAGATAAAAATAATAATATTAAACAAATATATTATAAAAATAAATATATTATGCAATAAAGAGTATTCATTCATTCACTATTCTTATTCTTATTCTATTCTTCATCAGCATCAGCAGCCTACCCTAGTCCACTGCTGGACATAGGCCTCTCCCACGGCGCGCTATAGAGCCCGATCTTCGGCTCTTCTCATCCAGTCGCTGCCAGCAACCTTGCGCCCCGGGGCACTGGGGGTCGTTTTCTTTGTGCGCTATCCATGGGAGGTAATGCCATAATCGCCACGCTAGGCCTGCGGGTTGGCGATCGCAGTAGCCGGGTCGCTTGCCCCGATGACGCTGCTGCCCGTCATCGTGCTTCTGGTCTTTTGACCCAGCCAGAATTTGAGTGGTTATACCGCCACTAGTCGGTCGCCAGGGACTCGTTCGTTAATCGGCAGGATGCACCACGTGCAGGTGAGTTTGACATTTGGAGGTCTAGATGTTGGTGACCCTTACATCCCTAACCCCCCTTACATCCCAATATTCTATTCTTATTCATTCAAATAAAAAAAAGTAATTAAGTTTGCTGATGGTGATGTGCAGCACCGGAAAAAGAGAACTGCCTCAGCCTGTTGCCGTAGCGGATAAAGTAAAAAGAAAGAAATAATGATATATATAATATAAAAATATATTGAATTAAAAAAATATATTATAATATATTAAGTCGTAACTATATTTAATGTAACACAAGTTAAATAATAATGACGGTGACCCTGACGACTTCATCCTACTAACCTCAGACGCCGCCGAATGGCTAAGAAACCTGGATATTTGGTTGTGATATATCGCAGTACCTACTGTTATTGTATATTGTGTATAATTCCAACTGCCATACGAATAAATAAGTAAAATAATAATTATACTAAGAACCTTGTTTGGTATACAATACAAGTCAATACATAAGTATAACCATCTAATCGACAGTTCATTAAAGTTCAGTTCAGTACAGATCATAAAAAAAATTGAATATTTCTTTACTGGGAGAAAGTGCGTTATTCTTTGATTGGATGTCTACGAAACCTTACCAGTGAAAATGACGTCATATAACTATAGTTCAACACGAAAGTAGCAAACCACAAACCAGGAAAGATTTTGATTACAATACTAGCGAAGAAGAGTATTCTATTAGTTGGACATAAGGGTTATTTTCAACTCCGTTTGAGATAGCTTGACCCATCTCAAGGGATTTGAGTAGGGCCTTTGGACACGGTTTTATTTGAATTTGCTCATGGGCGAGGAAAGCAACTTGCATCTTATAGAGACGTCGCATACTTTCTTCAGTTTTGCAAAATGTCAATTTTGTCATCTCTTCTGAACAAAGTATTGCGCAATGAGTGAGTTTCAATTACGTATAAGTAAATATTTCAAATGCAGGACGGTTCTTAAGATTTATTTCAGCACCGATTAAGGTTTTTGAAATGATCTGCAGGAATAAATTGGTTGGTCAATGTTTGTTTATACCAGTATCAACAGTTAATCTAAGACTTCTCGTAATAATGTGAGAAATTACCAAAGTAAGCTGGCGGAAAAAATATTTAATATATACTTACAACTGTTGGAAATGTGTAAACGAGCCAGAATCAATTTTGTTGATATCTCTTTTACTTGTATAGTGCTGTCTCACTTGCACCTCGCTCGCCATCTTGAACCTGTGCTGTGTAAGAACGTCTTTCTCGGTATATTTTTATGAAATCTCGTTTAATTGCAAGTTATCTTTGATTTTATGCCTATAACCTTTCAACAACCTTGTCATATTCAAGTCATGCGTCACAGCATGCATAAAATTGACAGCTTTGCATCAAATGACAAGTTGAAGTTTAATATGACAAAGTTCAAAAGTGTACCCATGAATTCTTCGCCTACCGTAAGTACCTAATGCAGCCTCGTAACAGTAAATTTCAGCTCCATACCATCCACCACAATGCGTCCCGACAAATATTTGGACATTTATTGTAGATACTGGTGTCGAATATTAAACGTTGGTTTTATTTGATGGGTCATAGTCGGCGATTGGACACGGCGGCGGCGGATTGGTGGATTTGTGGGATGGAATGGTCTGGGTTGGAACTGTGGGGTGATATGCTTGTTAGAATTCCTTAAATGGTAATATTTTTGAGGTTTAGGTATGTTACGTATTCTTTTTTTTTGTTGACTACTAAACCCCCATTTGACCTCGATCTCGCCTGATGGTAAGCGACGATGAGGTCGACGATGGAGTATGCGGGTCCAGTAAATGCCTATTCACTCTGGCCTTGAAGATCACAAGGTTGTAGGTTTCGGGAAATACAGACGCTGGCAGGCTGTTCCATTCCTTAGCCGTCCTTCTTCCGTTCCATATCTCGGAAAGATAAGTTTGAAGAAAATAAAAATTCTGGCAAAACTTACACAATTTTTACATAATCATTCGTCCCACTCAACACAAATAATCAAAACTACTTCTAAAACCTTCATCATCATTCATCATCATCAGCCTATTAATGTCCCCACTGTTGGGGCACAGGCCTCCCCTTGCACAAGGGGGTACGGGCCATGAACCACCGAGCGGGCCCAGTGCTGATTGCTGGATTACACACGCCTTCGAAAACTTTTAATTTCCTCAGACATGCAGGTTTCCTCACGATGTTTTCCTTCACCGTTAGAGCAGTCGGTAAATGTACGGAAAAACTCATTGGTACATGGCATTGCACGGTTTCGAACCCGGATCTCCCGCACGGGAGTCCGGCGTCCTAGCCACTAGGCCACTGACGCTCTTAAACCTTAGCAACAAATAGCTACAATGGTCATAGAGTCGCTTGAAAATGACTGAAATTGCGGTCCCATGCATTAAAGACGCAATGCCACTTATACACGAGACTTTACCTAGCAGCAAATTGGTGGCCAATCATTCTCCTACGCTCGCCTTTAATAAAGGTTTTAAAACCCAGACGCAGTTAGGCGCGGCAGGCAGGCGTGACAATTTGATCGCGTCGCGGACCGCGCCGCGCCGACGCCGTCTTCCCAGGACTTGTCAACCGAACGCCGCAAAAAACCGAGCAAAACAGTGACAATTGGTGCATATCCTCGACGAATTATCCCCCTTCGGCGCCTTTGTCCAATTGAAGCCTTTATTTTACCATTTTTGCCGTTTTTCCATTCTCATTTGGTTATTTATCTCCTCTTTTTAGGCTCGGACAATGAGCCGGACGGTGCTCATTATATCGTCGTTGGTTTAGCACGCGACCCGCCACTAAATCTCCGGTGGAATTCTAGCGAATTACCCGACCAACATGGCCCGTTTTTTCGGGTGATTGATTGGAGTAAAAATTACTTTCTGTTTTTTCCCGACACCGCCGCGCTGTCGGATCGATTCACTCCGAAGGGAGGCCGCGAGATGAATTGACTTTTTAAAGCGGGAGATGATATAAATCTTGGTAAGTATTAACATACGCTGAAAGACATATATCGGGGTAGTAGGAGTCATTAATTTGGAGTATCGTGGCAGGTAATCTCGCGCAGTTCGGTGGCTCGTCGGTTCCCGGTAGCTGTCGGAAATAGATCGGCCCACCCGTTGCGCGTCGCGATGCGTCCGCGATCTACACTCCTGCGCATACAAAGTGCACTAGTTATGTAGTTGGTTATGAACAGAGTTGACCCTTGTTTGACCTTTCACGACTTACAATTTAATATTTTTACAAAACTATCTACCTATATCTATATATAAAAATGAATGTTTGTTTGTTTGTCCCCTATGCGTTCCTATACCATTCACCCGATTGCGATGAAACTTTGGTAAGTTGTTGTGTGCACGCTCGCGAAGGTTTTTGAGTTAAAAAAAATCCACGCGAGCGAAGTCGCGGGCAATAGCTAGTTCTTTCATAAAAACAGTAATTTTTTTAATTATATTTCTTTAATTCCTCAGATTTATTTTCCTACTCGTAGTTTTACGCTTGGTGCATAGTAGGGTATTAGTGACTTGTTTAAATTTATTTCCGAAGTTCTGATTTACTAATCGTGCTATGGAAAGAGCTATGCTCGGAGTATCTCTGCTGGATCGAATCCGAAATGAGGAGATCCGGCATAGAACAAAAGTCATCGACATAGCTCATAAGATTAGCAAGCTGAAGTGGCAGTGGGCCGGTCACATCTGTCGCAGAACCGACAACCACTGGGGTAGACGAGTTCTGGAGTGGAGACCGCGTTTGGGCAAACGTAGTGTGGGACGCCCCCCTGCTAGATGGAGCGACGATCTGCGCAAGGTCGCAGGCAGCGACTGGATGAGAAGAGCCGAAGATCGGGCTCAATGGCGCGCCCTGGGAGAGGCCTATGTCCAGCAGTTGACTAGAGTAGGCTGCTGATGATGATGATGATTTACTAATACTTAACACATTATAGAAGAATGTCATGTTATTGTTAAATGCTTGTTGGTAAGTTTATGGATCCATAATTGAGTGCCTACTTAAAAGTTTAGCTGGATTGTAGGTTAAACCTATTGTCTCTGCACTTTTACTTTCAGTTAGTACCTACCTAGGTACCTAGTTAACTTGTGCGTATGATGTTCCTATTGTCCGGAGGTTTTTCGTTTCTATAAAATTCTTTATTAAGCAAACTTATAAAACAAATGCATAACTTAAGTTATACAATACACATGATTTTGTTGTTAACTTCAACAGGCTAAATAGACACCTACACCTAAAGTTATTTACATAATTAATAAATGCTCATTACATCTTGAAATGTGTCATAGTTAAGTAATAATTTTACTGACTTTACTTTTGTCATGTGACATTGTCGGGAGGTGACATGTTATACTTACCTATTCATAATCCTTGTTTGACCAAAGAATACGAAATTCTAGCGCTACTTGTCCGAATTCTGTACAAGTAAAATATACATAGTTAAAAGGATACAATTTAGTCAACCTTATTGTTAAGAGCGATATCTTCCAGGAAACCTTCTGTGTTGTTTGACTTTCGATTGTCGATCAAACAACAAGGTGGTCCATGGCTGGTCTGGACTACAAATTCTATTCTAATGACTGCAATATTCCCAAAAACTGCATCCGTGATACATTATACATGACGTTCACTATTGTGCCAGTAACACAGGATGTCTATCTAAATTACTCGACGATTAGTTTCGCGGAAAAACCATTTGGTATTCATTTGTTAAGGTTTCGAATGCAAAAACAATTGAATGGCGACAAAAATATTGGACACTCGAAAATAGGTATTGAAATTGTTTCCATATTAAATGGTTGCGAATTGGAATGACATATATATAATAAAATAACCTTCACAAAACAAATATTAATTATTGCACACAAGACAAAAATACAGAAAGGTGATTCTCGCAGGTGGAATGTCGAATTCGACATTAGTCCTATCTCATTCGCTCACATTACATGTGAGCGTGACAAGACGTTCGTAGCGCTCGACTTTTGTATGACGAACTCTGCGAGAATTGGCTTCCAGAACAGAAGAAAATATACAAAATACAATTATAATTGGCGGCCTTATAGCTTTAAAATCAAATCAAACCGATGTCATTTTTGTATGAAAAACATAGACGATTCGCGAGTTAACACAGGGCTAATTTTCGCGCACGCGGGCCAATGCATATTACATAATCTGTGGTAAGTATAGCGAGGAGCTCGTAGCCTAGTTGCGAGCACGGTCCGAAAGTGATCGTGCAAGTTAAGCGACGTTGGCGCGGTCGGTACCTGGATGGGTGACCGCTAGTGGCATATTTCATCTGAACTCCTCCGTGCCTCGGAAAGCACGTTAAGCAGTCGGTCCCGGGTGTTGTCGTTCATCAGCAGTCGTTATGTCATGTCAGAGGCCTACGGGCGGCCTGGACAACTCTGACAAATGGCCACTAACCATACGATAAGCAAGCAAGGTAAGTATAGCTTGATGTATTTGCATAGCTGTCCTCATACATACATTATTCCCTATATCGCAATCAAATTCAAAGTAGGTAAAGCAGTTGTCTGTTACGACTGTCGTACTATTGTAGATTATCTCACGTTTGTAGCAACATTATTTTACGTGTAACGTCCGCGGCACCCAGAGATCTCCCACATCACGCCCGCTTGTCGTGATGAGATCGTACGTCACGATCCGACATAAACGACACGACACGAACGTGAGTTGTGTTGTACTGTCGACCTCGGGTCAACCTATTCAAAACGTCGAAAATATATGAATAAACTCATAGGTAAAAGATAATCGAGTTCAATTAGTGAAAACTATCCGCTTATTTAGTTTTTAATATATCGCCAAATCTAAATTAAATGGTTGTCTTGAAGAGATCGCTCTTAGCGATCAGACCGTCTATATTGTATTTAATCGCTTTGTACGCATTGTTTCACACTAAGCTTTCTTACTATAAAGTGTATTCATTCATTCATTCAAAACCTGTAAAGTCCTCATTAAACCTCCTCAAGTAAACCTGTCATTGCCCAGATAAAGCTGTCATTGCCCACTCCAAGGTCAAGAAATCATAACGAAAACTTATTGTGACATGGTTCCTTAGAGTAGGTATAGCCTGCATGATGTGTCTTCCATTGTATGTAAGTACCTATATCACTCGCTGTGTATGTGTCGAGAATTACGGGACAGTCTCTAATTTCACGAATCATTACTTCGGTACCCTAACCGCCTTAGTAGAATTACTTGGGTTTAGGGAGTACCTATAAAGATACCTATCTATAAGAAATCGTTGTAGTGTTCTGTGTTTCGTATAGGTTTCAACATACAGAGTGTGCAATGGATTTCCCCTGACCTAGTCGCGGTGTTAGCTCAATATTTTTACTTACAGAAAAGTGACGATTTTTGGGTGCATGTGGGGTCGCAACTAATTTAACGTTATTTTCTATAACAATCGAAGATTGGGGTCATGTTTGACCCCTATTACTAATTCAAGTCGAAAACTATGAATCGGCACGGTCGCAGGTTCAAATAGGTACTTATCCTAGTGGCGTACAAGATTTACTCTTGACTCTCGAAAAACATGAGATCTGAGATATGTCTCAGACATATGTTTCCTTGTCGTGTCGTCTCTATCATCTACCTACTTACTAGTCGCGTTTTTTTTTCTAATTCATTTATGTAAGCCAAGCATTGCTAAATGCCTGTAATACATAAAGATATAATCTGAAACATTCAGTAATCCCTATATGTCACACACATTACACGCTCTGCTTTCATGTCACCTTAAAGGGCTTTCTTAATAAATCTAAAGGAAAATGACAAAAACCCGGCCCCGGCGACGGAAACCCGCCGAGAACACTCGTTAAAATTCTGCGGCGCCTCGCACCACCGGCAGCGAAAATGTCCAAATTGTCCAAAAATTCATAAGTTTTTGTGAACCACAATTCGTCGACCGCGAAAACGGTGGAATAACTGTCATTTTTTGCGGACGAGCAATCGAGCTCCCGGTTACCAGGGCAGGATCTGGTATTCTTAATACTGATCCCTTCTTTTTTTTAACTAAACCCGCATTTCACCTCGATCTCGCCTGATGGTAAGCGACTATGGAGCATGCGGGTCCAGTAAATGCCTATTCTCTCTTCTTGAAGATCCCAAGGTTGTAGGTTTCGGGAAATACAGATGCCGGCAGGCTGTTCCATTCCTTAGCCGTTCGCATAATGAACGAAGAAGCAAATCGCTTCGTATGAGCAGATGGGATATCAACAACATGAGGATGGAACCCCTCTCCGCGCCGGGATAAAGAAAAATGTTCCTGACGTTCCTTACTTCATACTCCATAGGCCTTAGACAAAATCTGGCGATTACATTTTTCCATCCATTTTTTTCGCAGATTTCATCTATTAAACCCATTGACCGTTAATTAAATAAAGCAATGCAAAATAAAGCTTTAAGTTTTTACTGAATTACATTTAACGAAGAAACTGGGAAGTATGAAACTTTAGGATAGAATACCAAAGTAATTTTACGATCTTGACATTTCCCGAAGTATCCGTATGTACCTACTGACTCGTCATTTCAGGGTTGGTTGACACCAGAAATAAACGTAAACTTGTTCCAGTTAAATGTAGATTAGCCAGGAAGTCGAAAAGTTTTATTAATAATAGTGTTAAATTCTACAACATATTTTCTGAAGCCACAATAGACTGTAGTAACAAATCCTTTAAAAAGATAACTAAAAAAATGTTAATAAACATGGAGCTGTACTCATTACATGAGCTAAACGATAAATAATAGATTGTAATTTTATTATTTTGATATTTGATATTCATTTTATGACATTTTATAAATAATAGTATTATTTTATTCTGACTGTATTAGATCCGTAGTATGTATTGACAATGCCCCTTTACAGCAGCTAGTAGCGTTAAGTAAATTTAAGGAGTTTCTCCCGCGCTTTTGTGGCGTCCACACCAGCTTTTTTTCATTGTTTTGCAAATTGTTTTACAGTAGTGCTTTTCAAGTAAGAATGGTGTTTTTTATTCGAAGAACGTCTACTAAATGTGATTAATGTGTGGGACAGTGAAGTAAAGTCAAATAAGACGCTGCAGCCCGATCCGTACTTGGTTGGATTTTGAAGAGCCATACTGCGTCCGAGACGCCTTCTTCTTTGGTTCGGATGGTGCAGAAGCGTGGAAGATTCTCCCAGATAGCATTGAAATGTGTCATACCAGCATTTTAATGAAGACTTGCAAGAGTTGTTTACATCAGACATGGCTGTATGGGCTCAGTTCCCTTTGCCTTAAAAAAAACAACAATAAGTAAATTTAAATTTGACATAATGTACATTCGTATTTGACAATGCCTTATGCAGCAGCCATATATATTTTTTTTCTTTTTCTTTTGACAATGCCCTTTTACAGCAGCTAGTAGCATGTAAGTAATAATTTAAATGTTATAACGGATAATAATTGTACCATGACGTATCTAAGCGTAATTTTGTTATCAAAGATAAATATATTAAATACAATACAATACAATAGGGAACTTGCATGAATTTTAAAATTTAAAACTATGTGTTGCAGTCGATAGAATAGTACATAAAAAGATTAAATTGTGAGTAGTAATATTTATATATTTGTATTTATTGAGATATTTAGCTTTTTAGTAGCGCGAAATGGAACGTAATTTCAAACACCTATCAGCATTGAGTGACGTCATAGGATTTATCTACCCTAAATTTAGGGAATATTTTTACAAGTGAGGCGGAATTATCTGAATAAATATATATTATTATTATAAACTATTATTATTTTTATAAATTATATACCTATTATAATAATTATACATAACTGTATATAGAAATAACTGGCAGTAACGCTTACACGTATCCAAATCTGCATAAACTTTGATAAACTTCTAAGGAAAATATTTTTTGCAATTGGCAACTTTTGTAATTAAAACAACGAATCATTACGATTACACCCTAGTTATTGTTCTTAGGATTACACAAATACTGTAAATAGTTTTATTACTCTTGTAAATAACCAATATAAAAATAACCTCTAAAGCGAAAAATCTTTTGACAAGTTCAAGACTGTTCACAGCTCACGTTTGTTTACATAAAATCCAATTACGTCACTTGAGAAAATGAATGCGTTTTGGCGCGAAAATTGTATTATGGGTTTTTACAAAGCTATATCTCTTTAAATAAGCATATTAAAAATCTTTTGTGTTCAGTAAAGTTTCTCTTTTTCAAGTATCTTTCGATTAAAAAAAAAAAAACATGCAAGTTCCCTATTGGTGGCGGAAACGGTCTTGGGACATTGTGCACATGAAGGGGTTTGAAGTTAGATAGAGTCAGTCAAAATATTATCTTTTTTGTCGTATCGTATGTTTAGTGGCTACCTGTTATCACAAGAGTTGTTCAGGCCGCCTCTGAAATGGCGTAACGACTGCTGTCGAATTACCGCATTCGCGGGACCGGCAGTTGAACGTGATCTCCGAGATACGGAGGGGCTCAGATGAAAACGTGCCCCTAGCGAACTTTATGACCGTACCCAACGTTGCTTAAATTGCACCATCATACTAAAGAAAGAAAGAAGAAAAAAAATCCACTTTATTGACACAAAAAGAAAACATATTTAGTTTACATGTTTATATTCTGACCATGCTATGCTCACCCATATAGGTTTTTATTACACCCTGTATAACCTCCTGTAGAGCTGCTTAGTATCCATAACTGAACAATTTTCGCAATGGGTCCAACTCTGATCGCCAACAAAATTCTGTTCCATACAATACAGCTCAATACCGAAATTGTTGTATGAAACAGCTGATTTTTATATCGCGATTTCCGATTTGGCCCCGTTGTGAAAGTTGTTCAGTTATGGATACTGAGCACACTGAACAACCCTTTCTTTCGTCTCTATATTTGGGGATTTTTGTTACACCCTGTATTCTGTATAGGCTAGGGGCCCTAGGAGTACCTATAGATAACTGATTGCGTGTGATTATTTATTTTTATTTTACGAATTCTTAGGATATCCTGATGATACTTTAAGGTGGCTGCATAAGCTCTGTCAAAGCGAAGGATTAATTGCGATGTTTCAGAAGTCACGATACACTGCATGCCATCGGCGACTCCATCTGACATGTCCACTGTCTTGGACTAGCTTCATACTGGATCAGCTATCTGGATTGTATACCGATTTTTGAAAGAAAGTTGTGAATTGTGAATATCTAACCTTACATATTTTCACGCTAGTTCTTAAATGTAGACCTCTGCCTAAATTAGAGATTCGTGGTATTCCATTTAATTGTTTTAATTGTATTTATTTCATCTCAAAATAAATTGTTACTTTATATGACTTATCTTGTAACGGTTCAATAACCGTAAAAAGTCATATAAGATAAGTCATATAAAATATTTAAATAATAAATTAAATAATGAATCAAAATTAAATTAAATAAAAAAAAAATTCTCTAGAATGCTAATTATGAAGTAGGTAGTTAGAAAAACAGTTCCTATGATTGCAGATATGTGGGTACAAGTTTAGGTGTATTCAGATTGGTAGATCTATATGTAACAAGATATATTTTTTAAATGTAGGACGACAATTTCCGATTCCAAGATTCATGTTTTAAGCGCCATTTGTGTGGCATATTGTTCAATTTCATTCAATAAAACCAAACACATCCTCTCATCGTCTATCCAGCAAGTTCCCTTATCCCTGACCGAGCCACAGCAAGCATCTGTCTTCTCATTGTCTCAAGTGATTTGTGACGACGCTGCACCTTCCCAAACGAGAGAGACTAACATACACATCCTCCATTCTTCAGACAAGGACGGCACATCAACAATGTTTCTTGGATTAATTATAATGGGACCAATCTCCTATGGCTTGTTAGTATACTTTTTCACTTTTCAAGCGGCGGATCTCACATACTTGGGATACCACTTCACGCCGAATTTAAAGTTGACAACTAAGTTAAGGTTTATTTTGGAATTATTTTTGGTTTCGTGATAAATTGCAGAAGGTCTGGATCGGTTAACATTGTTATGGGAAAGTCACTGTTTTTGGTAAAAAATATACAAATGGGTATATGTTTACCGCGCACTACAGGCACACTATAAGTCTACAAAGTTTATTTCATCATCATCATCATAAGCCTATTAATGTCCCCACTGTTGGGGCACAGAGTCTCCCCTCGCACAAGGGGGTACGGGCCATGATCCACCGAGCGGGCCCAGTGCTGATTGGTGGATTTTACACGCCTTCGAAAACTTTAATTTTCTCAGACATGCAGGTTTCCTCGCGATGTTTTCCTTCACCATTACAGCAGTCGGTAAATGTACGTAAGTCTTCGAAAAAATCGGAACAACTCCAATGAGTACCAATGTACATGGCATGGTTTTGAACCCAGACCCCACGCATGGGAGTCCGGCGTCCTAGCCACTAGGCCACCGACGCTCCTTATATTCATTATCTATGTGGTAAATTTGTCAGTGGAGATGCGACTAGAAGAAGGCTCTGGGATCCAGTTAACCCCATGACTCACCATTGCGGAAATCCTCGCATCATTAGGTCCTTAAGATTTCGGGTGTGGGAATGGCACCATTATGGTTCTATACATAGTGCTTTGTTGGTTTTTTTTTGTAAAAAAAATATGAGTATTTGGCAATAAATGTATTTCTATATTTTTTTAAACATTTGAGCTCAAACCAAACCTCAAACCTTTATTCTTGTGTTTACAGTGCTTAATAAACGTTTTCAATTTCAATTTCAACCACGTAAGTTTTGAAATCACGTCTGACATCAAACATACATCATACATATACCCCTGGTCTCATACATATACCCCTGGTCCAATTTTTATTAGAATCGGCTAAGAACACTCGACAAAATCCACACACACTATCCCCGTCCAAATCGGATCATGGTGTCAAATTATGAAAACACAGACAAATAGACATAGGTACATGTCAAACTTATTTATAACACACGGGTGTTATAATTTTACTTTTAATCGGGGGTTAACTGGATAAAAAAAAATTGTCCAAAGTCTGAGTCTGCAGGCTCTGACGGCCCATACACTTTAAAAGTTTTACCACGGGAACCTTCACTGATGGAAAGCATGTTTGATTTAGAGCATATAAAGTAATTTTTATTCATTTGAACAAATTACTTGATAGATACGACTAAGATCTCGGTTGAAGGGAACAATTTCTTGGATGAAGTTAACCTGCCAACTTTATACGCTCGTGAACAAGCTTTTCTTTCAGTGTGTTGAGTTTCCACCAGGAATCACGAGCATTCCTGGCCATATTACGGTGCGAAAACTAATTGTTTATGACAAATTTTATTGTTTATTATTGGCTACCTGTTATCACAAGAGTTGTTCAGGCCGCCTCTGAAATGGCGTAACGACTGCTGTTGAATTACAGCATTCGCGGGACCGACAGTTTAACGTGATCTCCGAGATACGGAGGGGCTGATAAGCGACCCGGCTACTGCGATCGCCAACCCGCAGGCCTAGCGTGGCGATTATGGCATCACCTCCTATGGACAGCGCAAGCTCAATGGCGCGCCCTGGGAGAGGCCTATGCCCAGCAGTGGACTAGAATAGGCTGCTGATGATGATGATGATGATGATGATTGTTTATTAATTTAATTTTTAAGAACTTGATAATTAACTTTCATTGCGCAATTATAATGTACTAAAATGTGTAAAGTAAAGCTGACTACACACTTAAGCACCGCGACGTCGCGTCCAGCACGTTCCTACCACTATAAGATAATCGTGTAATCTGTGAAATTATCGCAACTGGACGCCATAAGTAGCGCTAGGTAGAGTCGTTGTGACGATAACAATAAAAGTTACTGCGACTTGTTCTGTGGTCATTCAACTGTTTTATTTTGTTCATTCATAAAATGTTTAAGTTACTATAAAGTTTGCTATCTACATACGCAAATAATTTTGTAAGTAGGTACTTAAGGGTAAGGTTGTAGAAATGGTATAAAGAATAATTTCTTATTTTGTTGTTTTACTCGAAGGTTTATAGGATTTTTATTCTACGCTTCTGCGTTGTTGTGTTTCGGCAGTGTTTATAGAAGAGTCAATACTTACTAACCCCGGTGCTCCATCTTCAATCTCATCGTCACTTACCAGTAATTACTCATGCCTTTACATAATAAAAAGGTCTTTTTAAATAAAAAATCAGGGTTGTCATTCTGTCTGTATTAATATTTACTCCACATATTTTTCGTAAAAAGAATTTGCTCGGATCGTTCCAGTAATTTATATTACACATATTTTTCGTAAAAAGAATATGCTCGGGTCGTTCCAGTATTACCTACCTATCTAGGACTACTAGGAATTTTCCTTCCCATGTCAAAATTAGTAAAAAATATATGGAATAACTGAAAGGTTAGGTTACCTACACGAAAAGTCTCGACTTCTCGACCATTAGGTTCTGGGACCTCTGCAGAGATTATGATCAGAACTCATTACACACCCAGAACTCGTCTCCTATGAATGTGATTGGGCCTCACAAACCCGTTCGCAATCGCGTCGTTTATCAATCTAACACCACGACGTTAGCTCCTCGTTTTATCGTAAGTACATCTGTAGTTCGCGTTGCACCTCATTCTGCGGTGTCAGGCTTCCAGCACACCGGGGCGGTAGCAGTGGCTGGCGCAGCGGTAAACTAGCGATTTGCTTCTGTAGGTATGCAAGCATTGTGTGTGGCGATAAAAGTGATAATTATTATGGATATGTAATAATAGTATAGTCGATCACTAGATCAAAAACCGATGATGAAATCCTCAACATTCATGTCGTTTTTGGTAGGTTGACCTATAGTCGAGTGTACCTACCTAATCCAGACCTTATATGAGTTTGCTTAATATAGTTGTACCAAAAAGTCTCATTTTCAATTACGATTTTTTCTGTAAGTTGTATATGTTCAGTGTTAAAACCGTACCAATAATATAATAGAATGCGCCATGTTGCGAAATTTTATGTGAACTAATTTTTTTCATAGCGATTTCCATATAAACGCTGCTTATAAAAGTACCAGTTTACCCTTTCGACAGCTCTATTAACATATTCCTGGTGGGAGTTTGAATGTAAATATCGTTGTTATTTGAAATACTAAGATGTTACAAAAAAATCATTGTTGGTACCTTACCTATCATCGCACACATGCAGTGCGATTTCACAGCGACCAATGTTGTCGCCGAGTCGCGCGCCGCGTGTAGTCGCTCTATTCCCGCGTCGCACAGCTCGGCAGTATGCGGTACCTTTACCTTTATCACTCGCCCAGTCAACACAAAAACTAGTTTAGCATACAAGTGGGCGAACATGGCGATCTGATAACGCGCGCAGCAATTACGTACGTGACACCTCGCAGTCGTACGTACGACACGATTGCATCGCGTCAGTGTGTACATAGCCTTAGCACGAAATATAACAAACAAGTAACAGAAAAGAAACCTAGCATTCTGGCGTGCGCCACTCGCATAATTAAAAGTCGAGCGGCTTATACGTACCTTAGTAATTAAAAAAAACCATTTTGACATTTTTAGTTATAATAATTGTCATTATTTATGTGTGAATAATGTATACAATGTTTAATTTAATAATCTTTGACTTGTAAACATTGTTTATTAAAGATATGATATGATTTAGGTACAGTGGACAACACATCAGGCTGTATATTTGTGTACCTTTAGTAGTTTGTCGATTTACATCAGTATACTGATATAGTACTATGTGCTTTACATCAGTATACTGATATAGTACTCTGTGCTTTAACGTATTTGACACATTCATACGAAAACCACAGATTAGGTATAGTTTTGTGTCTTCAAACCAACTTTACTATCTTACAACGTGACCGAAACGTATGGTTAAGCGAATCGTTCGTGACTAGTATGATACGAAAAAAGTCAAGTCGATGTAATTTAGTTGCTAATGAGATTACGTTGCATTAGTAGAATCGAGTCCCTGCGCGGCGATCGCTGGACCATAAGGCTCGGACTACACGACGACGGTTCCAGCGACGGTTCGGTTCAGGTACAGGTACCGGCCGTGTAGTCGACAGCATTCAAACTTATGGTTCCGCTCATGCCCCGCCCATTCGGTTCAGGAACCGCGCTGGCCGGTTCCAAGTGGAACCGTTGTACGTGTAGTCGACAGCGCATTTTTGTTTGAGTTTATATGAAGCACCGGTTCCATGGAACCGACCTATACTGGAACTGGCCTAGGAACCGTCGTCGTGTAGTCCGGGCCTAAAGGAAGTTCCGGACCATGTTTTATTTATTTATTTACATCTAAACCCGCGTTTGACTTCAAATTCACCTGGTTGATGATGGAGTACACGGGCTTTGTACACGATGGCGCGCAGCGTGCGAATGTTTGAGTGTGCCAGATCTCAAATAAGTCTGTAGTATCTTTTCTGTTACCAACTGATCTATGTCGTGATCTTAGTGTTGGGAGCCTCACCAATTACTCTTGTTGTATTATGAGCTTGTTAGCGACAAGGAAAAAGTTTATTACCGACCTCTTGTACAGCCAGTTAGGCACTTTGAGCGTAGATTGCGATCCATTTGTTTCCGGAATGTAGAAATGGAACACTTATCGCGGAAGATATTCTTTTAATAGCCTTCGTGGGTGTAAAAAGCTGTTTATTAAGGCATACCTACGTTAGTATGCCAAAAAGTAGCCCGTAACTACTTTATTCTTGCATATTTTGATTGACGGTTTTTAGTGCTAATGGGAAGGGGGAATTAAAGCGAATGTAAGTAACCAAGGTCCCTATGTGATGCTCGTTTCTTGATAAAGGAATGAACATCACTAGTTATTCAAGGAATGACTATGATATAAGTCGTAGCCACATAGAGTAATGGCGTGTTTTACGATGTGCGTAGGCATTTAGTATATACTGTGATAGTCGAGTTCTACACTATCTGTCTAAGATTTTTAGTCACTTCGTGAAGTGCAGATCATTACTTAGTACTTAGTGTAATGGTTGGTAATGATAGGAATTAAATTATATTATGTGTATTGACACATACTCAAAACCAAAAACTCATACCAAAGACGCAGTACAAAGAGATCGAACCCTGACCGCACAGCATTGGGCATCGAATGTCCAATAATACGCCACCCGCGCTTCTATTTCATTTCACTATCCGCGTAAAAAGTGTTAGGCATTTCACAAAGTGCGCTTTCGAGCCAGACACAGTGTAATTCAAGGGAATGTCCGTGATCCAACTGAAATTACAATACCATTACGCTATCTGCTAACTAGAGATTTTCATTTCACGAAGTTCCTAAAAATCTAGACTGATAGTGTAGAATTCGTCTATTACAGTATCTGTCTAACTTTTTTAGTACATCGTGAAATGCCTACGCACTTCGTAAAACGCGCCATTACGCCATGTGTCTACGACATATACATTTTTACACCCGCCTTTAAGTCTATTTGATGCCATAACTTCATTACTTTATATTATACCTAGATTTCTCTTGATAGGCATGGTTTTTCTCCAGTAGAAAATAGGTAATAATTGAATGAATGAATGAATACTCTTTATTGCACAAAATTAGTGTGATACAATGCGTACAAAACGATTAATACAATCTAGGCGGTCTTATCGCTAAAAGTGATCTCTTCCAGACAACCTTCTGGTGGAGTAATTTTGGTGGAAAAAGGTAGGTTGTGCACCGTTTACAATAATATACCCATACAAATAAATATATTTATATATACTTATACATAAAATATCTACATATACACACACACACATACGTATATACATAATATTAAAATATAACTAGAAACCAAAGTTGTGGAAAAGTAAGGAAGGAAGAAGGAGTCATTGGGATAGATAGTGGGCCTTAACCTGTGCCTTGAAAATATCTAATGATTTGGCTTGTAAGGTAAGTAAGTAATTGTAAAGAAAACAATTGTTAATTTTGTCAATAGATTTATCTATATATTTTAATGAATAATTTTCAATTACAGCTGTTGCACAGATACCGTCTCTTGACCATTTTACAAAGCATAATAAGTATTTTTGTAAAAAATGGCAAACAAACTTATTGCAATTCAAATCACTGGTAAGTTACAAAATTGCAAACACTTTTCGTAAATAACACTTACAGATTTTTTTACACAATAATCACTATTTTTGAATTAAACTTTAAAGGGCTTAGATTTATGTAATGAATTCCATGGAAAATTATATTCACTTTATAATCATATATTTTGTATTTTTAACTACAATATTTATCAACTATATATTACAATTTCAACTTACATTTATATTTATTCATCAATCGTTTTAATTTTTTCGTGAGTTCAATTGCTGTTTTCAGAAAAAACAAACTATATAAACAAACTCTGAAAAATACCTTCAGTACCTACTTCAATACATTCAGTACCTACTTCAATACCTTCAGTACCTACTTCAATACCTTCAGTACCTACTTCAATACCTTCAGTACCTACTTCAATACCTTCAGTACCTACTTCAATACCTTCAGTACCTACTTCAATACCTTCAGCACCTACTTAATTGCGAAAATGGAATCTTTTCATTCGATTTCTGCAAAATCTTTTGAATTCCAGATAAATGGCTTCCCATAGAAATTCGCTAACTTTGCGGATTCATTAAAGTTAAGAAGACTTATATTTTTACTAAACTGTTATTATAAGACTTTATGGAAACTTCTAAATGACTTGTTGTTGCATATTCTGAAACTATTATACATTTAGTCGACATCTAGTCGATATTCTTCCATCTTGTCTTATCTTATCTTATGATAGATAGTGGGCCAGGAATAACCCCAGCGGCACTTAGACCCTTGAGGATCTTTTGTGCCTACCAAATTTTACACACTGGTCATCTCAGTGTGCAGGTTTCCTCACGATGTTTTCCTTCACCGTCAGAGCAGTCGGTAATTGTACGTAAGTCTTCGAAAACTACGAAAAACTCATTGGTACATGGCACTGCACGGTTTCGAACCCGGACTTCCCCGCATGGGATTCCGGTGTCCTAGCCACTGTGCCGCCGACGCTCACATAGTCTTCCATAAAAACGTCATTTAGTTTTCTGATTAAGTAACTGAATCTAGCAATTAAAGTCACGGGAACCTCACAGCACAATTGACAAAACATATTTTCAAAATATGTCTATTTAATTAGTAAACACGTAAATATCCTTATTAATTGTATTTACAAAATAAAGCAATATTTAATTAATTACTTTATAACTATCAGAGTGGAAAATTAAATGATGATAACTTAGATCGACGCAACAGGATGTGATGACATCGTGATAGGCAAGGAATTTAGAATCAAGGAATATGTATTCGAATAAAATTAAATGCAGAGAAATTAAAAATTCCATAGTGGAAGCTTAAAATAAATATAACGATAGATTAAATCGAAAATAGGAGAATGGACACTTTAGTGTGGGAGCCGTCCCAAGATTGTAGCACATTAGCTCATTGAGTGATATATCAAATGAAAGCTCTGATCGAGCTTTTCAATTTATTCTAGGGCGGTAAAGTGGACTGGACTCCGAACAGAGACAGATAACATATTCTGATAATGTATTTTTTAAATAATAGCTAAGTTGAATGGTATATGAAATAAAAGCTCTGGCTAAGTTCTACAACTTATTTCTTGACGACAAGATTATTGACGCCGAACAGAGATAATAAACATGATTTTCAATTTACACGAGTTTTTTATTATAGGAACTGTTTCATTTGACATTTGACATTTGACACTACAATCTTGGGACAAAATTTTCTTTAACTTAGAAGTTGTACAGACGTCAGAAGATCTAATTGCATTGATCTGAGTATAATTTTAATTTAACCCTATGGCTATTTCAGTGGAAAAACTAGGTATTAAGTGTTGATAGATAACTATTGTGTCATTCATAACTACGTGTGGTATTCGATGTCAGATGTCACCCGACTACTGTCTTTGACAGCTGTCAAATCCAGTTTTGCAAGCAAAATGTTGACAGATCAAAAAGATCATGCTAAAATTTCGACGTGCTTCTATAACAATATACCTCAGAATACATCGATGGTCATATGAAAAACTAAGTGGAGTTAGAGTCAGGCTGGTTATGTTTCGAAATCGTTATTTCATCTAGATCAACGAATAAAAGGAGAAAAGATAGAGACTACAGAGACACAATAATGAATTAAAGATCTGACAAAAAAATTAAGATTGTTGTAGAAGCACTATCGATTCGAAAACTGTGTTAAATGGTGATGATTGAATGTGGCAGGTATTGAACTACATAGACGACGAACGAAAAGCCACCGTGTGACATCGAACCTCAGGTGTCTAACCGCCTAACAAGCTTAACTATTTACAATCAATACACGAATATCGACCCGAATAGAACTCGACAGAAAACAAAATAGGAACGATACAAAACGACACACCGCCGCCTCTAGTGTGACTCTTGAAGAGGCGACGGCGCCACCTCGATATAAATACACGCTATGTACAGTGTTAGGGCGCGAGTCAGTCCTGAGTCTCGACGTCCAGGCCGTTCACCATGCGCTCGATACTCTTCAGGTCCGAGGCGGGTGGCGTGGCGGCCGTCGTGGTCGACGTCGGCGCGTCCGGCGGGGGGTCGGCCGACGCGGCCCGAGCGGGCGGCGAACCCGCCCGGATCCGCGCCGGCGACGAACTCAGACTCCGCGCTCTAGGAGCGACTTGCTCGAACGCCGACCCTAATCCGGGTAACGCGTACGGCGCAAACCTGTGCATTTTTGACAGCGACGGCGCAGGCGGCGCAGGGGGAGGCGGCAGCGAGTACTGCTGCAGCAGCGGGTGGAGATTAAACAGCAGACCTGGCGGCATTTGATGCGTCGGGAAGAACGGAGGAGGGTACAGCGAAGGCGGGTACAGGTATGGTAGTAACGGCGGCTGTACCGGCGGGCCGAGGGACACGTCGGGGGCAGGCGAGGGACGGGACGGGCCCGCGGGAGGTGAAGACGCTCTGGCCCCGCCGGAGCATGACGAGTCAGAGCCAGCTTCTATCTCTTCATTGCCGGAGTCGGCTCCGCCTCCGCCGCCACTGGAGCTGAACCATGCTGCAATACAAATTGGCTGTTTTTAATTTCTATTTTCACGGTTTCCAATTTTCCATATGCCTCTGTTACAGCAGGGACTTGCTACGTTAAGTTTATGAATGTACACAGGAATCGCGTCAGCCGAGTTTTTCAGCTCTCAAAAGTGAAATAAGTTGACAAATATTTGGGTTCAGCCCATTGCTCCATCACCCCAAAAATAACTGGCTGACGCGTTTGAGAACAGCTATAGGAAACGGCTTTAGTCATTGATGAAGGTCGGGATCATTCTATGGAAATAACCACATAGAACGATTTGCCATGGCCCTCCCCATTTCACACACTGGTTTATCTATTTTGTAAGTTTCCTTACAATGTTTTACCGTTAGAGTCGGCAAATGTAGAGTAGGCAGTCGGGAAGTCTTTCGACATTTACCGACTTATGGCGGATTTAAAATTCTTGATCAACAGGATAAGGGTGAAGGACAGGCGCAAATCAAGATTTTTGTGTACGAATCCCGAAGATGTAGGCTGTACCATATAATATGAACACTGAGCTAAAAATATACTCACAACTGCTGCTGTGCTGCGCAGGCGGCGGTGGAGGGGGGCTCGAGGGTCCGCCGACGTCCAGTGGCCGCTCGTCGTCATCATCCCGCGCGTCAGACCGCGCCGTCAGCATCGCCTGCCTGCGGTACACCGACAGACTACTCGTGTTATCATTGCGGTATGGACTGCTGGGTAGAGAGAGAGAGAGGGTGAGAGAGAAAGTCAGAGAGTTAGCAGAGGTCCAGCATCACTGGGCCCAGACGATGTATCATGGTCTGTACCTAGGTTTCTGCAAGGGGAGACATGTGCCCCAACAGTGAGGACGTTAATAGGTTGATGATGAAAGCAGAGAAGGCCCCGACAGACAATGGACTTGCTTCAGACCGCGCTGTCAGCATCACCTGCTTGCGGTGCACGGACAAACTACTCATGTTATCATTGCAGTATGGACTGCTAGGTAGAGAGAGAGAGAATGTCAGAGAGTTAGCAATAATTACTGGGCCCACATGGTGTATCATGGCCTATACCTAGGGTTCTGCAAGGGGAGACCAGTGCCTCAACATTCAAGTGGGGGCGTTAATAGGTTGATGACGACAGCAGACAAGGCGCCGACAGACAATGGACATGCGTCATAGCGCGCCGTCATCATCGCCTGCCTACGGTAGACTATTGGTGTTCTCATTGTGGTATGGACTGCTGGGTAGAGAGAGGGATAGATTGTCGAATAAAATAGATAAATTTTATAAAAGAAAACAGAAGACACAAAAATACAACAAGTTATGGATGATCGCACATCACAACGTTCGGTTTTAAAATGACAAAGTGTGCACTTTCATAAGGGGTGTCAAGCGTTTGACATTTAGTGTAATGGGCCGATGAGACAGCCACGAAAGGTTAATCATTTCCTAATGATAGTGCCGAAATTTGACCCTTGTACCACCACCGGCGACGCCCTTTGTGAGGTGTTTTATGCGGGTGAAAGAAAAAGGTAAGTTTTTTCTCTAAAGGAAAAGTGTTTGACGGTTTTTTATTTGAGTAGGCTGTGTCTATTGATCTTTTGATACTCTATGATGGTTGAGTTCTTTCTTTGTAATTGGCGATATTATTAGGTACTTATAGACAGGTTTCAGTAGAAAGATTAAAGTTGAGCATGATCTAGTTTGGAGTAAATATACCAGCTCTAATTTGGAGCTTCTAACAAATTTCAAAATAATTCTGGAAAGTTGCTTGTGCGTAGGTAATGTTAGTGCACGACAAGAGCTTTCGTTTGAGCATGTTTGAGCTAGGTTCCTGGAGTGGTCGCGGACTTTTGGTCTTGGACCAGAAGTACCCATCATCCTTTGAAACTGGTTCTTCAACAAACTTTATTTCATATTTCACTCTTCTGCACTATACTGCCGGTAACCTATTAATAATTCTTCAATCGCCTAGGTTGCGTGGAAGAGATCGCTCTGAGCGATAAGGCCGCCTTTGTACACGTATTCTATGTTTCCTATGTAAATTTCTTGTGTGCAATAAAGTATTAATCTATCTATCTACTAAATTAAAACAAATTCCCGACAACTTCAAAAGCACATCTGCATGAAAATTACAAAAACCGGCGTTAAAATTATACAATTTAATGTACAAAGAGTTTCAATTCCATGTGTATGTACATGAATAAAAAGATTTAAAAGCATCACCCTAAAGGGAACAAAAAAGCGTCCGCAATTATTTGCCTTCTGTCGCCCCGTTAAACAAACAACTCTTTATCATCCGCATTGTTTTACGGATCCCTAAAGCGGTCGTCTTCCCGCAGGGTCCTGATTACGGGGTTCCGCACCAAATTCATTTTATTAACTCGTCTCATCGCTGGCTGATAGAATTTAATTTGTGCTACCCCTTGGGAGCTAGGGTTGGTAAGTGTTAATGATGTTTCTTGTTTAAAATAAATATTAGTGTACCTGTAAATACCATAAAAACTAATATATTAATGTTGTTTTTCAGAGACAGAAAAAAATATAAGGACACAATAAATATGATTTTACAGTGGAGGCGGGCAAGACACCGTTTGGATTACTTTGGATTGGACGATGGATGGTAACCGAGATCACGGAGATGAAAAAGCAGCAGCACGATCAGGTCAGCTGTTTGATGGTTTGGACGATGGTACATCATCATCATCATGGTGACGGTACTGTCATCATGTGTAAAACCATCAAAACAGAGGGAAAGCACGCGACGAGCTTGGCATAGGATCGTTTAGTGTAGCGCTTGAAAGAAACAGGCCTACCTATACCCAGCTACTTTGAAGCTTGATTGTTACTAGCAACTTGAAGATGGTATAACTCTGTGCAGAGACAGTCTGGGGCTGGACCACCCTTTTACCAATTTCTGCCGCAAAGTATCAATGCTAGTATTGCTCTGTTTCAATTTGAAGGGTAAGAGAGCCAGCGTAATTATCGGCACATGAGGCACCACAGCAGGACATCGAAACCTCTTTAAGAACGTTATAGTGAGGTGAGATGTCTATGGATGACGGTGAACACTTACCATCAGGTGGCCCGTTTGCTCGTCTGCTCGCCTTATACCCACAAAAAAAATCTTAATCGGAAATAGGCTGATGAAGGACGGTAAAATAATTTTAAACTCTTTGTGTATTTGATATGAATCAAATTGTCACTTTATGGGGTTTGCTGGAAGAGATCTCTCTTAGAGATAAGTCACGCCCTTTGTGCTTCACATATTTTTGTATAAGTTTGTAATATTTTGTGTGTGTGTGTATAATAAAGAGTTAAAGAGTATTTAAAATCCGATGTCGCCAACCCTACAGCTAAACTGTTCACATTAGGGTGTTCGCGTTACAATGTAAACTAGCGACGCAGGGGTGGCTCGCCTTGTAATTTTACCAAATTTTTACCCTAAGCTCTAGCGGTTAGCTCCGAAACCCCATGGAAAGACAATTTTTATCCACGTTTTGGGACAAGGGTTGGAAGTGTTTTGATTCTCGTCTTTTGTAGTTTTTGGGAGTGCAATTTTGAATAGTGAAATATAGGTACGGTTATTGTTTTCTTCGTGAGATGTCTTTGGACGACGGTGACCACTTACAATCGGGTGGTACGAATTATGAATTCCTGTTTTGTCGATAAAGTTGTTCATTAATTCATGGGTATTTCAAAAGGGCTTTCACATACATTATGTATTACACAACTATACAATAATTTTTTTAAAATTGGTGAAATTTTTCCGCGACCAGGATTTGAACCAGCGAGCATGCCTTGCCGTGGCACTGCTCTAACCAACTGAGCTATCGCGGCTTATTCTACTGGCGTCAGATAAGCAAATGGCGTTAAATTATTAGTTATAACTCCTTTTTCTAATTAATTAGAGTATGCCTAGCATGATGAAGTGCGTCGATGGCGTCGTGGCTAGGACGTCGGACTCCCGAGAGAGAGGTCCGAGTTCGAAACCAGGCAATGCCATGTACCAATGAGTTTTTCGGTTTTTACGTACATTTACCAACTGCTCTGACGGTGCAGGAAAACATCGTGAGGAAACCTGCAAACTGAGATAACCAGTGTATGAAATGGGGAAGGCAATGGCAAACCACCCCATTAAATCTGCTACGAGAGTCGTCCTATGTGATTAATTCCTTAGAATGATCACGACCCTCAGCAATGAGATACGACTTAGAAGAAAAAAAAGGGCATGGCTTAAAAAACAAAAATTACACAAATACATAGCTCTGTGCTCCAGATTGGTTACTGAAAGTTTTGCGTGGGCGACTGTACACAGACAGACGTCCGCGGCAAGAACGCTCGGCATAGACAAGACAATGCCACAAAGGGGAACGATGAGATATGCACGGCATGTGTCCCCGCTTTCCCGCGCGTTTGTCAAACCGCTCACGTTTCCCGCGCTTCCGGGCGGCCATTTTGAAAAGATGAACCTCGCGTCCGGCGTCCGTCGAGCTTTGAGACACAAAATAACAGACTGTAACGGAAAGGAAGCTCCCTACGGCGTTCGGGCGCGAGTCACTTGCTAATCATACACTGCGCGCCGTGTACCACTTGACTAGCTAAAGTATACATAATAAATTCCGAGATCAAATCTCAACTCTATATCAATATGATATTGTTTATATTGTGTATATTTCAGATTCACAAATGACGGTTTTTGGTAGATAAATTAACAAGTGGTCGTACAACGCGACGATCGCTCGAGTTGAGCTGGACCGATTAGGAAGTTTCGGCCCGTGATGAGACGGCCGGCGCGCGGCGTGCAATCATGTCAGATTGCCATAGCAGGAGGAGCTTGTAGCCTAGTTGCAAACACAGTCAGAAAGTGATCCCGCAGGTTAAGCGACGTTGGCGCTGTCGGTACCTGGATGGGTGACCGCTAGTGGCATATTTCATCTGAGCTCCTCCGTTGTTGTCGTTCGACAGCAGTCGTTAAGACATGTCAGGTGCCTACGGGCGGCTCGAACAACTCTGACAAATAGGTTGGCCACTAACCATACAACACAACAACACATTCATACAACATAACACGCACACACTGTTGCTTTCTTCGTCCGTGCAGTCACTGAGGGGCCAGCTGAAAATCAGTGCTGTGACTTGCATTATGCTGAGCTGGTGTACCCTTTTTGGCACTGTACCGCACCGGATGTTTTGTGCTGCATGTATTAATCTTGTATACTTCTGTATTGTGTTCTATATTCTGGTGTTTACAGTGCTAAATAAACGTTTTCAATTTCATACGATAAGCAAGCAAGCCATAGCAGGGAGCTTCTTTTCTGTTACTTTTCTTGCTTATTTTGTGTTTGAAGTCTCTAATTCAGGAGCTGAGGCACGACCGCTTCCGGCGCAAAATGTTGTGTAAGCGAATTAAAGATTCCTTCCCGTCGGACGCGCTCAGAGTCCAGTTAGTGCCTAAAATGTTGGTGAAATGCAGCGTGGAAAGGTTTGGTAGAAACGGTAGAGGCGTGAATAGTAGGTACCTATTGGCGACATTTTAACACTCTAGTAGACGTTTCTATACTGGACAATACTGGACATTTTGATACTGTGGACATTTTGTACCTAAAGATAACTAATAAAAAAGATATTTTGAGAAATTGTGTTTTTTTAATATTTTTATTTAGATACACTTTATTGTACAACATTAGACTTAATAAAAACAATTAAAATAAGACATTGTACAAAGGGTGAACTTATCTCTAAAAGAGATCTCTTCCAACAAACCCGCTTCAACAAAACAACACAAACAAAAAAACAATAGTGTTCAACAACAAAAAAGTAGGTAAAAAGTAAAACAAAAATAAAATAAAAAATATAATGAAAATAAAACGCTACTCTACTATTAGAATAAGACATACGAGTAGTAGTTTGGAATGGAATATAATTCCGGAACTGTAAGTATTGTACTGCAGTAAAGAAGACAAATTGAAATAAACACAGCATTAGATCAAAACAGGAAAGCACACGACCTACTAATTGAGTTCTCGTTCGAAATTCAAATAAGTTAGCGGAACCGCAGCCTATCCCTAGCGGTGGGCGATAGCAAATTATGCGGCGGAAAAAAACTAAAGCTGATTTTATCGCGGAAATCCAATTTTCTCCCTTGCACGCTAAAGACGCTGGAAAAAAGCGCCAAGTCGAATGACTCCACCATTTTGAGCCGTTACCCGCCATGTTTAAACTCGGAACACGAATAAGGAGGCGCCGGATTGGTTTAATTTGAATTTCGAAAGGCGCCGAGCGTTGGCAGCGGCTGCTTTCGGAAATGTAGGGGCTCGTGGCCTAATTAATTTGGAGATTCACAGATAGGACGCTAATTTCGTTAGCTGTTAACTTTACTTAAATAGTCGGCAGTTTTTACCGTCATTAATCTTGCGCTCGCCTGAATGCCACCTACCACGAGTGTTTTATAATTGAATTTTATAGCGTTTAGTTCTTGATAAGAGCTCGGGTTAGGTACTTACTTCTTTTCACGTTTTCCGGCGCCGGTGTCCCGGAAGCCTTTCGCGAAAGGGTTGTTGTCGATTTTCAGTTGCGTTATCTGAAAGAAATGTTATTATTTAGTCACTGCACATTCTACATACAATGCATGTTACGCAATAAGTGAAAACATAAGTGTTTAAGTCGAATATAATATGTTTGCGTCTTTATTGTTAGATACCAGAACTTGTTGTTACTGAAAAGAATCAACCCTTGGATGAAATGATGATGATCTTTCCAGGCGGGCGTTCGTTCCTTCATGAAATACCTAACCCTAGTTTTCAGCAACACAAACATTGTAATTATTGTCCTACTACTACTAGTCTAAGATCTGATATTTAAGATAGTGGTGTTCTCTCTATAATTTTACTCAAGTTGCTGAACGGTTTATTGGTACAGGAGTCCTTTTCTGGCTGGTCGCTAGCTAGCCCTTTTATATAAAATCTGCCGCCAAATACCTTGGTTTCATTGCTGATTTGTTCCGGGCATGTTCCGAGAGTGTTTAGAAGAGAGAGTCCTTTCTAAACCCGCGTGATCTATCTTCGACTTCATCATCACATATATCAGGTGAGATTGAATTTAACATGAGCTTATTCTTGAACAAAAATTCAGCTATTAAAATGTCATTTCCTCAATTATGTAACTACACTTCAAGTCAGTCTACACTGAAAGAAAGCTTGTTCGATTTAGAGCATATAGATTTGAACTTTACTTGATAGATACCACTAAAATATTGGTTTGAAGTGAACAATTTCTTGGTTGAAGTTAACAAGCCAACTTTATATGCTCGTATTGAAACAACCGATTGCTCTAACGGTGAAGGAAAACATCGTGAGGAAACCTGCATGTCTGAGCATATTAAAAGTTTCCGAAGGCGTGTGAAATCCATGAATCAGCACTGGGCCCGCTCGGTGGATCATGGCTTGAGCAAGGTGAGGCCTGTGCCCCAACAGTGGGGACATTAATAGGCTGATTGTGATAATGATGACTTATACTTATTCGTACCTACACAAAAGGTAAAATAAAAGTTGTGTTACCTTCTCATTCTGGTAAGCAGTGACAGCGATGAACTCTGTTTCCTTGAAGACGTACGTCCTGAAGGTGGAATAGGGCAGCTTGAGGATGTCGTTGGCTCGCACCAGGTGGAACCTCGGCTGGTACTTGTGCATCGAGTTCAGGATCGTCTGCGTGACACACTTCAAACAGCTTAGGAACTTGATCGGTCGGCTTCGGGTTCGAAACGAGGGTAAAAGATGGGCAGAGGAAGTATCAAAATTCAATTAATTGTGGTTTCCTCCGAGTAAAATGGGGAGTTTTTTTTTCTCGAACTGCCCAAGGTAACGTAGTAAGTAACTATTAGGTAATCTGTGCCCAAGGTTACTATGGATTAAAAAATATTATAAGGGGATTCTTTGGTATTGATTAATCTTTAGTTTAGCAGTTTGTACCTTTTTACTCGTCCAAATTATTATATTACGGAACCAGAAATATAGTACACCTCACCACCTATCCTATTATACAGGGTGTAACAAAACCCCCCTTGTAAGTCGAAAGGCGGGTGGGTGTTCAGTAAAAACAAATTTCGACTTCCCATACATTTTATACCGAACAATTGTACTTGAATCGGAATTTTATTTTGCGTTACAGCCTGTATAAAGTACTACTGTGTTTCAGGTGGGCGGGTCGAGTGGCTGAACGACTTTATTTAATTTTAACAACTGTTAATGGGAGTTAAAGTGGCCCCACTATAGCTTGCTACTGGCTTTCAAGTCGTGTTATATACTTTGTGATTATTTCTGTGACTTAACAACTCAATCAGGTACCTCTATTAGCAACATTCAAGAAAACAGCCGTCAAATTCTACCTCCATAAGACCCCGTATGTCTGTCTGTCAGGCGTAACTGTATAACCTATCATTAAACCCAGTTTGCTGTAGGGTATTCTACATCTATCACACTCGTACAGCTTCTGATTAATCGTCCCTCATGTACCGCACAAGATGAAAATACCACTCCATGTCGTTATCTGCGAGTAAGTGTTTACGAAATACTTAAGAGACTGGGCTGAGCATGCGCATTCCAGTTTTGCTGCGATTACTGCTAGTTAGGTGGTCTGGGTGGAAATTATTTCGTTAAAACGTCAAACTACACTGGGAAATAATTAGCAACAGTTTTGTTACTGTAACTAAAATGCTGACGATTTTAGATTTGGCGGTGGATATCATTGGGGATCGAAAAATATATAAGCATATTTGTTACAAATATTTATTTTTAACCCCCGACCGATCGAGGGAGGGCGCGTGTTTTATACCTATAAATTTATTATAATTATTAATTTGTTTGTTTGTTTGTTTGTTTATTATTATTATTGTGTCTTCTAAGTGACAAAGGAACGTGTTAAAAATCAGCGCTGTGGACTCCATTCATAGCATAAGCTGAACACGCTCCCTGTTGCCACAAATGAATTTATGTACAACATTGTAAGGGCAAGATATGTACGTGTAATATGTATTTGTGTGCAATACATGGTTTTGTATTGTGTTGTAAGTTTTTCACGTTTGTCTGTTTGTCTGTGGTATCATAACAGATGGTCCGATTTGGACCCGGTTTTTTAAATTTAATAGAAAATTTATATCGTATTATTATTATTATATATTTTTTAAATTTCTGTTTATCTCCCATTTCTGGGGTATTCTACCACAATCGCGGGCTTTTGGCCAAACGAGAGTGGGGATGAAAAAATAAAAAGATATATATGAAAATGATAAATATGTAAGTATTTTATAGTAATTTAAGATTACTCTTCTATTGATAAGAATTTACGAACTATTCTGCATGTATTTATTATAACTGCTTTTTGTAGGAGTCTGTATGTGAGGGCGTGCATGCCAAGTGTTTTGAGGCCGGTGTGAAGTGTGTTTGGGATTACTCCTGTGGATGACAAAATGATTGGTATAGTTTTGACTGTTTGCACTTTCCATTGAGTCTTTAGTTCAATTGATAAATCGGTATATTTGGAAATCTTATCTGTGTGTGTTGATGTGACGTTATGTGTATTGGGTATGGCTATGTCTATAAGGTAAACTATTTTATTCATCTTATCATGGAGTGTGATGTCTGGTCGGTTGTGGTGGATGGTTTTGTCGGTTAAGATAGTTCTGTCCCAATATAGTTTGTAGTCTTCTGAATCTATTATCACTTGGGGTGAGTATTTGTAGTACGCGGTTTTTTCTGTAATTAACTTGTATTTAATTGCAAGATTTTGGTGTATTATGGCAGCTACTTGGTCGTGTCGGTGTTTGTAATCTTTATTATTATTTTTTATATCGTTTTGTACGCATTGTATCACACTAATTTTGTGCAATAAAGAGTATTCATTCATTCATTCATTCATTCATTTTGTCGAAAATGTTCTTAGCTAGGTCTGATAAAAATTGGACCAGTGGTTTCCAAGATCTTGGAGTATCTTTGATGACAGATGGGATCTCTGGAACGGTAATACGAGTAGCTAGATGGTTCGAATTTGAGCTCAAATATTCAGGTTCATGGTGCGTTTCCGACATCTGAAACCTTGAGGATGACCAGGAAAAAAAAAAATCAGCGCTGTGGCTTGCCTCAGCATTATGCTGAGCTGGTGTACCCTTTTTGGCACTGTACCACACCAGATGTTCTGTGCTGCATGTATTAAACTTTGTATACTTCTGTATTCTGGTGTTTACAGCGCTAAATAAACGATTTCAATTCATTCAATTCAAAAGCGAACTTCAATTTTACAGTGTGAAACTGGAAGTTTCATATTGTAAAAACGTTACTACTTATTTTAAAACGTTACTACTTGTTTTAAACACGTTGATTCGTCTAGTTTAAATTCAATTAAACATAACTAGCATAATTTATGAGCAATAATTACAACTTTTGACCTATTAATTTAAGAAATAACTTTTTTTGGACAGCTAATACATCATTCGGTATTTATAACTCGGTCTGGAGATGCACCTGTGAGTCCCCTCAACTATTAAAAATTTAGTCGTTTTATAATTTGGAATTCGGTGGCCATTTTTGAAGCATAATTTGAATAAATTAATTACGTATTGTGAAAAACTGAGAACAAAAAGTCAAGTGATAAATTCTCAAAATGCCTATTTAAAAAAAACCTAGGAATTTTAACCTAAACAGGATCACGAATAATAAAAATGCTTCTTAAAAAAACACGGAAAGCCACAGAGGGTGTATTGGATTCGCCCTACGTGTCATTAAAGGTCATTATTGCAGGCACTACTGAATAAAAGATGAGCTGATCGCGATCTGCCACCAAGGTGGCAGTTATGGGAAATCAAACCTAAATTGCAAGGTATAATTGAGCTCAATTAATTTCTTTTCTAGACAACTAAGGTTCTGGACATCGATTTTTTTGTTATTGCATCATTTCGTATGCCATCCATTTTAAAGAGCTTGGATTATGTTTCTACGTTTTATTCAATGTTTTTATTTATGACTGCGAGTATGTATTGTCACTAAAAACTTTTGAACTCTATTCGATAATGTTCACTGTTACTTATGTTGAAAAGAGACCGCTTTGAGCGAGAAATTGCACTCTCGTATCCACAACACTCGCCTTTGGCTCGTGTTGCGAAATAACACTCGTAGCGACATTCCATTCCCGCACTAGTTAAACAATCTACTATTCTCAATCTTCTGAATCCCCGTACTTAATAGACCTCGTTTTGTGTACAATAAAGTGTTTCTATCTATCTCGTTTTTACCACATCATATTGATTCTAAAGGACGTTCCATATCATGGATGAAAGAAAAATAGGGGCAGACGTCCCTTCCTTCATGTTCCATATCAATAATTCATCTTAAATTCTGTCAATTCCAAAGTACCCTTCGAAAGAAATTGAATAAAAAATTCGCCTGGCCCCCACAGCGTTAAAATATTACTTAACAAGCGATTACCTCGGTCCCGGGGCGGGTGAATTCGGGGTTTTCGTCACTTAATGACAAGGTGGTGACCCCAGCGCGAGGTTACGAAATGATGGGACATTACGTGGTTAATTCGAGTTGTCCGATGTCCCCCGGCCTTGGAGCCAAACTGGTAATTTTCGTTAGGTCGTGCTATGTCACTTTTGTCTGGTTATTTTTTTATGAATTCAGAATATTTGAGTTCTGATGATGTAACATAAATCTGAACTGTAAACAAAGAATTTATAGAAGGTACGTTCACAGGCCATTTTGGCACTAAGAGCCTCCTACACAAGATGAGACTGGCAGACAATCCCACCTGTAGAGCCTGTGGTGACACCGTTGAGTCAATGGAACACTTGCTGTGCGAATGTGACTCGTTGGCTGGAAAGCGTATGAGTCTTCTGGGGGTCGCCTACCCGAAACCAGAGGACTATAGGCTTCTACCTGTAAGCTGTATAGCGTTCTTGATGCAAAGCATCTTTAAGGAACAGGAAGGAGACTAAGGTAAGGGGTGAGCACAAAAGATCCCTGAGGGTCGAAGTGCCGCTGGGTTATACCTGGCCCCCTGTCATAAGATAAGATAAAATATAGAAGGTACTGTACGGCCAACCTGGAAAACGCTTAATCGCCTGCGAACCCAGGTTGGCTGTTGCGAAGATAATCTTCACAAATGGGGTTTTTCCAGCGATCAAGTACAGTGTGAGTGTGGTTCTCCCCTCAAACCATGGAGCACTTGCTCTGCTGTCCCGAGTGTCCGACCACCTGCACGCGGGAGGACCTTTTCGAGGCCAACCAGAGGGCTATCGATGTGGCTGCCTTCTGGTCGGGAAAAATTTAGTTCGGATCATCAACTCGAAAGAACAAGAAGAATAGGGAGTGTCCTTTGCAAGCGATTTTGAAGCGAAGTGGGATCGAACCCCGTATTTTAGGAAACCGCACTGATTTCTTAAGAGTTGCGAGTTCAGCACCAAGTTTCTGAGATACTAAATTACAGGCAAATAAGTGTCTAATGTAAGGGATGGTCAGAAACTGATCGTGCAAGTTAAGTAACGTTTGACGGGGTCAGAATCAGGATTGGTGACCAGGTCACCAATGACCAATGGTAGTACAATAAGTTAGCTCTCTTTTAGTCTACTTAGGTAAAGTTTAAGAAATGTAAGTAAGTAGTGGGTAAGTGGTGGTGGTGGTATGGGCGAAGCTTCGGCGGTCTAGTGGCTAGGTCCGGGTTCGAAACTATGCAATGCCATGTACCAATGAGTCTTTCGGATTTTTTCGAAGACTTACGTACATTTACCGACTGCTCTAACGGTGAAGGAAAACATCGTGAGGAAACCTGCATATCTGAGGAAATTAAAAGTTACCGAAGGCGTGAAATCCACCAATCAGCACTGGGCTCGCTCGATGGATCAGGGCCCGTACCCCCTTGTGCAAGAGGAGGCCTGTGCCGACAGTGGGGACATTAATAGTCTGATGATGATGAGTGGGTATGTGTAAATAAGAGTAAATCTTAATCTATGCTAAGATAATACCAAAGTATCTGTGATCTTTGCCCTTTCGTCCTCAACTACATCATGATCTTTACGCTTACATATTTATAAGTTATAGACTATTTAAAATACATTGCATAGCATCCAAGTGCATTCATTGCCCACTATACTGACTCGGTTTTGTACCGAAACGTGTGTTTGTATGCTAAAGCGGTATTAGTATTCCACGCCGCTTTCCAACTGTTT
Source organism: Hofmannophila pseudospretella (assembly GCA_947369225.1). Taxonomy (NCBI): domain Eukaryota; kingdom Metazoa; phylum Arthropoda; class Insecta; order Lepidoptera; family Oecophoridae; genus Hofmannophila; species Hofmannophila pseudospretella. The sequence continues at coordinate 5,060,444 of OX376331.1, forward strand.
ATGCGTAATAAATCAATATTCAATGTAATGAATACCTTGTCCTTATAGAGACATATTACTTATGTATTGTATGTAGGTACATCTTTCATTCGTATAATAACAAATAACAATAGCTAATTGGAACTGCATTCTACAAACGTTGTGTGTAAAAAGATCGCTCCCGAAACTCAACATAAATTACAGACTACTCTTTACTTTTACTATGTATTGGTTGGCATCGATTCTGGTGAAATTTTGAAGGCTCTTGCTTATACTGTATCTTGTCCCGTTTATGAAATAAAAGCGGGTGACAGTCGTAAATATATTATTTTAGTCCCTAATGATACAATCTACTATTGATAGACGGTATTGTATAATAAGTATAGCAGCAAAAATATTCATTATTTTGATAAAAAAATTAAATGGTATTTTTTCAAAAGGAGAAATATTTTTTTGAAAACGGATCCCTCGGTGCACGAATCCGACTCGCACTTGGCCGGTTTTTTATATCTTTACGACAAAGGAAATCCGCGTTTGATTTTTAGTTAAGTGGGTAAGTACCTAATTCTTCCGTATCAGTTATTCTCTTATACATAACTTCACGCTTTGTCCCTTGAAAGAAAGAGTTAGAAATTTTTAATTAGTCTTAAGCTTTAATTCGGACACAATATATATCGTTACTCGAAATAAAATTGATCTGAAGAAAGAAAATAATTTATTTCACATTGCATTATGCAATTATTATTATTATTTTTATTATTACAAAATAATTAGTCTAAAAAAGATTTGATATTAAAAAAAACAATGCAACATTAAAAGGACACATGCTCAGCATGTGCTGCGGTCCGACCGGTACGGCAGAACCGCAGCGCTGGTTCTCAGCTGTGCCAGGACGAAGGCATCGCGGACGAAACAGCAGGTCAGGGACGAAAACAAAAATATATTAAAAGTACAAATAAATAAACCTCTTGCGGGTAGAGAGAATGAAGCGCCACTGGTCTCTGTCTTGGCATACAGTCATACGTCGTTCCACGCATGCTCGCCGTTGGGGTCGTCTGCCCTGTATATTAAAATCTATGCGAGCACTCTGTCAATCTGATCTTTAAAGGTCAGAATAGGACGACCCCGGAATTTACAAACGTTTTAGAATTACATTTATTGCCAAATATATACGAATATATTTATTTTTTACCAAAATCATTAAAATTAACGTAAATCTTTTAAATATTAAGCTCGATATTTCTAGACCTCTAGGGAGTTGTCAGCCCATGCATTTTAATCTCAAGGGATGGACTTAATCTCTTCGTGAGATTAAAACTCATTGAGCGCATTAAGCGAATAATATTTTATTGACTAATTGCTCGCTCGGTCGCCCCGCTCAATCTCTGCTGTGATTACTGTAGATTGCTGTTAATTTGATTAAATCACTCCATGTTGACAGCTTCCGTTGTCGGTTGAGTGATTTAGTTTTCAAGTTAGAAGGGTAGGCTTGCTTTGGTTTACTATTTGGACTAGATTCTTAAGTTGAGCAATGTCCTGAGTATTTCAATATTTATTGGTTGTAAATTTTTGTACGCCTAGAGCAGTAAAAATCAGAATAAATCAGACACGATTAAAAAGACAAAATTAAAAATTTGGAAAAACCCACGCCGGAAAATCATTAAGCTGTAAAAAAGTAATGATATAAAAACGTTATGTTACGTTAAATTGTATAAGTATGAATATGCTTTAATTTTAAAAAAACATGCTCTTAAAATAATAATAAAAAATATCTTTTTTTATACGGATACTCTCGCGCACCGAGAGTTGAGGCGAACAACCCGTACATACGTAGAAATAAATGTAAATAGTTCACTGCCTTCCTATTTATGTCAAATTATTTTCATGACATCAGTCACGACACCAGGTGCTAGACTTTCTCATAAAATCTCTTAAGTATTAAAGTTTTCTGGTTGTTGAAAGTAGTCTTCAACCGCCGTGCGTGACCTGACCTCTCCGTTCCGTCGTTGGTAAAAAGAGATTTCACAAAAAAGGGTGGTTGCTAGGAACCCTGAAGGGGTCCTACCACCAGTAGGTTAGTGGTGTAGTCGCTTCGTACGACACGCTTGTCCAGTGGCGGTAGGGATATTCTATTCTGTCCTACACGGAATAAATACTATTTATAGATAGTTTACGAGTTCGTAAACTAGGCTAGGCCAGCTACCAGGCTAGGTTATTCCTAAGGAGTCCTAAGTAAGTTTACTTCCCTATTAGTGCAACGCAGTGGATTCAGAAAATCATTATGCCGTAAAGGTTCGACGTTCTCTAGGACTCTATAGGAATAACCTAACCTGGATCCGTTTCAATGCGTGAATAGATCTAGGGATAAGTGACACGCAACTGCTAATTAGAGAGCCTATCATTCCATGAATTAGATTGGTACGGTATCTGTACACCCGAGGAAGAAATCCGCCAAAAGGATCGCTTCATTTTACTGAATGATGGATGATGATGGAATTGAAGAGATTCTATTGGTGGATGTTTTCTTCGCTCACTGCCTCGATCAGAGATCCGGTCTAAATAGTGCTAGGTGCTGTGCTCAAATTCAAGTGTATTTTGTTATATTTAAGATCTGTCATCAATCGTGTAATACGATTTTATCAGATTTGTGGATTGGTAAAAGCTCCCTTCACGAGTCATTTAATTATAACTCAAGTAGCTCTTTTTTTAATGTTTGCCAAATTAATACATTATGTATTAACGTCTTTTATATTGTATTAGTAGCTCTTTGCATTTTAGCCTCTTTGGACAGCTTGGAGCAATAGTTTGCAAGTTTTTAATACGATAAAACGTTGGAAAATTCCCAAAATATTGTAAGAATGAAATGTGTATATTACATACAGCGAAAGTAGAAAAACATTTGGCTGTTGATTGATAAGAAATTATTTAATCAAACGGTCAAATCTCATTCTACCGTTAAACATCTCTATTTCGATAAACCATCACGTCACCTTAAAAATTCAACTCTCCTTTTTGTCTAAAACTAACGAAGCGGGCTAAAGAGTCGGCTATTCCGTAGTCGATACTCGATAACATTAAAATGAAATTATAGTTTGTATCGTGCGCGTCGGTCTTAATTACGGGACTTTTATTCATCCATCCAATTTCTTTATTTTACGGCTGGACAGCAAATTAATATGTAAATCGGGCGGCGCGGTGGTCCACGGCTCGGCGTATCGATGCTTTCAAAACGTCGATTAAAAGTAATTGTCGACGTAAATACGAAAACAGATTGACTGCGCCACCGGCGCCGTTTGGGAGCTAAGCTCGCGCATTAGCCATTAGTTCGATAATTTGTAACTTTAGGACTACTTACTTTTGGCTTTGGCTTCGCTTGTTTAGACTTTAGATTAATTCATTGCTTATTTTTAAATAACTCAATAATACTTTTATCAGCTGTTGGCTACAACTTCGTCTGCGTTGACATTCTTAGCGAGGTTCGTCATAGTTTTAGAAAATGACAGTTTATAATTTATTAGTTTATATATTTATTATTTTATACTTTATTTGCTTCTTTACCATTATTAATGGGATTTTTGGTTGTTTTAACGAATACAAATTATATATTGTTTAAAGTTTTTTAATATTATTTATTATATTTTTAGCTTTCCTACCTATATTTTTTATAAGTAAGTACTTACCTTATTTTATCCGCTGATTCAACTAACAATAAATACCCTCCTACTCGAACGAAAACTTCTACCTATTTATTGCTAGTTTATAACATTTTCTAATACTTAGTTTTATATTTCAAGTTACACCATATATAAGTCAATACACTACCTACCAAGGTGTTTTGAAGAATCCAATTTATTTATTATGCAATTAGCCGTGCTAAGCGTACTTTATCCAAAAGGTTGTATGTAAAATTCTGATTAAAGTAAAAAATAAAAATATCGATAACGCAGATAATTTAAGGGTGCCTCTAACAAGCAGGTTGCAGCAAACGACCGAGAGATGGCGCCACGAGCCGGCGCGGGAATCGTTTCGTCTCAGTCACAGGTCATAAAGGAATTACTACAACTGTCTACAACCGTGTTTATAGTTCTTTAATTAAAGGTGATGTAATAGTACATGCACGGACATGCCACGATTGTGTTCAAAAGCGAATGAGTCACTTTTCTTTTTTGTTCCTAACGTATAGAATTTGGGCAATGAATCCGACTATATTCGAGGTTAAATTATTGAGTGATAGAAACATTTTGAAATAGATAAATTCACTCTTACGACGAAGCGACACAAAAAAGAAGCTAAAAAGAATTTCGACTTTTAGAGAAAACTCTACCTAGTAGCATTTTTACGGCATAAATAAATTATAGACTCAAAACTTTTATATCCGTGCTGTCATCAATGAAACTTCTTCCTCCTCCTCGCGTCGTAATCCTCAATGCTGAGGGTCGTGACCACCCTTAGGTATCACCTTCTGGCGAATGATCTTCCTCCATTTATTTCTGTCCCCGGCGGTGTGGATGGCATCGTGAATTGTAGAGTCAAGGGTGGTGCGGATTTGGTCGGACCAGCGCATCGGACTACGTCCTCGAGGCCTCTTCCCTTCCATTTTACCGGTCACAATTAGTTTTTCGAGGATGTCACTGTCTTTCCTGGCAATGTGACCGAAATATTCGAGAATTCTACGAAGGCACTCGGAGGACAGTCGTGAGGTGATTTTAAGTTCACGTAGAATGGATACGTTGGTACGATGTGCTGTCCACGGAATTCGGAGCATTTTTCTCCAGCACCACATCTCGAAGGCATCAATTCTTTTGCGGTCTGCTGTTCTTAGTGTCCAAGTCTCAGCGCCATAAGAGAAAATGGAGAACACCAGTGAACGTACAAGTTTGATCTTGGTCTTGACGGAGATGTTTCTGTCTGCCCAGATTCTATGTAACTGAGACATTGCATTTTTGGCCATTCCAATTCTCCTCCGCACCTCTGTTTCGCAAGAACCATTGTTGCTGAAACTTCTTACTCTATGTGAATTTCTATTCCAATTTAATTTTTTTTTAAATGAAGTAGGTAATTCTACATGTTTCTTAGGTAGGTACTTATTCATGTAATAGGTATGTTAATTTTCCGTTTGCAAACGTAAAAGAACCAATTTTATGATACCGCTATTCGCCACTAGATGGCGGAACATTAACGACGTTGGACTTTTATTAAAAGCTCTATAATGAGCTTTAATGTATTGTTAAATGGATTTGATATTTTATTTTATGAATGTTATAAATGCATAATAATAATAATAATGCATGGCGCATGCAACTGTGACGAAATATCGGGAGCTCAAAACAACTCCAAACCGTGGTAAGAATCCCGTGTCTAACTTCAGTATTGAATGTTATAAAGTTGGAACTTATTAAAATTCTAGAAAATGCATATAAATAAGTATTTATTTTTATACATAAATGATGCTGGTGTGTACGATGATTTTGATGATAAAGTAGAGCGGTTTTTTTGTCATTCATTTACCTACTGTCGATTTAAATGCCGATTTATGTAAGGGTCTAATTTACAATAGGTGGGTAGGTAATTAGTATATTAGATTATCTTCTAGCAGTCGCACATTAGATATCCGATTTGGCTGGATCCTACAAGCAAGAGATGAGACCCATGGATCCGAGTCCTTGGAACAGGTTTCCGGATTCGTGTCTGTTGCACCTGTATGATATTTATCCATCCGGGACAAATTACCGATCGGATTTACTTCATTATGTATCAATAGTTAACACCACATTGGCCCGGAATCCAGATCCGAGGGTTCGGATGTAATTACGCATCTGGCTCCGAAAAGTTCCGGAGGTACAGTCGACCACAGGTCAACCCAACCAAAACGTCAAAATTTGAGAATCTGAAATGTATCATATTGCGCAGGCATAAGGTTGAGATTTAATCGAAGGTTTTTGATAGATGGTATACTATAGCTTGTGGGCGACTGTACACATCTCTGGCTGATGGATCCAGCCAAATCGGAAAGTCTGTGCACGGTATTAATTTGCACATTGGCAACACTAGCTCGCCACCGGGCGTCGCCCGTCCCCACACGTCCGCGCCAAATGGCTAATTCGCGCGCGAACACACGCGCCATAACTCATACAACTACAACGCAACATACAAACATACGCCCCTCTCGCTCTAACGAACTAGAGAAACCGAACCCTGTGTTTGTTTTTCCTTTTACTTGCTTCGAAATCTTATTTTGAATTTTATTCCTACAGGGGCGTGGATGCGACGATGTTGCATATTCCATCTCTCGCTCCCTCCCGCTGTGTTTTAGCGAGATCTCGTTCTAGCTTTTTGTAATTTTAATTCGCAGAACGGCATCGAAACGTGATTCGATTGTATAGAAGTTTTTTATTGCAATGTTCGGAATTTGGTTGAGCAAGGACGCGGTTTCGGGCGCCAAGCCAAGGGTGCCAGCAGAAAGCAGAATCCAGTATTAACTTTACCTCTAACTTTATTTTAAATTTCCTCTATCTCTAGGTATGTTGAAAAAAGACTGAACAGCCTAGAATAAGAAATTTTATCATGTCTGTTTCCATCTTCAAGAAAATCAAAACTTTTGCTGGAAACTTTTTCTTTTCAGATTTTGTTTTTTCATTAAAATAATTTGAAAAAAAAGGAAAAAAAATCGGTAACCTGGTAGTTTGGAATTCAAATTCTTATTTCATACAAGATTTGTCGTTGGAATATCAATAAATAGTATAGGTAGTATAAAACTAATTATAAACATTGAGCATGTCTGTCGTTTAGTCTGGGAAATAAAAAGCTATTTTATTTTATTTATTTTAACATTTTCAGAATCTTTCTTCCGACCATCAGCACTATTAAATGCGTCGTTAAAGTAGCTTCCCAGGAACTTAACCTACTTCACTTAACTCGGCTTAAGTGTAAAAGAATAAAACACCGTCCAAACGTTTACCTCCAAGCAGATTATGTTGGCCAGAGAAGCCGCTTCTTCAATATTTGCCTCTCACTATTGACACGCAAACCGTCTTAGCCAAGTGTCAACAGAAGGGTTCACTAATGCCCTTTTTACCACAAAAAGTGTGGGCAAATATTGGAGTATGCGCGAGACAACGCAAGCGCGGATGTACGGATCATCGGAGGCATTACATCTATGGACACGAGGAGGAAACCGAGTTCGATTTTCGACTAACCAGCAACAATTTGATATCACGTGGTTGGTAACCAATCAGATGCTTGCTTTCAGGAACTCGCCGTGCAGTTAGTTATTGGTTGTCGATGACGTGATACAGTTAATCTGCAAGAGTTTACATTTCTGTTCGTATTTTAAATATCCATACCTATGCGGTAGTGTCATCATCAATCGTATATTAGTCTATAAACAAAACTAGGATGATAAATGATGTCATGATCTCAAAAGAGTAATTAATTTTAAACGGTAATTTGGCGTAACAACTAGGTATGACGCCATCGGTAACCAATGAGAGCGCATGCTACTTCGTGACTTACCAATGAAGGATATCTGCCAGCAATTTGCGTGCTCTCATTGGTTAATTATAATTATTAACTCATGACGTGATAATTCTTCGTAATATCGTCAGACTGTGTTTAATTTTTAAACCATAGAAGTTATGAAGAGAGATGGTTAGGTTAGGTTCTTAGTTAGATAGCCTTATTATTTATTTATTAGGCCGACAAATATAGGTAAATTTGAAACAATGACTAAATTATTTTGGAAACAATTACCGTAGATCTAGCTGGCGACAACGTCGTAACGTATTCCCAAAGTTTTAATTGAAATACTAAACATAGAGTACATTCGTCTATCTAGATGATTTCTTATTTACATCAGACTCGTTAGATTTTGACCGTGGTACCTAATGCTATGATTAGCAAAGAGCAGGTTTAGGGCGATATCTGATCAACTGTACAAAAACAAAGTACAATTGCAAGCACAAGTGATTCCGCGGGTCAGACGCGCGGGAGCAAATCCATTAGCGATTAACGAGCGATCGGCGGGCGGGCACTAAATTAAAATAAATATTTGCCGGCAGCGCCCGCGCACAAAGCGACGCCGCTTTCATGTGCGCCGACACAGGTGCCGCCCGGACGGTGTACTGTCGCGCACAGAGCAATACTCGTAACTTCAGAAGCAATCAAAGTCGGAGACGCGGAGACAAAACTCATTTGTGCAGTTTAGGTAGGTACTTTAGACGTACTGTGTTACCATTCGGTTTGGCAAATTATGTAAGAAGTGCTTATTGTGAGAGATTTTATTTAGCCGCGAGTAATCGATTATTTTGGTTCACAGTTTACTCGGAACTTATTATTTTAAAGTTGCTGATGAGATGAATCGATTGGAAACGACAAATCTAGTTTAATGAAGCAATGTAATAGGTATTTAAGCGTTTAATGAACTGTTCTAAATATAGGCATCGGAATAATTATCTATCAATAAAGGACAAGTAAGATTTTAGTGAGCTTTTGAATCGCAAATTCAATATAGTGATTGGTTTCATTGGCATGACAGTATCAGTAAACTTTTGTTCGTAACTGTATAATTACAGTTTCAATTTCGCATGCCATCTCGTACACATCGAGTGTTCGAGTGTTGCCGATATGTTTCAAATATTTATTAAATGTAACTTATTGTGGTACTAACTTGTCTGTGGACTGAGCTGGTATCATCCAACGCAAGGAGGACGCATTGGATTAAACAGCATATTGATGTGTAGGAACGCACTATGTGCGGATATGGATGACGTAATGTCAGTTGTATGAAAGGGAAAAGGGAAGATCTTCCACCAGACGGGGTGTTGTACCTGGTGACCAGATGTCCTGGATGTTATGGATGTTTGAAACTCGTATATATACGAAGTCCCAGGAAAATTTGTACTAGTCGTAGTGGCGCGTCGTGGGTCGCCACAGATGAAAATCGTATTGTGGGGACCTTCCATCTATCAGCAGCTGCCCTCTGGCTGGGCAAATAAGTACTATAAGGATCATCAACTCGAAAGAAGTAGAAGTGTATGAAAAGAGTCAAGCTTGGATCATCACTGTTTTACAGATTCCGGAACGAAGAAATCTCCAGTGAACAAAAATTATCGACTAAGGAGGGATTGGCAAGGTAAAGTTGCTACAATCTGCCCTCTAGGTGCCGGCTAGCAGGGTTCTAGGACAGTGTGCAGATGAAGTGATAGAATAACTTGGTAATAGTAGATATTATATTTATCAGGAACAGAACAACACAATAGTAGAAAATAGGTAGTAGTAGGAGACAATTTTATAAAACGGACATACTGACAAAATACAGATAGAGTGTGAAAACAATGAAATTAATGGAAAAATGGAACTTAGAAATGGAATGGGAATATTATTTGAATTTTGAAAATATAGATGAAGAAATGAAGATGTCAACACGAAATGAGGTGAGATAAACGCTAACAGTGAGGTTGAAATTGATGGCAAGGAGGTTGATATGGACGATGAAGTCGACATCGTTACAAAGTGATAACATTTTACAGTTATGCAAAGGTATGGTAGTAATCTAAATGAATTTGCAACGCCTATACATGCTAGAAAATTTAAATGAGAAGGCATAAAACTAGTAAAACCTTTTATCCAAGCTGCAACTTAGGCCTCAAGTATAAAAGCACCCGGGTATTATACCAACCACTGCATCGAGACCCTTTATACTAAGGTTTTTACTCATGAATGGAGGTCTGTTGCAGAGGCTGACGATAGTTTTGATGTGACTTATAATTGACGCGCCACTACATGGTGAAATCTGCTCTATATTTTAATGCACTAAACGCGAAACAAAGCATTGAAGGCGTACTTGAAACAGTGTTAAAATTCTCTTTACCTGTGCTTATAATATAACTCAGAATTCAAATTATTTTATAGCTACCACCTCATCAAAAGCTATTGTTGCTAATATGACTGATATATTAAAATCGACAGTAGAAAAAAAAAAACAGTAACTCAACAGGTCTCCTGTCCTGTCATCGTTCAATTCAAACAAATACGCACTAAAGACTCGTCTACAAAAAGAGGTTGTAAACGAACATTATTTATGCCGATTGTAAATGAGCTTTCGGCCCGTAAGTCCATAAAATTATATGAGCCATGGCACACAGCGCCACCTGCCGTCGTAGGAGGGCAACCGTTCGGTGTGCAGGCCCCTTAATTTTAATTATTTTACAATCGTCAATATTTCAATGACCGTTTTTGGGATATCTCACTGTGTTGGATCCTCAATGGTTTGCAAAAGTAATTTTCTATTATTTTAATCATTGGTTTTGAAGGTAGGTTAATTATTTGCCTTGCATATTTTCGGTAATCGGTTTATCGGATCAGTAAGTTTCGGTGTCAAGAGGGCGCTTGGTAGTTTTAAAATCTGTAAAAAAATAGTAAACTTTAATTCCGCGAGGGTTTTAATATTCCTGGTCAGGGTATGCTTGCAAATATAATTAGATTAGACCTAGGCTTGCTATCGCAATATAAAACCATGGTCATTATATGGGCACATTATGTCATGCATTCATCCACCATGCATGCATTCACCAAATAAAGTGTCTGGTAAGGTAACTAATAAGGTCGTAAATTGTGAACGCGGTCTATGGCCAACGACTACGTGTATGTCTACAGCGTTGTAGCTGGCGTAGCGCGCGCTACGCGGAAATCGCTGCACGTTATTTCGTAAAGAAATTGAATAGCAAATTTTTGAGCACCCGTACCGTAATAATACTATTTCGCCCCACAAAGAGATTAACTTTAACTCCGTTTTCTCTGTTGTACAAAAAGAATCTAACAAAAATTATAAAATCCATTCGGATTCAGAAATACAGGAAAAGAAACATTACCTAATAAATTTCTTTATTAATTTCAGAATTCTTAGAAATTCTAAACTTGTTACTAATGAGAAAAAAAATTGGTTAAAGTTAAAGAAAGTACATAAACTAGGCTTGGAAACACATTTCTATTTAGAAAAATAACATCCAGGAAAATGTACCCATCGTAACCTCGCACAGGAAGCCAAGTACAAACCGTGGCAAATCCCATGGGTTATCCATAACATGGGGTAGGGTTGGGGAGGGGACACCGGCTTACGAGCAGTAATTGATTGGCTATGTGATTGATGAGCTTGGAGGCTTAAAGGAAGTTGTCTGCGAGGGAATCGGATGTGCATGTGGAAGAGTCGGTAAAGTGTAAGATTGGTTTCGAATCACTAGATTTGGGAATTGGAAAAATAGGGGCTAAATATAAAATAGGCTTTGTGGGGTTTCCTGGAAGATATCTATCTTAGAGATAAGTCACGCCCTTTGTGCTTCCATATTTTTATCTTAGTTTATAACATATTCTGCGTGTACAATAAAGTGTAAAATTGAAATGAAGTGTTTCATAGTCATAATCTTTATTTGCTTGCCAATATATTTGTTTGGATAATACTCGTACGATAAAAAATGTGAGAAGAGTTGAAGAACCGATCTAAAGATATATAACAAATGACTATGAATTTAAAAACCCTGTTAAGCCATTGGTAGTTTTATAATCTGTGTTATGGAATTCGCTTTGAAAAAAAATAGAACCAATTAATTCCGCTATATGACGAGGATTCATATTCCTGGTCAGAGTAGAATACCGCTATGGTTGTCAGAGATTTCTCTAAAAAGAAATTATGAGGGTTAATACATAGATCAACTGTGGTGTGTTAGATAATAGATAGTAATATCTTCATGAGGCAAGCCGTAGGATAAGAACAATAACAAAGTTATTCGAAATAGATAGAAAGTTAATAATGCTACGAAAAATATGCAATTATCTTTCTATAATACCAAACCCAAAGGGCACTAGGCCTGGTAATAATAATATCAAAGTCCAGAGCATATGTCAAAATACATTCCCAAAAACAAACATACGGGATGTGTTCTCCTATTAACCATTAACTACCACGCCAGCTGTCTAACGACAATATAACTATTTATTACCTTTAATTAACAAACTAACGCTTGTTAGTTTTGTCAAGATGAAACCCCCAATCATATCGTAATTAACTTCGTTTTTACGCCAATTCTCCAACTTTTTTTACATCCGATTGTTTTTCTAATGCATCATCTCCATAACGAGGTCGTAGAAGACAATTGGAAAGATAACCGTATTCGTATAGTGGGTAGGTGTTAATTTCCGTAAAGGGGCAAATATTTGACTTGTTGAGGTGTTTTTCTCCCATATAATTAGGCTGCAGACACCTTGGTGTGATGACCGCTGGCGCCTAAGGCTGTATGTGATTAGGGTGGCCTCGTTGAGAGCTTAAAATTGGGATTAAGAAAAAATAAGAAGAAGAAACCAGAATAAACGTGGCTTTGTACTGTAACGGCAAAAATAGAGCTTAGAAAGAGGATTATGTACCTTGAAAGCTGTAGTTTCTAAAAGACTACTCAGGATAATGAGGTAAACATGTAGAAACATAAACTTAAAATATTGTAGAGGTATGTCGTGATCAAATGAAAGTCAAATGAAGACACAATTTCAATAATTGGACGAGCACACGGCTAGAATAATTAAAGAAGAATTAATATACTTCCTCAATATACAATGTATAAATAAGGTTAAACGCAGGTTTAAACGTAAATAAAAAAAATAAAAAATCATTAGCTGCATTTAAGTAAGGTGACAATAAAGTGTAGCTTACCATATTTGTGAAGCAAAATAATAAATCAAACGGATGTCAGATTGTTGAATTGATTGAAACACGACTAAGGTATTTACTGATTGTAGACTTAGAGCTTGTATTAGAATAAAGTATCAAGAAATACCTAATTAATAGTTACACTTAAAGCCCTTATTAAGCATCCATACAAGGAAATTACAGCTCTGTATGGTCTAAGTGAGTGTCATAGATACAGGAACCCTGCTGTGTATAAATGAAGCACTAATTTACTATCCCATATATAACAGTGATCAGTAAGAAGTTTTTATCACTATTAATCATTTTATGTATGTATAAGAACATAGGTAATTGGTAGTAATTACGGTTGAGTTCCAAGAAAAGTCTAAACGTGTAGGTAGGATATGAGAAATAGGTACTTATACAAAATATATTATAAATTAAATACCATATTTATGAGAAGAATCAGCAAAACCAAAAGTGATGGAATTCAGAATCCTCTATACTCTGTTCACGTAGGTAATTATCTAAATGTAAACAAACCCACGTGACCAAATCAGATATACTAAACATTTTTGTTGGAAAATAAGTGGGTTAGTGATTTTAGGGCTAGGTACCTGGGATAGTTCTTCTGTCTCGATCTTGCAGATTCACTTCACCACACATATGGTACGAAAGGTGCTGGTTCTCGAATTATTTTCACTGTCTTCTTCAAAGTAACGAGCACTAGAGTCGACTCTTACCATGAAATTAACTGTTTAACGCACCACAATGAGTATTACAGTATTTTAAACATAAATGCACAGAAAAGCGTCAATCTCGTAAGCGCGCTTTGTATTACGTTCCAATGTTCGGAGACTCCTGCTTTTTGGGTGTTTTATTGTAGCTATTTCCACTATATTATGAAAAATATTAGCGACTTTTAAAGTTTGGTAAATTGAATTTCAGACTTTTTGAAATAAGTTTCAATGTGTATTCCCCCAAACATAATTTTAAAGTGAGTACTATAACATTCCCTGCTTGGCATGTCACGTGGGTTTGTTTACATATATTTAATTACCTACGTGAACAGAGAATAAGCCAGTGTTAAAATGAACTTGAGTGTATCTATTCGTCGCGCCCAGTCGTAATCCGAATCGAATCTGCCTTCTCGATCAACCCTAATTCTTCTGTCACCCCAGGCCATCGAAGATAATTCATTCAATCGATGGAGAATAGAGACTTGTGTGTAGACAAATAAATAAAAATAACATCGATGCCTAGAGGTGACACGGAATTGACGATAAACAATATAGAGATTACAATTATAATACTTACTGTATATAATTGTGATCGATCAAGACAGTAACAGTTATTAAAGTCTTCTACTATTAAACAAACACAAGGAATGATTGAAAAACTAATAGTATTAGTACACATAATTACTTTAAAAGAGGAAATAACACGCCCGTATAACCTTTACTTTAAAAACGTGATCGGTAGGAAAGCATTAAAAAAAACAAAGGTATAATAGACGAGGCTCGGTCATAAATAATAGAATCATTAACATCTGCCGCTATGATTTGGACCATCAATTTTTTTGGCCTCCGAAAAAGTTTTACAAACGATGTTTAACCTGAGGCCTTCGTTTGAGGGCGTCGCCGGAAAACGACGTGTTTTGACGGTTATTCTTTCTCTATTTCTTTTTTCAATTTCTAATAATTTCGAATTTTAACTTGAAGAGAATTTCGTTTTACTAAACTGTATCACTTTACTTATTGCAAAATGGATTACAGTGAAATCAGTTACCATTTTCTGAATAAAGTTAAGCTAATAAGTAAAGAGGATTGTATTTTTTTTACGATGAAAAAATCAAAAGTTTTACTAACCAAATGATCTGAGTGGGGATCTCTGGGCGCACTAGGTGCCGGGTTGGGCCACAGCAACTTTGACAACATCCGTTGGCTTTGGCTATAGATGAGCTCCTACGAAGGAGAGAAAAACTTGCTTTAGTATGATAAGAATACGGGCAAGACACGCCTGATTGTGGCAAAATGGGTTATAAAAATTTATCAGTATACAGCCATTTCCCACTGCTGGGCAACAAGGGGGCTTCAAAGATAAAGATCTATAAAAAGCTGTCGAATCAGGTAAAGCAAATTTCATAAATAGTTTCTTGTTCTTGTTGAATAAGGTGTTCCAACTGTAAGAAATTTTGGAAAATTATGGCACCCTGACTTTATGTAAATCGTAAACATAGGGAGCTATTTGGTTTATAGTTAGAATTACTTTATTTCTATGAGTTTAAAGTTATAACACAAAGTTAGTAAGAACAACGAACGAACGTTTATACGTTTTTTTATCATATCATCATGATAATATGTACTTATTTTAAAGGTGCAAAATTCACATTCGTCGAGGTGGGTCCAATCTACATGTTTCTAAGAAGCAACGGCCCATAGCGAAATAACCTATACTGAGCATCGAAGTGAGCTGAATGAGTAAGATTATTAATAATAATAACACGTTTTTACGAGCTCTGCGCCCGCGCCTCCGGCGTGATCGGAGTTAATGTTGGATGCATTGGGCACCAACTCTTGGTCTATAATATGTTAACTAAACAACACTATTCATACACTGATAAGACATTAAAACCTTAATTATCCAGGTACCTTTTAATTAAATATCCTTAAGGAATTTTGGCAAATACAGTTATAGCGCTACTGAAGACGTATGACATAGTTTTTATATGTATTTTTGAGGTTTCATGTTTAATAGTACTTATGAATTATGGTATTTTTTTATTATTAGGCATAGTTTCCAGTATTTTTTTACGTGTACTAAATGAATTCAGTAATTCCTTCCTTGCCTATGTGGACGACATAATAATGTCATGACGCACAAATCGTTACAAAGTGTTTCCAACAAAAGGTATTCAGTAAACTGCCGAGTGTTGGCCACTCCTGTCTGATAAAAAGTATAACGAGACCGTAATAATAGGTTGAGCAAAGTTCTCGCCTGCAAAACAAACAGAGTCGACAGAGCAGCGAAACTCTCAGAGAGTGCTAAATTACTTTAATAACGCTCGCGCGGACGTTTTCAACAGTCATTTTCTGACTTACCATGTTATGATTTATTATTCTGTTTGGAATTTTTTGGCAACGTTCAGAATGTTTTAATATTTTGTCCGAGAACGTGTAGGCTGTTATTATGGCCACTGTTAAAGATTGTTATTGATTTTTGTAAATGTGAAACTGTCACAGTTTACAAGAACTGTTTTCTGATTTAATAGACTTTTGAATGACCAAGTTATCAATTTCAAACCTTCTTATGACAATTACAAATCTGTAAATTTAAGTGTGGAAGAACCAAGTTCCTTATCTTTACTCAAGAGAAAGAGTAAGGGCTATGTTTTATTTAAAAATTATCAAAGAATGGAACAACTTTGATCAATTCATATAGTTAAAATATTTACACTAAATTGATTTTTAACATTATAAAGATAAAGGACAGGACTAAAGGACAATCCATAAAATGAATGTCAAATATTTCTTGCTGCAGGGTCTATAAAATTGATTCGTCTATGCTGTTGGGACGATGTGGGCAGTTACAGGATTATGGTGTAAAATTACATCATGATCGATATTTATCTCTCATAATACAGCTGTCAGAATTATAGCCATATATCGTACCTGTTTCGAACATACCTTTTTGAAAATATTGATGTATCTATTAATCAGGTATTCATAATCGAAGGTATAACTGCCCGGAACAAATGGATTAGTAACATTAAATATTGTAGTTAATCGGCGACGAAACTCAATACGGATATGAAGTTAATTTCATAGATGTTTCAATTATGATAACATAAACTATGATTGATGAAAACAAAGATTTGTGTTTATTTGTAGATTTCTGACTAATAGAAGTAAGTACACAAGGAATTTGAAGTACATAGTTTTCTCTTAGAAAATTCAAACGTAATGGAAGGAAAGAAAACTGAAATGATATTTGGATCAAGTATAAATTTAAAGACACAGGAAAGGAAAAATAAAAATAGGAAAGATTAACATATCAAGCTACTGCGAGCAGTAAAATTGACTGTCACCTCCAGTAGAACATGCCCTGAGGGTAGGTGGGTAGTAGATTTATATAAAGTTATCTTAAGCTAGGTATCTTAAGCTTACGTGGGCGTGTAGTTTATTGAATAGGTACTCGCAAGTACTCGTATAAGCTCATAACAAGGTATTGTTAAAACATTTTAGTAGAAATAAAGCTTCAATTATGTACAGATATTAATAAACTTATCGCGCAGCAAATTAACTACACTCATAAGTATATTAACAAGGCACTGTGCCTTATATATACACCTGCACATCATGGGAGTCACAGACAGTCATTTGTGTAGGGGAAGTATGTAGGTACAGCATATGATGCTGGTGAGCCCTTTCACGAATGAAAAAAGACTCGCTACCTACAATAGGGTCCACATCGAAGTTGGCAGAGTTGATCGAATATCCAGGCCTCCTACTGCAATGCAATACGTGCAGGAACTGGGATTGCTGAGGTAACGAGGGGAAATGTAGGACTCCCCAATGGATCGGACCAGGTAAAGGAGTTACTCATATGAACCCCCTCACAAGAAGAATCAAGAAGACATACAGTCAGATATTTTTTAAATTTCTGATTTTGGATACATCAGAATAATGATCAATTGTACATTTAATCAAAATGGGTACATAAGTATATATTTATTTGTCTTTATTAATATAAATGTGTGAAAACCAAGGGCACAGAAAACTTAATATAGGTCAGTCAGTACTAAGCAAGGCTCTGTTTTTACCAACAAGCACAGATTTTCGACTTGTGGTTTTCTAAGAAGTATTGTTTTAAACATTTCAAATTGCATCACAAGAAAATGACGGTAAAACCACAGGCCGTGTTCCACTCGCCTAATTCTTACTGAGAGATGTTTTACAACTTAATTCTACGACATCAGAATTTAATTTACAACTTGGTGAGCGGCATTTATGGGAAATTGGCCATTCGCTGCCTAGGCTCGCTCGGGTACAGCCCGTGATAAATTCTGTAATTTTCTCTCAGCCACCTACTTCGTTGTATGCACCCGATTGTTGGAATTGTTGTGTTGAAAGTAGTAGCTGTTTTTAACCCACGACCAAAAGGAAGGGGTGTTATAAGTTTGATGCGTATGTCTGTTTCTTTGCGGCATCAAAACTCAACAACTGATGATCCAATTTGGACAATACCACTCTTGACAAAATTCTCTATCTACGAGTATGTCTGGTCATATGTTGGATCAGGGGTTTTCAGATCTTAGAGTATGTTTGATGTCAGATGGGATATCTGGAATCGGTAACAGTTATGTGATATGAGTTTGAGCTAAAATGTTTAGTGCCCTTTCCACATCTGGAATCTTGAGGATCTGATGATGGCCAGGAAACAGTAAGTAAACCTCCACATTAAGTTAGTCGAAGGTCTCGAGTTATATACACTTATTCGACACCATCAGTTTATTTACGTGATTTTATTTGATTGAGTGACACCATCGAATTGGGGAAGTTGGGATCAATATCTGCTACAAGAACATTTTTACAAGATGGCGGAGCGAGCGGAGGACGCAAAAGGTCGTAAACTTAGGGCCACCAAGTCTAAATTTCTCCTTGATCTGCACGACTAAAAAATAAAATTACCGATTGGTACTTTGTCTTCGATTTTTTTCGATATACTGAAAGGATAAGTGATGTTAAATCTCTTGTACAAACGACGTAATAGCATGAATGACTTGTAATAGCAAATGATCAATAAATTTATCTCTAAGTCAAATCTCAAAAAACTCGTGTTAGAATTGAAGGTGTTATTACTCCAGCCTATAAATAATACATCAGGAACTTAATCAGCCGAGCATCGGAGAGAGTCCACGTCCGTCTGAAGGCTGTAATTAGCGGGCAGTTGTACAAATATGAATGGAGCCAGGCGCGGCGCCTGCGCAGCGGACCGCCCGGCGACGCCGGAGGGCGGACCGGAGACTCCCATAAACTCGGCCAAGATGCTGATATTCTAAATATGGCAAGACTCGAGACGTTACAACAAAATAGCTCGAAATTATTTGCGACCGTTACCAAGAGTCGTTTCGTGATAAAGCGTTTTTATAGATGTCGCGATTCACGAGTCTCGACGTGACATCTAACTGAAGTATCTACGATCTCGTCGAGAGATATTGGCCAATAAAGGCGGACTGAGACGTATATGGGGGCTCGGTGCGGCCGCGACGACTCGCCGACAGAGCGAAAGATCAACGCTAATTAAGCCCCATAAAACCGAATATCGTTCTGGTACCGTCGTTACCTTTCACCGGTCTCGGACACTATGCGAGACGGTGAAAAAACGAGAATTGCCTCACTTACACGAGCGCACGTTACGATCCTCGTAATAGATTAATGATATGGCCTGCGAGGTCTGTATTTAAACGAGAACCCTTTAAGAGCCGGGGTCGTGGAGCGCGAGGTGGCCGTGCGCTTGGTAATGACGCGGCGGCCGCCACCCGCGCCGGCCGAGCGGGACGCCGCGCTACAGACGAGCGGGACGGCGGGATAATCGATAGAGGCGCCACCGGAGCGCCGCGGGGCGGCGCCCGCGCCGGCCCCACGCGCACAACACGTCTTATTGAGAAATTCCGGAGATGATGCATAATTCTCGTTTTGGTTTCCTGTGTATTTTACTCCCTGTTAACAATTTGGGTAACTCGGCCCGCAGACGCATATTTTATCGTGACCCTCGTTTGTGACCAGCCAGAGTCAGGCTGCGTTTCCAATGTTCTTTTGATTTATAACTTCGCATGAGCTTGAAGAGGTCTGTATCATCGTTCTGGGATCATTTCACATTTTTAGTTTAATAGCTGAGGTTTGTGATTGGTTTGTGAATTAGCAACACTGCACAGGTAAGATGTTTAAGTGAGATATTGTTTTAGTGATCCAAGAATTACTTGCTTACGGTAAAAAATAAACTTAACTGACGTCAATTTCTTCTTAGTTGTATTCCTCATTGCTGAGGGTCGTGATCATTTTATGGAAATAACCACATAGAACTTTCTTGGCAGATTTAATGTGGTGGCTTGCCATTGCCTTCCCCATTTCACACACTGGTTATCTGAGTATGCAGGTTTCCTTATGATGTTTTCCTTTACCATTAGATCAATCGGCAAAATGTAAGTCTCTCGAAAAAAACTCTGAAAACTCATTGATAAATGACTTTGCAAGGCTTCGAACCCGGACCTCATGCAAGGGAGTCCGGTGTCCTGGCCACTGCGCAACCGACGCTCAATTTAGTACCATAAATATCCTTGATGTGTCATAACGAAACCTATTTTGTGACTGAATTTAACTCTGACCGTAATTTTATTGCCAATTGACTCTAATTCTTATAGCTATATAAGCGAAATATTATCTTCGTCAATCAGTAATAGGTACCTAGATAGAATTAAGTTTGACTATATAAAGAAGAAGTTAAACTTGAAAACATGAAAAAATTGGAACCAGAATTTTAACCGTCATAGTCATTACCGGTCCACTTATCCCTAAACTTTTAACTCCGCTCGCCCCGCGCCAAGCTGTTAAAACAGCAATCGAGTTTTATCAGACAGTTATGCTAATAAGACATGCTAATTCCCAAAACCAACAAGCGACGAAGAAAAAGAGCGAGCGATCGTCCACGGCTAAAAAAGGAAGGACGAAGGCCGGCGGCGCCATAGTCCAATTATGGGGTACAGTGCGACCGAAGTTTCTGCTCGACTGGAGGCGCTGGTGGCGCTTTTGAAAAGGCATTTGTTCCCACAAAGACACATTTTGTATTACAAGTTAAAAATATGTTCGGAGTTCCAATTGATTTTCCTAAAAAGTTAGTCAGAAGAGGTAAGTATGTAGAGCAGACGTAGAGTCTGCTCTACATACTTACCTCTTCTGACGTTCTGACCAACTTTTTGAAAACTCTTAACAAATTTTTAAGAATCACGATTGCATGTTATGAATAAGTATGACGATTCAAATTTTATTAGATAGTATGTAAATAAAATCAGTTCGAATTGTATGTACAAGTATAACGGGATTTGAATTATATTTCGATAAATCAACTTTGGATAGAAATCGGACTATTGTCGCTAAACTATGAAAGTAAATTCCAGAAAGAATGTGGTAGATAATCACTAAGTTTTTAGTAAACGATTTTAAAGATTTGAATGAATAAATCACAGTTATTAACGTATGTTCAACATAACAATTCAAAATTAATTATAAATGAAGCAAAAAATGCCCATTAGTTCCAAATATCGCCACCGTAAAAACTAAAGTTGGTAGCACTGCACAGTGGCTAACCCCGAGAATCGACCACCGTGCCCTGTCTGCAAGCGGGATCTTGGGAATGCGAATAACTTTCTAGTTGGAATCTTCCAAGGATTGAAATATTTCTGAGAATATCCACTACAACCTACAAGTTTATTGGGATTAGAGGACTTTGAAAAATGAAGGTAAAGCTTCAGTCCTTTATAGTTTTTCTGTGCTTAGAAGATTAAATAAAAGATTTGAGTAGCTTCAAGCGAGCTTGATCTGTTGCCAAAGGTCTCATTCTGGTACTCGATAAGGCAAGGTTACGGGCGGGCACTCTTCAGCTATAAGTTGTATAGCAATACATACATAACTTAGTTCTTACCTCAGTTGTATAGCAACTTTTGTAAAATCGGTAAGCAACCCATCCCGGGTGGGTTAAATAATAGATTTATGTATCTTATCTCATGATAGGGGGCCGGGGATAACCCAGCGGTACTTCGACCCTTGAGGATCTTCTGTGCCTACCCCATTTTACACACTGGTCATCTCAGTGTGCAGGTTTCCTCACGATGTTTTCCTTCACCGTTAGAGCCGTCGGTAAATGTACGTAAAAACTCATTGATACATGGCACTGTACGGTTTCGAACCCGGACCTCCCGCACGGGAGTCCGGTGCCCTAGCCACTGTGCCACCGACGCTCTGAATTATGTATAAGTCAAAAGTGTTCATAAATTATCTTTATCTATTTACACAAACGTATATCCATAGTCTCTCCCTGTAGATTTCCCGAATAAAATAAAAATATAACAAATATCGAATCCTTATCGTTTCTCATTAGTACCAGCTCTGTACATTTTAACGTCTATTTGCAAGCTTCCTTACGCCTCTGTGGCTTCATACCATTATCTATGACAAACCAATAGTCAAGCCCGACGTTTCCCGAGTTCCAGGGACAATACCGGACACTCTAATCCGGTAATTCGAGCGGTAGCGGGGCGTGACCGGTCGCGTGACGTCACGGCGACCGACCAATCGTGACGCGGGAACGGTAATCTCATTGTCACCCTTCCAGAGCGGTATCGATAGTACTGAGCAAGCGAGTCGTCACTCGAACCTGAGGGGGGTGAGTGGAGTGCGGGCCTTTAGGCGAACCTCGTGCCCGGGCAGAAGCTCGGAGTTATACAGCATCTCCGGTAATTGGAGCCACTATGTGAAGCGGACTTTATGGCTATATATATATAGAAGTTTGGGGGGGGGGGGGGGGGGGGGGGGGGTCTGTACGCTACGCTCACCGCTCGCCGTCACGTCGCTCCAGCCAGTACTGAACAGTACTACGCTACTAAGGTAGAGTACAGTCGACCGTCAAAATTTGAGAATCAGAAATACAGAGTGTAACAAAAATCCCCTATAGCCCCGAAAAGGGGATGTTCAGTATCCATAACTGTACAAGTTTCACTATGGGGCCAACTCTGAAATCGCGAAAAAGTAGTGATTCGATTCGATTTGTACGAATGTTTTCGTGAAAAAAAAGTACATATTTGATCATTGTAAGAGAGTCACCGTAAGTATGAATGAATGTATAGACGCCTCACCATATAATAATACTCAAGTTTTATTACGATAATATTTTACAGATTTATTGTAACTGAATTGACACTAATAAACAAAAGAATAATTAATTTTCCTATCCACACTGTCACTGTCTTCTTTTTAATATTGTCTTTGTGCTGGACCTCTAAGGAGGCCTGCTAGAAATGAATACTTTTTATTGCACAATATTAGTGTGATACAATGCGTACAAAACAAACGATTAATACAATCTAGGCGGTCTTAATGATAAATGCATGATGCATTTCATCTAAGACCTCAAAGTTAGCAACGCATGTTGAACCCTCTAATAACATTATAGTGAGTTGGGATTTAGAGATATTTGTGGTTGAAATATCTATCTTTGGGAGACGGTGACCCCCACGTGACCCGTTTACTGGTCTGCTCTCTTTATACAATAAAAAAAACCCATTGCAGTAATTCATTGCCTTAATAATAAATATTAAAAAGTGCTTGGGTTGTAACGATGTCGGCTTCATGGTCCATATCAACCTCCTCGCCTTCAATTTCAACCTCATCGTTAGCGTTTATCTCACCTCATTTCGTGTTGGCATCTTTATTTCTTCATCTATATTTTCAAAACTCAAATCATATTCCCATTCCATTTCTAAATTCCATTATTCCACTAATTTAATTGTTTTCTTTGTATTTTGCACTTTCTCTCTGTATTTTGTCTTGAACGGACGTTTCTCCGTTTATGTTTGTCTCCTACTACTACCTATTTTCTACGTTTACTATTTTCTGTGTTCTGTTCCTTAAAAATATGATATCTATTACCAAGTTCTTCTATTACTTCATCTGCACACTGTCCTAGAACCCTGCTAGCCGGCACCTAGAGGATAGACTGTAGCGGGGTATCTTGAAATTACTATAAATAATTTCACCACATTACTACGAAAAAATTCAGCTATCATATGAATTATTATTACCACCAACTTTTCATCTATGACCCCAACAACGAATAACTCAACGACAATTTGCTGCTTTAAAACCAACATTAAATCCAATTTTCAACTTTAATGTCCTGTAATACGAGTCCTGAAGATTAAACATTTTGATGGAACATGTAAGGGTGTAATGGTAAATCAAAACTAGGGTGACAGAAGTAGGGTGTTTTCACAATGGGAACAAGGATTAGGTGCCAACGTGTAGTGTGCATGGGGCTTAAGCTATTACGTCACGCCTGGTAATGGCTGCCGAGATATTATTATTAATATACCTCCATTATAATAGTATTAACACTATTATTAATATTTTGTATGTAAGTACCTCTTTTAATACCAATTTACGTGTGGTGGTAGAGTTAGAGAGATATACAGTTTGTAGTAAAAGTAGTGTCCGATTCAAATCCATAAGGGCGTTGAATTAGGATAGATAATTAAACAAATTTTGTTAAAAAAAGGTTATACCTATTGCTTTATTGTTAAATTACTAAGTAATTTAACTTCACCATAATTTGAAGCAGAAATAGGTAAAAAGGTGGTACCTCTCAGACTGATTCTACATGGAAATAAATTAAATGGAAAAAAAAAACGTTTTTATTTTTTATTATATTTTTTTATACCACCATTAAAGCAATAGGTATAAACTTTTTTTTTAACAAAAGTTGTTTAATTATCACTGTCGCCCATAGGAGCGACAGTGACTACTTGGGTTACGGGTCACTATCAGAAAAACAGAATTGAAATTCATTGAAAAATAAAATAGCTACAGACAATCAGAAATCAGAAGGCAGAAAGAAACGGCATTAGCAATTTGTGACGTCACACTACTGTAGCGCCATACAAACTACATATTAAAGACTGTTTTGCTAAAAAGGGATGAAGCATCTCCCCACTACTAACTCTGGTGTTAGTTGGGTTATCGAAAAATTTCAGATCCGCCTTCAGAATATCCAAGTGAGCAAGATGAAGAAGGCAATAAAAAAACAGTCAAATGCGTTATTTAGTACTGAACCGAGTGAATAACTTGAAAAATCCCCGGTTATCTCTACGCTGGTCGGTCGTAACTCGTAAATCGTCTATCGGTGCACGCTAATCTCGGAAACAAGGCGGCTCAAAGGCGCCTCAATTAACTTTAAAACGTGTTCAAAGTCCGGCAATTAAATAGATAAACCGTCGCTTCTGGTGGTCCGACAAACGTGCTCCGCTCTGTGACGTTTATGGTGTCATCACACTGCTTTTTGTTTTTGGGTGTCGTTATAAGCGATATAGTTTCCACAGAATATTTGGTAAAGTTTTGGTAGATATACGAAGTTTTTTTAAATTTACTACTAAACCCGCATTTGGTAGTGGTAGATCCTAATGTGAAG
The DNA here is from genome assembly GCA_947369225.1 of Hofmannophila pseudospretella. NCBI lineage: Eukaryota > Metazoa > Arthropoda > Insecta > Lepidoptera > Oecophoridae > Hofmannophila > Hofmannophila pseudospretella. The sequence continues at coordinate 5,085,333 of OX376331.1, forward strand.
GATCGCCTGGGGTGGTACCACCGCTTATTTATTTCTGCCGTGAAGCAGAGATGCTTGCATTTCTGTGTTTCGGTTTGAAGGGTAAGAGAACCACCGTAATTTCCGGCACATGAGGCAATCCATCTTAGTCCTCAAGGTTAGCAGCGCATCAAAGACCCTCTAATATTAATACAGTGAGGTGAGATGTCTTTGGGCGACGGTAACCACTTAACATCAGATGGCCCGTTTGCTCGTCTGCTCTCCTTATATTATTTTTTAAATTGATCTCGATCTCGCCTGATGGTAAGCGACGATCAGGAATGGAAGTCCTGGAGGTAAGTTGAACCCTATGAGTGGTCGTTTATCTGATACTAATCCCAGGTTTCTACTCCTACACACTAGGCATTCCTGATGCATACGACTCTCCCATAATCTCGACGTTCGTAAACTGTTTTTTTTTCAAAACAGACGCCAAAACGTTCGATGATTTTCAAGAGAACACGCACGGTCTGTGGCCAAATTGCAGTGTGTAAACAAGCAGAGGTCATAATTAAAGAAAAAAAAACACTTTATCAATGAAATAAAAGAGCAAAAAAACAAGATATGTAACTACTTGTAAGAAATACAACTTAAGTAATCATTAAAACAGATAACACGTCGCTTCTGGTGGTCCAACAAACAAGTCTCACCGCTGTGATGTCATGGCATTGATTGCTTTTCTGCTGTCAAATAACTCCAATTTGTTTTAAGAAAGAGGCGTGCCACGACATAGATTCGTAGCGCTCTATCTCTATGCCCACATCGCAAGAAATATAGGAAACGTGAAGATATGTGGTCCAAGTGACAAATCTATGTGACAAAATAATACCAGTTTAGTAAGTAAACTGAGTGGTGGCCAAGGTCGGGGAAAAGAGGAGTAGATAGTCCAGCAGCTAGATGGGCGGATGACATCACCAAAGTCGCATCGAAGACCTGGATGCGACTAGCACAGGATCGTGGGCACAAAAGATATGGTGGCACAAGGCTTATACCCTGCAGTGGAACGACATGGGATGATGATGATGATGATGAGTAAGTAAATCCTGTTAAGTAGAGTCAGTGCCATGGCATCCCTGTTTTACAGATTGAAATATAGCTACTGTTATGTAGCGTTTCATATATGCATGTGTAGGTACTTGCGTACAGCTATCACGTCACTACAAACTGCAAATTTTAACTTGCATCTTGACCACAGCATCTTGCGTAGAAGATCATGATCACAAACGCTGCTTAAAAATAAGAAATAAGTATACTTATATTTCGTGAATCAGGTTATTAAAAAGATGCCTTACTGTTAAAGAAAAACACTTAGAAAACAATAAGTACACAAGAGACTTGCAGTGCACACCCGACTCTATAAACATGCGGGTGGATTGTTAGAGGCTGCGCGTGAGCATCCAAAGAGCTCAATCTCATAGAGCTTTCACTAAAAGCAGATATTTTTATATTTACGCTACAATATTTAGCATTAAAAAGTACCTAAGTATTTTGGTAAAGATGATTATAGTCAAAGAATAAATTACAACAGACAAGTCATTTCATTACTCCATGTGTTCATACAGAATATAACACTACTTTATTTTTTCACTGCAGAGACTATTATTAGATAGACATGCGTTAAATTGTACATAGGTACAATGCCTAATACGTTAGGTTTAAGGCTGTTTGTCACTTCAAGAAACTGTACATAACTAATATTTCGTAATAAAGAGATAAAAAGTAGTACCTACAAGAAAAGTAGCATTAAAGCTGGCCTGATCGCTTAGATCACATCAAGACACTGGCAATCAGATAAAATTGCAAATACGCAATAAATTCCTACAAGCAATTTGTAGAGTCTACTGCCATCACAGCCTCGGTGCGACAAATAACATATTTATTAACATACGTTATCTCCACTACGCTTCTGGGTTACACTAGTCAATGAGTGCGATAAAGAAAAAACGACAAATGAAATAACGCGATTATTTGAGCGGCCCGTTTGAAGTCTCAAAGGAGGCCGATTTGTTTGGCATAAAGAGCTCTTTACGGCCCGCTCTGTGGCGGCCTCATGTGAATGTATTCTCGCGGTTATTATTGCAGTTCAATTAATGAAGTGAAGCACAATGTTCGGTCAGGTTTCTGAGCGTTTATGTGCATTTTGCCTGTACTATGGTTGGCAGAGTCACTTTGGTTTCGCGTGGAATTTGAAACGAGTTTTGCGTGCGAAATTTTTTCCCGATAAAGGCCGATGGCTGAGTAAAATGTTATGGAATTACACTTATATTACGAATTACGTCATTACTGGCATGTTCTATCGTCGTCTTCATGGTTGCTTACCATCAAGCGAGATTGGGGTCAAATAAAAAAAAGAAGCAATCTTTGTGATAATCCCTACGAAATTAATTTACTACGCGTTGTGTTTAATTCAACAATTGCACCATACGCCTGTCGAGCAATGACTAAAGCGCATATTATGCAAGAATCCAGTTTTATTTATTTAAGGAATTTATACCTAAATACACATTTATACATATTACTCACGGATTTTGTCTTTACAAGTATGTCAGGATGTGTTCACATTAGTTACGAGTTTTATTCGAGTTTGACGCACTCATAGTAGTGGCTACAGTTGTAAACGGAAAGGATCGAGTTTGGTAAACCACTCGTTGGGCCTTCCTGCATCGATTCAATTCGAATTTTAGGAACACACAACGGTCTGTAATACTTTTAGGATCGTCATATGAAAATTAAAAGTAATTGTCATCGCAATGGGAAAGTCGCTGGAGAAGGTTCTACGGTGTTTATTATATTGCTCAAAAATTGTTTTCTGATGATTTTGATAGCTAAAATCGGTGTAGTTTTGTCTAGCAACTTCAGTAACAGTGCCAATGTGTTGAACTTTTAAAATAGACTTCTCACTAGTGGTTCGTTGTGTAGTTTCACTCTGTGTTTCTGCGGCGGACCATGAGATTTCGCCAAAGACTGGACCGGTTGAAATTTCCGTCATAACTCTTAGGAGTGTTAAAATGTGTCTACACCACAACCACAACATTTTGATGCTGAAAAACTAAAAAACTGTTTTAAATCGCTTAATATTTAGGCTGATGGCCTGTGATGCCAATGCCTTGTTAAATAATACAAAATAAACATTAATTGAAACTTTCCTCGAAATACCCTTATCGAAAAACGTCATCAAAATCAGTTTAGCGATTTCCAAGGAATTTCTATAGGTATACCTGCGTTTTCGTATTATGTAGTTTAGAACAGACTATTTTTTTTAAAATGTACTAATACCTTGATTATTAAAAATAATATCGATAACCATAAAATCGTTTCTAAATTTGGAACATTCAGCGTCATCAAATGGCTACCGGTATTCATCAGAGCCACTCTTGGAAACAGAGCCGTCTTTACGCACGGGGCCCTTGGCCACTGGCCCAGTGGCTCCGTGCGTAAAGACGGCTCTGTTCTCGTGGTGAAGGGGGCCCAGATGATTCAGTCGCATCGCATTACGGATATTACATCAGATTCATATTTAGTCAGATTTGCTCCAGGTCATATTTGTCTATGGTTGATATTTTTACAGTTGTAAGTATAGTATGGTAATTAATTACATATGTATTTATTTATATAACGTTTTCCATAATGCTTGCACACCTACTACCTCTTTCTCGAAATCATTTACTCTGCCCGAAGGGCAACCCAGGAAGAGATCGCTCTTAGCGATAAGGCCGTCTAAATTGTACTTCACTATTTCCTTTTCTATCTCTTATTTATTGTTTTCTATTTGTGCAATAAAGTGTATTTTACATTACTTTAAAAAAGTGATGGAATAAAAAATCTTGCAGAGTATTTAACGATTTACTTACTTAAGTACACTCATCTGTTTTGGATGACTGAATGATTAGAAACGATTCTTCTATAACTGGAGTGTGCTGTGGTTTGTTAGATTTGTAACGGTCCCCCCCCCCCCCCCTGCTAGACTTCGCCCCCCAAAGTGTCAGTGGCCCCAAACTTGAGACGGCTCTGCTCGTCGATTACCGTTATAATCCATCCTTGCATTGTATACGAGTATAAAAACACTCAGGCGCCCGCACTTGGGTTTTATCTCTTTATACCATAGCTACTGATCTGCGCTTGAGCAGTTTTATGGCGTTATTGGTTTAGATTTCGGTGTTTTGTAAAATGAAGAAGAAATAGAGAAGAAAAACACAGTATTGCCACAAAAAATAATATAATACATATTTAGTTCTATTACTATTGGCAATAGACACTTGGCTCCTGGTTGGCTCTGGCTGGCTAAAATTGTGCCCATTTTAATTTATTTTAGAAGTTTCTCCCGCGCTTTTGTGGCGTCCACGTCAGCTTTGTTTCGATTTGTCTTGCAAATTGTTTTACAGTAGTGCTTTTCTAGTAAGAATGGTGTTTCTTGCTCGAAGGACTTCTATAAGATGTGAATAATGTGTGGGACAGTGAAGTAAAGTCAAATAAGACGCTGCAGCCCGATCCGTACTTGGCTGGATTTTGAAGAGCCACACTGCGTCCGGGACGCCTTCTTATTTGGTTCGGATGGTGCAGAAGCGTGGAAGATTCTCCCAGATAGCATTGAAATGTGTCACACCAGCATTTTAATGAAGACTTGAAAGAGTTGTTTACATCAGACATGGCTGTATGGGCTCAGTTCCCTTTGCCTTAAAAAAAAACAACAATTAATTTATTTTATAAATTTATAATACATTCAAGAAGAGAGCTTTCCAATTATTCAATTAAATATATTTTCTAATTTTTATATTTATTCCAGTAGAATATTATGTGAAGTGAAACCCAGTTATAGGTGAATTACAAATAAAGGAAAAATGAATTACCGCATTTGTGTCTTCAAATATTTATAGTAAATACTAGTAGGTATACGATGTGGAATGGAAGAAGTGGAGGTAAATTCTACCCTACGAGAGGTCGTTTACGCGATATCGATCTCAGAAAAGGCAGAAGGATCCACGAAGATAAGGGTGCCCGCCCACGTCCGACAAACGGTGACCGACTTTATGTAGGAGGAAAATAGAACGTACTGATTGCAATAGTATAACGCACACGTCCTACAAAAAGTCGGTCAGAAATAAAACACAAACTTTCCTCTGTATATCCAACTGCCTCTTAAGATTCATGACATGGTATACGTTATCACTCTCCATGACGTGCTACTCCCTCGAAAGCTACAGACAAAGTGACGGCCGTGTGCGTTGAGTCGGTCACAAAATCGGTCATAAGAATCGGAGGAAAAATCTGCCCGATTATCGGTCCTACAAAAAGTATGACGTGGGCGGGCAACCTAAAGGTGAGTTACAGAGATCATGTCGTTTGCAAAAGTATTTATCAACACAGAGATTAAGTGGTGTACTTAGAGCTTTATCCAAAATTTTGTCTGCAATTATGATATTGATGATGATGATTACAAAAATATTATGTATTTTCAGTTTTTAAGATAAAGGTCGAAGTATTTCCGAAGTTTTAAAAACAAAGATATAAAAAACATTGATTTCAGTTGTAGTTTTAATAGTACTGCACTATTAATAGTACTGCACTATTAATAGTACTGCACTATTAATAGTACTGCACTATTAAAACTCATTGACAGCTATGATGCTGCAGCATTTAAATGGTTAAATATTTATATTTATATTTGTGTTGTTCTTTTACTGTACTTTTGTTGTAATTTACTGATATTTTTATAATTTTCATTCAATTTAATTTAACTTAACAATTTTAATTTAATTTAATGTATTTAATTTGTAATTTGTATTGTATTAGAAAACATTACTGATAATTAATTGTATCTGTAAAGCTTCTCGAAAAAATATATCATTTCATTTCATTTTCAATGGTGCAAGATTTAGACCCTCCTCTTTTCCACATATCCAATGCGGGGTTCATTTAAAAGCTTTTTCCGTAGTCGATGAAGAGGACACTTATAGCCGGTGGTCGGTTGACAAAACAAATGAGTGTTTTAGCGCTATCTCTGCGAGCTTTCATCTGGCCGCCCGCGCCTGCGCGGTAGCGAGCTTAGATACGGAGCTTTCAATATAATCTCATTGTGTCGCTATTAAGTTTATTGTTTTATTGGATAGAATGGGTGTGTTCTTTAGATTTATTTATAAGTAATGAAACTTTAGTATTCGAAGCTTTTTCGTTATTTGATTAGAGGCATTTCTGAAAAAATCCCTTATAAAGGTAAGAAAGGTAATTGGTGCTTTCTTTCTTATCATGAGTGACTAAGTTTGACGCGTATGTCTGTTAGTCTGTGGCTTCATAACTCCACAACCGATGATCCTATATGGACGCGGATTCTTTTATTTAACAGATCATTTAGTCGAGAGTGATCTTAGCCATCTCTTATCAGAGATGATATATGATGAGGGGCTATAGGGGATTTTCGTTACACTCTGTATTTCTGATTCTCAAATTTTGACGGTCGACTGTACTCTACCTTAGTAGCGTAGTACTGTTCAGTACTGGCTGGAGCGACGTCACGGCGAGCGCTGATAAAGTCCGCTCCACATAGTGGCACCAATTACCGGAGATGCTGTATCACTCCGAGCTTCTGCCCGGGCACGAGGTTCGCCTCAAGGCCCGCACTCCACTCACCCCCTCAGGTTCGAGTGAGACTCGCTTCAAACTATCGTTTGAACACATTACCAATATTCTCATTAACTTCTCCAAGTAGACTTAAATAACTGTGGAATTGTCCACTACAATGATCCAGCGGTGGATTCGATTCACCGTCGCTTGCGCCGCAGTCTTATGCCCTAGTCTTTGAGCCATTGTCGCTTAAACTTTATTATAAGGCTGATTAACTTTGTATTTATGGTAACCGAGGGTTAAGATACAACTGATGATACTGGCCCTCAATGCCTCCCACGGCGACGTCAGTGACACGGAAATATTTCAACGCGTGAAACATATTCCATTTACTATACTTTTTTATATTCGGACTAGATACGCGTTTGACCACAATCTCTCCTGATGGGAAGTGAAGATGTACAATTATAGAAAGCTCGTTGCTAACTATCTAACTATCTAAAATCTATTTAAAAGAAAAAAGTGATCTACTTAGTAGGTTATTGCACCGCCAATAAACAAAAGAATATACCGTTAGTTGCAAGAAACGTCCTTGATGTTAACGTTTCCTTAAGTCTCGTGTCATCTCTATCAAGAGCTATGGCGTAGAAAGGGATATCATGTATTTTAATGAAGAGGGAAAATAATTAAGCCATGGCTACTCTACACTACCGTTGTTCTCAAAACAGGGACCACCAATAACTTTTCGATAAGGTGTTTAAATCCAGCTTTTTATTGAACCTTATCATCGTAAGCTCATTCACTCACACATTCAAAGCTTTTATTTTTTCTTTCTACTAATACACACCTACACTCTTTTGCTAAGGTCATCGACAAACTTTATTTTACATCTCATTATTGAGGACTATGCATTCTATTTCGTTGTCATACGCTTTATTTTTTATTAATACCAATTTTCGTATAGAAAAATCTTTGATGTAGTTTAATGGTAGTGGATTCTTTGGATTTTTTCTTTAAAGTGGTTCAAATATTCGCAGATGTGTTATCAGTTAATGTAGGTGCCGAAAGGTATGGGAATTAAGATAAACTTTAATCGTTTTAGATGCAAAGAGTGATCACAGATTTTAGGTTGTTTTTTGCGCAAAAAAACACAGAATCACAGGTAAGTGTCGGGTGCATGTTAGATCTACCACCACCACCGTAGCTTCGTTTTTGTAAGTGATATGGATACTGCTGACGTAGAAGGTGTATTTCATTTTTTGGGTTCCGTGGTCAATCAGAAACACTCAAGGTTCGTCATATCTATCTTATGTAGGTAACTGTATTTTAAGTCGTATTCCTCAGAGCTGAGGTTCGTGATCATTCTAAGGAATTAATCACCATAGAACGCCTCTCGTGGAAGATTTAATAGGGTGGTTTGACATTGCCTTCCCAATTTCACACACTGGTTATCTCAATGTGCAGGTTTCCTCACGATGTTTTCCTTCACCGTCAGAGCAGTCGGTAAATGTACGTAAGGCTTTCGAAAACAACAAAAACTCATTGGTACATGGCATTGCCTGGTTTCGACTTATTTCATTTGGTTCTTATTTGATTTTAGGTGTTGCAATTTAAACCTAAATAAAAATCTGTGTACTTTAGATTATCTATCTATAGTATAGATAATCTAAGCTGTGTACGTATGTCAAACGTTGGTAATTATATTTTGAATTTTGAACACCGTTTATGAAATAATCGCCGAATTGTCGGAAAAAAGATCACGCTCATGAAATTCCGGTACTGAAGTTGTAGATGCTCACGCGCATCTACAACTTCAATACGCTTATCTCGCTCATGATCTAGCTAAGTACAGCTAAATAAATAGTGTGATACCGGAGGATCTCAATGAAACTTATCAACTTCATTCTCAAATCTCAGTAGCCACTAAAGAAGAAGAATCTTATCTTAAGAAGATTATTCGTCGAGGCAAAGGGCTATACTTTCATTCATCCAACAACAACTTTTGATCGAAACTTTTTAATCGGACCACCAAGGCACTAGCTGACCGTTCGCTTCAGCCTTCATATCTTCAGTCACTTTATAGTCTGTGCCGATACACGGAATGTCACTCGATTTTGTATTTTTTTTAATTTAAAAGCTGTTAAAACATTACCGTGGCCAGTTTTATCTTGGAATTAAAAAGCTACCGGTCTTAGTCGTGTGCCACATTCGATATCATCTTTATGGTGCAGTGAGTCCATTGACGTAAGCTTATAGAAAAACCGGCCAAGTGCGAATCGGACTCGCGCACCGAGGGTGTCGTTCTCAAAATAAATATTTTCAGTCTTAAAAAAAAACCTTTCTTTTACCTAAAATAGATGTGGGCAAGCAATTTCTACAACTGTGCTAAATTTTAAGTCTATAGTATTATTAGTTCTTGAGAAAATCAGCTGTTACATACTGACTGACTGACACCGAAGTCTCATCATAAGGCTAGAACTACACGGGCCGGTTCCAGCGACGACAGTTCGGTTCGGTTCGCTCCATCCAATCACAAAGCGCTGATTTTAATTGGGGAGGGTGAAACCCATGTGATTTATTGCAGCGAACCGAACCAGAACCGGACGCGTGTAGTCCGGCTCTAAGAGGAACCCTTAGGGCCTTTACCGTTTAGTTACGGAACCCTAAAAATTGTCATTGTCATTTAAACCGTATTTCGCGTGAAATATGTCCTAACATAATGGCTGGGCGGGCGGGAGTCCTGGGCGGCGCCCACGTGACAAATTATTGGGCGGAGATTGATACGACGCTTTAGAACCTCGCTGCATTCAATCTTGTACCACAATAGGGTAAAAGGTAAAAGGTTTTAGGGGACTCTAGGTTTGTCATCTCTATACAAACTGTATCATTCATCTTAAGAGTTGAAAATATCCACGGGGTAGGTACATATAGATAGATTCAGAATTTATAGATAAAAATATAAAATGTGCTTTATTGCACAAGAAATTCCATAAACAATTTTGTGTGGCCATATTGCTATAAAGCGATCTCTTCCAAGTAACCATCGGGCAGATAAATAATTACAAGTTTATGTGGTTTTAATTTATTTTTAAATTAATAGTGGATTTTCAGTGACGAATTTTAATGTGTTCAAAAGCGCGTCGGTGGCACAGTGGCTAGAGCACCGGACTCCTATGCGGGTAGTCCGGGTTCGAAACCATGCAGTGCCATGTACCAATGAGTTTTTCGTATTTTTCGAAGACTTACGTACATTTACCGACTGCTCTAAAACATCGTGAGGAAACCTGCACACTGAGATGACCAGTGTGTAAAATGAGGTAGGCACAAAAGATCCTCAAGGGTCGAAGTGCCGCTGGGTTATTACCGGCCCCCTATCATAAGATAAGATAATGTGTTCAAGGTTTAATATAGGAAGCCAAAAGATTTTTAATTCCAATTTAATTATTTTCACACAAAAAGACAGACAATGTACGTTGTTGACATTAAAAGCGTATTCAAGTGAGTTTGAACTCAGGTCCTGCCTTTTGCAAGCACCCACCATGCTTATACATACTTTCCTTTCATTCAAAGATTTTCTTTAAAAATGGAATTGAAGGCGGAACAAAGCTTAGGTGTGTGTTCCTTGTTCAAATTATGTAAAGATACATGGCTTACACCAGTAAGCCATGTGTCTTCGTTTAGAGAGGTAAAGTATAGTGAACTATTTCTACCTATACCACTTCATAATGGACATTTACTGGATCCGCGTACTCCATCCTCGACCACCTCTTCACTTCCCATCAGGAGAGATTGTGGTCAAACGCGTATCTAGTCCGAATATAAAAAAAGTATAGTAAATGGAATATGTTTCACGCGTTGAAATATTTCCGTGTCACTGACGTCGCCGTGGGAGGCATTGAGGGCCAGTATCATCAGTTGTATCTTAATCCTCGGTTACCATAAATACAAAGTTAATCAGCAAAAACCTTTAAGCGATAAGGCTCAAAGGCTAGGGCATAAGACTGCGGCGCAAGCGACGTTGGATCGAATCCACCACTGGATCATTGTGGTTTTAGCCCATAGTTATTTAAGTCTACTTGGAGAAGTTAATGAAGAATATTGGTAATGTGTTCAAACTATCAGAGATGGCTAAGAACACTCTCGACTAAATTATCTGTTCAATAAAAGAATCCGCGTCCAAATCGGATCATCGGTTGTTGAGTTATGAAGCCACAGACTAACAGACATACACGTCAAACTTATAACACCCCTTCCTCGGTCGGGGGTTAAAAATAAAACAAATCACACAATTTCTAAAGAGACATTATAGTTATTAACACATGCATGCGAACTTACTCTAAGTAAAAAAAAAGTAACTCTTAAGTACTGAAATGTAATTATCGTGTTATGTACATGTGTGTAAATAAATTTTAATTCAGTAATTAATAAATAGTAAATTGTTTTACAAGAAATTTATTGAAGATAATCTCTCTAACTACAGTTTCATTTGATGATATAAAAATTAGATTAGAGACCGATCCGAAAGCATACATGACGATATAACTTACGACTAGCATTAAACCTAGGTTTAAGTCACAATTTGTAAAACCGGCTCTGGGTATGTCAAATAGGTACCTACAGGTAGCGCAAAGAGAATGCGGGAAATGTAAAATTGTCGTTTTCACGAGCGAAGGAGCAGGTGTGAGCTGGTGTGCGGGAGCCTGGAATATTCCACGCAATAATAAAAATAATTCCAGAACACCGGAGGAAATTCCTCGAAACGGCGGCGTACGGTAAACCATATAGTGATTGCCCGATGGAACATTCATAACAAATTATACATTATTCCGTTCAAGCATTTATAGCCTGACCAATTACATAAAAACCCTTTGAGGGCGCTATCAGCGCTGTGGCTTGCCTCAGCATTATGCTGAGCTGGTGTACCCTTTTTGGCACTGTACCACACCGGATGTTTTGTGCTGCATGTATTAATCTTTGTATACTTCTGTATTGTGTTCTATATTCTGGTGTTTACAGCGCTAAATAAACGTTTTCAATCTCAATTTGTTACGGAGTTCGTTATGAAAAAAATAGTTCCAATTAATTCCGCATTATGTCCAATGATTTAATGTTTCTGCTCAGGGTATAATGATTTAACTAAATCTATTTAAAAAAATCAAGAGTTTAGTGATTGCCCAGTCACCTATGTTAATGCCCACTGCAAATTACAGATATTGTCAATTCATATTCAGGAAGTTAAACAATAATACACTGGAAATAATCTCAAAATCTGAATGATTTTTTGAAATAATACAATTCTCAGAAGTGTCCTTTATGCAAAAAAATTAATAAATGCAGTTACTGGCAGAAAATAATTAATTTTCTGTGACTATTGGACTTTAGGCAAACAATATGGGAGAAAAACACAGTCTTTTATAAAAACACTTCAGTTTTTTCGAGTCGTGGGCGATATCAGTTAGCGGGCAACCATAGATGTGTTTCCCCTACCTATTCCTCTACGTGATCTACAGGTATATGACGTCACAGATAAAGATGAATCGTTAAATAACAAAATGAAATAGGTTCCTGATTGAATTGTTTTGCATGAAACGACTGGATAGACTCATAATCTAAGATACCAAATCCAACAAAATACCCAAAATCCCAGAGCGATACGAGCGGTATAACGAACACGAAGAGTTGGTAGACGCCTACGTATGGTGGACTTTTTTATTCACCATCAAAGACACATATGACCTCAATCTCGCCTTATGGTAAGCGACGATGAGGTCGACGATGGAGCATGAGGGTTCACTCAGGCTGCTGAAGATCTTACAAAAAGACTAGAAGAATTAGACCCAAAAATCAGAAGATCAACATTAGCATCCTTCAAGATTCTTCTAAGCATAGTTCTAGCACAGAATACACACGGAAGATCCGCTCAATACAAACGCGCGAAATCGGCTCACGACGCACACACGGGCTCTGCGTACAGGCGATCTCGGGGCAAGTCAAAGGAACCCGGCGCGAAATACACGCACTTTGTAAGTACTCGTATATATGAAAACGATAGAAAGCCATAACAAGTTCAAAGTACATACGATTGTTTTTTCTATTTCTTTTATTGTCAGTAAAATATCAGAAAGACAGATCTACCTAAAACATTTCGTTATTGCATATGGAGATAGAAAAATAAATGCAACAAATTCGTACTATTGGCAGATGGCGTCCCATTTGAAATTGAAATTCTTCGCAGTGTCGCGAGGGGTGTCACATTTATGAAATAACTTATCTCATACGTTTCTGAAACACATTCTTTTCTTATTCTTTATATTTTTCTCTATTTTCACAGATATTTTGAAACATTCCGGTTCGAAATGTGGGTATTCTAACGTCTGGTTGACCCAAGACAGTAAGTTCTTTGGTCTAACTAGCATTGACCTCTCCTCCTCAAACCTACCAGTGTCATGAAATAATAAATGTACACCATTCTCTACGGTCTTGGGCTTTCTAATTAAGTTTCCTCTAGTAGGCTTTCTTTCTAATTAAGTTTCCTCTAGTAGGCTTTCTTTCTAATTAAGTTTCCCAAGTAAGAACTTAAGCATAGGTTACATTAAACTAAATAAAATTAGTGAGCAATAGGTAACAATAAACGCTTCGAACTAGGAAGTTTATGTATCTCGAAGGACAGATCTCTTCTGTGACCAGTGGAAATGAACATATAACAGACGTTGGTCAAGCCAAGAAAATATAAAATTGACAAAATTAAAAACAATATAAAAGAAGATTAAAGGAAGTTTTTTGAAAGAAAACAAAAAACAACATAATAAAGGTTAATATAAGGGGTTATAGCACAGAATGCAATGTGTGTGCGTGTGTGAAAGAGGATGAGTGGGTGTGTAAGAAGATGTGTGTTAGAGAGGGAGAGTGTGTGTATGTGTTTTTTATTTCATCTGCCCATCTCGCAGGTCCTAAGTTCCAGTCCTTGGTCTCCATATCATGACTTTCTTGCTCCACCGAGGTCTAGAGTTTACCATTTTGGGACTGAACGTATTATACGTTTAGTCCCAAAAGTTCTGAAATTATGAAACTGGTGCTCTATTGTATTGTACAGAAAATAATGTGCAAAAATGTCATTACATAAAAGCACAGAGTACTATATACTGACATAAAAGGATGATGCTACTTTACTTATGTTGCATAATGGGACATTTAAAATCAGAATCAAGTGATTTTTAGTCAGGCTTTTTATATGTTTGAACGTAAATGTCACAGTAAACAGTCTTGACACGAGATCGTACACTCGATAGCCATATTTGAACCTAAATAGGCACCCGATCAACCAGTGTCCTTCGCAAGTTTGTACAGTCAACCAACATTATGTCACAATCGTTCGATTATGATATTTGTGTCTGTAGTATTATTATTACGGGTATTATTTATTTTTATTTTTTGTATAATAGCATAGCCATAACTCTCGCGGCATATCATAATAAGAAAGAAACAATTTAATTGTAAAATCACAATCATATGTTTTTTCAGAAATTACTACTACCCTCTATTCCTCTATTGTTTGTTCCTATAGGAACACGTCTGTTTTCTTTTAAATTTTTATATTTTGTATTTTAGCACCTAGTTTTCATTATCTTGTCTACTCGCCCTTAGTAACACGAGGCAGTCTGTTATTTGCCTTTTTTTAACGATTTATGTCCCTGGTTTGTACCTCCGATATTAATTTTTCGGAGGTCTTGTTTATTATTATTTCTTTATTCATTCCATTTATTTGCCTTATTATCATTAATTCACTCTGATAAACCTGTGATGTACGCTGTAAATAAATAATCCCTAAGGGGGACAGAGGAACCACCAGAGGATCCACCTTCATTATAGGTAGTTCCCACTTTTCGCCGTAAGATTTAGTGAACAAACGTGATAGGTGGCAAGCCTATCGCCGTCTACTAGGTGTAGAATAGTATCTACTAAGACCCTTAGTCGCCTCGTACGACATCCACGGGAAGAGTTGGGGTAGTGCTATTGCTTATGATTGGCACGACACGGCAATATAAATGTTCACGTGAAAATAACGATTCTCGTGACCATCACAGTCATGCATGACATGAGCTGCCAACAAACATGACAACATACCAGTTATAAGTATTTTTTCTACGTAACATTGACGAAATTGCAAACAGCCATCTATTAAAAGAAGGTAGGAAGGACAACATACCACAAATCCAAAGATTGTCCTTAGAATGAACTCTCAGATGTCCATAGTACTTCTTAGCATTATCGAACTGCTTCTTACAGATCTCACAATGCAAAGTCGTGGGCCCATTCAGGTCGGGCTCTTCTAGCGGACCATCCGCTGTCAAAAACTGGGCCAAGTCATCATCCGCCCCCAGGAGAGACCCATGCGAGGGCAGAGCCTCCTGCTATTCTTTATGGCCGGCACGACACGGCGAACTTTATGCCAAGTGGCATTTATGTGGGTATTCTATGTCTAACGGCATTAAAATTTAAGCAATTTAGTCATATTTTTATCAACTATCGACGGTGAAGTAAATCATTGATGAGCTTGTAAAATTGATAAGGTCCCAAGAACTGTCGTTCTACATGGTTAATTCCAAGGTCCTCACGACTCTCATCATTGAGGAATTAGATACGACTAGAAGTGTGATATGTGAGCGACTGTACACAAAAGACGATACTGCCACTACAACAATATTTCACCTTATCATTCGCTTCTATCAATTGCGCTTTTATTTATAGTAAAAATAGTCGCCGTAAACTAAACACGAGCTTAAAAAACAAGGGTTGTGTCGTACGTCCCGTGACTACATTGTGTCAAGAGTGACAGGTTTACGGTGTTCCTATGTAAATTGCCGGTGAAATGGATGGAATGACGCCACATGTCATTTTTCAGGGTTCGAAGTGACGTGAGTGCATTGCAGTTTGGGAAGTAGGTCGCGACTGGGTTTGGACTGATGGCTTTTGGTGACAGGGGCTGGGTTTTAGAACGTTCATGTTAGGAGTTTATGATTTCTTAGAGTTATAGTTAGGAGCGTCGTTGGCGCCGCGGATAGGACGTCGGACTCCCGTGCGGGAGGTCCGAGTTCGAAACCAGACAATGCCATGTACCAATGAGTTTTTCGGTTTTTTCGAAAGACTTACGTACATTTACCGACTGCTCTGACGGTGAAGGAAAACATGAAAAAATCTGCACACTGAGATAACCAGTGTGTGAAATGGGGAAGGCAATGGCAAAGCACCCTATTAAATCTGCCACGAGAGTCGTTCTATGTGATTAATTCCTTAGAATGATCACGACCCTCAGCAATGAGGAACATGACTTAGAAGAAGAAGAATTATAGTTATGCCATATTTAGCAGTAAAAGCGTTTAAACTGTGAATATAATGGCGCTGATGTGCTGGAAGAAGTTAGAAGTACCTAAAATACACTTCAGACGCAGTAATAGGCTACTTGTAATATAAATTGTGCCGTGTCGTGCCGGCATTAAAGAACAGCACCACCCCAACTTTTCCCGTGGGTGTCGTACGAGGCGACAAAGGGTCTTTGTGGATACTATTCTACACCTAGTAGACGGCGATAGGCTCGCCACCACACGTTTGTCCACCCTATCTTACGGCGAAAAGTGGAAACTACCTATGATGAAGGTTTTTCCTCTGTCTACTCCCTCGGGGATTATGGACGTGAGAGTTATGCTATGCTATGTATACATTCTGGTAATTACGGTTATTCATACCTGCAAAAGAGAAACAAGATGAGCGATCTTGATTTCTTTGAAATCCAAATCACCTTTTCCTGATGCGGCGCTTGCCAACTAGTATTTCGTCAAACTTCACCTTGAGATTCCATAAACATATTTCCGGCGACAAAAGCGAACGTATCGCTTCCACGAACCTCCGAATGGCGTGAAACTGAACTCTACTATTTCGGTGCAAACGACATGGTTCGACACACACGAATATTTCTTGTAGACATATCTATTGGAAGCTCTCACGCTATGATCGGTTGTCGATAGCAGGCCAAAGTTTCCACATGGGGTGTCAAAGTTGAGGGCATCTTTATTTTATGTGCACGCAATGTATTTTGTAAGAATCTTTTCCTACTATAGATACCTTTTCTATTTCAGTACTTACTTTAGAAATTGTCTCTTCTCTTCTAAGTATTTTTCTCATTGCTGAGGGTCGTGATCATTCTAAGGAATTAATCACATAGAACGACTCTCGTGGCAGATTTAATGGGGTGGTTTGCCATTGCCTTCCCCATTTCACACACTGGTTGTCTCAGTGTGCAGGTTTCCTCACCATGTATTCCTTCACCGTTAGAGCAGTCGGTAAATGTACTTAAGTTTTCGAAAAATACGAAAAACTCATTGGTACATGGCAAGGGAGTCCGGTGTCCTAGCCACTGTGCCACCGACGCTCTTAGAAATTGTACATTGCGTTAATTTAGCCGTTATTAAATATAACCTTTGTTTACTTTCCTAGTTTGGAATGCTTAACAACCATAAAGTTAGACATTAATTAAGGTAACAAAGAAATAGGCTAAAACCATAAAATAAATAAACACCTCGACTCGCCTAATTAGGCGTCATGCTAAGAAAAATATCCCAAAAACTGGGGTAAATAACCAACATAACTCCTCACACCTAAATTACACCATCAAGCGTGCCATTCAAACGGAACACATAAAAAGGAACAACACGTGAAACCGTTAGTTTGGCACCCCCCTTAATAATAGGTGATTTGCCCCCTTTTCACCCACATATACAATCCATGGGGGCATTTGGCAACCAATTTACTTTGGCCTCTGGAGCTGTCTGTAGTTGTCAACTGTATCCCGTTTTTGGAACGTTCTCGGGAAACAGGGGAGCTCAGTTCCGTCTGGTGATGGATGGATGCGTGCCTCCAGCCCATCTTGGTGGTTTCAGTCTAATGCCACTTGTATCAGACATTTTATTGTCACACGCTGGCAGTTTTCCGTGAGTTGTGAAGCCTACGTAGTGAGGCTCGAATTTTAGGAACTATGGGCCCGGTGACGTTTTTATAGGCCCTAAAGGTAAAATAAAAGTAAAACACTCCAGTTCTAAGTTGTGCGGTTTTACGAACTAAACGCAAGGATATTCCGGCCAAAGTTTTACTATATGCGGAATATGTGAGGGTGCTTGAATGAATGATTGAGTGAGGTGAACGAAGTTAGTATATTCTAAGCAAATAGTAAGTAAGTAAGTAAGTAATACGTTTATTTCACACACAGCAATGACCGAAACAGTTATAATTATAATAAAATAATTATGTAGTCAAAGGTAAACATATCTAAATCATGTATGATGGTCTGCTGTTGTTGTGAAAAGGGCCTCAACTCAGCTTATTGCTGCAGACAAGAATGCCTCCAGCGCTGGTATTCTGTTGGACCGTGACCGATGGCTGGCCAAAACCTGTCCAAGAGGACAAAGATACGACACAAATAAATTTAATTGAAGATAGGTAGTATTGATAAGTTAAAAATATATATACCTACATTTACCATGACACATAAATGATAAAAGATATATAAATATCGTAAATAAATAAATATATATACCTACTCACAATATATATAACACACATATATATAAATATAATTATACTAAAGGGGTACAGTACGGAATGCTAATAGACGTAACACTAATAAAAGTTTATGCTTCAGGAGCCGGCGTTCAAGTTGGTTGTAGGAAAAATAGACAAATAATTTGATACAGGTGCGTCAGACTCTGCTGACCGCAAAATACTTTTCTAATTTTAATCGTAGAAAATCGTTAGAATCACTTTATCGGAAAAGAGGCTAAAGAAAATATTTAATTAAAGTTAATTTTCAGTTTTCTCGAAACCCGAAAACAGGTAGAACCTGTTCGAATTATACGCCAAATATTTCTGAATTAATACTCTTTGATATGAAAATATCTTGCCTATATTTTGTTAAAGAACAAAACACGACTATCTCAGTACATAAAGAAACGGTTCCAAGAAATCGCAGCAGTTTATACCTAAACCAATAAATTTCGCCTTAATTTAGTAAATAAGCTGACTCCCATGAAGTTACAAGGTTGCCGCAAAGTAACTTGAGGACCGCAAAGTATTTAATAGACACATCAAGCGCGAACTTGTGTGACGGTAGTCGTAAATTCGTCTCATTATGTAGGTAGAACCTGCTCGAATTATACGCCAAATATTTCTGAATTAATACTTTTATATAACTGGTTGAAATAAGGGAGTCTGGTGCATGTTCGGGCAAAGTGTGTCACACTTTTTACTCGCCTTTCAAAAGCTAATAACTTCGTCATTTTTAAAAATGAAGTGAAGGGTGAAGACTTGGAGGTCCCTAAACTCTGTTTTAAGTTAAATATTGGTGAATGAGTAAATGCATGTAGTGGATGCATCGGCGAAAGATATGATTTAAAATAATCAGAGAGATGAGGAAAGAGGTCAAGGAGGAGGTTAGTCATTTTTAAGATACATATTTCCATACATAAAATTTGCGGCGCAGCGTCCTCTTCCATTTCTTTAAATTTATTACTTACCCTAGTTAAGTATCAGAGTTGTCGCATGTTATACTTTTATTAGTTTGCTTATTAGGATTAGGTGATTAATGGTTAGTCTTTTTATATCACATTCTTTTTTATCTGAGTTACTTTTGTGGAAAACAATGATTATGTTTTCATAATTAAATACATTAAAATAATTCCATTTAAGTAAGTTTGATTTAATTACCTTCGTTTTTCTTGCCTTTAGTATGCAGCGATTTCGAAACGGAATCGAACCAAACATACCATCGAACCATACATCCATTTTTCGATCTTCTAGGTTTCTATGGTTTCAAAATTCTATGGTGCAATGGCGTTACCTGTCGGTTTCGCAATAAGATTATTCGAATACGTGGATATCCTAATAGTATCTTTTTTTTTGGGTTTGTCAAGCCCTAGAAACTTACTTTCTGAGCGGTTGATCGAGTTGGGTGGTAAATGTGGAAGTGTCGTTCTCTCAATTTTCCCGCCAATTTTCGAGCAACAAAATGGCCGACGCTCAGGCACCGTGTGACACGCACGCTGTCGCACGCGATACCGGTAGCGGACTACGATTTTTCTTTAGAAATTCGATAGAAAACTAATAGATAGCTACTAGTTACAATCTAGTTGATTTTATTTTAAATTGTAAATATAGTTATATTATTTAATTTACAAAAATACATATACAATACATTATAATAATGTGGGATTAATTACGGATTCCTCACTGATGGATGAAAGTCGGTAGTCCTCTGACTAGTTTTGGACCCGTTTCAAAGGCCTTGAACACGGAGAGTGCGAAACGCCCGATGTAGACATCGGGCGCTTCGCCCTCTCCGTAATTAATCACGTTTAAAATGTCTCACTATTGTTTCAATTCTAAAAGAATAGTTATGTATAGGTACTGATATTATTTAGTAAATTGACAATGACTCTTTGAAGCAGCTAATTATATAATTATTATTTAATTGTATACTGACATTGTATTATCTTTTTCATAATTGATTATTGTATTATAACTTTATTTTATGGCTATATTTTTATAGACTTTATAACAATTGACAATGCCTTTTTACAGCAGTTATAATGTATTATTATTATTATTTGTTCGACAATGCCCCTTTACAGCAGATATGTTAATTTAGATAAATGACAAAGCCCCTTTACAGCTGCTACAATCTTAATTTTTAGCCAAATTTTTATATGTAAATCGGCTGATCTGTTCGCTCCTGTCAAGTCATGACGTAACCAAGAGTTCCTGGTGTCCCGATGGTTTTTAATAAATGAGTATGAGTATTTCCTAAATCATAGGGCACAAATTGATCTTCAAATATCTGTCCTAGAAAATCTGTGTCACAGATAAAAAATGTTCTACATACTTAATTCCTCTCTGGCAGCATACTAGTAATATACTGCCATTTCGACACCCTGGGTTAGACAGGAGGTGTTGGCTCTAGCGCCTTCGTCACGCACTTACTTACTGTAGGGGGTAACTACCCCACCCCTTAACGTCACCCCATCACCCAAGAAACCTACATTTGAAACTTTCCGTTATTTGGAAAATGCGGCGGTAGCTTCAAGAGTTTTCCTTAAGTAATCAAATGTCAACTAAGTATTTTTAAAAGTTTTTATTCTTACAGTTGGCGGCGGAGTTCTTGGAAAGTAGGTAGCGAGGAATACTTAGAAAAAGTTGTAGTATGGAAGTAAGTATCTAAGTACTCTTTTGTTACAGGGAAATGTTGAAATGTAGTAAAAACCGTAGCCGGTCTGAAGCAGTAGGGAAAAAGTAATAAGTTTGGCACCTACTACGAGTAAATCAATAAAAATCGTGTTGTTTAATTAAAAGGTAAGTCATAATTTAACAAATATTTATGTATTTATTTCCACTGGCGGCGAAAGTCACGTGCCGCGGAGATACCTACCTTAAGCGCCACGTGAAGTTAGTGCGCTTATGTAGACTCACTTCACAATTGTCAAACGAACTAATCAAAAATCAAAATGAATTTATTTTCATTTACAACCTTATATAAAGATATACATTGTTGAGGCCTTTTAAGTAAAGATATACTTGTGTTAGGAGGCCCCGCTCTTCCTCCAAACATAAAGATAAAGTTGTATATAGTTAATTTTTACTTAAATTTATGATTAAGGTAATTTATCGTTTTTTTTTTAAATTTATTTATCCAATCGCGTGATCGCAATGACATCGTCCGTTCACTGCTCAGACCTCAGATCATTAGGCTCAGATTGTCATCATCGCTCATGGTTATTGGCAGTAGCTGTACGTTGTATGTATCTGAATTTGACAGTTGTACACTGAACTAAACAGGCGTCAAGTGTGAAAGTCAAATATTGACAGTGGCACTTTGGCCAAATCAAAACAGCACTCCACTCATATCATACGATACTTTTGGAAAATAACAAAAGAGAAGGGTCCGTGCGCAAATACCGGGCTTACAAACTGATTAGAACTGTGCTACCATTGGTTCTGGAAGTTATGTGAACTTAGAACAAATTGAATGAAATTGACCGCAAAATATATTTTTGTGATAGAACGGCTACGGAATAGAATAGAATAGAAAACTCTTTGTTTTCTATTCTATTCCGAATAGAATAGAAAACAAAGAGCTACATAAAAATTCACACACAAAAAAAATACAAATATCACAAAGATGTGGCAATCAGCGACACATCAAGTACAACACTCAAAGTGAAGTAAAGTGTAGTAAAGTGTTTCTATCTATCTATCTATCTAACACTCATATACACAATGTAGGTATAGGAAATGCTATGCTAGGTGTGACGTCGACCGCAAAGAAACACAGAGCACAGACTTATAAGTATAGCTAGTGTAGCAATGAATGTGCGCTGGCTCAGCATGGTGCTATGGTTGCCCACAGCGCTGATATTCCGCCAGGACCACTGGGAATAGACGAGCCGACCGTGGAGATTATACCAGAATAATAATATTGACGTATTTGAATAATAATATGACAAAATTTAACTAAGGCTTATATTTTACTTAACTGGAGTTTTGAAATGCTTTAAAATTAGACTTCTAACCTACCAATTAATTTAATTTATTTGCACTTTATTTTATTTTATTATTGTTACTGTTTTGTTTTATTTGCATTTTTAAGTACGGTACCTATAATATTAAGTGACTACCTAATTATAGCTGTTTCTGGGCCGTTAATAGCATTACACGGAACTTGGATTTAAAACGAACTATATCACGTGCGTGCCCGACACGCTTTTTGTCGTTTTTTTTTAAATTTTATTTAGCGTCACTCAGGATTACAGCATCTTTCCAGCGAATTTTTTTAGTCACACATGGTTAGGTACTCTGACAAAAGTAAAGTAATACTAACTACTATGACACTGGAGTCGCCACTACAGCACCTATATCAAAATTATCCGTCTACTTTTTCGAGAAGTAACTTTGACATCGGCTCCTATACTGTAATGTTACTCTAATAAATTGTGCACTTATTAGTTTGGATAAAATCTGAGATAAATATTTAGACAAATATTAACACACTATGACAGATTTACGAAGATCATTGATAATGAATGAGGTTCTAAATGACCTAGCTAGGCGAACTAAATAGTTCTGCCAGTGTTTTGACAACGAACTGGGGCCCAATTCGCCTAAATTACAACGTATGTAGTTCTATTTCTATCCAATTTCAATTTAGTTTTCGTTCCAATTCTATTTGGACACCAAATCGCATTCTGCTGACGCATAACTCTAAATACCACTGCCACCTTTCGATTTACTATCGATCGGGCAAAAGTACCTTGCGAGGAACTTATGTTCGATCGTTATATTTGACAGTTGAAGCGTTTTGTTACCGTTCTACTACGACTCTGTATAAACTAAACGTTTTATTAGAATGCACAAATACGTTACTGTTCGATCGATCGTTGACTAGATCGGAACTTAACTGAAATTGGATCGTTAGTGGATAGTAGCATACGAAACACGTCATACCGATGCAGTTTAGATTCTATTTAGTTACGTTGTATTTAGTGGAATCGATCTCCTGTATTTGGATGAGAACCGATCGAGTTACAGTAGTAGTGATACCGTGTCGCGGTACAACATGCATTGGATCCCAGCTGATCCGCTGCAAATATTTGTATTTCGCCTCTCGTGGGAACACGCATACGGATTTTGCTTACATACATACAACCTCAGTAGAATGGCAATAAACGGATTGGATACGATATCTCTTGATTTCACTTCGTTTTGTGATTTTGACGTAGTACTTACAAGTTTTTCAAGCTCTGTTCCTCCGTCTACCCACTCGGGGATTAATACCACAATATAATATACTATACAATACAAATATACTTTATTGCACACCCGGGACAAAAACAAAACATACAACATAAACAGAGGTACAATACAATGTGCAGAAGGCGACCTCAATGCTTTAAGCGATATCTTCCAGGCAACTTTCGGGTGATGGAAAAATCATATGATACATAATATACGGGTGCAAAAGGCGTATGAAATAGATACTACCCTCAAATAAATAAATAACAATAATAAAGAATGCAAACCCTTGCAAGCTGCAATGCAGTAGTAATAATATTACGTAAATACTATAATGTATACAAAAATATAATACTTATTTGGAATATAATATTTATTGTAGAATTAAATGGTACCTACTTATCAATTTATTCTTACACCTTTACATGATATAAAACAATTGTTTATCACATACTTAGATGAAACTATGAGGAATACTCGTAATAGTTTTTTTTTTCCATAATTCAAGAATTACAAAAGTTTCGAATTCGATATTCTGATATCACTTTTGTTTTTCAATATAAACTGAGTTGTCTGAAAAAAAAAATTTCGTCTATGTATCCTAGAGTTGTTAAAAACAAGTCGTCTATTCACAAGTTAGACAACCTTTTAGGTGTTCAGGGAACCCAACCCCGCATAGTTTTATGACAACCAGAGTGTAACATTTACACTATGTACTTACAATCCTACCCCCATGTATTAACATAGGTCGTTTACACCAGACCACTGGGGGTCAGATGACAAATGGACAGCATTAGTTGTAACACGATACATGGTATCCATTCCGAGTGTTGATTACAATGTTGCTTGTTACATTTTAAATGAGTTTTTTTTTATAGCGAGCAAGCGATCAAGCGGGCCACTTGATGGTAAGTCAGATACAACCTTGGGATCTTCAAGGCGAGAGTGAATAGGCGTTTACTGGATCCGCATGCTCCATCCTCGACCTCATCGTTGCCATTGGGTGAGATTATTGTCAAATTGTCTTATCTAGTCCGATAAGAAAAGTGGTCACTGGTCACGTCTTAAAGACATCTCACTCACCTCACTTTAGTAATTTTTGAGGTTTTCGAGGAGCTACTAACCTTGAGGACTTGGAGCGGCTCATGTGTCTTATTATGCTGGCTCTCTTGTTCTTTAGACATTACGTTGGCTCTCTTACCCTTCAAACCTGACCAGAGCATTGCATTGCAAGCATGCAGTTTGCATTTGCATGCATTGCATTGCAAGCATCATACCACCTTCAGTCAAATATTGGAAAAAAATAATTCAAAATTTATTTTTTTGTGGCAATAGAGTTTTTTTAAATGACTCTAGGTGGTTCATGTCCACGTCCAACTTGTTCAATGGTATCAAAATGAAATAGGTACCTCATAGTACACTAACCGTCAGTTGCACGAAACATCCTTAAAGTTAAGTCTTCATTGATATACATGATATCCTAGGCCATTAGTTTTTAAAAGACCGGTTAAGGATGTCCTCAAGTAAGCTATCCACGCACCTACTTTATAATTTTTACTTTATTATATTTATTTTTCCACAGGTATTATTGTTATATTTTGTCACTACATTCACTAGTATTTTTTGGTGTCCCAATTAACTAACTTCACTACTACTTTCTTTGGTCGTAATCTGTTGTGTTTACCTAATAAATAAATAAAATTAATACATGCTATGCCTATATCTAAGCCATAAGATAGAGATGACACGAGACTTGAAAGGAAGCATTAACATGAAAAACGTTTCATGCAACTCAGGGTATGTTATGAAATAGAAATGGTATAGGCACTGGTATGTAAGTAAGTACGTAAGTTACGGTAAAAGAAGGCGCCAGTTTACCATCAAGAACTTGACAAAAAATGTAACCCAAAATGTAGTCAAGAGCATTCGAAAAGGATTACAATTTACACTTCAACTACTTATAATGAAAAGAACAAGCCTTTTTGAGAGAAAAAACTCTCTTATTTAAAGCTGGAGCTAATGGCGAAATTTTGTGTGAGTTTAAATGCTGTTGAGAATGTTGTAATAAGAAAGAATTGAATAATACCGAAGGAGTAGAGTTTAATTTAATTTATAAGGAATCTTGCTAATGCAATAGCTCTATACAAGTAAGAAGCTTTTATATAATCACACACACCCCAGACCCGATACAAATAACAATTTAATATGCAATACCTTCACTTGAAGCACAAGCTCACTTGAACGGTCCCCTATTCTGAAACCGCTCCGACCGCAACTGTCGATAATTAATCCATTACAACCCTATCGAATGAACCGGTAAGACGGAGATAGCCCGCTCACCCACTCGCCGGTAAGATTTTATCACCCCTACTTAACAGGCAACAATTTGCAAGGGGCTCGGATGCAGGACGCCTCGATGCCTCCCAAAGGACGTCACCTTTTGATCAATAACTGTATATAAATTACGAAGCATATGCCCTTTCCTGCTCAAGCAAGCGCACCGGTTCGCCGGCCTTTGTATCTCCGCCTATTTGTGTTTATTTATCCAACAGCCCGTGCAAAACTTCGCGATTGCGAAAGAAACTTTCCCAAAAGTATTTCGAAATCGAAAACTCACCCAAATATTCCCATAAAGTTTTCAATTCGATCAATGGCAATATTGCGTCGGTTTCAAGGTGAATGTCGGCGAGTTCTATTCAGCAAATTAATTATAAAAATAATGAAACTGGTCGGCGGTTCAACAAACTTTTAATGCGCAATTTTTTCGGCGGCAGCTGTATTCACGAGTGGGAAGACACGGATCCCACAATGCGCTACTTGAAATGAATTAGACGCTCGAAAGACGCCGGCTGCGGATTAGCCCTTCACAATTAAAACGGGTAGACAGCGCTTTTCGCAATCTTTGACGAATTACTGCCTCGGAATACCCCCGGCGGCGAGCGAGTTCTATTGTCGTCTCAAGATGTTTTGATTCGTAAAAACGGGTGCAGAATAAGGCTGTGAGGCTGCGATTAGTGAAGGCTGGAGTGCGGATGAGGGCGATTTCATGCCTGTCAGTTGCGACGTATTTATTTATGTTATGGATACACACGACCTTTTGATGTCTTTGTACGAGTATACCTGTCTTGTAATTTGCATTAAAACATCATAAACTTAGCTATAAATGTTATAATCATTATAGAGCAATAACTGATAATATAAAGGGAATGGACGAAAGGAATAATGGGAATAGCTTTATTAATCGCGTTTGGCGGTCGTTAAAGAGCTGGAGTTGTCACCATAATTGACGACGCGCTGGTTTCTAAGCCAGTAAACACAATTATAAAGGAGCCGCATTCTGAAGACAGTAGAGTCCCAATTCCTTTTTTAAACAGGTTTACGAGTAGGTACTTTCTTTAACTAAATTTTTTTTTTGCGACTATTAAATCTTGTCGATAATTGATTATCGACAACATTTAATAGTCGAAAATAAATCTACATCTAAAATACAACACTAATACCTAGTGATGAAGCGGTCGATGAAGAAGCATATGACATAAATTCCATCTGAGAATTAGTACATCATTTATTTATTTATTTACACTTTATTGTACAACAATACACTTAATAAAAACAATTAAAATGAGACATTGTACAAAGGGTGAACTTATCTCTAAAAGAGATTTCTTCCAGCAAACCCGCATCATCTGATGTCTACTATCGAAATAATGTCATAAGTCATAACCAAACTTAAAGCCAAATACCAGAATATGTATTGTAGGCCCGGTCTGACAGAATAATTTTATGATATGGCTCTATCAAAGTAAATCCCAGACCCAGATCTGCAACTGGAATGCATTATTGTAAACTGAAGAGAAAAATTTAAGACATTTTGCCAGATCTCCAAAATAAATTAGACCAGAAACGACCTGAAAACCCAACTTAAATGTCGCAGCCGGTCTCTAGCGGCAAGTAAGGGCTGTAAATAACCCTGATTGCGGCCAATATAACCGCTCAGTCGCCTGCGCCGCTTGATTCACGACCGCAGTCGGTGACGACCCACCGAGTCACAAACTTCGGGTTTTATTTAATTTTTATTGTCTGTGTTCCTTCTACAATTTTAAAGGTTTTTGTAGTTTCGATTCCTTTGCTTGAAAACAGAATAGGTATCTGGTAGTGTAACCACACGCATAACTTACTAAGGTTGAAATTGCAAGCCAAGTAAAAATAAAATCAGAAGAGGGATATACATCACAAGCAAACTACAGTTTTAGGGTAACAAAATTGTTACTTAAAAAATTAATATTCAAAGATTCATAGCGTTATAATAGGTTAATAGACGAACTTATTTCTTACAAAGAACAAAATTAATCGTCGTTAACATCCCCAGATAAGCATCTGTATGAAAAATTGACGGCCGCTCAGAAATCGGCATGTCGGAGCAAACGACTCAGAGCAAAAAACAAACATAAAAATAAATATAAAACAAATAGCCAACGCCTATCTCCGGATCTTCCTACCTGTTACTGAGCACACGCGTTTATAGAGGGTGATATAATTTGCGACTTTGGAGATATTTTTAAGGTTGGAAAGGAAACACAATTTGGAAAATTAATAGAGAACGTAGTATTTGGGAAAGAAAGTCCAATACTGGAAGAGTTAGGCATAGTTTAATGTAAGGAATAAGTAATCGATAAATCATCAAAGGTAAGGCAAGTAAGATTAGTTAGCATCTTACTAAAACATAAAATAAGACTGAATAAAATTAAATGTTGAAACTAGTTGAAAATTCAAAAGCACATCACGCCCTATCAAGTCAGCTGTTGTCAAAATTCTATGCATACCGCGCGGCGACCGTCGTTATTTCAATTACCCACGTCCCTCGTCAAAGACAAAAGACCTGACACGGAAAAAAAACAAAAAAAGGAACAAACGCTCATCGAATTAAGAAAAAAAACAATCGTCTTATCTATGATTGGATCGCGGTCGTGTAAATGCGCTCAAGTGTATTATGTTCCTTAAAGAGCCGACTTTCGTTTTCGGTAGCGTTTTTTGAAATTGAAACTGGACTTTGGTTTTTGCAATAATTCGGAATGAGTTTTCGGGTGGGTCTCGTTTTGTGGAACTTAAAGGTACGTCTGAGACAGAAGTAATTTACTAAGCAGACTCTGGGTGTAATTTACTAAGCAGACTCTGGGTGTAATTTACTAAGCAGACTCTGGGTGTAATTTCTTTTTTGCTTTAACATGTTAAAGGTTTCAATGGTGTTGATTTATTATCATTAAAGGTTATGTTGATTCAATTTGAATGGTTTAGGTTTAGTAAAGAGCCTTTATAAACTCCATCAATATTAAGTGAAGAATAGAGGTCCTAAAAGCGAGCCTTGGCGTAGTCCACTTTACATATGACAATTGTTTGTAAATACGGTATAGATAAAATACAAACGACAGGTGTTAAGCATTACAATATTTTACGAATTACTAAAGAAATATCGAAAAAAGGGGTATAATAGTAAAAAGCTCCTTCAAGCATTGTTGAAAGGCATACGATAATCTATTGAAAACTACTAAACGGTGAGACGATGGGTGCCCAAAGTAAATAGCCATAATAACCGTATCCGACACAATGCCCCCCCGCTGCCCGGCGACAGGGGTCCTACCCACGAACCTCTTTTTAATTATAATATCACCCACATTATAAACTTTTTGTCGAAAACGGTCGACCGACTGCTACTTTTTGGGACAAGTTTGGGCCCAGTTTTTTTGCTGAATTGTAGTTTTGACATGAAAACCGTTGTTAAAAATTATTGTAGCGGTATATGAGTTATTCATAATTCGTGATTGAATAATTAAATATAGGTAGGCAACAAAATTGGACATGACAAAAGCTAGGTATTAGTGTTAGGGCGATTGGAATCGGTAAAATATTTCAACGACTATTAATGAGATAGCTTAGGTAAAACTAAGAAAACCAGATAACAATATTTATTTGAAAGATTTTAATTCATTTTAAAAAATCCTTGTAAAACTTCCAAAACTAACCACAACCGATTCCAATGCCCGTATAAAAGAAGTCGGTACTCACGAATCCGTGTTTATCGCTGATGTTGTTGGTCAGCTTCAGTTTGTGGAAGGAGACCACCTTCTGCATCCACTGCTCGCCAGTGGACGGTGAGTCCGGGTGGATATACATGCGCTTGGGCATCTCGGGGTCCGCTTTACCAGCGACCATCCATCGGCTCCGGGAACAAAGGTAATGATACAGACTATCTGCTAGTTGCACAAAGTAATTTAGGGTTAATGATCCATTATCGTCTCATGCAATTCTTTCTAGAGATTACGTAGAAACAGACTGTTTGACTTTTAATGGAGAATTAACTTTAATGTTGATTTGTGCAACTGGCGGAATTAGATCTTTAAAATTATTGTGAGATGGGACAGAGAACTGCATAATGAAATATATAGTGAGTCATGAATTTAATAATTTTGTATTACTGTCAATAATGTAATTGCAGAGTAAGAAACAGCTGCATAGTAGTATTTAAATGAAGCAAGATTTAATGGTAAAGAAACAACACTAGAAAACAGTTTACAGCTTTCATTTTATTTACGGCTGTTTCTAATTTCGAAAAGGTATGAATTCAATAATAACAATTAATAGCCCTACTTTTACACAAAATACTTTTTAATTGCTTATTTATAAAAATATTTCAAAGAACACGACAAACACGACAGGTGGACGCATAAATTAATAATTAATATAATTATGATCGACATTATAGTTATTCATTTAATATTTCATTCTCCACTCAGAAGCTTATTAAAGCGTAGAAATATTGCCTTAATGATGTTAAGTAAAAAGCGTTTGCAAGTGTTCATGCATTATAACTGCACTATCTATTACACCACACGTTCAACAAGTAATTAATTAGATGAAACACACACATGCTCTAAGTTATGGCGATAAACAAGCTTTTCAACGCATGATACTACAATCAACAATGCATAAAAATACAATGTGAATGAAAAGAGATCTGCGCTCAGCGGAACAGAAATCCAAACTACCAAGATAGAAATGCGTCAGGAAAACTAAGTCGTCAATGAACACGTCAGGAATTACTAAACAATAGGGTGCAAAATCAAAGTTTGCTTTTCCATCGACAAATTCTTTTCTTGGTAGGAAATCCAGCTCGTTAAGGGAACAAGTGATTTTTGGAACTGCTCAACGTTCCCTACAACACCGGTGCCTCAGGCTAACGAACGAAATAATGGGTTTAGGAAACCACGCAGATCCCCTATCAACCTCACAATCTATTGACATACGCATGCTTCTTGCCTTCAGTTTCACTGCGAATTACATTAAAATAAGACAAACTAATTCAGACTTTTGTTTGAAGTTGAACCGTCATCATCACTACAATATTCTTATTTTAATTTAATTCCTCCATTTCTTTATTTATACCTGTTGTGGAATTTGTATCTGCAATCGTCGGCAGCTACGATGTCCATTAGCAAAATGTACTTTGCTTTTTTATCAAGACCAGAAACGCGAACTTTGTAGGCAGGAAACATACGTCTGCAAGTAATACGAGAGAAAAACATGGGTTGGGCGAGTTCTTGGCGACAACGATTTGACATCACGTCGATTGTCAGACATGCCGCTGGACTAGTTTCACTTTTTACTCCCCGGAAGCTTTAGCTTGTGATCTCTAACCGCGCTAATTGACTTTTGCTGGAAACTGAATCTAGTTGAATAGACAATGGAATACAATACACTGGTCGGAATTCCATATTAGGTGAACCAAAGGTATCTGAAAGGTCTAATCAACATTGTGGCGAATCCAATGAGGTGTTACAATGTATTCGCGACAAGCAAAAAGGCTGTGTTTCCGCCACAGACGACCAAAAATGGCGAGGTAGGCATCCATTGTGCGGTTTTGCACTGTCGCGAAACGTGACGCACGTGATCAAATGCAGTACTACACGAAAACTTCAAACACCAAAGCATTTTTCCAAAAGATCGCCGCTCCGGATTGTTAACGAGACAAATCACGATTACTAGTAAATTCGATTTTAGAAATCAGTGATCGATTAATTGGTAAATAATTTGTGTTTAAACGATAGATTTGTAATAATTAATTACCATTTTAACGGCGCTAGGCGGCCGGAGCCTTTGTCGGCGTCTATATCGGTTTACGGCTGAGTCACAGTCGCATTTCGACCGGAATTCTCGAGTCGTATTAATTAACGGATATTAAATCCGAGTTTATCGGCCGCATCTCGATGTTGCCAAACCTGCGTGTCGGCCGTTTTGATATTGGACGTCGAACGGCCGAACATAAAGAGAAGCGTACGTTATCGCGGCTTGTCATCGGGAATTAAACAATGTACACGATCAAATACGATGATTATCGATCTCGGAGTCGGATGCGCCTCCGAGGGATGCACGAAGTGACATCCAACACAGATTACTCGTACCTCGTACACTATTTTTTGTCGTGATCGCCCGACGAGATTGCCCAGAGTTTAGTCCCAATTTAGGTTAATTTTGTGGAACTACGAGTCGCGCCGGTATTTCTCACCTCTGGTGTCGAGCCCGCTTTTTACATTACCGCTTCGACGTTTGAGACAAAGATATTTTAATGATATTACCATCGGATGCGGGTAGAATCCTTAATCGTCGGACGATTCCGCGCGGTGTTCACTTGTCTTACAAAATGTCATTGCCCTTAAATTAAGCGTGCATCGTACAAATTGTTTACTTTAGACGCAATCGAGAAACGAATCGTGAGTGGGAAGTAGTGCATTGCGTGGGTTGAATCACAAGCTAAATGAAAACAAGCGTGTAACGGAACGGTAATGACATGAGCATCCAATCAACGGTGACATCTATAGAACCGACAATCTGGTATTCGATTCGATACCAAATTCTCGTTTCGGTTACACTGATGGGTCAGAGGGTTAAGATAGAGATGGTGGTGTGCCCCAGCAGACAATGGTGGATGAGCTACCTGTTGTGGAACTTATATCGGTAGTCGTCTGCGGCGACGATGTCCAGCAGGAGGATGTATTTGGCCTTTGCGTCCAGACCGGAGACGCGAAACTTCATTTGTGGGAACATTTGTCTGGAAATTTTAATTGTATGATGATAATCTCCTGGGATTCAGTCTGAAGAACATCTCTGCAATTACTTCTTCTTCTACCTTCGTCGTTGAAACTTATGTAATACACATCTATCGTATTTAGTTGAGTATCAGAAAAAAGGTACACTAGAACAGCACTAGAAAATAGATTTCTATAATAAAGAAGTCACTTAGTATAGTTTTGTGCACGAAAGCTTATTCTAAAGGAAACTTATTATTACAAGAAAGTACGTTACAGTGACTGATGATTGTAATATTAACATTTGAACTGAAACTAACATGCTCAAAAGAATAGAATAGAATATACTTTATTGCACAAAACTTGGTCTGAAACACAATAAATCTAGCTATTTTTAAATAATCACTGCCGTCGTTGCTCGTTACATACTTACAGTAAAAGTTCTGCATGTCATTATTGTCAATTTGTGGTGTCATTTGTTTGTCGGAAATTGGGGAAACTTTTTTCCTGCTTTACTAGGTAAATTGTTTTACGATAACTTTATCTAAGTAATTTTTCGTAACTTTTCGTAATCGAACTTTTTTTGCATAAAACGGTCGCTCGGTGGCGACATCCTTTCATGAACGAAAAAGCTTATTTCGCGCGCATCGAAGTAATATGTAATACAGCGTTTACATTAAGTACGAGTATGCTAATCACTGAAGTACTGATGAGCTTTCGAAAGTAACAGTTTCTTGGCGAATATCGTTTTGTGTTAAATCAAATAAGAATTGCTATAATATGTTTTTTGACATAGGTATGGGTATCGCCCCTATGGGCAATTCAGATACAAAGTCTAAGGAAAATTTCAGGCATTGCAAAGTCATTATAATATTTTGGGATCGCTATGGGTACACAGCCAAAAGACCCATGCAGAAGAATGACTAAACATATGCATAGTATAGTCTATGCAAACTATTCGCATAGAGTTATAATGTATGTTAATGTTTAGTATTTAGTACTAAACGAACTAAAACATTTTTCATGTAAAGTGAGTAACTTCCATCAAAAAGTAGTGATCGAAAAATTTCATATGAATCACTATTATCGTCCAGTGATTTTTGTGTTGTGGTGTATAACCTATACGTATAACTAAGTATATATACGTATAACTAAGTTCCTCATAGTCGAGCACTAACACTTAGTGCCTATGTGTGTGTACACACGGAGCAATTTGCAGTTTTGGCTGACAGGTTATTATGTCTCGTCTTTTACACATACAAGTTGCTGTTGGTTGTTTGTACTAGTAAAAGTGTCCCATTATTGATTGGTATAAATAAACATTTTCTTTCATGTGCACGCCATATTTTTACTACACAATTTTTTAGGGCCCATGCACTAAATTTTTTACCAGTTTATGACCTCGAAAAGTGGCAACTGGTAGTCCAACAAAATCAATTTATATTTAGACAAGTATGTGACCTGTGAGTATGATAGTCGTGTATAACACAATCCTTCGCGTCGTGT
This sequence comes from Hofmannophila pseudospretella, assembly GCA_947369225.1. Classification (NCBI taxonomy): domain Eukaryota; kingdom Metazoa; phylum Arthropoda; class Insecta; order Lepidoptera; family Oecophoridae; genus Hofmannophila; species Hofmannophila pseudospretella. The sequence continues at coordinate 5,119,325 of OX376331.1, forward strand.
AACTCTAACACTCATTACAGCGTAATTTATAGTGTCTACGTGACACACGGAGCGATTTGCCGTCTTCGCCGACATCTGATGGATGTCGTGTATGCGGTGCTATGCGCGATGAATACAAAGTCGCAGCATTATACAACTGTGGAGGTGATTACGATTTAGTCTTTTCTGTGAGATCGGCTTAGTATGTGAGTTAGTGAAATAGTGAAATTAGTGAAATCAAATAAACATTCAGAGTTTCACACACAGTTGCACTAATTGACCCTAACATTTCTCGGTCTAGAGATATTATCTTACCTATGAATACCTTAATAATACCTCGGTTCGGAAAATGCGTACCCTGGGGTACTTATACTATATAAACAGCTGGTCCTTCGTCTAAGTCGTATTCCTCATTAATGGGGGTCGTGGCCATTCGGATTTAAATGGGGTATTTTGCTCATTATAGCCCGAACGGATAATGCACGGGTTTCTTATGTGAAAATTAGCACACGTAATTAGGACACCCAAAGAGTCATTTTGAAGATTAGAGCCCACGCAGATCACCGCTCCACTACAAAGTGACCCTCTTCGGCGCAAGCAAAGACTTTGAAATTCACCCTATGTAGATTGCTCGCTTTTATGTGGAAACCGCGGCATTTGGCGAATGCGCTATTCAAATGTCAAATGTATGAAACTTGTCAAAATTATAAGCGTATTTTCCCAAACCCTTTGGTTCGCTGTCAGTGCTCACATCATCATTCTAGAGGAGAGCGCTACTAGTCCGATTACTGTAGTTGCAAGTCTTAAAACTTTTGATTCTAAAACAGAACGGTCTTACACTAAAATTTGACGAATATTAAAAACCAAACTCCACGATTTTATTCTACCCATTAGGTAGCTAAATTTATGATGGTCCATCTAAATAGGGGGTAATAAAATTAGATTTATTCCAGTATCATTGAGATATTTTTATTATCATCTTGAATTAGTGAAGCTGACTAAAGCTTGATTTTCGGGTTATAATTCAACCTCCCACATCGTAGTCGTCACACCAGAGGGTAAACAACATTCGCACGTTATAAACATAACTAAAATGTTGTAAATTAACTGTTTTGAAAGTAGGAACGTTTATTAGAATAACAAATTGAGTTCTAAACTAACATTGATAGTAAAACTGATGTACTTATTTAAAGTTATTATTGGGTACCTACGGGTGTTACTTGCTCTCTTTTTTTTCTGTGTATGGTACGGTTTAGAATATCCCTGTCGCCACTGGTCAAGCGTGTCGTACGTGGCGACTAAACCGAGAACCTTGCTGGTGGTAGGAAGGACCGCTTCTCAGGGTCCGCCTGCTGGCTATGCAAAGTCTAATATTGTCTGACAAGCTAAGTTAAGCTCGTGTGCCCCATCTTCGACCCCATCGTCACTGACCACCAGGTGAGACAGAGGTCAAACGCGGGTTTAATCGTAAACAGAATAAGAAGTTATCGTGGAGGTTGCTCGGACGCGACGTGTCAGTCTACCTTGAGACCTTTTTTAAGGAGCGAAAAGTGTGTCGCAGTGGGATGTAGTTTGAAGTGTGACCCCACCGCGAGTGACACACTTCATGCTCCTTGATAATGTCTCCTGAGTAGATTGAAACGTTGGAGCAATCCGCGATAATTATGAAGTGAGTAACACCCATTATTAATAATGAAAAATGTCTCACTTGTGTTTTAGTTCTGTTCAAAGTTGCTTGGAAATATTAACGGGCACTCTTTCCGTATTCTTTAATACGAGTATAATACAGGTTCAAATGTACTGATTACTGGCAGGAGCATTTCTTAGCTTGTACGTTTAACACTTTCCGCATAATATTCTTCGTTGTAGCGTAGATTTTTTTAATGAATTTGTATAAGTTTTAGATCAAGTGTAGAGGTAAGAATACTTTCTAGTGATTTATGTATTTTTAAGGTTCCTGATAATCGGAAATGTTAAAGTATATTATTATTATTATTCATAGCATCTGTAATAATAAGGGCGAGAAGAACCAAATTGTCGCTACGAGAGTTATTTTGTTACACGAGCTGAAGGTTGGTCTTAACGTACGTGATAGACATTTCTTTTTTATTTTATTCTTTTCTCGCAGGTGTAGCAGAAAATAATTTTACCGATATAATATAAGTACATACGTACACCTTTGTAGTTATGCAAGCCAAAACTATAAGTTTTATTTACAAGGTTTTCGCAATGTAATGTAAGTTTATAATGATGTAACAATTCCTTGTTTTGTGGCAAAGTATCTGACACAAACATTATCGCTTTGTAAACCACAAACGTGTCTCCATCAAAATGTAATATAATACAATTTAATATACTTAATACCTACTTACTCTTAAGTATTAAGTAGGTAATAGTAAATAGAAAAGATTTAAAAAAACACCCAATGTAGATTGCTCGTGAGAGAAGTTTTAAATGGAGACAGCGTCTTCTCATACATTAGTCGGCAATTGAAACGTCAAATGTATGGAACTATAGATGTATTTGCCCAAACCCTTTGACTTGCGGCCAGTTTTCACATCATCATTCTAGAGGAGAGGGCGCTACTGGTCCGATTTATGTGACATACCTATGACGAACCATCTTATTGTGCCATGGCATGGTGAGAATAGTAATTATTTCACTGAAGAGTCAGGGAATAAAAACGTCTACTATTAAATTCTATCAAGAACATCGTCATTACTCATACATTAGACATGACATGAATAAAGGCTGTTCTATTTAAACTAACAACCAGCTATCAACACATGATAAACCTCATATGTCAAGTCAATCTTAAGACTAACAGTGCACCCGTTCACACGTTATAAAACAGCCTTGTTTCTGACCAGTTTATCATGCTTCATGCTGCGCAAAATTATAATTATAAACTATAATTAATTATAAATACTCGATAAGCAACAACTAGCGACTGTTTTAATTAATTGCTGAATGATTGATGAGAGTTATCAGAATTCTTAGCGATTTGAGGAGAATATTTCCATTGCGGTTTGGTAATGAAATTATAAACCAGTCAAAGATGTTTGTGTTCTCTACTTATAGCGATATAAGGTATATCTTATGATTCCCCGCGGTAAGATTTTTTTTATAGATTCGGTCTTCTTCTTCTTTCGTGTTGATGATTCGAATTAAATTTTTCCCGACCAGAAGGCAGCCACATCGATAGCCCTCTGGTTGGCCTCGAAAAGGTCCTCCCGCGTGCAGGTGGTCGGACACGCGGGACAGCAGAGCAAGTGCTCCATGGTTTGAGGGGAGACACTACACTCACACTTTACTTGATCGCTAGAAAACCCCCAATTGTGAAGATTATCTCCGCAACAGCCAACCTGGGTTCGCAGGCGATTAAGCGTTTTCCAGGTTGGCCACGGGAGTTTGAAACCCGGTGGTAGGTCTTCTTTTGGCGGTATGAAACCTTTGGGTGGGTATTTCTCCCGCCACAGCTTGCATTTTACTTCTGGTGGGTTCTTTCCAGGGTCTATGGGAGAAACACTTCGCAGAAACCCGTTACGGCTTTTGAGACGAGATGGTTTTGCAGTGTGACTATGAAGTGGATGCCTGGTGTCGGTTTCCTGTTTAGTTTTCTCGACAGCGCAAGCCACTTTTCTACGTACGCTGGGTGGTGCAATACCTGCCAGAGGGTACAGCATCTCCAGTGGCGTTGGCTTGAGGCAGCCCGTAATTAATCTGCAGGTCTCATTTAAGGCGACATCCACTTCCTTGGCGCGTGCGGATAGATTCGGTGGAATAAAGTAACTGAACGGATTAATATATAATTTCTCTCCATATTAAATAATTTATGTTTATAAGTTGAGCATTTAATCTCAGTAAAGTAAAGTAAAATACACTTTATTGCACAAATAGAAAATAAAAAAGAAGAGATAGAAAAGGAAATAGTGAAGTACAATTTAGGCGGCCTTATCGCTAAGAGCGACCTCTTCGGTCAGAGGAAATGATTCCGAGAAAGAGGTAGAAGGTGTGCAAGGTTTATGGAAAACGTTATATAAGAGAATTTTGTTTACAACAATAACATATAAATACCAAGGTAATTAATTACCATACTATACTCAGTATTGTCACTACTGACAGTTATTGGTATAACTCAGAGTCAGCCTAGGGAGGACCCAATGCGACCCTGGGGAAGGCAGCAACGTGCTATGGTGCGCGCTGCTGTGACGGGAGGAACCGGGAGGTGGAATGTACACCTCCCAGGAAGAGCCCAAGGCAAAGCTAGGAGGGCACCGGTGCGTTCCTCTGGAGAGCCCTCCGATATGCACGAGGTCGGCCATGGAGGGGGTTTTAGCGAGTAAAAATCTCACATAACTCCTCCAGGAGGCTGGGTATCTTTAGAAGATTTCTACCCCGTCAAAAAAAAAGAAGGAGGACTCAATGAGGTTGAATATAGTACCTAAGGATAAAATTTCTTTGGGAGGACCATCCTTTTACATATTTCTGTTTCTGTCTATGCTACGAATAATAAGCTAATTCAAATTTCCCTTTGGGTACACGGACCATGATTCTTCCCCACTTCAGAACCCTTGAGGATCTGATGATGACCAGGAAAAAGTTAGGGAATCTTCAATCTCCACAATGGTTATTTATTTTAATTGGTAGTTCTTCTTTCATTAAAAAATACTAGAAATAAATCCATTACTGAAATTAATCGTGACAGCTTTGCATTTCTGATTAAAAATGATATGACAATCAAGGTGTATGTAACCTTTAAATGACGTAGGTAACCAAGAAATAACCTTTGGAAGATGAGTGCACTGATGCACGTTTTTGACAGCTGCAATGTTTTACCTTGAATGATTTACCAATTTGCAAGTTTTGCATACTAGGCTCCTGCTACGAAGGGAAAATTGATATTGCACATTATTATTTTTTACTGTAAGTAATTCGAGATCTCATTATTAGTAAAACATGTTTTTGACCTATGCTTGTAACTAAAGTAAATATCTCTGGCTCTATATACAAATGTACTTCAATAAAAACTTTAAAGAAAACAAATAAATAACCGCTTCGTAAGTTAATATCAATTTTAACGCGACGCAAAAGAAACATTACCTTTACCAAAGGCCTATATCCTAAGAGACCTGTAATACCGCTGCTAATTAATGGTTAACTCACGGCAAAGGTACCTACCTATGTACTTATTAGCACCGCCAATCGAAAAAATCATTGAGTTAACTCCGTTAGGATAAGTAGTATTTTTAAAACTACTCGTAGTAATAATAACCCTGTTTGAATTAAAGAAGCGACAATGGCTCAATGGCTGGGGTACGAGACTGCTGCGCAAGCGTCGCCGGATGGAATCCACCTCTGGACCATTGTGGTGCACATGTGGGTATTTTAGCCTAGTTCGAGTGATGTTGTTGTTTTTTTAAGGCAAAGGGAACTGAGCCCATACAGCCATGCCTGATGTAAACAACTCTTGCAAGTCTTCATTAAAATGCTGGTGTGACACATTTCAATGCTATCTGGGAGAATCTTCCACGCTTCTGCACCATCCGAACCAAAGCAGAAGGCGTCCCGGACGCAGTGTGGCTCTTCAAAATCCAGCCAAGTACGGATCGGGCTGCAGCGTCTTATTTGACTTTACTTCACTGTCCCACACGTTAATCACATTTTGTAGACGTTCTTCGAATAAAAAACACCATTCTTACTTGAAAAGCACTACTGTAAAACAATTTGCAAGACAACGAAAAAAAGCTGGTGTGGACGCGACAAAAGCGCGGGAGAAACTCTAGTTGGAGTGAATAATGAAGAGCATTTGGTAATGTGCAAACCCATAAACAAATTCTGAAGTTTTTAGCGGAAAAGCGTACAGTAACTACAGGAATTCAAACGGGGTTATTAATGCTAGCTTAAAAAATATAACTTATCCTGTCGGAGTGCAACTCGAAGAGGTTTTTAAACAATACCTAATTATGTAACAAATATGATTTTAGATGTGAAAATATAACTTATAACTCGTGAAGTATGGCAGCCGGTTCGGGCAACGAGTATCACACTTTTACGTCTTCTTTCAAAAGCTAAAAACTTCTTCAATTTTAAAGATATGTATAAACAAATAGTATCGTTGAAAACATCGATAAACAAAGCTCATTTCGGAGTCAAATATATTTGGTAAAATAATCAGGAGGAATCAGATGAGGAAGGAGGTCAAAGTTAGCCAAGATGTTTTCACACATAAAGTTTGCGGCACAGCGTCCCTGTGCCTCTTCCATTTTGCGGCGCTAATGTGCGCGACTGTACCCCTTAATTGGGGGGTCAACGCAAAAATTCGCTTTTTAAAGCGCTACTGTGGGTAAGGGAGGGTATTCAGAGGGGTTGGAGGGGGTGGGGGCCGCATCTGCTAACACGTTGACGCATTCTTGCGGCTTCGCTCGAGAACGGGCCGGTTCCACCACGGCCGGTCAGACTAGCTCTGATATTAATATTTTCTCACTCAGTTTACATAATGTCACAGTGGTTGTGTGAGTGGCGATTATCTACAATCATGGTCAGTTAAGTATTCTGTGTTGTGTGTATGTTGTTTGTTGGAAAGAAAACTAATTACGACAAAGACGAGTACACAATACAACTTAGTGCTTGCTTAAATTACATAAAGACTTTCTCAGGAATATGAAGATCATATCTGTGAAAGAATCATCAAAATCGGTACAATAGTTTTTCAGTTATATTTAGATATAACTGAAAAACTATTGTCAACCTCCCTTTTTTGAAGTCGGTTAAAATACGACTATTTCTATATTATGATCAGGAATACAAAAACCCTACATACATAACTCTCACGTCCATAATCCCCGAGGGTCGACAGAGGAACCACCTTCATCATAGGTAGTTCCCACTTTTCGCCGTAAGATTTGGTGGACAAACGTGATAGGTGGCGGAATCACATGGTGGTACCAACTATTTTTTCATGGGAACTCCATAACATAGATTATAAAACTATTAATGGTGCCCTCTCGGCAGGATTTTTATATTCCTGGTCAGGGTATTTATATTTTGTTTGTTTAATAATAAACAATAAGTTTACCTTTTAATAGTTCTCTTAAACGGCATCAAATTATTGACACTAGACGAAATACATATACAAATATTTGTAAAAAACAGTTTCCTATGAAGTCACAAAACACTTTTAATTGTTTATTATTCAAAGTTATATCTGGAATTAAAGTACTAACCTAGTGTTAAAATGCTAACCTAACGCGGTGAAAGCGGGCGCCAGTCATCGACACGGCTCGGTTTACGAATCAGCCAACACCGCATCGCTCTACTACATCGTTTCTCAACCTTTTTAGTGTCGCGACCCCCTAAATTAGCTGAGCCAGGTGCATATTGCCAATTGTATTATACTTACTTACTGACACCGTTGGCGCAGCGACCCGAAGTGGATCTTGGCCTCCGATACCAAAGAGCGCCATCGCTCTCTCGTGCACAGTCTCGAGCCAGTCAGGCGCCTAGAGCTCACGCAGATCCTTCTCCACTTCATCGCGCCAGCGGTGTCTGGGACGTCCGACCGGACGTCGTCCGTTAGGCCGTCCCACATACGCTCGTTTAACTGCCCGATCCTCCCCCATCCTAGTGATGTGTCCGAACCATCGGAGTCGAGTTGCTTTCGTTTCTCCTATGATATTCGGCTCGTTCACCATCTCTTCCATCATGTTTGGCTTAGTAAATATTTTTGTATTTGTATTTTGTATCTTCTCTTCTTTCATCTTTTCATCTCTTCAATTGTATTATGGAGTGAACTAAATATGTATTTTTTTATTTTTTTGTGGCAATAATGTGTTTTTTATTTCTTTCTATTTTACTTTCTAAAAAGCCAAAAAGTTAAGTAAAACTCCTTGTAAAACACTGTAATATTTCAAAGTGTTTTTTATTATTGTTTACCTAAGTTTTACATTATTAACGTGACAAAAAGTATTTCCGCTTTTTTCCTTTGAGCTATAGCACCTTACGAAACAGTGGTAGAGTAAAAAAATGACGTTGTACAAATGTACTATAATAAAATAAGGTACTTACTTACTTACAATTAAAACATTTTTATTTTATTTTGACGCTTGCCATAAATACCGAACTACAACAAATGTGTAACCTGTTGTTCTCATACGGGTCTTTTTTATAGACACTTTACGACCCCACTAGGGATCGCGACCCCCAGGTTGAGAAACGATGCTCTACTATAAAAGTAGAGTCTACTTATAAATACTACGTTATAATACTAACCCCTACAAAAGATAGCTCGTATAGAGTCTATCAAGTCTATCTCGCCGCCTGTGTGGGGTAAAATCAACGAATGACAACAACAAAAAATAGGTAAAAAAGTCATTGTCAAAGTCTAGTAAAGAGTAAGAGTATTGCTTACAGCCAATTTTTATTTCCGTCTACAAAATGGGGTGCCATAACTCATTTGATAGACTGATATTTTACTCATTTGATTTCATGCTTTTTTTTTAATAGACTACTAAACCCGCATTTGACCTCGGTCTCGCCTGATGGTAAGCAACGATGAGGTCGACGATGGAGCATGCGGGTCCAGTAAATGCCTATTCAATCTGGCGTTGAAGATCCCAAGGTAGTTCCATTCCTTAGCCGTTCGCATAATGAACGAAGAAGCAAATCGCTTCGTACGAACAGATGGGATATCAACAACATAAGGATGGAACCCCTCCCCGCGCCTGGTAGTCCAAACGCAATGCTACAGAGAAATAGACATAAAGACCTTTAAAGACAAACAGATAATCGCGTCAAACTTATAACACCCCTTCCTCGTCAGTCGCTCGGGGGATAAAAAACGAAGGTCGAGTCATACAAGTTAGTTGATTTTCTGTACGCAAGATGAGATGCGTTTCACGAACAATATAAGCGAGTTGTTTGAACAATCGTCGCACAAACGGCACATAATCACTGCGCACTGTCAGCTCAAGTAATCATCGAGTAATTAGTGACTTGCCACTTGCATAAACTTCACTTAAGTGAGGACATAGAAACTTATGTACCGTTTGTGTTACAACTCATCTAGTCTAGACAGAGGTAGTAGTTACTTTAGATGGTCTGTCTGTATTTATTATTCTAATTCCTTTCAAATACACAGAAATTCTTTAATTAGATCAAACTTAAATGCAGTTCATGATCATTTCAGCTAGAACAATTGCGAAGTACTCTGCACTTTTGCAGCAAAGATGGGAAAGAAAAAAATGTGCGAGTAAGAGAGTAAGAGATGGTTGCGACAGAGAGACGAGGATAATAAAATTACACAAAAAACTTAGAACTAAGATCGGTAAAAAAAAGATAAAGTCAATAATTGTAAAACTTAAGTCAAGTCACAGTCAAGAAAAGAGTGACTGACTTGACTTGTCACTTTGGATTGTCTCTGTTTGTATTAAATTCTTCTAACTCCTTTCAAACTGAACAGAAATTCTTCGAGATAATTTTTAGAGTTAGATCATTATCATTTCTGCTAGAACAATTGCAAAGTAGGTACTCTGCACTTATGCAGCAATGATGGGAAAGAAAAGATACAGAATGTGTGAGTAAGAGAAAGAGAGAGAGTAAGAGATGGTTACGAAAGAGAGATAGATAGAAAAACTTTATTTTACACAAGTACAGGAAAAGTAAAATTACAGGGATAGTAGCAAAGGCTAGGCTTAAAGCGATCTCTTCCAGACAACATCTGAAGTTAATTGGACATTAAAGAAATTAGCGACAGTGTAATGTGAAAATATGAAAAAGGTTATGAGAGATGATAATTATAAATGTACCTCTACACAAAAACCTGTGTACTCGATTAGACTTAAATAATATACTGTTTCACGGTATTTTTATTGTATTTTACTAATTACGACTGGTTTCGTTTACACATCTTCAGGTATTTGTTTTGAAGATGTGTAAACGAAACCGGTCGTAATTAATAAAATACAATAAAAATACCGTGAAACAGTATATTAGTTAAGTCTAATCATGTACTACAAGTTTCACCAAGTACCAACAACCGCAAGTATTAACTTTGTACTCGTTTGTGCAAAGTTTAAACACAGTCATTGCAAAACTCAGCAAAGCTGGTTTTCTTTAAAATATCTCTATTGCGAGTAAGTGCGAAGAAGTAAATGCAGTTGGCAAAATAACTAGCGAGTAATAACTACATAATGCGAATAGTTAGAACCAGGAATTCGCACTAGCATGTTAACTAGTCTTTATTAGTTTATTAGATACAGCGTTGGGCAAAGTTAGCACCTCTCAATAACTAGCAATTATTTTTTTATTGCATAAGGAGAGCAGACAAGCAAATCCATCGCATGTGTAAATTTCAAATCAGTATTATATTATGAGATACGTTTTGTTACGTTTTTTGATGATAAAACCAATACTTAACTATAAAATCAATTATGTATAACTTATAATGACTTTTAATTTAATTTATCCCGTTAGTATTTATTACTATTACAATTTATTATAATCTCTTATTTTATATTGCGGTGCCCTACTCAGGGTTTCATGTATGATCACATAATATATATTTTTTAAGAGCAATTGTAACACATGAAAAGCTATTAATGTTATGAGTATGAGATGGTTTCCCAAGTGTTGTGAACATTGAGGGCTTAGGTGGAGAGCCTCGTGTGCATATCGTCAGTGGAAAGGAAAAAATGCGCCAAAATGGAGGTTTTGGGAAATGAGATTTAAAGTAGTTAGAAAATAAAATATTTCCCAAAACCTCCATTTTGGCATCCTTTCCACTGACGATATAATTACGCTGACTCTCTTACCCTTCGATCTGGAACACGCAATGAAAGCATTGCTGCTTTCCGGCAGGAATAGGTAAGAGGGTGGTAAATTTAGAACTAAGGGCCAATGCACACCACGTATTTTATTCGCGCAGACGACGAGCGTTTCGAGAACGCGCGTTTACGGAGCCGTAGAAAAAAAAGCAGATTGTTTGAGTTTGTATCGATGAAAACGCGATACAAACGCGCGCAAGAAGCGCGTTTAAGGTGCGTTTGTTTCGATGGAAACATGCAGAGACGCGATATAGACGCGCGTTACCTCCGCGTTTGTATCGATACAAACGCGGATCTATGTGTGCAAAGGTGTTGTGGCTGCGTCTGAATATAAAAAACGCGGTGTGAATAGGCTCTAAAACTCAAGTGAGACAATTATAATTGTTATAAATTTGATTTAACGGGTGTTATTCACTTCATAATTATCCCGTTGTAACTAATAATAATTAAGAGGGTGGTACATCCCCCCAGACGTCCCTGCAGATCATGGTCTACCACCTTCAATGGTATATAAGGCGGTAAACACACAACTTATGACTATGACGCATCTCGGAGCGTCTTGACGCAAGTGCGACTTTAGCTGTCGCATAATGCATCATGATTAAACAAAGTAACAAAGTTGTACGTCAATCTGGCACAAGATAGGTAAGTTTCATGGATCTATTAGTTGGAGAAACGAACAAATAATGTAAAAAATTCGGCCACACGCGGGGTCAAGCCAACATAATATCCGTTATCCGAACAGATGTAAGAGTAATTATTAAAACTGTAACATTATTAGCCGGCCAAATTAAAATTCCATAACAAATACTTTGTACTTTACGTGTTCTGAGTATCACTGTGTATGTGGGCTGGACAAGGAGTTATGTGGTCTGGAAGAGACTCGGGCGTGGGTCGCCCTTTACGAGACGTCTATGTAGGTCTTGAATATGGTCTAATATTTTAGGTCGAAGTCCGTCAAAGTCGACTTTTACCGGCAAGTGAAGTTCTGGTTTAACTGATAGTATTTTCTAATGTATTAGAAAAGCATCATAGCTTTTAAGATGTAAATCGACGGTCTTATCTGAAAATATACCATTTAAATTATTAGCCAGTGGCTATTATACACTTTAATAATGATTTTAAACTTTTTTTTGTAAAACTGTCTGTGACGGAGTAAGCAGAAAAAGTCATGCACCCATGATCTTACCCATGTACAATAGGGTATTTGACAAGTATCAAATATTAAATACTTTTCATAAACATAGACATAAATTGATGGTCAAATGTGAAAACAGAATTAAAATCCGGTGAAAAATAAAATAGCTACAGGCAATCAAAAATCAGCCGGTAGAAGGAGACAGCAATAGATAATTGTGACGTCACTGTTATGTAGCGCCATACAAGCAGGTCTTTGTATGGCGCTACATTTTTTTATTTTTTATTTATTTATTATGTATAACTAAACCCGCATTGACCTCGATCTCGCCTGATGGTAAGCGACGATGAGGTCGACGATGGAGCATGCGGGTCCAGTAAATGAATGAATGAATGAATGAATGAATACTCTTCTCTTGAATGCCTATTCACTCTGGCCTTGAAGATCCCAAGGTTGTAGGTTTCGGGAAATACAGACGCCGGCAGGCTGTTCCAACTATAGTAGGATTGTTTTGCTAGAAAGGGACAGAGCATCCCCCCACTACTAACTTTAACCATTAATATAGTTGATGTTAGTTGAGATATCGTTAAACGGATTTCAAATTCATCTTCACGTCCATGTAAGTCGATTGATGCAATAATAAAAAAAGTCAAATACCCTATTCTAAAAAATACAAATTTTGGCTGGCGCAGTAATATTTTCTTCGCTTAATACCAAGTCGTTGAAATAATAATAATCTTTGCCAAATACGTTGTAGATTATAACATCATCCATATACATGAAAATTGATTGCGCGCTGTACAGTCTATCTCTAAGTACGATCTAACTACATCTAGCGTTTCCCTAATTCCATGTCCCGCCATGTGGGGTACATCCTACGCCCCGCCCGGGTAAAATAGTGCTACGATCGTCTATAAAGATAAACTAAATTCCGCTACCGAACACCATCCACCTAATTAATAAAAATAATTATAGCGGAATTTCCAAAACCAAAAGTTTTGTAAGTGCAGACTACGTCGCGTGAACTCTCTGTCAGGAGCTTTTATTTTATCAGGAGCTTTTATTTTTAAAAATAGGCTTTTTGTTTTATTATTCTATTCACTGATTTTATGGTTCAGAGAAATGTTGAAGAATATGTCTGATTAATTAGTAAAGTTACATCGCGTTTGAGAATATAAATGGTATACAAAAAGCCCCGTCTTTTTGTATAACATTTATTTTAAACCCAGATTTTTGGTTAAGAAGGCAGTCCTCAAGGTTAGTAGCCCATCGAAAACCCTCAAACTCATTTTTAGATGTGGAGAAAGAAAAGTAAAGTGTAATTGTAACCTTGTAAAAATTGAGAAATATAAGTCAGTTGCAAGATGAGTTCTAAAAGACTAAAATGTAGAGTTCTTTCCTATGTCTTAGTTTTCGAAATAAAGGTGAGGTTCAGACGCGTTCCTAGCTCCAAAAAAAGGGGGCCTGAAACGAACAAGGGCTGTCGTATTAACGGGAGTCGCAACGAATTAAAGTTTCTTTTCTATGGTAGTCCAAGACCATGAATTTCCAAAAAAATCATTAACTAAAAGATGACCGATATGGGAATCTGATGTTTACCTACGCATGCTCAGCATAAAGATCCACTTACTCCATTGAAGTGAATCTAGTAAACACTAAGTACAGTGTACAGAATGAGTACGGAAAGTAACAGAAGGACAATAACGAGACAGCCCACCCTGTTCTAGGTGGCGCCGGCTAAGAGCACGGTTACATCACGTTGGACTTATCTACATCGGCTAGAGAAAACTGTGGAGCTGCTTCCAAATAGAACCAAACGAGAGTAGAGTACGTACCGTAGAGTACCTATAGGTACAGAATGCAACAGCTAAGAAATAAAAAAAAATAAAAAAAATGTATTCATGCAGACAGTATCTTTTACATTATCTCAAATTTCCCTGGCTCCCAAGTGGCTTTCAAGTGTTTACAAGACAGTCACTGAAAGAGATAGGTATGTATTTAAAATCTTGCAACTGAAATTGCTACTAGATTTTTCATTTTACAACAGGAAAAAGTGCTATGCAATAATTGACTTTTTCTGTGTATTAAAGGTAATTTTTTAGCCCCCTAAATAATTCTACAAAATTTTACTCATACGATAAGTAAAGGAACTAGATTAAAAAAATATTTTGTAGCCTATCGTGTCAGGTATGCGTAGAAGTCGAATATTTTTTTATATTTATTATCGTAGAGAATTAATGACCTATCTTATCTTATGATAGAGGGCCGGGAATAACCCCAGCGGCACTTCGACCCTTGAGCATCTTTTGTGCCTACCCCATTTTACACACTGGTCATCTCAGTGTGCAGGTCCACGATGCATCCTCACGATGTTTTCCTTCACCGTTAGAGCAGTCGGTAAATGTACGTAAGTCTTCGAAAAATACGAAAGACTCATTGGTACATGGCACTGCACGGTTTCGAACCCGGACCTCCCGCATGGGAGTCAGGTGTCCTAGCCACTGTGCCACCGACGCTCTCATTAATGACGTAAGCGGCCGTAAATCAAATTATTAATTTTAGACCGCTTTAATAAATGCTGATTACATCTTTAACAGTTAGTATCTAAGTTATGATCAAAATAAGAAATGGTTTCTTGCTCAGTATACGGATCCTTACAGTTATATTTATTTATTGTTGTTTGTGTATATCACAAACTACCTAATCTAGGCGTACAATAATGTCATGAAAATAATGTTATATTAATTTCAATTAAATCAAAGAAATGACACTGAAGTCCTCAGTGACACTGTTATATGCTTTTTCATAGCACCATTTGCGTAATGTATATTTAATCTCTATAGCGAGAGACCCGACTCGCAACACGGTTTTTCTGTTTCACTATCGACTCCACAGTGTTTTGTGTCGATTAGCCGGGCTACCGTCGGCCGGCCACGGTGCCTCGATAACAGAAACGAGATGACACCGCTTTTTGTTAATCGTTATTTATAGCTTTTTTATTTCTAACGTTTTTTTAACCGAAACAAAGCCGACTTTGTCCTAAATCACATTAGGCATAAACGCGCGGCGCTTTTAATTTTTTTTTAAAATAAAACAATATGCTTTTGTTTCCTTTTGAGGAGTTTTACCGCGTTTTGTATGAGTGCTATTGTCTTAGAGAGTTGGTTGGGTTTCATTTGATGTTATAGGGAAATAACTAGGTTTTATGAAGCTGGTGTTTCTGATATGAAGACCATACTGTTATAAATCTGGCATCTACCTACCTTATTAAAGAACGGGACGTTTGTAAGAGCAGTTGGGAGGTGTTTGAACAGCATTGGGGACAATCATGGCTAACAGATATTGCCGGAATTCCTACCAAAGTAAATTAAATGCAAAACGAATAAGATGGCATTAAAAAACTTACGTTTGATATTTTAGGAAAACCTATAATTGGCATAATAGTAAGTCTTGTTACTTAATTTTGGATAATTTGTTTTAATACAGGTAACTTGGGATCTTCAAGGCCAGAGTGAATAGGCATTTACTGGACCCGCATGCTCCATCGTCGACCTCATCGTCGGTTACCATCAGGCGAGATCGAGGTCGAATGAATAAATAAAGAAAATAAATTAATAACACCTTACAATTGCATATTCCGCGGTATTCAATTCTTAGTTTCCAGGAAATTGTCAGTTTTTTTAAATTTACAATTATTGGCAGAGTCGTTTTGTCACCTGTCCATGTTGTAAGAAATTGAATTTGAACGTAAAGTATGGCTTTTCGGTGCAAATGAAGCTCTTAATATGTCTTAACTAGAGAACATGTGTAATATAATAATGTGACAATTTCTTTATTCGGCACCGCTTACAAGTCGATCAATAATAACATGCTGTCACACCATTAATTTAAACACTGTGTTGTTTAAAAGCACAAATTACGAACTTCATCTCTATATGATGGGTTCTGTATAGATAATAAGTGACTTAACGCTGAATATTCAGTTTAGGAATGAATGCAGCAAAAGTAGTAAAAGATAGGTAAATAAGTTTTCAGTTTCTGATAGATATTTACTTGTATGGTGCATGGTTGTTTATGGTGGTTCCGATAACATGACTGCCTAGACAATGCGAAGAAAAGGCTATGACTTCTTAGAACTATTATTTCGCTCGGAAAGCTATATCCAAACCCAATGCCATTTAGTTTAGATTTAGACTTCCCCGATTTGAAAAAAAAAGTATAATATAGAAGATTGTACACGGCCAGAAGATACAAATATGAAACACAACACGCACACACTGTTGCTTTCTTCGTCCGTGCAGTCACTGAAGGGCCAGCTGAAAATCAGCGCTGTGGCTTGCCTCAGCATTATGCTGCGCTGGTGTACCCTTTTTGGCACTGTACCACACCGGATGTTTTGTGCTGCATGTACTTAATAATCTTTGTATACTTCTGTATTGTGTTCTATATTCTGGAGTTTACAGTGCTAAATAAACGTTTACAATTATGAATTTCCAAAAAAAAATAATTATGTAGTCCTGGCCGTTGTCGACCTTGGCGACTGCTATGGAATTGTCTCATTTCGCTCGTGAGCTTTTATGTGACTTATATATCCGCTCTTGGTCTTCAATACACCGTACGTGAGCACCCCATTCCCGTAGTTGTAGTACTCGCCGTCTATACTAAATATTTAACAGCTACCGATCGGACGACTGGACTTTACTTAGAACCTGCATAATTTTAGGTACTAGACATTGTGGCGTAGTTGCAGAGAGGCAGTTATGGAATCTATCATGCACTTCATTCATCAAATAATTAGTAAAGTTTGATGGAAAATCAAATATTCTTCTTGCAATAAATAAATAATAAATAAAATAAAAAGATTTATTCATCAACAAAAAGGTACAACAATTTTTTCCAATTGTGGAGGCCCTCTTTTAAGTGTGACAACACCTGTTTCAGAGGGCTACGCTCTTCCATAACTCTTTATTTATGTACCTATTTACTAATAATATTATTATAATAATAACGTGTGTGTGAGAGAGAGAGAGGGTGTGTGTGGGTGTGTGCAAGAGAGATGTATGGTGTTCTATGCCAAAATGAGTGAGAGATGTCAAATGAAAACTGTGATAAAAATATCTTGGGGTCGGTGTAAACCACGTTTCATTTAAAGTAAAAAGGGGAGAAATACTATAATGAACTGTCTCAATCTGAGTATTTAAGGAGATTCTCGATCTCCTCATAGTTTAGTGTTTTTAGCCAATCAGAAAGACGTTTTTTACAGTCGTAGTATTTGATTAAATAAATGTTCAATTATTAATGATATTGTATAGATGTGCCGATTGTATTGAAAACTGACGACTAGCAAACTTTACAAACTTTTTCATATTACATGAGGATCTCTAAAGAGTCCTCTTGAAAGGTGCCGCGCGACATTTGATCGAGCGCGCGGTGGCTTCGCCTGCTGACAAGTGTCGATTAGAGTGTGGGGACAAAAAGTCGACACGATGTTCTGTCGTGTCGCTGTCGCACAGACGCCGATGTCGAGGGTTTCAGAATAGATCCCCCGATAACAGATGAATGATTGTGCTTGAGGTTAACCCTTTCTATAAATCGATATTGTGATCGAGGATAGATGAGTTTGGTATTTGGAAAAGAATGTATGACATTGGAATAGTTGTGTCGATTTTGAGAGCAGCAAAGATGTTCTACACTCGCGAAGGCCGGTTAGAAGAGACAGGGAGAAAGAGAGAGGGAAGGGGAGGAGAGATAGAAGAACAGAAAGATTTAATAGAACATCTAAAACGTCGATTAGAGAGAAGAAAAGAACATAGGACAGTAGGTACCTATATCTTTTGCATAGAAATAAGTTAAAGAAAATACCTACTCACTTAAGAACCAAATAAGTTAATTAGGCCAATTGACCAATTTTCTCACACAAATTCGAAACTCCGTGTTCCAATTCTTATATCGACAGTAATCTCACATGCGAATGCACGACATGTCACTATAAGTGAATCGAACGGATTCCAAGAAGGGGGTCGATTAGGCAACCATTAATTACGAGTAGAAACAAACAATTAGCCAAAATGCGATGATACGGATTCAGCGGCAGAGCGCTCTAGATACGTGATGAGGGTGCCTAGTAGGTATGGTGAGAATGTGGTGATACGTGAGTTGGGAAATACTTAGGTGCCGTGATTGATGTCCGTGATGTATGGGTGTCAATGTCGAATGAATTTAAAAATAGGTTTCGTACTTTCTTCGTTAATCATGTCTTTGATGCGGTCAGAATCAGGATGACGCTGTTCAAGCACATGACAAGAATAAGAGTAGGTGAAAAAAGTTAGATTTAATCTAAGCAAGTGCGTTTATGTTTGTATCATTATCAAACTGAATTACTCATACTCATACATACCATTTATTGCTTTTCATGTGTAACAATTGGTCTTAAAAATATATATATTATATGATCATACATGAAACCCTGAGTAGAGCACCGCAATATAAAATAAGAGATTATAATAAATTATAATAGTAATAAATAATAATTTGTTATATATTTTTATAGACATAACGAACGGTCCAGAACTGTGTAGACTTAATTCTGATTTTGGCAGAGCAAGTCTTTTCTGGTAGCGAGTGTTAAATGGCGTGTTGTGTAGCTCCTAATACTAAATATTAGTGCTTAGGTAATAGGTAGCAAGCATTATATGGATTGATTCGAAATGATCATGATATTCAGTCCAGTAATAGGTTCGAGGTACAAGTTTTAGAAAAGTAGCGGCGGAAGATTTGGTCATAAAGCATGAACTAAGAATGAAAGTCTAAAGACACGAGGTATGCACAGTAGTTAATCGACAATGATTCCCATACTTATCTCATTTGAAATTATTGTTGTTAGAAATGTTTAAAAGGCATGCGAACAGAACAGCAATGTCAACGAATTCGATAAACAAAAAGTAAATATCCTAGTTCCATAGAACGCAAGGCAAAAACTGGCGACGCGAGCCAAAAATAAGACAAAGAAAATGGCGGCGTATGCTCGGTACGACGAAATGCAGGGAATGTAGCCACGTGGAGCGGCCCCACGAGTCCAGGGCCGAATGTAAAGGCTCCCGATCTGTCTGCTTTATTTTGAATGTCTGCCATTTGTTATACATGATTAGAGGCCTACCGGATTCGGTCTGAATTCGGTCCTGAGCTGGGAAGATTATTTTAAGTCTTCGCGAAAATAGTGGTAAAGAAAGCAAATCTAAAACCAAATAAACAAATTCAGGCTTTGGTCACCTTCTTTCTCAATACGTTTCGGAACATTTCCAAGAGTCTTAGAGAAAAATAAAAAAATGTATTAGGTACTTATTCATTCATTAAAACTGAAAAGACTGAGATCTACAAGAAATCTTAGAACAGGACTTTACGAGAGAAAGATATATTTTTATTAATCTCTAAGAAAGAAGAATCACTCTAACGATGGAGATGACCCTTCTATTATCTGTGAATGGTAAGAAGTTTAGAATCCAATTTAAAGAAATTATCACAATAACAAAAAGTAAACTACTGTCGGTCTAACTTTTTAAACTATCAAAAACTAAATTGTTCATTGCTGAAGTGCACCACGATAGCTTCGACTTTTGGCCCGGTTTCGACTAAAACCGATTATTGGGTTGAAAATGTCGAAGACGCGTTCGACCCTACAGGTTGTCTCCCATTTGGTATACATAATACATGTAGGGTCCCCCCTATCGCGGCATCGCAGCCGTCAGGGAATTTCGGGACGGCGCCACCGACCAGCTCCAAGCTACAGTATGATACAATTTGGATCGGAATCCGAGGATAATTAGTGTGTTAAATGATCTTGTTCGCTTTGATTTACCTGATACGGGCTTAATTTGAAGATATCTCGAGATTATGACCATTTTTGGGGAAGAATTTAGAATGGTTGTTTTCGTTTTTGGAGTAATTAATATTATGTTCTGCTTTAAAGAG
Source organism: Hofmannophila pseudospretella (assembly GCA_947369225.1). Lineage (NCBI taxonomy): Eukaryota > Metazoa > Arthropoda > Insecta > Lepidoptera > Oecophoridae > Hofmannophila > Hofmannophila pseudospretella. The sequence goes on from OX376331.1 coordinate 5,139,233, forward strand.
TTTGTCTGACGACGTTATTTAGAGTTTACTTTTATTATTATTTTCTAAGATGCCTCTAAGTATCTCAGGTCTTTTTTTCTAATTCTTACAAGCTTTGTCATCACAATACGCTTCAATCAGGCTACAATTACCTTTCTATCATATAAGTCTGTCGCCAAATATTTTGTTCCGCGGTTGATGCTGGAATAGTAGTGTTTGGAAGTCTTTTCTTAAACCCGTGTGCTTCTTCCCGTGTTCCATCTTAGGCTTTATCGTCACTTACTATCGAGAATCCGGGCTTCGTCTGTAGAATTTAAAAGGCTATTTGTTTTAAAATCAGCCTCTACGTCAAGTTTGATCGAGCAGAGTTCTTTGGAATGCGTCGCGACATACACTTATGAGTTACAGCCGATGTTTTTGTGTGCCTGGTGAACCAGCAGCGTCTGCGCTGAAAATTAACCTCACAAAAACCGTGTTGGCAGTCCGGGCACACCAGCGACAATTATCGGCCGACAGAAAATACGGCAAAAATGTCGTACGACAATCTTCTGCTTGTTGCAAGACTCATCAACTAATTCAACGAAAATGAAGGTTGCAATAATGGTTTTAGTTACTTTGTAAACAAGACTTAGACCACCATCACTGTACGCAGTATTGAACTTTACATACAAAAACACAATAAATCTTATCGAAGAGAAAAAATCAATTCTATTTCTGCGCTATAAGAAGAAACTGTCCTTGAGACATCTCAGTTTCGACTAATTTGCTTAGCCCGGTTCCGTTTCTCGAAAACTTTGTAACGAACCATTCCACGTAAAGGTTTGAGATGGGGACTCGGCAGTGGCATGAATACCAAGTGACCAGGTACCTACTGTGTTTCTCACACACGACAAAAACATCGCAGCTTAGCTGGTCACGTGTTAGGTGTTATACTAACAGTGCTGTGGTGTAAATTATCAGCTGAATCTAGAATCTTCATAAGTCTGCACAAAAATATCGCAATATCCATAGGTAGAGGCCAGCTGTGACGTAGATAGTCAGAAAATGATCAGGGCGTTATTTACAATATGTTTGTCTGAGCTGAGGTCTTACCCAAAACAGTACGTTAATTTTCATTTTTCATCTCTAAAGTCGATTATCTACATTATAACTACGAAAGCACCTTGCAACTTCGTGGTACTTAGAGGGGATTATTTAAAAAAACTTTCCTTATATAATCCCCAGAATTACATATACACATTCAATTGGCACTAAACAAACACACCGCTACAAATCAACAATGCCTAGGCATATTTAGTGCAACGGTGTGGGACATTACGTGATCAGACTTACGATCATACTGTCTGACTAGTCATGCACTAAACATAGACATGTCTAAAATCTATGTTTCTGGGATTACGAAATGATTTGCAAGTTAGAGTATTTATTTTACGAATAATTGACTTATAGTAGAGCAATTTTCTTCAACTTTTACATATTTTGTCTCTTGAAGGTAGTAAGTACTAGGTAAAAAATTGTCAAAAATTTTGTTTTGGCTTTACCCAGACAGATGAACTCCTAGAAGTACACAACAATTGCAAATTTTACAACGAAGTAAAGCCTGCCAAATTACGTATTCGTCCAACGTGTAGAGTGTTCGTTACCGATTAGACGTCGCCAGATATAGCTGAGGGAGATGTATGAGGCGTCGATTTGGGAACATTTAGCGGTCGTGACGCGAATGTGTTGAGAACAATCGCGCCGAACCCGGACGTAGTTAGACAAGTTCACTCGCCTATATATAGGTTATGTTCACTGATGGAAGACCTAGTGCTTGTAATATCAACAGATTATTCTTCTTTTAAAATGTGAAGATTGATTGATCGGAGCAGAGATATGTATCTTAGCTTGCGGAGTGTGGATATGACAAGCAAGAGATTGGGGCTCAGAAGCGAGCCTTGGAGAGGCTTATGTCTTGTTGCAGACTGATATAGTCTGACGGCGATAAGGATGAACAGTTGATACTCGTAATTAATGTTAAGTTCATATTTACAATATTCTCTTCTACATATATTTTTGTCAGTATTAATCGAGTGTCTATTGCAGTTGTCACTTCCATATGTCCGATGCTCTTCATATGAGGTGATGTTTATTTTTCATTGTTTCATGTTTTTCAGGGAGTAGTATTAGGTTTCTTACTCGTACTGAGGTCATTATTCTTAACCAATCAGTTATTCTTATTCTTATTAGAGTTCTTAAGGTATTGACTAGATTTTCTGTGATAAGGCGTCATTAATTTCATTTCAGATAAGGTGATGCTCTTAGATGCTTGATTAGACTTAAATAATATACTGTTTCACTGGTTTCATTGTATTTTATTAATTACGACCGGTTTCGTTTACACATCTTCAGGTATTTGTTAATACTGAAGATGTGTAAACGAAACCGGTCATGTACTACACTACTAATCATGTACTACAAGTTTCACCAAGTACCAACAACCGCAAGTATTAACCACTCTTAGATGCTTACTAATATTATCATCTGAAATCAGCAATCTCCTTGAATAAACAAAGATGCACAAAATACCTCACCGTCCGTCATTTGGCGAAGGCACTGGACAGTAGTCAAACAAATCATTTGGGTTCGCGTGCACCTAAACGGTACCTCAAGGAATAATATCGACACGCCGATTGTAAGTGCCAATTTGATGTTCAATTCCATTTCATTTATGTGAGATCTCACTTAGTCAGTAAGTATTTTCGTCATTTTTACATAACTGAAGTGCTATTTTTATTTATTTTTGTTACTATTTTTATATTACCTATACATACGAGTATATTAAATATATTAAGTTTGTAATATGTATTTCATGACTTGTTCATATGGCTGGATAGCACAGTTATAAACCTTGCTTGGAGAGGCCTATTGAGCAGAATAAGAATAGACGATGATGATCTACATGATCTACCGATTGATTGTTGGACTAGAATACTTTACGTTACGAGAGAATATCACAAGTTAAAAAAAAATCCAGACTTATAGATACAGTCTATCACAGATACTATTTATTGTACCTACAATGTATGTAGACCTTGCTGAACACAATTTTCTAAGAAATCATCACCAAAAACAAACACCGACAGTCATTAAAAAGACAATAACAATGGGTTAAAGACACAAAAATCTTTAACCGAACATAATGAACGACTCTGCAGTAACTCAAAACAACTTATCGTACCAATAAATCATGCAATTTTACTGCTTTTTAAGAGGACATTATCTCAACTGATTAGGGAGATACAAAGATTCCTTGGTACAAACGTGAATCATGAAAGGGAGTCTTCTTCATGACCTCTGACGGTAGATAAGTCTCTAATAGAATATTGTTGATAATGTATGAGGGGCAGGTCATGAGGACATTTATCTTGTGGGAAATACGCAGTTTACTGAAAAAAGAATTATGGACTTGAATTTTTGAAATAACTTTGTAATCAGCTGTTAGATGCCTTGTAATTTTTGATCCTATTATTTAGTAAATTCTTCTAGCAATCTGTGATTTGTGTTTTTGTTTGAATCACCATAAGATCTAGATCTAAGTCGTTCTACAGATTGAATTCCAACTTTAAAGTTACGCCTATTTCTTTATTCATCAACATCATATAGCCGATTTCTTTCTGCTGCGACCGTTCCAGGAATTACCGATCTATCTCCTACGCTATTTAATATAGTGTCTCATAAACCGATTAAGACACAAAATTCACACGCAGCACCGACTCCATTAGCGTCTCTCTGGTCTCATCGGACCTTTATAGTGCGACGAGTCGGTCGTGTCGTACTAATTAAAGCTCTCGTAAAGCGAGGGTCCGTCGTCAATCAGCGGGTAAGGGTACAGCTGAGTTATTGGCGGCGTCAGAGGTAAAGGCGGTAAGGAGGTAGGAAAGAAGAGTTACTATGCTCTTTGAAGGAGGCAATTGCAATTCTGACGTCAATAATACCTGAGTTGTTGGTGGTGTCAGAGGTAGATATGGTAAAGGAAGTACGAAAAGCAGAGTAATTTTGCTCTTGAAGGGTGGAAATTGTGATACTGTAATAAATACTTCAATAGCATTTTCTAAGGATGATTTTTATGGACGACAATATGCAAATAAAAGCTCTCGTAAAGCAAGGGTCCGTCGTCAATTGGCGGCGTTAAAGAGAGGTACGAAAGGCAGAATCAGTAATAAAGACTGCAATTTTGATAATAGCATAGGGATGGTTTGATCTTTATAGTGCGCCAAGTCGGTGGTGTGGTGCTAATTAAAACAGTGAGCGGGTAAGGGTATAGCTGAGTTATTGGCGGTGTCAGAGGTAAAGGCGGAAGGAGGTACGAAGAACAGTGTTACTATGCCTTTTGAAAGTTTTTTCGCCTCAGTTTTGACGAGATTTAAAGCAGATCTGATTTATTGACGGCCTCAGAGGTAAATCGGCATGGACTTAAGAAGAGTAGAGTCAGTCTGTTCTTTGAAGATATAGGAGATACATACAACCTGAATACCAACGCTATTAACTTATCTTATAATGTTCCTATGCTCTGAATTGTATTACTGTGTATCTACAATCTTACACTAGGATGCGCTATTTGTTTTATTGCCAATCCTAGCAGTAGAAACTGATTTTGATTGTGGCAGATTATTTAATTAATATTTCAAATGTTTGATCTCATAAAGTTACTTCCACTTCTTAAAATGTCCTTTTCCCAGTACATTTCCCATAGAGATGAGAACTGTACTTAGAAAAGGACTTAGACGTAGAGACTTCCCAACGTCAGGGTAGGTATAGACGAGAGAGAGAATGAACTGAATAAAAGGCTAGTAGACAGTGGAAATAGTGATATTTAAAATGATATATGTGGTAGGTGTTTACAAGAGGACTGTTATTGTGGACTGTATATCCATAGGTCGCTGGTTCAGATCCGGCTCGAAGGACCAAAGTAGGTATGTTTTATGTCAGACTACCGCCTCCAATATTCACCTCCAAATCTTCATATATTCTTGTACGCAAGACAAGGGTGTTTATGAACGGTCCGGTCCAAAATTCCACCTATCTGTCACATTTTATATACGGATGATGCCATCGAACTTGCGAAGGTCAAACGTATTGTGTATGCAAATTGAACGGACAATTTCCGCGCGCCGTGAAGGGTAACGCTGACGGATTCATTTTGTTCATTACTGAGTGACGGATGCGTGACCTGGGTAAGTCAAAAGTGTTGTAAACACTTCAAGTTCTGATGGTGATGAGACACTGCCAATTGATAGTTTCCATAATAAGTTGAATGATCAAACCTATATCCCACCAAAAACAGCTTCTTAGGCCGTCTTGTACGAACCGTTTTTTCTCGGGTTAACTCTAACCCGATGTTAATTTTGTATGAAAATCCCGCCTGCCAGTTCGCGCATGCTATTTGAGCATTGTCCAATACATTAGTCGGGCACTGAAATGTCAAATGTATGAAAACATATGACCTACGGGTCAACTTCTTGGCTCGCTGTCATTGCTCACGTCCTTGTTCTAGGTGTCACCTTTTGGCTCAGTTGGTGGCATTGTCAGAACACTCCACCAGGGAACACTTCGTTACTGAATTTATGAACTAATATTTATGACTAGGTAGCAAAAAAATAAATGTGAAAAAAGGGGCCAAGTTCGGCACAAGGAACAAGTTGGTCTGTTGGATTCGCCCGATAAAATAATTGAGATCTAAGAAGGGGGCAAGTTCAATTAACCTTCAAATTTAATTTAAAATTGTTTAAGATGTTTTAAAATAAACATTATTGCTTGCTTAAAACTAAATCCCTAACTTAGCAAGTCTTCAAACAAAACTCTTGAACTCTTCTTTCGTCTCTTCTGTTGAATGACTCTTAGGTAATAGGTTTAGACTTTAGACTTGGAGATCAAAAATACCTCGAAATGGTTCGTGTAAGTAAACAGTAAGCACGTAAAACCTGACTAGGAATATATTCCTAGGACCTATCAAGAGGGTGCCACTGGTATACTCTTATAATCTGCATTACGGAGGCCACTATGAAAAAATTAGTTCACCTAAAATTCCGTAACATGGCGCACTCTAATATTCATGGTCGAGTTTTACCTTCTTAATAAAGTAGCTACAATAAGTATTAGTGGTATTACGTATTACTATTCTTTTCACACTATATAAACTGTAAGCCGACTAATTACTGATTATAATTGGCGTAATTAAATCAGTGTGCAAGCAATATGTTATGCTATTTGTTAATATACATTAGCCGGTAGACAGTGCACATTCGCCTTTAATATTTATTATCTTCAAAGAATATAAAGTTTAGTTCAAACAAAACTTTGTTCGATTTATAAGTTGAGAGTATAGTAAACTATGGAAAAAGTTTGGTGGTTGATTGTAAAGTAAAACATTATTTAAGTATAGGTAGGTGTTACAACCTCGATTGTTCCGGTCTATGAAGTCTAGGGCTTTGACGTGCAAATGCTACCTAAACCTGCTAATCCTGTAGGAACAAATGCCCAGATCTAGAATAGAAAAGAGGATAGGACTTACAGGATATCCGGCATGTTTTCTCTTCTTCTTGAGTTTTCCGTAAAAAATGTGCAAACGCGCGCGCCGGCGCGGCGATGGTTTTGAAGTGACGTTTTGACATTTCGTTTAAAAAAAACATTCTTAATCTACAACAGTAGGTGTTTAAAGGTTCAGTAATTAAATTAAATGCCAGTTTTACGAAACGTCCTTAAAGTTAAGTCTTCATTAAAATATGTGCGCCCTTCTACGCCATAACTCTAGATAAGAGATGAGACGAGACTTAAGGAAGTCTTAACATTAAGGCTGTTTCTTTAAATTCACGGTGAAACGATTTAGTTAGTAGATCATTTATCAAACAATTTTAGGAAAATAAAATGTTTTGTTTTCTTTAGTGTACAAATTGCTAATCGAATTGCGCTGCAAGTGGTCAGTATGTTCTTTATCCATAAGTATGTCCCTTCTTTTATGTTGTCCCAGAACCCAAACATTATATTTTGTATAAAAAGAGTAATATTAAGATTTTTAAAAATCTCTAATCAGCTATCATTTACAATTTCCTTCTCTTAAATCAATTACTGTACATCCTAATCGGAGAAATCCATTAAGTGAGAGGAGTGAAAGGGCCAAGTTTCGGTTTCAACCCTCCTCCCCCTCCCGGAGGGCTACGGAACCACGAATTAGAGGTTCGCTATCAACCTCTTTCGTTAAATAAAGACTGTGAAAATCATTATTTGCTGGTTAGGCTATTTAAATCTAGCACAAGATATAAGATAATGAATTAGGTATGGAATAAGTAGGTATTTATATATTTAATTCCTTCCTTTGTATATTTAATTTTCATGTTTATATATAACTAGTGTGTACTTGTCTTGTCTACATGAATTGAAATATGTTATTTACGTTTATAATATTTGTGAACCCTTTTTGTTTCAGTGTAATTTTTGTTTTTGTTTATATGTATTTCTATCTATTTGTAAACTGTTTGCGTTCCTTAATAAATAAAATATAAATATAAATATTTCTTTTATTTTTAGACTTATCTTTAACTAGATATAATAACGTAGGTACATTAATTTCACAAATAACTTTAAAGAAAATTAAAATGTTGGCAGCCTTATATCTTAAAGGCGATTTCTTCCAGGCAACCATCAAGGTTTTAATATTTAGCACTTCAATGCAACTCATTTGTTGTATTGATTGAGCGGTGTTAAAGTTTCAACACCTCACAAGAATATAGGTTAGGTTTAGGTTAGTCTTAGGTTTTACCTACTTATCAGTACCTTTAACTAGACATGTTTCATATGTGATATAACCTAGCTACCTACCTACTTACCACAAGAATTAATTCTGATAATCAAATTAATTAAGTTAGGTACGGATCTATTCCTTTTTTAATGAAAATATGTACCAGCGCTGGAGGCATTCTTGTCTGCAGCAATAAGCTGAGTTGAGGCCCTTTTCACAACAACAGCAGACCATCATACATGATTTAGATATGTTTACCTTTGACTAACATAATTATTTTATTATAATTATAACTGTTTCGGTCATTGCTGTGTGTGAAATAAACGTATTACTTACTTACTTACTTACTTAATAAGTAGGTTGGTAGATAATTAACTCAATAGACAGATGTTTGAAAAAAATCACATTAATTTCACTAATAAATTACTAACTCAACAACTAGGTATAGGCAATTCTGAACTAATTTATAACCACTTATTTAGTAGCTAGTGTTAATTTGTACATTAATATTTGACAAAACAGTAAACTTTTTCGTAAACCGAAAGGAAACCAGAACCAGCACTTTTAAGTTTTCTTATAAAGTAAAACCTAAAAACGAACGTCGACCTTAAAACACCTAAAATTTCCTTTTCAGACGAACTTTTCCTTTGAAGCTTTTTAAACATTTGACAGTGACGCCCCGAGGCGTCGGGTAGTGAGGCAGAAAGACGCGGTTGCTTGAGTTTTGCTTACCTATTCCCCTTTACTTGGCCACTGAGGACAAGTTACAACTCTTACAAGACATTCGTGTAATATGTCTGTGCACAGTAGTATGACCGCCAAGCATACTTAAAATTATTTCAAAAATATCGAACTTGGCAGAAATACTGCCAAGTGATCTTTTGATGCGATAGTTAATGGCTGATCGATTCATCGTGGCATAAATAATATTTAAATTTTTTTAGAGTGTCGTTCCGAGGCAACGCGATGGACACGGTCGTTTGAGCTTTGCTAAACTCCTTTTGACTTAAGCATACATAAAATTTGGTGCATGGCAGTATTACAGCCAAGTTTATGGCATAGATAATATTTAAAAATAATAATTGGGTGACGCGTCGAGGCAAAGCGACGTTGTCTTCGGTGGTGGAGTTTTGTTTACATACTCCCCTAACTTGGCCACGTCTCAACTCTTACAAGACATTCTTATAATTCTGTGCACGGCAGTGTGACCGCCAATCACACTTACAATTCTTTAATTTGTGCATGGCAGTATGCAGTCAAGTTATTGAAATTTTAATGTGATCGTTACTAGCTGATAACTCTGATAAGTTCATTGTGGATAATTTTTGAAACATTTCAGAATGTGACGCTCCGAGACGAGTTCATCAGCAGTGGGACAGGTTACAACTCTTACATTTTTATTGTAATTAGTGTAGTGTGGCTGCCAAGCACACTTTAATTATCGCACCCAATATACCTAAGGCCCACTAAAAGTGCGATAATTCTCAGTCAAATTTTTCATAAACAGTCTATTTTCCCTGTTTCATTACTTGATTAAAATAGTTATTGGGTCTGAAAAAGTTCTAACAACAATATGTTTTTGTTTACTTGGATGTGAGGAAAGAAAACATTGAACTAATTTCATATTTAGCAAATACACCACACGAGGTGTCAGTACTCGTAGAGGTAATGTATTTGATTTATATCAATCGCGTGTACAATCCGTTTGCAAACGGAATTACGGTTATTGAAAGTGATTCCGTAAAAAATGCTGTTTAAGTATCAAATTACCACACTATGATGGATGATATACTCGTAAGTACTTATTTATTGTTTTTTTTAATGAAGATGTGAATAGTTTTATTTTAGGATAGATAACGATATAAGCAGCAGTGGTACCTACCTACCTATTAGATTAGAATTCAGCCTATTAATGTCCCTACTGTTGGGGCACAGAGTCTCCCCTTGCACAAGGGGGTACGGGCCATGATCCACCGAGCGGGCCCAGTGCTGGTTGGTGGATTTCACAGGCCATCGGAAATTTTTAATTACCTCAGACATGCAGGTTTCCTCACGATGTTTTCTTTCACCGTTAGAGCAGTCGGTAAATGTACGTAAGTCTTCGAAAAAAATCCGAGTAACTTATTGGTACATGGCATTGCATGGTTTCGAACCCGGACCTCCTGCGTCCTGAGTCCGGTGTCCTAGCCACTAGTCCACCGATGCTCAATAGAACACAAATGATGTAAAATGGTTATTATCTAGAAATAACCTGGAATACCGTGAAAACTGCTTGACAAATATATTTTTTAAGGTAAGTAATGTACCTAGGTAAGTAAATTTTTAGTTTTAACTTGTACTTTAAGTTTGTTTTTATCATAAGAAAGGTTTAATAAAGAAGATGTAGTAACAAATTCCAATTGATATTGAAAATCCAGTTTAGGTAATCCAGTTTACCTAAGTAATTTGAAAAAGTTTAAAGGATTTCGATCAGCTAATTATGTATCTTATCTCCTGGTATAACCCCAAAGGCACATCGACCCTTGAGGATCTTTTGTGCCTACCCCATTATACACACTGGTTATCTCAGTGGGCAGGTTTCCTCACGATGTTTTCCTTCACCGTTATAGCAGTCGGAAAATCAAGTTAGAATCTTACTCATCTTGTGATATTTCTTACATATTTTTTGTTATATGTACCTATATGGTCTATTAATAAAGGATTTTCTATTTTTATTTAAAATGTACGTAAGTGTTCGAAAAATCTCAAAATGTACGTAAGTGTTCGAAAAAACTCAAAATGTACGTAAGTAAGTAAAGAAACAAAAGAATTGATGCCTTCGAGATGTGGTGCTGGAGAAAAATGCTCCGAATTCCGTGGACAGCACATCGTACCAACGTATCCATTCTACGTGAACTCAAAGTCACCTCAGTCCTCCGAGTGCCTTCGTAGAATATTCGAATATTTCGGTCACATTGCCAGGAAAGACAGTGACAACCTCGAAAAACTTATTGTGACCGGAAAAATGGAAGGGAAGAGGCCTCGAGGACGTAGTCCGATGCGCTGGTCCGACCAAATCCGCACCACCCTTGACTCTACAATTCACGACGCCATCCACACCGCCGGGGACAGAAATAAATGGAGAAAGATCATCCGCCAGAAGGTGATACCTAAAGGTGGTCACGACCCTCAGCATTGAGGATTACGACGCGAGGAGGAGGAGGTACGTAAGTATTCGAAAAAACTCGTTAGTACATGGCACGGTTTCGAACCCAGACCTCCCGCATGGGAGTCCGGCGTCCTAGCCACTAGGCCACCGATGCTGTAACGAATTATGTAAAACACACAGGATAAAGTATTAGGTATTGAAATATGTCCGAGGCTGGCATGTCTAGAAGCAATTAATTATTAAGACGAACAGACATTACATTTCACGCGTGGACACGCGTTACGCATTCTCTATGATTTGCTTTACAGGCATTCTCGTATACAGGTATTTGCAGGTTTAACGTTAAAAAAAAATTGCGTGCGGATCAGTTGCAATTGCATGTTTCGGTCTGTGATAGAAAATGTTTTGGACACGTACAGAAACTCTGTAAAACTATTTATATAACAATTCTAGGAAATATCAAGATGATACTGTGATTATTTTGAGATGTATTTTTTTTTTGATTTTTTGTATCCATTTTATTGACACTCCATTTTTTTTAATTTTATTTTTGATTTGATTTTATTGGGCAATCGACAGCGTATATTGTAGATTTTACAGAGTGAATTAACAATAATAAGGCAAATAACAGACTGCCCCGTATTTACTAAAGTGGCGACTAGACAAAATAATGAAAACTAGATGCTAAAATAGAAAATAATGCTAAAATGCTAAAATTGAAAAGAAAACAGACATAGGAACAAGCAATAGTGAGTTCTAAAAAAATATCTATAAATAAATATGATTTAACAATTAATTTTTTCTTTCTTATTGTTTATATTATATATAATTTAATAAATAATAAGAATAAGATATTAAAAATATATTACCTATAGATTCTCTGACAATAAGAATAGTTTATTTGTTTTTTTTTTTTTTTTTTTTTTTTTAGTTTATTTAATAGGTAATATATTACTCGTAAAATTTCAATAATAGGTATATTCGTTTGGATAGGTATAATTTTAAACTTTTAATGAATCATGGGCGTTACTTATATTTTAGAATAATCTAATATTATAGCAGATTTTTTGACTGAATTTGAAAATTTACTACATTATACCAACTTAAATCAGATAATAAGTAATTAATTATATAACTATCTAATTAAACTATCTTATCTTATGATAGGGGGCCGGGAAAAACTTCTTCGCACTTCGACCCTTAAGGATCTTTTGTGCCTACCCTATTTTACACACTGGCCATCTCAGTGAGCAGGTTTCCTCAAGATGTTTTCCTTCACCGTTAGAGCAGTCGGTAAATGTACGTAAGTCTTTGAAAAATACGAAAAAGTCATTGGTGCATGGCACTGCACGGTTTCGAACCCGGACCTCCCGCATGGGACTCCGGAGTCCTAGCCACTGTGCCAACGATGCTCTTAAAAAAATCTCAACCTTACGCCTGCGCAATACGATACATTTCAGATTCTCAAACATCCCTCTAACGGTGAACCGTTAGAGCAGTCGGTAAATGTACGTAAGTCTTCGAAAAATACTAAAAACTACCTTATTAAACTATATTATATTAATTAATAGACGTGACCGCCAAAGTGCTGGAGACATTATCGGTCACTCTATTTACATATCGCGTTACACGCCGCGCCCACAAGATGGCCGCCTTATAGCTGTTCATGAAAATTTATTGATAAATGACCTAACTCTAAAATATTTGCATGCCAAAGTTGGCGAAATAAGTGAGACCTAATATTTAAGATTTGTCATCCAATGTACCATATTTCTGGGGAATAAATAATTCATTAATTCAACTAAACCTACTTGTTAAAATTATGCTTGAATTTTAAGTAAGTATCCCTAATATTATGAAATAAATGTTATTTGTTTTTATTGACTTTTTTCTTTTGTAACAGTTATGATTTAATAATATAATGTTAATTAATATTTTACTAAATATATTTAATCTTTGTGTTATAATTTAATTCATATTGACTGTACATACCTAGATGTAGTAGGTACTCGTATTTATTATAAGCTATGATCGGAGTAGGTAGTGCTGTTTTTGGTACTTGCCACATACGGTCATAATATGGATAGGTATGCCCAATAATCACGGGATTTCCGGGATTAAATAAATATATTATTTAGATTTCTATCGTTATATTTGTTTTGATACACATTTAAGATTGGTGGCGAAATATATTTTTTTAAGATTCATGGCGCTAGTGTACCTATGGTAGTGTTTTAACTTCTTCGTAAGTTCACAATTTATAAAAAATCGTAATCCGCCGAGTAAGGGCGAGGTTTATAAAAGTAATTTACAACATTTGCTCGATAACTTAAAACGGGATCCCGAAATCATATCCATATTAATATAACCTTTGAGGACATTGACCCGAAAGAGCCCTACCTACTCCGATCAGTGATTATAAGTGAGGATTTAATTTTATTGAAATTGTCATAAACAATATAAAAAAGATCTGAAATCTCGCAATTACAGTGTTAGCTTATGTGAAACCAGTGGAAATACTGGTAGCACTGTTTACTGCAGATACCAAGTTATTTATAGTACCTATTAGAAACAAATTGCTGATACAGTCTTAACAATTTTCATTCCGAAATAAATGTCTGTCATATCCCGTTGTGGTAGTCGCAATCTTTATGTAAATGGACAATTTCTTCTAACAAAAATTCATTTTTTTTTTCTATCCCAAGAATGTCGGGGTTTCGACATACTTTTTTCATGTCTGTCATTTTACTTATCGCATACATTAACCATAAACATACATAAAGTTGCGTGACAACCCGCACATATTGTTAGGTATGTGATAATGTCCTATAATTAATCCATCTGATAACTGTACGTTAGGGAGATGTCATAGCTTTACTAAATACACTCATCTATATCTCAAAGGAATGGGTTCAGAGTCTATGGAAACATTCTTTTGATTTATTGTTGATTTAATTAAAAAAAAGATTTTCAAAAATGTATCCCTAAAAAAGTTTAAGAGTTTTACCCTAGGTTATTTAAAATGAAGGTATTATGGAATGTTACGAGTTTGGAAAAATCACAGTAAACTGGAACATAACGGAAATGGAGAGTTTTACAAAAGTACAGTCGAGCAAAAAAGTGAATTTTTTAGATTAATTTTTAATAATAGGTATATACGTTATTTTGGAAGTGCTGTTTCAATTTAATAATTTCCAAATTTAATATTGCAAAACATGTGATGTCACACCTGTGACAAGGGGGGCTCCAAAAATCATGAAATTCGTGTGTAGTAATTTATGGATGGCCCCTAATACTTATTTTCATAAACACAGATACTTATTTTTAAATGTATTTTCAAAATGGGTTCTATAAAAATATTATACATATCATAATATGTATGGATGCAGCTGTTCATCTAAGTATTTTACCACCTGTAACTAATGTTTTAAATATCTTTCACTCTCATGCACTTTAATAGTTAATAACATCGTAGGCTTGCAAGCACATAAATGTTCCTGTAAATCATTACATATGTTATTAATACTTAAGGCTGTGTTTTTAATAACAAACAAATACAGACAACTGAAAACATCGTGAGGAAACCGGCATGTCTGAGGAAATTAAGTTTCCGAACGCCTGTGAAATCCACCAATCAGCACTGGGCCCGCTCGGTGGATCATGGCCCGTACCCCAAGGGGAGACCTGTGCCCCAACAGTGGGGACATTAATAGGCTGAAGTAGAAAGAAACATTTACAAATACTTACTCTAAGTCATAAAAAAAAACTTTTTAAGTAGTGTAATGTAATTATTTGTCCCATTTGCGGTTGAAACGACAGGTGGGGGGGGGGGGGGGGGGGGGGGGGGATTTTGTCACGGAGGTGGGCCGTCACCTGAGAGAGAGGGGCTGTGACCCCCGCTCCGGGTCGTTCTTGGTGCAGAGGTTGGCAGTGGCGATTCAGCGTGGCAATGCCGCGAGCGTCATGGTGACCTTTGCGCCAGGGTCGACACGGGGCGAAGTCTTTCATAATCCAATTTTTTTAATTGACGAAATTTCTTTTAATTTGACATTGTATTTTAATAAGTGTATAATATTTAAATATCTTATTTAAATACAATATTTTACTTATAAATTATCGTGTTATGTATGTGTGTGCATAAAATACAATAAATTTGTATTTGTATAAATTTGTATAAATTTTAATCCATTCGTTCATTCATTCAAGTATTAATGAAAACAAAAATGATCAACCATTTTCTGGATATTGCAAGTTCACGTTAGACACAAATATGTAAGTAAGTAATTGATTTACGATTAAAACTTGGCGCATGTGGTACGTGTATTATTATTTTAATAGCATAATTTTATTGACATAGTGCATGAAATTACTCTGGTCTATAATTTTCCCGTGTGTCGGCTGAAGTCGGCTCTCAAACTAGTTAGGGCTTTAATTTAAAGCCTACGTTTGTGTCTACATGACCTAGTACGTGTAGAGAAACGTAATTTGTAGCCTGTTAAAGGAAAATGGATGGAATATTAGCCATATGTGTGCTCTAAATATGGATAGGTATAATAGAATTTTAAATATACTTGCCTAGGTAATAGCAGCGTTAGTTTGATTATTGGAAACCATTCAGCGCAGTGATTAAGTGATTATGCTGAACGTGGTATATAATTCTAAGATTAAATCTGTTAGTTAAGAAATTAGCGAGTTATCTCATTTTAATGTAGGCAAGCAGCTACCAATGTATTTCATAAGCTTACTGTAACATAATTTATTGGAGCAATTTTAATTAAAAACTGTTATATATTCGAACCAGATTATACGGAATATATAGTCTTTATAAGTAAATGTTATTGCAGTGGTAGATCCTAACGTGAAGGATCGCCAGGGGTGGTACCACCCTCTTATCTATTTCTGCCGTGAAGCAGAAATGCTTGCGTTTCTGTGTTTCGGTTTGAAGGGTAAGAGAAACAGCGTAGTTTCCGGCACATGAGGCAATCCATCTTAGTCCTCCAGGTTGGCAGCATCAAAACACTCTAATGTTAATACAGTGAAGTGAGATGTCTATGGGCGACGGTGACCACTTACCATCAGGTGACCAGTTTGCTCGTCTGCTCAGGAGAGCAGAACTATAAAAATTACTGAGTACCTACATACGAGTACATTTTTTTTTATTAAAAAAGGATATTTAATAAAAAAAAATGTATTCGTAAGTAGGTACTCACTAATTTTTATAGTTAGTACCTTGTCAGTGATATCAATAATTAAAAAGGTATCTTTATATATGTATGTGTGTGTATTTGTAGATATTTTATGTATAAGTATATGTATAAATATATTTATTTGTATGTGTATATTATGTATATATATTATTGTAAACGGTGCACAACTTACCTTTTTCTACCAAAATTACTCCACCAAAAGGTTGTCTGGAAGAGATCGGTTTTAGCGATAAGACAGCCTAGATTGTATTAATCGTCGTATACGCATTGTATCACACTAATTTTGTGTAATAAAGAGTATTCATTCATTCTTCATTCTTTATTCCAGTAATTTAGAGGACACGACAGTGACCCCGCCAAGTCGAGCCGAAATTAATATTAAACCAGAATGTCATATTCCTATAAATATTTACCTTACGAAGCGGTGGTAAAGTAAAAAAGAATGACGTAAAAATGTACTATAATGTACTTACTTACAATAAAAACATTTTGATTTTTATTATATAATTTTAGATAAGGTAAATGATATTTTATTAAAGTTTTTGGCAAAAAAGTGTATTTATTCATTCATTCATTCATTCAAAAAAGCCTGTTCTGCTACAAAACTGTGACAGCAAAGACTCATACTAAAAAAAATTACATGTCAGGTAAACATAGTTAATATTATTTAACACGTAAACGACTATATCAACTTGTGGCAGGTCATTATAAGTCCTGACATAATATGGAGATGTCAGCACAATATGTCAGACCCTAGACATTGTAACATTATCTTTGTTTACTGCACATATTACTGTTGGACGTAATTACTCAGTAGCAAATTTTGCAGTTTAATAATAAACTGCACGTATATATTGTGTAAATCTGAGTGTTGATTTCTAATTATCTATACGTGCAAAAATAATACGGAAATATTAATATGGAAAATTTATAAAGTAATAGTAAGGTAAAATACACTTTACTGCACAAATAGAAAACAAACAAGAGATAGAAAAGGAAATAGTGAAGTACAATTTAGGCGGCCTTGTCTCTAGGAGCGATATCTTCCAGGCAACTTTCGGATAGAGGAAAAGATATCGTGAGAGAGGTAGTAGGTGTGCAAGCATTATGGAAAACGTTGTATAAGATAATTTTATCACGGTTGATTTGGTACGTTTATTTAAGTAGATATGCTATGTTTATCTAAAATTTGTTTAAAAATTACAATAATATGAGGATATATTTTAAGAAAGCAAATCATTCAAATAAAAAACCGCCAGCCTCCTCGGGACACTGCCTGCAGGGAGCAACGTGGGCCAGGTCTTTTACTTGTAAAATAGTTAGGTATTATAAATTTAAATCATTAAATTATATATTAAAATTATAATTTAAATCATTTGTATTTCAATAAAAATGATATGACGAAAGTGGAATCTGGCGGATATGATCTGAATCAAAAAAACAGATTTTTCTGTCCAAATCTGGTAGTTTCGTGGTAAAATATGACTACAACTAGAATATAGATAATACCTATAGTATATTAACTAGGAACTAGTTAGATTTGATCTCGAAGGTTCCTCGATCGTAACTATTAGGCCGGTTTACTACTCGTTGTGTGACTTTATAGTTAAAAGTACAATATGTTGACTTAGAAACTAGGGAAGTAGGAACATTTAGATAAACTAATTGATATTTTTTGGGGAAGAAACCTAAATATTAACCATCGATTTTGTAATTTTAGCTTAAGTATGTATTTTAGTGTTATTTTAGTATTATTTTATTTTGAATAAACCCCCAGAAATCAATAGGTTGAAATTTTAAGTGAATCATTTTCTGTAATTTGTAAAAGGTTCAAATGGTTTATAAAGGATATACTTATAAAATCACAAGAAGAAACATTTAAGGACAATTTTTAAACAAAAAATATTCAAAGGATTCGAGAGAAAGCGCCTTGCATAAAACTCGTCTACCACGTTTCCTTCCACTTTCCAAAATATTCTTTTTTCAGAAACTTTGCTTCGGCTTTGATGTTTTGAGTGTCACCCTTCGAATTTTGGCGTTCTCGCCCCTTGGAGTGTTTGTATACTTGAGTGCTTTTCCGGGCCAATATTTTAAATAATGGTTTGTGTCAAAAAGAGATACAGATTTTATTAGCAGCAAATTCTAGTCTCCTTATACTTATACAGGCCCAGTTATGTTGCTACAGTCTGCCCTCTAGGTGCCGGCTAGCAGGGTTCTAGGACAGTGTGCAGATGAAGTAATAGAAGAACTTGGTAATAGATATTATAGTTTAAAGGAACAGAACGACACAGAAAATACCTACCTAAATGTAGATAATAGGTAGTAGTAGGAGACAAAAATAAAACGGAGAAACGTCCGTTCAGGACAAAATACAGAGAGAAAGTGAAGACAATGAAATTAATGGAATAATGAAAGTTAGAAAAGGAATGGGAATATGATTTGAATTTTGAAAATATAGATGAAGAAATGAAGATGCCAACACGATATGAGGTGAGATAAACGCTAACGATGAGGTTGAAATTGATGGCAAGGAGGTCGATATGGACGATGAAGTCGACATTTTGATGATGATGATTGATGACAATAGCTTCTTTAAGTTACATTATTATAATTACCTATATTTTACTTTATTTCAAGTATAACAAAATTGCTTGTTTTACTGAAATTATAGGTATTCGTTCTATGTAATAAAATAAGTATTTTACGTGTGCCACTTTTATGCCTAGGTAGGTGTCTATATTTATGCGTCTTTTGTCGTAAGGTGTAGTACGAGGCCATATTATCATATTGTTTTATTGCTTGTTAGGTAAAAAATGGAGGTAAGTATATACTTCAAGGTATATTCCTTGCCCCATAAAAATGTTTGATGATTTACTTCGTATAGGTATATTCGTAGTGAAGAATTTAAAAGTAATTTTATCAGAAGCCGCGTTTGAGCAGTATTTGGTAACTTTTTTGTATTGGATTCCATTTAAGCTTTTTATCAAATAGATGAATGAATACTCTTTATTGCACTAAATTACTGTGATACAATGCGTATAAACCGATCAATACAATCTAGGCGGTCTGATTTCTAAAAGCGATCTATTTCAGACAAACTTTTGGTGTAATAATAGTAATTTTGGTAGAAAAAGGTATACCTATATTATTGTAAACGGTGCACATACAAATAAATATATTTATATATACTTATACATAAAATATCTACATATACACACACATACATACATACATAATATTAAAATATAACTAGAAACCAAAGTGGGATAGTAAGGAAGGAAGAAGGAGTCATTGGGATAGATAGTGAGCCTTAACCTGTACTTTGAAAATATCTAGATGTAAATTAACTGGTAGCGTTTGTGTTGATGAAAATTATAAAACTTTACCTATCACTTGATAATTATTTTATGCATTATATTATTGATAATATCGATTATAGGTATGTTTGTTTGCTTTAAGATAAACAACTAAATATTTTGCCTTTTTTAATTGATCTTTGACATAATATAAAATAACATAATGAGAATACAGGATTACCTAGTGTGGGTGCTAATCGTAGACTCGTTATTAGAATTATGTATGTTTTTTATATAATTTTTGCTGTAGTATTACTGTAGAGTACCTATCTACACCTCGCAAAGCGCCTGGTCGACGCGTCAAAAGACCCAAGAGCTGGCTCCTATTTAGCCCAGAGGATCAGCTTAGCTATCCAACGGGGCAACGCAGCCAGTCTCTTGGGTACACTGCCGGATGTGGGGGACTTAACCCAAATTTTTTATCTTTAGTTTTTTTCTTCTTCTTAGTCTAAGTTTAGTTTTAACTTTAGTATTATTATAGATTTATGATTGTTTATGAATATATGATATCTACACTTGTATCTTCAATTTCTTCAACTTGTAAGAATGTAGTTTCTCAAATGCCAAAATTAATAGTCATATTTCATGTTTTCTAATATAGTGCAGTATTCATAAGTGCAGTAGCAGAATCAGGAGACTAATTAATGCAGGTTCACGTACCCGACGGGAGCAATGTTTTGGTGAAAAAATGCGCCTATAATGCAGGCGAAACGGTGTACCGTGGAGAGAATGAAGAACAGATTTATCTGTATCTTGTACTTATTGAGTTATAAATACAACTTGTAACTCATCCTTAATTTTGTGCAATAATATTATGGCGTATTAGTTTATATTCATATGGTTTTATTTAACGGAAATACATTTTTTTTCTGTCTATGACGATACATTTTAAAACTTTTCCTTTCTTAATTTTAATATCCCAGGCTTCTTATTATACTGCTGGCCAGAGCCTGCTGGCTAGCTCATATAATTATGATGTGTTTTTAAGTATAGCTTCATTCTTATCTCAGGTGTGTACCTATTTAAGGTTTATAGTCTATGCCTTTTGTATAGTTAGCTCTATATTTGTTGCCTGCAAATAAAGAATTTTATTATTATTTATTATTATATCTTCTAAATAATATTTTTTTGATTGTGAGAAAATCTAGTTATCATAGATTTGTGTACATTAAGTATACCTAGTTGTTTTTGTAAACAATTCCACGCGAATGTCTCTTGTAGAGAGTTTGTAACCATTGAAATAGCTTTTTGATGTGTTATTCTTAAACTTTTCCTTACTTACCGCATTGTACACAAGTTTAACGTGATTTTAAATAAATTATAACACACACAACACTTAGAACCACGTCCTTTTGTAGCTAAATCGCGATCACGATCACAACGACGTCTGTAACGAGCAACGACGACGGCATACACTGCCGAGGGTCTTACTGACCTGCCACTTTTGGTGATCACCATCTCGGTGCCCAGCTTATGAAATTTCTCCCAGAGGTCCTTGCCTTCGAGAGTGACTTTGGGGTCGTCGACGACACCGTCGTCGTCGGGAGGTAGCGGCGCGTACGGAGGCGGAGGTGGCTTCAGCAGCGGGCAAGGCGCGGACAGCGCGGCAGCGGCGGCTAGCGCGGCTGGCAGGTACGGTGGCGGCGGCAATGCGCCCGCCGTCAGCAGCGCTGACACCGAGAAGTCGCTCGGCCGCGGTGCCAGCAACGGGTGAAACGCGACGGCGTCGCGCCGCTCCGCACCCTCGAAGCGCATGCCCGCGCCGCCCGGGACCCACGGCGCGCGCTCCACGACCGGCGTGCCCGTCGGCTCCAGCGGTCGCGTTCGCGCCCGCTCATACAACGTCCATAACGCGCCGGCCGGCGGCTCGCTCTCGACACTCGCTCGTCCCGTGGTGACACCCGCTCGCGCGGCAGGCGTCAAACGACTGGCCGCCGGCGGCGCCGGCTCCGACACCCCTCCCGCCGCGCGCCGCCCAATGGCGCGCCGAGCGGCGCCCCGCGCGCGCGCCTCCCGCGCGGCAGGCGGGGCCGCGGCGCCACGACGCGTTGTTTTTTCGTCGCGGGCGAGGTGTCCGCCGCCGCCACACCTCGCGCGCCGGCGACGCGCGCGGCTCGGGCGGAGGGCGCGGGGTACCCGCTAATCTGGTTAATGCGGCGCGCGGGGGCGACACTCGCGCTCGCCGCCGCCGCCGCCGCCACCGCCGCCTCCTTCTAATTGGACACGTTTCCGTTCGTTCATCAATTGAGCTCGTTACGTTCTCGCAATATCTTTTGTGTGTCTAGGTAGATGGCCCTCTATTGCGGAGAGCTCATCAGACCATCCGTTGTTTCGACGACCTACCAACCTACCACTAACACCCACTGGGAAATTATTTGTGTTACCCAGAGAAACAAGAGGTAACCAAACTTATTTTTCGTTACTTGGTACTGATACTGACTGTGGATGCATTCATCTCTATATTTTTTTAAATATCAACAGTGAACACTTTTGTTTGCGACAGTACCTACCGAGTTAACTTGCGCGAATGTTTTCTTTCTCAACTTCAGCGATACTGCGTGTGATCTGGTAGAGCAAGAACTACTTGTTTTGATTGTGTTTCGGTTTGTTTAACTGTTTTATTATTATTTAAGTATCTATCTAGCTGTTTTTGTAAGCATGAAAATTAAAAACATTATGGTATACCACTTGGTTGAATTTGCATTCTCCTTTTAAACAATCGGATCGAGATGTAAGGTTTTCAGATCCCCATTAAATATTTGAATATGGTCATAAAAATCTCTGACGATTTATAAATAATTTAGAAACCTGAGTTACCTACTTCATTTTACCAACTCTAAGTCTAACGTTTGCTGGAGAGGCGACGGCGGCGGCGGCGCGCGAGGTGACTTGGCTCGCTGTACTGCCGTACGCCCCTGAAATAAAACTACCTACAATAATTACATTTTTTTAAAATGTAGGTAATTATTCTTAATTAAAATTAAAAATCGCAGTTTTGCATGTAATTTAATTTACCTAATTTATTATCTTCATATTAATTTTATAAAAGATAAGTTTTTTAAAGGTATTTACCTTAGTCGTATATTATAAAGATAGATTATGTATATCTTCTTCTTCTAAGTCGTGTTCCTCATGGCTGAGGGTCGTGATCATTCTAAGGATTAATCACATAGAACGACTGTCTTGGCAGATTTAATAGGGTAGTTTGCCATTGTCTTCCCCATTTCAGACACTGGTTATCTCAGTATGCGGGTTTCCTCACGATGTTTTCCTTCACCGTCAGAGCAGTCGGTAAATGTACGTAAGTCTTTCGATAAAACCGAAAAACTCATTGGTACATGGCATTGCATGGTTTCGAACCCGGACCTCCCGCATGGGCGTCCGGCGTCCCAGCCACGGCTCCACCGACGCTCCATTATGTATTACGATTATGTAGGTATATAGAGACACAAAAGATTTGTACACAACTATGTAAAGGTAGGTACCAATGGTAGGTAGGTACTTGACCCATGTTGAATGGTCGATATTTATTAATTAAATTAAGAAATAAGAAAACTTTATTGCCCACCATAAGGTACAAATCAATCAGTAGTAAAACAAATAAGTAATATATAGAAAAAAAACAGCTATCAACTTAAATATGTTACTCCTATTTTAACTATAATAATAACTATAACTAATTATACATTAACTTATGCACTACCACTATATATATCTGCTATGTGAATCGGTGGCGGCAATTGGCGAATTGCTCAGTTGTTGCCAGCATGGACTCCGGAGTACGAAGACCCATGCCAGCACTGGTTTTCAGCACTCACCATCTTTAATGCTTTAATTACATAGGGTACTGAGCATAAAATAAAGATCTTTAGATTATAAAGTATATTAAATTAATATCTAGCAGTGGCGAAGGGTGAATATTTTCGCAAGGGAAGCCCGACCAGAACAAAAAAACTTACCAACACTTACTTCTAATGAGGTGCTAGTCGTGATGATGTGAGTGTAGTCTTCTCGGTATGAAGTCAGCAGTGATGCAAATATGACCCACCTTCAGAATATAAGGAAGCACTGGTATATATAAACAGTGTCTTTCATGTATTATAAAGGTGGCTTTGAAAAAAGCCGTTTCATGTAAGCATGTAGGAGTGAAAGACCAACACCAAACCAACAATCTAAACAAACCAACACCGAAGTCAAAATCAACTAGGTAAACCTATTTCGATAAACTATTTTTAGTAGGCTATAGGAATCACAAACTAGCCTAAAGGTAAAATAGATAGAAAAATTATGTACGCAAGGAAATACCAACACCAAACCAACACCAACACAAAAGTCACTCATAATATCCAAATAAACCAATTTCAACATTTCGATCAACTATTTTTAGCCACTTGGAATATAGTTTTAATGTAGTAGCCAAAACCTAGTAAAGTAGTTAAAACAAAAGCAATAATAAAAACTTAGAACCCCAAACCACACGACCAAATAAACCTATGAAAAAGTATCTTATTCACCTACAGTTATTTATTTATATTCTAAAGCTATTCTTCGATTTTTCGTTACAAAATGAGCTAAGACATTGTCGTAAAAACTTGGATTATTTTTTATTTTCTTCAACAAGTGTTTTTCTATGGAAAGTATAGCTAAATCCGACAACCTCTCTTGTTTTTGCGAATTTCGTACGTATGTATGTATCCGCTTTAAAGCAGAGAAGGACCTTTCCGCGGACGCAACGGTCACAGGAAGAGTCAAGAAGAGGCTGCATAACGTCATAATCTGAGGAAAGGTGTCACACAGTCCAGTATTTTTTAAATGAAGATACAGCTCGTATGTATCTAATGTATTTAATAATGAAGATGAATACAAGACTTTTAGCTCATTTTTCAAGGCAATGAAGTCTGAAATTCCCGGGAATTTTGATAGCAAAGCAGATACTTTTGCATCAGGGAACGATCGACTGAATGATGCGTATTTTGACTTATTTAATAAATCAAGAAAAGTCAGCTGAGAAAATGAACTGTACCTTTGATTAATTTGCGATTTTATATTATCAATGATTTCTACAAAAAGTCGCCTGTACCTAGTTGTCACATCCACGTTTGAATCCATTCGTTGACGTCGTCGCGGTGGCTCCAAATATTCTTGGATGCTGTCATAAACGGAATCAAATCTGTTCACAAAATCATTTGTGAGCCACGTTTCGAATAATTCTATTTCTCGCTTTGCGACGTCTACATCAACTTGTTTGGATTGCAGCAAGGCAAAAAGCACATCAGTTTTTTCAAAAATCTCAGAAAATACGTGAAGTAAAAAGCAAAATTGCTTGTCTTCTAACTTACTCTGAAAACATTCGGACAAAGAAAGGGATTCATTGTCCCAGGATTCTGGGTTATCCAGTATTGAACGAAATGTTTCGATCATATCAGGCCTGCAATTAAAAATAACGTTTATAATACGGGAATGGTAATGCCAACGCGTTTCTGATACTCCCGGCAAACGGCGATTAGCTATTTCTTTTAAAAGATTGGAGCGTTTTGACGATTTATTAAAGAATCGAACCATACTGTTGATGTGGCCAAAGAATACTTTCAGTTCAGAAATATTTTCCAATGAACGACTCAGAACCAAATTTAAGACATGTGCATAGCACGGAATAAAAATCGCCAAGGGACATGCCTCACGGATTTTCGCCTGCACTCCACCGTGCTCTCCAGACATCACAGCAGCTCCATCATAGGATTGTCCTACCAACTTTTGTTTGCAAGAATATTGCTCAAGTATGCTTAACAGCTGCTCAGATAAAACAACAGCGTTACGGCTGCCACTAACATCAAAAAAACCCAGAAATCGCTCCTCGATGCCAGTTTCAGACATGTACCGGAGAATAACACTCAATTGTTCCCTATGGCTCATGTCTGGTGTTTCATCTATCATAGCAGACACAAATTGAGCTTTATTAATTTCTGATTTAATCTCGTCTCTTAAGACTGCAGTCACGCTTTTTATTAAATCATTTTGGATGTCACTCGAGAGACCTGAAAATACTGGATTTTGAGTTGCGGAACATTGATCCAAATGGGAGTCCATAACTGTGTCGTACTTGCTTAAATATAATAAAGTTTCGACATAATTACCGCGGTTATCGGAGTCTGCTTTTTCATCATGCCCGCGAAATGGTAATTCTTGTTTTGCCAAGAGAATAACCGTGTCTATGAACCGTTTCATTAAACTACGATTCCGATCCACTTTTTTATTATGCGCTTCAAAAGTATTGGCAAGAAACGTTTCAATACGAATATTTCCAAATTCATGTAACGACAAACAACTACGTATATGTTTTTCCGTTTGAACATGTTTTTTTGCTGAATTTACTAAATTATTAATATCTGTAAAACCTGTGCGGCTCCACACGCTACTGGAATCGGAGAATAATAGACACGGGAAACAATACATTTTATTTAATTTACAACTTCCCGTTAGCCAAGTATACTTGTCATATAGTGAAGTATGGAAATGTTTAAAAAAGCCGTCTTTACGTTTGTAATCTATTGTCATGTCTGGTCGAGCACGGCCTAATTTTATTAGATGTTTTTTATTCTCAAAACTTTGTTTGGAAAAGGACGTTGCATCATTGAGCAAATAATCCGTGAGACAACACTCAATTTGCACTAACGCAGCCATTCCTCACCTTAGCTAAGTTATCTCAGCAAGCTTAGATAACAACAAACACAAACAAACTAATTAGAACCACAGAAACTTCACGAAAACTACAAATGACCACCTGTCAA
The DNA here is from genome assembly GCA_947369225.1 of Hofmannophila pseudospretella. Classification (NCBI taxonomy): domain Eukaryota; kingdom Metazoa; phylum Arthropoda; class Insecta; order Lepidoptera; family Oecophoridae; genus Hofmannophila; species Hofmannophila pseudospretella. Next base: position 5,165,488 of record OX376331.1, read on the forward strand.
ACAAAACACAAACAACTATTTTTGTACTTGTATTTTATACAAAATGACTGTTGACGTATAACCCAGTCGAATACCGAGTCGGACTCTCTCTAAAACAATGCGTCAATTCTCTGACCTTATGAAATAGTTGTCATAATAATGGTAACCGGACCAAATTAAATCGCATTCACATCCCATAGTGTGTGTTTGCACACCGCGACCATCTGAAATGGGATGGTTATACCCACAAGCCGATCGCAGTCGGCTTATTTTGCCCATATAGAGCGAATGTGGGACTGAAATAGCAAGCGAACAGATTTCGTGATTTCGAGAGAGAAGGGTGTTGAAGCATCTGTATGAGCCTTTAAAGCCGTAACTGACCGGCTTGCCTTTGCTTTGTACTTTTGTTTAGGCGTTGCGTTTGCTTCTGAGAAATGATAGAATGTTGTTTTTTTGATGTTGATTTTAAACTCTTAGTGTAAGTGAGGAAGTTGCGGGGATTTCAAAAGGGAAGCCGATAGGAATCGTGTTATATAGACCCTTCGCCACTGATATCTAGTATGTGTGAGATGTATAAAAGGGTGTGTGCATGTGGGAAAGATGCGTGTGAGTGTGAGTGTTATGTTGTGTGAGGTGGATGTGTATGTGGGTTAACCCAATTATGAGTATCTTTATTTTTCATACGGCCGTTTTTTTAGTCTTCATTTTTATTATCTTTTTGTAAATAATATTATTATCTTTTTGTTTTTGGAAGAGTATCATTTTGTACTTCTTTTTAAAAGTTTGGCGACAAATTTTTTTTCTGAGAGGTGGAGGGAGGATTTAAAAATATAGAATTTCATAAAACCATTTAGGTAAATTTTTGCACCGGTGCAGATTCTCGACTAAAATTATTCTTAATTTTACTTTTAATTATATCTGATGATTTAATTAGAAAAGAAATATCATCGTTAAAAATATAAGTTATAATTATAAGTTGTTTTAGTTTGATTACTACATGTATATAAAAAATATACTTAAGTAGGTATATTAGTGTCCAAATCTCGCATCCATACATCAAGATCGGTCTGATGACAGTTTTGTAGATCCGGATCTTAAAGGAACTTAAACAGACTCTTGGTGACCGAGAGGAGGATATTGAGGAAGATTCTGGGACCAGCCAAGAAGGAAGATGGAGGGTGGAGGATGAGAAAGAATAGGGAGATAGAAGAGATGGTGAACGAGCCGAACATTATAGGAGAGACGAAAGCGGCTCGACTCCGATGACTCGGACACATCACTAGGATGGGGGAGGATCGGGCAGTTAAACGAGCGTATGTGGGACGCCCTAACGGACGACGTCCGGTCGGACGTCCCAGATACCGCTGGCGCGATGAAGTGGAGAAGGATCTGCGGGAGCTCCGGGCGCCTGACTGGCTCGAGACTGCGCAGGAGAGAGAGCGATGGCGCTCTTTGGTATCGGAGGCCAAGATCCACTTCGGGTCGCTGCGCCAGCGGAGTAAGTAAGTAAGTAAGTAAGTAGGTATATTATCTTTCTAAAACGGTAGGTATTTTATAGGAAACTATGTAGAGTTGTTGCTATAACTTTTGTCTGTCTCTAAAACTAAGTTTAGGTGGGTACCTACTACGGATTTTACATTATTTTTTATTATTGTGCGACTAACATAGAAGTTAGGGCCGTATTATTTTTAATTGAGATATGTAGGCACAGACCTACATTTAATCTAAGTCGTTTTACACATTACTGAGGGCCGTGATCACATAGAACAACTCTCGTGGCAGATTTAATGCGATGGTTTGCCATTGCCTTCCTTATTTCACACACGGGTCGTCTCAGTGTGCGGGTTTCCTCACGATGTATTATAATGTATGTATGTATGTATGTATTCCTAATATAATGTATTATAATTGTTTATTTTTTATTGCGGTGCCCTACTCAGGGTTTCATGTATCAACATATGATATTTTTTTAAGACCAAATTGTTACACATGAAAAGCAATAAATAGTATGAGTATGAGTGTGTTATCCTTCACCGTCAGAGCAGTCGGTAAACGTACGTAAGTCTTTGAAAAATACGAAAAACTCATTGGTGCATGGCATTGCCTGGTTTCGAACTCGAACCTCGCGCATGGGAGTCCGACGTCCTAACCACGACGCCACCGACGCTCTTACTTACATTTAATGCAAAAATAAAATTGATTGAAATCTTGATAAAAAACAGCGCCATCTTTCGTCGAGTAGGTAGCAGTTCACTCAAGGTGCTATACATAATGTATATGATTTTAGTAAGCAGTAATTTTCCTGTACCTAAAAAATAAAAAAACAATTAAAAAAAACTGGGTTGCCTACTTATGTATACCTACATCTAGTTTATAGATACTTGTAATGAAATTGAAATTCACTGCTTCCCAAAGAAAGAGGGACTCGAACATCCCGAACAAGCCACAATGACATCAAATAGTAAGTAGGGTAAAAACGTTTTTAAAACAACCTTGTCAAATTAACAGAATTACTTTTTGAAAGAAATGTTCTTACGTCACTAATATTAACGTTAATGTGACAAAGTCGTAAGTGTGGAAAGAGGGTGCAAAGGAAGACGGAATAATAGGAAATTCGGTTATGCGGAGATTGAGCTTTTCTTTCATACAAATTAGGGTTACCTCTCTCTCTAGTCTGACAAATCTGTTTCTGTACATCAGTTAAAGTTTAACTTTATGCATACCTGTGGAAACCTATTATATAAAGAACACGTAGACTGTAAGATGCATGGCCGGATGCATGGACGAGCTTTTTGACGTGAATTCGATGAACGTCTTACGTTTATCATCATCATCATCATCAGCCCATGTCGTCCCACTGCAGGGTATAAGCCTCCTCTCTTTTGTGCCACCCTATACGATCCTGTGCAAGCCGCATCCAGGTCTTCGATGCGACTTTGGTGATGTCATCCGCCCATCTAGCTGCTGGACGACCTACTCCTCTTTTCCCTGACCTTGGCCACCACTCTGTGAGGGCTCTGGTCCACCGGCCGTCACCACGTCTAACCAAGTATCCCGCCCAGCGCCACTTTAGCGTCGCAACCCGCTTTCCCACGTCTAGAACTTTAGTTCGTTGTCGGATCTCTGTGTTGCGGATCTTGTCCATTAGTGTGATTCCTAACATGGCACGGGTTTACGGTTATAAACGGGTCAAATATATCCAAGAAAAATTGTGTAACGAAAAATGTGTACTTTCAAAAGCTTCGTGTAACTAAAGCTGGAAAACTCGTACACTATGTAAAGGACTAAATATGTTTTTTTTGTGGTAATAAAGGGTTTTTCTTCTTCTTCTACTTCTATGTGGTACTAGACCATTGTACCAGTGGAAAGGTTTTAGAATTGGTGAGGACAGGGAGTGTCTTTTCTATGCTTGGAGCATAAAATATTACTCGTATTTTATAACTATACCACAGCAGAAAGAGATTCTACCTATTTATCTATATTAGTAGATACCTGAGGACTTTATCCCGTAGGATATTATGACAATTACGAAATCTTTCTAGAAAAACGAGGTCTAAGACATTCAAAGCTTGGCTTTCTTATTATGTCTAAGGTTTTAATTTCTGTTCATAGTTATTCATATTCTTCGCAATAAAAACATAATTACCACAATTATGTGCATTTTTTATTTTATTTGAAAGGAGCTCGTAGCCTAGTTGCGAGCACGGTCCGTGATCGTGCAGGTTAAGCGACGTTGGCGCGGTCGGTACCTGGATGGGTGACCACTAGTGGCATATTTCATCCGAGCTTCTCCGTGTCTCGGAGAGCACGTTAATCAGTCGGTCCCGGTTGTTGTCGTTCGACAGCAGTCGTTACGTTATGTCAGATGCATACGGGCCTGAACAACTCTGACAAATAGGTTGGCCACTAACCGTACGATAAACAAGCATTTGAAAATTGCTTTTCCAATCCTCCATCCATTGTATGCGTGTGCTCTGCTCTGCCCTCAGCCTCCTAGCCTGAAATTCTGTTACAGTGAGGCTACTGGTGGCGCTATTATGGAGCTTGGTTTACGAGACCCGTTGTCAAAATTTTCGTTTCGTAACTGTAAACTGAATCCTACGGGATATGCCCTCTGCTTACCTACATTGTGCCGATTTCTGTGTCCATATCCATGTTTTATGTCAAGTTCTAACCACTTTCCACAGCTTAAGTCTTTACATCATCATGATCATATGACTGAATTTCCTGTTTATTCTGTTCCATACCTAAATTATCCAAAATGTTTTAAGTCTGAGTCATTTTGATCGGACCCTTTTTATTGAAACTTTTCTGGTTTAGAAGCTTGATTTAGGGTTCTTTACCTGTTCATAGCCTTTTTGTACATACCTACTTATACTATAGAATATGTACGAGTATTATGCTTATATGAGCGTCGGTGGACTAATGGCTGGGACGTCGGAATCCCATGCGTTTTCGGATTTTTTTCGAAGACTTACGTACATTTACCAACTGCTCTAACGGTGAAAGATAACATCGTGAGGAAACCTGCATGTCTGAGGAAATTAAAAGTTTCTGAAGGCGTGTGAAATTCACCAATCAGCACTGGGCCTGCTCGGTGGATCATGACCCGTACGGGGAGGTCTGTGCCCCAACAGTGGAGACATTAATTGGCTACTAATAACATAATATGATGATGATGATGCTTATACTTACGTACTTAGGTAATTATTATTTTTCCGTGAAATAGTTTTATGCCATACAAAAATAAATATGGAAATGCATGGGCGTCTGTAATCAAAACATCGGGTATATAGGTATACAGTGCTTGACTGGATCGACTAAATCCTTAAAATTAAAGACCTTTGTGTCCTATAGGAACACAAAGGTCAAGATAATGAAAAAATTCCAAGTTCCCGTTCTGGACTCTTCTATTTAGAATTTTTTACTATGTGTAATCAAAGCCTTCTGTGTAGAGCTAGATTTTTGTGGTAAGATAGGTAGGTACTCTTATAATTACATGTATACCCACACTTATTCCGACGACTCTTTATCTGATATATGTACAGTCGACCACAAATTATAGTACACCATCTGTCAAAAACCCTCGAATAAATCTCAACTTTATCTTATCTTATCATATGATAGGGGGCCGGGAATAACTCAGCGGCATTTCGACTCTTGAGGATCCTTTGTGACTTCCCCATTTTACACACTGGTCATCTCAGTGTGCAGGTTTCCTCACGATGTTTTTCTTCACCGTGAGAGCAGACGGTAAATGTACGTAAGTCTTTGAAAAATATGAAAAACTCATTGGTGCATGGCACTGCGTGGTCCTATTAGCCATAGTGTCACAGACGCTCTTAAAAAATCTCAACTTTACGCCTGCGCAATACATTTCAGATTCTCAAATTTTGACGTTTGGGTAGGTTGACCTGGGGTCGACTGTACCTATACCTACATACTAACTATTGTTCAATTCTTCATAATATATAGACACTAATACAAAAGTCATAAATGTTCATCATTTCAAGTAAAGTCCAGAGAAAGTTTGTTTGCCTCTTTCATTTCGTGTCTGTAACTGTCCTTTTATATTCATCAGGTATACTTAATTACAACTTAACAGTGCTAATTATAATACCTAGCAGATAACTAAGTTAGCATTATGGCACTTACTCGTTCACAAACGGCATTATAACCAGCGAGTAATTTTTATAGCGCATTTTCGAAGAAAACCTGGCTGGGTGGCCTTTAAAATACCACTTTATCCGTGCATCTATAAAGAGCTTTAACTGTTACGTAGTAAGAGTGGTTATGGTTTATTTTTGAGGAGGTTTTTTTATGGGAATGGTGGGATTGCTGGCGTTTTATTGGTAGGTTAAAAGGGTTTTTAACAGAAGTGGCAACGTGATGGGAACCTTTATTGGGTTTCATTTGTTGGTGTGGTATGTGACCGTGTGGTCTTGGTTTTTAACAGTGAAAGTTTGAGTGATAGTGATTCGATGCCTGGGACCCAATTAGCCTAAATTACAACGTTTGTAGTTCTATTTCTATCCAATTTCAATTTTGTTTTCGTTCCAATTCTATTTGGACACCAAATCGCATATCTCTACCACTGCCATCTTTCGATTTACTATCGATCGGGCAAAAGTACCTTGGGAGCAACTTATGTTCGATCGTTATATTTGACAGTTGAAGCGTTTTGTTACCGTTCAACTGCGATTCAGTACAAACTAAACTGACTAAAACTAAACGTTTTATTAGAATGCAGAAATACGTTACTGTTGAATCCATCGGAACTTAACTAAAATTGTATCGTTAGGGATAGTAGCATACGAAACACGTCACAATGATGCAGTTTAGATTCTATTTAGTTACGTTGTATTTAGTGGAATCGATCTCCTGGTCCAATAATGATATGAGTAGCTTCTACACTGTATAATAGATAGATATATAGATATATTTGGTTATGTATTAACTTCGACACTGTACTCAGAACACCGAACTAGTTATTTTCATATTGTCACATTTTTTAATTAAAAAACCATTTTTATTTTCATAAAATTTTAATGCCTTGCCTTAAATTACCTAGTATGCCATAGTCGTACTCGTAGTAGTAATATTTGTAATTAACAAATATTGTATTTAACAAATAGTTTGTTATTGTTTTGTTTCAGGTTTTCTTACGGGCATAAATAAAGACCCTTACTCATTGTAAAACTCAATTAAATAAAAAAGCAAGTATCTCTTAAACGAAGCGTTTATGAGGATCGCTTCCATTGTTAAATATATTATGTAAAAGCAACAGAAGTGTTTGGCGAAGTTAATGCATATCCTTAGGAACATCTTGTAATATGTACTATAATCAAAAGTAAGTAGAGTTTTCAGTGTCTGAGGGTCTGTTGCGAGCATGGTGTGTAGCTTTGGGCAACGTTGAGTGCGGTCAGAATAGATGATCCTAATGGCCTTTTTATCTGAGCCCCTCCGTGCCACGAAGAGCAAAGCTATCGGTTCCAGCTGCCGTCATCTACCTATTTACACAATACTCAATGCCTATGTTCAATAACCAAAGTCCATCAGTAGGTATCCATTGTCTAATGTTCAATGCCCACTGTCTAATTGGATTCAATTAAAAAGTTTCATTTTAGTACTTTTCATGACCTGTGTTAAATAAAATGAAAATTGCGTTACTGATTGTGCAAAGCAGCAACGCTTGTATTGCTGTATTCCGGTTTGAAGGGCAAAAGAGCCAGCCACATGAGGCTCCATCTAAATACTCAAGGTAAAAAAACCGGGTCCAAATGGGATCATCGGTTGTCGAGTTATGATGCAACAGACAGATAGACAAATGCGTCAAACTTATAACACGCCCTTCCTTGATCAGTCGGGGCTCAAGATAGTGGGGACTGGGCACGGCAGGGCTCAGGCTGAACTAATACCCTTTGAACTATTATCTAGATGACGATGACTCCGCACTGAACATTCCTCTGAGGAGAAGCGCAAGGAACATCAGAGGGAGTTGGCCATAGCCCTGAAAGAAAAGGCGAAGGAACGACTTGCGAAGCAGTCCAGCGGGAAAGACAGTGAGAAGATCAGAAAAAACACCGTCTTCTTCTTGGAATAATATTTTAGGTCAATGTCTATAACTATGAAAAAAATACAGATTAAAGCAAGACGCTTGTCTATAGGCTGTGTATACATAGATGTATTCCCGCATGTCATGCGTCAGTGCACTTGTGTAGACCTCTCGAGACCTAGGCTAGGGCGGACGGTAGGGGACCTAGCTTCTAAGAGAACTGACGAATAGATGTGCGGGTAGGTTAATATAAGTAGATAGGTTAAGACTATTTCACGTGTACCAGAGCGACTAAGGCGATTTGAAAACCTTCTCTACGTATCTATAGTACTCTGTGTTATTACTTACATAATACTGACGTCTTATACGTAGTTTTAACAAAGACTACACTGAAAGAAAGCTTATTTCTTTGATTTAGAGCATATAAATATTTTTTATTCATTTGTAGAAATTACGAAGATAACAAGCCGGCTTTATATGCTCGTATTGAAACAAGTTCTTGTTTAAAGTAAACAAGCTTTTCTTTCAGTGTATACTGTAACTTAGACTTTTCTCTTTGGTTTTTATAGAACATACACATTCTGTCTTCTGTTATAGGTGCAAAGTTACGACTCGGTTTCCATACAGGTGTTACACATTCATGTCGTATTCGTGCAATATTTTACAGAAATATTATCAGGTTCTTTTATCACGCTGTTGTATTGTTGCCAATAAAAATAAAACAATTCAGAAACTTTAATTTGATTAATTTTCAATATTCAAGATTGGTATGAAAACCTTCCAAGTGTATAAATAAACCTTTAAAAAACACTTCAGTATTGCTTACTGTCGATTTTTAATATCCTTTACAAAAATGGGGTTAATGGCACCCCATTTTTGTAAAGGTAACTCATTTGACAGACTCTACATTAAAATTATTTACTTTGTGTCAGTAAACTTTAAAATCCATTGTAATGATTATTTCTGTAGGCCAGATGCTCTACAAATTGATGATAGTTTCCTACACCTGTTCACAATGAATATTAATTGAATTTTACACTTCGATCTCATTACTACGATGTCGTAACTCTAGGAAGTCAACGCCATCTGTTGGCGAGTAGCAGTAACTAAGTAACAAAAAATAAATAATACCACTATGTCAATAAAATGAAACCGGTTACACAAAACAAAACACAATCCCGAATAGTTTTAACGTGGGTTGGATTAAGTTTCCTAAAACCGAGAATCAAAAGGTTACCACAGCAACGGACATTTTTAAACATTTATTTCCCGAAGTCCCATTTAAAATTCCACGACACTGTCAACTTCATCAGGACGAGACGCCACTAAAAAAAACATTAAAAAAATTCATCCTTTAAAAGAGTTTCGGCGCGTTTAAAAGTTTCAAAACTCGCCGACGCGCGCGCAACTTTCTTTCAAATTAGACGTCTACAACGCGGGTAAAAAAGGATCTATTCGATACAAATATTGCACACGACGACGGCGGCGAAACGAGTAAAAATAAAATCAACTGACATTCTATTTTTCTCTGGAAAGGAGCCTGCGCGCGCTTCGCGACTCCCTGCGCCCGCGCACAAAACAAGCAAGACCTCTCGCGCTTGACGACGAACAAGACCGAGACGGAGATATCCAAACACCATCGCAGCGAAAGAGAAAGATATATTAAGGGCGTTCCGTCATCGAATTTCGCGGCCAATTAATGCTCAGTGGGCTTCCAAGTAGGCGGGGCGTCTTCGATCCAAGCTAATAGGGATCGAGCTAAAATGATCTATAGATCTCTGTGCCGCGGTGCACACTGTATTGTTATCGTTAATATCGTGGATTATTTATTTTATATCTACATTTTGATGGCTGAATACATTTTGAGGTGCTTTTATTTTTTGGAATCGATTTTTGGATTATGGATTTAACTGAATAGGTACAGAATTGTCAATGTTTTTCAGTTCCCTTGTGAATTGCAACTTGGTTAGCTTTATAAGTGTGGATATTAATTTGGAACTGTTTGAAAAGGAAACGAAGGTTTAGGTAAGGAAATGGGATTTGGACTCTCATTTTTACTCATGAAGTGTAGAGGCCAATTTTAATTGATTGTAATATTTATTTTACACGGATGTTAAACTATAGGTAACCGTCATTCGGCAAATTAAAGGATATCGCCATAACCCCACATAATATCATTATAAAATAATTGAAAAAAATCAGATAGGTTATTTATTACAATTTTTGTATGATTTCAGGGTTCGATAAATATTTAGTCACTCTTGATTCAAAGTGGAACCCGTAGGTACCAACTAATAGTCACCACTATTTCTATAGATCATACAAGATTGGTACCTAATTCAAGAAGCGTCATGTCGTAATTTCACACTGTCTTTCACAACTTTCTAACACATTCCTGCCTAAACCATCATAATATACTAATACCTATATTAAAAATCCCATTTACTTTTTTATTGTCGCCAAACACTATACCTAAATACCAGATATTTGGGAAGAAATTGTAAATATACTTACGTATTTGAAAACGAATTAATTCTTAGAAATTTATGTAAATAATTTACGTATGTAGGACAGCTCTACACACACAAATGAACATTTCATACAATGACGCAATGTGAGGAGTTTATTTCAAAATTTTTCAGATACTACTGTACTGATTTATACAATACTATTAGGTACTCTTACATAGATGAAAATTATTACTACTTATTAGTGAAATATTTTTTAGAATTGGTCCGATAATTAAAAAAAAAACCTAAAACAAACAAATTGGCCCTAACCATTTCCTATAGGTACTCGTATTATATAGGTGACTATGCCAACCATAGTACTGACAGAGTAAAATAGTACAATAGTACTAACTCAGTACTATCATAGTAAAATGTACAATGAGCCAAACGGCAGACGCCTTAATTAGGCAGCGTTAACAAAAGGCTATCTGTGTGAGAACAACGCAACTCATGGAGTAGACCTTGCGATAGGTAATACAGGATCACCTAGATATAGAAAACTTAATTTTGTGAGAAACCTTTTTACGTAGGTACTTAGTTCCTGCAATGTCTTATGCGTCTACTGTTAACTACCATCCACACACGTAAATACACACGAACCATGCCATCACCCTCCCACACACTCAGTACCTCACATGCATACTAATATCCTCATTCATAAAAACAAACACATTCATACAACACAACACGCCCACACTGTTGCTTTCTTCGTCCGTGCAGTCACTGAGGGGCCAGCTGAAAATCAGCGCTGTGGCTTGCCTCAGCATTATGCTGAGCTAGTGTACCCTTTTTGGCACTGTACCACACCGGATGTTTTGTGCTGCAAGTATTAAACTTTGTATACTTCTGTATTGTGTTCTATATTCTGGTGTTTACAGTGCTAAATAAACGTTTTCAATTTCAATGTGCCATAGAACTTAAGCTACTTTACGTTTTATTTATTTCAAACAAAAATTTAAAAAAATACGGTCTGGAACTTGGCAGTTCATTAGCCCGGTTGAAATAGGATGAAAGCATTTCGTAATGAGCTTGTATTGCAGTAATGAGCTGAAATAACATTAAATATAAGGTCCTTTTTTATTAGCAAATATTTGGAGGGGGGAGGGGATATATGTTGGTCATTTGTACCACTTAACACGAAAAAATAACCCTGTTACTTGTATGAAAATTTTCCATTGTAAAGAAATAAACCCCATTATTTTGCGCCTTTGTGGCATAAATTCATCCATGTCCAATTTTTTAGTTCAGTATTAGAAAGCAATAATTCATTCTTTGTAGAATTTTCAAACAAACGATTAAGTAAGTAAGTATTCCTATCGTTATTGTTATAACCTATAAATGTCACCCTAGAAATATTTTCCGCTAATAAACTAGACCCTATATACCTCGTACAACTCGTATTTATAATAGTTACTCGTATTTAACTATCTTAAAATCAATGCTATTCCGACAGTAAACTAAAAAACCTTTGATTGATTCTACTCCACTGTAATTTCTTGTTCTCACAAGACTCAGTTCGTTGTTTGGTTTGCTATGTGTAGAACAATTTATTACGTAGGTACCTATAGATTTTCTTCATATCTAGGTACAATAAACTGAAATAAAGCTTGTTTAATTTAGAGCATATAAAGTAATCAACTCAACTCAGAGCAAAGCATTGAAATGTGAGCTTTATATCGTATTTCATACAGTAGCTTTTCAAAATTCAGAAGTAGAAGATGAAGTAGTCCTCGATAAGTTGTCAACGCGTGGGCAACTACTTCACTTGAATTTTAAATCTCTACTGTATGTAATACGATATAAAGCTCACATCTCAATGCTTTGCTCTGAGTTGAGTTCGTGTCGGGTTCGCGTCGAGTAGCTACAATGTGCGAAGGTCTTTACTTTATTCATTTGAACAAATTACTTGATAGATACGACTAAGATCTTGGTTGAAGTGAACAATTTCTTGGATGGAGTTAACAAGCCGACTTTATATGCTCGTATTGAAACAGTTCTTGTTTGAAGTAAATTCATTTGAACAAATTACTTGATAGATACGACTAAGATCTTGGTTGAACTGAACAATTTCTTGGTTCAAGTTAAGAAGCCGACTTTATAGGGATATTTATTGAAACAAGATCTTATTTGAAGTACAGACACAGGCATCCTACATACCTTGTATAAGGGGCTACGGGCCATGATCCACCGAGCGGGCCCAGTGCTGATTGGTGGATATCACACGCCTTCGGAAACTTTTTATTTCCTCAGACATGCAGGGAGCTTATAATATTATTATTTTATTGAAGAAACAAGTCACAATTTCATTTTAAAATGCCACAATTCGGAAAAAGCTTCGCCCCAAAGTTTGGTGCGAGTTAAAGTGTCAAATTACCCTAATTACCCGACATGGCAGCGCCGGAACGGACGGCTGTTTCGGACAATGGCATTAGAAAACGAAGGAATAATGGAATATGTTTGTAAATACCGGCCACTCTTTGTTAATGCTCATGATGGAATTATATTTTGGAAACGCTCGTTTCCTTCTAACCACATTTCTTCTTTCTTGTTGTAATTCATTGTGATCCGTAGCCTAGAAAGGTATATACGAGTACCTACTCTAAGTACTTAAAAACCGCGTTAAAATCAGATCGGTTGGTGAGATGTGGTTCCACAGATAAACAAACTAACATACATACCTATACATACGCGTCAAACTCATAACACCCTGTTTTGGTTGGTAAAAAATAGATTTTAAATACACGAGAATACTCTACTTAAAAAACCGCGTTCAAATCGGATCTACGGTGAGATGTGATTCCACAGATAAACAAACTTACAGACATACATACGCGTCAAACTTATAACAGCCTGTTTTGGTTGGTAAAAAATAGATTTTAATTACACGTGAACTATATAATCTCAATTCTGATTTAGGTACTAAATATTTAAAAAAAACCTGATATTTCTCAAGATCTGTAGAAATCTGTCGTGAAACTAATTACCTATACTGTCGTAATTTCTACTCGCATCATGTCATTATGTACCTTCATAATTACATGTGGTTATTTACTTTTTCGATAAAACTTATCAATACAACAACAGAAAAACCATCCCTCGACGCTACCGTATTATTACCGCTGTTTTTTTCATTGGCAACACAGATTTCGAAATTCGAATTTAAACATCTGTCGACACTCAATAGGCGCGTATTGTCACCGTTCTTTTTTCGAATTTCCATTCGACAATGGCGTTGGAAACGAGGGTGTTTAATCATATCCACTTTATCCATATTTAAACTATTTCTGTAGGAATTTAGGCTTTATTTTCACGTGTGTCTAATTTACTTTGTGTTTTAGAGCGGCAAACTTGTACTGGTCGATGCGTATTATAGCCTGTTTTTAAAGTAAGGGAAGTGTCAGGCTCAACATGTCCGCGGCTGCTCGGTATGTGGGTGAGTTCGATGATTACATATATGGTTTCCGAGTAGGCACGGTGATCTCCTATTATGTTTTAAAAAAATCAACCAATGGAATTGGTTTAAACAAGAAGTTGAGCGCCACACAGTTTATACTAACTGTGAAAGGTATAATAAAATTAAGAAATCACCGCTCCCATGGTCCTCACTGAATTAAATAAAAAGTATGGTTTGACTTCTATTAAATTCGCTTTAATTTACGACCTTACGATTAACTTACAGTTGTACGAAAATATGATCTACACGAGATAAACAGAACGACAAGGTCCATCGTATTATATTGGCCGGAAACACCACAGGAACATAACACAGGATTATGGTTTATATAGACAGGACTTCAGGTATCCTTCCATGGTTGGCCAGGGACATATTTCCTTCAACCTTAAAACTTCAGTCCATCACATTAAAAAACACTGAAATCTCTAAAACCCCCCCAATCATATTTCCCGTCTGAAACAAATCAATTGCACTGCTTTACCCTCTGACTGAACCTACTTAGAGACACATGGTGCATATCCTTGAGACACAGACAGTGTCTTCGATAACCATGTGGTTTCCGAACAAAGACAAATTGGCCGAACTTGGGGAAAACTTAATAGAAACACGATTTCGATTAGATTAGAGCAATTCAATATGGAATCTAAACGCGAAAACTGAATAAAATTACCCCTTGCTCGGGATTGGACAGATTCGGGATTGGACAGATTCTTGATTCAGCAAATTCCCAATTCGACAGATTAGTGGATTGGGCAGATTCTTGGATTCGACGGATTAGCTATACGGCAGAAGTACAGTTGTTAAGAAAAACAAATCGGAAAATAAATGATATGCATTTGTTTGAAGTACTTATTTGTTAGAAATGACATAAAGTAGCCTGCTAGATAACTGAATGTTCAAGGAATTTCATATACGTATAAAATACGCTAATGAGTTCCTGTTTAAGTAGGTCGGGTCTTTTTAATTCGGTATAGGGCAGATTCGGGATTGGACAGATTCTTCGAATTAATTGATCTCGTATTATATTTTGTGCACAACTGTGCATTTTCCGTCGAATCCAAGAATCTGCCCAATCCACTAATCTGTCGAATCAAGAATCTGTCGAATCAAGAATCTGCCCAATACCGAATCTGTCTAATCCCGAATCTGTCCAATCCCGAGCAAGGGAAAATTACTACGAACAGTAAAAATTCTACATGACTTTATACTGACCTGTTACGGGCTGGAAATTTAATACTATATGGCTGTAAGTTACAGAAAATGAAGGGCTAACCTTCTAAGAGTGCTTTTCTTCATTTTGGAGGCAAATTCCTTCACATCAAAATGTGAAGGAATTTGCCATCGCCTTTTCCAAAGAAAAGGCAATCTTCTCCGTCCGAAGATTCGAATGAAAAGAACTACAGACAATATCGATTTTTTTCGATGGCAGATGTGATTTTTACCAACGTGCTTGTTGTGTTTTTTTTATAATAATGAGCTACCAACGTTTTCTCAATCAATCGTGGAAGTATTATGAAATAAAGGCCCTATGTCACTCAGCAAAATCATTCTCGTGCTTTCTCCGTTCCACGTAAAACGACTTCGGATGAAAATATTTATATTTGGCGTGGCTTGTCCCATGAAAATAATTAAAAATCTAAATGTCAACGAGAACGTAAACAAACCGACAGATAACCTAGACTTTAATAATTTTTTTATAACTTTAAGATGAAAATTACGTTTAAAAAAATTATTTAACAACGCTTTGGCAACACAGGCCATCAGCCTAAACATTAAGCGATTTAAAACAGTTTTTAGTTTTTTAGCATCAGAATGTTGTGGTGTAGACACATTTTAACACTCCTAGGAGTTATGACGGAAATTTCAACCGGTTTAGTCTCTGGAGAACTCTCATGGCCCGCCGCAGAATCATAGAGTGAAACTACACAACGAACCACTAACGAGAAGTTAATTTTAAGAGATCAACATATTATCACTGTTACTGAAGTTTGCTAGACAAAACTACACCGATTTTAGCTATCAAAATCACCAGAAAACCATTTTTGGGCAATAAAATAAACACCGTAAAACCTTCTCCAGCGATTTCCCCGCCAAAACTCCTGAAAACTATGTAAAACAGTGCAATTATGTGGTATTTGTATGTAACGACAGCTTTCTGGAACCTGCCGAAAGCGTACCATTACAGTAGTTGGATTATTTATATTTTACGGCTTCGCTGGGCGTCAGGCGGCGTTTATAATCCAGGGTCGGATTTCGGTTTGTGAGTGGAAATAGGCGGTTGCTTTCCGAAGATATCGAATGTCCAGAGATGTCGATGCCTCGTATTTAAAGAAAAGTAAAGAATACGTGTAGGAAACATACTTATTTATTTAATATATGGAGTTTCTCCCGCGCTTTTGTGGCATCACGTTAGCTTTGTTTCGTTTTGGCTTGCAAATTGTTTTACAGTAGTGCTTTGCTAGTAAGAATGGTGTTTCTTGCTCGAAGAACTTCTATTAGATGTGAATAATGTGTGGGACAGTGAAGTAAAGTCAAATAAGACTCTGCAGCCCGATCTGTACTTGGCTGGATTTTGAAGAGCCATACTGCGTCCGGGACGCCTTCTTCTTTGTTTCGGATGGTGCAGAAGCGTGGAAGATTCTCCCAGGTAGCATTTAAATATGTCACACCAGCAATTAATGAAGACTTAAAAGAGTTGTTTATATCAGACATGGCTGGATGGGCTCAGTTCCCTTTGCCTTAAATATAATATAATAAATTGTATTATATAATATATTTTCCTGAAGTGGCCACTTCATAGCCAATTAATTATTTCACAAAAAGCTAAGCAACTTTTTCCTAAAGAACGTCGTAAATTAACCATGCTGTGAATTTAAATCTGGTGAGATATTGTAGTAACTAGGTATAGTATATCATTTACATATTCCATAATTAAAACTTAAACAGGTACTTAGTTAAAATTACCTATAATAAAAAATATTCAGGTAATTGGTTTGTAGGGAACATCCAGGGAATGATAGTTTCTTTGACAAAAAAACCTTTAAAGTTGCGAGTTCAAGAACCAGTCTACCCTTTCGCTTCTTCATTCATTTGTGGCCAGTTTTATAAATAATAACATATTTGGTTTTTTTAACGGAAGCAAAGCTCATGAAAAAACTGTTCCAACCACCCTGGGGAAACAACCAAAAAATGAATTCCCATCTCTACTGAAAACGTCTAAGAATCGCACGCCAACCGCAACTGTCAAATCTAAATCGATTATTTTCCTTCGACACTCCTTCCTGTCTTTAGAAATTGTTGAATAGTTGAAAAAATGTTCGTAACAATGGGGAAGGAAGTGGCGACCGCAAGACGTTGAAATTACCCCGGCACATCCCTAATTATACGATTTTACGTGGATTTTACTGTAATTTTGCGGCCAGCACTACGTCTTAAGGGTTCCTCGAAATCACCACCTCCTTTGTAACGGTACGGAACTACAAATCAAACAGCATTAACTGGATACTTAAGACTTGTTTGTGGCTCGTTAAAAAACGGCTTTTTAATAAACTGGAATCGAATTAAAAAGTCGTAAATTATCGTGTAAGTGGCGTTGGTATATAGCCGAGTGGCTGACCGTCACTGTTGTTAATTTCATTTACGAACAAAAAAAATGTGCCATGGTTATTACGTAAGAATGTGCGATGTGAAGAATGACTCCTTTCGCGTTTTACATAATAATTCAGATAATATAATGTCATCAGAATTCACCAATGTGGCCTATCTTATCTTATGATAGGGACCGGGAATAACCCAGCGGCACTTCGACTCTTGAGGATCTTTTGTGCCTACCCCATTTTATACACTGGTCATCTCAATATGCAGATTTCCTCACGATGTTTTCCTTCACCGTTAGAGCAGTCGGTAAATGTACGTAAGTCTTCGAAAAATGCCTAAAACTCATTGGTATGAGTACATGGCACTGCACGGTATCGAACCCGGACCTCCACCATGGGAATTCGGTGTCCCAGCCACTGTGCCATCGACGCTATATTGGCCATTAGGTAAAGTAAAGATTATTCTTTGTTTTTTAAATTGTTTATTTTTGTTTTCTAGATTAGTTACTTTTTATTATTTACCTATTATTTTAATATAAATGATTACTCGCCAGGTACCTATGATAAAAATAGAGTCCTCCATAAAATATCCTCGTATGTATACCTCGTAGAGTCGCAAGCGGTATGGTCGACGATATTTTTTTTTTTAAATTATTGACTAAATATTTTTGTTGATGCGGGCGGGTGGGGGGCCCTCCCCCTCCCCCTAACCTCCCCCTAACCTCCCCCTAACCTCCCCCCTGTCCCTACAGGGGGGAGGTTAGTCGATCGTCAATTAATATTAAGTTGGAATCTGTGGGATTCCGCGCCGCTGTCCGAATTTTATAGCGGCGGGCGCCACCCAAGCGCAGGCACTTTGGAATGAATGGAGACTTCACTTTATTATCGCTATAATAAATTATGTCATAAGAATACAAATTAAATAATAGCAGCCAACTTTATAGTATTATTATTGCTTATGCTATGCCAAATCGTATCAACATTTCGATATATTTTTTAAATATTTAGTTTTACGGCTCTGGGTTCCATCCGTTTTGAGCCATTCCATTTAGATAAATTACAGTAAATGTTGCCATTATTTAATGTCTACTGCAGTCTTAAATGCGTCTGGTAAAAAAAAATGAAATTGCCATAATACCTATTTAAAATTGCACAATAATGGAACCTTTTGGGGTTATTTGTCGATGGCATTTTGTTAAGTATCAGCACTTATATTGGTTGATTGTATTTGTGGTATAACTCGTAGAGATAATTTGAGATAGAGCCAGTGATCTGATGGGTGCGTACTTGCATCGTATGCTTGTGAAATGATAAATCTAATAAGAAGACGTTATTGAACATGACAGAGGTTCGAATTTCAAATTGATCCTAAATTGATTACCTATATTTCGGAAGATGATAAATTGATTACCTATATTTCACGTCATCGTCAATAATGTTTAGTCGCATGATTACTCCCACCTAATTTTTGTGGTTACGACTCTACCGTAGCATGTCGTTGTTGGTCGTAGCCAGAACTCACACCGAACGTACAGCACGTTAGGTGTGAGGTCGTGTCTACTTCTCTACTATTCCACCGAGGCGTCTAGGCCGCACCGAAAGCGTTATGCCGACCATCCTCCATTATTTATAATACGACTCACATGTAGAGTCGTGGAGTAGGTACACTCTAGTACAACACAATGTTACACTAAGTCGCTCTAAGTTCGTTCTAAGGTCAGCTCTACGCCTCTACTGTTCCACCGAGGCGTCTAGGCCGCACCGAGAGCGTTATGCCGACCATCCTCCCTTATTTATAATGCGACTCTCGTGTGTATAACCAACATAAATACTTGTACATTGTACAACACGATATTATACCTAAGTTACTGTGTGTGTTATCGTCCTTCTGACACTTTGAATCGAATAGATATTCTGCTTTCTTACAGAGGAGGGGGAACTAATTACATGGATGGAAGGATGGAGGGGTTCCATCCTTATGTTGTTGATATCCCATCTGCTCGTACGAAGCGATTTGCTTCTTCGTTCATTATGCGAACGGCTAAGGAATGGAACTACCTGCCGGCGTCTGTATTTCCCGAAACCTACAACCCTGGGATCTTCAAGGCCAGAGTGAATAGGCATTTACTGGACCCGCATGCTGCATCGTTGACCTCATCGTCGCTTACCATCAGGCGAGATCGAGGTCAAATGCGGGTTTAGTAGTAAATAAAAATAAGTGTCACAGAACGTCGGTGGTCTAGTGGCTAGGACGTCGGACTCCCGTGCGGGAGGTCCGGTTTCGACACCATGCAATCTCATGTACCAATGATTTTTTCGGATTTTTTCGGAGACTTACGTACATTTACCGACTGCTCTAACGGTAAAGGAAAATATCGTGAGGAAACCTGCATGTCTGAGGAAAGTAAAAGTTTCCGATGGCGTGTGAAATCCATCAATCAGCACTGGGCCCGTTCGGTGGATCATGGCCCGTACCCCCTTGTGCAAGGGGAGGTCTGTGCCCCAACAGTGGGGACATTAATAGGCTGATGATGATGTCACATGTCAAATGAAATGTATTATTCGTCGGAAATATCTGCGGACCGGGGGCCCAATTCGCCTAAATTACAACGTTTGTAGTTCTATTTCTATTCTATTTCAATTTAGTTTTCGTTCCAATTCTATTTGGACACCAAATCGCATTCTGCTGGCGCATAACTCTACCACTGCCACCTTTCGATTTACTATCGATCGGGCAAAAGTACCTTGGGAGCAAGTCGAAAAACTAAAACCGGATCTCAAAAATAAAATGTAACAGAGCAAAGGCTAACATGATGAAACTATACATTATTATAAATATATGTTCTGAGTTTGTTTTTTACTTTAACAATTATAATTTAATTTAATTTGTAATGTATTAGAAGACATTACTGATCATTTATTGTCATCTATAACGCTTCTGGAAATAAAATATTTCATTTCATGTAACTTTAAAGACATTTCATGCAACTTACGGTTATAATACCAACATTATTTCTATTGGAGATGCGTATATTTCAACAAGCGTAAGGTAAGTCGGAAACAATGGGCCTCTACTAGGGTAATTACGGGTTCACGCTTGTACGCACGGAGTGAGGTAAACGCAGTAATTGTGGCCACTAGCAGGTAGCTATCGAACTTGAATGTAACGGTGCCTTTTGTTGTACAGTCGACCACAGGGGAACCTACCCAAAAGGGGCTATCCATAATATATAGATAATAAAGGAATGGGTTGTTGTGTCCATGGACACAAGATGATTAAATTTTGTATCGTTCATTTGATTTGATGTTTTGTAACTTTTCTAAAATGTTTGATTTATTGTTGATTTTATTAAAAAAGATTTTAAATTTAAATATATGATTAATTTTGGAAGTACTAAATTTTAATTCACACAAAATGTGACCCCCTGTGAGAAGGACCGGACTCCAAACATCATGAAATTCGTGTGACGTAATTTATGGATGGCCACGAACGTCAAAATTTGAGAATCTAAAATGTATCATATTGCGCAGGCATAAGGTTGAGATTTAATCGAGGGTATTTGACAGATGGTATACCTATTCGTACTATAGCTTGATGTCGACTGTACAATGGAAGACACATCAAGCTATACTCTACGGAACCCTATTACGAGTAGGCACAGAAATAGGACTACAATATAGCTCCCTTTCTCTATATATGAATGCATGATGATGTCAGCATAGAGATTGAGTCAAGGTTTTGGACAAATGCCCATATAAAATAAAGTAAAATATTTACACTTAATTGCCCAAATAGAAATAGAAAACAACATCCAAAGATAGAAAAGGAAATAGTGAAGTACAATTTAGGTGGCCTTATCGCTAAGAGCGACCTCTTCCAGACAACCTTCGGGCATCAGAAATAATTTCGAGAAAGAGGTAAAAGGTGTGAAATCAATATGAAAAACGTGTTATAAGAGAATTTTATTTACACAACAATAACATACTTATAAATAAGTACCAAGGTAATTAATTACCATACTATACTTACTTAATTTTGACAAGTTTCAAATACAGTTGCCTAACAGTCACTATCAATCAAGACCAGAAACTTGTAAATGTAAGCAATAGTGATAAAAAACAGACTAAAGATAAAAAAATAACTTCCCACAGATAAAAAACTATGATCAGAGTTAAAAAGAAAACGAAACCGGTAGGATGTGGATGATAGTGCCCATGTCAAAGGCATGTTTTAACTGCCAAGGCTGACAACATTGTAACGTGAGAACTGGCTGGAAATAGACATTAGATACCCACTTACGAAAGAGGTTGGTTGAGAAATTAAAAATGAATTGATCAATGGCGCGTGAATTTGACAGCTATGTGGCGGCAAAAACAAAAGGCTGAGAACAGTTTTTGAGAGCGACGAAATTAATATTTTGAAAAAGGAATTAAAAATTAATTTTAAGGAGGGTTTCTCCCGCGCTTTTGTGGCGTCCAGGTCAGCTTTGTTTCGTTTTGTCTTGCAAATTGTTTAACAGTAGTGCTTTTCTAGTAAGAATGGTGTTTCTTGCTCGAAGAACATCGACAAGATGTGAATAATGTGTGGGACAGTGAAGTAAAATCAAATAAGACGCTGCAGCCCGATCCGTACTTAGCTGGTTTTTGAAGAGCCGTTCTGCATCCGGGACGCCATCTTCTTTGGTTCGGATGGTGCAAAAGCGTGGAAGATCCTCCCAGATAGCATTGAAATGTGTCACACCAGCTTTTAATGAAGACTTGAAAGAATTGTTTACATCAGACATGGCTGTATGGGCTCAGTTCCCTTTGCCTTTAAAAAAACAAACAACAAATTAATTTTAGGTTGGCACACTGAAATCGAAGGTCTTTGAAATTCAACTTACAAACTTCTTACTAACTATAAACATACTTACCTACACTGTATTAAATATTTTCACACCGAATTGATATGTTATCTTATATTGGTGGTTAAACTCCCTGAGTATAATGTCTGGTTGGTATACATACCTACCTATGTTTCACCATTATTTGTTGTTTTTTTAAACATCGGTAATTTTGACATGAGTTCAAATGAATGTATTACGTTACGTTAAGGGGTCATCCAAGAAAAATAGTGTAACGAAAAATATGTACTTTCGAGAGCTTCGTGTAACGTAAGTTTTAAGAGTTAGAAAAGTAATAGTGATCGACCCCCTCGGCTCCCTCTGGTGGCGTTATAGGCCGCGCAAGTGAACACTGAAAATGAGGTGTTAAGCGGTTAGCGCTCAGTTTTAAGTGAGCTAGCGTCGAAACTACTCGACGGATTTGGATCAAATAAACTGTATTTTAAAGAATAAAGTATACGCTACGGTTTGACTTTACAAAAATACAGTTTGCGATATTAATAAAGTTCTGACGTTGATTGCAAGTGAAAATGGCAAGGTCAAAAGAAAAAAAGGCTAAAATGAACAGATTAAACCCCGTTTGCGACCGATTAAAACCACTTTCCGGAGCGGAAAGGATACGTCTTCATCGTTTAAGAAAGAAAGAAGCCCAGAATAATGACACCGGCTTGAACCAGGTTGACCAAGATAGTGAGCGCCGAGGACGAAATTTGAATTAATGAAATAATAAAACCATCAGTAATAGCCCCGACTTCTACCCACCCCGATTTTTTTTTCCTCTCTGATAATCTCTACAAGTTGTTTACATCAGACATGGCTGTATGGGCCCAGTTCCCTTTGCCTTAAAAAAACAATAATCTCTACAAATAATATGCCTATAGACACCGGCCAATAGCAAAGTGTCTTCTCTATAGAAACAACACTCTCTAGGTGTTAAATTTAACACCTCTTCGTGCAATACAAAGTCAACTTACTTATCTACAACATAGGACACAACATGCTTTGTATCAAATTTGTCCCAAGAACATACAATAGATCTCGATAATACAATCTACATTCAACCTTAAACCGCCGCATTAAAGTTGACATCGACTTATCAACCAACCGTGGACCGCGTTTTCGTTATAGGCGTCAATTTTCACACCTAACACAATATTGGATTTTTAACCTTATGCGCGTTGACTTAAATTGTAATTTTGTGTGTAGGAGGTGGATGCAAGTACAGTCCTTTGGATATAAAATGGTGAAAGGTGTCGTATTTCTCGCCTCGGGTGTGAAGGGTCGCAATCCCGGATCCTGATTGGTGGACAGACCCTTCCATTCCACCGAGGTGTTGATTACTGAAGATGTGGAGAGACAAAAACATACTATCTATTCACGTGCGAAAGGTGGGGGGTAATGGAATCGATCGCAGCGCTCGAAGTGGCCTAAAGCAGAAATTATGTTGGCTCTGTACCTATTCCTGTCAAACAAATCTATGCAGAAACTGATTTTCGCTTTATCTATCTATCTATCTAGTTCTATCTATCCACTTGCAGAGAAACTCACTAAAGTTTCTATGCCCTAGGACAGTAGTTCTCGAACGATCGATTGGGATCGACCAGTCGATCGCCTGAGCTTTACGAGTCGATCGCGGAAATATGTTCAAGAGTTTTGGTTACGTAGTAACTATTATGTAATCTGTGCGTTTGGTTAGTTAGACTGTTGAGAGTATTGGCGGGAAGTCGCTGGAGAAGGTTCTACGGTGTTTATTTTATTGCCCCAAAATTGTTTTCTGGTGATTTTGATAGCTAAAATAAACCCGTTTATTTTGCGCCTTGGTGGCATGAACTCATCCATGTCTAATGAATGAAACTCGATTTCAGTATTAGAATGATGTTTAGTTTTTAATTTTAATTATTATTATTTTTTACCCACTATCACTATCGCTCCCACTAACATCTTGGGATAAGGGGGGAAATGAAAAACAGCGCTGCAAATTTGGTACCCGAGTATGTCCGCATTTGCTGACTTCCCCCCTTTTGCCAAATATACATAGAATAGCAACAATTTGAATAGCAACAATTCATTCATTTGTAGAATTTTCAAACAAACAACTTTGTCGTTTTTCTCGAAAATTTAATAAGTAAAATAAATTTTTGCGATATGTTTAATGTTATATATAACCTAAGATGGCACCCTAGAAATATTTGCCGCTAATAAAACAGGATCCTACATATTTCGTGCAGACAAACCCCCCTCGCTTCTTATAGCCACGCGTGCATCTAAATAGTTCCATTCCTAGAAGCCATCGGTCGATTAATCTCCGTCCCTCGTATCCGCGTATCTTCATCGCTGTGTCCGTCACGTTTTGCTTTTGTCACGAGCTCTGGACACGGCCGGCGTTACGCGGAACACTCGAAATAGGCGCCGACAACGCCGCCGCCATCTTGGGTGCGTTCAGTAACCTAGAACTAGAATTAACTAGGTATAACTGTCCTTTTATTTTTACAAACAAAATAAAAAATACAGCCTTAGTAGACGTCGATAGTTCAATAACAAGTTGAAACAAGAAAACTGTTCTAAAATATGTAATATGCAATTTAGAATTTGACGTACTCGTAAGTCATCATCATCATCATCAGCCTATTAATGTCCCCAGTGTTTGGGCAAAAAAAAACATTACAAATACTCCAAGAATATGGAAAACCGCGATTCATTTTTGGAAAAAATCGCTCCCAATTTGGATCATCGGCTGTTGAGTTATGATGCCACAGACAAATAGAAATACAAACAAACAGACATACGCGTCAAACTTATAACAATCCTATCTCAGTCGGTCTTGGGTTAAAAAGGAAAAGTTTGTAAATTTTTCCTTTCCATCCGTCTGTCAGAATCATCAGCTTACATGATTAGCATCAAATTGGTGACTGTAAAGAAATTTTATTAGGTACTTCTTAAGATTTAAATCGAAGCAAAACAGGTAATAGACACAAAAACAGAATACTGCTTGCCTGCTTGCTTGCTTATCGTATTTGTGGCCAACCTATTGTCAGGGTTATTCAGGCCGCCCGTAGGCGTCTGACATGGCTTAACGATTGCTGTCGAACGACAACAACCGGGACCGACTGCTTAACGTGATCGGAAGGCACGGACGAGCTCAGATGAAATATGCCACCAGTTGGCACCATCTTGGTACTGGCGATCGCGCCCAACGTCGCTTAACCTGCACGATCACTTTCGGACCGTGTTCGCAACTAGAAACACTGAAACTGCTGAAAATTGCTCCCTAACGCGTGTACAATAAGAACTATTGCGTATAAATAAATATTTGAGTGCGTCGTTTAGTTCGACTCGCAAATGCTTCGCTCTCTTTGTAGTTCGAATTCTATAACTTCTACCCTCGCATGCCCCAACATCGCAGACATAGACACTACCTACATCTCTTTTGAACCTTATTATTGTAGGTTAATAAGGATTTTGATTAGTGACACAGGAACTTAGTTGAGGATAATTTTCTAAAAGTAAATTCAGTATGTCCAGCAGTGGACTAGAGTAGGCTGCTGATGAATGAATGATGAAAATTCAGTTCTGATTTCGTAGTTAAAAAATGCAGCAAAGTATCTGTATTGAGTTAAACTAGGGCGATTTAAGTCGATAACTGGAACAACTTTGGTCAAGAGACTTTTAGAAACAAAGAAATAGGTATGTCTGTAATTTGACTCTATATACAATCCCTACATAAATCTATCCTTAATTTCTAATAAAAGTAATTTACATACACACCGAGAACTTCTTTACAACACCTGGACGAAAAGTCCAACATTTCCAATCCAAAAAAGCCATCCTACACAGATAACCATTAAATAAAATTCCTCCAGATGGCACAAAGCATACAACATCTCTGAAATTCCTCACGACCGAAACCCGTGCGGATCCCGTCCGTAAGTCACGCCGATAGTCCCCGGGATAAAGGGCCAGCACAAAGGAAAGCGGCGATCACCCCCAACACCCCCTGACACCCCGTGACACCCCCAAAACCCCCCGGGCGGTCCCCCCGGGATCAATTTCAGCGGGCGCGCCTTCTCAGCTCGCGTGGCGAAGTAATCGCCTTAGACCGGACCTTGGTGCCGTTTTGTGGGTACTTCGGACTTTATGTTAGGCTTAGTGTGTACTGGGCTTTATGCATCTCTACATCAACTTACTATAGGTACGGAAAAACTGTATACGGTACTTTTTAATTTTATACACATGTTTTTAAGGCTACTAACAAAGATTTTGTAATTCACCCCTATGGAGATTGCTCGCTCTAGCTCTAGCTCGCTCTATCTCCTTATAAAACCGCGTCTGCCAGTTCGCGTATGCGATTTGAGCAATTTCCCATACATTAGTCGGGCACTGAAATATCAATTGTATGAAAACATATGACCTATGGGTCAATAGGCTACTTGCCATCATAAACAATAAATTATGAGGGTATGTAAATATGATAGTTCAAGTAATGGCTAACAGAAATAAATATATTAAATATATCTCTGATCATGAAATCACGATAATATTTAATAATTTAAGTTTAAAATCGCCCTTTTTTATCTGTATATCATGTGATCTGAAACGCATAATGCTGTCAAGAGTGACGTCACTATCGAGTAAACAACACAACGAAAGTGATCAGTTCTGATTTGTTTGTTTATTTAATCAATAGTGACGTCACAGCAAAGCTATCATGGCGACCAGCGTTTTCGTGGGAATTTTAAATGATTTAAATTTAAATGCTGTTTAAGAATATTTAGCGACTGTATTTTGAGGAAATAATAAAACTAGTAAAGAATGGCTATGATTTAAACATTTTAGAATACTTTTCAAAAAAGTGTCAAATACCCTATTCGACTTCGTCGTTATAACCGAATGCTACTGTACATGTGTTGTATCTCACGTAAGTACAGTGGACCACACCCCAGGCCCTCAGTACAGTCGACCACAGGTCAACATACCATATTACGTCAGTCATAAGGTTGAGATTTAATCGGAGGTTTTACACATGATATACTATTATGTCTCTATATATTGTCTATACGTATTGCGACAGGGTTCCACAGACTATAGCTTGATGTGTCTGCTACTGTAGATATATTTACTAAATGTTTGAAAAACTGTATGTCCAACTGTATATATTGTGCAAACTGTTATAGCTACAGCTATTACCAGCTCAGATTCAGGAAGTTGAACAATAATACACGAGATTTATGATGAGAGTTAAACAACAGATGCAGTTTTGTTGGTTTTGTCGCATGCGCTTTAATACTGTACTTTACTCCTTATCTTTAAGGAGGTAGACTAAAGTATTTATAAGCAACTAGTTCAATACTTAAGTAGAGCGGATGTTTAGCTCACCACATTTAATTTCCAGCCAATTAGCGTTCAACCGCATATTCTGTAACTACACATTTTAATTGGACCACGACGGGTAGGTAATAACCAAAAGAATACTTACAATATAATAAAAAGTATTTAATTTATCAACACTTTACCGCACAGAGGTTTATTTAAATTACGGCGAATATTTGGAGCCGCAGCCTAGTACGAGCGGGATGACGTCATAGAAACTTTGTTTCCCCTGTAAACACTGTCCCCCACTGCCCGCCACTGCCCACGCCATTGCCCGTGCCACTGCCCGTGCCGCTGCCCGCGCCGCTGCCCGCGCCGCTGCCCGCGCCGCTGCCCGCTACTGCCCGCTACTGCCCGATACTGCCTGCCGCTGCCCGTCACTGCCCGGCACTGCCCGTCACTGCCCGGCACTGCCCGCTACTGCCCGTCACTGCCCGCGCCACTGCCCGCCATTCTTCTCCACTATCCCCCACTTTCCCTATGAAAATTCCGTAACATAACAGGGTTCCCTGATCAAAATTGAGGCACGACGCGATCGTGCTTCTGTCCGTTTTTTTTAAATTTACGACTAAACCCTCGTTTAACCTCAATCGCACCTGGTGGTAAGATCTACCTAAATTGTTCTTCTAAGGATTCCCCCAAATCTCCATGAACTTTTTTACTTACTTTATACTTTATTTGCACACACATAAAATAGATATTTCTTCCAGCTAGACCTTTAACATAAAGAAATTTAGTATGATAAGTAGAGATACATACGTGTAGAAATTATATAAAACAAGACGGATAAAGTGCAGATACTAATACATTCTCAATACTTAACACAAGAACAAAATTGTACATAAACTTTTTTCTGGTCCCAACACTGCTGTCAAGGTCGATCGATCGATCTGTGTGATCGGTCGGTATCAAATCTACGTTTCTTAATAAGCCTACAATCTAATTAAGTGTCCCACTTTGTAAAGTCACAGTCAATTACAGGTAAGCGACTTAAGGCTCTATTATTAAAGTCTGTTTGACATGTTACGTTACACCTTATAAAAATGTGACCTTATACATTTTGGAGATTTTATATTTCCAACCTACTGTTGATGAATATGCCTGTTGTAGACCAATAAATAGCTGCATCTGATAATGATTAAACTAATTCATTGACTATTATCACATTTTACAATCTTTTTGTAATTTGTAGAATAAAAATTCAATAGCATACGCTTCCGCGAGACTCGCGAACGCCATCTTAATTTTTTTACGTTGTTGTTGTTTTTTTATTAAGGCAAAGGGAACTGATCCCATACAGCCATGTCTGATGTAAACAACTCTTCAATTCTTCATTAAAATGCTGGTGTGATACATTTTAATGCTATCCAGGACAATCTTCTACGCTTCTGCATCATCCGAACCAAAGAAGAAGGCGTCCCGGGCGCAGTATGACTCTTCAAAAACCAACCAAGTACGGATCGGGTGGCAGCGTCTTATTTGACTTTATTTTACTGTCCCACACATTAATCACATTTTGTAGACGTTCTTCGAATAAAAAACACCGTCCTTACTTGAAAAGCACTACTGTAAAACAATTTGCAAGACAACGAAAAAAAGCTGGTGTGGACGCGACAAGCGCGGGAGAAACTCCATTTTTTACGACCAATCATCGCTGCGCATTAGAGATGTCCGGCGTCCATTGGAATAATTTTTATAATTAGAGTTGGACACAGTTACTCAACGGAACATAATAGTAACATAAATTATGAATATTATTTAAGGCTCCATATTAGTGTTTGCTAACACCACGCACATATTATTTTTAAGGTATTTCAAGAAAACCTGCTTCTACACTGGACTGACTATGCGACTTTACATTTTAAAACTTTTCTAGGGGATATTTGCGGGAAAATAAGAAGAATAAAAACACGTATTGTCCACAACAAAACATATTCTTAGGCAGGAAGTATAACTATATATCTCTGCAAGTTTCCTTTGGTCTCTTTAAAGTTATAACTAAGAACTATGGAAAGCTCAAAATTATTAATTTTATTACTCGCCTATAGATACCTATATCGACAGACATAATATAGTTTTTCTAGTGGGAAAATTATTAACGTTTACAAAGTAAATTACAAATGGATTATGTAGAAATGTTAATTATTACTATGTATACTATGAATTTTTTTCAGTATTAGGACACTTTCAAGTTAATTTAAATTGTTTTTTTTTACGATTTTCAAGTCCTATATACTTTTTTTTTACAAGGATTAATAAGAATGCCATGGGAAAATAGAAATGCCCTTTTTCAATAATTTCTCAACATCTTGACTAACTGAATGTGTACTGTCGCATTCCTGCAATTTACTATAGCGACGTTAGTAAGTAAGATGTATGCAATTTTAAATTCTACCTATGTAAAGTCTATTTAATAAGAATTTCTTTGTTTATTATTATGATATGTATGGATTAGCCATCGGAGGAATAGATAGTTTAGAATAGTATACGAGTATTGTGATAAAAGTGCGGAAAGTTAGTTATTATACCTAAACGGGATTTGCAATTGTATTCCGCACTTATGTCACACAGCGTTTTTAATCACACCTGTCGGCGCAACAACAACAATGCGCAACATGTGGCCAACATGACTCGCGAAACGACTTTGATACATATTTTTTTTGTATAATTAGAAAAAGAATCATACTTATTCGAAACTGATACCAGAATCGAAATCAAAATATTTTAAAGTTGCAACTCTTGCAACGTTTGGTTTCAGTATCGACCCTAGCTCCAGAAAAGTATTAAAAACACTAGTGCGAAATGATCGACTTTCTATTAGCTATGCTTGATGACAATTTATTGTGAATTCTGTGTGTTCTGTTTTCTGTCCTTAATGACCCCTATTCCCCTCCTTATCTCAAAAATATGTTTCATTATCTGGGTTCGTCTCATGATAGGTTCCTTCGTTCCTCTGACAATCTCCGGCTTGATGTCCCAATACAACGCACCGACTTCTTCTCCCATTCGTTTACTGCTCAAGCTGTTCGTTTGTGGAATAGTCTGCCTGAGGACATCAGGGGGGCCCCCAACAAGTTCCAGTTCAAAACCCTGGTCCGAGAACATCTACGACAAGGTCCAAATCAATAAGATATTGTTGTGCTAGTTCACTGTTAAATACAATACAATAGAGTTTACGTATTTATCTGTTCAACTATCGAGTATATATATTTATAATTATATATTTATTTGTACATCATAATATATTAGTATTTATATGTTTATATATTATGTACAATATACTTAATATTAGTATGCATTTTTTAAAGATTAATGTATATGTATTTTTAATATGTATTATGAATAGCTATTTATATATAATATAATAAGAATTTCTATTTTTTATGCACCTACCCAAACATTTCTGCATAACCCCATGGTTAGCTGGTAGAAAATGCCGCAAGGCATTAAGCTCGCCTAATGTACACCTTTTTATTTTGTGCATTAAAGTATAAATAAATAAATAAATAAATAAATTTATGAGCAGGTGCGTTGAAGCGTGCTATATACGAGAATTTAGACAGCAAACACAATTATTTATACACGTAAAGGCACCCACCGACACGTAATTTTACCGACACGTATAGGTTTCCTACACGTATAGCAAGCAAGCCACAACGCGCTGGAATCTGATGGGGGAGGGGGGGTGGGTTGTCGCCCCACGCGACGTCCTGTCACTGACAAATGGCCCGGAGGAGAACTCGACCCCGGCACCCTCTCAGGCTCACAGTGCTGGAGACTTTCTTAGATAATAACTTTTTTTAACCAACGTAATATTTGGAACATTTTACTTTAACGTTAAACGATGTTACAAATATTCAGAAACTAGTGAAGCAAAGATATCATCCGGCTTGACCCGTTATCAGTGGGTTAGCTCTCAAAAAATCAATAATATATATAGTAAGTAGAACCAACAAGGAAGCTAGAGAAAAAAGCTTCGACGACGTTGCTCGAGTCATTCGCAGCGAAATGGTTAACGCGTCAGGATACGGTTAAGATGGATCTTTGCTTCACAAGTTTCTGAATATTTGTGACATTTGACGATCAAACGCGCCATCTGATGGTAAGTGGTCACCGTGGCACATACACATATCACCCCCTATAATGTTATCTGATCAAAATCTTTTCAATCCGCTTCTAACCCTGAGGACATAGTTGGAGTAACTCATGTGCCGGTAATTTACACTGGTTTTCTTACCCTTTAAACCGAAACACAGCAATGAAAGCATTTTAATACGAGTAGTATGCAACCACCTTCAATAGGCTATTTGACAAAAAAAATTATTGCATCAATCAACTTACATTGACATTCTGAAGATGGATCTGAAATCCGTTTATCGATATCTCATCTAACATCAGCTATATTAATGGTTAAAGTTAGTAGTGGCTAGTGGGGATGCTCTGTTCCTTTCTAGCAAAACAGTCCTTATTATGTAGCCTATGTCTTATTATGGACCTTCTTGTATGGCGCTACATAACAGTGACGTCACAATTATCTTTCTACCGTCTGATTTATGATTGCCTGTAGCTACTTTATTTTTCAACGGATTTTAATTCTGTTTTCACATTTGACCATCAATTTATGTCTATTTTCTTATTTTTATGAAATGTATTTAATATTTGATACTTGTCAAATACCCTATTGTTGAGATATTTTAATGTTAAAATTACGCATGCTATTTCTGAGCTCGACATCGGCACATTCACACTTTCTGAGAACGTTCTAATCAGTCGTCGCCTTTGTTATATATATATTGCCGAAACAATACATTTTCTAAGAATTTTTGTCAAGTGTAAAGTAAACAACAATATGGCGGCAATATTAGTCTCGTAAAAATCTCATAAGAAAGTTTAATAACATTTTTGAACGATATTACTGTCCAATGTAACGAGCTCTTAGCGTATTTGTAATCCCGGGATATCGTTACTTGTTGGGCATGTCCATGATAATATTTCGTCACGGAATCCTGGAAAATTGCACTACATAATCTGATCACTGGTTATAAGTAATATACCTAGAGTATCTAACACTGAAAAAAATTTATCAACGGAACCTCTCCACAGCACTTTATGCCAGGAAGGCGCTATAATTTCATAGGACGGGCGTCGGCGTCGCTTATCTCGGGCGCGGGTACAGGCGCCGCTAGCAGCGCCTCTGCCTCCCCTCCCCTCCTCCCACTCTAGGCACCTATATCCAGAACTTGCGATGACCACATGGGTATTTGGGGATTTCAGCTCTAGTGTTTTCTTGGCAGTTTACTTAGTTTGTCTAATGCTGGAGTTTATGTTAATTTGCTTACATGTGATGCTGTGCTTATATACCTGGTGACATTCATGGCTTTCATTTCATTTTTGCTATAGGCGCTCTCTGCGCCAGTATAGTTCTTAACGATTACTTCCTTTAACCTTTGTTTCTGATTGAAAAGCTATGACGATTGGCGTATGCGCTAATATTATTTATTTGTTACTAGTGTAATGGTGTGTAATCGGGTGGTATAAGGCAGCTTCAATGATACAACATTTTAGACACTTTCCATGTTATATTTAAAACAACAGTACAACAGGTAGATACATCTTGGAATGCTCTCACAGAATGAACCCCGAATCAATGCTTAAACTAACTTAGGTATATACCTAGTAATGGAATGTACGTCTTTACGTGAGATCAGTTTAAGATCTTATCGATAGAAAGATAGTTCAGAATGTAATCCAGTTATCTAAATACCGATAGCAATCATACATTGTATCATCACATCACGTAAGAAGTACACTACAGTAGACTTATAAATAGTAACTTTTGTAAAGCGCCTAGGTACTTATGTGAAATGATATTTTTGTTTGATAAAGCAATTTTAAACAGTGTTTAGAAAAGTTCTGTTTAAACCCGTGTGCACAATCACATGCCTCACTATAAATTACTTAGGTACTGCTTACTTACTTACTCAATTATAGATGTAATTAAAATAAATTATATTTCTCTAAACCTTTTGTATGTGAGTGTACACAGTGCGCGAGACATTGAGTAATGTGACAAAACACTACAAAACTTGGTGTAGTGTGCACATAATGTGCCTCTGTGTGCACAGTGTGCAGTCCAAAGTGTAACAAACTACAACGAGATTGTAGACAGTGAACGATTATGTATACATCATCATCATCATCAGCGTATTAATGTCCCCGCTGTTGGGGCACAGGCCTCCCTGCACAAGGGGGATTCTGCCTTCGAAAACATCGGAAACTCATTGGTATACATGTTATTGCATGGTTTCGAACGGGAGTCCGGCGTCCTAACCACTAGGCCACCGACGATAAATATACAGTATAATATTATTAATATTAATGTTATATCCATAACTATCTATTAGTTTCAGTTTCAGATCTTTATTAATATTATTCAATTATACGGCACATACATTTATCATTACATTCCATTATTATTTAGATTGAATTTATAATTAACCATTTGTCCCATTTGCGGTTGAAACGACAGGTTGTTGGGGGGCGGAGGCAAAGGATTTTGTCAGGGAGGTCGGCCGTCACCTGAGAGAGAGAGGCTGTGACCCCCGCTCCGGGTCGTTCTTGGTGCAGAGGTTGGCCGTGGCGATTCAGCGTGGCAATGCCGCGAGCGTCATGGGGACCTTTGCGCCAGGGTCGACACGGGGCGGAAATTTTGATTAAGGCTTTTCATAAGTTTTTTTTAAATTTTTTTTATTGACAAAATATGTATTATTTATTGATTTAAATTTGTTCATTTGATGTATTGTAATAAACTTGTATTAACCATAATAAAATAAATTTCAATTTGAATTAAAACTAAGTGTTATTTTTTTATATTCATGCAATTTTTTTATTAATAATTATCCTTCCTGGTATTCAAGATAATCCTTTTAAGTAGGTATGAACGTTCTCACTGACTTATAGTACATAACAGTACGCAAAAAAATAACAGTAAGCTGTTTTTTTTGTTTGCATTTTGATCTATCTTCGCTTATTCCTTAACTAAACTACTAAAAGGTCCATTAAACATTTATTTAGCTCTATAGGCGTAAACTTGTAAATGGAGAAAGAATTTTTTTCTCTCTTGAGTTCCGCTGCTGTCGCAAACAAAATGTTGAATCAAACCGTATACAATGTTCATTGCAACTTGTGCTAAGCTGAAAACGCCAGTCATCACTAAAACCTTTCAAATCAGCATCAATAGAAATGTCTTACAACCAGTTATTATCCAAAAGCCTAAGAACGTGAGTATTACCTACCATCAATGCTCGAACTTTATCGTTACTGCGTCTATATAATAATACGATGCTTTACGAGTAGAAGGCAGTAAATATAGAAGAAGTGACCATAAAAATAGAGTCTCCTTTTAAATCATGTTGAGGCCGATGCTGGTATCTAAAGAGGTGTAACAAAAGAAGAAAATAAACATAATATGTAACAGAGTAACGTAACTAGAACAGAGATCGAAGAACCGAAAATCAGGTTCAACGGCACACCTTGTGAGACGCTTATATATAATATATATCTAGCAATGTACTAGAAGATGATTCATCAGTGAACTAGGCTAATTTATAATGCTTAGGTAGGTGCTTATCATTAAGAATGTAAAAAAATGTGGTCAAGATTAAAATAAAGAAAACAAATGTTGAATTTGACCGAGTCGAATTTTAGAAGACCAGACAAATATCTATTTGAACGATATCAAAATTATAACATTAACATTAGATTTCGAAGCAAATAACTTAAATCCCAATCAAACTCTCTATCAAAATGAGACTGTAATTTTATTTGTGCAGTGAAGATACTAACTAGATCTATAAAACAAAAATAATACATTGAGGGTTATGAACACTTATAACAAATCCCACATCATCACAAAACGCTGATGTAGAGCGAAAGCGGCAAATATGGACCTTCATAAAAAGTCAGAGTCTAGCCAACGTTGTAAAAATACAGCATTGGATAAATAAAAATATAAAATAAAATATGAAATGAAAGTGGCGCGGGACGCAAGAAACTCGCGATCCTTTTGAATGTGCTCTGCGTGGACAGGGCTGGCTTGGAGAAGACTTGATGCTGAAATCATTTAAAAAGATATGCATAGATGATTTAGGAAGACAGCCTGATTCTATGTATCCTCTTGACCATTATTAGGAAGGAGATAATATCATTTTGGTGCAAATACTAAATTAACCTATTTTATAATTTCTATCGATGATGAGTGAGTGGTGGCCAAGGTCGGGGAAAAGAGGAGTAGGTCGTCCAGCAGCTAGATGGGCGGATGACATCACTAAAGTCGCCTTTTCCATGCAGTGGGACGACATGGGCTGATGATGATGATGACTTAATTTTACATTACTCACATTCATGTCTGTTTCATCTTATGAGTTAGTCCTATTCTACTCGTAAAGTCTTCACAGTGGTTGTCTAAGCAATTTTTAACTCTCTTTTTAGCACACATTCTTATGCATACTGTTAGTATTATCCATCTGTCATCCTGATTTTGATAGCTAACGACTGATGTCAGCTAAAATGTAGCCTTATGGGGGATTTATATGCATCGATTTTCGCCGCACGACTAAGCTGCACGGCGAAAATCAACCAAGTAAATAGCAAATCGACTGGACAGCAGGTGACTAAAATCGCAAACGTAAAAGTACAGTAGGTTAGCGGCGGGTGACTAAAATCGACCGTGAAACTGTTTAGTCGCAGGATATCCTTCACCATTGAAAGGTGTGTTTTGCGCTGTGTTGTTCCGCTACTTACACCTGTCCTGCTCAAAGTTTTCGAAGCAAATGACCTAGTCGCTTGCGATTTCAGTCAACTGTGTAAATGGGGTTACTATGCGGCTTTGTGAAGCGATTTGGTAAGCGACCAGCCCCACGACGAAAAACGACCCATGTAAACTCCAGCGGCACGGCGAAAATCGACTCCACAGCTTTTCCTCACCAAGCGGAGTGTTTCTTTGGCCGTAACAATCTGAAAGCGGCGCCACGGGTCAGCGGAGACCCCCCCGAGCCTCCCCCCTCGACACGACACATGCATGTGTAGCTCAGCCCTGAATATGAGGCAGACGGTCCGGCTGACGCAGAAAATTCCCTTTGTCCAAAATTGGTTTGGTTATTTGATTGGTTTGGAATTCTACCTTTGGTGTTAAGGAAGGTTTGGGTGAATAAAGGAAATGGTACTTACTAGTAATAACAAATCTCTTTAGTTATTTCCGTTATCTCTAGTTGTTTTCTTGAATCGTTCAGGTGTGACTTTATCGAGGTTGACGACTTATTTTTTTAACTCTATTTTCTTTCAACTTGGAAGTGGATTTTAACTTTACGTAAATTTCTTAAATTATTTATTTCTTATATTATATTTCGAAGACTTACGTACATTTACCGATTGCTCTAGCGGTGAAGGAAAACATCGTGAGAAAACCTGCACACTGAGATGACCAGTGTGTAAAATGGGGTGGGCACAAAAGATCGTAGTGCCGCTTGGTTATTCCCGGCCCCCTATCATAAGATAAGATATATTAGCTATTATTGAACTAACTTACGTACCATAATTCCTATTATTTGCCTACTGCATAGGTAAAACATAATATTTTCTTCCATAATTTTTACCTTCAAATAAGTCTTCTTCGTCTCCGCTCAGTATTGCGTAGGCAGGATCGCTAATGATGTAGGTACGAAAATAACTTAAGAGTTCGGTAGCTACTAGTGAACTTAAACCCTAATTAAAAATTAAGTCCTTGTCTTGGAGCCGAATTTTGAGAAAAACAGAATTTTGATTATTATCGGGTGCCATCTTTAGAAAAGAAACTTGGAGGTTAGTAGGCATTCTCGCTAGAGAACCCATAATGCGTCTTTTAATTTAGGGTAGTCCAGTCACAGGATGTTCCAGTCTCCGCTATAATCTTTGCAGTGTAGAAGCATGCACGCTTTGTTCGACGCGTAGCTCCGCCATCGGATCGCGAGGGTGGTCACCTTATTGAGGCGACGGTATCGCCAGTATCGCGCTTTGCTCTGCCGTTTCGCAGCCTTTACTGCTATGCTGCCTTTAGCACTCCTTTCACGAGAAATTCTAATATTTTTTGGTAAAACGTTTGCTACCTATTTCTTTTATATATTTATTGTAGAATGCATAATGTTATCAAAACTGGGAATTGCGAGAGGTACAAAGGTCTTAATAGTTAGGATTAATTAACACGACACAGTAGAAATATCTTTGAATGATGCTATTCAGTTTATCGGTGTTTGATCGGCTGAGTCAGACAAGATAAGGAAAATTAAGCAATTTTAATATAAAATGGTTCCAACACGATACAAGTACTAGATTACAGTTCCAGGAACTTCTTAACTAGTGGCAGAAAAGTTACAAAATAGAAAAAGTGAGTCAAGTGACTGTGCAGCAGGTTTAGAACAAAGATCTAAGTTTTCCTTAAATATATGTTAGTAAGAAAACTAAAGTAAACAACTGAGAAAATCTGAGAAACCAAGTCGGCGCGAAAATATTAACTTCGCAAGAGGGAACTGAGTAATTAAGAGGGTCGGCACTCCCGACTAACAGCTTTAACTGTTTCAGATAACTGCTTAACTGGGGATACTTGGAAACTTCCTCTTGGCCTTTGGGGCAGGGCCGCTTCTAGAACAGAACAAGACGACTGCTCTCGAGCCGTTAGTTTTATATTTGGGGATTTTAGAAAAATATATCGTAAATCATAATCAGCGTGAAAAAGGATCTACGTATCTACGTAAATTCTAGTTAGTTATGTAGCCATCATTCAAATTATTGGACTACAATGAAAGTGGCAGACACTGCAATAAAATCTCTGATTCCTGACAATCTTAGTAAATATATTAGAAAAGAAAATCATAGGCACTTCTAAAAAAGAGCGTCGGTGACCTAGTGGCTAGGACGCTGGACTCCCATGTGGGATGTCCGGTTTCGAAACCATGCAATGCCATGTACCAATGATATTTCCGATTTTTTTGAAGACCGACGTACCTACTTTTACCGACTGCTCTAACGGTGAAGGAAAACATCGTGAGGAAACCTGCATGTCTGAGGAAATTAAAATTTTTCGAAGGCGTGTGAAATCCACCAATCAGCATTGGGCCCGCTCGGTGGATCATGGCCCGTGCCCCCTTGTGCACTGCAAGGGGAGGTGCTCATAGGCTGATGATGATGATGATGACTTCTAAAAATAATTTCCAGGAAACGTGAAAAAGTAACTCAAGGACCCAGACTTGGTCCGGTCCTGTTTTCACTATTGAAATATGAGGGAGGGGAAGGGAAATTGTCCAAAGAGAAATGTTTGGGGTGAAATGGTAATGACATTGAAAAGCAGGAGGGATAACAACGTCGGGAAGCAAGTTTGCTTGCTTTGGATTGCCCTTAAATATTGTGTATTACGTTTTACTTTTATTTTTTAAGGGAAAATAAATGTTTATGGGGGATTAACAGGGATATTGCTGTAACATTTTGGAAACTTTTTATACTTCAGTTGTTCTAGCATCAGCCAGGAGAAGCTGGCGAGCATTGAATTTTGGATTGGGTCTCCTCTAATCGGGAATCATCCTCATTTCTTAGTTTTTAGGGGTTTGATGAAGAAAGAGAAATCAGGCTTCTTTATGTTTCTCCGAAATCTGACCTCACATTACTAGAGATTAATAACTTTTATATCTCTATCCAAACAGACAGTATTGTCGCACCTGTTACAATAGAATTACTCTTAACCTTAAAGTAAATATATTTAGAAAACTTTCATAATAAGTAAGTGTGGAGATCTGTTTGCAGATGCGCTTTCTTTATATTTTCTACTTTATGTTGCATCTTAACTTTTAGCACAAGCTAAGTACAGTGGAATCAGATTAATCTTCGTGATTGTTTATTTTTTCTTTTAAATATTATCTAGTATTGTATGTTCTATCATTTTTATGCTTTATCCAGTTAATGGATAGGTACTTCTCATTGTCTAAAGTCATCTAACCACTTTTGCATCTTATTACTGTATTCTTGAACGATGTTACCATGTTCTACTAAGGATATTTCAAGTTCTAAAAGTTTTGAGAGCTGCCGGATATTATCTCTTTCATTCTTCTTCAAAATACCCGTATTTTCCTCCAAACCTCACTGAAAACCAACTTTTCCACTGACGCGACAAAGGACTTCAACGCCGTTAATCACTTTACCT
Source organism: Hofmannophila pseudospretella (assembly GCA_947369225.1). Lineage (NCBI taxonomy): Eukaryota > Metazoa > Arthropoda > Insecta > Lepidoptera > Oecophoridae > Hofmannophila > Hofmannophila pseudospretella. The sequence goes on from OX376331.1 coordinate 5,205,058, forward strand.
CTTTACAAAGCGAGAAATTTCTCGAAAAACGAATTTTCTTTGACAAGACAAATCCAATCTTCCAATCTACGCTCACTTGGCGTGTTCCATCGCGTTCCTTAACTACCCTCAGTTAAGCGAAATTACTTTATCTCCTCACCTTCGCAGTTCGCGGGTTTACACCCCCGTTCACCCCTCGATCCACCCTTACACCCCTTCCCGTTTGCGCTAATAAATCGTTAAGATTTCAGTGTTAGTTATTCTGGACAATCTCGTCGTTGTTTCTGCGTTTGTGTCATTTTTGTCTTCATGGCTTTGTGCTTTTTCTCAACGCTTTTGCATAGCTTCTGCGCTCTTTAAACTTTTTCTCTGTCTTGTAGTTTATTACTTAGCTACCTACCACGTACCGAATTATTGTTATTTACTATTATGTTTTCTTTTTTTAATTATTTTGGCTCCCATGTTTTTAAGTTTAAAAGCCGTTTAGTCGTGAATCTCAAAGAAAAACCTCGATCGGTTATTTGTAAGTTTTTATCTACTTAGAGTAATATTAGTAAAAAAAGTAGCTCTTAAGCAATGAAATGTAATTATCGCGTTATGTATGTGTGCAAATAAATTTTAATTCATTCATTCATTCCTTATATAGTCATTGGGATAGCTGATACCTGCAACACAGGATTACCTAGTATAGGTTTAGCAGCGCCATTTTGTATTTATGTGGTATTCATCATATTGTTATTATAATGTCAACAAAAAACAAACTTTTAAGTCTGATTTTTCCCTCAAATAAACAATTTAAATATTTATATTTATTACTAACTCTACCTACAAAGCCAGTTCTCAAGAAACCTTTGTCCTGTGGCGACGCACGACGCGCGCCACTACGATACAATACCTACTCACATCGGCGTAGAACGCGCTATCGAAATTTTCCTAGGACTTCGTATATATACGAGTTCCAAACATCCATAGTTGGACCAGCACATCTGGTCACCAGGCACAACACCCCGCCTGGTGGAAGATCTTCCCTTTTCCCTTTCATACAACTGACGTTACGTCATCCATGTCCTCACATAGCGCGTTTCTACAATTGGTGACCCCTACTACGAACACTTAATTGGATGGATCGTCCCTACAATTGGTGACCCTCGACATTGAACATCCAACAATCTTCTGAAGCAAGCATCATATCGATATTCCCGAATCAAGCTCCTGAGCCAGGTCAACAACAGCAAGCAGTCACACCATGAAGTTAATCAGGACCATCGCAGCCTCAAGGTCAAGCTTCCTGGCCTGCTCTTCATGCAACCATAAGAACATTTACATTTTACAAGTACCGAAATATTATACAAGTTCAACTTTATACATGGTAGAGATAAACATGCTATATTTAACATAACATACCCAGGTCTGAAATAAAACCGGGTGTGCAGGGTGGGGGTATTACCTACGAGGGCGTATGGTAGCCGGCTATTTTCCGAACAATTTCGCCCGGGTCGGGTCAAGAGAGCGTGCTAAAGACGGGGCTCTTTATGACTGCGTCTGTACCCGTGCTCTATGACGTCACCGTGGAAGACAATTTGAGCGCTTTTTGCTAGCGACTGTACCCTTGTGACGTCACTAGTTTCGTTGACGGTAGAAATTCAAGTAGAGTTAAGTAAAGAATTTGCCGTCTGAAAACTTTCCCATAATTCTCAGAATTTCAATTTGGTGTTCAACTAGGTGGAAATTTTGGGGAGTTCAATCTCGTAAGAATTATTGAACTTCTTTGACTGACCTTTTTTTTGGTATTTTTAGTTCAGTTAGTTGAACTAGTCAGACTTTTTTCTTTCTCCTTAGTTCAATTACGTGGAATCTTTATGCCAGTGAGTTTGTAAATTCTCAAAAAAATACCCAAAACAAATTACGTAAGCACGTAGGTAATGTACTTATTTTCTTAGGACTAGTATAATTTCAAAAATTAAGTCTCTACTTTCACATGATTGCGGATAAGTTTCAATATTAGAGGATGTTTTTTTTATCATCTATCTAACTTATCACAGAAATAAATCAAGATAGAACGTTGAAGTGGGCAGGGCACTCGTGTCTCAATCTTGCAATAGGTATACTGTAAGATTTTATTCATTCAGGGCCTAGTTTTCGACGTGTAGGTACCGATCAGAGCGGCTGTGCTAAAATGCCTTATTGTGCGATTTGTAACTGTAAGAACAACAGGTCAGTGGTCAATTAACTTCAGAGGTTGCCTGGAAGAGATCGCTTTAAGCGATAAGGCCGTCTTTGTACATATCGTGTTATTATTCCTGTAGTTTTTACTTTTCCTGTTTTTGTGTACAATAAAGTGTTTCTATCTATCTATCTATCTATCAGTGGAGGCATTTCGTTCGTTATCACTTTGGGGGCGTGGCTTATGAAAATGTTGACACATGCGATTCCTAAAATAGCTCGCCCGCGTCACCGTTCTATCTTGATTTATTTCTGTGTAACTTATGTTTATGTAGGTAACTACGTAAGCAGAGTCTGTCTGTCAAATTTCTCATACATACTGGCAACGACAAAAAAAAGCAAAAAGCTTTCTCTATGAAAGCGTGTTGCTGTGTTGGTAAAACCCCAAATACAGTCCACTATTCGAATTTTCCCCTAAACCCCAGCGACCTATACGCTATTCGTAACTTTCACATCCAATGGTATCTGAAAGGGTAGATATCTGAAAGTGTAACAACTTAGGTACCCATCCATATATTATACATAAATAAAAAAAATTAAAAAACTCCGTAGTATTTATGACATCACAGATCACAGATACTGTTAAAGTAAATTACTGTCTACAAAGTTGAATATAAATTACGAAAAATGTTTTATTAATATTGCACCTAAAATGTTTTTTTTGTATGAAAATTCAATAGCGGATCCAATGGGAATAAAAAATAATGTTAATTTTTTTATTATAAATGATCCGGTGCATACAGGATCCATTTTATTTTATTTTTTTATTTACTTATAAACCCGCATTTGACTTCGATCTCGCCTGATGGTAAGCGACGATGAGATCGACGATGGAGCATGCGGGTCCAGTAAATGCCTATTCACTCTGGCCTATTAATGGGAATAAAAAAAATACCGGATCGAATACCAAGCCATAATATTCATGCTATCTACTATGCTGCAAGACGCCGATAAGACCAGTGCTGGTAGTAGAGACCGATATGTCTTACTTATCGATACATTGTAACTACATTGTTACTTGATTGTAATTTGAATGTTCTGTTTATTTTTGAGTGGGAAAACGGATCAAAGACACAGACGGGATCGAATGGGAACTACTCAGACACACTCTACGTATAATAAGTATAAGAAATTCTCTGCGGTAATAGGTACCTAATGGATCTAAAATAGGTATAATGTAATATAAGTAAGTATATATTTAAGTTTATAATATCTATGAACACTTTTTGATTCCGTGTTAAAATTTTTGCTTATATGTATTTTTATCTATTTGTAAACTGTTTGCGTTCCTTAATGCTTGCTTGCTTATCGTATGGTTAGTGGCCAACCTATTTGTCAGAGTTGTTCAGGCCGCCCGTAGGCATCTGACATGGCTTAACGAATGATGTCGAACGACAACAACCGGGACCGACTGCTTAACGTGCTTTCCGAGGCACGGAGGAGCTCAGATGAAAATATGCCACTAGCGGTACCGACCGCGCCAACGTCGCTTGACCTGCACGATCACTTTCGGACCGTGCTCGCAACTAGACTACGAGCTCCACACACGCTACGTGTTCCTTAATAAATAAAATAAAATAAAAAATAATAAACTAAGCAAAATATAATGTAATATAATAAACTAAGCAACATATTATATAAACTCATCATCTTACTTTTTTTTCCACCAAACTAAAGCCTCACGCACACAGATGGGTGGGTCGAACGCAATTTTTTTCAATCCGAATTGGATTTACGAAACTAGTTTCATTCCAAATGACGAATTAATCTCTCGAAAGTTGTGAGGCGACGTTTTTTTGGGAGCGTTTCAGTTCGGATGCAACGAGCCGAGGAGAATTGGAGTGACATTTCGGTAGTGGGTAAAGGTGCGGGCACGTTGACGGAACTATTTGAGATTTGACAATATTAATGCTAAAGTAAGGTACTAAGAAATTAAATTTGTGGGTTTTACAGTATTTTGTAGTAATCTATCCTAACAATACTGTGTTTACACGTTAAGGGTTACGATCTAGCTCATAACTTTATATTGATTTTTCTGTAATATCTCTGGTTGTAAACACAACAGATTACAACCAGAGAAATTACAGAAAAATCAAATCTATCCTACACACAATATTAAATTAAATCTATCCTATACACAATATAAAAAGAAAAATACTGATTGACTGACATAGCCTAGACCAAACCGTTGGACCTAGAAGGCTGAAAGTTTGTTGAAAATGTTCATTACATACATTAGACAAGGAATAAAGCGGGATTTTTCGAAATTCCCCGGGATAAGGAGTAACAAGGATTTTAATTTCGGATTTGAAGTGGCTATATTTCCGTAACCGTAGCTATTCGAGTTTTCAAATTTGACAGTTATAATTAGACAATATTGATACACAGAAATTCGGAAACTTCGGTAAGTTAAAAGTATATCATCTAATTATGTTGATGTTTTTTATTGAAAAATGTGTGAAAAGTATCTTTTGACCAATCTCAGACTAAATTAGTAGTAGTAGTAGTAGTAGTAGTAGTAGTAGTAGTAGTAGTAGTAGTCGTTGTTAGTAGTTTCAATAGTTGTTTTATCTTTATAAGATATAATTATTGTATTTAATCTACTGTTAAGATACTATACGATACATTAAGTACTGTATTGTGTCAAGCATATGAATTCACAGTGTGTTAGTTTTAACTGTAGTCCTGTGCAATATTTGTAATAAAATAAAATAAATAATTCTTCATTTGTTTGCTTCAGAAGTACCTGTGTATAATTTAGGCAAGACGTATAATAATGTACTTGTAAAAAATGTTATCGGTGTCTGAGTGTATGAACTCTGCTTAATTTTTTATAGGTGGGTACGTAATTGGAGCAATTATGATCAATTTTTTTTCCGAATTTAGCCCCAGAAGTGTCCTTAAAAACTTTCTATATTTGAGAGAATACGGGCAGTCAACCATAGGCAATCAGACATTTAGGAACTATTTAATACGAGTACATTAGTAGAAATAATATAGGTATTAACAGGCAATAAGTAACATATAGGTAATAATAACGTCTGCAGTTGTTGTTGTTTTTTTTAAATTATCAAATATTAATCAAAATAATCATTATTTATTTATCAAATTATTGTCATTGAAAGCAATAAATTTAAGTTATGTAATGTTAAGAACAAAATCACCTTTAAGTCGTACACTTACGTCGTATTTTTGAATGTTTTTTAACTGTTTAGTAGCGGCTCTAGTGGTAAAACATTGCAGGATTACCTGGTCCTTGTCCTGATCCTATTACGCTGGCTCTCTTACCCATCCAAACCAAAACACAGGCGGATACTGCGTCCGGGACGCCTTCTTCTTTGGTTTGGTTGTTGCAGAAGCGTGGAAGATTCTCCCAATAAGCCAAGAAATGTGTCACACCAGCATTTTAATGAAGACTTGAAAGAGTTGTTTCCATCAGACATGGCTGTATGGGCTCAGTTCCCTTGGCCTTAAAAGAAACAAACAACGAAACACAGGCGGACATCCTTCCAACATTTGCGGCAGAGGTAACTTTGCTAGAGTACCACCTTCAAAATATCTTATTTACCTGCAAAATTACAATGACGAAATCAACGGTTGTGCACCGTTGCAAAGCTGACATCTTTGCGCCCGAGCAAACAAGCCCTGCAGACGTGATTGCAGACGTTTAGCTCAAATTGCAGTCGGTCCCGATGGCGCTGGCCATTGTGTTTTTTGCCAGGATTAGACCAATCCAATCTGATGAGAATGAGTTTGTTCCTTTCTTGGATGGAACTAGGGCACGTTATGGGAGGTAGTTAATAATTTCCTCCGACTCTTTCTCTGATATTTTGTTCACAATTTTGTTCTTGTGTTAAGTATTGAGAATTTATTTGTATCTGCTTTTCCCCCTCTTGTTTTACATAATTTGTACACGTATGTATGTATGTCTACTTATCATTCTAAATATCTCTATGTTAAAGGTATATCTGGAAGAAATCTCTTTTTGTAGAGATAAGATACCTGTGTATCTTGTTGTTGTTTCTTTTGTGATTTATGTGTGCAAAATAAAGTATATTTCTCAATGGATTATTTAATTATTTTTGTTTATTTATTTTTAACTTATATTTGTTTAATATTATTTTTGTTTTCTGTACCTAATTGTTTGTATGTCGCATACGTGGACATCACTTTTGAAATAAATTCTTTCTTTCTGATGTTATAGAAATAACATCACTAATATAGGTTTTTAAAATCGTTATAAATATTTAAACTTAAAAAGAGTTAATCAAAAAACTTACGAATTGGTGACGTTGTTCCTAAAATACGTAAGTACCTATGTAATTATCATTTGATTCATCATCCACAAGTTGGTGAAAATTAATTAAAATTTAAATAGCATGGTAAGCTTTTCCAGTTTCAAAAGATTTTTTGTAATAGTGGTAATCCTAATGCGAAGGATCGCCTGGGGTGGTACCACCCTCTTATCTATTTCTGCCGTGAAGCAGAGATGCTTGCATTTCTGTGTTCCGGTTTGAAGGGTAAGAGAGCCAGCGTAATTTCCGGCACATGAGGCAATCCATATTAGTCCTCAAGGTTAGCAGCGCATCAAAAACCCTCCAACATTAATACAGTGAGGTGAGATGTCTATGGGCGACGGTGACCACTTACCATCAGGTGGCCCGTTTGCTCGTCTGTTCTCCTTATTTAATAAAAAAAAATAGTTTTTCTGTTAGGTATAGAAAAGGATTCATTCTGCATAATGGTCAATCAATCTGAACAGTTGTTATGATACACCTTATACTTATATTTTAATTGTACAGGAGAAAAATAAAGAACATCTTACAAGAAATAATTATAGGGTACATTAGGTAGAGCTCATCTCAAAGAAGAGATCTCTTCCAGCTAAACCTAAGACATGGGGAGATATAATATGATAAAATAGATAGCCATACATACGTGTACCTACAATATAAAAGAAAATAAAAATATTACGAATTATATTCGTATAAATTCTAAAACTTTTTTCTATAAATTAATTAATAATACATACATAAAAAATATAAACAACATACATATATAAATATATATTATATTTGCATACTATTTAGGAACCACCTTGTATTCGGTAGAAAAATAAAGAGGTTAATTTTGGAACCTACCCTAGGTTCCAAAATTAACCTCTTTATTATTCTACCGAATCCTCCACAGCGTTTTCGGGCCGGAATGGTCTACGGGCTCCTTTTTTTCTTTCATCCACTGTCGGTACCTTTCATGAGAACATGGTTGCGTTTCGTTTCTGCACCGTTGCCTAATTCAATCAACCGTTTTGCTGCGTTTTGTTAACGCACCGTATTTGCTAATTGCTCAACTGCGCAGATTTTGTAAGTGGCCCTCGGGGGATTAAAATTAGTCGGGTATTTAGACTTCTATTGCGACAGTTTGAAATTGGACAAATAAGTATTTAAGTTAAGGTAAAGGGATCAGCAATATGAAAGTCCTTAGGATTCCTTATTAGAGCAGATTAACTTTACAGAAAACTACAAAAAAGAACTATTTCTTGTTCATTTCGGGATGATCCTTTAGATAGATGCCATACATTTTTTTTATTTTTTATAATTAATATATTAGCTACGACAAACAGGCAGACGGGCCACCTGATGGTAAGTAGTCACCGTCGCCTAGAGACACGTACAGTACCAGGGGTATTGCTTGTGTGTTGCCGGCCGTGGAGGGAGAGGACTTTTTTAACGTTCTTTTTGAAGCATCCCATGTCGTAGCGCTGCGGGAAAACGTCGGGTGGAAGTGAGTTGCACATTTTACAGGTGCGTGGGAGAAACGTTCGTGTAAAACGGGTCGTGGTAGACACCCAAGGCTTTAGAAAGTGCGGGTGAAAATTGAGCCGCCGACTAGTGGTGCGATTCAAGAAAGTAGACGACGGCACCAAGTCAAAAAGTTCTGAAGAGCACTCCCCATTAAATACGCGATAGAAGACGCAGAGAGAGCCAATATCTCTCCTTGTAAATATGTCGCGTTATGCGAATAAAATTAAAATAAGAACTTAAAATTTTGCTACCGAAAATGGCTATAAATATATTTTATACATAAAATAAAAGAAAAAAAAGAAAAAAAAAAAGATGAAAAATAAAAGTGGAAAAAATGCCTCAAAATAATATTATTTACAAATACCGCCAATACTATACTACCCTGTAGACGGCATTAGGCTCGCCACCTATCACGTTTGTCCAACAAATCTTACGGCGTAAAATGGGAACTACCTATGATGAAGGTGGTTCCTCTGTCTACCCGTTCGGGGATTATGGACGTGAGAGTTATGCTTATGGAATGTAAGTTAATTAATCGAAATAGTTAATCTATTTTTAAAAGAATTCGAGCACCGAATAGACATCCCTATTTGATACGTCAAACAAACTTCTAAAGGATCATCCCAAAATGAACAAGGTATAATAACTCTAATATATATGTATTGGCGGGTACTTGAACTTAGATACCTACTTAAGTTTGTCAATGACCCATGACTCTATTAATCTCAGTCGAAAAGAGCTCACCTCTAGGTCCGGCTTTAGGTCATCGGAGTTACAACTAAAATAAATTAAAAAGTTTATATCCATTACACATTTAAATTTATTTATTTTATTTAACAAGGCATTGGCAACACAGGCCATCAGCCTAAACATTAAGCGAATTAAAACAGTTTTTAGTTTTTCAGCAACAAAATGTTGTGGTTGTGGTGTAGACACATTTTAACACTCCTAGGAGTTATGACGGAAATTTCAACCGGTCCAGTCTCTGGCGAATTCTCCCGCCGCAGAATCACAGAGTAAAACTACGCAACGAACCACTAACAAGAAGTTTATTTTAAGAGTTCAACTCATTGTCACTGTTACTGACGTTTGTAAGACAAAACTACACCAATTTTAGCTATCAAAATCACCAGAAAACAATTTTTGAGTAATAAAATAAACACCGTAAAACCTTCTCCAGCGACTTTCCCGCCAAAACTCTTACACATTTAAAGGTTATACCAGCTGATTAATATTTTCAACTTCAACCAACGTGTTGATGGCATCAATCGTGACCTCTGTCAGCGGTTGATCCGCAGCAAATTGAATCGTGGTCCTTTTGAAAAAAGTAAACGCAGGAACGTTGGCGCCAACGCGCCCGCGATGTTCTTTATTTGAATGTCTGCTGCATTCCTAACCTTGTTCGTTTTTTAAAAGAATGTTGTTCTGACTAGCAGCTTGGAAATTTTTGCGGCCAGTTCTGATTTGACCTAGTTTTGGACTTTTTGGGATGTTCGAAATTCAGACATTACAAAAATTTTGAAAATGGAATTAGTGTTACGATGAGAGGGCGTTATGGCGCTACTAGTCCGATTTCGGTGGTGTTATGGTTTTTCATGTAGACCAATCATATTGATAAAGCAATTAAATCCAAAAGGCTTAAATAATTATTTTTTTAAATATTATAAATAATTATAATAAATTAATTATTTTTTCCATCAATGTGTTTTAAAAATATGAGATGTTTAAAACACACTGATGGAAAAAATATCGAGCAAAATTTTTTTTATGAGAGCCGCTCGCTCTTTGAGATGAACCGTAATTTTTTTAACTACGCTGCAAAACTACGCTGTACTAAAATAAGCCTAAAGTAAATACTCTAGATCGAAGACATACTAAAAAGGTGGCAGTTGAATTCTTGAGAGACGGCGTAATATCTGATCCAAAACTGTCTACGATAAAGCACCTTTAAAATTCTCTTTATGTAATAATTGATGACAGCGATTTCACCGACTTATGTACCGAGATATGATAAAGTATTTTATCGTAGAGACAGGCCGGTATGTGGACTGACGCAGCGGGATGCGGCGCGGCATGTCAGTGGCGGGACCACCCGCCCCATGATATGACGTAGTGCGCGTTTTTAAATTTCGAATTTTATAGTTCTAAACCTCCTAAATAAACAGTCCTCCCACACTGAGATCGCTGATAATAAAATGGGTAATTAAAAAGTTTGTTCATGGGAATTATTGGTAGTTTTTCAAATTTAATATTTGGACATTATAAAAAATCCTCGTCCATTTACTAAATATAGTATCAAGTAATACCCATGTCTGAATTTAATTCTAAAGGCTCGTGTAGGTAAATACCTACTCCCTATTCAATTCGGATCTTCATCATCCCTGAAATCAGCGCTGTGGCATGCCTCAGCATTATGCTGAGCTGGTGTACCCTTTTTGGCACTGTACCACACCAGATGTTCTGTGTTGCATGTATTAAACTTTGTATACTTCTGTATTCTGGTGTTTACAGCGCTAAATAAACGATTTCAATTTCAAATACTACATTACATTACATAGTGACCTGGGTCATAAAGACTTCTATAATAGAGGCTAACTTTTTTTCTCTTTAATTATGGCCCCTGCTAGTGTACACACTGCAATTTGGCCAATGACCGTGTTAGAATCTTGAAAATCACTTGAACGTTTTGGCTTCTTTTTTGAAAAAAAAAATAGTTTACCAATGTCGAGATGATGGGAGAGTCGTATGCATCAGGAATGCCTAGTGCCTTGCATTCCAAGTGTAATTGGAGGTAACGTTGCCGAATTCACACCGTCTGTAGTTTTCCACTCCCATTTCACTGTCTCATATAACGTTCACTTACTACGGATTTTTTAAGGTAAAATACACTAGTTTTACGAAAAAAATACCACTGTAAACCTCTTTAGGCTAACTTAATGAGTAGGATCGCTCTTGACATGAGACTCATCGTCATCACCAGTCCATATAGCTGGTACCTACGTCCTATGGCATTGGGTTCAGCCATAGACAACTGTAAGAACAATCATCTTTTCTGCTTCAATTGATTCGATTCTGAACACGAAAACCTTTCTTCAGGTTCATCCTTTCTTTTCCTCCAGTCAAGGTCCATATCACCAGTTCCACATCCACATGCATATCAACAGAATCCCGTAGCGCCAGGCCACGTGCTCTCCCACGGCGGCGACGCTTTGTCGGTACATCAAACGACACGCGCCCGCGCCGCCGCACACGAGTCGGCGCCCGCGCACATCTCGGTTGTATGTATTGGACAGTTGGATTTAAAAAAAAGACACTAGGTGCTCCTAAAATTACGGTATTCCTTGTGATGCAGTGATTTTTTTGGTATTTAGGGCCTTATTCCTGTCTTCTAGATATTGCGCAGCATAAGGATTGCAGGTTTCTTTGAAGTGGCAAGCGTCTGAATGAGAAGATCGGGCTCAATGGCGAGCCCTGGGAGAGGTCTTTCTGGTGGTGAGAGGTGGGCTGCTACTAATTATGATGATGAGTGTCAGCAGTAAAAAGGTGTATGAAAATAGTACGCATGCAGGGCAAAAAGCTCGAAACAGAAAAAGGCCTGTAGACATCACAAATGCGAATACGCAAAATAGAATACCTAAGTCCACACTTTAAGCTCGGGTACAAGTCTACCCACTGGCGTTGAACCCCGCGAAGTGCACTTACAATTACTCCACTCCACTGACAAGTTGTGATATTGGAGCTAAAAAAGTTGAGTGGTAAGTAACTGCATCTGAATCGGTTACAGAATTTCATGATTGAAGAACGCAGAAGAAATATGAATTTGTCTACTGCCGGCGCAACGAACTTTTGTGTTCTATACAAAAATGTATGTTGTATAAAAATATCCATGTCTAAGATTACCTAACTAAATCTTCAGCATTACACCCGTTCAATTCTAAAGAATTTATTTCCTGGAACACCGTCGCAGTGTATGATGATTGCGACTTGCGCCGACGCATCGCGCGATGGCGTCGCGATACGCATGTGTGCGCGACGCTAATTGACCAAACCGCGCAGCCGGTGCGCACTCCACCCGACCACTTTATTCTGCTTACGAGAAAACCCAGAATTATACTTTAAAGTACGTGATTTTAATACAAATGTTTACAGCCAGCGTCACCTACAACAGCAAAGATAATGTGGTGGCACGTTACAGCTATTTGAAAAATTATCTTGTAGCAGAAAAAACGGTTGTAGGAACGGTGACGCTGGTTTCACACGCTGCTGTTTGCAAATGATGAGTTCTCCGAAGGTTACTGATGTAGTGGATAGCACTACGGGCTATATCACTTTGTCGCTTTTACTTTTTTGACATATTCGTACGAATGTCAAGGAATTAATAACTAAAAATTATTGAGACATGGTTCCAAAGAGTATAGCTTGATGTGCCTTCCACTGTAGGTACACTTTGTCAAAAAAGAGTAGAAATTAAATAATGGCAACATTCCATTTATGGCAAATCACAATGACATTTCCATACAGTAAATGTTGCCATTATTTAATTTCTACTCTTTTTTGACAGACTATTTTTGTATTAAGTTATTATTTGAATCTATTTTACTGTCCCACACATTAACCACATTTTGTAGACGTTCTTCGAGTAAAAAACACCATTCTTACTTGAAAAGCACTACCGTAAAATTTGCAAGACAACGAAAAAAAGCTGGTGTGGACGCGACAAAAGCGCGGGAAAAACTCTGTACAGCGTTGTTAGGAAAAGACAAATCTATAGACAAACACACAATAGTGTGAAGAAGGGAAGTTTTGAAAACAAAGGCGAGGACGCACTATAGATACGAACCATTTCTAGCATGAAGGAACGAAAGCCTGCCGCCTATTTTTTCTTTCATCCAATATTTCTAGCTACTTTCAACCCTAACTCAAAATCAAGACACACGTCGGTATATCCGCCAAGTTCGAAAAAATAGGGACTCGCACTGAGTAATTCTGAGTAAGTACTAAGTAGTTCTATACCGTTTATAAAAGAGACTTTACTGGTAATTTCCGTATCATTTACTTACTTACTTTTTTAAAATAACTGTGAAAACTAGCACTAAAACGCAGGCGTGTCTATTCACCGCTAAACGGAGTCCCTTCCACCTGACTCCAACTCCAACTTTCCGGGATGTATCCGTACCGATTACCGACCACCTCAGCCTTTTGGGGTTAGATCTGACTTCCAACCTTAACTTTGGGCGCTCCATTGAGTTAAAAGCTTAGACCGCAGCCAAAAAATTGGGCATCCTGAGTAAGGTTAGGCGGTACTTCACGCCGGGACAGCTTTTAAAACTTTATCAAGCTTAAGTACGGTCGTGCATGGAGTACTGCTGCCACCTGTGGGACGGCTCAGCAAAGTACCAACTGGCTGTCCTTGACTCAGTGGAGAAACGCGCTTTGCGCCTTATAGGTGACGAATCGCTGGTGGAAGCTAGACTGCAAAGTCTGGAACATCGGCACAAGGTTGCCTATCTATCGGTATTCCGCCTTCGGACTACCAGCGGCGGGGAGGGGTTCCATCCTTATGTTGTTGATATCCCATCTGCTCGTACGAAGCGATTTGCTTCTTCGTTCATTATGCGAACGGCTAAGGAATGGAACAGCCTGCCGGCGTCTGTATTTCCCGAAACCTACAACCTTGGGATCTTCAAGGCCAGAGTGAACAGGCATTTACTGGACCCGCATGCTCCATCGTCGACCTCATCGTCGCTTACCATCAGGCGAGATCGAGGTCAAATGCGGGTTTATAGTCAATAAAAAAAAACTAACTTAACTTTCTAGCATACACTATTGTAACAAATTGATTTAACAGCCGATCAAATCGATTTTATGTATTAAATGAGATAAACATAGCCATGAAATCAAAGGTCTAGGCAAACTTATCTGGTTAACCTATGAGTGCTCGTTTTGTAAAGAAGTGACCATGCAAATAAAAGAGACGTTTTGGCACTAGTGGTGCGTGACTGTCTTGACCATCACATTAAGCGAGGCGTTTAGAAACTTGATACCAGTTCAACCTGGAAAAAACTGGACTTGTGCGAGTAGACTGACCTGCCTTGACCCTGACAAAAACCTATATTCAAAAACCTTATTTATGTAGATAGTTAGGTTTAGGTACCTACTTACATGATAAAATACTTTTATGATTACTTATATGGTATAATATTTAAAAAATAATAATAATCGAAAACTTAGTAGGTATAAATATTTATTTTACCAATAAATATTTCACTCACAAAACCTTGGTATCTTTAAGGCGAGTAAACTCGCGTGCTCCATCTCGGCCGCATCTTCACTTATCGTCAGTATCGTAAGGTATGCATAAGCAAATCACCGAACATTACTCTAGCGATAAGTCTAAATTAAAAATTGAAGAAACCTTCGACTTACCATTCTGGATATCATCATAATTTTTCCTGGTCATCAAAGAAAAAACGGAACCCTTATTCCTATAAGGGTTCCGTTTTTCCGTCCGTCTATCAAGACGTTTTATCTCAGGAACGGGTAGAGGAATCTTAATTCTTGTTTTAACTTTTTAAACGTAACTTATTTTATTTTTTGGCTGATAACTGTGTTTTATTGTTTTTATTCTAGTACCTAACTAAATAAATATTCAACGCTGCTACAGACATAAGTAAATTAAATCAATTTTTCAATAAAATTTGAATGAAATAACCATGAAATCAGTTAAATCGATCGACAACTTGCGAACTGACGTAGGAACCTAGTATAAAATATCGGTTATTTATTATATAGGCAAACCATGCTGAGATCTTTAGCCGAAGTACTCGTGTAGTAAAAAAAATGCAAATAAAAGTGACATTATGGCTGGCACTAGTTGTGACTCTATTGACGATAACAATGTGCGAAGTGTTTAGAAAGGCGGTTCCAATTCCACCTAGAGGAAAGACTAAACTTCCTACTATTCCCGAAAAAAGTCAAAATCACAGAAAAATACGTCATGTTCCTATAACGCCTTTTATAAAAAAAATATTAGGTTCTTATAAATAAACAGTGTTAATGTACGAGCATGCCGTAAATTTTTATTATTTATCTAACATAGCATAACATTATATGTTAATATGTTACTGTGAAATAAACCAGCAAACGAGCAACATCCTTTTATTTCATATTAGCCTTAACTTAGCATCAGAAACATCAGCATAGCAGCATAAACTATCGGGAACCGAACAGTTATAATTTGTGCTTAATAGTGATGAGTAAAGTAATCTGTCAGTTCATTAAAAAACAACTGCTTGTAATTTGAATTTTAGATAAAAAAAACCTGACTATTTTTATGACTACTGTTTATTTGCCTCAATAAATCTGTGTATGTAACAACTCTATATTAAAAATTTACTTATCGTTATGAGATGCACTTACCTACTATCTTTCTGATCATCACCAGATCCTCTAGGTTTCAGATGTATGATGTCATATTTCGAATGAAAGTGTGAAAACTTGCCAAGTTAGCGGTTTAGTTTTAAGCAAGCAATAATTTGTCTATTTAAACATTGTTAAATATTTCTGTACATAAGTCTGCAGAAACTTTGATTTGGCACCTATACCCACTTAAATGTGACAGATCCACTTATTCCGTGACCGAACTTGGCCCCTTTTTATATTTATGTTTTGGTTGGGATATATTTTCACATAATCTTTCAAAATATTACATATTTCACTCGAATGAGTGTTAATTTTCTACGAAAAATATTTGATTTCTTGGCATCCTTCATTTAAACCAAGTAAAGTGCATATTCAAACTCTTCACTCGATAACTCGAAAGAATTAAAGACTAGAAAATGAGAACTAAATGAGAAGTTAGTTGAGTTAAAAAATCTGCGTTTTCTTTCAGTTTCTTTAAGAACAGTACGTTATGAATTTTTTCCTACAATTATGGCTGGTGGCACTGGTAGGGTGTTAGCGTTCATTGGAAAACCAGTTTACTGCTACTTTACAGCTCGTCATATCTACATCAACTTTTTTGTCATACGTACAAAAACGACAATGCTCAGGGCTTACAAAAGCTTCCTCCTCCTCCTCCTCGCGTCGTAATCCTCAACGCTTAGGTGTCACCTTCTGGAGGATGATCTTCCATTTATTTCTGTTCCCGGCGGTGTGGATGACATCGTGAATTGTAGAGTCAAGGGTGGTGCGGATTTTGTCGGATCAGCGCTTCGGACTACGTTCTCGAGGTATCTTCCCTTCCATTTTTTCGGTCACAATAAGTTTTTCGAGGTTGTCACTGTCTTTCCTGGCAATGTGACCGAAGCACTCGAGAATTCTTCGAAGGCACTCGGAGGACAGTCGTGAGGTGATTTTAAGTTCACGTAGAATGGATACGTTGGTACGATGTGCTGTCCACGGAATTCGGAGCATATTTCTCCAGCGCCACATTTCGAAGGCATCAATTACAAAAGCTTACACATTGTTAAAGCACAAACATACAACAGTACCTATTTTACTTTTACTTATGTACGTTTCAGGTTCACTAGATGCAACCTGTATTTGGATTGGAAGGATACTGGAATTTAGAGTATTTTCAATCAAATATTTTCATTCCTTCATCGAACTTAAATCACGTGCCTATATAACCCCCTTAATCTGCCACCCAACCTTAACTATTTTGAGACTAAATATGGATCATTTAATACATTAGATAGATAGATAGAAACACTTTTGTACAAAATCAGGAAAAGTAAAAACTACAGGAATAATAACACGATATGTGCGCCCTTATCGCTTAAAGCGATCTCTTCCAGGCAACCTCTGTAGTTAATTGAACATTAAAGAGATTAGCAACAGTGTAGTGTGAGGATATGAAAATGGTTACTATTACTTAATATACAGTAAATATAGTAAAATAAAAGTAATATGATATACATAAATAATTATGTAGGTATACTAAAATAGTTAAATGCATAGATATACATAATATAAATAAATAAACATATATAATAGATAGTAAACAATAAATAGGTAAATATACGACATAATAATGAAGATAAAATGCACAACTACAACGACAAATAATGATGAGTGAGACCCGCTTTAAACGAAGTCAGGGATTCCGAATGCCGAATTAGACGAGGAAGTGAGTTCCATAGGTGTGCTGCCTTGACAGCAAAGGAGTCAGTGTAGTATCTGGTACGACACATTCTGAATGAAGCGAATTAGAATGTACCCTACATTCTAATTCGCTTAACAGCAAAGGTGTTGTGGGATCCATCATGTTCATTGAAATGCATGGCATTGACTGTTCCTAAGTTATATTTCATGTCTAAAATTAAGCTTTCTTATTCTTTATAACGATTCATTAGGTAATGGTAGAAGAATTTGAACCCAAACGTTTGCAAAAGGTTAATTTATGAAATGGAATTTGCTTAATCGAAGACTGAAAACGTAATCATCGTTATGGTAACATTGGAATAGGTGTAAGTGATGTTAGGCCGTACAAAGATGAATAAATACATAAATAAGAGCACAGACAAGATATAAATAAATAAATACAAATGGAGGCTACTGGCGCCACGCTCGCCGCCGGGCGCGATCTTCTTATTGCCTAATATCTGGACATGGGAACGCGTAGAGAGGCAGTTGAATTGTAACTATGTTTTCATTTGTATTACAATTACCTATTTGTAACTTTTTATTTGTTTGAAGACGGTTTTTATTACAATTAACATTGAGGCGACAAAAGCACCTAGCCAATATATTTAAAATTCAAACTTCAAAACTTCAGTTATTTAAGTATTTATTCATGCGAAAATAGATTACGATCTCTTCAAGGAAGTTCTAAGTACTACGGTACCTAAGTTGTTAGGTATGCTGAAGCATACATGTTTATGACAATCGTATGCAGGAAAACAGAAACCAATCCGACGTAAGCTAGGAACGTTAAGTTTTCCATATTTATTGCCTTTTTCGTAAATAGTTGGAAGTTTGGTTGTTTTTGTAGTTTGACCTGGTATAGGGTTTGTAAATGCCTCGCTCATTGTGATCAAGACAGTCACGACTAGTGCCAGCCAATACGTCGCTTTATTTGCATGGTACAACTTCTTTACAACACGAGCACTTCGGCAAAAGTACTCAAAACTGATTCAGATGTTGAAAATAGTTTCGCCTTTTATACTGAGCTCGCGTTCTTAGATTCAATTAGGCGCAAAACATATACAAGAGGCGTGTCGGCGCAACGTCGTCGGCACGCCGCCTCTGTCTGTTTTGCACCCGTCGCTTTCATACATTTTGTATGCAAGTAGATTAAGAGGCGTGCCCTCTCTGCATACAAAATGTATGAAAGCGACGGGTGCAAAACAGAGAGGCGGCGCGCCGACGACGTGGCGCCGGCACAGCGCGCTGCCGGCAAGCCTCTTGTATATGTTTTGCGCCTTAGGTTTTCTTTTAGACCTTAGATTTTCTTTGATTTCATTGCTATGTTTTTCTAATTTAATACATAAAATCGATTTGATCGGTTGTTGAACCAATTTGTTACAATTTTGTATGCCTGAAAGTTAATTTTGACATGAATTCAAATGAATGTCTTACGTTAGGTACTATTAAAATTATGTAACGCAAAATATGTACTTTCGAGAGCTTCGAGATAAATTATATATTTCGAAAAGAAAACACTGTTAGTATAATAAAATTCAGATCATACAAAATACTCTCTACAATAAAAAAATATTGTGACAACTTTAAAAAAATAAAAAAAAATAAAAAAATATCTATCTAATATATAAAATTCTCTTCTAAAACGCTTTCCATAATGCTGCACACCTACTACCTCTTTCTCGAAATAATTTCCTCTGCCCGAAGGTTGCCTGGAAGAGATCGTTCTTAGCGATAAGGCCGCCTAAATTGTACTTTACTATTTCCTTTTCTATCTCTTGTTTGTTGTTTTATATCAATAAAGTGTATTTTAGTTTTACTTTACTTTACTTTCGTTGGAAACCTACTCCACTCCGTTCCCTGTTACTGGTAGGCTTATCCGATTTATAAACGCAATATAGTATTTGTATAAAAACAATGGCCTTATTATAGGTGGTTCGGTCGTGTTCGCGTCGGTGTTCGTCGTGGTTTATTTTGCAGGCTCTACATTCGCCAAAAAGTCGAATTCGGGTTACACGCGTTCGTTCTGTTTAACTTTAATCCTGTTGTGAAGTGTGGTACTTTTTGTTTCCACAAGATTTAGGGGTTTGCTTGTGGCTTACCTACATCGGAGATGGAAATTGTTATGTCGATAATCGATGCTCGCTTTACGTGTGTATGGTTGCAGTTTCGATCACATGTAGGTGATTACAGATCGATTTACAGTCTGTGAGCTTAGAAAGGGATTTGGGTATGGGGTAAAATCGATCTCTATCTTTGCCTTACATTCGCGTATCGTTATCAATAACCGAAGTCTTCTGTAAAACCCAAATCCCTTTCTAAGAGCTCACGGACTGTACTATACTCGTATACCTACCTGTACATAGTCAGTCTGGGTATCTATTAGGGATGTTACGAAGCTTCGACTCCGACTCTGAAAGGTCGGAACTTCCGATTGATTTTACAGCTCCGACTCCGACTTCGGCTCTGATAATTTTGAATCGGAGGTTATACCGAAGTTATGTTGTGTGCAAACATTCAAATATCAATAATTTATTAAATAGTGTAAGAATACATTTATGTATCATTATTTATGTATTCCTACACTACTCTCTAAAGGAACATGTTTTATTGCCGCAAACGTCATCATACATTTTTTTGGGCCAGTTCAGCTATAAAAAATAAAAAACTGTTTAAAATTTGAACTTCTTCTGAACATCTCGCTTATACCTCCGCCTTCGACTCCGGTTCCGACTCCGACTCCGATAAATCAAATTTAAAACCTTCGGTTTCCACTCCGGTTCCGGTAAAACCACCTCCGTATCATCCCTAGTATCTATCTATGTAGATACTTACTACCCCTTTAGGCGTACCTATATAATTATTTCTACCGCAAATTTCTGTCTGATGGTAAGAGAGCCACAAACCCAAAAATAATTAACCCCACATGAGGTTCTCCATGGTGTACCATTTAAGCTCTCAATTAAGATGTCTAAGTCTATGGGCGACGGTCTTTCCTTGTATTACTGTGTTTCAGTTTGATGGCTCAGCCAGGCTCTCCATAAGTATATTTAAGTCTCCAAGTGAGATGTCCAAGTCTATGGGTGATGGTGTTTGCTTGCATTAATGCTGTGTTCTAGTTTGAAATCAGAAGCCAGCGTAATTACGACGTTCTCGAGTGGAGATATCTATGGGTAACAGTCTTCCCCTTTCATCGTTATGGATCAATTCTTAGGCTTGCTTGCTTATCGTATGGTTAGTGGCCAACCTATTTGTCAGAGTTGTTCAGGCCACCCGTAGGCATCTGACATGGCTTAACGACTGCTGTCGAACGACAGCACCCGGGACCGACTGCTTAACGTGCTCTCTATTCACGGAGGAACTCAGATGAAATATGTCACTAGCGGTCACCCATCCATGTATCGACCGCGCCAACGTTGCTTCTTCTTCTTCTTAAATTCTTAGGCGAGTAAAATGTTATACGACAATATACTCTCCCATAAAGTAGCCTTTTCGAACACCATCATCAAATAATTCAGCCGCCGTTTAATCAGTCTGTATGTACATCTATACCACCCAGAGAATACTAGTTGTAGGAGTTATCGAGCCGCTTCTCTTTTATTATTACAATAAATATAAATCCAACAACACCCGTTGGGTTTTGCGATAGATAGGTGAAGGCAAATACCAGAATTGTCGGCGGTTTCGTAGATTTAAAATTCGGGGGACCCTGAATTTTATATTTTTTTATTTATCTTTTGATAACACGGTTGAGTTGAAAATTGAGAGGAAGAAATTTGGCCTCAATAGGCTCCAAAATGGGAGGTTCAATGTTATTTTGAGTCAGCCCTTATCAGATAATATGAAACACTTACTGTTATTTGCTCAGCTGGCTCTCAAAGTGAGGGCTGACTCGAATAATACTTGAGCTTCCCTTACCTTTTCTTAGTGACCCTAACGAGGCTGACATGGTCACCTTGTCATGTACCAAAACCTTTAAACAGAGATTTTAAAAAAAACAGTTACGCTTAGACAAGTCAAGGAACAATTATTATCCGTTATATTATAACAATAAAATTACTACTTACCCAAAACCCGGTGAAGCTGTAAAGGTCACTAGGACCAACAGCAATTATCAGTACGAAAAAAAAAAAAAAACTACTTACACAATACTTGCTGTTGTAAAAGGGCATTGTCGAAATAAAAATATGGCTGTACATAAGGCATTGTCAATAACCGATGACCTTAAAAAGGTGACCTAATCGTACTCATCATTATCATAGGCTGATACGTCTATTGCAGACGATTTAAGCAGCGTCGCGAAGGCATCGCTTTTCGTGAATAATAACCCTATTCGGGAGCGGCACACACGAAATAGAAAAGAGTGGTGTACAGCCACTGGATGCCGCAAAGTAGCGGAACATGTTTTCAGAAGGATCATTTCTATCATATATACCTACCTCTGTGGTAGTAGCTATCATTGTCGACCTGACGGTACCCGAAGAAACCTTGTTGTTATATTAAAAAACGAATTCACTTCTATCCGTACGGAACTCTACAAAACATATTGCGCACGCGTCAAAAGGAATGCGTTTGTTGCTCCGCCGACGGCCTGTGATTGGTCGGCGACACGGCGCCGGTACACGAACGTTTCAAATTTCGAATCGACTGTAACAAATTAACGATGTTTCTGTTTTGGCCTTGATTACTCTTAGTCTTGGTGTAACACAAGCTCCTTAAAATAACTGATCATATAGACCATGCAAGGAAACATGAACCAGATAGAAGAATTGCTTGCTTAGTTTAACATCAAACGTGTAATACAAAATATACTCTTTCACAATCATCACCAGCCTATTAATGTCCCCAATGTTGGGGCACAGGCCTCTCTTTGCACTAAGGTTAACGGGCCATGATCCACCGAGCGGGCCCAGTGCTGATTGGTGGATTTCACACGCCTTTGGAAACTTTCCATTTGCTCAGACATGCAGGTTTCCTCATGATTTCCTTCACCGTTAGAGCAGTCGGTAAATGTACGTATGTCTTCGAAAAAATCCGAAAAACTCATTGGTACACGGCATGGTTTCGAAACCAGACCTGCCGCATGGGAGTCCTTCCACAATACGACTGAAATAAAAATAAAGACCTGAAGTAAATCGCAAATACAAAAGAGGCAATTTTATAACTACCCTTCATAATACACCGTGTAATTTCGCAAATGAATATCGCTGTATTTAAGCAACCACGATACCTCGACTAGCTCCTCAACCGACCATTTTCGCCTAAATAATAAATCACCCCTTATTCTTAAAAGTACACCACTTAACCCTACCGCGTACAACCCTTCATTCATAATTCCACAATCCCTACGGGCGTTAATGTCACGCCTCTACTTTAGAACAACAAAACTATCCATCTAACGTTAAAACATAACTAATTTGAATTTTAAGCAAAGGTTTTAGCGCACAATTTAGAACGGTAGAAAAATGGAGGAGAATGGGGTAATATAGCACACGTGGTTAAAGAATAAGTCTTCAGGTGCTCGACAATGTTATATTTACGACTCGCATGACTCTTATGGTAATGGAATAAGAAATAAATAGTCTCTGGGTTTAGAGTGAAGTAAAAATGCTAGAGCTCAGGTGACAATCATGACGCCATGTTGGTTTAGTGGGGAGGTGGGGGGAAGGAAAACTATGGGGTGACTAATAAGAGGTTTATACCACTTTAATTGGCTTGCGACGTCTAAAATTTAATAGGTACGGAGGTAGTTCAAATCGATAGCGCATATTTTATTAAAGAAGCCAAAGAAGTATTGTGTCCTTTGACAGTTTGGAAGTATCGAACGCGATGTGTAATTAGAGTCCTTCGGTGTAAAAATTTGATGAAGCGTGCTAGAACTTTGATCGTATTAAATATATGTTCGGGTCGAAAATAGAATACTTATAATAAATATAAAATTAGTTTACATTTGAAATGTTGTGTTACTTTTTCGATTTAGGACCTACTCTAAGTCTCACTATAGGTTTAATTTATTTAGGGGCCGTCTATTAATTACGTGAGGGGTTTTTGTAATATTTGGACCCGTCCTCCCTTCTGGTGAGATTTGGTAAGATGTGGAGGGACCCCCCTCACCCTCACGTGAGTTTCCTCCCATAATTTTTGTTCGATATGTTCATGAATTTTGCTTCGTGCCACTAATAAAGGCGTTACTATGATAGAGTATTCTATCAAATACGGGTTTAATTAGTAACAAAAATAGAAAATTGAAATTGGAAACGTTTATTTAGCACTGTAAACACCAGAATATAGCAAGTACACAATACAGAAGTATACAAAGATTAATACTTGCAGCATAAAACATCCGGTGTGGTACAGTGCCAAAAAGAGTACACCAGCTCAGCATAATGCTGAGGCAAGCCACAGCGCTCATTTTCAGCCGACCCCTCATTGACGGCAAGGACAAAAAAAAATACGACAGTACAAAGTTGACATGAGATTTTCATTGCCCCACCCGGGAAATGAGATTTGGTGAAATTTTGTCGGACCCCTCCCCCCATTTTGAGCTCACGTAATTAATGGACGCCCCCTTATTTACTCGAAGTTCATTGCCAAACCTTGCATAGATGCCGACTCAGTCTAAATCATCAGCCTAGATGTACTATGCCAATGACGACTACTTAGGTATCTATATTTACTTCTATCCTGGTAGTAATTATTTCCGACTCTATATATTTTTACTTATTCCCTTTTGCTGCACTTTCATCTTAAGTACTAATTTCCACGTCTTCCTCTTTATATTATCCATAGTCACACACCACTAATTCTTTTCAAACATTCGTAGGTACTTCCAAGATCACTTCGTTATCAATCATCATATATAGCATTGTGAATAGAAATCTATTAGCTTAGTTGGTAAAGGAAAATATTTCCTTTACCATTATTCAAATCTTTCTTTTAAACTTAAAAAATATCTGAACAAAGAAAGAAAGGCCTCAGCAGAGGCTTCAAGGATTCCTCAAGTGCTAATTTGCAGCTCTCCACCGGGTTAGCACTTATGAGCAATCGTCCGCCTCTTAGAGAGGCTGTATTAGGCTATATTACGGCTGTATTGGCCTCGAGTCCACCTCCAGCCCCGGTCGAGTGAGCCGTCTCCATGACACCTTTGGATGTCCGGTTGAGGTGGTACCATTTGTTAGTGGAAATGCGAGTTTAATTCGAATCGAAATGTATGTCACAGGAAGACATATTGAAATATAAATTCAACGACAATATGAATCCTCACTACCTATGCCATATGGTGGGATTAACCAAGGAAGTTCCAGTACTAGACTATCATGGGATCAACCTACCAAACCTAACCTGTAAATATTTCCAACGTTGCATGCAGCTAATAACAAGGAGGGCAATACCTATTCCTTCTGTCGTATCCATTCAAGTAAATACAACAAAACAAAATCATATAATAACCCATAATTTTGGCATTTTGTGAAATGGACGTTTCTGTAAAGCGAATGTTTTGGACCTACTTTTTATGTCCACTGTACACACTCGCCGAGACACCCCGAGACAGACCGAGGACGAGTGTGTACAGCGGGCATAAGAAGTAGGTCCAAAACATTCGCTTTACAGAAAATCCATTCAAAATAGCCAAAATTATGGGTGCTGCAACGTTGGAAATATTTACAGGTTAGGTTAGGTAGATTGATCCCATGATAGACTAGTACTTGAACTTCCTTGGTAATCCCGCCATATGACATTGGTAGTGAGGATTCATATTGTAGTTGAATTTTGTAATGACTTTGATTTGTTTAGCTGTTAGTGTCTATTATTCACCATGTTTTTTTGGGTTTACCTATATATTGTGTTCATTCTATCTTCTATTCATATAACGTTTTTCAAAATCATGAACGTTACTCTTAAGAAGTCACTTCAAAGTCACATTTCCGATCGCAGTTCCGTAGTAGCCGTGTCTAGAAAGGGTCATCTCAAGGGGGTCAAGAAAGGGGGTTAGGGGTAGTGGACTGAGAGAGGGAGGAGTGGAGAGTGCTCCGGACACTTGAGGGGCGAGCGACCCAAGTGCCGACAGTGGCTTTTCGCAGTCCGCATTGCTATAGTACAGATTTGGAATGCCGTGATTACATTACCTACTATGGTGTATGTGGGTACTATATCAAGGCATCAGTGGCTAGTGCGGGTAACTACGGCAGGTCTATATTCGATCCCAACCTAACATTTTGTCATATTTTTATTCATGATTTCTTTTTCGATTTTCGACTTACGATTCTTGCGATCTACCTACAGTACATAGTTCTAAGGTACTTTCTCACTAACGACCATCGAACAAACATCCAGTTGACATTACGTATACCTATCTTAAAAACAAACTTTCGCTCTAACGTATTTGTTGTTTGAAATGCGGCGTAATGACGCGCAGTATGTCATTGTATACGTAGTAATTTATATATTCTTTGCCTATACTAAGTAAATAATTAAACTTATTTTTACGACCATTTTAGTTTTAGCATTGATGCGACAGTGTGAACGCTGTCTCGTGATCCCACCTACATTGTCCCACCATTACTCGTAGTCCCACTAGCCTGAAAATGTAGGTTCGTGGTCCCACTGCATAGCGGGACTGCCAGTAATAGTTGTAGATTACAGCTCGTGGTCCCACTCTATTTTTATTATCAAGTGTAATGAAGTCCTTCATATACTGGCCACTTTAGTTTTTTATTGAGAAATAAGAAATAATGGTGTTTTTTTAAAAAATTACCATTATTTAAGATTGAAGCCAAACAAGGGCTTCGTCTTAAATATAAATACCATAATCGGGAATCAATACAAAAAGTGAAATCCGAAACAAAATCTGTTCAGACGTTGCTAAGACTTGCCTTGACAGACAGACGAACGCACCCGGTGACTTTGTTATATACCATGTCATCAACACCATCAGCCTATTAATGTCCCCACTGTTGGTGCACAGGCCTCCCCTTGCACAAAGGGGTACGGGCCATGATCCACCGAGCGGGTCCAGTGCTGATTGGTGGATTTCACACGCCTTCGGAAACTTAATTTCCTCAGACATGCAGGTTTCCTTCACCGTTAGAGCAGTCGGTAAATGTACGTAAGTCTTCGAAAAAATCCGATAAAACAGAAAAACACATTGGTACATGGCATTGCATGGTTTCGAACCTGGACCTCCCGCTTGGAAGTCCTAGCCATTAGACCACCGACGCTTTATACCATGTAGTGATGATAAATATTCTTTGTTCAAAGGAATTCGTCTTGTCATCAGCGAACGAGCAAAAGGTCATATTCACACAGATGCAACCTCATTTGACCCTTTAATTGTCGCTGTCAACTAGTAATTGACCACATCGCATCCTATTTAGCTGGACCACCCATGAACTCATCAACCCATCCTCATTGGCGGATCATCTTTAGAGAACTTGCAGTATTCAATTTGTGACTAAGATAATATACTTTGGCGATATATTCGTAGGATTCCTCGCAGATTCAGCCTAGTGGATACAACCCCTTATCTGCCACAAAGCAACAATGTATATCTGCCCCCGATTTGAAGGGTAAAAGAGACGGCGTAACTACCAGTACATGATGCACTAATCGGAAGATGCACCAAACATCCTTAACGATAAGTCTTCACTAAAATAAATAAGTATATCCTTTTCTACGCCATAGCTCTAGATGACACGAGACTTAAGGAAGCCTCAACTTTAAGGACGTTTCTTGCAACTCGCGGTAACGGTACAAGCCTCCCCCCCCACCGATGGGCCAGAGGGCCAGTTTGTTATATCCTGCATGACCCTAATATACTTATAGCAATACGAAGTATGAAATATATTCATAGCATAAAACTGAATCTGATTTCCCATTGCCACAAATTGTATGTAAGATCTATTTTTTTTTCGGATAACTTGATCCATTGTGTTAGTGTATTTAAAAACTATGTTAGTAAATATAATCAGCAAAAATTACGAGTTTTTACACTTCGATCAGATGCTGATCATTCGATCATCACCCGAACGAAGTGTTTATGGATAGGGGAATCGTATTTATCCGCTATCACATTCAGGATGCTGTTGGAGCTATGTGTGTTCTCTGTTTTTTCTCTTTGATGTGTATAAATGGATTTGTATTTAAGTATGTGTTACATAACATATCCAAGAGAATGAAACACAAACTATTGAAAAAAAAACTGTATCGATTTCATAAACGTCACTTCGAATTTGTACCAAACAGAAAACGTATCATGATAGCTTGACAAAAAAATCTGACAACTTTTTACCACGTCACCGTCCATAATCTTTACGTACCTATAGTAGCCAAGAACAAGGTTTCGTTTGGAAAGATTACTATCAATCGATGTGTCTGTCCGCTCTTCGTAGTTCAAAAAAATAGGGAAGGCTTCGTTTTTTTAATGAAAATTATAGACAATTTATTTATATTAGGTGGTAGATCCAGAAGTACAGGATCGCCTGGGTTAGTACCACACTCTTATCTTTTTCTGTCGCAAAGTTTCTTGCGCCGCTTCTTTCCTTTCAGCTATAGTACCTTACGAAGCGGTGGTAGAGTAAAAAAATATGTAAAAATGTACTATATATAAGGTACTTACTTAGAATAAAAACATTTTGATTTGATTTGATTTGCAGAAATGCTTGCGTATCTGTGTTTCGGTTTGAAGGGTACGAGAGCCAGCATAATTACCGGCACAAAAATTCTCAAAATTAGCAGTGCATCGAAAACCCTTTAATAATAATACAGTGAGGTGAGATGTCTATGAGCGACGGTGACCTATTACCATCAGGTGGCCCGGTTGCTCGTCTGCTCTCCTTATTTAGTAAGGTTATAAAAAAGATAATTCGTTAGTTAATCTAGGGTTAAATTTTCGCGGTAGCGGGTCTTAGGACCATAACTTGGCGTAAAAAATTAGAAAATTAATTTTTTCCAGGACAGTATGTTTGAAAATATCATCTATTTGCCAATTTTGACATTTCTAAAATTCCACTCCGTTGGTATAACAGAGTCAACTGATCCTTATCTGACATGGAATCGATAGGCATCAAAAAAAGAAAAAGCTATTCTGTTAATGCAGTTTTGAATATTCCAACGTCCCTAAAAAGCTCCCCTAAAAAGCCTTAAAAGTTCTAGTAACTGCCCTGTCTAAACATTCCAGCCTGTAAGTTAGATACTTATACAGAGTGGCCCAAAGAGTGACATCAAAAGGAAAAATCTAGAATTATTTTTTGCGTGCCATGTTTGGGGTGCTATCTTTTAGAGTGCCATCTTCTTGTCGGTTTACTTGAAACAATACCATGCAAAGACCTTATTTATTATATCACAAATGTAAGGACATGACTATGTAGGTATCTACCTCAGATCTATTATACTTTTTGCTCATCAACTCACAACTTTCAAAATTTACGCTTTGGACATCGCGATATTTTGGTGAAAAATGTGTGGAGTCTTCTGTTGTTTAAATCGATGTGTAGTAGTAGGTATACCTATAGTTGATTTGTTAATCGGATAATCTACAAGATGGCGGCACGTGATTTATAAACGAGGCGCAGGCGCCGCTCACCGGTTTTGTGGTTCCCAATCTTTTCAGATGGGAAAAGGCACTTTTGAAGGGTTGATAATTGTTTTGTACCTACAACTAAACTACAAGAGTTATATAATTATAAGTTTTTGATGACGATGAGACTGTGCAGAGCCAGTCTGAAGAGGTATCACCCTTTTACCTATATACTTCCGCGGCTTCTGCCACAAACCTGAAATGCTTGCATTGCTGTGTTACGGTTTGAAAGGTAAGAAAGCCAACGTAATTACCGGCACATGAGGCACTTCATGTAAATACTCAAGGTCAGAGCGTCGGTGGTCTAGTGGCTAGGACAACGGACTCCCATGCGATGCCATGAACCAATGAGTTTTTCGTATATTTCGAAGACTTACGTACATTTACCGACAGCTCTGACGGTGAAGGAAAACATCGTGAGGAATCCTGCACACTAAGATGACCAGTGTGTAAAATGGGGTAGGCACAGAAGATCCTCAAGGGTCTAAGTGCCGCTGGGATTATTCCCGGCCCCCTATCATAAGATAAGATAAGTTCTCATGGTCAGCAGCGCATCGAAAAACCCCAAATATAGTGAGATGAAATCTCTATGGGGCGACGGCGACAACTTACCATTAGTCAATATAAAAAAGGTAAAAACTTATTTTGGATATTAACGTTCTGATTATTTCTTCTTATCTTCAAGTTTTTTATATTGTTCTTCTTCTTTCTCAGTCCATTAATGCCAACTGCTGGGTATAGGCCTCTTCCTTCAAGCACCACTTCATTCGGTCTTGTGCTATTCTTACCCACAGTTTTCCCTGTATTTTGACAATCAATCATCAGACCAACGGGCTGGTGGTTTGCCCACTGACCTATATTAATTTCCATAAATAGGTAAATTCTATCTAAAAGCTACACCTATCTTCTCATATTTATTCCATTTTACACATTTATACAATCTATATTTGTAAAAGAATTTGAATTATTTTAAGCTTGAGCATATTAATTTATTTCAAACTCTCTCTCTCTCTCTCTCTCTCTCTCTCTCTCTCTGTTACAGGTAGGTAATGATGAGATGATAAGATTCATCACAAAGAGGATTTCACAATATAAAATTCTCAAAAAAGTTTGAACACGACAGTCAACCGAACAAGATCCGAGTTCGGAGATAGTCGCCAGAACAAATCAAGCGAACGATTTCGGATAAAAAATAAATTAAAGTCAAAAACAAGCACAGACAGGGATTCCTACCGAACTACCGAACGTTGAAACAAATTCATTAGAAACGTCTAAGGTTCCAATTTGTCACTGGAATTCTGACTGCATACCTATCTGCGTTTTTGATGGTATGTGGAATTTATTAAATACTATTTTACTTACCAAAATAGGTATAGTATTCAATAAAGATTATAATGTATAAGGAAATGGTCATTTTGTGAAGTAAAAGTTTTATTTTGGCAGTGGGCACTGAAGAATAGACATTACATTCTGGATCTAAACTAAGTCCAACAAATTTTAAGATACCATTGGATTTTAAGGATGACTGATCCAACTGAAGGGAAACTTTAGTAGAAAGCGTTTTAATAATAAATTGTATGTATAATTAATTATCTAACAATGAGTTCTAAGTAAGGTGGGTGAGCCATGAAGATGAAATGTTTTTGTTTCTTATGTTAAATAATGAATGAAACAAAGTGTTACTTAATACTTAGTTTGTTTTATATATCCAGTAAATAAAGGAATAATACTGTGTAGTTGTTACGGTAGCGTTCCATGGCTCACCCACTGAAAAAATGCAAATAACACAAGCAGAAGGCATAACTATTATTAGGCAAGTATCTCTAACAAAAGTATCAGTTATTATACTGAAATCAAAGGTGAGATAAACAACAAACAGCACCAACTTTTAAAAAAAATATACCTATTCCATAATTCACAATAATTATTGGCAATAACCTAAGAAGCAAGAACCTACGAAAGAGTACGAAAAACCATTACATATTACTGTACTGGTAACTTCAGAGGAAATTACAAAATGGAAAACGTTTACGACAACATCCCATCACCACGAGAAACCAATCAGGAAACATCTGTCAATACGAATTTGGAAGACCAATTCAGTGCCGTAAACAGCTTCAAGAAGTATTATAACGTTCCATCACGGAAAGGAGCAACTTTCTTCACCCAACATAATCAGTTACTCGCACCAAACAGAGATAGCAAGCGTGTAGAATGTACTGGAAAAAAAGAGACGAAAGGACCTGAAACCACTCAAGCAAGAGTAGACGAAGATGGGCTTATGGGAGACGAGATTAGAGCGAAAGGAAGGCACTGCTGTCTGGGTGGCCACCCCCCACGGTTGGTCGATGACCATAAAAATGAGTATAAAATTGAAACATCAATATAATAAGCAATCAACGTGGCCCAGGCCAGGCCAGACCTAATTATACAGGGCGAGCTTACGTTATAAATTACTTCATGACCGAAGATACAGATTGCTCCAAAATCGAATGAGTTTCCCGTTTGAATTGCTATGCTATGTGTCCGTTATTTTGCAGAGCGTTTCGAAGATAATTATTTTGTTCTGTGATGTGATGATGGAATGTCACTGATTCGTGTACTTAATGATTTAGGAATTAATTAACGGGTTGTTCACCAACTGGTCACACGGAACTTGTCACACGCGGGACCAGATGGTGAAACTAGAAATAAACGATATTTTGTTTTCGTCAACTGGTCACGAAACGTTGTTTTTTATTAAAAATATGTGTGACGAGGTAGTGAATCTTATAATAAACCACTTTTTGTTTTCCCCAACTGGTCACATTCGTATATTCTTGCAGAAAAAGTACAGTCAGATAAAATGTCTTCTAAAGGTTTTGGAGTTTATTGATAAAGGTAAGTTTATAAAGTAGGATACCTAATGTAGAAATGGTAAAAAGAAAGACAAACTAATAGGTACTAACTGAAAGAAGAGCAAATATTAAATAGAAGATAGAGTTTAAAAAAAGTATGGGATTCAGATTGTAGAATTCAGTAGATATATGTTGGGTTTAAGTTAAAATTAAAAGGCATTGGTTGCTTTCAAAAAGTTGTGCAGTAATTGGCTTTTATGAAATCAAAAGTCTTCCTGTAATTGGCGTAAAATTAAATAACTGTGGTTACTTCACTTATTACTTATTAATGTTAGAATTAAACCCATTTAATATTATGCATTTAAATTACCTACTCAATTCGTTTATCACAATCAACCCTCTGTATTATTGAGTTACTATCCGGTATTAGAGAATTAAAAATATATTCTGTTCGAGTTGCAAATTGGAATAGTTTTGGACAAGTCTCGTTTTCATATAATATTATAAAGAACTTCCATAATGTTAATTTACAAAGCTTATAGTCGGTCCATTCTCAAGGCACGAAGCCCCTTTTAAAATTTGTGTCAAAATTTAAAAAAAAAATCTATAGATTTTGATTCATACTTTTTTCTCTCTCTTTATGTTGTAAATTTTATATTTAAATATTATGTAAGCATATGTGGCAGCAACGCTCTATTAATATAGAGCGTTGCTGCCACCTAGTGGTATACTGAAAATATTATTTATATTCTTGGTTACTGTTATTGTAAAACATTTGCTATTGTGTTGGTAAAAAAATATGTTTTTTGTTACATTTGCTCAAAAATAGTCGTATATTTTGACAGAAAACTGCACCAAATGCCGCTTTGCCACACTAGTGTAACAATATTGTATGGAAATCCATTACCCACGATCGGAAGTACTGGCAATCAAGTTGCTAACTATTATAATGAATATGAACAAGCCAGACCTTCTAAGATTTTACATAAGCATGTGATGTTATTTCATGACTTATATTTAAATAAAACAATATCTCAATTTATTTAGAAAATACAAATTTAAGTATTTAAATATTTAGCTTCATAGTAGGTAACCTATAGCTTTGTTTGGAAAATCTAATAAAACATGTACTCGTTTAGATTTTATAGTGAATTATTTGTTTGATGAAATTTTCAATTATCTGATACCGCTCGCCGCTGAAACCGGTTTATTCGTAATAGTCATTATTCATTGCTCGCTAACTATCGCTGTATTTTATACCAGTAATTCGATTATAGACATGGATATTGTACAAATTAAATGTTGTAAATATAAAGGAACGAACGCGCCGCTGGGAGGAAGGATTCATTTTTTTTCTTTCATCTAATGTTGAAAAGTAGGTAGGTACCTACTACAATCTCCGTACACTGAAAGTACACATAAATATTTATTGAAATGATATTGTAGTTATGATGAAATGCTGAAGTACGAGTACCTCTTACCTCTCTATCTCTCTTACCTCTTATCTCTCTCTCTCACCTCTATCTTGTAAATTTGAAATTTTTCTTAAAAGTAAGTTCTTAAATGTATTAAAGCTTTAAATCTTTCATTATGTCCATCTAATTTGTCTCAAATTTTTAATGACTTTTTAAAGCTGCATAAAAAATAGATTTCCGTTTATAATGTTTTTCTCTCTAGCTTAGCCATCATCACCACCCACTTCCATCAAAACCACGACAACCACATTGTCTTCAAAATGAGCATCAACTCACAAACACTAGTTCCTTAACCGAACACCCTGTATATGCCGAAGTCGGACTGGCTGTCATAACTGGATAATGTGTATGATTAAATTTCGGCTCCTCGAGGCTGAGGTGCCGTGATATTCAGTTTGTTGGTTTTTCGAACTTTGTTTTTTGTACCCGGCCAATTTCGGATGAGGTGTGGACGGCGTTGGATTTGTGTGGAGCGGACGGTGAGCGAGCGCATAAATCTCAAAAATTAAATTAGTTTTATTCGATTTGATTTTAGTTAAAAATAGTTCTTTCGCTTGAAATCAAAAAAACAAATCTGATCCACATCAAACATTTAAAGCAGAAGTACCTTGAACATCTATCATAATTATTAAATCTAGGTACCTATACTAAGTAGTCAACGGACGTACACAATTAATAATTGAAATTTTGGTTGGCTTAGCTAGCACTGTTAATAGTTAGTGTAAGCGAAGAATAGGTCATCACATTTCATTTCCTATCATCAAATTATAATCCTATGGACTACTAACATCATAATTAGAAAAAAATAATTTATAATAACATAATTATAACTTATAGCTGCTGTAAATGGGCATTATCAGATAAAATATGTAATAAAAAATAACAATAAATACAGTAATTAGCTGCTGTATAGAGGCATTGTCAAAACTTAAAAAATTATGTCAAAGACGATTATTATTATCAAATTTCAACATTTCAAGCAATTAATATTTTACACATTATTGACTGTAGAGTAGACAACTTCTCAAAGACAAACGAAAATGAAATCAAACATGTGAAATCACGATGGGAAAACCATCCGCAGCCGCACAATTCTTTCGTCCACAACCTCTTCCCAAAGAGGTAGGCCCACAAATTTGGCAGTCACCACGATCGCGCCCAATTCCCATAATTTACGAGTGGTCTGGTGATAATTACGCGTTTAGACCTCCACCTAACTCTGACTCGAATATCATAACTAGCTGCCCGTGGGTGGCGTGATTGCTAGAGACTGATTGAATGGTCGGTTTCGGTTTCGAAAATTCCATTACGTATGGTCATATTCGGCTGTTCTCGACTGCGAGTTTTGTGGCTTGAAAATTTGTTTATTGACAAGTTTTTTTATTTACCCGCATTTGACCTCGATCTCGCCTAATGGTAAGCGACGATGGAGCATGCGGGTCCAGTAAATGCCTATTCACTCTGGCCTTGAAGATCCCAAGGTTGTAGGTTTACAGATGCCGGCAGGCTGTTCCATTCCTTAGCCGTTCGCATAATGAACAAAGAAGCAAATCGCTTCGTACGAACAGATGGGATATCAACAACATAAGGATGGAACCCCTCCCCGCGCCTGGTAGTCCGAAGGCGGAATGGAGATGCTGGAATTAAGTCGTGCAATTATGATGCGCACTCTCCGAAATGTATATGTGTATATGTATAAAATACAGATAGACAAGCAACCTTGCGCCTATGTTCCAGATTTTGCGGTCTAGCTTCCACCAGCGATTGAAAAGTGACTTGTAAACAGTCATGACTAGTCTATGAAATGGGGAAGGCTTTCAATATCAAACCATCCCATCAAATCTGCCAAGATTGTCGTTCAATAGGGTTAATTCTATAGAATGAACACACGATCTACGTCAACAAGGAATACGACTCTGAAGAAGAACAGTAGGTAAACCCCAGTAAGCGACGTGGTCTCTAATTTTGATTAGAATATTGGTAAAGGTCTAAAATCAAAATTTTTTAAATCTACTAGTCTAATTTCTGTGGTGTTTACTTTGTTTTACATGTTATGCAATAAGCTTGGTTGATACAAAATTGGTATTTATACTACGTTCTTCACACTTGGAACGCTAATGCTGTTTCTTTGCCATGCCTACGAGAACTTTCAATTGGGATGTGTTATGTCGGTAGATTTAATTATTATTATAATATTAGTTGTAGGTAGTTTACCATTCCCTTTTGTCGATCCGTTTTCCAATATAGCAATGGCTGATAACTCGTGTTTTATTTAACAGGAAGAAACGATCATAAAACCGTAAAAAAAGTGGTCGTAAGGGTGGAAGACCATAGATTTGAAGCCGAATCTTTTGTATCGCCCAAAAAGTACCTTCGGCCAGCTCTAATGATCAGTCTCTATCTATGCTACGAGTATATTGATTGCCATCAAATTGCCAGCTCGTGACTTAGCTTTCGAACGTATAATGTCTTTCTTTACGTAATTCGACGATTTTAGTGTCGTTTGAGTGCTCGCAATTATACGTCGTTTTATATATAAGGCACCAACAGTTACGGCGTACAGTACCGTAAAAATAACTGTGTACGTTTTTGGGATAAATACGTACTTACGTATTAGGCAATGGTAATGTTATCGTAATTACTTATTGCTATAGTCATGGATGTTTCAATGACTTTAAAATTGTTATTGACCTTTTTGGAGTGGTCTATTATGGTTCTCATTAACTTATTTCCATCTCAGTTTGTTATAATCTTTCTAAATAAGGGGCCTTCCATAAATTACATCACACGAATTTTATGATTTTTGGAACCCTCCCGTCCTCGTCACAGGTGGTCACATTTGTGTCACCAAATCCCCTGGTGTGACGTCCTATTTTGCAATTTTAAATTTAGAAATTATTAATACTTCCAAAATTATTTATATATTTCTATATAAAATAATTTTTCATAAAATCAACAATAAATCAAACATTTTAGAATAGTTACAAAACATCAAATCAAATGAACGATACAAAATTTAATTATCTTGTGTCCATGGACTTTGAACCCATTCCTTAATATTATTTATGACTTCTTCTTTCAGATTGACGCATGTGACGTTACGAAGCTTATGCTTGCCCCCCTCACTGTGCAGGTTTCTTCACGAGGTTTTCCTACACCGCTAGAGAAGTCGGTAAGTGTACGTAAGTGTAGATATATACCTAAAACTCATTGGTACATGGCTTTTGTTTGGTTACGAAGTCGGACCTTCCCGCATGAAAGTCTAGCCACTACGCCACCAACGACGCTCCCAAGTATGGTTTATGTACCCTCCTAATCCAATGTGGAGCGATGATGAGCTCAAAGTGTCTAGCAATGACTATAGATGCGCACAGCAGAAGATTGGGCTTTGCGAGATTATGTTCTGCAGTAAACTTTTTATTGTCGTTACAAATATTACATATTTCTTATATTGTTGTATTAGTTGTGCAATGCTGACAGCTGTCTCGCCGTTACGTACCGTGTCGTCATGTCACCGAGCCCCGGCTCAAAACCAGCGCTGCGGCGGTGGCTAGCGTCCAGCCATATCGTCACACTATAATGCTGAGTTAGGGACCATTTTGCAACATATGCATGTAAACTTACTTTAAGTCATAGTTACTTTTAAATAGTGAAATGTAATTAACGTGTTATGTGTATAACGATGTCGACTTCATCGTCCATATCAACCTCTTTGCCATCAATTTCAACCTCATTGTTAGCGTTTATCTCACCTCATTTCGTGTTGGCATTTTCATGTCTTCATCTATATATTCAAAATTCAAATCGTATTCCCATTCCATTAATTTCATTATTATTACTCTTTCTCTCTGTATTTTTGTCCTGAACGGACGTATGTCCGTTTTATAAAATTGTCTCCTACTACTACCTATTTTCTACTATTGTGTTGTTCTGTTCCTGATAAATATAATATCTACTATTACCAAGTATCTTCTACTACTTGATCTGCACACTGTCCTAGAACCCTGCTAGCCGGCACCTAGAGGGCAGATTGTAGCATGTGTGCAAATAAATTATTATTCATTCATTCATTTCAATTTCTGAATTTTGCTCCACTTTTTCTCCAAGACTATCATTATCCTCAATTGAAACTTGTATATTACGCAGTAAATCAGTATATCCAAAAGCACGGTGGGCCGGTTTAACGTTAAAAAAGATATATTAACCGAAGTAGTGTCCAACTGTCACATTATCACATAAATCACGTGATAGAACGTGATCTAACATGGCCGCCGGCGGTGGCTGGTTAGCCGATCAGCGTGTTATCACCTGCGCAATCCGGACAAAGAGAGCAATAGAGTCGCTCTTACGTGTATATATCTTAGAACGTCTTGAAAGTGCCTACTGTCACTGTCAAACTGTGTATGACATCTTCTTCTTCCTGTCTTCTTGAAGATATTTGCATGCTACTGTATAGAAGAAACTGTTACCTTTAAAAAAAAACTCAGTTTAGAGATTTAGGTACACGACAAGGTGACCATGTCAGCCTCGTTATCTTATCTTATGATCCCCTATCATAAGATAAGATAACGAGGCTGACATGGCCGGGAATAACCCCAGTGGCACTTCGACCCTTGAGGATCTTTTGTGCCTACCCCAATTCACACACTGGTCATCTCAATGTGCAGGTTTCCTCACGATGTTTTCCTTCACCGTTAGAGCAGTCGGTAAATATACGTAAGTCTTTGAAAAATACGAAAAACTCATGGTACATGGTACTGCACGGTTTCGAACCCGGATCACCCGCATGGGAGTCCGGTGTCTTAGCCAATGTGCCACCGACGCTCTGTTAGCCGCGTTAGGGTCACTGTGTAAGGGAAGGGAAGCTCAAGTATTATTAGAGTCAGCCCTCAGTTTAATCAGATAAGGGTTGACACAAACTAACATTGCGTCTCCCATTTTGGAGCCTATTGAGGCCAAATTTCTTCCTTTTTTCACCAGGTCACACTCCATTAGGAGGTGAGCGAGGTCTTCTATTTTGTTGCAGTTGGTACAAAACGGTGTTGCAGCTCTTTCCATCAAATGCAAAAACTTATTTAATGGAATGTGACCCGAGCTTAACCTAAATGCAATCTTGTAAGAATATTTACTCGTATATCCAAACGACGCTAATAAAGGATCTGTTTAATTTCACGAGGGTCGTGTTATTTTAAAGAATTAACCATGTGGAATTCTTCGCCTTTCGATTGTTTTATATGCGACAGAATTTGATAATTGACGAAAACTATTTGGAACAAACTTCCAGCTCTACCGACGGTCTCTACTATTCAAGTATAGTCAAGGAAAGTTAGAGTTACAACAGACAGCTAATTTGTCCAACTGGGTTATGCCACTAGGAAAAGTAAAAATATTGTAGTAGACAGTCGTGTCTACTCCTCTGTTCACGCTAAACCAACTTCACGTTCGTGACTCCAATCTCAAGCTCATTATCGAGTTTGGTGCGCGTTTAAAAAATATATAAATAATATGCGGGACGCGGCAAATTGACGCGTAATCATAGTGTTATAGTGATTAGAGGTAAATATAGATATTATGTGCGTCCGCGCCATGGGTGGCGATGTAGACACGGTTTGGAACGATGACAGACTCGTTATAGGTTGATCCGAGTCACCGAGTGTGAGTTAGATGTTCTACGTGAGTAACCCAGGTCTATGATGTTATTGACACTTTGTGCCGTTACTCGGTAGAACTTCATTTCAAACGTTGAAACTTTGAAAGCACTATAGACAAAATTGTACCAACAACCTAAGCTACTTACTTACTCCGCTGGCTCAGTGACCCAAAATGGGTCTTGGCCTCCGCAAATAAGAGACGCCATAACTCCGTGACCTGCGCAATCTCCTGCCAGTTGCTGACTTGGAGTTCGCGCAGGTCCTTCTCCACCGCGTCTCTCCAGCGATACCCGGGGGGCGGCTGACCGGCCGACGTGCGCTCGGCAGCTCCATGTATGCTCTGCACGCAGCCCGATCCTCCCCCATTCTCTGCACGTGTCCAAACCGGCGCAGTCTTGCAGTCTTTATCTCTCCAATTATGTTGGGCTCCGACTCTAGATCTTCTATTTCTTTCTTCTTTCTTAAACTCGAATTGGTCGACTCTCATCACATTCTCAGTTTTTCCATTTCGCGATTCTGCACAATTCAAATTTTTCACAATCGCTCTTTAGCATATTCCGGTTTCTGCCTAATCGCAATTAAGTAATAGAATTATTCCCTAATAATATACTAAAGGATCCGCCCCGTGTGAAAAATTTGAATTGTGCAGAATCGCGAAATGGAAAAACTGAGAATGTGATGAGGGTCGACCAATTCTTAAACTCCAGCTACTATCTTAACTGGCCCCAATAGCCTATATAAGTTAGATTTATCCTAACATTGATTTCATTCGCTCTAGGCATACAATACAGACATCTTTGGCGTCTTGCTTGATACACACGATTTATATCTCGTACACTGTTCCACTCATAGCCCTACCTTATCATTCGATACTGAACTTTGTGTGTAACGTGATAAGAATGGCCTAGGTGAAGGTCTACTGTGGTAGGTTGTACCAGTAGTGTCGTTTAGCGCGTGTAGGGGTGGCTCGTATTGTTTGCTGGCCACGCACCGTGACCGGACCATTACCTTATATAGCGATAGCAGAAAAGTTAAAACGAAATTAGTATAAAAATCCGAGAAACGTTCTGTATGAAACCCTACCTAGTAAAAGAGCTACGGGCGGGCAAGTTTTAACTTCATGGAAAACACAATGTACAAGTAATGCTGCTATGTTTGGTGGATAAAGCCTATTTCACCTTTTTATTACCTCTACATTTGCACCACAATTTCCCGATTTCCTTGCATACCCAAAAAATATTGCGGAGGTCATTCTTAGAAAACCCTTTTAATTCGCAATGCTTCTGTTTTGGCTGAAGTCATGGGTTTTTTCTAGAAATCTCCCAAGTAGGGCTAGTCATTTCTCGACCTTTTCGATTTCCCGGGGAATTGGAGAAATTAGTGATTATTAAGGTAAATTATTTATTTTATTAGAACACAATGTACTTTTTTTAAATATACAAAAATTAACACTTCAATTTTTCTTGTAACAAATATTTACTAACCTATGTTACTTAATTTATGTTACCTGTGGCAAAAAAATAAGAATAAGTTTAGGTATTTGTGCGGTTAGATTACTAAGGATTCACAGACCATACACCAGTAGGAACTTAAGCATATGTTATATTAAACTAAATAAGATTAGTGAGCAACAACTTAATTATAATAAACGCTGACCTCCGAACTAGGAAGTTCCTGTATCTCGGAGGACAGATCTCTTCTGAAAAATAATGAAATATATTAAGTTTTAACAATTTTATTACTTAAATGAATATCAAATGCCTGCTCCACATTCGCAGTGTGAACAGGCGAGAACGCTCGCGAACAGGAATGTGGAAATTTTTTCCGTGTTTAGGACGGTTTTAGAATAAGAGTTCGACTTTTTCGACTACAATGATACCAAATTTATGAAAATATATATATATCTGTTTCAGATTCTTTTGCTAACGTTACAAGACAATCACCGCTTATTTTCACTTACATTAGGTTAGTGAAGGATGGTATCAATGAAATATGTGCACTGCTCGCGTGATGTCTCCTTCCCTTTAGGCTTCCTCCAGAAAAGGGATCCTACCCTCCCCCATCACCCCCCACTTACGTGATTGGATTTTTTTATAAAGATGCTCCTCACTGCAAGCCTGCAGGTTTCTTTGATCTTTACTTTAATAAATAAATGTGCTGTATATGAGGTAAGTTTCATTTACGCTTTTTTTAGGTAGACTCATAACGGTAAAGATATGGGACTTTTATGAGTACCTTATGGCGCCGGCTTCAGTTCTCGATTAATTAAAGTGGTGGTACTAAAAATTATATGGCGGTTTTGTTTGCGATATAACTTAGAAAGAGGAAAGGGCGAAATATCTAGTAAGTGCTTAGTGAACAATACTGAATGAATTGGAACCTACGCAGGGATTGTTTTAAAGCGTACTTGTTCTGTGATATGTAGAGCAGGGTTTTAAAAAAGAAGTCAGGTAACATAACAATTACTTCCTAGAGATGGAAATAAAAATCAGTATATTTTCAGTGTCAATACTTACTCCTATAAGTGCCGAAATGACCATTAAGTTAACATGTAAATCAGAGTAAAAGGGAATTCGATTTGAATCGTCCAAATATTTATTGTAATGTTACCCATTTCAGAAAAGGGTGGCCAAGACACGTGGCGATGTCTAGGGGGTTTACACAACCAGTCTATTTAGACCTCCTTATACCCTATCGAGATACAAATGAAGTGAGATATCGAAGGCCATCGAAGCTGGCCACGTTACTGTAACAAAGGATTTTATTTAATACGTTTAAAATTTATTGCATTCTGGTTGTTTGTCGGTCAAATTTGATTTCGGATATTATGAAGTGGTCTTTTATGATCTGGGGTCCCAATAAAGTTTACGATATCGTTAGTGGTTGTAAATTTTCCATTATCCCTTGTGGTGTTGATAGTGAATTGAAGATTTTATAATTATGTGAATTGCTATGTTAAAAGGCATGACTGTGGCGTGGGAAACAAGTGTTGTTGGATGTTTGGTGTCTATTTGATAGATTAGTAAGCTACTGTATAGAAAAATATGTATATAGACCAACAACATAGTGACAAGAAACCCAATGTAGAACAACTAGCGGTAAACAGCAGACGGTTTGTTTTTACTGATAATGGCTTAAGAAACCGGAAAACCCAGTACGCAATATATGTATATTGCGTACCTTGGGAGAGCCCATATAGGGCTCAGTACAGTAGATGGATTAGTAAAAACAGTATAGGAAAAGCATATCACTTCTAGTTAAAAAAAAGAAAATAAATAAATCGAGGTATCTTATCTACGAAGTTCTTTCTTCCCTAGCATATAATTTATTTGAAAGATTTCATGTAACATTATTCAAAACACGAAATCTTTACAAATCTCATATCATAACAAAAAAATGCAAAGCAAAAACTAATAAAACAGATCTCCCCAAACGCAGTCCCCTGACTCCTGGGGAGCGGAGACAAATTATTATTTTCCATAATATCATCACACGACCATTACGCGTCGCCACCCGTGCGTGACCAAAAATTATTAGACGATGCGCATTTTGCTGTTTTTTCTGCACGTCCGTACAGCTCCATTGTC
This sequence comes from Hofmannophila pseudospretella, assembly GCA_947369225.1. Classification (NCBI taxonomy): domain Eukaryota; kingdom Metazoa; phylum Arthropoda; class Insecta; order Lepidoptera; family Oecophoridae; genus Hofmannophila; species Hofmannophila pseudospretella. Next base: position 5,247,333 of record OX376331.1, read on the forward strand.
GGAGAGAGACTGAGCATTCCGGAAGTTGTAAAGTAGTGATTTGTAACGCACGCGCCGCGACGCCTGACGCCACTTCCGTTCAGAGGCCATAATGACGCGTAGACGCGAAAGTTCCCGCCAAAATGTCTTGTCTAGTTCGGGTTATTCCCTTACGATCTCTCGTTTTTATCCTAAATTTTTTAAATCCTTTTTTGCTACTGCTAGTCGAATCAATTCACACTGAGGACTGACTGTGCAGTCACTGAAGGGCCAGTTGAAAATCAGCGCTGTGGCTTGCCTCAGTATGCTGAGCTGGTGTAACCTTTTTGGCACCACACCGGATGTTTTGTGCTGCATGTATTAATATTTGTATACTTCTGTATTGTGTTCTATATTCTGGTGTTCAATTTCAACTCATTTTGTTGTGAAATCATAACACCCAATTCATTACTTTATTTCAGAGCATTTTCTAACGCTATTCGTTCATTACTTATTAGTTATTACAGTCTTTTATTTCCGGTGAGTAGCTAAACAGCCACATCTAACAAATTATGAAGCGATTTATTTTTGCTTTATTCTTTAGTTCTACCTCTAGGTAATTAACCATCTCATTTTTATGTGTAAATACTGAATTAATTCTTCCTTAGTGTCCACCTTCGAGTTTAAGACGAGGAGCTCGTCGCCTAGTTGCGAGTACGGTCCGAAAGTGATAGTGCAGGTTAAGCGACGTTGGCGCGGTCGGTACCTGGATGGGTGACCGCTAGTGGCATATTTCATCTGAGCTCCTCCGTGCCTCGGAGAGTACGTTAAGCAGTCGGTCCCGGTCGTTGTCATTCGACAGCAGTCGTTAAGCCATGTCAGATGCCTACTGCAAGCCTGAACAACTCTGTCAAAATAGGTTGGCCACTAACCATACGATAAACACTTTCTTGCGCAAGCAAGCAAGTTTAAGACAAAGTTTTAATCTTTGTTTGCTATTGCTACTGTTTCTGGGTCAAATCCATTACATGTCTTTCAAATTCCAAAAGTAGGTAAAAAAACTTAGAGCAAACAAGAGCACCCCATCTTGCGTAGATATCTCTGGCTAACCTATTCCGTGCACTTCCCCCTCGCTATCTCTATCCACACCCTCGGTTTTACGAGTGTCGTCGGCTTCGAGCTTTTACTTTTATGCTCTGTTTAGCTAAATTTCTCTCTCCATTTAATTACACCAGACGCGACGTTTGGCAGATGACGTGGACGCAAATGGCGCGTGTAAACGCGGTTTGCGCCGGTATACTGCCGGTTGTCCAAAATTTGAAAGGATTTATGTAACTTCTAGATTTCGGGTTTAATAAAATTAGGTTAATTTACTCTTAAGAAAAAATTGATGTTTAATATCTTATAGAAAAGACGTTGTTCTATGTAGATCGTTACCTCTTCCAAAAGTGCTATGTAATTGTTTGAATGTATTCAAATCGGATTCTGCTCATGCATAACTCTACAACTGCCACCTTTCGATTTACTATCGATTGGGCAAAAGTACCTTGGGAGGAACTTATGTTCGATCGTTATATTTGACAGTTGAAGCGTTTTGTTACCGTTCAACTGCGATTCAGTATAAACTAAACGTTTTATTAGAATGCACAAATACGTTACTGTTCGATCGATCGTTGACTCGATCGGAACTTAACTGAAATTGGATCGTTAGTGGATAGTAGCATACGAAACACGTCATAACGATGCAGTTTAGATTCTAGTTAGTTACATTGTATTTAGTGGAATCGATCTCCTGGGTCTGGGTCTAGATCAGAAGCATCACCCATCTGCAGGGAACAACTCGTTTGACCAGCAAGTCCTTGATCTTTCCACCGACGATCCTCCCTGTAGATGTCTCCAATTAACCACACCTGGATTCTTTATACAAACTGCTAGATATTTTATTCTGAATGAAAGTATTCTCGTTGGAGAAGTTTGATCAAAGATTTTGTAATTTACCCAGTAGAGCAAGCAATTCCTCGCCCTTCCCCACTTAGATTATAGCATCTTATTAACCACGTTAAAGTAACTCTAGAATACGTACATAATAGCTGCATCGGTGAAAAACACACCAATTTAACTAAGCAACGTTTTCCATTGCCCCATAAATTAACGTCTTTATTCCCCTCAAACAAACCAATAAATACTGATCCAATATGGAAATTCTAGATCCAGTGTACCATCACATAGTTCGAGAATACAATCAATATCCTTAGAAACGAATTTATCTGTCGGGGGGTCTGTCTGTGCGCAGATTTACTGTGGGTCGTGGTGACAGGAGCGCAGCGCTTTGCGGCGCCGGCGCTTGCAACGCGTGCCTTGCATTCTGCGGCAGAAGATAGATAGTGTAGCTGTGAAATGGAATATTCAAGAATTATCATAGAAAAAAGCAAGGAATAATATTAACGTAAAATTTTTGTGTCGTGCTGGCCATAAAGAATTTCACCACTCCAACTTTTCCCGTGGGTGTCGTACGAGGCGACTAAGGGTCTTTGTTGCTATTCTACACAGCGGCGATAGACTCGCCACCTATCACGTTTGTCCACCAAATTTTACGGCGAAAAGTGGGAACTACTTTTGATGAAGGTGTTTCCTCTGTCTATCCTCTCCCCTCGGAGATTATGAACGTGAGAGTTATGCTATAAGAATTTAAGAAATCCTTGTGGAGATAGGTACCCTTGTTTTTCCTGGTCATCATCAGATCCTCAAGGTTCCAGATGTGGGAAGGGCATCACGGTCCTAAACATTTGAGCCTAAACTAACCACCTAACTGTTACCGTTCCAGAGATCCCATTCGACATTAAAAATACTCGAAGATCTTGGAAACCCCTGATCCAATTTCTGTCAGATAATATGGCGGGCCCCGCGACCATTGAAGCTTTAACTGTATGCAATGCCGATAAAGTTCACTTTTGACTATCAGCCAAATGCATGATGCCGTTTCACGTTTGCAAACAGTTCAAGATAGTTCAAAATTCGAAAGTCGCGTCCATGCCCCGTCTGCGCGACGACTTGCGCCTAAGAATGTGGTCTAGAAAAAATGACCAGAATGAATTACTAAACCAAAAGTTGTTGCAGATGCAAAGAAGTCTGTAATACTTATAGTAAATAACATTATCGATACCCAAATTACAACACAGAACAAGGAACAAACAGAAAGATTCTTTGAAAAACTATTTACAGTAACGATTCGGTAACGACACTGAGAGACAAAATTTATAGTTTGACAATGAATAGCAAAGTAAAAGAAAACCACAAGTGAGAATACCATACTTTACCTATGAATTTATATGAACTGCGTAAATATTACAACACAAATGGAACGAATATTCGAAAATTCTAAGCTGAAAAGCGCAATCCATAAAAATGCTGCCACAATCGTGTCTCAAAATACTTATTCAAGTGACCAACTTGCTCTTTGCCTGAAACCTAAGCAATCAAAGGCAAATTTTATTCTCCGTTTCGCAACCGAACTCCACATTTAACTCAAGCCACCACAGACTCTAAGCAAATAAAATAGCAGAGGAATGCATAATTGGTGACGTTCGGTCGGTAGCCGTACCCCGTAATTGGAAGGCCAGATTGATGCTTGGCGGCGCCACTGCGCGAGCGCAGGAATCTTTGAATCGAAGAGTGGTAATGAGACTGATTAAGGACTTGACCAGCTTGGGTTTTAATTTAATCGTGGGTCAAGGAACCTTGGTGATTGCTACTGGTTTCTTGATTGTTGGTGCTGTTGTGTTTACGCAATTTGAAAATATAGCAACTTTAGTTTGTTCAATAGGTCTTACTAGGATTGCGTGGGTCCAAATACAACCAATAAAGGACGTAAATATGAGACTCCAGGAATGGAATCCCGAAGCCCTATGTTGTGTTATGTTCATCTTTCAATAAGCTACTTAACTTAACTGGGATAAGGCCGATCCTCACCACGGTCTGGAGACAAAGGATACATTTTCTATTCTACATCCTGTAACAAACCTTAAAGATTTTTAAGTTTTATACAAACTTATTATTTGGCCCATTATGTACCTAGGTAATATAAAAAATGTGAACAAAACTTTAGATTTAACCCTACTGTAAATGATAGGTATACCTAATGCTATGTGCTTTGTAGAGTAGGTAAGGTAGAGAGATAGGAGCGCCTTGAATCTCTATTTAAAACAAAAACCGCTTTAACAAAAATTCAATTAGTCCAATCTGCACAAATGACCCCAAAACTTCGCCAGGGTTGCCACAAACACAAACAGACTCACAAAACGCTACCCCACTGAAACGGACACAGCATTTGTTTGCATTGTTAGCGGTCAGGCAAACAGCAAAAATGGTCGGTCGGTAACGAACCGGTAATCCGATTCCGAGTGGTCAGTTCTGTAAAGTTTCGATCGGCAATCAACTGAGCCAACAGATCTATTTCGTGGGTAAACACGCCGGGAGCAACCCTAGCGTGTACGAGTATAGCGTTGTTTGTGTTGTCTAAGGAGCCGGACGCTTACTGTAATTATATGGAGGTAAGGTTTAATATTGTTTTGTTAGCGTCGGTGGCGTAGTGGCTAGGACGCGCCGGACTCCGCGAGGTCCGGGTTCAAAACCATGCAATGTAATGCATGGGCGACGCCAAGGGACTAGACACTCGAAAAAATTTAATCAAATGCCAGGTCACTTATTGTCCGATTTATAATTCCCGCGCGATGCGATTTGAAGCGGACACATTTGCGTGTACATATGTCGAATATGAACACGTATTCCGTGTTTTTAAAGCGACTCCTAATCTATCATCTTTCGGTATAGATTAGGAAGCCCCCCCCCCATTCCTTTGTCTGGCGACGCCCTTGATGTCATGTATATACTACTAATGTGTTTTTTTTTTGAAAAACTTATAAGTATATTTATACTTATAAACATCGTGAGGGAACCTGCACCCTCTCCCGCCTGCCTCCATATTTGTTATTTTACGTTAATTTAATTTAATACAAAATGTCTAACGTACATCACAGCTTAATCACAGATAGAGCCTGTTTAATACAATATAAATGTCAAACACAAAACATTTAAGATTCATAATAAAGCTAATTATTCAAATTCTTCAAACAACACTCAATTAACCAAGAATTGTACGACAAAAGAACTACTAAATTCACAGAAGAAAAGGACATCCTGATTACTATAATTAAAATCCACTAAACTGATTTACGGCCCTCGAGACCCCCATCCATCACTTAAGCCTTTCTCTCATACATTTAATTGGGAGGATCTCAAAAACATCAATTTCCCTGTTTTTGTTCGCAATGAATTCAGAACAGGAAATACATCGTTGGCTCAGGACTCTTCAAAGCCTGTTTTTAGTCTCGATTGCATGCAAATTAAAAGGGCCATATGATATGACATATTTTATTGCCTCTCCCGGGCGTATAGGCAAATTAGGCGGATATATCAATCTACCTTTTGGGCATTTTTTTGCCCGAATCCGAGCGGATCCTTTTGGTGTACGCCGCACCAATGAATAGTAATACGAAATAATACCAGTTTTCTTATTGCTCTGTTTTTGCTTCGGCAATATTCATTTGGCTAAATTTTAGGATGCGGGTGTCAGTTTTTAGGACGGCTCTCAGGATGCGTCAGTCGAAATCAAATAAATTAATGTGGATTTATGTTCTCGATCGGCTATCACTTTAAAATATCCATCACTGTCATTATATGTATACTTAATGAGGAACTTGTTTTACAAAAGAAACAGGTAGTCAAGTATTTTACTAACTACGGTATTTATTTAATTATAAGTACCTAATGCAAAATTACATTACCGTGCGGATCTGTTTCTGTTAAAGACACGTTCCCCCTATACGGCCGTTCTCAGTAGTATCCTGAAGATTCATAAAACTAATATGTATACCTTACCTACCTACCGTATTTCAAATATTTGACATTACAAATATAAGGTCCTTTTTTATTAGTAGCAAATATTGGAGGGGGTATGTGCTGGTCATTTGTACCACTTTACACGAAAAACATAACCCCGTTACTTGTATGAAAATCTTCAATTCTAAACAGAAAAAAACCCATTATTTTGCTCTTTTGTGGCATAAACTTATCCATGTCGTTATGAATGAAACGAGTTTCATTCATTCTTTTTATTTCAGTATTAGAATAGTCGTTTTTCTCGAAAAATTTATAAGATAAAATTATTTTTTTGCCCTATGTTTTTGTTATAACGTATAGATGACACCATATAAATATTTGCCGCTAATAAAATAGGACCCTATATATCGGAAATAAGTGAAACTGCCGTGCCGTGTCGTGCCGGCCATACTGAAAAAAACAGCTCATTTTATTTAGAGCGTATAAAGAAATGTTATTCACTACTTGAAGGATTCGACTAAGATCTCGATTGAAGTGAACAATTCCTTTGTTGATATTGAAACAAGTTCGTGTTTAAAGTAAACAAACTTTTCTCTCAGGAAAGAATAGCACGATCCCAACTCTTCCCGTGGGTGTCGTACGTGGCGACTAAGGGATTTTGTGGATACTATTCTACACCTAGTAGACGACGGGTAGACTCGCCACAACACATTTGTCCACCAAATCTTACGGCGAAAAGTGGGAACTACCTATGATGAAGGTGGTTGCTCTGTCTACCCCCTTGGGGATTATGGACGTGAGAGTTATATATAAGAGAAACTGATTTTCCTTCGAGGGCACTCGAACCCGCACCATTAAAAAAAGTTTTTTCTAATTTACTATACCCGCGTTTGATCTCGATCTCGCCTGATGGTAAGCGATGATGAGGTCAACGATCGAGCACCTCCGGCTTTACCGTACCTTGGAGCCCTTTTCACCACGGAGGCCTCTACAACATGGACCGAAAATCCGAGCCTCTTGTTTCCACAAAATAAATATTAAGTCAGGTTAGAAACCTCTTTAAAGTGAGCCTCCTAAATTATCGCTATGCCCACTTGGATATACTTAATGAGAAATACTACTCTATCATTCTTTCCATCTAGAGACTTAGATACCAATCAAAAGCAAAAGGTGACAATAAAGTTACCCTTACAACGATTGTACAGTCAACAGCAATAAAAATACTTATTCGTAAAAGAAATATTATGAAGAACAAACGTGGTGGTTATTTTCTTACAGCGTAAAGGTTCCGCATCTCCCCTTTCCAACGAAATATGTAAAATTATTATAATAAAGTACCCGTAACAGTAATTACCCATGTTATTAGAGTCAATAGAGTTAGTCGACAGCCGTAATTAACATTGAATTAGTGCGAACAGAATCTATTAGGTGGATATTATAACACTATTATACGGGTAATTCTGCTATTTTTGCCTATAGCGAGAAATTGTTTGTGTAATGCGCCGTGGGTCGGAACTAATCTATTTACCTTATATGCCGGTAGTCCGGTAACATCGTTAATTTGATGTCGTTAAAGTGAAATTGTCTTTTGGTTATGGTCTGGGCACTTTTTGATTGTAATCGTGTAGTGTATATTGTATGGCAAACCTAATTTTAAATTATATCTTCATAATTTTTCGTAATCCTGTTAGGTTCAACTTATATACCTACCTATTTTCACGTTTATTACCGGGTAAGTAGAGAGAATGGAGCGCCACGAAAGTCTACCAGTCAACTTGTTTAAAAAAATATACCTAAGCTGGGTCTTGCATATAATTTACATGTAGAATGTCCAATATGCAAAATGTTTTGAAGGTGGTAATGACTTTCTGCAGTCTGTCTAGGGTTGTGCCAGCCTTTTACCTATTTCTGCCGCAAAGCAGCAATGCTTGAATTGCTGTGTTTCAGTTTGAAAGATAAGAGAGCCAGCGTAATTACCGACACACGTGGCACTCTATCAAAAACCCTCTAATAACGGCATGGTGAGAGATGTCTAGGTGATGGTGACCACACTTACCATCAGGTGTCTTGTTTGCTTTACATTAACTATTAAAAAAAAAGAAATACAAAAACATTTGTATAACAGTCGCCTTTGGAACTACCGACGGGGACTCAAACTTCCCACTTTCGGGATGCAAGGCGACGCACTGTCCCCAAACTTTATGGGGTTAAATCCACAATGATTGTGCAAATGCACACAATGAGATGCAGCATCCCGGTAATTTATACGTCTGCGAGAGCCAGGCACCCTCTAGCGTCACTTCCCATTCTAACCGGAAGTAGGTCGCCGCCATTTTGGCTCGCACGCGGCAGGAAACAGTGTCGCACGCGCATAGCCGTCGTTGCTTCCGGATTGACACCGTGACTTTGGTATTTTAGAGAAAATATTTTGTTAAATTTTGAGAAATGTTCGCAGTGTCACTATTATAGTGATGAGATTGATGGGATTTCGGTGCAGGGGTTGAAAATCATGCTGTATGAAGATAAGTGTTGACATTTATTTGAATGGTGTTCTGGATTAATCACATAAATGAAAAAACAAACTCAAATTAGGAGAAGTTGGAGACATACATACCTCATGCGTTCTTTACTACAATCTAGCGACGGAACGCGCCCTTTAGGGGCACAAAATGTTGTTCTTCATTCAATCTTATCTTATCTTATGATCGGGGGCCGGGAATAACCCAGGGCACTTCGACCCTTGAGGATCTTTTGTGCCAACTCCATTTTACACATTGGTCATCTCAGTGTGCAGGTTTCCTCACGATGTTTTCCTTCACTGTTAGAGCAGTCGGTAAATGTTCGTAAGTCTTCGAAAAATATGAAAAACTCAATGGTACATGGCACTGGACGGTTTCGAACCCGGACCTGAGGGAGTCTGGCGCCCTCGCCACTGTGCCACCGACGCTCTTCATTCAATCTAACCAAGGAATGTATACGAATAGGTAGATGCGTATATTATTGAAGTATATCTTTTTATGTGTCTTTTAGATGCTTTGGTACACGTCATGGTAACCATGTCAGCCCCGTAGGTCACTAGGAGAAGGAATGGGAAGTTCGAGTATTACTAGAATCAAATGATTGATTAATTTAGCAACGTGCAGTAATATTTTGATGGCAAGTATCGGTTGCGGGCTGTCTCAAAGGAACACCTGAGCCCCCCATTTTGAAATCTATTGAAAAAATAATTGTTTGCAAATTATAAGAATTTAGTTTCATATAGGTAGCATTATTCTTCAAAATCTTCTTATTTAGATTTCAAAATTCAACCTTTCTACCTATGGCTCTCTAATTTTGTTTGCTTAGATTGATGGTTTGCAACGCTAATTGACCTAAAACTAGCTAGATGCTGAAGTGTGTGCAAAACTGCAAATTATACATACAAAACATGCGGATACCGCTATATTAGTAGAGATAATGACCTTTTACATCATCCTGCAGCACCCTAAACAAACAATCATTCATTCATAATGAATTCCCGAATACATCAACTTCCTAATCCCTAATTCGTGCCAACATTCATAGTCAATGCGCTGTCGTTATGAAGACTGACGTGAATCAAATGAAGACACTTCATCAATTACGTTGATCTATGTAGTGCTGCCTGGATAAGATGTCGATAGTTTATTGATAAATTCGATAGTCTTTAGCCACAATAACGAAACCGGAAAAGGATGACGAGTCACCGGCGCTATACTTAGGAAGACAAGCAGTCGACAATAGCGGCACACGCAGCCACTCTTTCCTTCTCTAGTATATTACACACCAAGTATAGTATCTATCTTCCCTACGCTGACTACGTTGTTAGTATACCTACGGGTTGGCTGCAACCTCCTTTCATTCCCACAATCCCGGCTGCACCCCCCTACACTCCTATCCTATCTTAGTGGATCACCGGTAGCTCGGGCAGTACAGCTAGGTGACCGGGGGTGCATCAGCTCACCAACTAGTGTAGATAGATCATGCATCCGTGTCTGGATGTTGTAGACGGTATCAGGATGGGAGGTGGTGACTACAGAACAAGCTATTCACCCTACTATATGCAACACTCTGGAGCGAAGTCAAGTTACTAGCATCAGAGTTCTTCTACCTCTCACGATCCTATTGTGAACCTGGCCTTGAGTCCTTGCAGCAGAACTGCAGGCTGGTGAGACACCGGTACGGTACGGTACGAATAGTCTTTAGTCACAATAACGATACGGCAGTGGCAGAAAATTGCACTGACTATTAATAATGGATTTTGCAAGGTTAAGGAAACCTTGCAAGTTTTGAACAAAGGTAGAAGTCTTTACCTGTAGGATTGGTAGCCCTGCTGAATGATGTACCTATTATTAATTAAGTACTTATATCCATTATTAATAATTGGTGGGAGAAGGACAATAGCTAATATGATTTGTCATCCTTTCCTTTGCAATTGTAAATCCTTTTGAATTTGGTATCGTTAGGGAGGGCGAACCCAAGAGCGAGTGGCGGGTCCTTCTTCCTCTAATAATTTTAATAAGAGTTCCACATCACAAATATCAAATAGTGTCATTGACCTAAGTTAACAATAACATATTAGTAGTGGTAGATCCTAATGTGAAGGATCGCCTGGGGTGGTACCGCCCTCTTATCTATTTCTGCCGTGAAGCAGAAATGCTTGCATTTCTGTGTTTCGGTTTAAAGGGTAAGAGGGCCAGCGTAATTTCCGGCACTTGAGGCAATCCATCTTAGTCCTCAAGGTTAGCAGCGCATCAAAAACCCTCTAATATTAATACAGTGAGGTGTGATGTCTATGGGCGACGGTGACCATTTAACATCAGGTGGCCCGTTTGTATGTCTGCTATCCTAATTTAATAAAAAAAAACATGGATAGTATGATTTATATCAATATAAGGTTTATTATCGTTCGGCGAACTAGCTAATTATAGTCTTTTCACGTAGGAACGAACGTCGAACTTTTATAAAAACCTTAATAAAATAGAAGATGGAATTATATTATCATCAGAGGCATCCATATTGAGAATGATTTACTATCGCTCTTGAATTATCGATAAACGATACCTACGTTTATCGATATTTAGACAACACAAGTTTATATAAATCATCCCTATACTGGTATATTGGTGTATCAAATTACGATAAAATTGAGTTTTTATGATCAATAATGTTAAGTAAGTAAGTACCTATTGTTTATTGTGGCAAACAAGGATTCGGTTTGGTCATAAAGAAGCTGTAGAGTGGTGAGAAGGAACCTAAACTATTCCTTCAAAAACTTGTTCTACTATACTAAAAGTCCTGACGTCCAGGAGGGGAGCCGAAGGGGGGGGGGGGGGGGCAACAAAGAAGGTTCCACTTTTGGGATTTTCGCTTCTATGGTTTTTGGGAAAAAAGTTCGGTTTCTGAAGGAATAGCTTAGATCCCTGCTCACGCACTCTACCCCCCTTTGGGCCATTCATTGCCCGAACTATACTTATAAACCATATCATATAATATCCGATCTTTATTAATAAACAAAGTTTACATGTCAAAGATTAATAAATTAAGCATTGTATTATGAATGACATGGATTGGAATACGGCCGGAACCTTAGACTCAGGTGACAGGCGCAGGTACCTAATAACCTATGTGAAAACTAGATAGTGCCGCAGTGTTACCTACTCCTTCCTAGTGTTAAATAAATAACACGAGATTATCCTTCACACTCTTTTCTCGTAAGTTTAATAAATTTAATGACATGTTAGTAAATAAATAAAGAGTTATGGAAGAGCGTGGCCCTCTGACACAGGTGTTGTCACACTTAAAAGAGGGCCTCCACAATTGGAAAAAATTGTTGTACCTTTTTGTTGATGAATAAATCTTTATTTTTATTTTTATTTAGGCAATCTGTCTGCGGCATTAAGAAAAAAAAACGGTCATCTTGCTTTATTTCAATTTAAGACTTTATAGGTAAACTAGGAGTACACTGCGGCATGTCGATTCCAGAATAATTATCATCAAAAATTGTAATCCTGTGAAAATAAAAGAAGATAGCATTGAAACGAAACCTTTAATATAGAGACATTCCCGACATCGTCTATACAACTGACTTGCACTCTAAAAGTCCCCACTACGCTGCCCCATGCGTATGAATAAGCAAAACCCATAAACACTCTAGTTTCAACTTGTGGCTGCACACCAAGACAGTCATGTTGGAGGAACCACTTTAAAACAAATTGTTGTTATGGTGTGTAGTACAATTTACAAGTGTAGTTTGATTGTGTGACTACATTTTTTGTTGTAGGTAAGGTAAGCTACACCAGAAGTGCATACCATGATATTTATGTACTCAAATGATTTGTAATTAAGTAAATGTTTTTTAAGTTGTATCGTTACATTTTCAAACAATAAAATGTGCCATGTGCTTTTGTTTATTTATTTTTGTTTAATATTATTTTTATCTTCTGTACCTAATTGTTTGTATGTGTGCGCTAATGGAAATAAATTCTCTTCTCTCTTTCTTTCTTTCCATGGAAATTACGTTAAGAAAGTGCGATGTGAAGAAACACTCATGGGACCCTTTGTCAATATTCTGTCCATACCTACATGAGCGAAAAAGTTTCGATTTCCCATGCAAAAGTCTTCCTTTCTTCATCGTACCAAAAAACATTTTGTTCGTGCCCGATCTTAAGTAAAGTAAAGTAAAAGTAAAATACACTTTATTGCACAAATAGGAACTATTTGACTTGGTGCCGTCGTCTACATTCTTGAATCGCACTACTCGTCGGGGGCTCAATTTTCACCCGCACTTTCTAAAGCCTTGGGTGTCTACCACGACCCGTTTTACACGAACGTTTCTGCCACGCACCTGTAAAATGTGGAACTCTCTTCCACCAGACGTTTTTCCACAGTGCTACCACATGGGATGCTTCAAAAATAACGTTAAAAAAGTCCTCTCCCTCCACGGTCGGCAACACACAAGCAATACCCCTGGTATGGCACGTGTCTCTAGGCGACAGTGACTGCTTACCATCAGGTAGCCCATCTGCCTGTTTGTCGTAGCTGAATTATAAAAAAAAAGGAAACAACAAACATAAGTTAGAAAAGGAAGTAGTGAAGTACAATTTAGGCGGCTTTATCGCTTATCTTAATCGTGTGAAAGATTTCAATTTTTTCACCCCTGTAAGTACTTACCAATTAGGTACTCACATAAAATGTCAGACTACTATTAGATACTTTAAGCGTCCATTCGCCAACACCCGCTACATTGCAACCGCGAAAACTTACAAAATGGCGTCCCGTCAGTTGGCGCCAAATTAAACCGGGTTCTGTATCATATCGCACTTTGATCTCCATCCGCAGGAGTGTTTGCCCAGAGCCGCGTCTGTCTGTTTGTCCTCGTGTTGAAAAGAACCTCCTGAATGGTTGAGACCGTCTCTTTCAATAGGAGATTTATATCGGCGGATGGGATGAGGCAACGGACGACTATAGCGTCGCAATTTGTGGATAGTAGATACTGTGATAAACTACAGTTGGAATGGGGTTGTAGACTTTCAGTGGGGAAAGTGTTAAGAGTTTGTGGAAAAAAAACTTGACTTTGTGTCTCTACAGGAGGAAACTGATCATGGCAAGGAATTCCCCTTGAAGGATAGAAATTTTCTGGCGATACCCGAATCCCCTTCTAAGAACTTGCGGATTAAATCTCCTAGTCCTTGGTGCAAAGATTTCTGAGTTCAAGTTCTGACTAGTAAAGTGTTTGAGATCTATTATCTCATTGTATTAACGTAACTCACACAAATAATTTGCCCATAGCACGTAAGTAAGGTTTCGACCAACGGTTACTAGACCTTGGAACGGAACCGATAAAGTTTGTTGCGTCTATTGTATTAAAAATTTCCTAAAAGACTTTATTACTTTTTTTAAATGTCTTGATTCGAATTTACTTAAACAAATATTAAATGTGGCGTTGGTGCGTCCCCGTTGTACTGAAGTGGGGTTTGGCATGCGATTGGTGTCCAACGAAGTGTCCATAATGTTCAGTTTTATGACACCCGCACTATCTAGATTAAACTCATACGAGTCGTTAGGGAATAACTAGAATTGTTCAAGGCCTTTGCCTTTTATGTTATTACTACTTATTTACCAAGCCAGTTCAGAAATACGTCAACGTCGGACAATGGAGGAGGAAGTCGGCAAACGAATAACACACTAAAGTGAGGTGGGTAGGACATCTGGTTAGACTGGATGATGGATGATGGGCAAAAGTGCTGACGGAGTGGTGACCGAAAACAGGGCGAAGATCAGTAGGCAGACCACCAGCCTGATAGTTGGACGACATCGTAAAAACGGCCGGGAGACTAACGTTTAATATGGCATATGTAAAGAAAAAATAAACGATGATGATGAAACCCGTGTACTCCAATCTTCTCACCTCTTCGCGACTCTCGCCTCTTCATCATTTACATACTAATATAGCCGCATAGGTGATTTGCGTGGGCTCTCTTCAAAATGATCCTTTGGGTGTCCTAAATATGCACGGTCAAAGCAACAATCTACGGGGCTAATAAATAATGCTTTTTGGCACAGTACCGCACCGGATCTTTTGTGCTGAATGTATTATATCCTTGTATACTTTTGTATTGTGTACTTGCTGTATTCTGGTGTTTACAGTAGGTACTAAATAAACGTTTTTCAATTTCATATGAATTTTCATTTCAGTAAACATACCCACCTACAAAACTAAGAGGCACTTACCTTACTATGCTTGACGATAGCCTAAACTTTAGCCTCATCATTTGCAGTTTGTATCCGCAATAAATTTTAGCAAAACTTTGGCATTGGATAGTAAACCTTTAGGTCTGATCAATATCATCATCATTATCAGCAGCCTACTCTAGTCCACTGCTGGACATAGGCCTCTACCAGGGCGCGCCATTGAGCCCGATCTTCGGCTCTTCTAAATCCTGTCGTTGCCAGCCACCTTGCGCAGATCGTCGCTCCATCTAGCAGGGGAGCGTCCCACATTACGTTTGCCCAAACGCGGCACTCCAGAACTCGTCTACCCCAGCGGTTGTCGGTTTTGCGACAGATGTGACCGGCCCACTGCCACTTCAGCTTACTAATCTTATGAGCTATGTCGATAACTTTTGTTCCATGCCGGATCTCCTCATTTTGGATTCGATCCAACAGAGATACTCCGAGCATAGCTCTTTCCATAGCACGCTGAGCGACTTTCAATTTGTGAACCAGTCGCACCGTCAGTGTCCACGTTCCGGCTCCGCAGGTCATTACTGTTAGGACGCACTGGTTAAAGACTCTTGTCTTTAGACATTGAGGTATGGGCGACGAGAACATGTGACGTAGCTTCCGAAATGCTGCCCAATCCAACCCCCATGATCACTATGGATTTAAACAATTTATCCAACAAACTGATAAACATCGCAAGTGTGTCAAACCTGGGTAAAACATATCAAAAACAATTAAAGTGCAAACAAAGAAAGACCATGCAATCTTCTGACAAAGTCGAATACAACTTTAGATAGAAGAAGGTAGTTAGTAACATGTTGTTTTCAGTGTAAGAAAAACACGTCTGACCAGCATAGTGTCAGTTGTTTGTGTCACAAACAAAAACAGTGACGTCTAGACACCTCCCCTCCCCCCACTCTAGGTGAAGTGTCTCCTCACCACCTATTGAATTATTCAACACTACCGAAGTATCAACTCCGGTGCATTTTCCATTTTCTTTTGTCTTTTATCAATATACAGGGGTGTCGGGAAAACGTCCCGTTCCTCATAAAATAAAGAATGGAAGTCTGTGGAAGTACAGATTATCCTAGTGTGGAGTCCAAGTAAAATTTATTAATTGTAAAACATTTTTTTGTACCCACGAATTTGAACTAGTTACTTACGTGAAGAAAAAAAAATTGGAAGTAAAATTTCGTCTTCTATTTACAATAATAGGTAGTCTTACAACTGGTGATCCTAAACAAACAAACACTTTTTCTCATAGAGCGTTTGTGTCTTAGGCTTATATATTTTTTCTGTTTGTATAATATCTGTGTTAAGGCCGATGGCCTGTACTGCCAAGCCATAATAAATGAAAAAAAATCTTATAGATAGTAAAACAATACTTAAACCGACCTCCAACTACACAAACGCCACCTACTTTGAGCTTCTCAGAATCCTGCTATTGTAGTAATAATCGATTAAATATTAATTCGTTTTCCTATTACTTATACCCTAACTAGATAAACTAATAACTACTAACTAGACTAGATAAAGTATTGTTATAATTGTTTTGCTGTACAATAACCTGCAATGAAGTAAAATAAATAAACTAAGAAAATAAAAACCCTGTAAAGTGGGCGCCATTGGTAGTTTTATAATCTGTGTATATCTAAAAAAATAGCTTGTTTGATTTAGAGCATAAAAGTAAAGTACCGCATATTATACCAACTGGACGCGAACCCAGCACGAATTCAACTGCGAGCAAAGCATTGAAATGTGAGTTTTATTTCGTATTACATAAAGTAGGTTTTCAAAATTCAAAAGTAGTGAAGTAGTCGTTGATGAGCTGTCAACGCGTGGGCCACTCGTCGACAACTACTTCACTTGAATTTTGAAAACCTACTGTATGTAATACGATATAAAGCTCACATTTCAATGCTTTGCTCTGAGTTGAGTTCGTGTCGGGTTCGCGTCGAGTAGCTACAATGTGTGAAGGTCTTTACTTTATTCATTTAAACAAATTACTTGATAGATACGACTAAGATCTTGGTTGAAGTGAACAATTTCTTGGTTGGAGTTAACAAGCCGACTTTATGTGCTCGTAATGAAACAAGTTCTTGTTTCGCTATGAAAAAAATAGTAACTAAGTACTTACTATTTCATTTCGCAATATGGCGATGGTTTTTATATTTCTGGTCAGAGTAAACATCCTGTAAGTATGTGGCTTGTTTTTATTCTTTTAGCATCGACTGAGACCAATTCTCAGTATTGGGAAATTCGGTAAAGTTATTCCTGAAAGTTTTTATACGCAGAGCGTTGAGGTAAAGTTTCAGGTTTCAGTAAAGTTTTAGGAGCAAGGAGTACTAACTCTATTTTTAAACCGAATAATTCTTACAAATAAAGTTTTTAAAAGTAATGGTTTAAGCACAGCTTTTAATAATTAACTTTTCTTATATTTTAAATTACTTTTTTAGGTTTCAAGTGTAACGGTCAAGTGTTTTACGTACCCCCAGGGGTGACACTAACTCTCTGCCGTCATAGGTCGTGTTTATTGTTTTTTTTGACGTTGACGTTTCGTTCATAGCATCGCCATTCGCTAGTATAATTGTTCCTCACTTCAAGTGACTATTTTAGCCAAATGTGTATCTGGTAAAAGAGGGGTATCCATAGCTTATCACATCTTGGAACAAATCCATGAGTTAAATAACAAGGGTACGACTTTGGTGATTCAATGGGTTCCAGCTCATATTGGGTTATCAGGTAATGAGGAGGCTGATAGATTGGCTAAGAAAACTGTTAAAGAAGGAACGGAAGCTAACGTTTTGCCCTGCTTTTCCGAAATGCTTAATGCATTTAAATTTAAATGCCGAGAGAATTGGAAGTATTTCAATGAAAGATCAAAAATTAAAGGTATTTGGTACAAATGTATCCAATCTGAGCCTCCTCATGTACCTTGGTTTTCTGTATCCAATTTTAATATTATTTTTTATTAAATAAGGAGAGCAGACGAGCAAACGGGCCACCTGATGGTAAGTGGGCACCATCGCCCATAGACATCTCACCTCACTTTATTAATATTGGAGGGTTTTTGATGTGCTGCTAACCTTGAGGACTAAGATGGATTGCCTCATGTGCCGGAAATTACGCTGGCTCTCTTACCCTTCAAACCGAAACACAGAAATGCAAGCATTTCTGCTTCACGGCAGAAATAGATAAGAGGGTGGTACCACCCCAGGCGATCCTTCAATTTAGGATCTACCACTACCAAATTTGAATAGACAAGAAATTGTTATTGGTCATAGACTGCGTTCTGGACATTTTCCAACACAATCTTTTGCCTTTTTAATGCTGAAAGCTAGCTCAGCATGCGAGGTGTGTGGAGTCAGAGACGACGTTTATCATATTCTGTTGGAGTGTGTCAGTTACGCAGGAAAAAGAGAACAGCTGATAAGACATTACAGTTTGAATTTATTGGATGTTGGTATATTTCAGAGCATTTTAACTGATCCAATTTCTGATGCAACTAGAATACTCTATTATATGTTTAGGAAAGATAATTAGTAACAAAATTGTAATTAGTTTAGTATATGCACGATGGGATTAACATAATCAATTGTGATTACAATCCCTAAATTGAACAGATTAAAAAAACGTGACTATTTTGGTCTATCAAAAAACTTTCTCTAATCTCGAAATTCTAGACTACCAACAGACTACTTACTTATTCTAGGCTACAACCAGGATCGCGCGACGAGTTAAAATACAATAATAGATACGTATTAGGCAAAAAAGTTACGTGGTAGTCGCGCTCTTTCATTTTTCTCGGCTTCATCAGCTCCTGAAAATATGGAAATTTGTTTATCGTCCTTGTACTAAGGAAAGAACTAATAGAAGAGTCGTCCCTTTGACGCCCCTCAGAGGCTTGTTGAAAAATCCTAATTATACCCTGACCAGAAATATAAAAGGGCGCCATTTGTAGTTTTATAAATGCCATAATATGTAAGTTTATGGATTTCGCTACAAAAAAATTGTTTATTATTATTATTGACTATTAAACCCGCATTTGACTTCGATCTCGCCTGATGGTAATGGAATGGTCTCGACGATGAGGTCGACGATGGAGCATGCGGGTCCAGTAAATGTCTATTCACTCTGGCCTCGAAGATCCCAAGGTTGTAGGTTTCGGGAAGGCTGTTCCATTCCTTAGCCGTTCGCATAATGAACGAAGAAGCAAACCGCTTCGTACGAACAGATGGGATATCACATAAGGATGGAACCCCTCCCCGCGCCTGATAGTTCGAAGGCGGAATGGAGATGGAATTAGGTCGTACAATTCAGATGCGCACTCTCCGAAATGTATCCTATAAAATACCGATAGACAGGCTACCTTGCGCCGATGTTCCAGACTTTGCAGTCTAGCTTCCACCAGCGATTCGTCACCTATAAGGCGCTTAGCGCGTTTCTCCACTGAGTCAAGGGCAGCCATATGGTACTTTGCTGAGCCGTCCCACAGGTGGCAGCAGTATTCACGACCGGGCTTGAGTTTGGTAAAGTTATTTAGTTCCGCATGGCGAGGTGTGACATGCTGTTTCTTTCGTAACCCATACGAAATGCATCATATAATTTTATTTGTATATTCGGTCAAAATGCAACATTACAGATAAGTACCCAATACCCAGATAAGAAACCATGAATGATTAAAAAAAGTTAAAAATAAATATGAAAATATTCAAACGTTATGTAAAGTATAGAGTTCAATCCTTACACAGCGATAACTGGGTATAATTCGATGTGTTCCACTTGTGCCCAGTTAATTATACCTAATGCGGCTAATTAATTGCGTTACATCGGTTAACAAGTATGTTCACAGGCCATAAAGTATGGTCGTTAGTGTCAGTCGATGGCTGTTACATACATATGGCCCGTACTACAAGTAGCGGTATTATTTACAAACTCGATTTCAGAAAAATATGGCTGGCAGATAAATACCATCTTCTTTTATAAATCGAACACCACTCATACTTAAATTGAAGAACAATTTGTTAAACAGTTAAACATTTTCATAAGTAGAACCTTTTTAACGAAAGACTGCTATACCAACGGCTAAGTAGGTATACCAATTACATACCTATCAGGAGGCATTGTTTCAATTCACAGCATATAAAAAAAGTATCCAACAATTTTTCATGGTTGGGGCAGTATATATGGTACATAACACCTATATACCCCATAAATACCAAGCCGTTCCATTGGCCAAGCACTACTAAGCGTTCCCACAACCTACCCTACACACATCAAAATAACGTTGACATTCCTGTGAAATACTAGGTGTTTTTTCACGTCAAGTAACAGGCCCGCCCACAGCGAAGGAACAGTTCCTGGAACTGGTATTTATTAGTTTTTACCGCGTTGCGTTCCGTACGTGACAGCGTGAACCTACTCGCTGTTCCAGGGAGAAAATTGCTGTAAAGTGGGAGGAGTTAAGACTGGTTTTAATTAAGTTAAGGTTATGGCTGAAAAGTTATGGTTAACTGATCATAAATCTTTAAATATCATCTTTGTAAGTATCATTGACATCTATAGATAGACTCGTGGGGCTTTAATATAGGGTCGTCAAGAAACCTCCAATTTTGTATAAACTGACGCCAAAAACAATTCCCGGCTGGATTTTAGGAGACATGGATTTGAGTGGCTAGTTGTATAGAAGCCGGAATCTATTTAAAATCAATAACAATCATCATGTAAACAAATAAACGTTTTTCTATTTCTATTTCATGTACCTACATAACCTGAAAGCGAGAAAAGATTTCATACGAGGAATATCTGTTAGACCTATGACACGAGAAACCTACTAATTTGTAGTTGCGTCTTCCAAGATTATTTTTTTAACAAACTTTAAAAGAACTTTTGGGGAGGCATTGGTGGGACAACCATCATGGCAAAGGAAAAAGTCACTTATGAAAACACTGGGATTTCACGGCATTGACCTCATTTCGTTTGGGAAAGATTAGCTCTACGAAATAATTAATTCAATTTATTGGTATTTTTTTTTAGTTGGTGAAAAACTTGGATTTAAAAAAAAATCAGTCTACCCTCCCCTAAGAGAAGGCGCGCGTATGTTCCTTCATGGGGAAAACAATTGAATCAATTTCTATTTCTTCTTTTGCTTATTATGGAATGAGATAGATAAGTTAGTAAGTTAAGTACACCAAATAATTCATAAAAACATTTAAATATAATATTTAATTCAAGATTTTACACATCCATGCGGAAACCTACATAGTGTTTGTAACATAACCTGTCTAGTGCTTGTAACATAGTTTTTGTACATGATGTCTATGTTACAATTAATATAACATTTCTTGCCCCAAGCTGAAAACCAACCGCCATATTAAACGGCTTTAATAAATAATTTTTGTATGTTTATGTGTATGTGATGTGGAAGTTATGATGGCTGCGGTGTTTATTAAAATCCATGTCGGTAATAAAACGCTCAGTTCTGAGGTTTATTATATCCTGCCACTTTGTGCAGTGTGGTCCGCCATTATTCCTGAACTATAGCACATACTAAGTACTAGTCTGCAAGTCTGAACAGTGTAGGTAGATAAGTATATCTTTTTTGTTAACGGGGGAGGGGGATAACTTCATTACTCGGCCACCTGGGAGAGAAACCGAGTACCTATGTGGGATTTTATATACCCACTCAAAAGACCAACATCGGTATCCTCGGGAATCAATATATAAAAATACCTATACACATGTATATCATCAATGAAAAGCGGAACAAAATCTGTTCACGACATTTAATTTCAAAGATTAGCCTTTATAGACAGACGTGCCAGGGACTTTGTTTTATACTATATAGTGAAACATGGCGGCGACGGTTCAAAACATGAACGAGATGTTCATGTTCACATCTTTCATCATTGTCATCATCAGCCTATTAACATCCCCACTGCTGAGGCACCGGCCTCTCTTTGCACAAGGGTATACCTACGGGCCATGATAGACCGTGCGGGCCGTGCTGTTGGTAGATTCCACATGCCTTCAATGTTACTTCACCATTAGAACGAGGGGATCGCTGGATCCCTCAACGCTATAAAAGTAAAATGCAGTAGAAATAGGCTGCAGATTGCTTTGTAGCAGAGAAGAATGAAGAAAAACAAAACCATTAGATCAGTCGGTAAGTGCACGTAAAGTAAAATACACTTTATTGCATAAATAAAAAATAACAAACATGAGATAGAAAAGGAAATAGTGAAGTACAATTTAGGCGGCCTTATCGCTAAGAGCGATCTCTTCCAGGCAAACGTACCTAAGTTTACGAAAAACTATTAGTCAGCATGACACTGCATGGAGCGTCAATGGCACAGTGGCTAGGACACCGGACTCCCTTGCGGGAGGTCCGGGTTCGAAACCATACAGTGCCATGAACCAATGAGTTTTTCGTATTTATGGAAGACTTAAGTACCTACATTTACCAACTGCTCAACGGTGAAGGAAAACATCGTGAGGAAACCTGTACACTGGGATGACCAATGTGTAAATGAGGTAGGCACAAAAGATCCTCAAGGGTCGAAGTGCCGCTGGGTTATTCCCGGATCATAAGATAAGATGACACTGCACGGTTTCGAAACCGAACCTACTCTACTACTACGACACCTATACTTAGTACATGTGAATGTAGAATCCTTTCTCATTTACTTACATCTTTGATTTCTGAGAATTCACGACTGCCGTCAAATCAGTGGAAAATAACAAATACCAACAATAATTCCAATAATTAAATAACATAACGAAACAGATACCCAATCAATTCATACTTTCCTATCACGTAATAATCAAGTACACACAGAGACACTGATTGCAATCAACCGAATCAACCCTTATTGGGTTAGCAAGCGGGGTGGGGGTGCGTATTTGTATGCCAGCCGAAATGTTTGCGATGGCTATTATCTCTTGGGTAAGGATTTAGGGAGGGCGTAGTTGTTTCACTAGATAAGTCACTATTTACCGTTCTTTCTGTTGTACAAGGCGAGCAGACGAGAGACGAGCAAACGAATAAATCTCCCTCGTCGTCCCACCAGTGGGACAATTTAGTGGGTCCACGAGAAAACAGCCCAAACGGGCCACCTGATAATAAGTGGTCACCTTGCTTGCTTATCGTATGGTTAGTGGCCAACCTATTTGTCAGAGTTGTTCAGGCCGCCCGTAGGCCTCTGACATGGCTTAACGACTGCTGTCGAACGACAACATCCAGGTACCGACCGCGCCAACGTCGCTTAACCTGTACGATCACTTTCGCACCGTGCTCGCAACTAGGCTACGAGCTCCTCAAAATGGTCACCGTTCTCCATAGACTATGGATGTTACGGAGCTTCGACTCCGACTCCGAAAAGTCGGAACTTCCGATTTATTTTACACCTCCGACTCCGACTACGGCTCCGATAATTTTGAATCGGAGGTTATACCGAAGATCTGTGAGCAAACATATTCAAATATCAATATTTTATTAAATAGTGTAGGACTACATAAAGGAATGTTTTATTGCCGCAAACGTCATCATAAAAAATATTGGCCAGTTCAGCTATAAAAATTAAAAAAAAACGGTTTAAAATTTGAACTTCTTCTGAACATCTATCTTCTACCTCCGCCTCCGACTCCGGTTCCGACTCCGATAAATCAAATTTAAAACCTTCGGTTTCGACTCCGGTTCCGGTAAAACCACCTCCGTAATATCCCTACCATAGACATCTAACCTTGGAGAACTTAGTATATAGATAGAGCGCCTCTACGCCTAATCTGAGGTCATAGAGAGCAGATAACAGTTCTTAGACCATAATCACATCTAGTAATTGGATGTAGTCTAGTGATCTCTGACACTAATATTGGAGGGGTTTATATTATCTTTATCAAGCGATTTATCAATTTTTATTTAGTCGGAATTGTCTGAGCCTCTAACCATTTGTAAGATTTACTGGAAATATGGGTAGTAAATACTTTACGGAAACCCAAGTGACCAACGCTTTTCTTATATTATACAATTGGTCACAAAAACATCGTTATAAGTAATATCTTGTAAAATCAGTTTCAGGACGCCTTCACAGATCTACACATAAGTACCTAGGTCTTGAAAGTTCTTGCTAAATCGCAGTGTCGTAGCCAAATAATAATAATGTTGGGGATCTGCCTAAGAATAGTTGGGTATAAATGCTAATGAAAATGAGACCTTCTAGGTATCTAAAACAAAGGCATTAAAATTTATTTAAATGTACTCCATTTATTACGTCCCATCTTCTCTTCGCCCATACCTCAATGTCTAAAGACAAGAGTCTTTAACCAGTGCGTCCTACCAGTAATGACCTACGGAGCCGAAACGTGGACACTGACGGTGCGACTGGTTCACAAATTGAAAGTCGCTCAGCGTGCTATGGAAAGAGCTATGCTCGGAGTATCTCTGCTGGATCGAATCCGAAATGAGGAGATCCGGCATAGATCAAAAGTCATCGACATAGCTCGTAAGATTAGCAAGCTGAAGTGACAGTGGGCCGGTCACATCTGTCGCAGAACCGACAACCGCTGGGGTAGAGAGTTCTGGATTAGATACCGCGTTTGGGCAAACGTAGTGTGGGACGTCCCCCTGCTAGATGGAGCGACGATCTGCGCAAGGTGGCTGGCAGCGACTGGATGAGAAGAGCCGAAGATCGGGCTCAATGGCGCGCCCTGGGAGAGGCCTATGTCCAGCAGTGGACTAGAGTAGGCTGCTGATGACTTCATTCAGATTCTGTATTTAATGTTATTTGTTTCACTGAACGCAGCTGAACGCGCAATTCATTAACTATTTTCATCCCAAGCTTCACAAACCTTAGATTATTTAAATTAACAATCTAAGTTCACAACTTTTGATGTACAGCTCGTAGGTATAGTTATTCGTCTTTATGTAAATAATCCATTTGAAGTGCATCTAAGTACAATTTTTAACAAAATAAATGTAGACCTAACGGAGAAACAATAAATATTAATAATAATAACTGTCAAAACTTATTTTGGCAGTTTTGATTATTATTGTTTATCTACCTACCTTAGTAGGTATACAATTTATTTATTTATTTAACACCTTAATGCACAAAAATAGGACATGAGGCGAGCTTAAAACCAATTACAATTAAGTTAGAACACTGAAACTTTAGTACATTTAAATTATAACCAAATACATAATTCACTAACAAGAGAGTACAGTGGAATTAAGTTAGAACACTGAAAGTTTAGTACACTCTAATAATAGCCAAAAACATAATTCAGTAATAAGAGAGTACAGTGGAATTAAGGAAGACACAGCACGCTACTCCGTGGAACCCTGTCGTTATAGCAGACAAACGAAAATGTAACTAAGGTTTTTGTTGTTCTGAAGCCCTGCCCGTTGAGCCAAATTACACCTAGCGTGTCCCATTGCAGCAAGTGTGTTATATTTGGCGCCCAACGTGGAAACTTTCCTTCCTATGTACAAAATGATACATACATACATTCCTTTACGCTATGTCCTTTGCGGGGTAGGCAGAGAGAACGGAGCGCCACGAATCTCTGTCTTGGTACGCCTCTTTTTCTTCCTCTACAGTCATTCGGCGTTTCACGCATGCTCGCCGTTGGGTCGTCTGCTCAGTATATTAAAATGAAAAAAATATGAGTTACCTGTATGTATAGTTCTAATGAGGTCACAATAAATTTTCTTCTAATTGCACTGGATTTAACCAATGAACACCTGTAGAATTAGCAGTCTCTGTAAGTACCTACCCCAGTGCCCAAAAATAAATTCATAGTATAGTCACCCAAAACAGTCTGCAGGCACACGATTTCGGCATTCAACGGTCGTCGTGTCGGTTCGTCAATGTGATTCGTCTTCATTAGCGAAAAAACCTGATTTGCAACCTGGATCGTGATTACGTGGGGCAGTCCAAAAGTTGGTAGTCAACGGCTTGCTATCAACCTCATTGTTTTACTTTTATTATCCATTGGCGGCAAATTTTGTTACAAACTCCTTGACCAAATGTCACTGGCTGGTGAACTTTAGTTATTTTATAATTAATTATTAAAAAAAACATGTCTGTCACTTTTCAATCGCTACGATGGAGGTAACGCGGGAAGCATTTCGTGCTATGATCTATCTATCTATCTATGATTTCAAACGATGGTTAACATATAAGAAATCACAGGAAAATTTAATCAGTGCTTTTGGGGAATTGACTCTATCACTTGCCACCATCACCTATGGGTTTCGTGAGTTTAAGCGTGGTCGGAGCGACCTCAAAGATGACCTTAGACCGGGGCGACCACCAACGACAGTCACTCAAGAAAACGTCATCAGGGTGGAGTGGCTAATAAAGGAATGTCGCAACATTACCAAACGCGAGATTCAGGATGAACTGAAGATTGGATCACAAGCAGTTTCCACAATTTTACATGACCATCTTAAAGTTAGGAAGGTTGCATCGCGATGGATACCCCACTCTCTCACAGAAGAGCAGAAAGTCCGATGTGTAAGACTGGTGCCAGTTTATGCTAGATAAATTCGACGGAGGTAGCTCACAACATGAGGTGACCTACATCTTTAATAAATGAATTATGAACAGTTTTTCACATGTTTTGAAAGCTGGTTCAGTCGAATGCATAAGTGCATTGATACCGCAGAATACTTTGAAAAGTTGTCAATAAACATTTGTATTATTTCATTTATTTTCTACTTGACTGAAACTTGATGGATAGCCCTAGTTCAGGAGAAATACAAATAAGGACAAGTATATGTATATTATTATCTTTGTTGTGCATGCGTACTTATTTAGCCCCACGTGCTTCCCTAATTTGGTTTGTTCCGTATGTATATGTTGGTAACTAAAGACACGAACGTACTCGTAACTTCATCATTCTAGAGGTAGACCGATAGATATAAAGATTTCTTAGCTGGCAACTTACGAGAACGACCCCTTATATAGGTACCTATAATTTTTTTTATAATGAGAGCAGACGAGCAAACGGCCCACCGATGATGGTATAGATAGATAGATAGATTATTAATTGTACACAAGAAATTTACATAGGAATGGAAACATAGAATAAGTGTACAAAGGCGGTCTTATCGCTCAGAGCGATCTGTTCCAGGCAACCTAGGCGATAGAAGAATAAGTAGGCAACCGTCGTCCTCAGATATCTCGGCACACATAATGTTATTAGTGGGTTTTTGATGCGCTGCTAACCTTGAGGACTTGGATGGAGTGCCTCAGGAAATTTCGCTGGCTCTCCTACCCTTCAAACCGAAACACAGCAATGGAAGTATTGCTTCCTTGTGTCAGGTATAGGTAAAAGGGCGGTACCACTCCAGGACGATTCTGCACAATCCAGCTAAGCCACAGTTATAGCATTATACCATTCTCATACTCTCATGCGTCAATAGTCAACTAACCCGAGGTCAATTTTATTTGAAAAGTACAGATAGGCAATCCACGTGTCAATCTAGGGTTAAACGTTGGCGAAAATCCACCGGATTGATATAAGTTCGTCGATGGAATAGTAAAGATAAATACATTATAAATTGCATATATATAGGCATATACAATCCCGACGACCTCTTACCAAGATTCGCTAATCCACTGCCCACTGTCCAAAAATTTCCGTTCCAAGTTCAATTCCTGGGGCCCAATTCGCCTAAATTACAACGTTTGTAATTCTATTTCTATCCAATTTCAATTTAGTTTTAGTTCCAATTCTATTTGAACACCAAATCGCATTCTGCTGACGCATAACTCTACCACTGTCACATATCGATTTACATGATTTTTTCACATTCGATCGGGCAAAAGTACCTTGGGAGGAACTTATGTTCGATTATTATATTTGACAGTTGAAGCGTTTTGTTACCGTACAACTGCGATTCAGTATAAACTAAACATTTTTTTATTATTTTCCCTTTATAAATCAAAATTGTACCTACATAGAAGAGCCTAAATCCCGTGACACAGGGTGTCCTAGTGCGGGATTTAGAGCATCAACCACTTTTTGTATTAATTTAAGTTGTAAAATAAATTATTTGTATTTGTATTAGAATGCACAAATACGTTACTGTTCGATCGATCGTTGACTCGATCAGTACTTAACTGAAATTGGATCGTTAGTGGATAGTAGCATACGAAACACGTCATAACGATGCAGTTTAGATTCTATTTAGTTACGTTGTATTTAGCGGAATCGATCTCCTGGCCTCTGTAGGTTATTTTTTCGCTTTATGATCGGTTCGTTATTAATGAGTTGTCTCTGGCCCTTTATACACAGAAAATCCTATTACCTTACCTTGGGTTAAACCAAATAAAAGACCATTTCACATTTCACACGTATGGTACAAAAAAATCGCCAATTACCCGAAAATCAGTGTCAAATTATAGCCAACAACATCGCGTGTTAGTTACCATCACTTCTGTGGACCGAAGCATCGGTTTCTTTGACCGAATGTGACCATACAATGATCACGAAACGCCACCACTTCCTCCCAAATTAGTACCTAATGACACACCGCAAACTTGAAGCAATGGGTAATTTCCAACATAAACTTTGAGAACCTTTGTTACCATTAACCACATCTTAAAGTAAAGAAAGAAGCTGTCACTTAACGTCAATATGAACGTTAAGTCCACAGATTTGATGAGGGAATCGTTTTACTGGACCGTAAATTTACAGTGGTAAATTATGTAATATTACAAGGAATTAATCTGTTGAAGCTGCCGTTTGCAATCTGTCGCTCTTAATGTTTGCTACTAAAGGATGCGGTTTTGATTCATTTTGCGTACATGCTTACTTAATATACTTATATTTATATTATTTGACTTGCAAATAGACTTATCGATCTTACAGAACCACATAAGTATTCATAATTTAGAAACCTAATGAAAGGCGTCCTTTTTTGCGACCACTGAATTTTCGTTTTAGGATAGGTATGCTATGATATCTAAAGATCTAAGCGTCATTGTCTTAAGTTATGCTTACAAGGAAAGTACCTAGCGTATTAAGTGGGAGAAATCGCCCTTCAAAGTTTTCGTATGTATGGGACATAGTGAAATCGGTTTTGTACATGTTGCAGAATTGACTCCTTCGATTTGATTCGTTTTAAGATATATTGCAGAGCAATGAAAAATAACTGACCCATATTTTTTTTAATCAGCCCTAATTCAATTTAGTGGGGGATATCGCCCTTCAAAGTTTTCGAATTTATGGACATAGTGAAATCAGTAATTTCCCCCATTAAATATTTATTTGGGCCCATAAAAAATACAGGTCGGTTATTTTTCAATGCTCTGCAATATATCTCAAAATAAATCAAATCGGAGTCGGACACTTGGGGTGCTTTCCTTGTAAGCATAACTTAAAACAATGACGTTAAGGCCTTTAGATAAAACGAATCAAATCGGAGCTGTCAATTCAAGAGACGAATAGTTTAATACAATCACAATACAACCGGTGGCGTAGTGGCTATAGGAGCCGCTCCGCACCGAAATCTGTCATATCCGGGTTCGAAACCATGCAATGTTACGTATATATCAATGAGTTTTCGTTTTTTCTTTCGAAAGACTTACATAGGTCTCAGCAATCAGTAAATGTATACTGATTGCTCTAACGGTGAAGGAAAACATCGTGAGGAAGTACAAGTTTCCTGAGTACTGAGATAAACAGTGTGTAAAATAGGGAAGGTAATGACAAACAACCTCATTAAATCTGCCAAGAAAATCTTTCTTTGTGGTTATTTTCAGATTAATACGAACCTCATTAATGAAGAAATTGAGGAATATACGACTAAAAAAAGAATTTCTTTTCCTATAACCGAGAATTCAGATTTTGGCATACCGTTCATATTAAGAAATAAGTATGTAAATAATTAAACCACGTCCAAACAAGGTAAATATTAGAACATGGAATTAAAATTAGAACAGACATCCCTACTTCACAAGTCCCTAAAAAAACCTTAGCACGCGATCCCATGATCATCCAAAAAATAGAAAAAAGGTTGTGGGGAGAAGTTTTATCGTAAGTATACTTATACGAGGTATAATGAGAAGTAATAATTAGTAATTGGCACATCGGATGCGGTCAGGCATGCGCGCGTATTCATACTAATTGCGGTTTCGGCGATGCATTAGTGGTATCCCATATGGTGTCTAACGGATTCCCTATAAGTTGTAAGCTCTGTGAAGTTGAAAAATCTTGAAAAATATGTACGATCTTTTTACTGTGAAGATATTTATCAATGTGTGATTGAAAAATCTTGGTAAATACAATGGGCCGTGCGTTAGTGGCGTAGTGGCTAAGATATCCGGACAAACAATGTATGTTCGTTTACCTATAACTCGAGAAACACTGAACATAATTGGACGTTTTTTTGTTTTATTTGTGATTTGAGAACGTGAACGTTATAAGGCTTCTTTTGCATTATGCACGGAATAAGGGAAAAAATCTGCGAGCAAAACTGCGGACAACAACCCTGGGGAAGGCAGCAACGTGCTATGGCTGCACGCTGCTGTGACGGGAGGAACCTGGAGGTGGAATATACAACTCCCAGGAATAACCCTAGGCAAACGCTAGGAGTTCCGGTGCGTTCCACTGGAGATCCCGGAGCCCTGTGATATGCACGACGCCGGCCATCGAGGGGGTTTTAGTGAGTAAAAATCTCACATAACCCAGTCTTTCCACCAAGAGGCTGGGTATCTTTCGAAGATTTTCCCGTCGTTAAGAAAAAAAAGGTTACCACACCACACCTTCATTTACTGACTGTATCTACTAATGGTGAAGGAAAATATGATGAAGAAACCGGCATGACTTGGAAAGAAGCAAGTGAAGACTTAGATTCGTTGCACTCCAATATCTCTGCCTACCCTGCAAGGAACATAGCGGAAGGTGTAAGTTAGTCTGCAATTTGAGCCAACACGAGCCAGTCGGTCGAAGTCACCCAAGAACAACTCAATTTAAACGCTTTTAGCTGTATTTACTCTTTTAGTATGCAAATATTGACTTACGGGGGGTGTACCGGGGTTACAAAAGGAGCCGCCGTCTTTGATGTCACCGTAGCAGAGCGGCACCTGTGAAGCTACCGAAGTAGATTTATTGCCGCTCCGCCGAGTATTGTCTCTGGAGATAAGATCCGACCTCATTGGGGCAAAAACTTGTAATGAATGGGTTTAAGCGTCTGTTTGTCTGTCGAGTAAGTACTGGTTTTGTATTACATACAGCCCGCATTGAGATGGTGGCTGTCTCAGGCTTTGCTTCAGATATGAAGACCGTAGATTTGTAATGGCATTATTAGTCTACGTGCAGGTGCAGAATTATGCATCGAACTTTTCTTTAAATGGTTAGGCTGTTTGCGCGAAAATGTAACCCTAGGGTTAAATAATTCGCGAAGTATTTATGCTTTTCATACAACATTGACATCGGATTAGAGTTAACCCGAGAGATAACCGTGCAAGACGGCCTTAGAGCGATAAAAGTATAATAATAGTGTATTATAGGTAGTTAAGGCAAGTGATTTTATGACAGCGCCTTTTCTCTATACTAAACCTTTTTACTGTGTGGTGCATCACCCTTTTACTACTTATTTCTGCAGCAATGCTTGCACTGCTGTGTTCCGATTTATAGAGTAAGAGAGCCAGCACAACATAATTAGATACCTGACGGATACCAGCAACGAAACTTTCCACCTAGGTCTGAGGACCTAGAACCTGAGAACCTTGACAGGTTAGCAGTAGCGTATCGTACACCCTCTACGAAAACCAAAGCCCATCTGGAATAAATTGTATTTTATCGTCTCTTTTTTTATGAAGAATACGCAACACCACTAATCTTGTTTCCTAAATATTATCAACTAAAAGCGGTAAGGCGGTATTCTAGGAGTCCCTCAAAGAATGTCATTTGTGTGTCATTGTATATAGACCACAGTTTCCCTGGCGACCTATTAATTCCTACAAATTAGGGCCCCTTTTTACATCGAAACAATGATAATTGTTTTCGCAACTGTCTCCCGACATTTGTCGTGTCGGATCATGTGACAAAGACGTTGCTATTAATGATGCATTGAGGACTTTTTTGTTCGAAGCTAATTTGTATTGTTGAAACGGAATAAATAACGAATAATGGATCATTATTTAATAATCAATAGTCCGTCGCTTTGATAGTAGATCCTCAGGGTTTACTAGCTGTAGTTTCCTTGGTAAGGTAACTTTTCGTACAATTTGCAATGGTAAGTCTATCTGGCCGGTCTGATCAATTTGACCACGGCCTCAAAGTGATCACTGACACAAGACGCAATTTGCAGGGGTAGCTTATTAAAGGCCATGGGGAACAAAAGATAGCGGTCGTCCACCTAAACGTTGGGTCATTGAATCAACGATGTCGTCTCTCAAGGAGGCCGGAGCTGGATGCAGAAGGCCCAGGGCCATGGAAAGAAATGGGGAAGTACTTACCTAGGTATATATTCACAAATGGATTACATAAAGGCTGGGATGTAAGTAAAGTTACATACCTTACTTACATTCCGGCCTGAGAACGTGCAACCTGTGTTTCTAGATGGATCGCCAATTCGGGTTGTTAAGAGTTCTAGAAGGCACATACTTACTGAGAATCTCAGTGATGACGCCGACATAGAACGGGAACGCAGGGCTCTCGCGGTTCGTTGCAATATGCTTGCGCGTAGATTTTCACAGTGCTCGCAGGACGTTAAAGTCACTTTATTCAGGGCATACTGCCAATGGTTTTCTTCGTGTCAGTTGTTAGATGGCCGTGCACCAGGGTGAGAACGGCAAATTTTAAGTAGCAGGTACTGTTAATATTTTATCTAATAGTTATTTTATCTTTTAGTTTTTTCTTTCAATATCAGTTTATAGTATAGTACAATTATATTGTCGCTTTGTAATTTATACATTTGTAATATGGGTGTATGCCTGAAATAAATACATTTATTATTATTATTATTTATGTAGGGCCTCCTCTCCCCAAAAATTCCAGAATTCCATTAATTTATTGATTCAGATTTCTGGGTTTCTTTTCTTAAGTCTAAAAAGGTCGGGATTACTAAGAAAGCCAGGAGATGTCGTCTTCAGATGAGACTGCTCATTAACTTATCTCCACTGGAAAAGTTTTATTGACAAAAACCTTAAATTTGTTTGTCTGTGGCATCCTATGTCATCAATCAATGATCGAATTTCCATGCAGTTTATAAGCCTTCTCAAAAGTCCTAGCCATGTCAAGTAAAAACTGTATCAGTGGTTTCCAAGATCTTTGGTATCAGATGGGATATCAGGAACGGTAATAATTATATGGTTTGAGTTTCAGCTCAAATGGTCTAGAGGTGGACTAGATCCAGCGATGTCCTGTGCCCACCCAAACCTTTGAGCCATTGTCACTTAGTGTCACCGGATCAAATACACCTCTGGACCATTGTGGTGGACCATCGATTCTTATGATGTAAGTAGTCACCGTCGCCTAGAGACACGTGCAATACGAGAGTATTGCACGTGTGTTGCCGGCCGTGGAGGGAGAGGACTTTTTTAACGTTCTTTTTGAAGCATCCCATGTGGTAGCGCTGCGGGAAAACGTCGGGTGGAAGAGAGTTCCACATTTTACAGGTGCGTGGCAGAAACGCTCGTGTAAAACGGCTTCAGAAAGTGCGGGTGAAAATTGAGCCTCCGACGAGTGGTCATATTGCAAATTGTTGCTCAACAAAAAGTAACTGCGGTGTGGATGCACCATTACATTTTTAATTTGGATTTATAACTTTAATTAGAATAAACATCAAAACTCGGACACATTAAGATCATCTCATTCACCCAGTCGTCCCCTCGCGATCATTCGGTCAATTTGACAATCGGCCGGGCCCCTGTTTTGAAAATATTTGCCCGCGGACCAAGCAATTCCATAAGTGGCCGGCCCCCCCGAAAATATCAATTGTATTCATCCTGTGTTACGGCTATTATTTTTAATGGTGATTGCATGGTATGAAGACAAGTCGGACCGGACATAATGTGTGTTGCTTATTCACAGGCTCAAAACAAGTTTAAAAATAATATTCTAACGTTTATACGATCTATGTTTGGTACTATACTTACGAGTACGTTCTAATAATATAATTTCTTTATTAGGCAAAAAACCCATCACACAATATTATACAATAATGAAATATTGTTATTAAGACTCGGGAACCGAAGTGCCTATATGTGAAACTAACATGGGCGTCTCGTGACCCGCTACGATATAGGACCACGGTAGGGAAAAAATTAAGGCCACCTATCCACAGAAAAGCATCTTTCAGGCGTAGTTTCAGATATGCGGCTACTAAGTGCTGGAATAACATCCCCCCTCCATATATATATGGAGGGGGGGATGTTTATTTATTTACGATATTTATATATTTTTATCATTTATGAAGTGGAGAAGGATCTGCGGGAGCTCCGGGCGCCTGACTGGCCCGAGACTGCGCAGGAGAGAGAGCGATGGCGCTCTTTGGTATCGGAGGCCAAGATCCACTTCGGGTCGCTGCGCCAACGGAGTAAGTAGTATCATTTATGTGCCATGGTAAATGTAGGTATATATATATTTTTCACTTATTAATACTACCTATCTTGAATTAAATTTATTTGTGTTGTATCTTTGTCCTCTTGGGCAGGTTTTGGCCAGCCATCGGTCATGGTCCAACAGAATACCAGTGCTGTAGGCATTCTTGTCTGCAGCAATAAGCTGAGTTGAGGCGCTTTTCACAATAACAGCAGACCATCAGACATGATCTCAATATGTTTACCTTTGACTACGTAATTATTTTATTATAATTATAACTGTTTCGGTCATTGCTGTGTGAAATAAACGTATTACTTACTTTAAATAAATAAATAATGTCACAATACAAAGAAGTACTCACAATAAACGTCATTTCCGGTTCGCGCGCTGGTGCACGGACAACCAATATTTAAATATCGGACATGTGAAGTCCTCGCTTATGGCTCTGAGGATGCTGTTGTGAGAGTTTCGCATTCTGTCCCAGAAGGACGCTATACGCCCTCACAACAGCCAAGAAATCGGGCAATCATGCCCGACGCACTGCAATAGCGCGGGTACTTCATGAGGATGCGGTACGCGTCATTATACTGCACCCTCATGGCGCTCATGGAGGCTCTCCTGAAGTTCACCCAGAGCTGGCAGGTGTAAAAACACTGGCAGTACGCCTTGAACAAATAGTTTCCCCTGTAGCAATATGACTTCTGGACATTGTACGAATATGTCAAATATGTTAAAACGGCAAAGGCACTGAAGATCATCTTCTACTTTCTTTCTTTTTTTTAGATAGTCTTACTAGTAAGGCCGAAATCGACGTAAATTCCAAGTATAAAATATATCATATTGACTAAATCGCGTAAAGGTAAGCTTCTAGGATAAAACAGGGTATTGTAAATAAGGCTGTGAAATAAAATAAAATTTCAGTACGTTACAGGTAAATTCTTTATAATTTTTTTGTGTACTTTCGACCGTTTTATTTAATTTGTAACTTATAATGCACCTGCATTGTACCTATAATAACTATTCACTCGTAGGTGGCGCTGATAATAATAAAATACAAAAGTATTGGCTAGCGCCATCTATGGTTGGGTAGCGGAAAGATTTTGATGAGTTATAACGGTAAGGAGCGCTGCGAAGGAGATGCTGAGTAAAATATTACTAGATGGCGTTATAATTCACATTTTTTTAAATCACCGTAGAATCTAGGAATATAATTATTAAATGTTGGTGCGCTTCAAGTTAGTCTTGCGTTGAAACAAGATTAATCGCACGCACCAGTCTGCACATTCGTTTAACGCCAGTAGAAACCAATTAGGAGTGCGTTCCAAAACCAGTTGAAATTATTCACGTTGACACGATGCACACGATCCATTGGTAGTTTTGAATAAAGTTTGATAAATTTTCAAATGTTAATGCGGTAATGGAACATGCACAGTTGTCAACGTGAATTATTTCAACTGGTTACGGAACTCTCTCTTATATGATAATACACTACCATTTTATTAAAAAATAATCAAGACACGGTTTTCGTACACATTATTTTACATCGTCCTGCCTTACTTTTAGTATATTTTACTGATTTATTGTTACTATAAATTCAGCTATGCTGTTTTACTGTCGCCAATAAAATAAAATAAAACTTTAGATCTTTACTAAGATTAATTTTCAACTTTGAATATTTGTATGAAAGCCTTCAAGTGCATAAATACATCTTTTAATAAAACGGTTTTTAATCAATTTTCTATAAAAACACGACTGGTAATATTTCAGTAAAAACATTTCTCGAATACGACACGAACGTGTTAAAAAGGCGCCTTACGCTGCGCTCACGCCGCCGCAGCGGTCCACCTGCCATGGCGTGTGTTTCGGCCAGCAAACTGATTGGGCTGAAATTTGAAAACGTAGGTACTATGAAATAAAATGGTCATTAAGTACAGTGGCCAACACATCAGGGTATTTATTATTACTTTGTCGCTTTAACTTTTTTAACACGTCTAGAAATCATAACACAAACTTACTGCGACAGGGTTCCACGGAGTGTAGTTTGATGTGTCTTCCACTGTACATTTATAAATGTAAATTGGAAGTTGCAATCGAGTTAAATGGAATAAATTCAAATGTAAAGTTAAAAATGTAATCTTAAAAACAAAAAGAGGTACGTAGGGTATTAGAAATCAAACGCACAGGATAAAAAATAAATCTTCGTTGTAAATAAAAAATCTAATCTAAGTATAACGACTTTTTTAGGAACCTGTACCCCGAAGAGGAAAACGAAGCCGTGTTGTTTAAATTAATTGCCAATTTGTAAAACATTAACTTGAATTTGCAAAACAGTTACTTGATACCTACCTAATGTTCAGTGAAAACCTGAAAAAGTTACTAGGATCGTACAGTGTTCATTGGAATTTCTTGATCCAGTTCTCTTAACTCATTTCTTTTAACATTACGATGTATGAAGAAGTAAATAAAAATAAATATTAATAAATAAACAACAACGCCTGAATACAGGTATATGTCAGATCTGCTTACCTCATTCTTCATTACCGTAGTAGATTCACTATTTTTAATGCTACCATTATCAATAAGAAAACCATTTATAAACTTCTTCCACTGATTGTCAAACATTCTATAAGCTTTTCCCTTCTCTTCAGCATTAAGAGTGCTATATTCTATAGAGTTCAGGGTCAATTGCTTTAGCAGACGAAGGTCATGAGATCGACTAGCTACTCCCATGAACGCAACATAGAAATCAGAAGAAAGTGGCTCCGCCTCCCAAAGACCAGGATCATCACTTGACAGCACAACAGGCAAATCTTGCGATATGAACAAAGCCAGCGGGTGATTCCTCATATCATGAACATAATCCAGAACGTTGTTGGACACCAAATTCACTTCCAATGCAATCTTGTCTTTCTTTACTTTTTCTAACACTGAAGGATGCTTTTCAAGAGCGAATCCATGACCAATCCTTTTGGTCCCGAGTAGCACAGCGTCGATCAAATTTTCATCCGGTGAAGTCCCGTACCAATTCGTTTCTCCAGAATGGAAGAAGTAGTGCATGTTACTGTCTCGTGCAGCTTCCTGCAGTTGTGGCAGAAACTGCATTAATGGACCTCCCTTATCTTCGTGTCCCACAAGGTCGAATCCTACTACGAAATCCGGGAATAATCTTTTAGCTTTCCTCGTAAGCCTCAACAACTCTTCAACTCGTTTCGGCTTAACGTGTCTGTTAAACGAACATATCATTTTGACTCCTAGAAAATCTGAGTGCTCACTCACAAATCTTTCAATGACTTTCTTTGTGGTATTAATGAAGAATACTTCATCGTACTGTTTTCCGTCCAATTCGTATAACTCAGGGAAGGAACTCCTAATTTCCATGTACATAACATTGTCATTCCTGAATTCTTTCAGCACTTCATAAAAATACTGTTCCCAAGCTGGCCTGTAGGACCATAATGGATATATGATATCAAATATGTCGGTAAAACGCTTCCACACAGATTTGGAATTCGAATGGTCTACTCCGACTAGAGTGAAGTTGTTTCTAAGTTCCATATCGAATTTGGTAACATTGTTCAAAGATTTTCTGAAGTCTTCCATAAGTCTCCACTGGGTTTCACAAGGGTCTTTAGGTAAAGAGTAAGAGAATTTGAATTTCAATTTTGTTTCCAAACAAATATGAAGATAATCTTTATATGTTACTCTCAGGAAAAAGTCTGGCCCAAGTAAAGCATTAGAGTGAAGATGCAACGCTGCCCCTTTAGGCATCGCTCTTATAAACTGATATACCTTCGAGTCCTTGATGGTATCTTTATATTCAAAGTAACTGCGTGAGAACTTGAAATGCTCAGGATGGCTGAATCCATAATCAAGCTCTTCCACTTTCCACTTCATCAACACTTCATTCACTAAACTCTCCTCTTCATCAAGCACAAGTGCGCCTCCAACAGTTCTCCTAAGTTCATCTTCTATTATCTTCTTTCTTTTACTCCTATGATCTTCTAAATCCGCGTGAGCCAGAAAAGGTAACAAGTAACACAAAAGTAAAACAAACCTCATGGTTAACTTTAAATTATGACTTAACGCGGAGAATACTAATACATGAATGATAGTTAACGGTTATACATACATTATTATTCAAGGCATATGTGATATGAATTTCAATTCTAGGTATGTATACGTGTAACTGGACTTCCCCTCACACATAATGTACCTAACATAACTCGGCTAAACCGAGTGGCAGTGCGAAGTATAAATAGAGTTCAATTGAAGAACTAACTTTAGGGTTATCACGAGTTGACAGGAACCTTATAAGTCATAATCTGCACACTTGCTTCATGTCTGCACACGATCTAAAAAGATGAAGTAAATCCTATTTGACGTAGGTAAGTACTGAAGTATCTAAGAATAAGCTGTTTTATTGCACTGAAAACACATAATATACACCGTGTTATTATGGTAATGCATTAACTTCGACACTGTACTCAGAACACCGAAGTAGTCATTTGCACACATTATTATTATTTTTATCACATTTTTATATATATTTTATATTTTCATACAAACTAAATACCTTGCCTTAAGTTACCTAGTATGCCATACTCGTTATCCGAACTGGCAACGTCGCAATTTAATTAATTTAAACTAAACAATCATGACATAAATATTAGTTATTCATGACATGTGCAAACGAAAGGCAAATAGTTTGTTAACGTTTTGTTTCAGGTTTTCTTACAGGCATAAATTAAGACCCTTACTCATTGTAGATATAACTCAATTAAATTTAGTAAAATAAAATAGCAAGTAACGTGAAAACGACGCGTTTTTGAGGATCACTTCCATTGTCAAATATATTATGCAAAAGCTACAGAAGTGTTTGGCGAAGTTAATGCATATCCTCAAAAACACGTTGTATAATACCTATATTACAATAAGATTTTGTCAGAATTGCAGTTTTGCAACTGCAATCTCCTCGTCCGAGACTGCAGTCTCGTTGCAGTCGACCTCTAAAGTATACCATATCTCAAAATTCTACAATTCAAATTTGAAGTATATGACGAAACCATTTAGGTTTATTTTAGATTGCAGAAATTTGACAGATGGTATACAATAGCTAGAGGACCGACTGTACTAGTCATGGACAGCCCTATAGCGTTGCATGAAGTGTCTCACTTTTGTGTAATGTAATGAAATGATAGGTACAGTTGATCACATCAAAGTGAATCTGAAATAAACTATATTAAGCACCTACGCTGAAATAGGGTTGAGATTTAATCGTACCAGATTGTATAGTAACTAGGGTTTTTGAATTCCTGGACTTTTTCTTTCCCGGGACACGGGAACGGTATTTTTCGTTTACGGGAATTCACGATTCACGAGAATTTCAGTGACTGTATAAAAACTATTCAAAATAAGCATTAAACGTTACTAGAGTTACTAGATTTATCATGGTGATTCAAAGGAAACAGGAAACTACAAAATTAAGTGAGATTTTTTTAGTTTTATTTAAAAACGGCCGCAATTTTAACATTAATTTCTTTTTAAACGCAGCATGGGAACGGAAATATTGTCAGCATTAAGAAGGCGCTAAGTTAAAATTTGTTTTCAAGTCTCTAAAGCCCTGTGAAATCCGCCAGATTTAGCGACAAAATAACTAAAACGACCACACTGCTTCAAACTATCAAAGCAAATGTGTCACATTTTTTAATTACGGGCCTGGATACTCAGAATTAGTCGCTGACACGCGGCATGTTCGTTTTCTGGTAAAACTATGGAGATTCACCTATACATTATGTTTACATTTCATTCCCGACTACCCGGTATTCATATTTTTTCTAAAATAAACTAGTTTTTCCCGGGAATTCCCGTTCCCGGAAAGCCGGGAAAAAATACTTATAGATACTTTATTAATTAGTGGTCGACTGTACCTATATATAACGTTTCATAATACAAATAACGTTTCATTTGTCCCGAGATCTCGCGTTCTCGGTAACATGCGAGATAAGACCATTGATCATTTTTATTAATTATACTAACGCTACACGTGATAAGACGAAATAGTTACCAACCTATATAGTACCTATAGTAATATAGAAGTGATTTAAATGATGTTAATTCAAAATAAAATAATACTAAAATAAATGCTTAAGCTAAAATTACAAAATAGCTAACTATTTTACAAATAAAATACCTGGCCTAGGTCGCTCCCTGCAGGGAGTGTCCCGAGGAGGCTGGCGGCGTTGCCCTTCTGTATAGCGAGGCTTATACGCTGAGCAAAGTAGAGGCCAGCCTTCTGGTCCCGGGATGTCTCTACGAGGCGCTTGGCTATTTCCCCGTAGAGGCAGTGGGCTCCAGGCCCCCACGGCCCCAAGGTCTCCACCCCGAACGGCGCAAATGTCCAATCACCACCCAGGCCCGCATATTTGCGCCGCTTGAGGTTCTCCGCAGATGCCGCTGCTGACGCCGCCTTCGCCACCGTGGCTGGAAGTGAATGTATTTTTATTGTAAGAGTAAAAAATAGAGAAAAAAAAGGATTGGTGTCAATATTTGACTAATGTTTTTCTTTTCTAACTCTCAGGTCCTAAGAATCCCAATCTCCATTAAAACATACTAACCGTCAATTGCACGAAATGTCCTTAAAGTTTTCATTAAAATACATGCTGACCCTTTCTACGTTAGGTATAGCTCTAGATAGAGATGACACGAAACTTAGCAAAGTGTTCATTAAGGACGTTTCTTGCAATTAATCTTGCTACGTTAAAGTTCTAGAAAGAGGCTGAGTATTCATTAACAAAACTTATCTAACGGTAAAATATAATTACTTAAAAGAAGTTTCCTTAAAATTCTGGCTAAACCTTACCTACCTATATTACAAAAGAAACAACAACAAGAAATTTGACGTACACAGATAGAGGTTATCTCTAAAATAGAGATCTCTTTCTGGAACTAACACATAGGAAGGAAGAGAATATGTTTTAATCGAGGAAGAATGTGAGAAGAAGAATAACCGATGGTCTTTGTCGATAACTGAATGCTATAAGAACCATGTTCCGTTTCTGTAACGCCTGGTGAATATATCATTACAGTACAATGCGAGTTAGTTTTTGCTGTACAAAAAGCAATAGTCCATTATACTTGGGACTGGACTGACATGTATTGCATTTCACCTCTGGTTACTGTAAGGGGGTCTGTGTCTTCAATATTTCCTATATAGGAACCTGCCCTGGCAGATATATAATAATATATACTGCAATGCAACCAAAATTACCACTAAATTATATTCCTTTCATAAAATTGTGAGTTTTTTCCCGCGCTTTTGTGGCATCCACGACAGCTTTGTTTCGTTTTGTCTTGCAAATTGTTTAACAGTAGTGCTTTTCTAGTAAGAATGGTGTTTCTTGCTCGAAAAACTTCGACAAGATGTGAATAATGTGTGGGACAGTGAAGTAAAGTCAAATATATGAAATATGACGATCCGTACTTGGCTGGATTTTGAAGAGCCATACTGCGTCCGGGACGCCTTCTTCTTTGGTTCGGATGGTGCAGAAGCGTGGAAGATTCTCCCAGATAGCATTGAAATGTGTCACACCAGCATTTTAATGAAGACTTGAAAGAGTTGTTTACATCAAACATGGCTGTATGGGCTCAGTTCCCTTTGCCTTAAAATAAAAACAAACAAAAATCATAAAATTGTAAATAGAAAAATGTATAAGCACCTTTCGGTCAACATCGGTACATCCCTAAACAAACATTTTATTAACACCATATCCCCAGGAAAATAAAACCTAGTCCAGAGGCGTCGCAAAAAAAATTAAAAAATGTTCCATTTAATTCTGCAATATGGCGAGGCTTTTTTTAAATTTTTGGTCAGGGTACAGTTTCCAAATAATTCTCTTATGTGCTCCTAAAAGTAAACTGCATATCTAAAGGAAAAAAATGGGAGTCATTCATTAATTTCATTATGCACATTCTAAAAACAGGATAAGTTCAATGGTTTATGCTGTCGTTCACAGACATCATTATCCTGTTTGTAATGTGTAATTACAATTATTTAATTAAATGATTCATGCTAAATTAATTGTTCCAAAAAGGCATTCTGAAAGAGTCCTAACCATGCGGAGCATGCAATAGTGGGAAGTAAGTACCTAAGTAATCTGTTTGCAACATAAGACTTGAAAACTCGTGACTTTAATTTTATTTATAATCACAACAGATTACAACCTGAGAAATGACAGAAAAATCAATATAAAGTTATGAGCTATAGGTCGTAACCCTTATCGTGTAAACACAGCACGGTTAGGAAGTGGAAAATTGGTTGTTGTTCAAAATTGAGTTAGGAAAGCAAAACATACAAGTAAATGTAATGACAAAAAATAACAATAATACCTACTGAAAAAAATGAATAATAAAAATAATAAAGCAGATGCGTGGATAGCTTATTTGAGGACATCCTCAACCTGGCCTAGGATCGATTAAGTCTAACGATGACTAACCGTCAATTATATAATATACCGTATCTCCGAGTAGGGACGAATTAGAGTTTGTAGCTGGTGGGTTGGAACCCTTCAGGGTTCCCTTGGCAATGCAACCACACTTCTATGTAAAGTCTGTCGCTAACTATCTTTGGCGTTGATGATGTGTTCCGATAGTGTTTATGGAAGAGTCATATCTTTTTAAACCCGCTTGCTCCATATTGGAAGGCAGCAACGTGCTATGGCCGCACGCTGCTGTGACGGGAGGAACCGGGAGGTGCCCAAGGCAGATGCTAGGAGGGCACCGCACCGGTGCGTTCCACTGGAGATCCCGGAGCCCTCCGATAAGCACGAGGCCGGCCATCGAGGAGGTTTTAGTGAGTAGAAATCTCACATAACCCATTGCAGTCTCTCCCTGGCTGGGTATCTTTCGAAGATTTCCCACCCGTTACAAAAAAAAAGGTTCTCTTTAATACAAACATAATAAAATTGGGATTTGAATGAATGATACTCTTTATGGCACAAAATTAGTGTGATTCAATGCGTACAAAACGATTAATACAATCTAGGCGGTCTTATCGCTAAAAGCGATCTCTTCCAGACAACCTTTTGGTGGAGTAATTTTGGTGGACAAGGTAGGTTGTGCACCGTTGAATAGGCACCGAATTGCAAAGCCCGTGTGTTCTATCATCACTTGATAGTAAGAATGAGGTCAAACGTGGGTTTATTCTAATTCTAAACATATAAAATAAAATAAAAAATAAGAATAAGTTTATTTGTGCGGTAAAATGACAGAGTATTATAGTCCATACACCAGTAGGAACTTAAACATAGGTTATATTAAACTAAATAAAATTAGTGAGCAAAAAGTAAGAATAAACGCTGGCCTTTATTTTGCGATTTTAAATTATTAAATTATAAATTCTATATATATTTGTATTTCCAAGTGTGTTTATTATTTAACTTTCACTTATTTATGTACGTTATTATCGCATGCCCTTTTTTGGGCAAAAGCCTCCCCCAATTTTTCCCACTCCTTCCTATTTTCTGTTTTTTGACTCCACGTTATTCGCGGTTCCTCTTTTATTTCGTCTATCCATCTTTTCTTTGGTCGTCCTTGTTTTCTTTTGATTTCTCTCGGATTCCATTCTGCTGTTCTTATTAGCATATACTTATAATAAAATCGTAAAAAGGTATGTTTTATGATTATAGATTATAGTAACTACTGAAAAATCCGTTCAGTAGTTGTGTGTGTAGTGGAGTTTTCACGAACATGTTTAAATAAGTCTAGGTTGACATCTAGGCTACAGACGTTTGTAAATTCCATTTTAAAATGGGTCAAAATTGGGATTAAAATACCTATGGAACGCGAACGAAGTTACGGGCAACAACTGGCTGTAAATAAGACTTACGTAGGTACCTACTTTACTGATTATTATTATTAACTGTTTATGGTACATACACAGAAAATATTACAAACTTAGACAAAAATATGTGACGCACAAAAGGCGTGACTTATCTCTAAGAGAGATCTCTTCCAGCAAACCACAACTAATGATATTGAAAACTTTATAATAACTTAATAAGTAGGTACCTAGCATAAATAACTTTCTGACGAATGGGTAACAGGAAGAAAGTAAAGTGATGTTATAGTCGGTCTTAGGAACTCTTCATTTATGAACATCAGGTCATTTCTCGAGGTCGTAT
The DNA here is from genome assembly GCA_947369225.1 of Hofmannophila pseudospretella. NCBI lineage: Eukaryota > Metazoa > Arthropoda > Insecta > Lepidoptera > Oecophoridae > Hofmannophila > Hofmannophila pseudospretella. The sequence continues at coordinate 5,291,666 of OX376331.1, forward strand.
TAAGTAGATAAAGCCAGTGACCCCTACAGCGCTGCGCATGCGTTCAATGCACTATTTCCTTGAACTTGAATGCCTAAGTAACTTGATGGAACCTAGGTCTCAATAATTTACAAGTTGACTACGACAGGTGGCGTTGGTTTCGATAGTAGCTTTGCAAGCAAATAAAAGAACGAGTAAAGATTAGGAAAATAAAGGTACATAGGTACATAACACTGCCAGTCCTCTCAATAAAGAACATTATCTCACATATTTTTACGTAAGTCAGTCGCCAAGTTATTGTAATTTGTTAAACAGCCTTGGAAGCAGTAGTTTCTGTGCTAACGGGCCTATTCCCTATCAAATATATTAAAGTTAAAAACATCGAAGAAAAAGCGTGTTATTATATTACAAAAGCCTATATAAAAGCCACGATACACGGACTCGACGTTCAGTTGTTATCGTATAACCGACACGCGAGTTCGATTCATACAATCAAGTGACCCGCGGCCGCTGACAAAGAAAAATAACAAGAAAATGCACGAGGTTAAAGCTCACATTCTTTTGTGTCTCGTCTCTCTAAACACATTCAGTGCAAGAAGCATCATTGAAGACTATGAAAGAAATCGAACTGACATTATTGAGGAAGAATCCAGACGTTCGCTCGGAGGTAAACTGAGTTTGACCCAAATTGAAGAATATGCGAATGAAATTCTAATGAAACTGAAGCATGCAGAGGTAGACAACTACTTCAGAAATCCACAATCCTTTAACTTTTCTAAACATTACTTCACGTACAAGGATGACATAGAGAAATCGAGAGTGTATAAAATAATAAGACGCATGCCAAAAGGAGCAGCTTTGCATCTCCACAGCACTCTGGCACTAGGGGCAGATTATATGATGAATATCACGTATCAATTCGAGGCACACTTATACGCTTGCTACACAAAAGATGACTTACAATTGCTGTTCTCAGACAGGGATCCCGAGCGACCTTGCGACGCTCAATGGACTCTACTTAGCGAATTAAGAAAGACATCAGGGGACATCGACACATTTGACGAAGACCTAAAAAAGTTCTTCATCCTATACTCCGAAGACGAGAACTACTACGATGAGGATATAAATACCGTATGGATGAGGTTCCAAAAAGTTTACTACACTATGAAATCATTAGTTCTGTTCAGGCCCGTACGTGAGAGATTCATGTACGATTTGTTGCAGAAATTTTACGACGACAACATAATGTACATCGAAGCGAGAAGCGGATTACATGAACTCTACGAGCTGAATGGTACAGTACACGACGGCATATTCATGGCACATTTGTACCAGAATGTAACGAACGAGTTTAAAAAGACCCACCCCGACTTCATCGGAATGAAATTAATACTGACCAGAGGTCGCGGGGCTGATATAAAACAAGTGCGGGAAGCTCTAAGTTGTGCTCGGGTCCTGAAAAGAGAGCTACCGGAAACATTTGCAGGCTTCGACTTAGTTGGGCAAGAGGATTTAGGAAAACCTCTAACAGAATTACTTCCTGCTTTGCTTGAAGCGAAGGACGAGATCGACTTTTATTTCCACGCTGGCGAAACTAACTGGTTCGGAACTGCAACCGATGAGAATTTGATCGATGCAATCCTTTTGGGAACGAAGAGGATAGGCCATGGGTATGCGCTGCTGAAACACCCAGTTTTAATGGCGTCTGTGAAAAAACAGAAGATAGCCCTGGAAGTTAATGTGATATCTAACGCTATTTTGTCACTAGTGCACGATGTGAGGAATCATCCATTGGCCACATACATGAGCCTGAACCTTCCAGTTGTGTTGTCGAGTGATGATCCAGGAGTATGGGGGGCAGATCCGTTGTCCCACGATTTTTATATAGCTTTCGTGGCTATTGCAAGTAAACATGCTGATCTACGAATGCTAAAACAACTAGCTTTGAACTCTATAACACACAGTGCTTTAAGTGTCAAAGGCAAGGAAGAGTTAAGGACTCGTTTTAATATAAGATGGACCAAGTTTTTGGACGAAGTGATTATCATGTCGGACTGAGTGAATATGATGTCGTATGTGTCAGTTTCAAATGCATTTCAAATGTCACCAAACGTTAGTAAAATGCATTAAATTAATTAGCACAAGTGATTTGTTTTCTAAGAAGAATTATTACATAAATTAAATCAGAATAGACAAGTAGATCAAAATTTATGTTGCATAGGTAAGTAGATGAAATGAATAAATGAGTAATTAATAGATATACGAGTACTTAGTGTTAGTTATACCTAAAGGTATGTATTTTGAATGAATGTATCTGTATTTATGAAGTATATAAACATTTATGAACTGCAATACTTCTAGACATAATGGTATGTTGCAAGTAGGCACCATCAGGTCAATATTACTGTTTTACAGTCGCACATTTAAAAAAAATATGACTATTTCTTTATTCTGTAGAATTTTCATACAAATACTGTTTGAAAATTAATCATTATTAACGATTCTAAAGTGTATTATGTTTACATAACAATATTCCAACGTGAATGAATAAAACTACGACATGAATGTGTAAAATAAGTACTTTGTATGGTAATCTTGTTGTATGGTTGCACCTTAAGTCAAAATAGGTATTTAACTGCTTAATATCAAAATGTATTAACATCAAGAGAAACCACAATATTTTTTTAAGTAAGGTTTAGTAAGTTAGGTACCTTAATATTTATTTTCAAAATATAATATAAGAAATATACCTACATTGTTTGAAATTGTAATAATACCGAACCTAGTCTAAAATCTGCCCAAAAGGAATTATGTTGAACTTCATTCTCGTGAAATAATAAATTATACCTATATGAAATTATATCTTTGAAGTTTTCATTTAAAGCTATAAATCAGATTGCAAAATAAGTAGGTCTACTCTATCTATAGGTAACCATCCGTAATAAGTAGGTCTACTCTACCTATAGGTAACCATCCGTAATAAGTAGGTCTACTCTACCTATAGGTAACCATCCGTAATAAGTAGGTCTACTCTACCTATAGGTAACCATCCGTAATAAGTAGGACTACTCTACCTATAGGTAACCATCCGTAATAAGTAGGTCTACTCTACCTATAGGTAACCATCCGTAATAAGTAGGTCTACTCTACCTATAGGTAACCATCCGTAATAAGTAGGTCTACTCTACCTATAGGTAAGCATCCGTAATAAGTAGGTCTACTCTACCTATAGGTAACCATCCGTAATAAGTAGGTCTACTCTACCTATAGGTAACCATCCGTAATAAGTAGGTCTACTCTACCTATAGGTAACCATCCGTAATAAGTAGGTCTACTCTACCTATAGGTAACCATCCGTAATAAGTAGGTCTACTCTACCTATAGGTAACCATCCGTAATTCCGTTTATGTCCAATAAAATGTAATACAAAATACAAGCAGTTTTAGTTGGTAATAAAAAATATCGAATATTTTCATAAAGTAACTCAGTTCAGCTCAGTATTTTCATATACCCTTCTGTGTAAAGGCTTCTAACCTATTAATATTTTTTTACCCAAAATGTGGAAGAAAATTTGTTACGAAAGCCTACAAGAAATAGGATAGCTATGTAGCCAAAGCGAAACGTGAAATCGATTGTGACAAATCAAGTAACCGGAAAGACGTCAATAAACGTTTTCATTTTCATTGTTCTTTTCAGTAAAAAAAAAATGCAAGCAATCAAAACTCACATAATTTTATGTATTGTCTCCTTAAGAACAATGAATACTAAAACACATACATGTGATACTCAAGAAGAACACGAACAGCAAAGAATAGACATTCTGGAACAAGAATTCTCTCTTTCATTAGGAGGTCAACTACAGCTAACTGAAGAGGAAATAGCAGTAAATGACATACTAATGAACTTAAAGGAGGAAGAAGCAGATAATTACTTGAAGAATACACAACTCTTTAATTTTTCAAGACATTATTTCACATACAGAGATCAAATAGAGGATTCGAATGTGTATAAAATAATAAAACGTATGCCGAAGGGGCTGCGTTACATCTGCATACAACATTGGCGTTTGACGCAGATTATATGATGAATATCATATATGATTACGAGGAGTATTTATACGCTTGCTACACTAAAGATAATTTACTATTCCGGTTTGCACACACGATTCCAGAACTACCTTGCGATGGTCAATGGACTTTACTTAGTGAATTGAGAAAGGCATCCAACGACGTAAACAGGCTTGATCAGGAAATAAAAACCTTCTTCCTCTTATTTTCCGAAAAAGAAAACTATAATGATGCAAACTCACAAGAAGTCTGGTTAAGGTTCCGGAGAGTTACCAACACTATGAGATCTTTAATTCTATTCAGACCTGTACGAGAAAAATTCATGTATGACATGTTACAGAAATATTATGATGACAACATAATGTACATCGAGGCGAGAAGTGGCTTACAACAACTGTACGAGCTCGATGGGACACAATACAATGGATTTTTCATGGCACAGTTATATGAGGACGTAACAAACAAGTTCAAAGAAACTCACCCAGACTTCATCGGAATGAAACTAATATTTACCAGAAGTCGCAGCGTTGATATACAACAAATACGAATAACACTTGATTTTGGGCTCGAAGACTGAAAAGAGAACAACCTAATCTTTTCGCAGGTTTTGACTTAGTAGGTCAAGAAGACGTAGGAAAGCCATTAGCAGAATTTGCTCCAGCTCTAATGGAAGCGAAAGACGAGATGAACTTTTATTTCCACACTGGCGAAACCAATTGGTACGGAACACAAGTCGACGAGAATCTGATCGATGCTATCCTGTTAGGCACCAAGAGAATAGGCCATGCGTATGCATTAGTGAAACATCCAGTTTTGATGTCAATTGTGAAGAAACAGGACATAGCTCTGGAATTAATGTGGTATCTAATTCGGTTTTATCATGCGTGCGTGATGTTAGGAACCATCCCTTAGCCACGTATTTGGACCTTGACCTGCCTGTTGTGTTATCGGGTGATGATCCCGGAGTTTGGGGGGCCGAACCTCTGTCCCACGATTTCTATGTGGCGTTCTTAGCTGTTGCTAGTAAGCATGCAACAGCTAGCTTTAAATTCTATAAAATATAGCTCTTAAAGTGAAAGAGAACAAGAGAGATTTTTGCGTTGTTTTAATAAAAGGTGGAAGGGGTTCTTGAAAGACGTTATTGAATTGAATAAAAAGGAGTAGGTAGATGTAGTAGTATGAAGAATTGTCGTATTGAACTTAGTGATGGTTCTCACTCACTCAACCACTGACAAGTATTTTTTTTATATTTAAGCATAAAATAACTGAATGGATGAGGTTTCGAATTTTCAAGTATTGCACAAAGATAGATAGTACTCGTATTTCAAGTGTTAATTATGTCAAAATAGATAAGTAATGTCAAATAGTCTCTAATATTATCGCCGGAGCCAAAGACACACTAAATTGGTGTCAATCTTGCGTCATGCCAACGCGTGATTCGGAAGCTGAGTTCGGAAGTGTGATAAACTGATAATACAAGTCTATTTAATTTATTCATTTAGGAAAAAAAATATAAGACAATTATAAATAAAGGGTACCTAATAAAAAATCCGGTGGAAAAGGTAGGAAAAACTTAAAAGTAACTTAAAAATGTCTTGTCATAAAACTAGGCTCCTATGGCAATATTACCCAATAAGTAGTTATACTTACTGACAACACTGTCCCGTTGCGCGATGTATCGCAATGTTGAAACATTGGGCGAGCGATAATTATAATTCCATTTATAATTCTAATAATTAGGACTCATTTTATACAAAATAGAAAAATTATTAACTCGATTGATAACAAAATCATGTAAATACTTATATAAATTGAGTACTCTATTATTTAAAAACATAATTAAGTAGGTAGATAAGAATGGTATTCCATCGTTAGTGTGTAAAATGTGTGTGTGTGTGTGTTATTCAGTTACGGAATGATTTTGTATTTAGCGATGTAAGTGAAATAGTAAGTAATAAAGTAAGTAAGTAAGTAAGTAAGTAATACGTTTATTTCACACACAGCAATGACCGAAACAGTTATAATTATAATAAAATAATTATGTAGTCAAAGGTAAACATATCTAAATCATGTCTGATGGTCTGCTGTTGTAATAATTAAATGTAATGTTAATATAAATAATACGTGTGTAGGTGCCACCGGAGAAAATAGAAAATATAGAAACCAATAAAGTTTGTCCATTAAGTTATATCAATATCACAGAATTAGTTAACAATAAGGGCTGTTAGCTTATAGGCGTTAGCGTAGGAAATAGGTAGGTAAGTAAATATTAAATTCATTTTAGTGACTCTTACCAGAGCCTTATCTTATCTTATCTTTGGATGGGGGTCGGGGATCCCAACGACACTTCGACCCATGGGGATCTTTTGTGTTCAACCCCTTGTACCTATCCCTTGACCACATCACCGAATATGTCGTGCATGAGCAAGACTATGCGTCTTAGTGGGAGGGATTTGAATTCCCTTGGATCCGGATAGGCAGAGCCTAGCAGACCCATCCTTTTTGCTGCGAAAGCGTCACATTCACATAGGAGATGTGAGACGGTCTCCAGTTGTTCACCACAGGCTCTGAAAGATGTGCTGTCAGCCAGCTTCATCTTGTGTAGGTGGGCATTGGTGCTAAAGTGACCGGTGAAGGCACCGACCAGTAGACGCACTTGACGTCTATTCAGCCCCCAGATCTTGCTGTTCCAACCTGTGACTTTGTCCCCAATGAATTTCTTAGAGTGTTCTAACCCCTTTAGGGTTAGCCACTCATGTTTGTGCCTATCGGTACTGTACTTTACCAGAGCCTTACCGCCTCGGGGATTATGGACGTAAGAGATATACTGTATGTACCAGAGCTATAACAAGGGGGAAGGGAATTTAACCTATTGTTTATCTTGTAGGTTATTGTTAGGTTACCTTACAGCCGGTCGCGGTATAACATTCCTGTAAAAGATTCGACTCAAAGATCCATATTTGAGATTCAAACAAACCTATTCAACCTATTCAAGGAAAATGTACCTAAGGAGACTTGGTTCAGCACGCTGTGACAGACACCTTCGTTTCAAATCCGTACAAGCCCGTTATAAAACGCTGCCACGTTTAAACCTATGTCATCGCGGAACTGTTTAAATCGTCTGCAAAAGAACAGGCCACTGATGATAATGATGATGAGAGGGTAGAAATCTATAACTACCTCCGTCAGTCATCTTCTGTGTGGATTTAAACACATCATGCATGCCCTGCATCGATCCCGGATGCTTCAATTAAGAGGGTGTGGTCACGTCCAGCGCATGAACGACTGCAGACTACCGAAGGTCGTATTCTACTCGGAACTCTCCAGTGGGAAACGCAATTTAGGTGCTCAGTTCCTGAGCTACAAGAACACTGAAGCGACAACAAAATGCCTGCGACATAGGTATCAACTGAGCGTGAGTGGTGGGAAGAGTTCGCGTCACGGAGGCCGGAGTGGCGAACGCGTGTTAAGAAAAGTGTAACCCAGTTTGAAAAGGCCCGTCTAGCTGAACCAAACGCAATATAAGGAAAAAATGTCCAAAGCCTTCCTACCACTACACATACAACAGAGCCGGGCTGAACTGCGAACTGCTGTAACCGGGTCTTCAAGAGCAAGTTCGGTTTCGCCAGCCACATCCGAGCGCATGTAGAAACTGAAATGGGTCGCCGTGGTCGGGTTTGACGAGGAGGAATATTACCTATGTGGGTGTCTCTATGTCAGATGTAATAAATCTCAGAGAGCGCCGGTTGACACCAATTAGTGTACACACCTAATGGTTGACTGCAGTCATACGAATCGCGTCCGTGTTGTGTGAAGTGAACACGTCTTAATTACTAGACCGCGTTACTGCTGCATGAGTGGAGTAACTTTAATCTGGGACATTCTAGGACCATCTAGCTTATTCTGCTCTGATACGAACGAAGGCCGCTAAGTGCAAAACGTGAGCCAAAAAGTTGGAATTCTTCTTTGAAAATTTCTGGAGTTTTTTGGAAGTTTTATATATTTAATTCTTAAATCATTAGAAACCCAATTTGACGTTTTCGGTGTCGGTGCTCAGGGAGGTTCCCGCGTCACCACGCGCTTAATGATATCATCCGGAGGGCCCTAGTGTCGGCCATCGTGCCGTGCGTGGTCGAGCCGCCGGATCTTAGTCGCACAGACGGCAAAAGACCGGACGGCTTGACGTTAGTGCCATGGCGGGAGGGAAAGTGTCTGCTGTGGGACGCCACGTGCGTTAGTACGTTTGCGGCCAGCCATGTCAGACGCACGACACGAACGCACGGCCGGGGCAGCAGCCGAGTTTGCAGTGGGCAAAAAGCGGGATAAGTACTCCGCTCTCCAACAGAACTACCTGTTCGTCCCGTTCGCGGTGGAGACAACGGGTTGTTGGGCGGCGGAGGCGAAACAGTTCGTGGCAGAGATTGGCCGTCGCCTCAGGGAGAGGGGCTGTGACCCTCGCTCCGGGTCGTACCTGGTGCAAAGGTTGGCCGTAGCGATCCAGCGCGGTAACGCCGCGAGCGTTATGGGCACCTTTGCACCGGGGACGACAAGGGGCGGGCTATTTGATTGACGATAATTGTTTCTTTATAGAAAAATTTAAAAAAATTAAAAATTATTTGACGTTTTTGCCACTTTCTCGAAAATAACGTTTTGCACTTCGCCTTATTTCGTATCAAGCCAGAATAGACTGGTGGTGCTAAGGTAACTATGCCGTGGTTCAGGATTTTGGCTCTAATAGTTTTGTAGTTGGTTTTTCTGCGAATTTCGAAAATTTCTACCTAAGAAAATTGGCTTCGGCATAGGCAATTAACCGTTCTGTTCCGACTGTTAACTCCACAACTTCTGTTAATTCTAGAGATACAATTGTTTAGCAGAAGGGCGGTCAATTAGGACGTAGACGGGATCAAATCGTGCGCAACTGTGAAGATTCACGCTACACGGGCGCGGCGCAGGCGCAGGATAGATCGAGACGACATAGAGTGAGACAATCTGTGCGCCACTCGTCTGTGACTGACAAGTGTGACGACTTCTCCAGGTTATTAACTTTATTTATAGAAACACGGCGGCGCTATCCAGCCCGGAGTCAAATTGATTTGGGAAAGGGAGGAGGAGGAGGCCATTTTTATCAAGGAAGGTAAGTACTTTACCTCTTATGTTATTGTTGTTAATAAAATTCTCTTATATAACGTTTTCCATAAACCTTGCACACCTACTACTACCTCTTTCTCGATATCATTTCCTCCGCCCGAAGGTTGCTTGGAAGAGATTGCTCTTAGCGATGAGGCCGCCTAAATTGTACTTCACTATTTCCTTTTCTATCTCATGTTTGTTGTTTTATATTTGTGCAATAAAGTGTATTTTACTGGAGGTATGCCATCCTGGGTTGCCATCATTAAAGTTTTTTTCGGAGATGGACAACGGAAGTCTTTAAACGGATGACAGCATGTCGCCTGGAACCTTTCCCTCCACCAACCTCAAGTCCTCTTCATTAAAACCGCCTTCAAATCACCAAAAAGTTACAGAAACCCCTCGTTAATCGAAACAATGTTAATTATCAATACAAGTACTTATATACTGAACAACTTCCTAAACACTATTAAAAAGCTTTTTGTTTCATCCTGTTTATATAAAAGGGTGATCAAACGGTGGTGGTGATACCTTCTAATTGGGCACCATTAGTTGACTTCAAAAAGTACCAGAATGGATCAGTGCCATCGCGCCACGCCTCATGAAGATTGATGTTTAATGGTTGGCGACTAGGGCATGAGACTGCCCCGTGCGGTGCAAGCGTCGCCTGATCGATTCCAACTCTGGTCCATTGCAGTAGACCAGTAATTGGAGACCAATGTAACGTAGCTGTTGGGTTTTTGTTATTTAGAAAATAAGCTTCAAGTAAATCCATACGAACGGAATTAGAAGATAATTTTCCCGCTTTATTTTTACCAAGTGATGAAATGATTGCAAAACTTTCTGATCAATCCCAATTTGTTCGATTTTCAAAATTTTTGGCGATGTAGTGGCCAGCATTTTTCGGAATTCATTGTTCCACAGTAACCTTTAAATCATAACTCATACTAAATGTATGGGAACAGTTTTTTGCTATTTCTGAGATTTGTAGTACTCGAACCTCGGTTGACCCATAGAGTATTTTGTTCCTGACACGGAATAGAATCGATTGGCATCAAATTTTTTTGTGAAAAATGGAATTTTTCTCGAAAATCTGTGAATGCAGTCTCCTAAGACCATTTTCTCGTAGCTCCAACGGATCTGGTAGCTGCCCTGGGTGCCCCGCCGAAACTTTCCATCCTGTATACTACTAGCTGTTTTCAAATTACAAATGTCTTGTGCGCACGTCATGGAATACGGCGTCTATATTTTTTTCATCGCACCTATTCAAAAAACGCTCATTTGTTCCCCAAAAAGTGCGCCTAAGGTAGGTCTTTTATACACATTTATTTTTAAATCTCTAGGGATTATAAGTAATTTGAATTAGGAACATGAATATTGTTATGAATACGAAAATATTAAACCTATGAGAAATGGTACTGGCCGGTTAGCGCGGCGCAGCGACTGTATGTTTAAAAAAAAAATGAAGAACGGAACGCGCGAAACTCTTTTCTGTTCAGGTTGTGATTTTTATTGTTAATAACCTCTAAATAATTTCGAAAAAATAAGTTTATCACTACTGCGTGAAAACTAATTATTAACACTGGAATGTATTAAAACTGATGCGAAAAATGTAATACATTATCTATTGCCCTTGAAATCCCGGGAAATATATAAACCTATTAGATTATTTATTAGATAAATTTAGTAATATTACTTGTACTTTGTCCAAATACTATTGTATATACATATATTCATGAGTTGTATTTAAAATCTCCTCTTATTTTGTTTCCTCATAGGTGGAATGAAAAACATGTGTTTCCTCGTGGTCCTACTAGTACACGAGGAAGAAAAATTCCTCGTGGTCATACTGTAAAATATTTAGTTGATTCATAATTTTTTCCTCCCTTCTGTATATAATTATGATCAATACAATACAATCTCAAAGTAATCTCAAATCAAGTTAAGACTTTATTGTATTTATAGATATGAAAAAAAAAAAGAATTGATATAATGTCCGAAAGAGTTTGACCGCCAACTCAATAAAGAGATAAGGACACGTTTGGTACATGTTGCAGAATTGACTCCTAATTAAATAAGGGGTAGGTATTAGTAATTAAAAGAGTGTCGGTGGCCTATTGGCTAGGACGCCAATCTCCTATGCGGGAGGTCCGGGTTCGAAACCATGCTATGTACCAATGAGTTTTTCGGATTTTTTCGAAGACTTACGTACATTTACCGACTGCTCTAACGGTGAAGGAAAACATCGTGAGGAAACCTGCATGTCTGAGGAAATGAAAAGTTTCCGAAGGTGTGTGAAATCCACCAATCATCACTGGACCCGCTCGGTGGATCATGACCCGCGTACCCCCTTGGTCAACGGGAGGCCTGCGCCCCAACATTGGGGACATTAAAAGGCTGATGATGATTAGTAATTATATTTCTATGTAGAACTGTAACCATATAAAAATACAGGCTGAATTAATAGAGTGACAAACAGCAGTATGACCACGAGGATTTTTTTTCCTCGTGGTCATACTAGTATTACTATCAGTATGACCACGAGGAAACACATTGAAAAACAAGTATGTCACTCGGGCGACGTACATTTTCTTTTCTTCTTTCTTTCGCCGTAAATATACTAATATTATCTTTAACCTTGACTGACGCTCATCCCTGATTATTTTGTCGATTTCGTTACCGTACTAGTCAGTAATACTAGTAATAGTACCACTTTGTGATAAGTACCGTTACAAACGTGTTTTTGTGTAGCAACAGTACTCTGTGTTATTATCGTCGATTGATTTAATATTATAATGATAAATAGAATGATTAATGTAGCTATTATTACGAACTGTCGAATCGACAATTTATTTCAATATTAAGATAGGCATTAAGTTTTGATACATCTTCAAAGTGAACAAACATGATTTATCATTTGTCATTCTAAAACACGCTCAGCGCGTGTATTGTGCGCAAACCCTTATTTTTTAAAACAAGCTTCTTTAATTTTTATTAAATTATATTATATCGGTACTTACTAACTTACTTTTACTTTTCCTCTACTTGTGTACAATATAGTGTTACTATCTATCTATCTATCGGTAATTATGTCTGTCCGAAGAGTTCAAAACTTATAAAATGAAAAGTTCCAATTTTAGTTTAAGTTCCAATATATTTTTTTTCCTAAATCAAATAATTATAATATCCTCAGCATGTTAAAATATTAATTAAATGATACTTAAAATGTTAATTTTGTAAGACATTACATAAAAATATATTTAACCAGGCCGAGTTGTAACCACTTCTCGAACTACACTATCGATAAACATGCTCCAACATATTTCAAATTCGTATGTTAATTTATCTTTGTCAGAAAAGGCACTGTACTTCAAGGAATTCTAGGCCAATTTCTTTAGGAGCCTTATATCAGCGTGCCGACTAACAGCACCTACGAACGTGATGTAGAAGTCGTGAGAAAGAGGTTCTGTTTCCCACAGTCCAGGGTCGTCACTCGATAACACTACAGGCAAGTTTTGAGACATGAATACTGCGACAGGATGGTTCCTAACATCACCCACAAGTCTCAACACTGCGTTCGAAATAACATTAACCTCTAAAGCAATGTCTCGCTTCTTCACTTCTTCAAGCAGTAACGGATGCTTAACAAGAACAAATGCGTGCCCTATCCGACGAGACCCAAGGACGATGGCATCCGCTAAATTCTCATCTGAACTCATGCCATTCCAATTAGTCTCACCAGCATGAAACAAGTACTCTAAATCGGTCGCTGCTTCTGCCAGAACTTGCAGAAATTTCTTCGTTGGTTCTCCCAAGTCCTCTTGACCAATCCAGTCGAATCCAGCAAAGAAATCAGGCATAATTTTTATCTTTTTAGCAATTTCTATATATTCTACAATTTTATCGACACCTACTAATCTCATCGGAGCGTATATGAGTTTGGCTCCGAAGAAATCTGGATAGTCGACCAAGAATTGGTCTAAAACTTTCTTGTACGTCTCCGCTGTCGCTACGGAATCATAAACGTTGCCTTCTAAATCATACAGTTCTGGCAAAACACTCCTTTTTTCCATATACATAACATTATCGTCTCTAAGAGCCTTTAATGTGTCATAGAAATATTGTTCCCAAATCGGTTTATAAGTCATTAGTGGACTAGTTATTATAAAATATCGTTGGAATATTGCCCAAACAGCATTGACGTCTGTATAAACCTCTTTTATAATCCAAAAGAGGTTTATACAGACGTATAAACCTCTTTTGGATTATCTACTACTAGGGTAAAGTGTTTCTTAGTTATCTTAGGATTAGCCTCAAATTTTGTAATGTCCTCTGAATAATATCTTGTAATTTTATGTAATTCCCAATCAGTCTCACATGTAGAGTTAGGATAATGCAATGAAAAGAGAAAATTTATATCGTTTCCATTGAAACAAACGTATAGATTAGACCAATACGTCAATTGTAGAACATAATCTGGACTCAGAACTCCTGTGTCATGAGCGTGAAGTACTGCTCCCTTCGGCATTCGCTTAATCAGCTTAAATAGCTGTGTATCTTTCACTTCATCTTTGTATTCAAAGAAATGTCTGGAAAAAAAAAAAAAAGAATTTTGGAACGGATGTTCCAGCTCGTGTTGCTTAAGTTCCATTATTATTTCATTAGCTTTTACTTCACTGACAATTAAAACAAGGTCACTGCCTAACATGAACTCCAGTTATTTTGTCCAGTTATTCGAGTCCCTTTCACTGAATAGTTCTGATGTATCTTTTGATACAACTGTAAATAAATTTAATAGTAAAAAGTTAGCTAAGTTTCTCCACATGGCCACTATTTACGTATGAAATTACTGTGCGAATCTAATCAAACAAGAACATATTTCTTCTATGAAATTAATGTCTTGTGTGACTAAAAAATCTAAAAAATACAAACAGACAAAGCAGTCATAATTTTCAATTAAACGTGATGTCAGATGTCATAGCTGTTTCACGGCTGATTAAATTTTTAAGTTTAGTTAATAGTTTGTTCATGTATAATAATATAAAAACTGCAGATTTTTCAATATTGGCAGTGCTAAATGTAAAGACAACATATCATTATATTTTACAAAGAGTTGGAAACTCGCGATGAAGATTGATATTTGTCGGTGTAAGACTCTTTTATGGGCAAAAGTTTCACGTGAATAGACGATAAAACGGGAAAGACCACAAGGAAAGAGGAAAAAACCATGGCCCATGGCACTACCAGTAGTGTCAGCCATGCAGCGAGTCCACGGATGTAATGTAGATGGATGTAAGTGTTAAAATAAAACTTAGTGTAAAAAGAATATTATCATTTATTAAATATACAAATGACTAAATGACCCGGAAAGTTTTCTGCTCGTAAAAAATATTTTATCACCACTTGTCTCTAACTACACTATCGATAAACCTAGTCCAGCGTATCTCGAATTCGTATATTAATTTATCTTTGTCAGCAAAAGCACTGTAGTACAAGGAGTTCAATGCTAATTTCTTCAAAAGTCTTAAATCAGCGTGCCGGCTCGCAATACCTACGAATGTGACGTAAAAGTCGTGAGACAATGGTTCCGCTTCCCAAACTCCAGGATCGTCACTTGATAGAACTACGGGCAAGTCTTGAGCTATAAAAGCAGCCACGGGATGGTTCCTAACATCTTCCACAAGTTTCAATACTACATTTGAAATTACATTCACTTCTATAGCAATGTCTCTCTTCTTCACTTCTTCGAGCAGTAATGGATGCTTAATCAAAGCAAAAGCGTGCCCCAACCGCCGAGTCCCAAGCAGGATTGCATCTACTATATTCTCATCGGAACTCATCCCATTCCAATTAGTTTCACCTGCATGAAAGAAGTAATCTAAATCATTTGCTGCGTCCACTAAGACTGGCAGGAACTTCTTCGTAGGTACTCCCAAATCCTCCTGACCGACTAAGTCGAATCCAGCAAAGAAATCAGGCACACTCTTCTTTATCTTCTTAGCAATTTCTATATATTCTCTAACTGTATCGATGTCTACTAATCTCATTGGAGAGTATATGAGTTTAGCCCCGAAGAAATCTGGATAGTCGACCAAGAATTGGTCCAAAACTTTCTTATATGTCTCCGCTGTCGCTACAGAATCATAGATATTGCCTTCTAAATCATACAGTTCTGGCAAAACACTCCTTACTTCCATATACATTACATTGTCGTCCCTCAGAGCCTTTAAGGTGTCGTAAAAATATTGTTCCCAAACCGGTTTGTAACTCATTAGTCCACTAGTACTAATAAAATATTGTTGAAATACTGCCCAAGCCGTATTGACGTCTGTATAAACCTCATTTGGATTATCTATTACTATAGTAAAGTAATTCCTTAGTTCAGCGTCAAATTTTGGAACGTCTCCTGAGGAATATCTGGCATCTTTAAGCAGCTGCCACTTCGTGTCGCACGTTGAATTTGGTAATTTCTTTGAAAATAAGAACTGTATATCATTTTCAATAAAACAAACATATAGATGAGGCCAATAGGTCAATTCCAGAACATAATCTGGACTCAGAATTCCGGTGTCATGCGCATGTAGCACTGCTCCCTTCGGCATTTGCTGAATCAACTTAAAAAGGTGCGTATCTTTCACTTCATCCTTATATTCGAAGAAATGTTTAGACAAATTGAACATTTGAGAATGATAGAACCCATTTTCTAACTCTTGTACCTTCAATTCCATTATTATTTCATTGGCTTTTTCTTCACTGTCACTTAAAACGAGGTCACTGCCTAACATCAAGTCCAGTTCTTTTGCCAGAAGGTCATTCCTTTCACTTAACAGTTTTGATACATCTTTTGAAAACACTGCAATTAAATTTAGGAGGAAAAAGCTCACTGTGACACTCCACATGGTTATGGCAAACAACGATTTGATTCGCCGTGTAACTACAACTTATAGGTGAAATTAATGAGAACAAGGTTGACGGTCACCGGTGCTACGTGCTAATGTATTGTGATTTAACAAATTAAAAAAAAGTAGTGCTGCATCGCCAACTATTAAAAGTAAACTATTAAAAGTATTACGTTTCCTAAGAAGTATGTTCAAATGGATTTTGTAATATTTACAATCGTGATAGCGGGTAATAGTTGCTATCAGTCAGTGCTTAATCTATAATCTTGATTTATTTGAGTTCCTTGAATCGTAGCAATAATAGATAAAGATGTAACTTGAATAAATAAGGGGCTTTTTAGTTTGTATGTTACACAATTGACATAAAGTTCATTATGTTATGTACAATTACGTTGCGAAAATTCGCTTCCATTCCATTCCGCGGCAATTTAAATTGAGCCTAAGAAGAAAATACTCAATACCAGCAGTTACAAATCCATTGTTTTAAAATACATATTTGGCTGGATCATTATCATTAGAAAAACAATATTTACACCGATTTGCAGAGTAATTAAGATATTAATTATATATTTTAGGTGATAAATAAATAGGTACCTACGGTTTGTTATCACGAACAATCGAGATACCTTAAATTGTTATTTTTCAATTGTCGAGGTGACGTTACACAGATAGTACAGTCGACTACAGGTCAACCTACCCAAAACGTCAAAATGTGAAATCTGAAATGAACCATACTAAGCGGACGTAAGGTTGAGATTTAATCGAAGGTTTTTGAAAGATGGTATACTTAAGCTAGTGGTCGACTGTACCTAGTTACGATGTTAGAAGGAGCTCCTAGGCAAATGCATGGTCAAAAGTCATCGTGCAAGTTAAGCAAAGCTACCAATGGGTTTCAAGAACCTAGAGTATGAGGAGAGGTTGGAAAGACTGAATTTGCCGACACTGAAACAGCGACGAGATAGAGGCGACCTTAAAGTGACTTACAAAATTCTAAACAATTATTATAATACAGATGAACTGAATCTTTATATTGAACTTGAACGAGCACTCAAGAAGACACTCCACACAACTAGTACGGAACACGGCCAAAACACTGCCGAAACATCATTTCCTATTCAACCGGGTAGTATCCCGCGGAACGGCCTACCAGAGCAAGTGAATGCTGAAACTATAAACCAATTTAAGAACCGATTAGACAGCCACTTACGAAATTTGAAGAAACAGGCTACCAGCATTAGCTGCCTGTCTGCTAATCCAATGATAATAATGTGAACCAGGATCAGAGACCGCTGGCCGTACTTTGACAATAGATTGGTTACTAACCACACCAGAAGATGTTAGATTATCCCATGAAGAATAAAACATTAGTTAACATAATAAAGACAACACTTTTTTCTAAAAGATGTGAAACTAAATTTTTAGAACTAAATTAAAAAAGGCAAGCTTTGTGTCAACTAGAAACATTTTTTGCGATATTACCAGCCATGTTACAAACATAGTATGTATTGGAACAAAAATGTAAATACATTATTTATTTATTTATTTAAATAGGTATGTGTGTGTGTAGCAATAGCAAGATATATTACTATAGGTATTATAGGTAGGAGAACAAGATAGAAACAAGTACGTACTTACCTAATCTGCACTCTCATCTCCATCCATCAAACACTTTGGGGGAACTGTAATCAGAAGATTAAAGGAAAAGGTGACAACACTCGTGCGTCAAAACAGCTATCTTCATACATCTCAAAATCCTACTCATACCGCACCGCGTTGCCGCCATATTTTTTCTCTTTTTAGCAAACGCATACAGGGGCGGTTCGGTAAAGTGCCACTTAATCCTTCCCCAACCCTTTCGTTGCATAAAATCATCATGGCGGATGAGACGGCCTTTATATTTCTTTTTTAATTTTTTTCTTTAGTTTCTTCGCAAAGGCTTTGAAAACGAAACCCCTTTAGATGCCGCGTGTAATTTACACCGTTTTGGGAGTTTTAGTGAATTCGTTTAATTTTATAGCTTTAGAGTTAAATAGGAATAATTATGTAAGCTCTTGCGAGTTTAAAAGAGCATGTTTTTAATTTTATAAACTTTGTTAGGTTTGCTTGTTAGTTATTTTCATGTAGGTAATGTGTGACACAATAATGTGAAATTTTAAGTACAGTGAGTTTGATAAAAGTGGTTATTAACGAGATAGTTATTCAAAAGGTTATAAAGTATTGTAGAAAA
Source organism: Hofmannophila pseudospretella (assembly GCA_947369225.1). Taxonomy (NCBI): domain Eukaryota; kingdom Metazoa; phylum Arthropoda; class Insecta; order Lepidoptera; family Oecophoridae; genus Hofmannophila; species Hofmannophila pseudospretella. The sequence goes on from OX376331.1 coordinate 5,309,965, forward strand.
ATTACTATTCTTCATGAATAATGGAAATCGGCCATTGATTTTCAAACCGTTAAAATTATTTTGGTAAGACATACCCACCTACAGCTATTTTATTAAGTTACTTTATGACTAAAACTTAACTAGTCGTTCGCAATATTCGGGGAATGGGAACTTCGAGGATACGACATTCGGGGAATGGACATTCAGAGGGGTGGGGAATCGAACGTAGACAATAAACAGAACATTCCGGTAATTAATAGGACCTGATCGCGTGAAGTTTTATCTAAATGAGCCGATATGACGTGTTACTACGGAAAATCGTATCAGATATATTGTACGAATATGTAACCAGAAACTGCAAGAGACTGTTACAAAAATATACATAACACATGTGCAAATAATGGTTTTAGATTATTGAATCAATCGATAATCTATTACTTTTACCTACTCGTAATAGTTAGGTAAATACTGTAATAATATAAAATTACTGAAGGATTATTGTAAAAAGTTTTCTTCAGGAACATAAACGGTCCGGTCGGTTGCGTCTAATTTCCGGAATGTCTAGTCTGTCTGATAGGTCTGTCAAATTCCCCCAGTGTCTAATTCCCCTAATGGCAAATTACCAGACAGACAGTCAAGACATTCCGGGAATTAGACGCAACTGACCAGTCCGATAAAAAAACTAATATTAATCTGTTTGGTGAATAAATAAAAAAAATTATAGCCCTAACATTTACATAAGTACGCATTTCACGATTTCACTCATCATCATTCTACAAAACTATAAATCGCTCGCTTTTGTTGAAAGTTAACGCGGATTTAACACTCGACCACAACAATGGTATCTGTAATACGAACACATGTTTTGATTAATCAGTAATTTGTCAAGCGACAACGGTCGATGCGCCGGACAGAGCCGGCTGTTCCGTTCAGTTCTACATCGCCCGCGGCCTGACACACTTGATCCCGCGCATCCGTTGACCTCACCATGCGGACATCAATAATAGTTCTGATCTTCCACGTCGTCTACGCAGCCTGTAACGCACTTGACATCGACGCACTCAAAAACAAAAGAGCACAAATACTCAGAGAAGAGGCTCTCCTCTCACTCGGAGGAAACACAACGCTCACAGATAAAGAAGCCGTTGTAAACAACTGTCTGATGCAACACAAGTTCACAGAACTAGATTACGCCTTCGATAACCCACAGTATTTCAACTTTTCACACCACTACTTCTCTTATAAAGGGAAGATCAAAAACTCCAAAGTTTACAGAATCATAAAGGATTTACCGAAAGGAGCGGCGCTACATTTGCACGATATGGCAATATTAGGACCTGATTATTTAATGAATATCACTTATATGGATTATCTTTATGTATGTTTTGATAACGATCAGTTACAGATGAAATTCTCGAACAGTACTCCACAGATTTCTTGCAGTAACAAGTGGCAACTTATGTCAGAAGCTAGGAAATCATCGAAAAGCATTACCGAGTTTGACGCGGAAATAAGAAAGCGTTTCACTTTAGTCGTTGATGATCCTGATACCGTTTACCCGACTATTAAGGAGTCATGGGAGATTTTTATGAAATATTTCGGAACTGTAATACAAATTCTAACATTCAGACCAGTATGGGAGCAATACTTTTATGATGCTCTAAAACTATTCAGAGAACATAACATAATGTACGTTGAAGTTAGAAGTATTTTGCCAAATCTCTACGAGCTGGATGGGACAATTTACGAGACATTAGTCACAGCCAAAGCATACAAAAAGGTCATAAATCGGTTTGTTAAAGATTATCCTGACTTTGTTGGAGCAAAACTGATATTCGCACCTTCAAGAAGAATAGACACATCTACGTTGGAACAGCATATTCAATTAGCAAAAAGAATAAAACAAGAAATGCCAGATAAGTTTGCTGGCTTCGACCTAGTGGGACAAGAAGATTTGGGGTATCCTCTCATAGATTTCGCGCCTCTGTTGGAAGCAGCTGGGAAGGACTTGGATTATTTTTTCCACGCCGGCGAAACAGATTGGTATGGATTTTCCACGGACGACAATATAGTTGACGCCATATTGTTAGGTGCTAAACGTATAGGCCACGCTTATGCTTTGAGTAAACATCCTGTTATGGTAAAGGAAGTGATTGAACAAGATATAGGTATAGAAGTGAATGTATTATCAAATGCTGTTCTATCTTTAGTACGCGATGTGCGTAATCATCCTTTGAGTATTTTCCTAAGCCAAGGTTTACCCGTAGTGCTCTCTAGTGATGATCCGGGAGCTTGGGAAGCAGACCCGATTTCTGAAGACTTTTACGTAGCGTTTGTAGGTGTTGCTAGTCGACAATCGGACCTGAAGTTGCTGAAAACATTAGCTCTCAACTCGTTGAAATACAGTGCACTTGGTCCTCAAGAAAAACTGAAAGTTGTAAGAAGTTTTAATCTACGATGGAACGATTTTGTTGACAAATTCAATTGTTCGCTTTACTGAATTAATTTAGATAGGTAAATATTGCAGCTATTATAACATTTCAATTGTAAGAAAAAATGGTCTAGCTAGTATGAAACTGAAAGGCCGTAGGCACCTTCTTTTTTCTGTAAAATTATTTTTTCGTGCTTTGCCGTAAGTGCATAAACTTATCTATCTATAATGTAAGTAAATGTTACAAATTATAATAGAGTAAAAACAAACAAGGCGGATATTATTATTGATAATTGTGTGCCTTTGTGTCAATATTATTAAAATTATTTGTTTTGTCTATTCTGTACTTATCAAAATTAAATGAGTCGTTTATAATCTTATAAATATTTTTTATTTGGATATTTACATTATTCTAGTCTCGCACACGTTTCGTAATAATTATCTTCACGATTATTATAATAAACAAATATAGAATCACGTATTACCCGTCGGAAATATCTGTGTGTTGTCCCAGGTGGGTTGTGATAGTGATTATGGACGTATCGACATGCAAAAACCGAAACGACATTTGAATCCATCTCGTCCACTCACATAATAAACACGGACATGTGTAAACGTAACAACACATTCCGTAGCCGCTAGACTTTGCATCCGCCCCGCTCAGGTTCACAGATATTTCCGACAGGTTATAGTTATCCCAAACTCCATTCTGGCACAGCTTTTAATTTCGTTCCCTTCGAGTATTTGGTGCAAATTAGTTATTTTCCTTGATCAGTTTATGACACCTATTATTATTCGTTTTATAATATTATGATAACTAAAAACATTCGTATGATACTTATTCTATCGCATGCAATGCAATGAAGAATGCAGAGACTGCACTTTACATATCAAAATACAAATCCAACCATTACAGCCCACAAGTAAACAGAAATGTTTACGTTCATTCTGAACTCTACACCTCGTCGATAAGGTTCAGCCTTATTTTGTCGACAGCAAAGAAAGTTTGCATGGACGTTGGAAATGGAGCCGCAAGTTGTGAAGTGACACCCTCCAAAGAAGGGCCCTCTCGGCTAACGAACTCATTGTCTGCCTACGTCCTCTCTGTATAAGTATTTACGTGCCGCCTAGTGCATTATGTGCCCCTGGCTGGGTGGCTGGTACCTACACGGGTTTTATTTACATAACGATGACGACACATGATACAATCTTCATCAGCCTATTAATGTCCCCACTGTTGGGGCACAGGTCTCCCCTTGCACAACGGGATACGAGCCATGATTCACCGAGCGGGCCCAGTGCTGATTGGTGGATCACACGTCTTCGATTTCCTCGAGATGTTTTCCTTCACCGTTACAGCAGTCGGTAAATGTACGTAAGTCTTCGAAAAAATCAAAAAACTAATTGGTACATGGCGTTGCATGGTTTCAAACCCGGAGCTCCCGCATGGGAGTCCGGCGTCCTAGCCACTAGACCACCGACGCTCTCATGGTACATGGTACAATAGAAAAGTGTAATTTGTCAGTACTTCTGTGCTACTACATTGGTTTTATATAAAGGATCCTCTTCATGCTCGGCCATGATGGACGTACGTGTGGACACGCGTAAGATCAACCGCACGCATTCCTTACGAAAAATGAACGGCTATCCGATTACCGCCGATTGAAGGCCATCATGGCCGATTACACACACACACGATAATGCCTCCTACACGAACGTACGTGCCTGTAATCGCCCATCATGTACGGGCCACATGATGGTAAATGTTCACCATCGTGCATAGGCATCTCACCTCACTCCAAGGGCATAGTACGGTAGAGTGCTTCATGTCCCGCTAATAAGCTAGCTCTCAATTATGATACGCTATTTGTATAAATAGAAAAGTGATTTGTTAGTACTTAATGGTATTTAATATTAGATAAATACTCCCCGTATTTAATATTAGATAAATACTCCCCGTATTTAATATTAGATAAATACTACCATAGTGTCTCCCCTCAAACCATGGAGCACTTGCTCTGCTGTCCCGCGTGCCCGACCACCTGCACGCGGGAGGATCTTTTCGAGGCCAACCAGAGGGCTATCGATGTGGCTGCCTTCTGGTCGGGAAAAATTTAATTCGGATCATCACCTCGAAAGAAGAAGAATGGGGAGTGTCCTTTGCAAGCGATTTTGAAGCGGAGTGGGAGCGAACCACGTGTTTTAGAAAACCGCACTGATTTCTTAAGTGTTGCGAGTTCAGTACCAAGTTTCTGAGATACTAAACTACAGGCAAATAAGTGTCTAATGTAAGGGATGGTCAGAAACTGATCGTGCAAGTTAAGTAACGTTCGACGCGGTCAGAATCAGGATTGGTGACCAGGTCACCAATGACCAACACGAAAGAAGAAGAAGTACTTAATGGTATAATAGATAATTAAAAAAAACAGCTTTTTCATTATAAATATTTTTCTTTCATTTATTTATGAGCCTATAATATGCCTTACTTAATACATGGATATTACATTTTACACCCTTGGAATAAAACTATAATTATTTAGGATAGCTATAATAAAATATTTTCATGACAAAAACAAGTTTTGGGAAAACAAAGTTTGATAGAGTAACTACATGACGCATCTACACATTTTTACGTAGGATATAAATGTGGCATCTTTAAAATGAAGTTTGTAGGTCAAGTTTAACTGAAGTGGATTCCTTACTTTAGGACTCTAGAGTGCTCTTTTCTGAGCTGTATATAAACGTTGTAAAGTTTATTATTAATTACCAGCAACACTACTTTAGGACGACATGAGATTGGTTTGGTCTTGGTTTAAGCATGAAAATTCATGTTGAGGTAAGTATATGGAATAGCTATCATTTGATTATACATCCTCAAACTTATCGCTTGATATTAGCAGCGATGCGAGTTATATTTTTAGCATGTCAGTGATCAGAATTATGTACAGCAATTGGATGCAAATCTTTACGCATGCCATCAAATTTTGCACACATTTTGTTCTATGAAACAATACTTAACTTTCATTACTGGCTTAAAATTATTGGTATGTATTCTCAGCTTTCAGAGTCAGTTGACTTTTTGTGGTTTAAATTAGTTGCGGTATTGGAATTTCCACAAGTCATATCTCATGCATTTATAAGACGTATGTCATTGCAAATACATCATTAGTACCAAAATCGCTCTACACTGTCCAATCACCCATAAACGGGTCTTTTCAAAATATTTGTACACTGCAACATGCGAAAACGTAACAAAAAGGAAATAATCGTGAGGGATTATAAGGAAAATATTCCCTTTTATTACGTTACGTTAAAATAGCATAGCATAGCATAACTCTCATGTCCATAATCCCCGAGGGGTTAAGACAGAGGAACCACCTTCATCATAGGTAGTTCCCACTCTTCGCCGTGAGATTGGTGGACAAACGTGATAGGTGGCGAGCCTATTTACGTTAAAATGTTACAAACATTTTGAAAATGACCTAAATTCATTATTATAGTATGTCAGAAACAAGATCTACTGATTTAAAACAGTTAATAACAAGTAACTAACAGGTCTCGGCGGCTACTTGACTAGTCTTCGCCGGCTGGCACAGCATCCTCTAGTCGCTTGATGTATTTCACCCTCAATTCTGTCACGGAATCTCCCTTTAGTTGATCCTGAAAAGAAGAACACCATTTTAGAATATTGTCAGTGTAAATAAAGAGCTTATGAGATCTGTTTGGAATAAAATAAAATAAAAATAGCCTTTATTCACTGCCAAATATAAATTAACTTATTAACTACTACTAACAACTAGGTTTGACATCGGCAGGTTGTCCCTGGACATAGGCCCCCTCCAAGTCCTTCTTCCACCGATTTCTTCTCCCAATCTTTCACTGCACAAGCAGTCCCCTTGTGGAACAGTCTACCTGAGGATGTCAGGGGGGTCCCTAACAAGTTCCTGTTCAAAAAGTTTGTCCGTGAACATCTGCGACGTTCCAGCCAATAAGGTGTTTATTGATATGCTTGTTATCACATGCATGTTTTATAAGTTTCGGTGTTCATGTATTTATCTGATTTTTTTCTCTTTCATATACTCTTTTATATATGTATATAAAAATATGTGTATTTTATATGTATTAGTGTCTGTATATGTAAGTATTCGTATTTATGTACTTAAAATTGTAATGTAGTAGCATACGTGTAGGTATATTTTTATATATTATATGAGTAGGTATTTTATAGTATAGTAAATAATAATAATTATTAAATCTCTTCTATTTAATTTATATGCACCTGCCTTGCAATATCTGTATGACCCAATGGTTAGCTGGTAGAAAATGCCGCATGGCATTAAGCTCGCCTCATGTACTATTTTTGTGCATTAAAGTGTTAAATAAATAAATAAGTCCTTCCACTTTTCTCTCTCTCAAGCCGCTCCTCTCCATCCCTTGTGCAGGTCATCCTGCCAGCGTCTCGCTGGTCGACCTCTTTTACGTTTTCTGTCTCGCGGGTACCACTCTGTGTTATTTCTTGTCCATTTGTCCCTTCTGGATCTCATCATGTGGATGCAATAAATTAATAATGGACTTTGGGTGGGATTTGGAGGTTTCTGACTCACTCATGTACTTCAATGTCGTAGTTTTGAGGGCCCTCATGCTGGTTGATGGCAACTTGGTTTTTTCAGGAAAAATATATATATAGAAAGTGACAAGTCAAAAAGGAAGATGGCTGTCGTCCGTAAAGCGGCAATAGATCGGCCAAAAGGATTATTTTATTTTAGTGAATTTTGAACACATCATGTGACCAGTCCATATCCATTTCAGGGTTCTCGCATTACGGATCACATCCATAACTCTCGTTCTGTCTCTAATTTTAGTAATCCGCCATCTATCTCTTAGCCTTATGCCTAACATGTGTTTGGAATTGGTTCCAATTAAATTAGGATTTTTTTAGATTTTAATTAAAATAGTTGTAAGACCAATGTGTGAGGGTAGTCACCCTCGATCTAGGATCGAGGATCGAGGATCGATCGATTCCTGATCAGTCGATCAGTCTGCATTTCAATTTTCTGGGAGCGAGCGGTTGTCGCACGTTTTTCCCGTCATAGTTCTTTATATGTCAAACAAGTTTTGGCGTACGCGCCGCCGTTACTATGGTCGATGTCCCAATGTATGTTAGTAGATTGATTCACCTCCAACAAACACTTTGAATTTTAAAGAGTTATCTGAAGTTAGTGAAGATATACAATCTTCACTTTCTAGGTATTATTTTGTACCAAAACGATTTCACTATGATACCTTCGAAAACTTTAAACGGCGATTTCTCCCACTAAATATGAATTTGGGCTGATAAAAACAATACGGGCAGTTATTTTTCAATGCTCTGCAATATATCTTAAAATGAATCAAATCGGAGCTGGACACTTAGGGCACATTCCTTGTTAGATCGAGTGCCTCATGTGCCGGTAATTATGCTGGCTCTCTTACCCTTCAAACCTAAACACAGCAATGTAAGCATTGCTGTTCTTGCAGCAAAAATAGGTGTGTTATTAGTACCTGAACAAACCAGCACTGCACTTCAAGCTGCACCATTTGCAGAGCTCCGCGTATCGCTCCTGGTATTAACGTGCAGTACTTGAGACCATTGCTGGGCATCTCTACCCATTCGCTGAGCGGGCACTGATCCCAGACTAGAGAGAACTCGTCTCCGCTGTTGCTCCAGCTAGTGACTGTGGGCTGCATGCCGAGGTATAGCCTGGAATTTTTAAATAGTGGAAAATAAATAAATAAAAATAGCATTTATTCACTGCCAATTGTGAATTAACTTATCAACTACTATTAATTTATCTGCAAGGTTTGACATCAACAGGTTATCCCTGAACATAGGCCTCCTCCAAATCTCTCCACTTTTCTCTATCCCGGGCCTCTCCTCTCCATCCCTTGGGCAGATTTTCCAGTAAGCATTAGTTCTGGTCTGGGCTTTTGAGTCCGTAAGCAGAAGGAAATTGTAAAATCAGTATTTCATATAAAAAAAAGAGATATGGGCACATCAGCTATTTTGTGTGTATTCTAGAACTGGGTATTCGTTTATAGTTTAGTACCCTCAACATAATGGAGAAAGGAAACACGAAAAAGAATAACAATGTGTTTAGTTTAGGTTGTTATGAGAAAGTAAATGATTTATTTCACACACAACATATGGTACACTTGGAGTCAGCAGTTGAGGTGAAAAGGGTCTCAACTCAGCTTAATACTACAGGCAGGAGGTCACGGCAGCACTGGTATTCTGTATGTACTTTATATTTTATAAACAGGCTGACAGGACAACAACAATAAGGGTTTTACTGGTGTGCCACCTACCAACTTGGAAGTCAATCTGTTTCAAATTCCGATTGAATACTACAATTTGACTGACACCGAAGGAGGAAAATAAAAACTTACGAGAAATGGTCTAACACAAAAAGTACAAAGTAGTAGTTACCTAAATGCCTGCTGGATCTTATCAGCTGTCTCTCTCATCTCCATACACCGGTTAGAAGTGGTGCGAGCGAGGAAATCCTCAATAAGTCTTACGCCCATGTTGTAGCCAATTCTCTCCAACTGTTTGTTCACATCCTCCGTGTTTTCGGTCTCCTTTAGCATTTGAGATACTAGCGCACCATAAGTAAGGGTTAGTAGCTCGGAATTCTGGAAAATTTCAAGTAAATGCATGAGAGTACGGTTTCATTAAAAAGTTGCGATTGAAAAAAAGATGAGAAAGTTCTGTGTGAAGAAAAACTTACAACTTTCTTAGCATCGAGTCTCGAAGCTTGTCGCGACATATTAGGTTAGGTGTATTAATTGGTTCTTAATCTTTGTAGACAATATAAAAAATTTACAAAAACGAAAACCACAATAAGAAATCCACCCAATTCGTTTGACAGAATTGGCGTTTCGTTTTACATTTTACAATATATAGACTGTAGATAGATATACAGCAATTTAGAGAAACGAAACGTAAAAAAGGTTTTTTACCATACAAATTTCAACATTTTATTATTTATTTATGTAAAAATTTGCACGATAAAAAACCTAAAATTTTGCAGTGTTGCCAGATAAAAATTATTTTTCAATCTATGGGAATCTGAAATTTAGCAGGGAACGGTGACGTTGGGGAATGTTCATCATAAATTGAAATTTTTTTTCAATATCTGAGAAACTGAAACTGGAAGGAAAATAAAATTAAGCAAGAAAACGTGACGAAACACAGGACTGTAACCACTCCATCCCTAAATAATCCTGAATGTTGATAAATACCGACACGACGATGCGCTTAAGGCCCTTTTTCGTTATGTAAAAAATGAATCCTACAGTTGTCTGCTCTGTATATTAAAATCTAAGAGCACTATGTCAATCTGATCTTCCGAAACAATTAATCCTGAAGGTCTTTTTTGTTTGCTGAATAAAAAATAGTCTCTCCTTAAGCATCTTGATTGCGCTCCGTCCTCCCTTACTTGTAATCAGCGCGTTGTAATAAGCCGTTTTCTATTTTTTTTAAATAGTTTCTTAAAAAGCCAAGAGATGGCGTTAAATTGTTTTAAATAGGTAGTTCTGTTACTGAAAAGGAACACACCATGCATATTTTTTAGATGTCATCCAATTTTTCGCTGTAAGTACATCTATCGTAATTAATCCACTGTCGCTTCAAGGTTTTGTATCCAATCACGAAGTACTGGCTAAAAGTAAGGGAGGGCGGAACGCATGTGATTATTTACAGCTAACCGAACCGGCGCTAGAACCGGACGCGTGTAGTCTAGCTCTTATTGTATTTGCTATCACTTGACTGCATAAAATATTTATAAGATGTGTTTTCATAGAAAAAATTTCTTGTGTGGAAATCCGGACGAGACAGTGACATCAAATAGAGCTCGGATTTTTTCAGCCAATAAAAGGAAAAAGCGTTTTTCCTGAAGCTTGTTTTATGTAGTTGGTAATTTCCAAAGATCAGTATGGCAATACCTCAAATGTCATTATTCTTTTGTTTTGTTTGGAGAAACGTCCTATTTTTCAAAAAATGCTATAATCGAGGCGGTTAAAAAGTGGAAATTGTGCCGTAATAATAATAAATGTTAAAGTAACCCAGAAAACTTTTACTGGTGTCCATTGCGAAGTATGGAATGTGATGAAGACAATTCAGGTGGCGTGAACGTTTCGGCTGATGACGACGTTGGTTCTTCGGCTTTGAACACAACCATACTGAATTATTATAAAAAGTTCGGTAGAAAGCGGGATTTAGAACAGTATTTCTCTCTATCGACAGCTCAGAGTGAGATTAGGGATCCCACAAGTTTGTTTTGGAGGAGGATGAAGTCGCAGAGTGATTCGGACTCCGGCGAGAAGAAGAGTGAGTCCTCGACAGAGATCTGCAGGATATCGATCAAGTGTTCTATTCCGGAGGTTGATGCATCCACCTCTCAGGTAATTCATTTCTGTTTTCAGCCTATTATCGTCTCCACTATTGTGGTACAGACCTCCTATTGTACAAGAAAGTTATAGTTATAGGGCCATAATCCCCCAAGTGAGTGGCGATTTGTATTCATTTATTTACTTAAATATCTAGGTATTCCTATCTTATTACCCTTGATTCCGGTTGTGGTGTCGATAAGGGAAAGAGTTAGAAAAATTGGGATTCTTTTAAATTTACCACTAAACCCACATTTGTTAAAAAATGAATTTAGAAATTTAACAGTAACCTAATGGATACAGACCTGAATCTGATCAGTCAACATTCCTATTTCATTAAATAGCTTGAAAATATGATACTAGAATGTACAGTAATTTAAAAAACCTAAATAACTGTGCGGCACAAGAAAGCTTTTGTAATCATAGGAACTAATAGGAAGTCAAGGTTTTGTCCTGTTAATCAATAGGGGTGCTTTGTGGTACCTTTATTTCCTGTTCTATTAACCCATTGACAGTCTGCAAGTCACCCTTGCCCTACTGCATTGTTGGTTTTGATTAATTGTAAAGACACAATAGAATATTGACACAATGGATTCTATTTCTGTACTGTTATTCATAATAAGTATTTAGAATACACTTAGATTGAGTTTGGACTTTGGAGGTTGCAGTGTGTACAGTGGAAGACACATCAAGTTATACTCTGTGGAACCCTCTCCCAATATTTAAGTTTTTGTTATGATTCCTTCCTTGACTTGATTCATATGTATGTATGAAATAAGTTAAAACGACAAAGTATTAAAGGGTATAGCCTGATGTGTTGTATGCTGTACAAGTTTTGCTTATTTATTCTGTTATGTTTAAGTATTCAAAATGTTTCTACATTTTCTTGTGTGATTCGACGTTTTAGTAAATTTAAACGGGGATGAATTGAAAATATCCAGTGATATTTGCATAATCAAGAATGCTATAAAATAGAAACTTAGAAAAAGAGAACCACAACTGTTTTAATCAAATAAACAGAAACAAGACTCATTCTAGTTATTTTTTCAGGATGACAACCCTAAAACAAAAAGTGATACAGAATCTCCACCTATCATCACTGAAGATGTTGCTGAAGATGCTTCAAGACACACGGATGAGGATTCAGTGAAGTCTGATGACAACCAGTCACAAAAGTGTAAGTAATTAATATCATTTAATTTTAAAAATACAGTGTTTATTTATTTAATCTTAATATAAATATTCTTATATTCCAGCTCTAGATGCTACATTAGACACTTCAATGAATAAAGCATTTTCACCAACAAGCAGTGTGACATCACAGCGTAAATTGGAATGGGATTCACTGGCTGATGTTGGCTATGGCAACGAAACTGACAGAAAAACCTCAGCTTCAAGCCTAAGTACATTAGAAAGACTTGCTTTAAGGCAGCAGTACTCAAACAATGACACCCATGATCCTATTATAGGACCTCCTACTGCTCATTCAACTCCTCAAGATGAAAATGACATTAAACCCAAAGGCAAAAAGACTGTAAAAACTACAAAGATTTATAGGAGAGATGTTGATTTTGTTGAGATTAACATGCCACATGGTTCAGAAATGAATCCTTCTCAAGCAATCAATGTCAATTTAACTAAACACATTTCTTTCAATGTTGAAAAAGGCGGACTTACTGTTGAAAATATACAGAAAGGTGACTCTGTAACACCAGATAAAGTGTCTGTTGAGACTGAAGCAGCTCCACAAGTAACTGACAAGGAAATACAAACATCTTTGACAAAAACCAAAGATAAATCTAGTAGTTCACTTGATATGGCTAAATCTGTACAATTGCATGGAACTGTCCCTGTACTAATAAATTTAAATACTTTGAGAAAGAAAAATAGACGTAAGAAGTTGAGAACAGTAAGAAAGAAGTTGAGAAGTAAAAGAAAATCGGAGGGTGATAAAGAAAATTTACCCCTACTAGAAAAGAGTGGAGAACAAGTTTCTGAGGCCGAGAGCTTCGAATATATGCCAGGGCATATTTACAACCAAAATCAAATGAAAATTGATCAACCTAAATCAGGTAATGCCACAGGAAATAAATCTAGCTTAGAATCTAGTGGTATTCTTACTACGGATTCTAGTAAAGGTTCCAAGCACTCTTTCACCAAAGATTTGGAAAAAAGTATTAGTTTGCTGAAAGTGGCATTGCAGAAACGCTACGATGATTCGAACTTAAAACAGAAACTCATCAAGGAAATTGTGCAAAGGTTACTCAATTCTAATTATAGAGGTGATGAAAGCACAACTGATTTTTTGTCTGGTATTAGCTTTAGTAGTAAAAAACTGGGATTGAGTGAAAGCAATCAAACTACCACTAGTACTTCGGACGCCAATAATACTGGTGAAAAGGCCAAAATGGCAAGACCAAAGAAGTCGATACTAAGAGTTGATAAATTCAATCCTCAAACAATTGCTTCAACTTCTCAAAGTGCTCCTAACTTACCTTCTGTTTCCAATAGTGAAAAGCCTGTAGCTTCCAATCTCAAGCGATTAATCTCTTCTACCACTGAGTCTGATATTTCGAGTAAAGAAAAAAACTCATCTGATACAGCCTTTGCCAAGACATCATCAGAAGAACTTTATCAGAAGTATATCGAAGCTCTACGAAGGGAGGAATCTTATAAGAGACATTTGAGAGATAAAGAAATGTTTTTGAAACAAAAACTTGTTAGGTCGGACAGTGCCCTCAGGATGCCCGCAAGTATTGACATTAAAAGTCAAAACAAATTAAAAGAATTGATCAAGGATTTGACTAGAAATAATTATGACGATGGATCCGGTGACGCCAGTAAATTAGAGGGTGGTTCTAGTTCCAATATAGGTTTCAACAAATATATTGCTCCGAGGAAGCATAGAAGTCACTCTGTGTTCACTCTTTCCTCTGGCAATTCAGAGTGTCCTAACAGAAAAGGTAACACGAGAAAAAACGTAGCGAATGAAACACCAAACGCTGGTCATTATTGTTGCTGCCCATATCACTCCAAAAGCTCTAAAATGATGTTGAATGACAGCTCTGTGCAAGTCAATATGACTCCTGATGATGAAGAAAATCGAAGACAAACTCCTAGGAACAAATGTTGTGAACGTGCTCGGCCCATTAGTGATACAGAAGAAACAAAACATGTGTGCCTGTGTGGTCAAAGGGCTAAAGATTTACCAGAACCATCTGATAACTTTGTACTATCGAAATGTACTCGTATGAACAACAGAGGCATTCAGTCACAACGAGTGCCACCAAATGCTGTTCACATTGATTGCTCTTGTCATATAAATACCGATGCAATGCTGCCTATTCCTTCTACTTCAAAAGCAACAGCCAATAAGTATGATGATCTTATAGAAAGGATATCACAGTCTTCTCAAACTAACCTGATGGCAATGAAAAGAGCCAAAAGCATAACTTCATCCTCTTCTGATGACATTAATGAACTCGATACTGGTTGCAAACCTGGAAAAAATGGGACTGAGAATGTCTTCGTGCATGAAGCCATAAGATGCATTCAAACTGAAATCAGTATCAACCCTCAAATTTCTGACCCTGTTCTGTCAGACATAAATGTAATTAATAGTGCTGACTGTGTAGAATTGATTAGTGAACAGTACAGGGAAGTATCAAAGTCTACTATACAAAATGAACAAAATAAAGAAAAAGTTATTCAATTATATCCTGGTAGCGAATTTTCTCAAGATACAGCAACGACACCGAGTGTCCAAGATAATGACGATAAGAAAACATTGATCACTGAACCTAAATTGGGTAAATGTATTCAAACAGATATTGACAATTTTGGACAACAAAATGACAATATTCCAAAGGAAGATATTATTCTTGATAACTTTGCAATACCTATCCAAGGTACAAATATGACCCTAATGGTTAGTTTAGACACGAACAAAGATAAACCTCAGGTTAAAAGTGTTAAAAATCAGCAAGCAACTAAAGTTGTTGCAACAGATAAAGTTGATACTTTCGAAAAGGGAACTTCCTTAAGGGACGAGTGTTCTAAAGGTGTTCAATCACAAAACACTCCAATTTTTCCTCAAATTGATGGGCAAAATGCAGGGTTCCCTCAAGAAATGTATCGTGAAAGTGATCAAGTAAATGAATCTCGCATAGTAAATACAATATTTACAAGAGAAGGTTTTTTCAATAACATATATCCAAATGATATGCCCATAAGAGAACAGGTGCCTTTACTTGGCTTAGCTCGAAACAGTAGTAACCTAGGTACTTCTCGTGGTACTCAGGCTAAGGTTTGTGAAGGATCTGTTAAGAATCTACATGATGTAGATACTGGTTGTCAGACTGTACCAAATGAACCCAAATGTAGATGTCCTGAATCGTCTAAATGTAAAGGTACATGTGGAGAAAATGCAGAATGTATGAAGTCAAAGCCTTTTCGATCTATTACTACTGACACTTCTGAGTTGGGAGAATGCATTAAACCAAAGCCATTACTTCGTTCTAACACTGATACGGATAATTTGACAAAGGGTAAAATTGCGACTGAAATTTATCAAAGTCTACCGAGTAAACCCAAATGTAAATGTCCAGAATCTTCGAAATGTGGAGGTGATTGTGGCGAAGACGCCGCTTGTATGAAACAAAGACCTCTCCTTCGGTCTGCTACGACTGATTTGGATAATGCATTTAATAAATCTTCAAAAGAATCCCCTAAAGATTCTCCGAGGAAGCCAAGGTCTGCTCGTACTAATAAACCTAAATGTAAGTGTCCTGAATCTGCTAAATGTGGAGGTGTTTGTGGGGAGGATGCTGATTGTATGAAACAGGACCCTTGTCATGAAGAAACTCCACAAATTGATAACAAACGTAGATGTAAATGTCCTGTATCATCAAAATGCGAAGGTACATGCGGGGAAGATGCTCCATGTATGAAAGGAAAGGAGGCAGAAACCCAGAAGAACTTAGACGAATGTATTAAATATAATACATATCCAAAAAACGTTACAATAAATAAGCGAAATACATTTTTTCGTTCCAACACTAACCCAAGAGAGTTTGATCAAGACTGTTGCGTTCAAACTGAACCTGAAGAAGAAACCAATATAAAACAATCGACTTCAGTAAAATATAGCAGCACTGAAAACAGTGGTAAATCAACATCCGATTTCCAAACTCAGTCCAAAAGTAAGGCAACTGACAGTGAAGAAAATGGCACTTCGAAAGATCTAGTTTTAGAAATGATTCAGGATATAACAAAGCGATATTCAAAGAAAGATATTCAGAAGAATCAGAGAAAGAAATGTTTTAAAGAAATCATGACTATTTTGAACTATCTACTGGATACAGAAGACACTCCAGATCCGGAACAAATTAAAGCTCTAATAAGTACTACGGCTGAAGACACTGATACTGGATGTAGTACAGATAATATGAAAGAAAAGAAAATAATGTGCTCATCTTGTCAAACAAAAAAAGGCAAAATAAAAAACGTTGAAAGTTCCACCTCTAGATGCACAGAATGTGGAGCTGATGCTAGGAAGTCGCAAGAAAGCTCAGGTTCGAATTTCTGTCGGATCAAAGAATCGATTGAGACTTACCAAGTTAACACTGTTGAATGTTCAGCCAATACTGACCCTGATTGTGTGTGCGGAAAAGAAACTTTATGTTCTTGTCATAAGAAAATATTTGTTGACAAAGGTGTGCAATTATCTACGAAGAAATCTAAAGCAGCTAAAATTTACTACACCGAATCTTCAGACGTACCTGTTACGACTGACATTCCATGTACTTCTTCTGATTCAGCCACTTGTAAGGTTCTGAACAAAATAAAGAATGAGTGTGAGAAGTTTCATCAGAAGCGTTGCTTGTCTCATGGAGTAAAAAGGTGCCAATGTTCTAGCAGCACCTCTGTGAACTGCGATCATTGCAAGCGAGTCCATCATTGCTACTGTAAAAGCCACAAGTGCCGGGGCCACAAACAGAAAACCATGGAGAAAATTAAAAAGAAATGTGTGGCTTATAATTTGATTATTCAAACATCTGAGAGCATGATTAGCGAGGAGAACTCCGGTGATAAGACTTGTCACCCGTTGAAGAGTATCATTGTAAAAGTCCCACCAAAGCGCCACTGTATCAATGTACCTTTCAAAGAGCTAGCGGCTAAAATAGAAGGTCGACAGCCTACTAGTCCTCGATGCAATGCAAGATGCCAAAGATCAAGAAGTTTGCCTAATGAGAGTGGATTATCGAGTACAGATGATAATATTAAAAAGTCTCATATGTACACTGTGAGAGAATACCTGGAGAGAAACCGGCCTGACTTTGTAGAGCAGTGTTCGAAACGGCAGGACTGCTTGAAGTTTATCAATGAAACTCGGTAAGTGTATTTGATTTTTTTACTAATCTATTGATGAAACGCCTTACCCACGCCCACGTCTCGTATCGACAATCGGTAATACTTAATTAGAGATATAATTTTTTAGACAGTAGAACTCACCAAATTTTCTTACTTCAGAACTCGAGATCCGTGCCCGCGAATGAAAATGATTGTAGTCCATACTCCAAACTATAGTGGATGCGTTGATCCAAGGAGCGCAAGCGCTATGTACTGTGGTGTGTACTCTATTCATTTTTCTTACTATTATTCCGTGATACTTTTAAACCTATCGGATTTTTAGTAAAACTAACTATAGATCTAAACAAGTACGTTGTTATAGGTCCAAGCGTTGTGCAAATGAATTGTAATTCGTGCGATCCATGTGTGGATCCCTTTCTGCCATGTCCGAACGAAGTAAAAAGACTTGGTGAGTCCTCTATAGTTGCTGCGTAGATAGTTTTGTGACAAATAATTGGAATTGATACACTGACGATCAGCTATCGTGTTTTACATTATTATTAACACACTGAACACATTGTATCATTGACACATTGCATAGCTAGCACACATTGATACATTGGACACAATGGGACATAAAACGCAAAGCGTTGCGTGTATGGAGCTACTAGCACACTCCTTAAACAGAAAAGCAAAACGAAACATTTTCGACGATTGTGATGATATCATGGCATCATATGGCCATTTCAAAATAGCAAACCTAAAAAATCTGATAAGACAGCGTGGCGCGAGTCTTAAGGATAAAGAAAGGTTTCGTGGAAAGGACAGTATCTATATGTTGATTGGCTACGTACCGTTGTGCTAGTGGCGCCCCTAGTGGTAAAATAATTGCAGGATTATCTCCTATTGTACACATGAGACTGGACATTATTTTGGGAAAGTTGTCTTTTTGGGAAAGTGGTCATTTTGGAAAAGTGGTCATTTTGCGAAAGTGGTCATTTTGGACCTGAATGGAAGTAAAACGCTTACCATCCATTCCGATAGTGCATGCGCCGGGCCTAAATAAACGTGGAATCAAAACTTAGCCTTCATATTCGATGTTCGGCATCTACGCTTGAAAATGACGTATTATCGAAACCAGTCGCGGTAAATTTATTCAAAAATAAAGAACTAAGTGCTGAAAATTTAGTTTTCCATTAAGTGAAAACGTTATCTTTTCATTCATTTGGTGCCGTCGTGCTGACCATAAAGAATAGCACCACCACATCTCTTCCCGTGGGTGTTATACGAGGCGACTAAGGGTTTTTGTGGATACTATTCTACACCTAGTAGACGGCGCTAGGCTCGCCACCTATCACACCTGTCCACCAAATCTTACGATTAAATGTGGGAACTACCTATGATGGTGGTTCCTCGAGGATTATGGACGTGAGAGTTATGCTATGCTATGTTATCATTTCAGAGCCTCTGAACGCGCAGCCAACCGAGAGTTGCTGTCGATGCAACTGCAAATGGAGAAGCCGTCAACATTGAACGCCCTCAGTGAGAGCGACCTACGACACCTGGCTCGCAAGCTGGGTGTCGATCTCAAACGTCGGAAAGGTACGTTGTAAGGCCCACTACCTCGGAGTGGAGACGAGGCGCGGTTCCCTGGGAAGCGAATCGGCTCGGCGGCGCCGGGCACAGTCTAGAGCTGCAACGTTAGTGCTCTACACCGCGCTTGGCGCCACTTGACTACGGCGCTCCTGGCCGCCCCGCGCCTCCTCGCTTGCTATTGGCATGCCATTTTGACAAAAATTGAGAATCTGAAATGTATCATAATGCGCAGGCATTAGGTTGAGATTTAATCGAAGGTTTTTGATAGATATTTTTGGTTTTTTACTATAGTTCTAGTATAGTCGACTGTACGTAGCTAATCAACATGTAGATACGTTCCTTTACACCAAATCTTTCAGACTCGCGCCACGCTGTCTAATCAGATTTTTTAGATTTGCTATTTTGAAATGGCCATATGATGCCATCATCACAACTTTACTGAGAACTTAAATTAAACAAAATAACAAGAAAGTGATATCTTCTTCAAAAATGACGTTGCGTTTTGCTTTACTTTTTACGAAGTGTACTCGTGACTCTATCTACGCAACGCTTTGCGTTTTATGTCCTATTCTCAATCAGTAACAGTATTTCTGTTGATTTCTAGAATACGTTGAAGCTCACCATATAATATAACTTAGTATTTCACAAAAACGCGTCAGATTAAGGCGATCAGACCAGGGGAGGTCGACCGAATCCATCGATCTTAGAACAATGTATGTAGATCAATCGTAGGTGATACGAGTTTGTTTCTTCGACAATTTTTGCATTATTCTAGAATAGTGTCTTTACTTTTCCCGAGGATGTTCGTTAAAGAACATAAGTGAAGTGAAGTCCTGTAATTGGCCTTTTATTGTTAGTTTAAGAATATATATATTGGTTTATATATTGTCTTAAGTGCTGTTGGTTTTACAATATAATTAAAATAAAATAAGTACATAATCTCTGCAGGGGATATCTTAAAATGTTTTCTTGTTATCTGGGAGCAAACTGCCATGTTGTCTTACTTTTCAGTTATACCAAAATTCACCAGTGAACGTGAAATGAAGAAACACTCCGAGAAAATATACAAGTCTCTGCCCGAGGTCGTGCAAAAGAAAGCGGAAGCCAAGAAGGAGAGCATCAAAAAGACCAATTTACTGATGGCCAGTATTTTCAAAAAGGTAATGGGGAATTAAAGCTAGAACTCAGAAGTTTTGGCAGTAATATAGGTACATTTAAGAAAGAAAGAAGCACTATTGCCATTTTTCTTTTTTGCTTTTTTTAGCCTATTTAGTCTATTGGAAATAAATAAATAAATAAATATAAAAAATACATATTTAGTTCACTCGATTAATACTTTAATTACACACATTTAATTGTGGTGGTACCACTTTCATATCTATTTCTAGATATGCTTGCATTTATGTTTTTCGGTTTGAAGTGTAAGAGAGCCAGCGTAATTACCGGCACATGGGGACTCCATCTTAGTCCTCAAGGTTAGCAGCGCACAGAAAACCTTCTAATAATAATACAGTGAGGTGAGATGCCTATGGGCGCGACTTGCCACCTGAGAGAAAAGAGTTTTTATGTCTAAAAATATGTTTATGAAATTATTATTTTTTCCTCGCAAGTGTGTTGAAAAACGTATGAAACGCGTAAGCATTGGTAATTCATTACACTCTCGGCTCCATTACACCCTCGCCTTCGGCTTGGGATGCAATCCAGCCTCGAGTGTAATGACCAACATAGCTCACTGTGGTTCTCCCGTACCGGTCGGACCGCAGCACATGCTGAGCATGTGTCCTTTTAATATTGGTTTTTTTTTTGTTTCAAATATTTTTTAAGTTTAATAATGTATGCAATGTTTAATAAATGTGTTTCTTTCTTTCTCACTTGTATCATAAATCATAATGTATTATTATTTTATTTAATTTGGGATTCGGGAGCGGCAAGGGGGGAGGTTTATTTGTAATTATTTATTAATTAAGTTGACATTATTTGTAAATAAATAAAAGTAAAGTAAAATATAATGACATTAATATTTTATAATTTATTTAATTTGCATCGTGTTTGTTTCAGAATCTCCAAAAGAAAACGCTCAGCGGCGCAGTGAACTTGTCAAACTACAGTACGGTGGTAAAAATTTGACAAAAAGGTAACACTAGTGTTAAAATAAAACAAACTAAATATGTGTTCAATGATTTACAGATTTAAATGTATGTATTTGTTAACTATTACTTGCTACTTGCATGTTAATTATATTTTTATATCGATTATTGTTGCCATTGTAACTTTTTATTATTGACTTATTTGTAATTTTTAATAAAATTTCATCTTTTGAAACAGTTATTTTACTCTAACGAACTAACGGCCACAGAAGCAGATATTTCGACATTTTATTAAATCTAAAACTAGCTATCCCTGGTCTATTAAGATTCCAAAGTATTTTATTAGAGCTACATTAGTTTTCTTTTAGACCACAGGGTCAATTTGTTAGTTACCTATTATTTACAGGTATGAGTGGAAAAGAAACAATATTATCCCTACCAGTTACTGTATGGTAAGACTCGTTTACACTTGGTCAAGTGTTTAGCGAAGTGGGTAAGTACAGTAAGTTAGGATAGTGGTATAAACCGGTGGACAGTGGCGAGTCAAGTTGCCTTGCAAGCTGCAAAAATGTTGTTTGTCTTTTTGTCACTGGCCAGGCACTCGCCACTGTCCTTACAACTTGCACTCGCCCTCCCATTTCGCTAAACACTTGACCAAATGTTAACCAGTCAGTATAGGGATAACCCACTGGGAGACAGCTGGTTGGGACTATAGTGAAACCGCGTAACAGGCGGACGACAGAGGCCGAGTGGGCGGGGAGCGGGCGGCAGGCCCCGCTCACCGCACGTTCGCCCTCTGTCGTCCCGCCCCGCGCCCCTCTTGCCGCGCAGGCGATTCGCCTGTCACGCGGTTGTGCTTTAGTAGAACTAGACACTTAAAACAGGTAGGGGAGAAAGTCTTTTATTTCCATTTCAAAAAAATTGAATCTGAAATACAGTTCGTGAGCTCTTAGAAAAGGATCCGGCTCTTAAAGGAGACTTCGGTCAGATTCGGTTATTGACGACGATACGCGAATGTATAACAGACATTATAGTGTAGTAGTTAGATTTTATATACCCCACAGCCGAATCCTTATCCAAAAGGTTGTCTGGAAGCGATCGCTTTTAGCGATAAGACCGCCTAGATTGTATTAATCGTTTCGTACGCACTGTAGTACACCAATTTTGTGCAATAAAGTTTATTCATTCATTCATTCCTTTTCTAAGTGCTTACAACCTGTACATGATGTCTTATGCTAAATATGTGTTGTAGACATTTTATTCTCTATCCATTTGAAGCACAATTTCCTTGAGTCTTCTCCTGTTGACCTTACTGGACGCTGTCAGTGGTAGCTCCTCCAAAAACAGAACGCCTCCTCTCAGTTGCTTTGTGTCAGTCAATGCTTCTACAAAAAAAAGAATCATTTAGTAGCTGCGACTCTCTTGGAAGTACTTCTTTTTTCTCGAGTTTTAAGTACCTTTTATCATACACTGCAGCGTCTGTGGAGTTGTGGCTAGACCGTCGGACGCCCATGCTCCCGCATGCGGTCCGTGTTCGAAACCAGGCAATGTTATGTACCAATAAGTTTTTCGGTTTTTTCGAAAGACATTACTTACATTTACCGACTGCTCTAACGGTGAAGGAAAACATTGCGAGGAAACCTGCACACTAAATAACCAGTGTGTGAAATGGGGAAGGCAATGGCAAGCCACCTCATTAAATATGCCACGAGAGTCGTTCTATGTGATTAATTCCTTAGAATGATCACGACCCTCAGCAATGAGGAATACGACTTAGAAGAAAGATCATACACTGGCGACCCGCCCCGGCTTCTCATTTAAGTCTACTCGGGAACTAATCTATACTCCAATGAAAACCGTAACAAAATTCGTCAGTCGTTTTCGATATTAGGCTTCACAGACAGGAACACGCCGGGGACTTTGTTTTTTACCATCTAATGTAATAAGTAATGTAATGTAATAAGTAGCTTTATTTTGCAAACATTTACTCTCCTCGCCGACAGATGTGCAATGGCTTCTCTACCGAGTGAAAACTCCATACAAGGAGCCTAACGTCCGCACAAAAATAGAACGCGCTATTGATATTTTCAATAAGACCTTGCTTTATACGAGTTTCAGTACAATCTTTACTGAAGGACTACCTCGCCTGGTGAAGATCCCATTGACACTTGATATTCCATACCCTCTCACCGTAGCACGTCTAAGCGTCTAAGGTCCAATGAAAGACTGTGGAACCCTGTCACAATAAGGTTTTGTTGTGATTTCTCGATATTTATGTGGTGTGTTGTTCACTGTACTTGCATTAGTGAAGGCTTACGGGCGGCCTGAGCAACTTAACAATATGAGATAATCCTGCAAAGTTTTACCACTAGAGGCGCCACTAGCATAATGGTACGTAGCTAATCAACATGTAGATACGTTCCTTTCCACCAAATCTGTTTTACCCTTCAGACTCGCGCCACGATGCCGCTGTTTTAAAATTTTTTTAGGTCTGCTATTTTTAAATGGCCATATGATACCATGATATCATCACAATTTTACTATAGCTTTCAGAAAATAAATTAAACTGACCCAAATAACGAGAAATCTGTGATATCTTAAAAAATGATGTTTCGTTTTGCTTTTCTGTTTACGGAGTGTGTTCGTGGCTCCATCTACGCAACGCTTTGCGTTTTATGTCCTATTGGTTGGCCACTAACCAATAAGAACAAGGAGGTATGGACTTTCTCACCTTTGACCAGGTCCTTGACCTCCTGCGCCGTGACGTCATAGCCGGGCCGCAGCACGACGCACGCGACGATCAAATCCCCTAACGCGGCGTCAGGTACACTTGTCACCGCCACGTTTAAAACACCTGGGTGTTGGCGGATCACTTCCTCCACTTCTACTGGAGACACCTGGAAAAGGTGTTATCACATCAACAGCCTATTTGACTCCATTGTAGAACTTTGGACATAGTTATCTACCATCGAGTCCGACTTATCCTACCAAGGTATAGCAAGCAACCTTTTGCATTTACGTAAAGGCGTAGTCTCGTAGGTATGTAACTTGCAGGTGTAAGTCACATTATTTCGTGAGGTCACGTTAAGAAAGTGGTGTTGGTGGTCAATTGTTTTCAATTTCGTCGTCTGTGTAATTTTGTCCGCGTTATGATGATTGAAAACAACAATTTTTTTACGTAAAGGCATAGACTCGTATCGTATGTAACTGTTGTAGGTGTAGTGGTGTTGGTTGTCAATTGGTTTTCAATTACGTCGTCTGTGCAATTTTGTCCGCGTTATGATTACTGAAACCAACAATTTTTTACATAAAGGCGTAGGCTCGTATCGTATGTAACTGTTGTAGGTGTAGGTCACATTATTTCGTGAGGTCACGTTAAGAAAGTGGTGTTGGTTGTCAATTGGTTTTCAATTTCGTCGTCTGTGCAATTTTGTCCGCGTTATGGTTATTGAAAACAACAAATTTTTACGTAAAGGCGTAGGTTCGATGATTGCAACTTTCCCCGTCTGTTTGTACCGAGTGCGTTAAAGAGTGGATCATAGATGAAACGTAAGTAGACTGACTTAGCAATAATGTGCTTAAAAAAAATTATTGTAATACGCTAGACACTAATACTTGTTGTCCAGTCGATTCATCAAATTAGTAGATCTGAACTGTCTTTCAGTTCATTACTTGCAAATATTTTGAAATTCAGGGCACTCTAGTCCGATTTCTGTGAAAATGTGTAATAAATCTACCTGATGATTGTTATATTTCAGCAACATCTTGATACGGTCCACAAAGTGGAAATGCCAGTTTTCGTCTCTATAAAACATGTCTCCGGTTTTGAACCAGCCACCCTCAGCAAACACCTCCTTCGTCGCTTCAGAGTTTTTGAAGTATCCCTAAAAAAGAAAAAAAAATGCAAGTAAATTATTACAAGAGGACGTTCTATAGTTGGACCTGTTTTCTTTCCGAAACTTCCTGAAAACATGGGACGTTTTAAAGTATAAAAAGGATTAAAAAGTAACGTCTTGTGTTTAAAAACTTTTGGGGAGTGATGGAAGACAGATCAGAAAATTGGCTAAATTCCAATTTCAATTCCACCCAGGATAATCTAGTAGTAGGTACTTAAAGGTAGGTAGGTGTAGGTACTTTTATTAAATTACCTTGAAGACTGTAGGTCCCTGCAGCCACAATTCTCCTGGTGTATTGGGATCTACGATGTCTTCACCTTTTTCAACATCTACTAACTGAAATAAAAAAGTCAGCATGAATCGAGACTTGACTAAATTATTTTGTCGTAAAAGTATGGAACCGTTCTAGTGGGACCACGGGTATTTTTTCCCAAGCTATGTTTGGAACAGGTCCTCGCAAACAACCGGACTACTAATTCCAAACCGCAATACTGATACCAATCAAAAAATATTCTGGTGCTTACTCGGTAATTAAAATAGCCCAGAGGTTTCCCACAAGATCCAGGAGGCATAGAATTCGCGTGGAATACAAAATATGTGGACACTTCAGTCGCACCGTAGATACCAAATACTTCCGTCTTTGGCGTGATTTGCTGAGAAAAAAACACATATATGTATATTAAAAAAAAACAATCCTAATAAAACAGTTTATTATGTAAGTACTATAATTTTCTTATAAAAACTAGATATTATGAGGGGGATCATATTGTGCTGGTTAATTGAACAGTGGGGGCCTGGAACCCACTGCCTCTACGGGAAAATAGCCAAGCGCCTCGTAGAGACATCCCGGGACCAGAAGGCTGGCCTCTACTTTGCTCAGCGTAAAAGCCTCGCTATACAGCGGGGCAACGGCGCCGCCAGCCTCCTCGGGACACTCCCTGCAGGGAGCGACGTGGGCCAGGTCTTTTACTTGTAAAATAGTTAGGTATTTTTTATACAGTATGTATTTATAATTACAGGACCGCGTTACTTAACCCCGCACTAGTCTACTATGAGCATGTCTAAACCACGATATGTATAAGTACTTTAGACCAAAAAATAAACGTCTAACTCTATGTAAATTTTCTATACCAACAAAAAATTAACTTCACTCCTAAGTACCTACAGTGATCATGAAGGAACGAACGCCGAGGTAGACATTTTTTTTCATCCAAGACATTGACACTTCTATAAGAAAAATAATTTTCTGTAGGTAAATAAAACGTAAAAAACTGTGTACAGAGAAGTGAAAAAGCAATTTTGTGTTCCTCAACATGAGAATAACAATTTTTTTAGAAAATATTTTTGTTTGTAACCTGTAAATGCTACCTTCATAGAATTTGAAAATAGTGACAACCTTAACTTCCTCAATAAGCTGAGAAGACACGGCACTGCCTCCAATAAGCAAGAGTTCGAAGCAGGAAATGTCACATTGGTTGCCATCTCGCCTTAACAGGGTTGTCATTAGATTTGGACTTAGGACCATGAACGTAGGCTGTAAAAAATTATAAGTAAACATAAATTATTATAATGCGTAATGCGCCAGTGGCCTAGTGGCTAGGACGCCAAACTTCATCATGCCGTGTACCAATGTACCGATGAGTTTTTCGGATTTTTTCGAAGACTTATGTACGTTTACCGACTGCTCTTACGGTGAAGGAAAACATCGTGAAGAAACCTGCATGTCTGAGGAAATAAAAAAAAACCAATGGCGTGTGAAATCCACCAATCAGCACTGGCCTCACGATGGATCATGGCCCATAACACCCTTGTGCAAGGGGAGGTCTGTGCCCCAACAGTGGGGACATTAATAGGCTGCTACTGATGATAATGTAAATTATTATTATATTGTAATTGCTTGAAGGTAGTATAACTGTGCAGTGAGCAAGTGGTACAAATTGGCACGCGCATAGTAGAAAAAGCGTGATGGTACCACGCTGCCGCAAAGCATATGCTGCTTACCTTGAAGAGTTAGATAGAGTGCCTCATGTGCTGGTAATTACCCTGGCTCTATTCTCTTACGAATTATGTCTAGCATGTTTAGCCTAGCGCCTCTGCCTATCTCTTATAGAGCAAGGTGTCGATTTCGGGATTTAAGAGTTAATATATGATTCTTGTTTTGAGTAAAATAAGTTCTCCTAATGAATTCTTACATTCTTGATTCAAATCATAGCAGTATTCTCAATCGAAGAATATGATATTTTCTTGAACCAAGTTTGATAAACCAAGAATTTTCATACTGATCTCAAGAATATACCTTATTCCGATTATTCAAAACTTTATTTACTTGGTTTAAGAGTAGGTATATTTACTTCTTCCAAGAGTACGTTTAGCAATGTTATAATTTTACGAGTGATACTCCAAAATCGGTGCTAATGTCTGAATTGGTTGGAAAACCTTGACCAGGAATTAAATAAAATTATTGCGGAATTAAAAAGGTACCTAGTACTTACTATTTTTTCATAGCGAACTCCAGAACATGGATTATAAAACTCCCAATGGCGCCCTTTTCACGGGAGTTTTTTTGTTACTGGTCAGGGTTTGCCTATTATATTATATTAATACTGCCCTGCTAAACGTGAAAGTCCTATAAAACAATTTTAGGTATTTTTAGCAACCCTCTTTCTTATGTCGCAAAGCGAAAAAGCCGTATCTGTTCATTAACGTGCTCAAAGAACTGTTTAGTTTGTCTTATCAACCTAAACAATATTACGGAAGATATTTTTTTGCTTCTCATGTAACATCTCTTATTTGCATATATGACTTTTACGTTTATCAGGACTAAATAAGTATTTGAATTTGAATTTTTATCACCTTGTAAGTATTTATCAGATGACACATATGTTCATGCGACGATGCCGTTGACGACTGCACTCTTGTAAATCTCATAACAGGTGACAGATTGAACTGCAGAATGCCAGATATCCACTGAAGAGGTGATGTCACTAACACCATTTTAGTTGGTGTAGGGAATTTTGAGAATCTTGACCTAGGAGAATCAAGGAAATATACAGCAGGCAGCAGGTAGGTAAATTTTAATAAAATTTCTGAATCTAAGGCTCAATTTACATAGCCGCGGAATGGAATGGAAGCGAATTTTCGCAACGTAATTGTACATAGCATAATGAACTTTATGTCAATTGTGTAACATACAAACTAAATACGAGCCAAAAAAGAAAAGTAGCTAGGGTAATTCTCGAGAATGCGCGAGGATTCCCCGGAAGACGCGCGACCTCTTTTTTGGCTCGTATTTAGATCAGTGTTGTCATACCATTTGTAAGGTGCTGCGACGACCAAATTCTTGTGGGTAAGAGCGGCTTGCTTCGGTAGGCCCGTGGTGCCGCTTGTCGCTATAATGAACGCAATCGTCTGATCAGGATCGAAGTCGGCAGCCCTGGAAATTTATTTATTTACTTACTTACTCCGCTGGCGCAGCGACCCGAAGTGGATCTTGGCCTCCGAGCGCCCTTTTCTTTTTTGCGCCTTTTATTTATTTATTTATTTTATTTTATCAGGAAATCACACAGCTTGAAATTAAAATATACGAGTAAATACAGAAATTTGAATTTAAAACTGGTTTTCGCCTATAGATACCAAAATCTACTTGCAAATGATTTGGAAAGAAAGGCGTAAGGTAAGTAACCTTATTATAATTTTTCATGGTTATTTTAATGGTATCTACGTCAGTCTAGGCCTGTACCAGCCTTTTATGTACTTACCTATTTTTGCCGCTAAGCAGCAATGATTGCATTGCGTTGTTAAGTTTGAAAAATAAGAGAGACAGCGTATATACAAGCACTTCGTCCGAGTTCTCAAGGTAAGCTAGCAGCGCATCGAAGACCGTCTAAAAACTTCATAGTGAAGTGATATGTTTTTGGACTACGGTGACCACTTGGGTTCGGAGCCCCTCCTCACCCCTTCTAAATCCATTGATCTACATTGCTTGTATACTTAGTTCATGTATTCTCTCACTTTCTTTTTGAAGCTTCGGCCCATTAAGGGACCATGGCAGGCTCAAATTCTTAATCACTAAACTGTTGCCCTGGAAAAGTAATAAATAACTAACTAGGCATACTTACTTATAATTTATAATGAATTTTCCCATAGAAATGAATTACAAGGAAATCAATACAGGAAAATAAATACATAGACTTACTTAAAATCCTCCACAGATGTGTGATTTCCGTATTTGAGTAAAAAATCAGAAAAATTGTGGCCGTTTTTTAACGTATTAATTTCCTCATCAAAGGTTATAATTTGAGTTTCTAAGTTCAATTTCTTTAAGGCCATTCCGATGTCTGGCGTTTTCTCAGTTTGACAGAAAATCAGTTTTGGTTCGTCGATTTTGAATGTGTCTTGAAGCTCGTCTGAAAAATTTCTGAAATTATTTGTACAATCGACTACTGGCTGATGAATTATTATCGATTACATTTCAAGCGTATGTCCTCGTAATATGGTTTATTTCGGTTTCAATATCATGCTCTTTTTTATAAGGAGCTCGGAGCCTAGTTGCAAGCACTGTCTGAAAGCGATCATGCAGGTTAAGTAAAGTTGGGCGCGGTCGGTACCAGTATGGGTGACCGTTCGTGGCATTTTTTATCTGAGCTCCACCGTGCCTCCCAGTTGTCATTTCGACAGCAGTCGTTAAGCCAAGTCAGAGACCTACGGGCGGCCTGAACAACTTTAACAAATAGGTTGGCTACTAACCATACGATAATGACGGTAATAACCAAACAAACTTAACTTTATAAGAATAAAGAAGGGCTCTCATAAGATATTTTTTCTTCTTTTGTTAACCAGGGGGCAATCTACAAAACTGCTTCCGGGGCTACCGGATTAGATTAGGGGTTCTCTGGTTCCACCTATATTATGGTATTCTTCGGTTTATATCCCCTTTAGTTGCCTCGTACGACTGTCAGAGACTACGATAGCTCTGATATACCCGCTCGAGACTATAGATCGGTCAATAACATGACCGTTAGGTATTATTAATAAGCAAGTTTATACCTATCTATCACAAACATTCTTATCTTACTCACTGACGGTCAACGTGACATCGATAGGAGCCACAATAATTCCAAGATACAAGGCTGCGTAGAACGGAATGCATAGGTCTAAGTGGTTGGGTGCCATCAGAACTATGATGTCACCACGCTCCAGGCCCATGTTCCTGAAGGCTGTCGCGCAACCAATAGTTCTTTCTAGAACTGATTTATTGGTTTCTGATTGGCTGGTGCCACCATCCACCTGTAAAGTTACTTAGGATTTACATTAATCATAATCATATACGAGTATGATCGTATATCTTTGCTTGTTATTCTTATCGTGGGGTACCAGACCAAGCTGTTGTAAGAATTGTTCAGGTCACCTTAGGGGTCTGGCATAGCCTAACGACAACAGACGGGGCTCTACGCTGAGGTTCTACCCTCAGATGAAAGCTCTACGAGACACTGAGGAACTCACCTAGGCTACTCGTATATTTACTTGAAAACTTAATAAAATTATTCGTTTACCACATCATCATCATCATCATCAGCCTATTAATGTCCCCACTGTTGGGGCACAGGCCTGTTTACCACATATTAATTACCATTTCACATTAAACTATAACCTCCACCACGTTGCCTGTGTGGAGATTACATAGGTACACTCATTGACCACTTTACAAGCTATGTGTCAATCTAATATTCAGATTCCAGAATTTCAATTTAAAATTAAAATTTAAGTTAAAGTTTATTTTATACTATTAAACATGCAACATTAAAGGAAATAGGAGGTATGGGATGATATGACTATTATAAATTTATAAAATATATTAATATATACATTTATATATCTAGGTATATTTATTTAATATACCGAAATCCGATCTTTATTTTATAAAGAGTATTCATTCATTCATTCATTCAATATTATTGAACAGTCTGTATTTGTTCATTTAGCGCTCACAGCATATCTTGAACAAGACAACGATACTCCACAAGTCCAGTCCGATAACAGATACGATGATTGATTATTCATATAAGTACCTACTTAAATCATAATCTATCTTGTTGAAAAGATTTGTCACCATCGCCCATAGATATCTCACCTCACTATGAAATTTGTTAACGAGAGTTTTCGAAGCGCTACTAACCTTAAGGATTTTGATGGAGTCTCTCATGTGCTGGAAATTACGCTGGCTCTCTTACCCTTCAAACCGAAACACAGGATTGCTGCTTTGCGACAGAAATAGGTATAAGGATGATACCAACCACCACAGGTTGATTCTGGATAGAGTCAGGTATGAGTCCGTTTCTACTCAGTAAGGGGAGTCCGTTTCTACTCAGTAAGGAGAGTCCGTTTCTACTCAGTTAGGGAAGTCCATTTCTACTCAGTAAAGTAGTTGATGAGGGTGTGTAGCTGCCCTAAGTATCATTCCCATTGTGACGCGCAGTTAGCTGTGGGCTGAAGCGATATAGGCTCAATGTCGCCAGTGTAAAAGGCCTAAGGTTCAGACACAATGTCGTTAAAGTGGCTATAAGTAGCCCTGACGGTCAGTTAGAGGCCGGTAAAGAAAAAGAAGAATGACATGACTATCCAAGTATTTTGCTGCATAAGTTTACCGCCTTTGATTAGGATCTCCTCAATTTTTTCCTCATTGATTAAGGATCTCATTATTTTTTCCTCTCATGCTCGCTATTTCAAATACGTTACCTGACATATGAAGTTAGGCGCATCTTTCAAACTCTGCAATATTATTTTCCCGAGATGGAATCTGTCGGAGGGTATCCCAGACTGAGCGACGACCCTCGAAGTCAGCTCATTCATGAAGAAATGCACAGAATCATTCAATCGTGTTGGCTGATGCATTTTGCTGAAAACAGTATTTTGTCTATGTAGGTATTGATATGATTCGAGCGTCGGTGGCGTCGTGGCTAGGACGTCGGACTCCCATGAGGGAGGGAGGGAGGTCCGAGTTCGAAACCATGCAATGTACCAATGAGTTTTTCGGTTTTTTCGAAAGACTTACGTACATTTACCGACTGCTCTGACGGTGAAGGAAACCATCGCGAGGAAATCTGCACACTGAGATAACCAGTGTGTGAAATGGGGAAGGCAATGGCAAACCACCTCATTAAATCTGCCAGGAGAGTCGTTCTATGTGATTAATTCCTTAGAATGATCACTGACAATCAGCAAAGAGGAATACGACTTAGAAGAAGGTATTGATGTAGAGTGGAAGATACGTCAAGCTTTACTATGTGAAAACCTGCAATAAGTTTCTGATAAGAGTCCATGACATTCATATATGTATATGAATGTGTCAAATAAATTAAAGTTACTTCTTAATCGTATTCCTCATTGAAGAGGGTCGTGATCATTCTACGAAATTAACAACATAGAAACGACTTTCTTGGCAGATTTAATGGGGTAACCATTGCCCTCCCCATTTCACACACTGGTTACCCATGCAGGTTTTCTCACGATGTGTTCCTTCGCCTTTGGAGCAACGGTTTTATTAACAGGTACTTAGGTTGTCTGAAAGAATTCGCTCTTAGTGATAAAATACTTTTTTAAAGCATTGTCTTATAGGTTAGTACTCTATGCAATAAAGTTTATTATTTAATTACATAATTCACTGCCCATACAAGCTCATTATGATATCTTGACTGTAATCGATAGATGGCTAGTAATACAGTAGTGCCATAAGATTAGGCAATATTAAGGACTTACATTTATGATGATTACGATGGCGATGGCTTACGACTTGATCTAGGAAAATATTCAAGATAACACCAGTGGTGTAAGGTTGCCGTTTATAACACAACTAACGGAATAACTACATCGGTATTTTTTCTCTAGAGTGTTTATTATGAATTACGATTGAGAAGAATGATAAGGTATGGGTCTCTTATCGACTAATTGGACGATTGAAATTGAAAACGTTTATTTAGCGCTGTAAACACCAGAATATAGAACACAATACAGAAGTATACAAAGATTAATACATGCAGCACAAAACATCCGGTGTGGTACAGTGCCAAAAAGGGTACACCAGCTCAGCATAATGCTGAGGCAAGCCACAGCGCTGATTTTCAGCTGGCCCCTCAGTGACTGCACGGACGAAGAAAGCAACAGTGTGTGCGTGTTGTGTTTATGAATGTGTTTGTTTTTATGAATGAGGATATTAGTGTGTATGTGAGGTACTGAGTGTGACACTGTGACTGACAGTGTGTGGGTGGATTTATGGTGACACTTTGACCAAAGAAATATTTGATCTCAGCTTGTAGTTTCAAATACGTTACCTGGAGCCCAATTCGCCTAAATTACAACGTTTGTAGTTTTATTTCTATCCAATTTCAATTTAGTTTTCGTTCCAATTCTATTTGGACACCAAATCGCATTCTGCTGACGCATAAGGCTCAATTTACATTGCCGCGGAATTGAATGCGAATCGAATTTTCGCAACGTAATTGTACATAGCATAATGAACTTTATGTCAATTGTGTAACATACAAACTAAATACGAGTACGAGCCAAAAAAGAAAAGTAGCTAGGGGAATTCAGACGCGCGACCTCTTTTTTGGCTCGTATTTAGTTTGTATGTTACACAATTGACATAAAGATCATTATGCTATGTACAATTACGTTGCGAGAATTCGCTTCCATTTCATTCCGCGGCAATGTAAATTGAGCCTAACTCTACCACTGCCACCTTTCGATTTACTATCGATCGGGCAAAAGTACCTTGGGAGGAACAAAATCCAAATATAACGATCGAACATAAGATCGTTATATTTGGATTTTGGCAGTTGAAGCGTTTTGTTACCGTTCTACTGCGATTCAGCATAAACTAAACGTTTTAGTAGAGTGCACAAATACGTAACTGTTCGATCGATCGTTGACTCGATCGGAACTTCTCTCTCTCTCTCTCTCTCTCTTCAATTTAAGAGCTATGCTCTTGTCGGTGTAGTAAACGCCACTGTGTCCTGTCTAGGGCCCTTTCCTTGACCTCCTTATACGACGCAACGCCAGCCTTCTCTTTGATTTGATCGAAGTAGCTTATCCTCGGTCTTCCTCTTCCCCGCTTGCCTTCAACTTTTCCTTCTATAAGGTTTCTTATGTATTCGTCGTGTCGTATAAGGTGGCCCACCATATTTCCCCTTCTATTTTCAATAGCCTTTAAGATGTTTCTCTTTTCTTTTACTCTCGTCAGTACCTCTTCATTTGTCACTCTCTCTGTCCAGCTTATCCTTTCCATCCTCCTCCAACACCACATCTCAAACGCCTCTAAATATTGTCTATCTCTCTGAGTCATGGTCCAAGTTTCGCATCCGTAAAGGGCTATGCTCCACACAAAAGATTTGACAAATTTCTTTTTCACAGATTTGGATATTTTAGATCGGAATATGTGTTTTTTGTTGTTAAATGCTTGTTTGGCTATTGAAACTTAGGTAACTGGATCGTTAGTGGATAGTAGCATACGAAACACGTCATAACGATGCAGTTTAAATTCTATTTGGTTACGTTGTATTTAGTGGAATCGATCTCTTGGTACTTTTACCACCTCGTAAAGTGCTCCATCGTCGCTTACCATGAGGCGGGAATGAGGTCAAACGTGGGTTTTGTTTTTGAAAGTTCGTTTTATTTTTACTATAAAATATAGAAAATTATCTATGAGTTTGAATTATTTCAGATTTTTCGGTTTGCAAACTTCGGAGACTTTTTTTGCACATTTTTGGCCATAAGTTAAAAACTATGGCATATAAAATAAAATAAAAACAGTTTTCTAATGTGCAAGTAAATCCCTTTCATTATGATACCCCACATGCCCCAGTTTGTCCTACTTTCAGATTTCGACCCTCTATTCACACCCCATTATAAAAAAAATTAAATCTATTTTTTTTCATCTAGAATAGATGCGAGCAAGCAAGTTCTACAAGTGTGTCAAATATCAATTTCATTTTAGCTTCAGTAGTTTCTGAGAAAAACAGCTGTGACATACAAACGGACGGACGGACGGGCGGGCGGACACCAAAGTATCACCATAAAGGTTCCTTTTTTACCATTTTGGTACGGAACCCTATAAAAAGAATAGTTACCTAGCACAGTGTAAAACAATATACACTGAGAAAAATGTTTCGCTAATGTAATTGATGGGAATGGTTTAAGAGATCGATATTCTATGTAAATAGGTATACTTACTTCGTTTCATCTAAATCCTTATTCTTGGATAGACATTGAATGAATGAATGAATGAATACTCTGACATTTTGACATCGACAGTTCTGGAGTATCCAAATAGGTACTTTAATGATTTCAAAAGAAGGACTTCAATTATACAATTTATACTTATTTAAATGATGTATTTCGTATAATTCAGTCATGATGCCTACGCCTACCTAAATAAACAAGGTAATAAAAATTATCCAAGAATGAATTTACGATGGTACGAGTACAGCGAATTACCCTTCACCGATAGAACGTTTAGGGATGTTACGGAAGTGGTTTTACCGGAACCGGAGTCGAAACCGAAGGTTTTAAATTTGATTAATCGTCGTCGGAACCGGAGTCGGAGGCGGAGGTAGAAGGGAGGTTCAGAAGAAGTACAAATTTTTAACCGTTTTTTAATTTTTATAGCTGAACTGGCCAATTTTTTTTATGATGACTTTTGCGACAATGAAACATGTTCCTTTAGAGAGTAGTGTAGGAATACATAAATAATAATACATAAATGTATTATTGCTCACAAATCTTCGGTATAACCTCCGATTCAAAATTATCGGAGCCGAAGTCGGAGTCGGAGGTTCAATCAAGGAATTTCCGACCTTTCGGAGTCGGAGTCGAAGCTCCGTAACATCCCTAGAAAAGATATAAATGTCTTTCTGCAATCTGAAGCCACTGCTCTACTTGTACGAGTAAATTACCTACCACTAACCCGGCTTCTCTCAAACGCCTATAGCATATAAAGAACCAATCCTATAGTATTCTGTGTTTAGATAAGAATCATTTTTCACAAAATGATTCACAAAGCGTTGAGTTGACAAAACCACGACCGACTCGTGATCACACCAGCTTGTCACACCAGCGTGAACATAGTACAATTTTTATGATGTGGGCCTGACCGACCTTTGACCACGATCTTTTACGCACGTTCTTGTCGTACGTGATCCACTTTTCATCACCGGTTATCAGTCTCTTCAAAAACGGGTCGGTTTCATTACGTCTCAATAAAGAATCGCAAATGAGTACACGGTTCATTAGGTTTCTTTCAGTGAGCTCGTGTGGCACCCAAATATCGAGTTTTTTTGTGTACCCAGCTTTTTTCAAATGGGTCAAATCTGTTTTGTGGTCAATTTCCAGTTCTTCAGCAACGTCGTAACTTCTGATATGCCGATCTTGCTTCACTTTTTCAAAAATGGCGTCCTATTTATCCGTAACAGGGCGACCAGAGCGAGGTGCATCTTTGACATCAAAATTCCCTGTTTGAAAACGCTTAAACCAACTTTGTGCTACTCTTACTGACACTACATTAGGTCCATAAACGTCACAATTTTTTTTCGCATTATTTCCTTTTTTGTAATAAAATTTCAAAATGTATTGAATTTCTTCATTAGATTCACTCATTTTGACAGAAAGAAAAACAAAAGAAAAATAGCTGGACACAACATTTTACTAATTTGTTTTTTGTTTTATTAATGTAACCTTTTTAATGTTATCAAAACCAGCCAGATACAAATAGTACAGTCAAATAAATTTTATTACAAGTTTATACATACAATATGCGAAAAGACTTTTTCCCCGACCTATTATGTTCTAAATCAAACAAGTTGTTTTTTCAGTGAAGTACTTATAACGATATTTCTCAGCCTAATATCACTTTAAACCTTATTAATTGAAGAAGTATACGAAACCAAACATGGATTCTTTAAAATAAGCAATGAATGATGCACCTATAGTACGCGACACCTCGGAATGCCGGTTTCTAGTACCGGTGCCAGTATTAGAAACCGGCATTCCGGGGATGTCGCGTGCTACTTATACGTCCTACTGATATAAAATAAAAGTAACATAAAAGACCCGTATGAGACACTGGTATTTTGAGAATATGGTATTTTAAGAACAAGCCCACTGTCACAAACATAATAAAAACTGTAGTATATGTGGGTAACTTGATTATTCTAAATGTGGGTAATTAAATGTTATTTTCCGAAATGGAGTCTGTGGTCGAACAATAAACGATAAGCAACGTAACACCTTGTTTTAATGTGCTAATTAGCCTTAAACAGGACAAAAACAAAGAATCTTAAATATACTAGAGAGAGAACACTATTTTTTAGGGTTCTCTAATCGACAGTAAGAGTTCTGAAAGACCCTGGAGTACCCATGTCCATTGCATTAAAGATGTCAGCCTTCTTAATTGACTCGTCAGTTCTGGCGTTAGTGTTGATGTCCCAGAGGAATTCACATAATTCTTTCGAAGTCATGATTTTATGCCATTCATCTGAAAAAAAAAGGAATTTAGGTGAGCCTATATGATGATTAGAAGATTTTAAACGATGAGAATTAGATAAAGTTATGATATTTTTCTGAACAGTGAATAATAAATTATTTTTTTGTTAAACCTGCTAAAAATGGGCCTATTTATGGCCTATTTAGGGCCCGAAAAATGTGCGGGATGAACCACGTTTCCACAGTAATAGCGGGAATAATTATGCATGATCAGAAGTGCGATTTGCTTCTTCGTTCATTATGCGAACGGCTAAGGAATGGAACAGCCTGCCAGCGTCTGTATTTCCCGAAACCTACAACCTTGGGATCTTCAAGGCCAGAGTGAATAGGCATTTACTGGACCCGCATGCTCCATCGTCGACCTCAGCGTCGCTTACCATCAGGCAAGATAGAGGTCAAATGCGGGTCTAGTAGTCAATAAATAAATAAATAAAGTAGCTACTCAACAACCAAATCGCTACGCACGTACGAGTTAAAAAAAAAAATTTAAAATAAATAAAAAAATAAAAAAAAATAAAAATAAAAATTAAATTTTATTTTATTTTATTAACTTTCATTAATTTTTACAAATAAATTTTATGTTACTTTTTACAAATAATAATGTAGGTAGTTTGCTCGGCAGATGTGATGAAAAACATTGTGTGATATTTATTATCTTTCTCTTCTAAGTCGTGTTCCTCATTGCTGAGGGTCGTGATCATTCTAAGGAATTAATCACATAGAACGACTCTCGTGGCCGATTTAATGGGGTGGTTTGCCATTGCCTTCCCCATTTCACACACTGGTTATCTCAGTGTGCAGGTTTCCTCTCGATGTTTTCCTTCACCGTCAGAGCAGTCGGTAAATGTACGTAAGTCTTTCGAAAAAACCGAAAAACTCATTGGTGCATGGCATTGCCTGGTTTCGCACTCGGACCTCCCGCATGGGAGTCCGACTCCCTAGCCACGACGCCACCGACGCTCTCGTGATATTATACATACATACATTAAAGGAGATTTAAACTCGTCACCTCATTTACAACTGCTCACTTTCAAGAAACTTGTTTGTTCTTCATCATTGGAACTTATACCCTGACCAGAATTTAA
The DNA here is from genome assembly GCA_947369225.1 of Hofmannophila pseudospretella. Classification (NCBI taxonomy): domain Eukaryota; kingdom Metazoa; phylum Arthropoda; class Insecta; order Lepidoptera; family Oecophoridae; genus Hofmannophila; species Hofmannophila pseudospretella. The sequence continues at coordinate 5,348,351 of OX376331.1, forward strand.
AAAGCCCTCGTCATATTGCGGAATTAAATGGAACAATTTTTTTCATAGCGAACTTCTTAACACAGCCTATAAAGTACAATAACGAACTTACCATGAAGCGTAGGTAAAGATCTTTCTTCACCGCCGTACTCTTTAGGAAGTACACTTTGGGGCACAAAGTCGTACAGTGCTTCTTTGGCATTGTGCACATGTATTCTTGCTGCAATTTTGGGCTTGACCAGCTGTTTGATAAGGCTGATGACCACTTCAACCAGCTTCGAGGTGGACATAATGTGTACTCCCTTCACACGTACTTCAAAACCATCCTGAAAAAAAAAAAAAACTTATATTAGTTGGAATGACTCACGGTGCCAGCAAAAAACACACTGGCTCTCTTACCCTTCAAACCTAAATACTAATGCAAATGTTACTGCTTTACGGCCGTTGGCGGATACAGGGGGAATGTCTGAACAAATCAAATGAACCTTGTGTGAGACGCATCGATACCTAATAACAGTTCTATCTAGACAAAATTTCGCGCTTGCTTCGCTCGCTCTTGCCCTAACCTTCTCTCTCATCATCTGTGTCGGATCCACGGCGAAATTTCGAGCTCGCTTCGCTCCCGTCCTAGCCTCTGAGAGTTTAAACCTAATCCATCATCTGTGTCGGATTTGCGCTGATATTTCAAGCTCGCTTCGCTCGCTCTCGCCCTAGCCTAGCGTTCTATCCTACCTAATCCATCATTTGTCTCGGATCGCGCCAAAATTTCGAGCTCGCTTCGCTTGGTCCTGCACTATCCTGTCAATTCATCATTTGTACCGCATCCGTACCGAAATGTCGAGCTCGTTTCGCTCGCTCACGCCTTATCCGTCTAACCTAATTCATCATCTGTGTCCGAGCGAACTGCTTCGAGCTCGCTTCCCTAGACTCTGGTTCTCTGGTTTATCATTTTGATCCATATTTGTGTCGGATCGGCGCCGAAATATCAAGCTCGGAAAGCCTTTTAGTCTAATAATAATTCATTTACATAATTAATGGTTACAGGAATTGCCTTTAAAAAAATGACAAAAGGAATGACAGCTCGATACTCGATTTTTTCCATTTTTTACACAAAAATCGCATCACCGTGCTAGGGGTCACCACAAACTGACGTTTTGTATTCATGATCTGTCATCAAAATAAACCAAATCTAGATTATATCATTATATCCATAGCTTTTTCGGAACTGAACACAGTACCCAATAAAAATGTTGTGCAATAACATAAATAAAAAAATAAACAAACAAATATACTTAAATTAAATAAAAAATAACTTATAATAACCTATAATATATTCAAAAAATATATAATAATAAATAATAAAACTACCCAAACTACATACCTACTAAACTAAATAAACAATAATAATAGACTAATCCATCATTTATTTATTTAAACCCACCATTTAACTTTATCCTTTTGAACTCAATAACCCACTAACTACGCTCGGGCCCGTTCCAGTAAAACGTTGACTAACAATAAAAATGAGGGTATACGAGTATTGTGTTGATTAGTGTTATGGAGAGTATTTATTCGTTATTCGTTTACTAAATATCTTTTATTTATTTAAACTAGACAATATTATTTTACTTAGTATATGTTTATAAAATAATAACATAATTATTTATGTATACAATACCAAAGTGTGAATATTACTATGTTGTACCTACGTTTGAATTATCTTTTTCCGGTAGTGGTGCAACTTACAAGTAATTTAAAAGTGAAATTAAATATACAAGTGCAGTGTTTGAGTGAAAATAAAAATGTATCGAGCGAAACACGTTCCTCTTTTTTTTTAAGCAAACGAGCTAACGGGCCACCTGATGGTAAGTGGTCACCGTCGCCCATAGACATCTCACCTCACTGTATTAATATTAGAGGGTTTTTGATGCGCTGCTAACCTTGAGGACTAAGATGGATTGCCTTGATGTGCCGGGAATTACGCTGGCTCTCTTACCCTTCAAACCGAAACACAGAAATGCAAGCATTTCTGCTTCACGGCAGAAATAGATAAGAGGGTGGTACCACCCCAGGCGATCCTTCACTTTAGGATCTACCACTACCACTACCTCTATAGATGGATTCCTGATATCCCATACACAGGGCAACCTAGTTGGGAGCTGACTCCCAACTAGGTTGCCCTGTTTAATGTCTGGCTATCTGAATAGACAGACATTAAATAAGGGTGAGTGAGTGCATTTTTTGAACCCTGAGTACATCTTCATATACGTATATCTTACCTGTACCTAAAAAAAATTAAATGCACAAAACGTATACAAGAGGCGTTCCGGCAGCGCGCTGCCAGCGCAACGTCAGCGCGCCGCCTCTGTGTGTTTTGCACTCGTCGCTTTCAAACATTTTGTATGCAAGTAGATTAGAGGCGAGCGCGCCGTTATGCCCACGTTCCGCCCTCTTCAAACTATTTTCATACAAAATATATGAAAGTAAAGCGGCGCAAAACATATACAAGAGGTGTGTCGTCAGCGCAGCGCCTCTGTCTGTTTTGCGGCTAAAACGGATGAAAAAACAAAAGCTTTTAACTTACCATAAATACGGTGAAAAATTCCCGAAGCTCAGTAATATTTAATACGCTTATAAGCTCCTTCCAGTTAATCTCAGTGTAGTCCAGAATTAGAATATTTCCTCTCGAATAGTCATGTGATTTTAAATATTCCATTGCCTGTAAGTAAATGACGATATTTGAAAGAACCTTTTGAAATAATCCTACTTATACCTATACTTCATTTCTTTAGCATTAGACAGAAGAAAGTTTTAGGTATTTTATCGGGCACACATGTTTATCATCAGAATCACACAAGGTGTAATTCATACCAGTTGGACATTGCGGTTGTACCACAGGGAACGAATATTAATTGTCATTGTATTTTTAGGAATTGTGGTTTTCTCGTACTTACTACACCAATCAACACAATACTCCATTTGGTTGTAATAAATTAACCGATCAAAAATTACCTACCACTACCTATGCTTTATGTGACAATAATTTAATAATTAAAACTTAATAAGTTACACTAACCATATATACAAGTTTAGCTGCACTGCTTCCAAATGTTGACTGAAATTTCTGTCCGTAGTTTTTCACGAAAAATATTCTGAAGTGGTCCTCAGTTAACCTTGGAAGCGGTGCATATTGTCTGTAAAAAGTAATATAAAGAATAGTATACATTATATTGTGTAACTAGTGCGGGAAGGACCAAATTGGCATCATCCTGTTTCGTTTGATCCATACTTTCATGGGGCACTCTGTATTATTGACTTCGAGCAAGGTTTTACATTATGTATGGTTTTACCGAATGAAATCTAGATAAAATCTGTACTCATTAACATAAATATAACGTCACAACTCAGATTATGAGCCCGTTTAATATAACGGCACCAAACACCGGGGATGTAGTGACACCCCGAGCTTCTGTCCGGGCACGAGGTTCGCCTCCAGGCCTGCACCCACTCCCCCGCTCCAGGGTTCGAGTGGACGACCCGTTTGATTTGACTCAGATTACAATGGGCCATTAACACACATGCTGGTTCTGATCGCGCCCAACGTACTATCTAAGCTCTAATGAAAGAACTCCCCTACTGAATGATGAATTCTGCCGAAATGCTTCGAACCTAAATAACTCAGAATGAATGTACCTATAGCAGAGGTGCTCAAACTTGTATTGTCGGTGATCAACCAAAACTACAAGCGACTACAAGCGATCGACTCTGCAGTACTATGGCGGTGAGGCGCAGTGAGATTGAGATCCTATCCTACTTAACGCGAATCCTAATACCTACTTAACGCGTCAACAGTCAACAATCTAACTAACCTAAACCGCAGATTACCTAATAGTTTTTAGTGCTAAAAGCGCTACGGCAACAGGCCGAGGCAGTCCCCTTTTTTCGGTGCTGCACACCACCTTCATCAAGCTTAATTTCTTTAGCTTATTTATTTTTGTAATATATTTGTTTAATATTATTTTTGTCTTCTGTAGCTAATTGCTTGTCCATCATTTATTTATTTAAACCCACCATTTAACTTTATCCTTTTGAACTCAATAACCCACTAACTACGCTCGGGCCCGTTCCAGTAAAACGTTGACTAACAATAAAAATGAGGGTATACGAGTATTGTGTTGATTAGTGTTATGGATTAATAGGATACTAACGCTGTTTCATATACAGCCATAAAGTCGGTCATAACATTGAATTTTCCAAAATACTGCGGCAGCAATGTCCTAAAAGTGCAGATCTTTTCCAGTCGCCCTTTGCAGCGTTCCAGTGACCCTTTGCTGCTGATTATCGACCTCTCCAGGTAGTCTCTGGCTGTAAGCAAGAACGAAATTACAAATGAGCGTGTACAGTGCAAGACAAATCAAGCTGTAGTCTGTGGAAACCTATCGCAATAAAGGTTTTGTTATTATTTCGGATGTATCACTTAACTAAGTACCTTAACTTAACTTTTATGTTTCGCTTAACTAAGCGACAAAATACAGTGCGTCAAAAAAGAGTAGACAATTATTTCACGCGAAACTAAAAAATATTACGTATCTACGTTTTGACAGTGGCTCCCTCATTTATTGTCTACTCTTTTTTGACGCACTGTAAGTACCAAAGTGCAAATAACTAACAAACTGACAGATGTGTTATCCACTGTCGCAATAAAGTTTTATTATGATTCTTTGACATTCCTATGAATGTGTCAAAGTGACAAAGTACTAGAGTGTAAATAACTAAGATACTGATAGATGTGTTAACCACTGGTATATAGCAGAAGACACACATCTGTACTGTGTGGAACCCTGTCGCAATAAAGTTTTGTTATGATTCCTTGACATTCGTATGAATGTGTCAAAGTCTATACTCACGAATGGCAAGCAATGGTACCTTTGGTACCTATGTACCAAAGGGTGATGTGTTCATGTGTTGGCCTCTATATGAATATGACATTACTTAGGTACCTTATTATACTCGTAGAGCGTAGGTACGTATAGCTATTGTGGTGAAGTACCACGCCTCCGCGGGTTCGATTCCAGACATTACCACTAATATTTTTTTAAGAAAACTAACTATAAAGGTGTTAGAGCGTCGGTGGCGTCGTGGCTAGGACGTCGGGCTCCCATGCGGGAGATCCGAGTTCGAAACCATACAATATCATGTACCAATGACTTTTTCGGTTTTTTCGAAAGACTTGCGTACATTTACCGACTGCTTTGACGGTGAAGGAAAACATCGTGAGGAAACCTGCACACTGAGATAACCAGTGTGTGAAACGGGGAAGGCAATGGCAAATCACCTCATTAAATCTGCCACGAGAGTCGTTCTATGTGATTAATTCCTTAGAATGATCACGACCCTCAGCGATGAAGAAAACGACTTAGAAGAAGAAACTATAAAGGTATAATAGTCAAAACATATTCCTAAAATTCTTGTGGTATCTCTATCTACACCTTACGTCGCCCAAAAAACATCACGTCGCCCAAAAAACATCGCCTACGCCTCTTCGAACTGGCAACCTACAGGAGAATTTCGCAAACGTGAAAGACCCAGGGCTACATGGAATCGTAGTCTTCAAAAAGACCTGGCATCGGACAGAGCGCGGTGGAAGATTATACAGAGCGCGGTGGAAGAATATTGTCTCAGCCCTATGCACCACTAGGTTTTCTAGGACCTGAAGAAGAAGAAGAAGATCTCTATCTAGAGCTAAGACGCAGAATGGGATAGCATGTATTTTAATGAAGACTTAACTGCAATGAGGTTTCGTGCAATTGAAGGTTTTTGTTCGTTCTTAGCAAGAACCCTTGAAGACAAGGTTTAAATGACCATGACGGGTTGAAATAAGTTATATTTATACCGTTTTGTTTTCGCTTTCACTTTCAACAATGCATGATACGGAAAACTCGTATGTATTTTATAGCAAGGTTCATCTATAAAACTTAGAAGTTTACATACAACTAAACAAACAAACTATTCTTATTCTTAACTATCAACAAGTCAGCATTTTTGATGCATTACCTACACTTGACATTCAACTTCGAAGGAACAATATTTGAAACCTGTTTGAAAAGTAATCACAAGGGCAATAAAGTAAACAAGTTTTTTGTCGAACTCGCTGACCCCTTTTTGCCCACTTTGCACCGAAAATCCTTTATGAAATTTGTCCCATGTGACGTGATTTCTTATAAAAATTTATAAACCAGTTTTTTGTATATTTTATCCATTCCTTTTAGATAAATCATGTTGTACGTTCGCAATACATACGAGTATGTACATTATGTAAAAACTAAACAAGTCATTAATATTTTTTAAAAACTAGTAAACATTGAGTAGGTACCTAGATCTTCAAAAGCCAAAGATATAACAAACCTGTTAATATTTAAAGTTGAAAACAAATTACAATGTTAAGTGTTATTTGTTAAGGAAAATATCGTCAGGTGGTGTGGGTCGACCAGTCGAACAAACATAATTGTCTTTATTCTCTCAAAAAACGTGTCATTGAAAAAAAAACAATCTGGTTTTTCCAGTTTTTGTAACTGAGACTAGATGGTTTTTGTATGTTTGTCACAAGACAAACTTTATTTCTCCACAATCAGAGATATGTAATTAATGAAATTATTAATTATTTATTATTATTTATATTTATGTACCAACATCTGCTCGAGAAGTAGCAATTTCTTAACTGTTAACAGTACGTTAATTTTGAAATTCCGATATTTCGGCGCTGCGTTGCATCTAAACTACCCCAAAACGTGCCAAGAATCTAACTACAGTATCGACAATAACCAGGAAAGCTTAAAAAGTATCGTGTGTTTGACGTGTGGGAAAACCACATGCCACACTCGTGTACGGCTCGTATTGCGTATGAAACACTCGTAATGACAATATAGCTTTTCGCGCATTTATTACTTACCTACTCAATAACTTACTACTTAGTTAGACTATTTTTTTAGATTAAGTTATTCTTATTTCCAATTACTCTAAAGGCATTTGCATGAAGCTTTCTTAAAATTAATCTACCTTAAGTATAATGATATATATTTCTAGAGCATAGAAAAGGACAGACTATGTTTCGAAATTGAATTCTTAGAAGCATTTAGCCATGTTGGGCATACTTAAATAGAAAAAGGGGTGAAAAAATATATCTGCTTGCGGAATTTTATTCACCCTTTTTCTAATTTGTTTATGTATTCTTAGAATGCTTCGTGCAACTGACGCCGACAAATTTTAAATGGAGAGACTTACTGTAATCCTTTTTAACAAAATGGTTTTGCTGCTTCACCCATTCTTCCAATATATCGACGGCTATCTTTAAATCCTCTGTTTTATTTATATTGTATGTCTTCCTCACGACTTCCATGGTGTCAGGGTAGAACTCCAAAAGATCATCTTTTGGTATAATACACTGCATCTTGAAATACGTCTTTACTCTTCGAGGGTCCAAAATATACTGACTTGTTTTTTAATCGGGTTATGTTTTCCAATGATCTGTACAAGGACTTTGCTCTGTCACCTATTTTTTTTAGTTTTAATAAACATCTTGTACGGATCGTTGTGTATTTCAATTATGTATTAGTAACTAAATTATTTAAAAATTATACAATGTCCCGAAGGTTTTTTTTACTTCTCATACAAGGCAAAGAAGTTCAAATAGTACAGTCTACCCGAGCAAACGAAAATCTCAAAATCATACGTTAAATCGGCATAGTACGAGTGTAATGTTTATTTCATATTTAGGTACACGACCTTTTTAGGCTGACCCATGGGCGTAGCCAGGTACAGGCGGGGGGGTTTCCAGAGGAGACCCCGGAGCTCTCCGATATTTACCCACACAACTTGGTCTTTCCCCTATGAGGCCGGGTATCATTTCAAAATTACCAAAGGTAAGTATCATAACATAAATGTCATTGGAGGCAAAAGCGCTACATAGATACCAAGTTTTTGGGGTTCTAGCGAGAGAGACGGGAAGATGAAGAAGAATTAAGTTTTTCTCACTATCTTCTACAGCGTTATTTTTTCAGTCGATCCTACATAGCTTCTAGCAAGGATATCTGTGAATTCGTTGAACAGCAGATTTTTTTTTTATTAAGAGCCCATTACATTACGGCAGCAGCGCTATTTAGCAGCCGACCAAATTAAATGCAGCTTCAACTTCATCAGCTCGTCTGCTGGTTAAGCTGTTTTCTGTCGCAGCCATGAGAAAGGGCCGCGTTGTTTTGTTTCATCAGGCTCTATATATTATTTTATTTGCATTTTCCTCTTTGGCATTGCGTCATATCTTTATATAAACAGATTTGAGCCTGGCATATATTAAATCGTTAATGTTTTTTGTTAGCAACTGATTATTAGATAAAATGTTATAATTACTATGTCATAAAACAGTTTATTTCGTTTGAATGCCACTTGTATAGTATTATATCAGTATTATATCAGTGCACCTAACCGGGTTTTATTTTTATGCAGAAGTCGGTGTGTGTTAGTTAATAGTAGGTAGGGAATTATATATTAGGTTAGTTAATATTAGTGATCTATAATGTGTTGATGTTTGTGTGTGACGCTGACGCGTACTCACCACGTGGTACTACTATACTATATTTATAAAAGGGAGCAATAAGTCCGTCGATAAACTGCTAAGCAATTTTAGGTATACACTTATATATTACTGTATTTTCTGTACCTAGTTTGGAGTTCCTACAAAACTACCTACACAAGTAGCTCTTATATAAGAGCATGCTTGATAAAGTTCATATGGTCTTTATCAGATTCCTTTACAAAAAAATATTTGAATATTATCCATGTACCCAATACGTATTGTATTGGGTACATGGATAATATTCAAATATTTTTTGCTCGAAGCATTCGGGGTTCAACTCTCTGGAGGTCAGAATAAACCTTGAGCAAATGCTTATCGCATGCAAGGCTCTCAGAGGGCAAGTTGACTGCATTGAGTTGCATAACTTGATCTGCCAATTCCAGCGAATTCCACCTGTTTCGCATCCCCCATCTGCCGCCTGAAGACCGCACTGAACGGGCTCCTGAAGCCTGGACCACCGCCTGTGATTGTGACGTATTTTGCGATACATGGCCGAATATTAGAAGAGTCCGTCTGTGCTACTGTGAGAAAGTGAGATGAATGCGTTTCCTGTACTTAATTACTTATAAGTCTTAAAACTTATAAAAATATTTTGTTTTTGTTTTAGTAGATAATATGTGTAGGTAGATAATTAGCTACTGAGATTGCGTGTTTTCTGTAATTGTAAACATATTTTTTGCTGTTTTGTAATATTTTAATATTCTGTATACGTACTATAAGCTAGTAGCTATAATTAATGTAAGTGGTGTTACTGTAACCGTTTTAAATAATTACAATTATAATAATTAGTAGGACACTGAATGCGGGAGGCTGGGATTCGAAACCATGCACTGCAATGTACCTAAACTTACCATTTAGAAGTTGTCCTAAATACTAAATCATGATCTAGTTAAGTACAGAGCCTTAAGTACAGTACAAGGAATATCATCATCATTTCAATCATACCTAAGTATAGTATAACTAAGAGTGTTGAATGAGGATTGTTATTATTAGAGATTAATGTTTTATTGCCATAAATATTTAAAAACTGATATATTTTTATCACGTCATATTTATATATTTTATTGATAAGGTAGGTAGGTATTTATTTATTTATCGTTCGGTCGCAGCATCACACAATCACACTATTCTCTTACAAAGGCAAAATATTCTTCAGCCATGCTATGGCTACGTCGTCCAGCAAATGCAATCTGTCGATTCCTCCTGGTATGGTCCATATTTCGCAGTCCTCCGTTAGGTGGCTCATTGTTTGCACGACCCCGCAGGAGCACGCGGGGTCAGCTCTAAAGCCCCATTTGTGCATGAGTTCACCACATCGTCCCTGTCCGACCCTCAGGCGGTTCAGTTTCGACCACATTGATCTGGGCAGGTGAAAACCGTTCACTATGCTGTTTGAGTTCTGGATCAAGTGTCGATAAGGGACCGCCGAGATGTTCCATCTTTCCGTCAATTTCTCCTCGACAGTTTTACCCTCAGTAACAAGCCCATGCGCATAGCGGCCGAAAGGGTAGCGCGACTTTAGTCGGAGGTCAAAAGTAGTGCACGATAGATCCTCGGTTATGGGAAGATGTTGGGAGTGACGCACTCTCTCATATTGCCTTCTTACAGCAGTCTCTCTGCGCAGGTCGGGTGGAAGTATGTGGCTGAGAACCGGTAGCCATTCCGTAGGTAGGTAGGTGCCGTGGAAGACATATCAAACTAAAAGTTTTTGTTATGATTTCTTGATTAATCTGGACATTTATACTCGTACGAATATCTCTGTCAAACAAGTTACAGCGACAACGTACCAATGGTATACCGTGAGTGTGTGCTGGCAACAGTATTATTCATGATGATAATTCAAATGCTTTAAAAAATCTTACTTGATAATGACAATCAGCTTAGACCTTCGATAAACTTTCAAAGTTACCGATTTATTTATGCTTAAAAACTGATATTTATCACAAGCAAACACAAAATTATACTATGTTGATATTATCAATCGTTCGATATTACTACAGGTACTTATACCCATTATGTTTTTATTCAATATTTATTTAAACTTTTTTTTGCACACTTAAATCACAAAAGAAACAACAACAAGAAATTTGACGTACACAGGTAGAGCTTATCACTAAAATAGAGATTTCTTCCAGCTAGACCTTTAACATAGAGATATTTAGAATGATAAGTAGACATACACACGTGTACAAATTATGTAAAACAAGAACAAAATTGTACATAAACTAAACAAAATTACTTGAAAACATTCATATGAACATATATAATACTTATACTTACCTTACTCCGCTGGCGCAGCGACCCGAAGTGGATCTTGGCCTCCGATACCAAAGAGCGCCATCGCTCTCTCTCCTGCGCAGTCTCGAGCCAGTCAGGCGCCTGAAGCTCCCGCAGATCCTTCTCCACTTCATCGCGCCAGCGGTATCTGGGACGTCCGACCGGACGTTGTCCATTAGGGCGTCCCACATACGCTCGTTTAACTGCCCGATCCTCCCCCATCCTAGTGATGTGTCCGAGCCATCGGAGTCGAGCCGCTTTCGTCTCTCCTATAATGTTCGGCTCGTTCACCATCTCTTCAATCTCCCTATTCTTTCTCATACTCCACCCTCCATCTTCCTTCTAGGCTGGTCTCAGAATCTTTCTCAATATCCTCCTCTCGGTCACCAAGAGTCTGTTTTCTTCCTTTAAGGTTAGTACTTATACTATAATAATATATTCTTCGGTCGGTGGATGATTTGCCTGGTTCTAAAGTTTCTGTATTTTGCATATTATTACCACCTAAGCTAAAAAAATTGCGATAGGACTTCATCTTAAAATGGTCCAGCAGGGGTATCTTACTTATCATATCATATCGTCGGTCGGAGTAATTACAGGAACCTTTCCAAAATGTGGGTTTAGCTTAAAAATGAATGTTCTATCTGAATCACTAATGGAACAAGTCAATATACGACACTCGACACGACACGAGGGTACTGAGAACGACCTTGGGTTATCTCTAATTCAGTTTTAGTCAATATCGAAATGTTCCAATACGAAAGCAGCAAGTTGATCTTTGTTCAGTTGTACTCATTCTAGACGCGTCCGAAGCTCTCCTATAACTACACTTTTAACTCTAGCGGACAGCTCTACTGCTCTGTTTGTGACCGAGTCTTCAGGACGAAGTTTGGCTTCGCTAGCCACCTAGCCACGCCAGGAGCTAAGCAGGGGTCGCCGTCGACGGATACGTCGTGGTGGACATCATTATAAATCAATCAGATGCGTGCGGGATGGAGTAGTCGCGCGATGTTGTGTGCGATTTGGACTTTTTTTAAACGAGTAGCTAAAGAGCGAACAAACTACGCGCAGTTAATGATAAAATCCTTTTACAGATTCCATATTAGTACATTTCGAATTGTACGAGTACTACTTTTGTATTATAGATTAGGCAATTTTATTAACGAATCATTTTGAAATATTCCAATAAAATGAATCAATGTATTATGTAAATTATTGTAATCCCCTTAATTGAATAGATAAAAAGAAAGAAATATTCTATTTTTTTTTATTTCATTAGTGGATCAAGTCATAAAAATAGCTTTTACTCTAAAACTGCCTTTATATACTCATTACATTTACTCGAAACCTACAACCTTGGGATCTTCAAGGCCAGAGTGAATAGGCATTTACTGGACCCGTATGCTCCATCGTCGACCTCATCGTCGCTTACCATCAGGCGACATCGAGATCAAATGTGGATTTAATAGTCTATAAAAATTTAAAAAAAACTGTCCACGACAACTGAATAATAATAGAAATGTATATCCTTGACATTTTCATATTGCATGTAAGCAGAATAAATTAATTATAAATAAAAGTTTAGCATAATTAATTGACGTTCGTAAATTTGCTAAATTAAAAAACCTGAATAATTCGAAACAGCACAATTTGAAATATTCCAGTAATTACTCCGACCGACGATATAGGTAACACCGTATACTAGTAGTAAGATTACTTTGTATTTAATTTAAATAACATCACTAAGAGTGATAAAAAATTATAAAAAAATTCTATTTCAAATTACGTGAAAGTATTATACTTAGTCATAAAAATAAAATGTAAAGTTAAGGTACAAATTCAAATTATTTATTAATTCGTAAATATAGGATGCACAAGTTGTAACATAAAAGTATGCATATATTTTGCTATAACAGCATATTAAATTTTCTTAATAATTATAACATAAGAATTACAATTACAGTAATTTAAGTAATCTTTAACACGCAACTTAATAAATACAATTTGAAACACAGTTAAATTCAAAATTAAAACATAACATCAAGATTATTTTTCATTTTCTAGTTATTTCTTTCCTTTATCAATATCTATTCCCTCTTCATATTAAGCACCATTTCCTTGAGTTTTCTTCTATCAATCTTAGTCGACACAGTCATAGGTATCTCATTCAAAAACACAACACCTCCTCGCAATTGATGTGAATCGGGTAGTGATTCTGAAAATAAAATCATTAAGTTAGCTCCTGGATACGGAAACTACGTCATCCGATTGTACATTTGGCCGATTTCGCCGTTTTTCAAAACAGCTACTCGATTTGCAAAAATCACCAGATTACGTCGCACAGGCAGCATTTAAATTGGCAACCTACAGGGGTCACGCAAGCATGGAAGACACTGAAAGTTGCTGAAATATCCTAGGTAATGGCAGGTTAGGAACCGAAGACCGTTTCACCGTCCTTTGGGCGACCCTAGGGAAAGCAGCAGCATACCTATGGTTGAACCAGCGAGCTGCTGTGACGGGAGGTTCTGGAAGTTGGAATATACTTTTCAGAAGGAACCCTATGCAAGTGCTAGGGAGCAGCGAGCGGTGCATTCCATTAGAGATCCTGGAGTAAAAGAAACAGGTATTTAACTTACCTTTGACCAAGTCCTTAACCTCATCAGCCGTGAGATCACAGCCGGGCCGTAGCACGACGCATGCGATGATCAAATCCAGGATCACAGGGTCGCGTACGCCGGTCACCGCTACATCCAGAACGCTGGGATGTTTGCGGATCACGTTCTCCACTTCGGCTGGAGATACCTGCAGAATTGGGGATTACTGTAATTACTGATTACCAGTGTGTCCTGCCCAACATGACATACAGTGCAGAAACATGGACGATCACTAAAGAAACTGCTCACAGAGTTCGGGTAGCACAAAAGGCCCTGGAGCGTGCTATGCTAGGCATCACTTCTCGACAAAGTTCCGAATACCGAAATCCGAAGTAGGACTAAGGACTCTGGAATCTATAGTAGCAAGATTGAAGTGAGCAGGACGCATGGTCAGACGCGGTGACGGCAAGTGGAGTTGAGTCCTGATCGATTGCCGTCTGAGAATCTACTCCACCTGTCGTTACCGCATCACCGTCTTAAGGATCTGATGATGACCAGGAAAAAGTAGGTAATGTCGAGGGTTTTAATAGGGCGAAGTAGGTGATGTGACATACGTCATCCCTCCCGAACGCAGGTACCTCAGGAACTATCTTAGTCCAACGGTAGGCCTGTATTGGGTATACTCTTGTAACTCACTAGGTAAGTCTTGTACTCGAGGAACAAGCTAAGGCGTTCTACAAAGAACAGGTTACAATTATCGTCGCTGTAGAACTTGTCGCCGGTCTTCAACCAGCCGTCTTCAGAAAAGACTGCTTTTGTAGCTTCGGGATTGTCGTAGTATCCCTAAAAAAGATACAACCATAATTTTTAATTTATTCAACATCATTTTTTTGTACCTAATAGCGTGGCATTTCTTCTTCTGCTTCTTCAAAGACGTTACTACAGTTATTGGAGTTTTTAATGATTGGTGCGACGATTCAGAGGTGGTATCATTTCGTACAGAACTAACCGAGATACGAGTCAGTAACTGCCACCCATGTTTATAATTCGACATTTAAAGTCGAGCTGCTATGAACGTGTTGTTACGCTCACACATAATGATCGTGTCTATGTAAACGAGATGGACTAAAAATATATTGATACTGATTTCGAATTTTGCATGCCAAAAATGCCATGAACGCTATGCCTCATCCACAGATATTTCCGAAGGCGTATACATATTTCTACGCCTGATAGATTCAAATTGTTACCTTGAAAATCGACGGGCCTTTTAGCCATAATTCCCCTGGTACGTTAGACTCAACGATGTCTTCTTTAGTCTCGACATTTATCAACTGAAACAATTTATCAACGTTTAGATTAAGGTGTCCAGTATCTAATATCATCACTTCAAACATATTTCATTAAATACTTAAGATGAAATAACTGGGACATTTTGCGTGTTGATGTTCTGCGTGTAAACCACCACCCCAACTCTTCCCGTGGGTGTCTTTACGAGGCGACTAAGGATACCTACTATTTTACATCTAGTAGACGGCGGTAGGCTCTCCATCTATCACGTTTGTCCACAAAATCTTACGGCGAAAAGTGGAAACTACCTGCCGGTGGTTCCTCTGTCCACCCCCACGGTGATTATGGACACAAAATATCTACATATTTAGTGTTGTGGACGTGAGTTTATGTATGTATGTATTTACGAGTTGTCCATCCAACGACTGATTTTGATTTCTTCTTGGGAATAACATCTTATTACTGACATATATGATCTCATCCTAGTAGAACTTCAACTGCATGCAATAAATAGAATCACTAATGCTTACGATGTGGTCCCACCTACATTGCCCCGCCATTACTCGTAGTCCCACTTACCTGAAAATGTAGGTTCGTGGTCCCAGTGCATAGTGGGACTACCAGTAATAGTTGTAGATTACGGCTCGTGGTCCCACTCTATTAGTGAGACCAAGAGCAACTGCATTACGGCTAACTGATGATCCCATCAGAAAGTGGGACCACGAGCCCATTATACCTGTGATTGACGGTTGTTTTTCTGTCTTTTCTTGTTTATTGTCTACCCCTCGTGTATTAAGGACGTGAGAGTTTATGTATTATGTATATTAAGTTATACTAACTCTAAATTGCAAGTGCGGAGCGATCGTTCCACAAGACTCGGGTACTGATAGATTCGGGTGACATGCAGGACATGCAATCTCACTGAGTCCGTATATTATTGTAACTTCTGTTTTCGGCGTGATTTTCTGTAACACAAAAACATTATAACGCTGGAACATTATCAAACATACGTCGCAATGAGAGAGCTTTCTTTTTAAAAAATTAGCTACGACAAACAGGCAGACGGGCCACCTGATGGTAAGTAGTCACCGTCGCCTAGAGACACGTGCAATACCAGGGGCATTGCTTGTGTGATTCCGGCCGTGGAGGGAGAGGTTAGGTTATTTTTGAAGCATCCAATGTCGTAGCGCGAGTCCACATTTTACAGGTGCGTGGCAGAAACGTTCGTGTAAAACGGGTCGTGGTAGACACCCAAGGCTTTAGAAAGTGCGGGTGCCGCCGACGAGTGGTGCGATTCAAGAAAGTAGACGACGGCACCAAGTCAAATAGTATTGAAGAGCACTCCCCATTATATACGCGATAGAAGACGCAGAGCGAGCTAATGTCTCTCCTTAAACTGAGAGGCTCTAAATCGCTCGTGAGCACGGAATCGTCGACAATTCGAGTAGCGCGCCTTTGCACGGAGTCAAGTGGATGAAGCTGGTATTCGGCTGCACCGGCCCAGAGATGGGAGCAGTACTGCGGAATTATGACAATTCCTCTCAATAAATAAGATGGACGAGGTCTGGTAAATGGATTTGTGATGGTTTTATGAGATTGGCGTCTGTGTTTTTTCTTTTTCTGCTAAGTATATGCTAGGCGATAGATAGAAGCGACAAGAAAGCCAATTTTGAATCCTAGAATATCTCAGACCTTTTTTGGTGAGAGTCGAGAGCAAATCTATCTTCACCATCACCACCACGGTTTAGACCTTCGGCACCTTCCTTTAGTAGCATGGAAGTATGTCATAAATAAAAACGACGTATACAATTTTACTTACTTATCTCCCATGGGAAAATATTGCCAAAATGATCTGGAGTCATGACTCCAGATCATTTTGGCAATATTTAATAGTTTTGAAAAAAAGTCTTATGGCCTTTATTGGTAATCGCTTCCGATCCCTGTTCTGAATACTGAATTATTAAGTATCTTACCTTGACATCGTTTATAAGTTCCAGTGGTACGGCGCTTCCACCTATATTGATCGATTCGAAGCAGGTGAAATCACACTGACCATGGTCACTTGGCTTGATCAACATGGTCATCAGTGTTGGACTGGTTAACATGAATGTCGGCTATGAAAATGAACATCAATTGTTTTACAGATAAGTTGCATCAAGAAAATTTAAAACCAGAGAGTTTAGGCGTCTGATTATTCGGCATGTATAAAATTGGTCTGACAAAGATGCTGCCAGTATAGGCACCATCACACATGGAAATTTGTTAATATATTATCAATCATAACTCAACTAGCGATGATCCGATTAGGATGAGGATTTTTTTATTTAACAGAGAATTATGTTGAGTGTATTCTTAGCCACTTCTGATAAAAATTGGTCCAGGGGTTTCCAAGATCTTGGAATATCTTTGATGTCAGATGCGATCTCTGGAACGGTAACAGTTAGGTGGGTCGAGTTTGACCATTTATAACCCTTCCCATATCGGGAACCTTGAGGACATGACGATGACCAAGAAAATGTAAAGGGATCCCACAATGGTAAGCCGAGGGTTTCTTAAATTCTTTAATTTAGAATTGTACCCAACTTACCTTATAAGTATTGATCAGATGATAGGCATACTTTTGTGTCATTGGCAAAGCAGATTGCAGTCTCGTGTATCTCATGACTACAGACATACAGTACAACAAAAGTGATGTCAGCCATTGCAGTGGTGCTATGATCAAAACCATTCGGGTTGGTGTGGGAAACTGGGTGTATCGTGCCCTGAAAATGTGCTACGTCCACTAAATGGTAAAGGTATATACTAATGGTTTATGTGTGGTAATAGTTTGTATTCTATTTTTACACATTACCATTTAGGCTATAATGTCTCTATCGTAGAAGCTTTCTAACACAATGGTCAAGGGTGATTCGATCCGGCAACCCTTGTTAAACTAGTTTTTGAGCTATCGTCTCTTCTGGTCGGTATCAACTAAGTATTATTTATAAGGATGCGATCGATATAGAGGGTTGTAATACATGGTAGAAAGGCGCTTCTGCGGAGCATCAACACCACACTGTAACTTGACTCCTGTTCAATTTGGCAGCGGATATTATAACGATTAAGGCTCCAGGGATTTTTCAACTCCTAACTAATTGAGGTTATGATTATTACTAGGACAACTTTGTCTTCTGTTGGATTTAATTGGTAATATGGGTCGATACTTAAATTTACGAGTCTTAAAGAAAACAGGTTCTGTTGTAAATGGATACTTAAACAGGGTGTTCCAATTAACGACGTTTAAAGGAGAAATAACAGTTCTGGGTTATCTTACCAAAAGTATTGTAAAGCTGAAGCAATGTTTTTGTGAGTAACAGTAACCAATTTTGGAACGTTAGTCGTTCCGCTTGTGGGTATTAATACTGAAATTGTATCTTCTGTGTCTAAATCTTCAGCTCTGAAAAGCAAATTTATTTTTTTGTTCAGACCGTTACAATTAGTTCACACATTTCGCCTATAGATGTTGTTGTTCGTCTGAAGCATACTCTGCATACATCGAATCCTTATTTCCATACAAACATAGAACGCGCTATCGATATTTTCAATGCGACTTCGCCTACATAATGATCACCAGGCACACCTCGAGGCACACCATCTCGCCTGGTCTGGTGAAAGATCTTTCTTTTTCTCTCTTTATAGCACTCCTTCTCCGATAGCTCTACCTAGTAACCATCAGTTCGTATTATTTTAGATCAAACAAAAGCGGTTTTAGTAATAAATAAATATGAAATAACAAACTTTAGAAAACTTACTTGAACTCCTCAACAGATGTATTGCCTCCATGCTTTTTCAGTATCTCTGATAAGCAAGGCAAGCTGCTACCCTTGTTAAAAGGTATTACTGAGCAGGTAACTCTTGCTTCCTTCAGAGCAGTTTGTATTTCGGGAACTTTCTCGCTTTGACAGACGAGTAAATTGGGCTTCACCTTCTTAAATGTATTTACGAGTTCCTCTAAAAAATATAAAATCGATAATTCGAAGCCGAAAAATACCTATAATTACTCTGATAATGATCATGGGACATTGTAAGTGCCGACGTGACAAATGTATCAGGCGTAACTTTACGATTTTCCATGGGGGTAGCAGGGGAATCCGCCACTTATCATTGGATACGCCAGAAATATTTACAAAGGATGACAAATCCGACCTCAGAAGAGGTATAGAAAGAATAAGTGTGGAATGAGTGGGACCTAGCAGTATTGGGTTTGAAATTCCGAATTTAAATTCAGTACGTGTTTGGTCTCTAAGTGAGGCATCGTAAGTACAAGTTGACAGCTCGGATGTGAGATATATTAGTAATCCTTGGCGATGGTAAATCTTTCTTGGTTTGATACCCAAGGCGAATGGCGGGTCCCCCAATTATTAGATACTTAAGTAACCTATTTTAATTTTTGTGTCGGTGGCGTAGTGGCTAAGACCCTGGACTTCCATGAAAGTTCCGGTTCGAAACCATGCAATATTGTGTGCCAAGTTTAGTTTTTTTTAAAAGACCTATACTTACTGCTATAACGGGTAAAGAAAACATCGAGAGGAAACCTTCACACTTAGATATCCAGTGTACCTATGAGTGAAATGGGGAAGCTACCATTAAAGCCGAGAAAGTAGTTATATTTAGTTATTTCCATAGAATGATCTTGACCCTCATTAATGAGGATTACGACTACAGGAATAGTATATTTTACTTCTTACCAGGGGTTGCATTATAATCAGTAGCAGTAGCTATGATACCAAGATATAAAGCCGCATAAAATGGGATGCACAAGTCCAAATGGTTTGGAGCCATGAGGATCATCATGTCACCTCGCTTGAAGCCCAGAGCTCTGAGAGAATTGGCGCATTGGATACTTCTTTCCAGCACAGATCCGCAGGTTTCTTTTGCACCAGTCGCTCCATCTATCTGTGGATTACATTTGTGGAGGAAGCACCGTTATAACCAGAAGCCCAATTCCACTGTTTTACAACGTTTATTGTTCTTTTTCAATTAAGTAGTAGCGATTACATTTTTGTATCAGTCCAACTGAAAATACAAATCGTATTCTGCTAATATAAGATCGAATGACACTGCTTCTGAGGAATAAACTTCGACAGGACATTATAAGTAATTATTGTTCGTAAAAAATGTCATTATAGTATGTGATTTTTTTTTGTTTCTCTATTTTTATTAAATTATCTCGTCAGTGAAAATTAATTCAGCCTTTATTGGGTTAATATTAGTCCCATCTTATTGTGTGTGAAAAATAACACGTATTACCTAGTGAGGGCATGACCTAATGGGAGTACCTACACTGGCAGCAGCAGCGTTCCATGACATAGTGAGAAAACTTTGACAAAATAATTAATTTCACCTGAGATAGAGAGAAAATTTTAATCTCACTAGGTCATGCTAGGTTCATGCATAACCTAGTGTGAAAAAATTTACGCAGGACCTAATGGGAGTACTCCTACAAGGCTTTATTTGGAGGGGGGATGTACTGGTCATTTGTACCAATTTACTCGAAAAAATAACCCTGTTTGTATAAAAAAATTCCATACTAAAGAAAAATAAACCCCATTATTACGCGCCTTGGTGGCATAAACTCATCCATGTCGTCATGAATGAAACGAGTTTCATTCATACTTCTTATTTCAGTAGTAGAATAGCAATAATTCATTCGTTTGTAGAATTATCAAATAAACAATTTTGTCGTTTTTCTCGAAAATTTAATTAGTAAAAAAAAATTTTGGCCGTTTCTTTATTGTTATTATAATCTATAGATAAATAGGACCCCATATAGTTTATAGGCCATAAATACCTAACAATATTGGCATTAGTGATAACAACTTACATAAGATAGGCGTTAAATAATTACCCTGATTGTTAAGTAATAAATGGCTTTAACAATAAATATTGTTTTTTTTTATTATTAAATTCTTATAAATGAACTTACCTGCAGAATACTGTCGGGGGCATCTTTTAAACTCTGCAATATTATTTTTCCGAGATGAAACCTATCGGAGGGAATACCCGATTCAGCTACAATCCTCGAAGTAAGTTCATTCATGAAAAAATTAACAGATGCATTCACTCGTCTAAACTTATGCATTTTTGACAACACCCCTAGGTATATGGTAATTTTTCAGTAAAAAAAATTGTTTCCTGTTTTTTATTTATTACCTAGTTTTATTCATAAATTTTTTATAAGTTATATGCATTTATTTATGAAACAATAACTTGTTAATTTTATTCTTTATAATTAATCAACCACTTCTGTTTTTTAAAACAGTACGGCTACCTCCCACGTCCCTCCAGTACCTCCCACGTTTAGTGAAAAACAACTTATAGATATAATATTAATTATATTGGTGTATATTATAACCTGATAACAATTAAGCCAAATATTTTCATGCAATAATATAATATAGATAAAAATAACGATAATATTTATAAGAGTAAACTTTATCTAAAGGAAATACGGCTGTAGGTATGGCAACAGCTTTCTGTTGCCATACTTACAGCCGTGTTTCCTACCTCGTACGATCACACAAATATATAGATAAGTGGTATAGGCAAATGAGAGTCGGATCCTAAGTTTCTTTCCTCAGAAAAAGTCGGAATGATGTGTATTTTACGCAAAGAAAAGAAAGTAACGGTTACGATTATTATCCAGGAACATTTTTATTTTTTATTAAATATGGAGAGCAGACATTTTGCTGTGCACCTACTTACCCGTAATCATAGACACATCGACAGTGGTGTTTATTCAGGGTAGGTATTAGGGGAAACGGTTACTATTCGGTATTCCTTACCCATCCCATGATTATGAAGGATTGGTGGACGCTCATCACCACTGATCGGAGTAGGTAGGGCTCTTTCGGGTCAATGTCCTCAAAGGTATTATATTAATATGGATATGATTTCGGGATCCCGTTTAAGTTATCGAGCAAATGTTGTAAATTACTTTTATAAACCTCGCCCTTACTCGGCGGATTACGATTTTTTTAAAATTGTGAACTTACGAAGAAGTTAAAACACTACCATAGGTACACTAGCGCCATGAATCTTAAAAAAAATATTTCGCCGCCAATCTTAAATGTGTATCAAAACAAATATAACGTTAAAAATCTTAATAATATATTTATTCAATCCCGGAAATCCCGGGATTATTGGGCATACTTATCCATATTATGACCGTATGTGGCAAGTACCAAAAACAGCCCTACCTACTCCGATCATAGCTCATCACATTCTGAATTTTCCATTTCGCGATTCTGCACAATTCAAATTTTTCACAATCGCTCTTTAGCACATTCCGGTTTCTGCCAAATCGCAACTAAGCAAACTATGGTAAAGAAAAAATCGTAAAAAAAGTGTAATAAAAACTAACCTAAAACATAACATAACAACCTTCATTTACATCTTTTTACATCCTGTTTTCGGTAAAATTAGTGATGGGGCATAGTCTAATGTAATTTTGATTCCTTGTTTCACGTCTATAAGAATGATACCTACATATTATGTAGAGATGTACGAGAAATATTTAAAAGGGAACGACCATAGATATATTTTTTCAGGTTTTGAGACATAATACCACCCCACCTAGAGAGGATCCTACGCTAATTGCCTAAAATGCATTGAGAGACATTTTGTTTTTCCTGGTCAAACCTCCTGTATAGTAAAAATTGCCTGTTCAGCTCCTTGGTGATCAGATAATATGAAGGAGTATACAAACAAGCTGCAATATATAGTAGGGATGTTACGGAGGTGGTTTTACCGGAACCGGAGTCGAAACCGAAGGTTTTAAATTTGATTTATCGGAGTTGGAACGGGATTCGGAACCGGAGTCGGAGGCGGAGGTAGAAGAGCGATGTTCAGATGAAGTTCAAATTTTAAACCGTTTTTAAATTTTTATAGCAGAACTGGCCAATTTTTTATATGACGACGATGCGGCAATAAAACATGTTCCTTTAGTTAGAGAGTAGTGTAGGAATACATAAATAATAATAAATAATGGTATTCCTACACTATTTAATAAAATATTGATATTTGAATATGTTTGCTCACAAATCTTCGGTATAACCTCCGATTCAAAATTATCGGAGCCGAAGTCGGAGTCGGAGGTGTAAAACCAATCGGAAGTTCCGACCTTTCGGAGTCGGAGTCGAAGATCCGTAATATCCCTAATATGTAGTAAACAAACAAATAGATCCATGTTTTTTAGTTAAGTACAATAGGAGTAGGTATTATGACTTGTTTACTTTTTTCTTAACACTGACACCCTGATATCAGTGGTTCTAAATTATGAGAACTTTCCAACCGAATAAAAGCGACATCTACGAAACAACACTAAAACTACGAGTAGGTATTATCAATAATGCCAGCTAGCAACTCAGTCGTTACAAAAATCAAGCAACAAGTTTCACCAAAGTTTCACATTGCTTATATCGTTAAGTGAGTGATACCTGTAGTTTCCACCAGGTGGCATCTGGCATCATCATAAGTTGCTATTAAATATGGAACTCTTCAGTTGAGGCCCTTGAGGTATGGGTATAACAAAGTGTTGCTCCGCTCTTGAATAAATGAATAAAAACAGCTTTTAGTTAAGAATTGTGCTTCGACGATTTTCTTCTTGGTTCTTTTAATTGTGTTTATTTTTCTTTAATCTTGTACCTACCATAACTATATTTTATAACTTCATGGATAATAGCTGCTAAAATTACGTAGAAGTTTTTAAAATTGCATACCTACTTATTTTTTTAAGAAAACGTGATTTTTGTCAAAGTACCTACCTAACAAAAATTTATAAAAATACAATTTCTGAGTTCCAATTTTAGAATGTTTACAATTAGAATAATTTCATTGTTGATAATCAAGTATAGGAATATCTACTATTAAATATAATGAAATGTTAGATTACATGCACGATTTTTATACAATTTTTTAAAGTTAGTACACAATTTAGTAGTGAACAATTTCCGAGATAACAAGACTTTTAGATATTTTTTTACAAGAGGACATCTCTTGTAAAAAAATATCTAAAAGTCTTGTTATCTCGGAAATTGTTCACTTCTGCACTTCTGCATAAGGCATTATAGGATAAGGTGTACCAGGCGCGGGGAGGGGTTCCATCCTTATGTTGTTGATATCCCATCTGCTCGTACGAAGCGATTTGCTTCTTCGTTCATTATGCGAACGGCTAAGGAATGGAACTGCCTGCCGGCGTCTGTATTTCCCGAAACCTACAACCTTGGTATCTTCAAGGCCAGAGTTAATAGGCATTTACTGGACCCGCATGCTCCATCGTCGACCTCATCGTCGCTTACCATCAGGCGAGATCGAGGTCAAATGCGGGTTTAGTTATACATAAAAAAAAGGTTGTAGTAATATATAGGTTGAACTCTCCTCAGCCCTGTAGTCTCGGGCGAAGAATAGAGCTACGGTAGCCCCTGTCTATCTTAAAGGCGACTAAAAGGGGTTATCAGGGTCGTGGGCGGCAAAGTGGGGGGTTTGGCCGTTCATTGGCTGTCGACCCTGGAGAAGGCAGCAGCGTGCTACAACCGCACGCTGCTCTGACGGGAAGAACCTGGAGGTGTAATATACACTTCCCAGGCCCATGGCGAAATTTTAGGGGGGCACCGGTGCGTTCCACTGAAGATCCCGGGGCCCTCCGAAATGCATTGGGTTGGCCATCGTTGAACTGCCCTTGCTTGCTTGCTTATCGTATGGTTAGTGGCCAACCTATTTGTCAGTGTTGTTCAGGCCGCCCGTAGGCATCTGACATGGTTTAACGACTGCTGTCGAATGACAACAACCGGGACCGACTGTTTAACGTGCTCTACGAGGCACGGACTCCGCTTAACCGCCTCGAATTATGTATTATCAGTAACCCTGTATAAAACATGTTTCATTTTCTTTTTTTTTATTTGTTTCTGATTTTGGCGAAATCGAAAACAAGTCAGTTCTCCAGACTCCGGTGTCACATGGCTTGACAACAAAAGCTCATGATTAATATCTTTTAGGCTGCGGACATACTTACGGAAATGTTTCCAGTCATACAGTTTGGTTGGTTGAATTATCGAAATCAGAAAAAACATTCGGCGAGGTGAGCCATATCTGCGTTCCTGGCCATAACAAATTCTATTATTTTCTATATTTCTGTGCATTGATTACCTATATAATGCTCAGTGATCAGTATCTAACAATATTTCACCTGTAAACATATTCACATTATTTTTAAAGTTCTTGCTCTTTCTCAAATTAATCCTTATTGTTCAAAAAGTCCGCTTTCCGCTGCCCACAACCCATTGTTCATACCCTTTTAGGATTTACTGTAGGGCCCCGAATCCCCGAACCGAGAATGATTTTGACTACCGAGAAGAAATAAAGAATAATTAAAATATAAGAAGTTCGTACGAAGCTCGGGAACTTTATACAGGTCAGGTAACCCGTCAGAAATAATATGTGGACTAGAAATCGTTCTGGCACGTTCGACTGCAAAATCATGCAGCTACGGAATGTGCTATAAGCTTACACATAGTTTTGTGTCAATGTGAGTGAACGAGATAAATTAAAATATCTTTTCTATATTAACATATCAATAGGTGCCATAATCGATACCCCAGATCCACAGAAATTGGAATACTTTTAAAAGTGGCACGGGTTAAGAATTTTATCGCTTTTGGCACGAATTTTACGGACCAATTCGGAATAAATCGTAATATACTATGTTTAGCGCTGCTAGAGTTATGGGACAAATAAATATGTGTACTCGTACGTGCCTACTCAACCTACGTTACTATGTCACGAGTTCTCAACATACCTGCATCTTTCATTCTTATCTCCACTCCTAACTATTTTCTAGCCCTAGGATAGTTAACCCAGTAAGCTAAATAGATCCTGCGTAGCTTACCACTGGTTGTGTCGCTAGCCTATAATTTTCGGAATGATCGCCCAGCTCTTACCGCGGACCGGTTTCGGTCAAGTTCATAGCAGGTTGTGACCCACATGGAGAACTTTCTTTGGGTTGTAAATGTCCCACTGGTTGATATGCTCTTTAACTGAGAATTTGATTTTTTATTTTATTGATATGATGCTGGTAGATGGGAAATTCTGGCTATCTTGATATCTGACTTAGATCGATCGATTCGGTCGGTTGATAATTTAATGTAAGGTGTATGGTATTTTCTATATTTCATTTTTGCTGTTAAATTGCTTATGTTATCTGTAAGGTATCTGTATCTGTATGTATCCATAGGTCTATGCAGCTTGAAATACCTAAAGATAAATTATTAAGGTTTTGATCACAGAAATCTTTGGTTTTGATAAATTGAAGATTTTTAGTAAAGTCAACTAAGTAGAATAGAATAGAATCACATTTATGGCCAAATATTATAAAATATACGAGTAAACTGTTTATTTTCGAGTCTACAAGGAAATCAAAAGCTCAGGGATTGATTCAAAAGTAAATGAAACTTCTTAAAGCTTCTATTTCTAAAGTAATTTTTATTTATTATTTTTATTAGAAAAACTGTGCAATGGTACCATCTTAAAACTTCGGTACTTATAGAAGAAAAAAGCTGATTTTAATACGTAACTGCAACATCGGAATTAAAGCCGTAATGAGGACGCTTTTCAATTCCGTAATGTCTTGTATCTCCGAATATGTCTTGACATTATCATTTTGTAAAAGAGGTAGGTAGGTACACTTACATAAACATTAAGTGGGTAACCAATTGGTCGACTAAAACCTGATTGTCTTTTAAATAAACAACGACATTAACAGGTGCCCAGTTGTCTAGATCTCCTCATCTTAAAGCGTAGGCGTCTAGACTCTAGGCTTCATGCTCTAGGCGTATTGTCAAAATATCTTGGGTGAGCCCACAACCTATATAGAGCTCAATTTTCTTTTTAGCCCACAGCAAACTTTCTTGTTATTTTACAGGTAAAAAAACAAGTAGCTAACTTTCACGAAATCTTTCTAAATCTGTCAGTTGCTTGCTACAGTTCTAGGACGCCTAAAACATCGGTCTATTCAATGTTTTTTGCGACCATCGATCTGTTTGCAGGTACCACGGCAATAGACATGTATTAGAATTTAGATGGAGCGTAGAGAGGTGTGTGTCTTGGTATATCGAGGCCGCACCACGGGATGTTGGTTGTTTTGTGCCGTTCGACTGGTTTTGATACTTGGCATAAGATTGTCTTAGCAAATTCGTATTAGCTTGGAAAAGATAAATTTAAAAAAGTGGTTTAATTTTTTTTAGCGAACACGTTTTGATAAATACTAACCGAATTGTTAGACTTGTTGGCTAATCTTACATAGTTAAGCTGGTATCGTTAAATCGTCTTACTGTTTGTGTAACTAAACTTCTTCATAAGGACTTGAAATCTGTCGCTAGGAGGCTGGCGAAATCAGATGAACTGACTCATGTGATGGGCCTCTCAGTATATAATCGCATTCTCTTAAATGTAAAGAAGCGCTTACTATAAACTCGTTTAAGTACCGACTAAAAGCATGGCTCTTCGAGCAGACTTTTTACAATTTTGATGAATGTATGAATTTCAAATCCAAATGACATTATGCTATATTAAGTACATGTTTTACATGATATTGTTCAGATTTTTATTTTATTTTTTATTATTATCATTTATTATTCAAATTATTGACTATTATGTTTTTAAACCTAATTATTAATACAAATGTTTTATGTGTGTTATTGCTATTGAAATGTAATCAATTTGTTTACTTGACGTGTAATTGATATTATGAATAAAAAATTTGAATTTAAGAATATTTCATAACCAATTTCGTGCGGCTTGATTTAAAAGACGAACATGTAATTTAGAATTCAGAAAGTTCATAATTTGTCCGAAACGCACGCGCCACATCCACATATCCCTGATTTTAATCAGATTTTAAAGAACGTCCTGAAATTCATACGATTCTGAAACATCCGTGTATAATTTTATTTATCCTTATCCTTTGGATCACAACAAAGTTTCTTAAAAGTATCAAGATCTGTGACTCAATCTACAGCGAAGTAAAGGTGAGCTCGGCGCGGGCGCAGGCTAGTGACGTGTCTCTTCTCACTTCTCTTCCTTCAGTGAACCGCGAACCACTGTGCGTGACGGACGTGCGTCTTGTAACCGCACCAAGTTCATTTTAACACTAAATGACCACAGTGCATAACGCCAAGAACCATAATAAAGTGTGACATTCGAATACGTTCAAAAATATTCATTACTGCTTTTAGGAAACGACCTTTTCGATAGAAAGCTCAAGAAAAGTTTGTATTCGAGCAAGGACAGTGTTTTGAAAGTTTTTTTTATTGTAGCTACAGTGGTTTTATTTGATAAAATTCCGGATTGTTGCGTGTTGCCGAACGGACACAATAGGTAAGAACTAATTGATCGTAATTCGTGTTCTAATTGTGATTTGTCAGGTGACTATTTTATTTAGCCGACTGTTCTGTTGCGGTTAGGAACAAATTGCAGGTATGACATTAAAGTTCGGCCATTTTGGTTTTTGCAACAAAAAGCTGACTTCAATATTTAGACGTTAAGAACTGGACTGATTTCGCGGAAACTTTCACTAAGTGACAACACTGCTGAATATCAGGTGATAGCTGTAATATTTGACAATAAAATAATATTGTAACAACTGTTACTGCCTAATATAGAAGAAAGTAGTACTTAGGTAAATAATTAGGTAAGTCTCATGTCCATAATCCCCGAGGGGGTAGACAGAGGAACCACCTTCATTATATTAATTTACAGACCTATGAGTAATCAAATCAAGCAAGATAGCGATGTTAGTAAAAGTATTTATAATTAGGTACTAGGTACTTAATTAACTGAAGAACCTTATATAAACTGTAGGTACTTAATTAGATTACCTGTTATTAACTTTATATTTTCATATACCTACCTACCTTAACACGTTCACAGTCCCCATACAAAATTGTTCGACAACTTCACAAGTTCAACAAATTTAAATATATTGTTATGTGACCCATTAAAGGAGGCATGGACTCCTTGGGATTCACAGGCAGCGTGGAGGCACTAGACTGTGAATGTGTTAAGAGACGGCCTTCTACCTTAACCTCTACATAACGTAAAATGCTAAATAGTCTGTAAATAGCATACATTTAAAGATACTTAAAACCAGCCAGTATTGACGCAATGGAGTAGATATTATAAGTAAAACGATAGGAAAATTGTTAATAGATTGATTCAGATTCAGATTAATTTATTTTTCCAGAATGTAGGTAATTACAAGATGGTATTTTCTAAACAAAGAGCCGATAATTTATACTCAATAATGAGAGTCATTTAGTTGATAGATACTACAGATAGGTAGTGGTAGATCCTGCCGTGAAGCAGAAATGCTTGCATTTCTGTGTTTCGGTTTGAAGGGTTAGAGAGCCAGCGTAATTTCCGGCACATAAGGCATTCCATCTTAGTCCTCAAGGTTAGCAGCGCATCAAAAACCCTCTAATATTAATACAGTGAGGTGAGATGTCTATGGGCGATGGTGACCACTTACCATCAGGTGGCCCGTTTGCTCGTCTGCTCTCCTTATTTAATATATTAATATATCATAATCAATGGCGCTCTTTGGTATCGGAGGCCAAGAGCCACTTCGGGTCGCTGCGCCAGCGGAGTAGTAGTAGTATATTCTTATTAAGAAACAGCCTACAATAAAATATCTATTATTCTTATAAATAATTATTAAAAATTTCATTAACATTGATCCGGATACTTGAGGACGTCGCAAATTTCATTAACATTGATCCGGATACTTGAGGACGTCGCAAATTTCATTAACATTGATCCGGATACTTGAGGACGTCGCAACTTGAATTTGAAACCAAATCGATAAATTCATTGATTTATGTAATATTAAATATTATACACCAGTTATGCATGTTATTTATCTATCAACTTCATTATCCTGGTCTCTACTCCTAAAGCAATAATTTATATGAAATTCAATGTCTGCGACATCCACCGTACTCCCCGGACCTTGCTCCATCAGATTACCATATTTTCCGGAATTTGGATAACTTCTTACAAGGAAAAAAATTCAACCCCGATGTGGCAGTCCAAACCGCCTTCAGAGAGTTTATTGATTCTCGCCCCCATGGTTTTTTTAGTAAAGGGATCAATGTACTACCTATGAGATGGCAAAAGTGCATAGATAACAATGGTGCATACTTTGATTAATTAAATATATTTTACAAAAAAAACGACTTTATATTCCTCCCTTACAAAACGCCAATTTCATATGTAAGGATCTAATATTTAAGATATCAACTTAGAAAATCTGCATGAATTAGAGTTTAAAAAAACTTTTGTTTCATAAGGAGTGACGGGTTCTTCCCCTCCCCCAATTATTTATTGGTCCCCTAAGTAAACGAAGTCTCCACTCTACTTAACAATAACTTAGCACAGATTGCAATGTTTGCGATCACGATTAAGCTGTGAAATCATTATTAGCATGACAATGAACGCTAACTTAGCAAGTTTATTAATTTTTACGCGTCGATTCATGTTTCTTGCTGTGTAAGTAATTAATTTGGGTATTAAAAACAAATAAACTAATTTACATGTGTTTCGGCAGTGTTTATAGAAGAGCTACTTACTTAGCCCGTGTGCTCCATCTAACGACCTCATCATCACTTACCACTAAGTGAGATTGAGGTCAAACGCGGGTTTAGATGTAAATAAAAAAAACATACACAGTGTACCTATTAGGAACTGTAAGTGTATTTCGTTACTAAGGACCAAAATATACTAAATTATATGAATATATTATATGGGAATAACCCCACAGCGGCATTTCGACCCACGGGGATCTTTTATGCTCTTACCTATTAAGTACATTATATGTTATATTTGTTTTAACCATTAAATTAATTATTTATAAAATAATAGTCATATAATCTCTTAAACTTAAATTAGTAAAATGTCATACTATAACTAAACAAAAATTATACAAAATAACTTCAGTCAAACAGCCCCCCGCGAAGTGCCCCCTGGCCAAAAGTACCCAGAATACTCGCGGCGTTCCCTCGCTGAATGGCGAGGGAGATGCGCTGATTAAAGAGGGAGATTAAATTAATTAATATACTCGTACCTACATTAAATGAAAAAAAAAATACTTACATAAATATTACTTTACGTACCTGCTAAACTTTAAGGTCCAGTATAATTTTCATATGAAATAAATTATGGATTCGATAAACTAATTTACATCTTACCTTACTTAGCCTCACTTTCACCAACCGTTAACTCACGGATGAATACAAACGTCATTTTGTATGAAAAGCATAAATAAATCCAATGTTAAATAATAACACTAGTTTTGCAGAACTACCAGTACAAGGGTTCAGTCGAAATAATTTCCATGAAATTGTATAATTTCCATAAAGGTTTTCAGATTGTATCCAAAGTGTAGCCCTTTTTCTGTTTTTTTGAGTACCTATCTGGATCTATGAATTTTTTAGTTTGGTATGTATGATTTCAGGTAAAATGTACAACTTCATGCGCAACACAATACATTGGCACCGATTCTGGGGTCTCAATCGCTAAAGTAAAACTTAAATCTAACTCTATAAACTAATATAACTCTTATAAATAGTGCGAGCGTGACAGTTTCATTTAGTTTTAACTTAAGGTTTGGCTGCCACCACGGAATCGACGCCATTGCATATCCATCATGTATCCATCCATCTCATTAACAACATTAGATTGCAGCGATACAGTACGCATATAAAGTTATTTTTATGTACACAAGCACATATCAGCGTTTTATGATGCATTGTTTGAAAACAATCGGGTATATACATACCTACGGATCATAACAGGTAAATTGTCCACTTGTTTGTTTGTCTGTTTGTTTGTTTGTTTGTTTATTTGGACACACAATGTGGTTTTGTTTGGTCAAACAGAAATTACTAACATTATTGGAGATATCTAGCGACAGGCTCGGTCGAAGTTCAACTCATTCATATAAAAGACATCAACGGGACATACCGTGACCATACCGTGTCGTGAAGAAGATTTTATTTATTGGTAAGTTTATTTTTCGATTACTGTGAAACGTCAGAAATCGGTTTTCATAAAATGTCATTGCATATTTCGTATTTATTAATTAATTATTTTACTGAAATATCGTTAGGTAGGTACGTTGGGCCAACTATATATTATTATAATTTTATCATGTTTCTTTCAGCAAATTGATAGTCTACTCTATATTAAATTTGTCTGTCGTTTATCTTCCATTATAATAAAAAATAATTATTTACTACCAGGCGCGGGGAGGGGTTCTTATGTTGTTGATATCCCATCTGCTCGTACGAAGCGATTTGCTTCTTCGTTCATTATGCGAACGGCTAAGGAATGGAACAGCCTGCCGGCGTCTGTATTTCCCGAAACCTACAACCTTGGGATCTTCAAGGCCAGAGTGAATAGGCATTTACTGGACCCGCGTGCTCCATCGTCGACCTCATCGTCGCTTACCATCAGGCGAGATCGAGGTCAAATGCGGATTTAGTAGTAAATAAAAAAAAAACTTACACATAAAAAATACAAAATGCAACCTTTAATTTATGTCTATAAAAATATGTCAAATATTTATAATGATCAATTTGAAAATTATCTGGTACTTACTACTATCATAAATTAAATAGTAAATTAGTAATTAATTTTAAAGTAAGTTACATTTAAATATCAATAAAAAAAAATTGCCGCTGGCATTCACATTTGGTAAAAAGATATTGATTATTTTCTGCTCAAACGGAACCTACCAATTTGGTGTTACAACTGAAATTATGAGCAAGATGGCGTGTGAAAGAAAGTTAAGGCTCTGCGTGGGTGACTGTTTACCTACTCGCGACCACTTTCGACAGTCCGGCATTATACCGGTATTTTGCTGAGGTATCCTGTTTTTTTTTGGTATACAGGAAAGGGAAATGTTTCAACAAACAAGCGACTTATGCGATAATAATTAGAGTATTTTACTTAGTTGCGTGAAACGACGAATGGCTGAAAAAAAAACCACACACACTCACACACACACACACACACACACACACACACACACACACACACACACACACACACACACACACACACACACACACACACAATATGTATCACAGGTCATTAGTGCAATTTATTTATTTCTTTTTGGCAAATTCTTACCTGAATTCTTCACATAAGTATTTAATCTATTTGATGTTTAGTTTTTAATTTTTATTATTATTATTTTTTACCCACTATCACTATCGCTCCCACTAACATCTTGGGATAAGGGGGGAAATGAAAAACAGCGCTGCATATTTGGTACCAGAGTATGTCAGCATTTGCTGACTTTCCCCCCTTTTGCTAAATATACATTACATATAATGCTTTGTACTAAAATTTTAAATTTATATGATTTGGCAATAAATATATTTCTATTCTATATTTCTATTCTATTCTATTTACTGTAGAGGAAGCAAGAGAGGCATGCCAAGACAGAGATACGTGGCGCTCCATTATCTCTGCCTACCCCGCAAGGAATATAGAGTGAAGCTATGTGTGTACAAGTCGCATTATACTGGACACCTGCGTTGTCATTTTTAACATCTAAACAAAAAGGAAGAACATAAAGGCTAGGAAACAAACTTTTTTAAATAAAAGTATTTCGGTCCATAGTAATAAAATAATATAGTTGTAAATAAGTTTTCGTAGCTAAGTAAGAATATAAAAAATATTATTCACAATGGGTAAGTGGGTTACAGATTAAAATACAATGAGTATTAAACGAAACAATGCCTATTTCATTACGATTGGCTTTGCTAACGATAAAGTAACATTAACCATTAACTTCTTACGTCTTTATAAGAACACATTGGTATTATATGATAAGTACTCATATACTTATTAAAAGAACTATAGTAACAAATTACAAAAAGAGTTGAACAACTAAATAATTAAAGCACACTAAAGTATAACAAAACTGAATTTTGCTAGCAGTAGCCTTGTTTTGAGGTCCCAAACTTACTACGACATATTGGTTACCTAAAATTTGGTTTACTGTTATCGAATATTTTTTGATTGTATGTTTTAATCTGTACATATTATAAGACATATTAATAATCAAAATAAAGTTTCAATAACATGCCTAAAACATTTAAGAAATCTACATAAATAAAAACTAAAGCAACTGGTTTCGCTTATTATTTTATTATGCGCTCGTTCCAAATGTAATTTTAAAATGAGGCATAGAAGCAGTAATAAAAATATAAACTTAATGCCAGTGAAATCAAAATAAAACTTAAGATGACTTTGATGACTGTCAAATCATAATTTGCACATTATTTGATCATGAACACGGAAGTACTATAAAATAATACCAATGTAATTTTATAGTATCCATTAAATAAGTTAAAACATTATGCTTAAGACAGGAAAAGAGCTATTTTGTCGCACCTTGAATTTAATGTCACGATATAATACGTGATCATGTACATAATAATATTCTAACGAATCTAATGGAATTATCTTTTACGCTTTTATACGTGAAATAAATGTGACCTAAATGAATAGCAGTATTCCGCTAGAAAACTTGAATTTAATTCAAATTCGACAAGAGCTTTTGCTCTGTAGTACATTATGTAACGATGTCTAGACATGAGATCTTGTTCTGATGAAGCCTCGTTAAAGGCGAAACACATGTGTGTGAATAGCATTCATTTAGTTCCCATTCATAACACATTTCCTTAATCCTTATCTCATCCTGAGGTTGGATTTTTCATTCTTTACGATAGTAAATCCTTTCTGGATTTGGTTATCGTTGGGGAGGGCGAATCCAAGGGTGAGTGGCGAGTCCTTCTTGCCCCAATAATTTAATAACTAGTCGATGGACTTTGGTACTTGTCATTCTGAACTGTTACTGGCTGTGCCTACATTGTTTTATGTTCTGTTCTTTTTATAGCTTCATTGTCTGTCTTTCATATTTTTACTTTTGTCTTTTTTCTCATTCCTTTTGTCACAGTCCTCTTGTAAGTATCTATCATTTAAAATTAGTATTTCCAATAATCATTTATCATTTTTTATTTATTATTTATAAAAAATGATTGATGATTATTTATTATTTATCA
Organism: Hofmannophila pseudospretella; assembly: GCA_947369225.1. Taxonomy (NCBI): domain Eukaryota; kingdom Metazoa; phylum Arthropoda; class Insecta; order Lepidoptera; family Oecophoridae; genus Hofmannophila; species Hofmannophila pseudospretella. The sequence goes on from OX376331.1 coordinate 5,383,282, forward strand.
TTTATTATTTATTTTATCATTACTATTTCCAATAAGTCTTTTAATCACTGAACATTGTCTAATCAGAGAGATAGTAATCACTACGTTTGATCTATGTTAAAACAAGGAGGAAACACAGAGGTACAAATATAAGGTAGTAATTTCTGTGGAGGAAAATTAAATAAATTAAATAATCTTTATTGAAAACAGCACAAATGAGTAAATCGAACAATACCCTGACTCCCAAACTAGGCGAACCTGTATCTTGGGAGACAGTGCTTTCCCAAAAAGAAGGTATTCAATAACGGTCAGCATTCATCCCATAGACAACTTGGTAGCTATCCATGGGACAAATACCGCCCCCTACTGAATACCAAGCTATAATAGTCAAAAATTACAATTTATTATAATATATACATATATTTATTTAATTATTATTTTATACCCGAAGACGTGTGAATGTATGTAAGGGGGAATGAAAGGGTGTGTGTGAGGGTGTGTTTGGGGGTGGGAGTGTGTGTGTGTAAGGGTGTGTATGTTTATGTGTGAGAGGGTGAGTGTGAAAGTATATATGTGTGCATGCTGTAGATGAGTGAAGTATTATTGTTGTGGACGTAATAGTTTCTCGGTTTGATCGTAGCTAAATTCATTCAGGTGTATTTTAAGAATTTGTTTTAAAGAGTGCCTACTAAATTTAGTAATATCATGGACATCGTTGAAGTATCTATAAAGAAATGGGCCTAAGAAACCGTACTGGTGTTGAATTGCTTGACACCTTCAACGTAAAGGGTCACATCTACTCGAGAGCAACTTACAGGCTGACACTTGACACAAAGTTACGCCACTTCCTTGATGAATGATTAGAATTAGATGAAGTATGACGCCATAGTTTGCAAGACGTTGCCCCCATTATGGATTATTGATTATAATTTGATACTACTTGGCATTTGTTAGATGCCTGTTTGATATGAATTGACTTTTGACATCAGATATTAACATTACATAAATCAGACTTATTCTTTAGTGTAATGTAGGTAATTGATGCTGTAATATGTGTGTTACATACGTTACTGCGAATGTCGTTAGGCCGAAACACTTTTGATCGAAGCTACTTTTAGCCGATGGTATACGTTTGATCGAAACATAATAATTCGTAAATATCTACATTATAGTACAGAAGTGACATCCCTACAGAATCTAAACTAACTGCGCATTAAATAGGTACATTTCACACCCCTTATTGTAAGCACGAAACATCTTTATCCGTTAACTATTTATTAAAGAGTTGACACGAGACTTAAGTAAGCCTTAACATTAAGGACGTTTTCGCAACTCACGATTACTTACCTAAACATATATTTTTAAAGATACAGTAACAACTTATCTTAGATACAGAAAATAGAATTCAAATTCGTTAAAAAATATAACAGCTGCAGGCAATTAAAAAATCAGACCCTATAAAGAAACGTGGTATTATGACGTCACTGTTCCCTAGAACCATACAAGCAGGTCCTGGCTGCATATAAAGGACTATTTTGTAAAAAAGGGACAGAGCATCCAGTATTAACTTTAACCAATAATATCTCTGATGTTAGTTGAGATATCGAAAAACTAATTTTAGATCCTCTTCAGGGTGTCCATTAAAATTTTAAGACGCAATAAAAAATAGGTTAATACCCTATTGGGAGGATGTTGCCAACCTAGCCTCGCCTCCTGGATCCGCCACTGTGTATCATTTCCCAAAACCAAGCACGAACCGGGTGTCGAAGTCAATCTCCTGTTATTTACTATAGTTTTATCTTGATCCTGTCAATCAGTTCTCCATTGATTACCCAATAAGCACATCATAGTTCCATTACATCTTGATATAGGTGCATTGCATAACGTGCTTATTAGATATAGATCTCACTTTCTAGCTGATTGGACACGTTAACGTTTTTATTACATACTGATTGTGGTATTCGAAAGTAAGTAGGTACAGTCGCCCACAAGCTATAGTATACCATCTGCCAAAAACCTTCGATTAAATCTCCACCTTATGCCTGCGCAATATGATATACTTCAGATTTTCAAATTTTGACGTTATGGGTAGGTTGAAATGTGGTCGACTGTACATACATCTGTTGCTACAATGTATTGGTATATTGACGTCTTGATTACTTGTCAATTAAAAATCTCATTTACGTAAGGTTGTAAAGTGAAGGCTATGTTTTTATGAAATAAATCTTCTAAGGTATGGCCCATATCGTTGCAATAACATCGGGGTGGGTAGAAGTTGTATATAATTTATATAAGTTGAATAAAAGTAGTCCGTCACAAAACGCGAGTTACCGACATAGCTCATATGATTAGCAAGTTGAAGTGGCAATGGGCTGGCCATGTCTGTCGCAGAATTGACAACCGTTGGGGTAGACGAGTTCTAGAGTGGAGACCGCGGACAAGAAAGCGCAGTGTGGGACGCCCTCCTGCCCGGTGGACCGACGACCTAAAGAAGGTTGCTGGCGATGATTGGATGAGGAAGGTGGAGGACCGAGTAATGTGGCGCGCCCTGGGAGAGGCCTATGTCCAGCAGTGGACAGACACGGGCTGATAGATAGAAAGATAGAATAAAAGTAAAGAATACCATTTTGTTGACTTAAGAGATCTCACCCAGTCTCGCCCCACAAAACCAAGAAATAAGGATAGTTCATCTTTATTTCTTGGTTTTGTGGGGCGTTGTTTTGTTGGATTGCTGGCATTCGCAGATGTAAGACTCGATTCAGATACCTAAACAGACACAGTTACTTGGTACCACACAGGTTACACCACATTACTGAATGCGAGGATGCTGTATTCTGTAATAGCACCATCCCAACTCTTCCCGTGGGTGTCGTACGAGGCGGCTAAAGATCTTAGTGGAAACTATTTTACAACTTGTAGAAGGCGGTAGGCTCGCCACCTATACTACTATCTTGTATGTACCGTGTTTCGTGCGAATAAAATAAATTTCATTTCATTTCATTTCACGTTTGTCCACCAAATCTTACGGTGAAAATGGGAACTACTTCATCATCATCATCATCATCAGCAGCCTATTTTAGTCCACTGCTGGACATAGGCCTCTCTTCTTAAGATCTTCGGCTCTTCTCATCCAGTCGCTGCCAGCCACCTTACGCAGATCGTCGCTCCATCTAGCAGGGGGGCGTCCCACACTACGTTTGCCCAAACGCGATCTCCACTCCAGAACTCGTCTACCCCAGCAGTTGTCGGTTCTGCGACAGATGTGACCGGCCCACTGCCACTTCAGCTTGCTAATCTTATGAGCTATGTCGATAACTTTTGTTCTATGTTCTTTGGAACTACTTACTACTTGTGATTGAAGGTAGTTCTTCTGTCTACCCCCTCGGGGATTAGGATGTGAGAGTTTACGTATGTACCTAACCTACTATGAGAATAATTGTAACTAGAATTGAGCCTTGATTTCTTACAAGCCAAGAATTGTTACTCGTATATGTACCGCGCTGACACTATCTGCAGATACTCGTATAATTGATGCTTCTGAAAATACCGTAAAACTTGAATGTCATCTAAAAGACAGTTTAATAATAAAAAAATACCGGTATTAGGTATTATCTCGTGTAATACCGTCGCTTATCAGTACCTATACCTACTTACTGATCTTGTGGCATATAAATAGACCATCTTCTTTTGCGTCGATCTTAAAACCCAAAAGTAAAAAAAACCAGACTTTCTCAAGTAAAGAGATATATACCCCAGTCTGTCACATTAACCTGCATCTGAAATAACGGCTCTACCGATAAAATACCGGTTAGACTCGAGTCTTGTTTAGGTAATTCACCAATCTAGACTGTCTTGTTAGATATGCCTAGTTTTTCATCTTCACAGATGGTTGAAATCAATAGGTTCAAGGTCCATTTCGTTTACGGATTATTGTCATTCTATTTATTCGTCTAACTTTTGATATCTACAGGTTTCTGTTTATATTTTATTATTTTTTATTTACGAATATTTCTACGAAGCATTTAGCCAGGAGAAAACGTGAAAAACGTGAAGGCGTGGAAGACCTAGGGCTACATGGAAACGTAGTCTTCAAAAATAATATAATAATATACTAACTTTATTTGTATGGACCCTGTCTGATATAAATGTATAATAATAATAACATACCCAATACACATAACGTTACATCAACACACACAGATAAGATTTCCAAATATACTGATTTATCAATCGAACTAAAGACTCAATGGAAAGTGCAAACAGTCAAAACTATACCAATCATTTTGTCATCTACAGGAGTAATCCCAAACACACTTCACACCGGCCTCAAAACACTTGGCATGCACGCCCTCACATACAGACACATACAGATTACAGATTACATTTATGATCATATTTCGCACCTTTTTTTTCTCGTTTGGCCAAAAGCCCGCGATTGTGGTCGAATACCCCAGAAATGGAAGATAAATAATAGTTTAAAACAAATTAATAATAAAAAAGACCTGGAAGCGGCTAAAGTATCCTGGGAAACCATAGAGTCTGCGGATCGGACAGAGCGCGGTGGAAGAAAATTGTCTCAGCCCTATGCACTACTAGGTGTTCTAGGACTTGAAGAAGAAGAAGAATCATTATTGGGCTTACTTCTTCTTCTTACTCTTGACTCTAGTTCGTCGTCGTGTAACATCACACATGTCGTCTAACAGCACGCTGTATCTCCTTGCGCCATCTGTAGTCGAGGCCTGTCGTGCGGATTCATTCAAGGTTTAATTAAAGAAATTAAAAGAAGTTGGTTAGAGCACACTGCCACCGAACGGCAAAGACGCAGGTTAAATTCCTCCACGCGATTTTTTTAAACACCTTCTGTAAATTCTAGTATGCACGAAAGATTTGTAAAAAATTCTAGGCAGTTGGCACGCTCTATGTGTACATACTTCTATGTAACTGCACATTGAGAAGTTCGATCAGCCATTAAACACGTAGGTATTTATCAAAACAAACCTTTAAAATATTATTAGGTAATTGAAACCTCGAGAATTGCATCGAACAGGTGACGTGACCCTACGATATATTATAAATGTTTATAATTTCGTAATTAAAGAAAGCTGTGTCAAATGATAGTCGGATACCTGATTACACGTTTAGTTATGCAATACTTTGTCTGTTTGTGTGACCTTTCCAGCATGGTTATGGTTTGACTTTTCTCCTTAAATTGATGATTCTGTTGTCGAAGCGATATCTTCGGTATTTTATCTGATCTTATAACGATTGGGTACGGTTCAATAATTTGCACTGACATTTCAATTTAAGTATTTTTAGGTACCTACATGCGGTCATAGGTTATTCTGTAATAGGTAGGAACATTTTACCGTTAACAAAAATATAACAAAAAGTTTACAATAGGTATCCATAGTACTTTTTATTTACTACTAAACTCTCTTATAACAATATAAATAACACTAAAATAATACTAAAGCTAAAACTAAACTAAGGCTAAGAAAACTAAAGATAAAACAATCGGGTTAAGTCCCCCACATCCGGCAGTATACCCAAGAGACTGGCTGCGTTGCCCCGTTGAATAGCTAAGCTAAATCGCTGGGCCAAATAGGAGCCAGATCTTGGGTCTTTTGACGCGTCGACCAGACGCTTTGCGAGGTCCTTGAAGACGCGGTGCGCTCCAGGGCCCCAGGGTCCCAATGTTTCAACCCCAACAAAAAGTTTTCTCTTCCAAATAGATCTAATACAAAACCAGAATCTTCTTGTTGATTCTGCCCGTCCCCTTACAAAAAGTAAAGTAATACTGTCATTGGGTGTCAATTTTACGGGAATTGACAAAAACGATTAATACAAGAGACTTAGCGTGCCGGCCATAAATATAAGCAACATCCCAACTCTTCCCGTGGGTGTCGTACGAGGCGACTAAGGGATTTTGTGGATACTATTCTACACCTAGTGGACAGCGAAAACCGTTTTACGGGGCCTGAGCCTTTTGTTGGTCTATAGGCTCCTTCCTGTAAGCTGTATAGCGCCCTTGATGTAAAGCATCTTCAAGGAACAGGAAGGAGACTAAGGTTAGGGGTGAGCACAAAAGATCCCTGAGGGTCGAAGTGCCGCTGGGGTTATCCCTGGCCCCCTGTCATAAGATAAGATAGTGAACAGCGATGGGCTCGCCACTTATCACGTTTGTTTACCAAATCTTATGGCGAAAAGTGGGAACTACTTGACGGTGGTTCCTGCTCGGGGATTATGTCTATGTTTTGTGTTGTTGACGTGAGTTTATGTATGTATGTACTTATCACTATCATGTATGTACTTAATATAGTAAATAATATATGAAAAATAGTTTTTGTTAATTCCTGTAAAGTAAGTAGTAACCACCGAATCTTGTGACAGGGGGCCGGGGATAACCCCAGAGGCGCTTCGACCCTCGAGGATCTTTTGTGCTCAAAAATCATCAAAAAACCACCGAATACTTTTATTTCGAGAATAATTAAAATATAAAAAACAGTAACAATTAATGGGGAATAAGTACTAAAAATCAAGCACCCTCATGTAAAAAGTGATTCAAACGTTTCTGACGTGACGTTGTGGTTGTAACAGTTTTCGCCGCACGACTCCGGATGCGCACGCGCCTTAAGAATACTGAGTGGTTATCCACACATCCGGGGCGACCGGGACTTTTATAATCCACCTCAATAACCTGGCTTCATTGGTAAGCTCCACATTTACATATAACTTATATAAAGAAACTACTTCTTGAATTTTAATTCTGAAGTTACCATTTAGCATAACTCTCACGTCCCTAATCCCCAAGGTAGACACCGGAACCACCTTCATCGTAGTCCCACTTTTCGCCGTAAGATTTGGTGGATAGTTGGCGAGCCTATCGCCGTCTTCTAGGTGTAGACTAGAATAGTATGCATCCACTAAGTCCCTTAGTCGCCTCGTACGACACCCAGGGGAAGAGTTGGGGTTTTAATTCTGAAGTTGTTGGTTGGATTGTAAAAAGTTACAAAAGTAAGGTAAGTATCTAAGGTAAGTTATAAAACTATAGACTAATTGGGACGACTCATCTTCGTCTCTTTTAATTGTGGGCATCTGTTAAGGACACTATGTGATATCAGAAGTGGGATCAAATACAATAATAGGTATTACTTAATAGCTATGAATCTTATTTTCTTACTCAAATAAAAATAGAAACTATATAGATGATAAGTAAAGAGAAAAAAATCAAGTTAGAAATTCTATTACCTAGAAGTACCGCAGCCAAAACATAAATTGGAGTAAAGCTAGGCCTAAAGACTGGATCTTCTGGGGACCCCTCTTCTTCTATTTCATCATCATCACTAGCAGCAGCCCACTCTAGTCCACAGCTGGACATATGCCTCTCCCAGGGCGCGCGATTGAGCCCGATCTTAGGCTCTTCTCATCCAGTCGCTGCCAGCCACCTTGCGCAGATCTCTTCTACTGTTTGGGTTAGGTTAACTTGAATTTCTGTAGACCCCTCCCAGTTACGGGCATCGTGAGCAGTCAGTGGGAAGGGAATTGTATAAGCTTCTATACGATAGTTATGGGTATCTGTACAGACGGTGGTTGGAGTACAGACATCATGGCCGTCGCATTAGCCATGGCGAATGGGAGCCCTATGGTTGTGTCTATATTTAGAAAGACCGTGACCGAGCAATCACCCCGGTGGCACTATGCGAATCGCGTATCGCTTTATCAGTATTTGATCACCATTTATTTTTTATTTAGACTTGATTATTGCACACTGAAATAACTGCACACCACCACACCAGAAGTTAAAAGCATTAATAAGTATATAGTATAACTCTCACGTCTATAATCCCCGAAGGGGTAGACAGAGGAACCACCACAAGCATTAATAAAAGGATTAAAAATATTGTATACCCTGACCAGGAACTAAAAAACCCTGTCAAGAGGGCGCCATTGGTAGTTTTATAATCTGTGTTATGGAGTACGCTATGAAAAAAATAGTACAATTTACTTCCGTAATATGGCGAGGGTTTTTTATTAGTGGTCTGGGTTTAATAAAATAAAAATTATAAAGCATACATTAAAAAAGAAACAGCATCAGTGAAATGACAGAAGATCAAGAGAATGGTTTGGCAATTTTGCAAAATGGCTGACTATTTACATGCGGCAAAGTTCAATAATCAGTTAACAGTTACATTAATTGTACTTTATAGGTATTTATTATACCAAATTAACAACGGTTTTAAAAGATAATGAAAGAGAAAGTAAGTATTAAAATTGACAATAATGTAAACTTGCAAATTTCGTTCATATTATTATGAAAACAAAGAACCGCCGATATAATTCGAATTCGAAGTTTAAGAGATTCTGATCCGAAGCGTAAGAGAGACATGCAGCATACCAGCACATCAAGGTTAGCACTTATAGTTATACCATGTAACAGGCGGATCGCCCGCGATGTTAGAAGGGCGCGGGGCGGGACGACAGAGGGTAAGCGGGCGGGGAGCGGGCGGCAGGCCCCACCTCCCACACGCCGCATGCTCGCCCTCCGTCTTCTCGCCCCGCGCCCCTCTTACGACGCGGGCGTTCCGCCTGTTACGCGGTTTCACTATAGCAGCGCATCGAAATCCTTCTAATAAAATATTGATAAAGTTAAAGGATAAATACCTACGTAATAAATACCTTCATAATTGGCTGTATATGTTTGTGATATATGTGTAGGTTTAAGTATAAGAAAAGAAAAAAAAACATTTATTCAACATTGCACACATTATTAAACTTAAAAAAATATTGGAAAAAATAAAAAAAAAAAACAATGCAATATTAAAAGGGCACATGCTCAGCATGTGCTGCGGTCCGACCGGTACGGCAGAATCGCAGCGCTAGTTTTCAGCTGTGCAAGGACGAAGGCAAAAAGCTGAAAAAAAAGGTAAAAAATAGGTATAAAGCTGTCAAGTTCGCAAAAATAAATAAATAACTAATTAGAGAACTAGGTACTTATTTATTTTTATGTCAAAGAAACATTATTCTTGTCTCGACTGTCTCGTAATAGTAGTTTTACACTAGGGTTTTCAGTAAAGTAAATTTAATAAATATATTACATAATACGATTATAAGTTTCTTTAAAAATTACAATGAAAAGTACCTAGCCTCTACTATAAATACCGAACCGACGATACAAAGAGAAAATGTAATTAGACATGTGCTTGGTGGGCCAATTAACAATGTCATTTTAAATAATTACACTTGACTTTACCGTCACTCCTTACCATCAAAATTAAAGCCACACCTCAGCAACAGGTAGTTTTAAAATCTGCAACCAAACTGGAGTGCGGGCCAATAAAATAAACGATGTCGACACACGTAGTCATCTCGGGTGAAAGCAGTCCAACGCCTTTTATATAGATTCCTATACATGCGCCTTGGGGCATACCAGTGCGGTTGAATAAACCCGCGGTGGACACTGCGATCATTCTTCCTACATAATATATCTATGAAATTCTGCAATGAATAGGTGTAAGCAGGTACTACAAGAAGAAGAAAAATATTTATTTAACATTGCACACATTATTAAACTAAAAAAATAATTGGAAATACAAAAAAAAACAATGCAATATTAAAAGGCCACATGCTCAGCGTGTGCTGCGGTCCGACCGGTACGGCAGAACCGCAGCGCTTATTTTCAGCTGTGCCAGGACGAAGGCATCGCGGGCGAAACGGCAGTCAGTTTCGAAAACAAAGATATATTAAAAGTATAAATAATAAACGTACAAATAAATAAATAAATACCTAATGATGAAATAGATAACAATTAAAACTAGAAAAGGGATAGAGATACAAAGTGAGTGTCTGTCCATTATGCGTCTCGTCATTCCGATGGGAAGCGGTTATGGTATGTGTTGTAACACTATAAAGAAAGAGAGAATAAAATAATATGAAATATATACTTAAAATAACCTAATATAAAAAGTGTACTGTGTCCGAATTAAAAAAAAAACAACTTAAAACAAAACAACTCTTCTGTCACTTTGGCATATCTCGAATGGCAGAAACTTAAGCTGGAAAATCCCTAATTAATTAAGGCATTTAAAAAAATGGCTTACAGGATTATTACATGATTGAAGAGGATATTTTTTTAAGTAATATTTTAGTATCCTCGTAGTGAAATAATAAGAAACAAAACGCGTGACAGATTCGCTTCTTGATCTTATTGTTTCAATATGAGAATACAAAACTATTTAAAAAAAAATCTTTTTCATTCGTGAAATTATCCTGTAAACCATTATTCTGGAAAGAAAAGGTATAGAAATACATACTGAGTGTCTGTCCATTATGCGGCATTGTGTTCTATTCTGGTGTTTACAGTGATAAATAAACGTTTACAATTTCAATTTTACTAAAATTGGAGACATTTACCTCATTTTAAGCCTTTACTGGACGAGAATGGTGAGGGACAGGGAAAACTGGAGGAAATTGGGGGAGGCCTATACAAGAGATGGCAACTAGTGAAAAAAAAATATAATAAATGTTGACATACCTAAAATAATTTAGTGAAATAATGAATAATGACATGTTAATTTTATCTTAATTTATGAATGATTGTATGAGTGGTAGGAATTAAAGGCTGTTTTTATTTTATTTATTAAGCCTTTAGCATAATACAGTAATTTTGAAACGAAACCATACAAATGTGTCGGTTTTTTAGATTGCTATAGGTTCTATTCAATTCCGTTTCAAAATATCTTCGACCAAAAACGCCTTTCCTATTCCGAATGAATATTCATAGCCAAAGACGATACTTTTTCTGAATGTTTGCTCACAATTTCCCATCTTATTTCCTTACTTACTTACTTACTCCGCTGGCGCAGCGACCCGAAGTGGATCTTGGCCTCCGATACCAAAGAGCGCCATCGCTCTCTCTCCTACGCAGTCTCGAGCCAGTCAGGTCCCCGGAGCTCCCGCAGATCCTTTTTTCCTTAGTCAGTTTTAAATTATTTAACAGAGAGAGTACAGCAGAGGGTTCTTTATAAAACGTAGATATTTATGACGCAGGAAATGAGATTACCAGTGATTTCGTGAAATCTCTAAGGATACCACGAAATCACGGTTGTAGAATATTCCCATCAATTACCTCATCTTACTGAAACTATCTAGTGATATGATAAAATACTACCATATTTTCAGTGATTTGTTGTTTTACTAGACTGAATCAAGTAAGATGTCAAAATGACAATGCTATTGCTATGCGTTTGGGTTCTTCACTTCATAGTTAAAGTAGCTGATGCGACTGACTCATAACGCATCTAAATTTTATATAATTCAACATTAAGCCATTTAATTCGTCATTATTTATACACCTTATATGTTAATGACGGTCCAAAACTAGGCAGACTGTCTAGTTTTATACCTGGTTAACAACTGGACCACTTTGACATCTCAAGCGACATTCAATCTGCATATGAAATCTTGCTCTCGATTACCTACGAATTGCCAAATTAACTTTTTTCACCTCATCTAATAAATTACTCTCTCTTTACAGATCTTGGACAACTCTCATAACGTCATCCTGTAAGTACCTACTTATCTATAAAAACTTATCTATCTAGCCAAGAATTCAAATTCAAAATATTCTTTTGTAACTAATGTTTACAACATCATATTTTTTTATATTTTTACGCCTTTAACATTATTATCCGTTATATTATAATATTTAAATTATTACTTACACACTACTAGCTGCTGTAAAAGGACATTGTCAAAATAAAAATATGGCTGCTGCATAAAGCATTGTTAATTTCTATAGGTTCAATTTCGATGTCTATGGGTTCGGTCCGCTTATGTTTTAAAATCGCTGCAGTGTGCTAGACTTAAGTGCTAAGTGACGTCAGTGAAGCCACATAAGAGTGGGGATAAGTGAACTTGCCGGAAAAATTCAGCAGTTAATTTTTTTTACAATAGAGTTATTTACAATTTTATGAAAAATACATACACCTATGTCATCACGGCGGGTAACGTAAAATCCACACAAGAATGATGCAAGAAGCTGTATCGCTATTATAAATAATTACTACGTCAGGTCGTCAGTCGCCTTATCACGATGATGGTACAGCCGACCACAAGCTATAGTATACCATCTGTCAAAACCTTCGATTAAATCTCAACCTTATACCTGCGCAATATGATATTTTTCAGGTTCTCAAATTTTGACGTTTTGGATAGGTTGGCCTGGGGTCGACTGTACAAACAACTCATACCGACTTTTGTAACTCTTCAACTAAGGTCATTAGGCTGTCATCAGCAATTTGGTGGAGGCATTAATAAAATTGCAATTATGAAATCTAACGTGGACTCAAATTAAAAATCTCTCGTATCGTTTAACTTAACCTAATCACCTGAGCGGTTCATCGACGACTTAAATATGATTTAAGACGACTTTATAAAATTGAAATTGTAAACGCTTATTTAGCACTGTAAACACCAGAACATAGAACACAATTGAAATTGTAAACGTTTATTTAGCACTGTAAACACCAGAACATAGAACACAATTTAAATTGAAAACGTTTATTTAGCACTGTAAACACCAGAACATAGAACACAATTTAAATTGAAAACGTTTATTTAGCACTGTAAACACCAGAACATAGAACACAATTTAAATTGAAAACGTTTATTTAGCACTGTAAACACCAGAACATAGAACACAATTTAAATTGAAAACGTTTATTTAGCACTGTAAACACCAGAACATAGAACACAATTTAAATTGAAAACGTTTATTTAGCACTGTAAACACCAGAACATAGAACACAATTTAAATTGAAAACGTTTATTTAGCACTGTAAACACCAGAACATAGAACACAATTTAAATTGAAAACGTTTATTTAGCACTGTAAACACCAGAACATAGAACACAATTTAAATTGAAAACGTTTATTTAGCACTGTAAACACCAGAACATAGAACACAATTTAAATTGAAAACGTTTATTTAGCACTGTAAACACCAGAACATAGAACACAATTTAAATTGAAAACGTTTATTTAGCACTGTAAACACCAGAACATAGAACACAATTTAAATTGAAAACGTTTATTTATCACTGTAAACACCAGAACATAGAACACAATTTAAATTGAAAACGTTTATTTAGCACTGTAAACACCAGAACATAGAACACAATTTAAATTGAAAACGTTTATTTAGCACTGTAAACACCAGAACATAGAACACAATTTAAATTGAAAACGTTTATTTAGCACTGTAAACACCAGAACATAGAACACAATTTAAATTGAAAACGTTTATTTAGCACTGTAAACACCAGAACATAGAACACAATTTAAATTGAAAACGTTTATTTAGCACTGTAAACACCAGAACATAGAACACAATTGAAATTGTAAACGTTTATTTAGCACTGTAAACACCAGAACATAGAACACAATTTAAATTGAAAACGTTTATTTAGCACTGTAAACACCAGAACATAGAACACAATTTAAATTGAAAACGTTTATTTAGCACTGTAAACACCAGAACATAGAACACAATTTAAATTGAAAACGTTTATTTAGCACTGTAAACACCAGAACATAGAACACAATTTAAATTGAAAACGTTTATTTAGCACTGTAAACACCAGAACATAGAACACAATTTAAATTGAAAACGTTTATTTAGCACTGTAAACACCAGAACATAGAACACAATTTAAATTGAAAACGTTTATTTAGCACTGTAAACACCAGAACATAGAACACAATTTAAATTGAAAACGTTTATTTAGCACTGTAAACACAAGAATATAGAACACAATTTAAATTGAAAACGTTTATTTAGCACTGTAAACACCAGAACATAGAACACAATTTAAATTGAAAACGTTTATTTAGCACTGTAAACACCAGAATATAGAACACAATTTAAATTGAAAACGTTTATTTAGCACTGTAAACACCAGAACATAGAACACAATTTAAATTGAAAACGTTTATTTAGCACTGTAAACACCAGAATATAGAACACAATTTAAATTGTAAACGTTTATTTAGCACTGTAAACACCAGAACATAGAACACAATTTAAATTGAAAACGTTTATTTAGCACTGTAAACACCAGAACATAGAACACAATTTAAATTGTAAACGTTTATTTAGCACTGTAAACACCAGAACATAGAACACAATTTAAATTGTAAACGTTTATTTAGCACTGTAAACACCAGAACATAGAACACAATTTAAATTGAAAACGTTTATTTAGCACTGTAAACACCAGAACATAGAACACAATTTAAATTGTAAACGTTTATTTAGCACTGTAAACACCAGAACATAGAACACAATTTAAATTGAAAACGTTTATTTAGCACTGTAAACACCAGAACATAGAACACAATTTAAATTGTAAACGTTTATTTAGCACTGTAAACACCAGAACATAGAACACAATTTAAATTGTAAACGTTTATTTAGCACTGTAAACACCAGAATATAGAACACAATTTAAATTGAAAACGTTTATTTAGCACTGTAAACACCAGAATATAGAACACAATTTAAATTGAAAACGTTTATTTATCACTGTAAACACCAGAATATAGAACACAATTTAAATTGAAAACGTTTATTTAGCACTGTAAACACCAGAATATAGAACACAATGCAGAAGTATACAAAGATTAATACATGCAGCACAAAACATCCGGTGCGGTACAGTGCCAAAAAGGGTACACCAGCTCAGCATAATGCTGAGGCAAGCCACAGCGCTGATTTTCAGCTGGTCCCTAAGTGACTGGACGAAGAAAGCAACAGTGTGTGCGTGTTGTATTTTATGAATGTGTTTTTTATACACATTGAAGCTGATATTTAATTTTTTCATCAGAATATTTTTTTAATTTACACCTAAATAAAGTTCTAAAAAAGGTTTTTGTTCATTAAAAAAAAATGACGATACAGATGTGATTTTTTTGTACGGACGGAATAAATGTCCTTTTTCCATCATAAATTTCCTATACAAAAAAAATCGCTCAAAGTAAAAGTTAAAATTGTTCCGAAAAAAGTACCTATTCCATAATCTGGATTACTTTTCAAGTCGGTCTTGAAAAGTAATCCAATTACAATCACGTGTTTCTAAAGAATCATTTACAAACTGTGAGATCTACTTCGTTAAGTAAGTAGGTATACGAAAAAAAAATCGCGCATAGAAAATTACAATATTCAATATTCCTTAAGTAGATTTCAAAACTAACCAGTTAGTTAAGAATTTCATACATTTCGTAATATTTGCTAGATATTAGTGTCCAAAACTGAACGAATAAAGAAATTTCGCAGCACACTTAGAAAAAGGGAAATGTCACAATTCAAACATTAGCAAAAAATTCCCACAATAATAATGTATTATGTCACACTATTCTGAGCAAACGTAAGTTCGAAATACGTGTGAAAAATAAACATTCGAGAAAGCTGTCGCGAGCACTCCACGCTTCGGCAAAAATATTTGACAGTTCTTGTCTGAGAGCTGTACATTGCGCGTTGGAAAGCCTTTCACCGAGCACCGCTTAATGACTGACTAACGATGTATACTGAACTATTAAAAGGTGTCAAGTTAGAGACAATGGTATTTTATTATTTACTAGTGGTATCTAAGGTCCTATCGTTATTGACATTAAAATAGCGAAATACCAGGTTTTGTCCACACATAAATACTAATAAAGTAACATTGTAGGCAAACTTTCCTTTTACATTTCGTTGTAATTAACTTTTTATTTTGCCTCGTATTTTTGACACGTGTCATCCATTGCCTTTTATGATGTTACAGCAAACGAAATGCTTTGTCGATTATGATGAAACTATACTCTCACTCAATTATTTTCTCTTATTGTAGTTTGTGTTGAAAAGTTAATTGATTTAAATGTGATTTTGTTTATTAGTTAGGTTGTCGGTTGTAGACGTAAATTCTACTTACATTTTTTTAGGGATCTAAGTACTTATCCCGTAGAATTCAGTT
Source organism: Hofmannophila pseudospretella (assembly GCA_947369225.1). Lineage (NCBI taxonomy): Eukaryota > Metazoa > Arthropoda > Insecta > Lepidoptera > Oecophoridae > Hofmannophila > Hofmannophila pseudospretella. The sequence goes on from OX376331.1 coordinate 5,399,269, forward strand.
TGACAGTCACGAAACGAAAACTTTGACAAGCGGTCTCGTAAACCAATCTCCATATACAATAGCGCCACCAGTAGTCTGACTGTAACAGAATTCAGGCTAGTATGCTGGGGGCAAAATAGAGCACACGCATACAATGGATGGAGGATGGAAACAACTTCGTAGGAAATCGGAAAATTTCGAATAAATCTATCGTTCTCTTTTACACAGGGTCAGATTAATGAAAGAGCTGCGGAATCATACGAAAAACCTCCGGAGTTGACCGGAAATGTGTGGTAAATGGTTTTGTGATGGTTTCTTTCCGTAAGAGATCGGTGACTGTGTTTTTCTTTTTGTCATATGCTAAACGATAGAGACGAAGCGACAAGAAAGCGTTTTGTTACCAGGTGTATCTCGTGGAACTAGATTACCAAGAACTTGAGCTAATATATTAACTCTTTAACTCTTTATTATACACAAACATTATAATACAAACTTATACAAAAAAATATGTGAAACACAAAGGGCGTGACTTATCTCTAAGAGAGATCTCTTCCAGCAAACCCCATAAAATAACTATTTGATTCATATCAAGGCAGGCGAAGTGTACACCTATATGCTAGATAAATATACCTACTTAATAGTACAAAATAGAAAATACGTACATAAATATAATATAATACATGAATATACAAATAAATAAATAAATAATATATACTAACATAAAAATATAATTATAATATAATAAAGATAATACAGTGATGACAAAATAAAACTAAAGGAGAGAAGAATAATGTTCCTTGACAAGTTTCTTAAAGATGGGAAAGGATTGACTTTCACGAATGCCGGGAGGGAGAGCATTCCACAACCTGACCGCAAGCACAGAGAAGGAGTAGTTAAAGAAGTCGGTTTTGTGGGGGGTGCGAGGAAACTGTAGAAGGGAACTAATGTGGGACCTAGAGAGCTATAGCATATATCGTAATTTGAACAACAAATACAAACACTTATTACATCTGTAATAGTTTGAAAGGTGTGAGCAAAAACGTAAAGTTTTTTTTTTTCACTCAATACAAAACTTACAATTAGGCCTTATGTATTAGTACAGAGGTCCGAATCGCACTTGGCCGTTTTTAGGGTTCCGTACCAAAATGTTAAAAAAGAAACCCTTATGGTGAGCGATGTCCGTCCGTACGTCCGTCTGTATGTTTGTAATGGAGACATACATGTTTTAGTATCAAACCACAGGACATTTTGGTAGTGGTAGATCCTAAAGTGAAGGATCGCCTGGGGTGGTACCACCCTCTTATCTATTTCTGCCGTGAAGCAGAAATGCTTGCATTTCTGTGTTTCGGTTTGAAGGGTAAGAGAGCCAGCGTAATTTCCGGCACATGAGGCAATCCATCTTAGTCCTCAAGGTTAGCAGCGCATCAAAAACCCTGTAATATTAATACAGTGAGGTGAGATGTCTATGGGCGATGGTGACCACTTACCATCAGGTGGCCCGTTTGCTCGTCTGCTCTCAATATTTAATAATAAAAAAAAACATAAAACTTAATAAATAATATGTGTGAACAGCGAGCACGACTCTACCTTGGCACATATTATAAAGGTTGTTCATAGATTTAAAAACCTTTGCAGCCATCAGAGTAAAGTGAGAAAAAATAAGTAAATAATACGTTTGCAGCACGTTTTCATTGAGTATGAACTTGTTTTCAATGAAAAATAATCGCTCAGATTCTGCGGTTTAGAACCATATAGATTCGATTTATTTTTATTACATTGTACAACATGTCATCACATGTTGAACTTATAAATAAAAAGGTAAGCTTAGCTTAGCTATCATATGGTTTGTGGCCAACCCATTTGTCAGAGTTGTTCAGGCCGTCCGTAGACCTCTGACATGGCTTAACGACTGTTGTCGAACGACAACAACCGGGACCGACTGCTTAACGTGGTATCCGAGGCACGGAGGAGCTCAGACGAAATATGCCACTAGCGATCACCCATCCTGGTATCGACCGCGCCCAACGTTGCTTAACCCACATGATCACTTTAGAACCATGCTCGCAACTAGGCTACGAAAGGTGGTAACTCCTGATGTGAAGTCGCTTGGAGAGGTACCACCCTCTAACCTATTTCTGCCGCAAAGCAGTAATGCTTGCATCTCTGTGTTTTGCGCGCGTTTGTATCGCGTTTTCATCGATACAAACGCCAACAATCTGCTTTTTTGAGTTCTACGGCGCCGTAAACACGCAGTGTGCATAGGCCCTTACTCATCTGTGCGCGTTTTTGCCACGTATTATTTACCTTAGTTTTTCTCTGGTAATACCATTGTAATCCATAATTTCCTGAAAAACATACGTTTATAATCTTCATGTTTGCCTTCTTATCACGATAACCTTCTAACTGCAATCATAGTTAAGAGCAGTGCAAAGATGAGGTCGGTCATCTTATAAGGCAAAGTCTACACTTAGAGACGGTATACCTAATAATATACCGTCAGTTTCACGAAATTTAATTTAACTTAACTTTAAGTTAAATCTTCATTAAAATACATGCTGTCTCTTTCTACGCCATAGCTATAGCACAGGCTCTAGATAGAGATGAAACGAGACTTATGGAAGCCTTTACATTGAGAACTTTTCTGCAACTCACGATTAGTTTTTTATTAATGGAATAGTAAATGACATATTTACAGCAATCGACGTTTTTTAGATTCAAAATATTAATTCCAACTCAATTTCAGATCTCTACTTCTCATTTTTTTTTCTTTTTCTTTTTTCGAACTGACTAATGCTGTTGGTCGTAATAACCTTTACAGCTTCACCGGGGTTTTTGGGGCGAGCGCTAAGTGCGCTCCAACCTGGAGGAAGACTTAAAAACTACTACAAGAAGCGACTGCCTAAGGGCACCCAGGTGGGCAAGGACCTCGGCTTAGGACGTCGCTGGGGACGGAGGGGTCGGGGAGAAGCGGCCTGGAATATGCCGATAGCGCGTGTAAGCGCCAGAAACGGGTTAACCTAACCTAAGTGCGGTATGTGAACAACTGTCGGGTGGGGGAGTGGCTTCCGCAATGGAGATCGTGATGGCGTTTACATCTCATCATTTTCTGATCGCCATATCTACACGTACTTAACTATTTATAACTTCGCCTTATACTTCATCCAAAGCAATGGAAACTTGGCCTTACGATGCGCACGGCACTAATTGCAGAGCTGTTCGTAGATTGGACGATTTTCCATCTTTACCATTTACGGCAAATGTGCTCATAAACCGGCTATTTGTCGCTTTTATACACATACGAAAACTATTTATTGTATTTTATAGTACTAGTTTCCATAGAAAAATTACGCAGCGGTTGTAGTAGGCATTAATATATTTTTTATTAGGCAGTTATTTTTCTTTATAAATTATTTTGTTGCCTACTTACTCAGTTTGTAACTACTTACTCAGTAGTGAGCGTCGGTGGCCTAGTGGCTAGGACACCGGACTCTCATGCATTAATTAGGTCCGGGTTCGAAACCGTGCAGTGCCAATGAGTTTTTCGTATTTTTCGAAGACTTACGTACATTTACCGACTGCTTTAGAGCAGGAAAACATCGTGAGGAAACGTACACACTAAGATGACCAGTGTTTAAAATGGGGGACACAAAACATCCTCAAGGGTCGAAGTGCAGCTGGGGTAATTCGGGGCCTGGGCCTGGGGCCCCCCTATCATAAGATAAGATACTCAGTTTAGTACTTAGTCTTCATAATCTTTATTGTAAATTCATTTATTTGATAGCGACAGATGTTTAACATAAAATATCAATAATAAAATAAGTCCTTAATGTACACAAATAAAAATAAAATGTAACTTATAATATTTCTTAGATAAGCCCGTGTGGTAGGGTACCGAGGATGCTGGCGGCGTTGCCCCGCTGGATCGCTACGCTGATCCTTTGGGCCAGATAGCGGCCAGCCCTTGAGTCCCTCGTCGCATCAAACAAACCTTCTAATGAAATTTTTAATAAAAAATAATAATTGGCAATTTCATTAAAATATTCCACGAATACGGCATGAATGTGTAAAATAATTTCTCTGGCAACACTCGTAACGTTGCACCTAAATTAACACTTGTATAGACAAGTGAGAGTTAATTTTATCTTATTTGAATTATCTTAGAAATAGTTCTAAGATAATTCAAATAAGATGAAATTAACTTCCTATACGGGTAAAATTTAATTATAATATTTCGATAAACTTAAATTGTTCCTTCCAAAGTTAAAGATGACTATCTTATCTTATCTTATGATAGGAGGCCGGGAATAACCCCAGCGGCACTTCGACCCTTGATGATCTTTTGTGCCTACCCTTACACACTGGTAATCTCAGTGTGCAGGTTTCCTCACGATATTTTCCTTCACAGATTTCTTTAACAGATTTTTTAGGTTTGCTATTTTGAAATGGTCATATGATGCCATGATATCATCACAATTAAAAATTAAATTAATTCAAATAACGAGAAATTTGTGATATCTTCAAAAATGACGTTTCGTTTTCTTTTCTGTTTACGGAGTACGTGGCTCCATCTACGCAACGCTTTGCGTTTTATGTCCAATTCAGTGGCTCGCTGTCATTGCTCACGTCATTGTTCTAGAGGAGAGGGGGCATGTAATCCGATTTCTGAGACTGAAATGAATTATGCTTGTTTTTATTTACTTACATCATCAAAATGCATCTTGACAATGTGTCGTCGTAGGAGTAATTTACCTTGGCGCGTACTAGAGCAAAGCGTTTCTCGGCAAGTCAATAATCAGGAAGTCATATATTACCTACAGCGGAACAATTGTGAGGAAGAAACTGATCATTATTTATTCATCATAATGAAAGGGAAAGGCAAGAAAAAATGGTATAATTATGAATGCTTGCATATGGTTAAACGTCTGTCTTATTTGCATGTCTGTTGAGGGTAAATACCTACAATTGTAATAAATAACAATAGAATGGATGACTAGTGCGGGAAAGACCAAATTATTGCAACGAGTGTTATCGCAAAGCGAGCTGCATTGCAGGCGAGTGTTTTGGACGGATACACGAATGCGACCCGGTCTGCTCGCACGTGATAGACATGATTATTTGTTACACCTGTGAAAAAAGGATAAAATAAAATTAAATGCTTAACTAAAGCAGTCCATGTAGTCCACAATTAGGCACTGAAGATAAAAATAATATTAAACAAGTACATTATAAAAATAAATAAACAAAAGTAATTAAGTTTGATGAAGGTGGTGTGCAGCACCGGAAAAATTATAAATAATTATTCTTAATCATTTATATCCATTTGTTCCATATTATTCATAATATAATATGTTCATGGGCACGAATGACTGTTTTATTAATTAGTTAATATTAATTAGACGTACTTACAACCTCTTTAAATATATGAAACATTATTTTTTAATTTTCTATCATAAAATAATTATCATCACGTCCTTTATTTTATTATATAATATATAAAAATTGTGACCAATAATATACAAAATTACTAATCTTTTTTTTAGGTACCTACTTGTATCATCTTCTTTATGTAATAATAATCGGGTTGTGGCTATGTAGTCATTTTGGGATAGTGGTCATTTTAAGAAATGATTATTCTAGAAAAGAGGTCATTATGGAACCAAGCGCTCTCAGTAATTTCAGCATATTTACTAGTATTAATATTCTAGTCTGGCCACACATGGTTAGATTCACTTTTACTATTAACATGCACGCAATGCGGTGAAAACAATTGATTTGTCTGTCTGTATGTATTATGTATTGTGTGTCCAATATCAATGCAAAGTACATACACTTTCACGGGCATTGCAAAATACTTTCTGTGTTCTTGAACTTGTGTTTTGCATACATCCTATACATTTACCTTTCCAGTGAGTATACGTGTGCATATTATTATACAGAGCATAAAAAATATGACGTGTTTAATGAAAGAAAAGATTGTTACTTTAAAAAAGCACTTGTTTCAATATGTGCATATATAAAGTCGGCTTGTCCACTAAAATCAAGACCTTTGTCGTATCTACAAGTAATGTGTTCAACCGTCCAACTGAATAAGTTACTTCATTATGCTCTAAATCAAACAAGTTGTTTTTTCAGTGCAGTAAAACGACACCCTCTTAACAATTCCATTAAAATCCTGGTCGGGCTATAAAATAACTTTTGCCAGGTATTTTATTGCTAAGATTCGGAACAGCAAAGCAAGCATTGATGTTTTGCAGTAATGTAATAGGCTAGACAGCAGCAGCCTATTAATGTCCCCACTGTTGGGGCACAGGCCTCTGTTGGGGCACAGGCCCTTGCACAAGAGGGAACGGGCCATGATCCACCGAGCGGGCCCAATGCTGATTGGTGGATTTCACATACCTTCGGAAGCTTTTCATTTGTCACTGTCAGTCAATAACAATTCACGGGTCAAATTGTATCTAAAATCAAATAAATGCGTAGATAAAATGGGATAAAACATAATTTGCGATCTCGCTCATACATCTACGAGTAAAGGGTCTCGTGGAATTTCGTAAAACAAACTGCAACACTAAACGTTGACAGTTTTACGGCTCTGGCTACCAGCCTTTTTGACATAAAAAATGGCCACTTCATACAGCGCCATCTAGCGAGCCTCTTGTAACCAATCGGAAAACCTCTCATTGCAATAAAAATAATCATGTCAAAAACAATAAGAAATACTACAAATGGAGTGGATCCGGTAACCTAACCTCCAATTGCAATTGGAATGCAAGACATAGGCATTCCTGATGCACACGACTCTTCCTTAAACTCGACGTTGGTAAACTGATTTTTTCAAAACACACGCCAAAACGTTCAAGTTATTTTCAAGATTCTAACACGGTCATTGGACAAATTGCAGTGTTAATCACTAGCAGGGGCCATTCAGTAAAGGAAAAAAAACAATAAAAATGAGAATTAGTAATAATAATAATAGTTTAATAGAAATTCAACAGACAAATACTCTTGTCTCCATAAAAACAAGTACAATGTATGTACATGAAATTTCATTTTAACCTGTTTTATTTTTGAAGTCTCAAATCTTAACATTCCAGTGAGCGTGTAATTCGAAACTCGTTTGGTTCCCAATATTACGGGACAGTCGCACACAGAAGTGAATAAGTATAAAAAAGTAAAATACGACAAGTAACGTGTGTTTCGTGAACATTTGTAGGTAGCAGAAATAACAATTTGCTCAGCCAGTCTATAACTAAACCATCCAGAGACCACAGAAATTGAAATATCACTTTTATTCAGTTTGAGAATAGCTTTCCACCAAAGCTGTGCGAGGAAGTGAGCGGTGAGCGAGGAAAAAATCCGCCAATAGGATCGCTCCATTTTAATTGTGACGTGATAATGAGGCGATCCTTATTGGTGGTTTTTTCCTTCGCTCACCGCTCCGCCTCCTCGCACAGCTTTGGTGGAAAGAGACCTTTTGGGTCCAATAATATTTTTTTTATATCACCACAAAAATGAGGAACGGGATTGTTTATTTTACTTTAAAAAAAGTTACTAACTTACCCACCCGCACATTATAGCGTAGTCTATTAAGTGAGTTATGGAACCCCATTTTCGACAGTAAGTAACACTAAAGTCATACTCTTTACTAATGACATCTCTTTTCTACGTATTTCTGTTGCCTTACGTAGATTTTACCCAACACAGGCGGAGAGATCGACTTGATGGACTCTACAAATTAAAAATAGTACCAATACAGTGAAAAAATTGCTGGCCGTCTCAATCCGTCGTCATTGTTAGACCACCACCAGATTTATAGTTTTAAAAAAAAAAGTGAAGTCTATACTCTTCTCTCTTCTAAGTCATCTTCTATTTTCCTCATTGCTGAGGGTCGTGATCATTCTAAGGAATTAATCACATAGATCGACTCTCGTGGCAGATTTAATGGTTTGCCATTGCCTTCCCCATTTCACACACTGGTTATCTCAGTGTACAGGTTTCCTCACGATGTTTTCCTTCACCGTCAGAGCAGTCGGTAAATGGACGTAAGTCTTTCGAAGAAACCGAACAACTCATTGGTACATGACATTGCATGGTTTCGAACCCGGACCTCCCGCATGGGAGTCCGATGTCCTAGCCACGGCGCCACCGACGCTCCAAAGTCTATACAATAGCTTACATATTTATACGATACCGTAAAATTATTACTTAACTTTGACACATTTCAAGATGTAATGAGCATTTATTAATTACGTAAATAACTTTAGTAGGTGTCTATTTAACCTGTTGAAGTTAATAACATTTTGAGTCAGCCCTTATCTGATAATATGAAACACTTACTGTTTTTTGCTAAGTTGGCTCTCAAATGACTGACTCTAATAATACTTGAGCTTCCCTTCCCTTTTGTTAGTGACCCTAACGAGGCTGACATGGTCACCTTGTGTACCAAAGCCTCAAAACTGAGATTTAAAAAATAATAATTCATATGTAATTGTATAACTTAAGTTAGTTATGCATTTGTTTTATAAGTCCGCTTAATAAAGAATTTTATAAAACCAAAATCAAAACCAGTTTTATAAACATTATGTCATCGTCTGTACTTTTGGGTCACCTTTTTTCGAAACAGGTAGGTGTGTCTGGCACGTTAATGGTGCAGGTTCGATTCTTGATCGCGTGCCTCGATGTTTGGGCATTGCGACCATCATTTCTTACATTTTGAAGGAATGACAACCTTATTTCATTGAAATAAGACACAATCCTGTTAGACGATCATCCTGCTCCTTTTGTGATAAGATTAAGTACTATCTGAGCTATTATAAACGTTAATGCAAAGGAAAAGAGAATGTTTTACACACAGGGTCGACCGTACCTGCTTTGTTATTCTTTTTGACTATGTTTATTTATATTTTTTGAGATTAGATTTTTTTTACAAGAGGTGATGGAATTTGCCTAACGTTTTAGGTGATATGCGTCTACATCGCCTAATGAAGGTAAATGTGTGAAGCAGACATTTTTATTATTATTTCATCTCTTATAGATAAAAAAATATATCTCCCTACCTTCTAAGTTTATGATTTGTATTATAATAATTAATCAGCAGAACTATGATAATGAATTATTTTTAAATTAATTATAATTATTACTGAGTGTGTGTAGGTAAGTATAAGCATACTATTATTTATTCTTTGGTGGTGGTCTAGTGGATAGGACGCCAGACTCCCATGCGGGAGGTCCGGGTTCGAAACCATGCAATGCCATGTACCAATGATTTTTTCCAATTTTTTCGAAGACTTACGTACATTTACCGACTGCTTTAACGGTGAAGGAAAACATCGTGAGGAAACCTGCATGTCTGAGGAAATTAAAAGTTTCCGAAGGCGTGTGAAATCCACCAATCAGCACTGGGTCCGCGTGGTGGATCATGGCTCGTAACCCCTTGTGCAAGGGGTGGCCTGTGCCCTAACAGTGGGGACATTAATAGGCTGATGATGATGATGATATGTTATCAGTTTATAACCATATAACTCAAGTCATTTTGGGCAAATGAATATTCTGCACCCATCATATGCTATAGATTTCCGTTTTCCCACTTCACTACTCTATGCTGAAAGATATCGAAACGTGCTAAAAATTCAAATGCAAATGTATGCAGCTATTGCACTGTTTACTCCATACCTAAAGTAGATTTTATTATTTGACGGACCTGTCACTTTAGACAGGTGCTAATGTCACTTTGACAAATAATGTTGCCATGATTAATGTAAAATTGATGAGTTCAGTTCACTTGTGAATCAGTACCCTTAGTTCACCCAAACAGTAAGCCAAAAAGATAGCGTTAAATTATATATTGAAAGAAGACGGATTTCGCTCCCATACAAAGTGAGTTTTAGCGATTTAACTTTTTAATTTACAAAAAAAAATCACGACATTACAGAAGAAAATGAAATATACTTTGATTGGTGAACTATTGGTCAGTGATTGAACTCGATCTTTGATCACGACACTTTTTATTTCATCAAAAACTGGCAACACAGGAAACGTCAGTTTAGTCCGTCTAATAAAAATACCCAAGGCCATTAAATTAAAAAAATACTACTTTAATTATTTTTCTTGCGTTTTGGCCAAAGATTGTTTATCGTATTGCTGAGTCTGCTCCTGTAGATATTATTGAAAGATATTTGCGGAAAAGTACATACTAATATGTCGAGAGCACTTCGTGAAATTTCCTTTACAATTACCTTTTATAATTTCCTTTACAATTACAAATAAACAACAAGATAAGACAGTCCTTTTGGTCAGATAACAAATCTCTGCCTATTTTTTATCGTCTTAAATAAATAAACCGAAAGTAAATAAAATCAGAACTGGCCTCTTTAAAAAGGTAAATATTTAAATGGCAGACCTGCTTAGTTATCTGTGTATACTACTGAACAACTCTAAGCTATCACATGGCTGTCACCGCGCCCCGCGCCTGCCATGCCGCACTCTATATGACGAGTCTCATTTGTTTGTTTGTTTGTAGTCTCTTTATGGTACACAAAAAAATACACAGAAAATTAAAAAAAAACATTAAAATATGTACAAAGGCGGGCTTATCCCAGCCAACCTTAGATTTGTAAACAGTTTTCTAAATAATTTATGTCGTAACGCAGTTATTGTAGCATATTTTATTGTTTACTGATTTACATACGTCGGTGTTTTTACACCAATTAATTGGTAGTAAATATTTACAGTAGTTTACATTCAAAACATTTCATCGCCAACTGTACCACCGGGATGGGGGAGGGGTGAATCTTGAGGAAGCGGGGGCAGGGAGAGTGACCGCTTGGAGTTGCCGCATAACAGGTACAGGCAAACGCAGCCTAGCTGTTAATGTTATCTAGTTAAAGCGCAGAACCAGGTAACGTTATCTAAGAGGTGGTTGACCTCAGATAAGCTCCATTAGCGTAGAACATAGGACAGGAAAACCTTCAAGTTGTTAGCGGTAGAATATAAAAGGCACATAGATAATATATACCTTATAGACTAACATACATAACATTATATAAGTAAAAAGTATTCATTTTGGTATGTGACTTGAGATTGTGATAGGGTTTTTTTTCTTCGCCTCGTATAACTACGAAAACTACCCCTTCAGGCCAGAAGTCCGCACTGATAGGTCTTCTATTTAATTTGTGAAAATAATGGGAATAACTTTGTTTAGGTGAATAAGCTTAAAAGAAAAAATCAAAAGACGAATAAATAAAATGAAAATGAAAAATTAAAGGAAGAAAATGCACAAATAACGAAAGAAAGCAATGCTTGCTTGCTTGCTTGCTTGCTTGCTTGCTTGCTTATCGTATGGTTAGTGGCCAACCTATTTGTCAGAGTTCTTCAGGCCGCCCGTAGGCCTCTGACATGGCTTAACGACTGCTGTCGAACGACAACAACCGGGACCGATCTCCGAGGCACGGAGGAACTCAGATGAAATATGCCACTAGCGGTCACCCATCATGGTACCGACCGCGCCAACGTTGCTTAACCTTCACGATCACTTTCGGACCGTGCTCGCAACTCGTGGTAACTCCTGTTGTGCAGGATTGCTTGGAGAGGTACCACCCTCTAACCTATTTCAGCCGTAAAGCAGCAATGCTTGCATCTCTATGTTTATCATCTAAGCGCGCTTCTTGCGCGCGTTTGTATCGCGTTTTCATCGAAACATGCCTCAAGCCAACGCCAATGGAGACCTATGTTCGAGTTGTGGTCGATTGTACCGCATTTCATTGAGAGGGCAATAAAGGCAGTTGTGATAATGACAAGCACACCGCCATTTTTATTAGGTATCGCTGAGCACGGCCCACGCTACTATTAGAGCGATCTTGCGAAATTCACACAAACTGCACAGCCTGAGTGTAGCGATAGCATAAAAACACCTAGGCTTCTAAGGTGGAGATGGTTGAAAAGTAAATACATTAGAATATAAGGAAAGAAAGAAATAATTTATTTCCATTTTTAAGGGTCTTATCGCTGGGAGCGATCTGAGTATTAGTAAATTATTCATAAATTAAAAGTTTAATTATTTTTTTTACTTATTTACAACTTAAAATTATTTATATTATAATTACAGAAGGAAAACATAATATACAAGAGAAAATGTACATAAATTAAATTAATGATAATTAACGACAGGCCAAATACATTTTTAATAGCCAGCCAAAATACATTTTTACCAAAAAAATCGGTTCAAACATATTCTAATTGAATCAAAAAATTCGAATCGAAATTTTGACAAATTTTTAATCAAAAAGTGTTACAGATTTGAGGTACTCGTAGGTAAGTAATTGAAGCGTCGGTGGCGTCATGGCTAGGACGTCGGACTCCCATGCGGGAAGTCCGATTTCAAAACCAGGCAATGCTATGTACCAATGAGTTTTTCGGTTTTTTTAAAGATTTACGTACATTTACCGACTGCTCTGACGGTGAAGGAAAACATACTGAGATAACCAGTGTGTGAAATGGGGAAGGCAATGGCAAACCACCCCATTAAATCTGCCACGAGAGTCGTTCTATGTGATTAATTCCTTAGAATGATCACATCAGCAATGAGGAAAAGGACTTAGAAAAGAAAAAATTCTTTTTTACATTTGTATTTATTAATTCTATGGGTTGCATTTTGATATAGTATAATTTAGTACCTAGATTATTTAGTTTGTTTTAGTTTTTTTTTACATTTTTTGCCTGAATTAATCGATTTATTATTATAATCTATTATTATTGCAGCGTTCTTTGCCGACCGTACAACCAACAAATTGTTGCATACGAGCCGATTGCTCACGCGAGGTATACCAGTATCATGCTCTCAACTGGTCCAAGGTTCGATGCTCGGGCACGCACAAATATCTCTAATAACATTCCACACCACTGCGGGATATTAGCCTTTACTTGTAACCAGTAATTGGTGTTGATTATAACGACCAAAAGAAATAACTTGTACATAATCAAGGCTTATGTACGATGTAAGGCAATTTATCTACAAGTTAATTTACGTTCACATTATGTAACTTTTACAAATACAAATAAATTTATTTTGCAACTTAAATTACAAAAAGTGGTTGTTGCTCTAAGTCCCGCACTAGGATACCCTGTGTCGCGGGATTTAGGCTCTTCTATGTAGGTACCATTGTGATATATAAAGGGATAAAATGATAATAAACATTCGAATATAATTTTAAATTAAAATAAGATACTACGATGTAAGCATGTCCGCTGGAGTGAAAGTGTGCGTATTGGTGAGAGGATGTGGAAAGGTGAGAGTGTGTGGGAGTGTGTGTTTGTAGGGTGAGAATGAGGGTCCATGTGAGGGTGTATGAGTGTGTGTGTGTGTGTGTGTGTGTGTGTGTTTGCTCATTCTACATTTTCAGTGCTGTCATAGTCCAAGGTTGCAAGCTAGGTGGTTAGAGATTGTTTGCACCTATATCGTATTAAACTTAAACAAGATTGTTTTTTTTAGAGTTTAACACATTTTTAAACAGATTATAGTAGCTTTTATTAAGAAAATATTTATACATAAAATTGTTAGGTTTGCACAGTGAAACTAAATGTTGAAAGGTCGATTTTTTTTAAGTGAAACTTCTTTGTTTTCGGTCTACACTAGCGCCAAGTGAGCGACATAAAATGTAAAGTAATTTAAAATTGTTATATCTCGACCACCAACAGAGCTTATTTAAACAAATGATAATTGATCATTCTAAGCATAAATAAAGCATGACTGCGGTTTTTGAGGCAAGGAAGTTCCTTCGGTTATATATAGTTGCATAGTTTAATATTATTTTCCCAGTAGCGTAATGGATATTCTGATTAACATCTATTAATAATTATAGAGTGCACATAACAGGGCATTAATACCGCTTTATCTAATTCAAGGCCCAAGCCAACTTCCTACGAATAAATCTGGCTAGATCACTAGGACCGGTCTAGGGACTAGCCTAGGTAACGGTAAGGCTTGATACCTAGGCTGTGGATAAAACTAAATGGATTACTGCAAAATTAATAGGATAGCGACTCCAGCTTAAGATGAAGTAATATCTCATTAATATGCTATCGTCGCTGTTGAGTGAAACCATCGATTAATGCATTTCTACCACCTTGAAAGAAGTCGTCGCGTCGTCAGAAACACCACTGAAACTAGCGTGTATCTTCGAAAAATTGAAATTCAACTAAAAAAATTAAAAGTAATTACCGAGGTTGGCACTCTACAGTGACGTAGGTACTTACTTAATAGATTTTTACTATCGCTGATGTAATGATCTTATTAGATCATTTTCTTATCTTATTAGATCGTTGTAGGTAAAGAGATGCGTAAGTACTACATCCACATTACATAATAAAGTGTTTTAATATAGACGAAGCACCTTTTAACATCTCCAAATCTAGAAAAAAATCTAAATTAAATTCTACAGGATCTATATTCATTTTACTGTGAGTTCTATATTCATGTTACTGTGAGTATCTTCAATCTGAATGGCCAATTGTTTCTTTTTAATTTTTTCAACTAATCAGGTTTCATCATAAGATACAGATTATATTGGTGTTATTTTGATCCCATCCTCGTCGCCAAAATGTAGTATATTTGGGACGGAAAAGCGAGGACAGTGAAAAGACAATGCTTTGTCTGATAAGTATTTTATTTATTTTAGCGGCCTTAACAGCTTTCTACTAGTTTTTTAACTGACTGGCGAAAACTCGACTACCCTCTCGTACAATGATAATAGGTAGTGTGCAACTACCTACACATACACTATATATCTGCGAATCGGAAAAATGACGGATCGGTTGCAGTTTTGTTATAACTTGAAGATACAATCTGATAAACTTGAAGAAATGGAGAAACAAATTTGCTGGCTGCTGCTACGTACTGTGAAGTTGTTGATAAACACACAGATAAAAAATTCGAGCTGACCCAAAAGATTATAGATAGATGCTGTAATCTTAGGTAACCATACTCTCTATAAAATACTTAAAGGATAAATCTGACTCAACTCCCATCTGCTTTTTCGTAACCTAAATTGTAAGAAACAGTGTTTCAGCAAGAAATGAAAAACAAAGTGTATTGCTCTACCTTTACTTTAGTCTTTAATGAACTTGTGAAAACCTTGGTACCGAGGTGCGCGAGCGCAGGACGCTGTCATCGACCGCGCCCGTTACTCTAGGTTACTTTATGCTGAGGTGTTGGCAAAGACTAGTTTATTTACTCAATGCACTTCATTAGATAGCACAGTTTGCCTTTCTGAAGATTTAAGTAGGCTATGTTAATGATGATCTTCACTGGTTTTGTGCTCATAACTTTCTGGCCCAAATTAGGTATAAACTTATAAATAAATAAATTGATTGAATTGATTCGTTTAGTCACAAAATATCCAATTCTCAAAACGTCCAGCAGTCGCAAAATGTCCATTTCTCAAAATGTCTAATTCCCAAATGTCCAATTCTTAAAAAGTTAAATTCGCAAAATGTCCAATTTTCCATTGATTAGTTTGATGAAAACATGTAACACGCAATACATTAAAGTTACTGCTACGATTTTTATTTAAAGATATAGTATACTTACAAAGTTTATCCATGGATTACAGGATGCATCTCACTTATAGTTGTTAACATTAAAAAATACAAATAAGAAAATCGGGCGCAATAACGCGCCTTGAGGAAGCCTATATTATATATAAACTATGGAGTATGATAATGATGTACTGAAAACAGAACAAGCGCCTCACAGATCTTAAAGACCTCTACTCTTTGCCCAATTAGATCCGTCGAGGCAGTCATAGTCATGAATAGCAGACGTGATTCGATTCCAAAAGTTTTTGCCTCCATTAACGCAACAACACGATTGCGTTACGGAATGTTTTCGGCTATTCGCTATGCTGGGAAACCTCTATTCAAATATTATACGTGTCCAAAGCTATTGCGGGCGAATTAGTCTGAGACAAGACTTTTCGTCAATTTACGTTTTTTTAAACATGGCTTGACCTTTAGCTTAGACCTGTCTATTTTTACTTTCATTAATTTTATGGATGTCGTAAAATTTTGAGTGCGTAATGTCGAATTCTTGTAAAAACTTTCGGTACGAGTATGTGGAATATACGTACAATAGGTAGATAGAACGTATCTAAGACTTTAAAAAATATTTTACCCAAGAATAAATGATAGGAAAAGAATTCGGAAACATCTTATGATAAGGTAATCTCGATGACTATTTGTATATTTTTCATAATCCACACGAGATATTTATTGCCAAATTCTTCTCTTATCGATAAAATCACATTCCGCTGTTATCTGAAGAATTTTCATCACATGCCTTACATTGGTTATTTTTGTTGTAACATTATCAAGCAATGTGCAATAATTGCAAATTGTCTTTGAAATTAAGAAGACTGCAATCAGGCATTATCTTTGACAAGCTAGTTGCTTGCTTATCGTATGGTTAGTGGCCAACCCATTGTCAGAGTTGTTCAGGCCGCTCGTAGGCCTCTGACATGGCTTAATGACTGCTGTCGAACATCAACAACCGGAACAGACTGCTTATCGTGCTTTCCGAGGCACGGACAAGCTAGTCATTTTAAGGAATCACTAAATTCTTGATTTGTTCTCTTAACACGTTTAAATCCACAAACTTTTGCTTTGATAAACGTTTTAAATTAATTCTAAAGTAAACTATCTCCGTTCTCTATGCGATTTGAAGTATCTTGGCCTCCATCAACAACAAACGCCACCCACTGGTTCTTAATTGTCAATTTTATATTGTCTTTAATAATCAACAGTAGACTAGCATCTCTTCCTGAATGTATTTAAATCTTTGACAAGCTACATTAGTAATTCATTTTCGTCCAATATTAAGATGCAAATTCGTCCTCAGGCATGTCAGCTATGCTCGTAGGCGGTTGAGTGGATATTCAATTAATATTCAATCAATGATCCGCAGACAAATTGTTGATTGATTGAGGGACGTATCTATTGTGGTTCCAGCCTCCATCAAGGTGATTCATTACTAAAGGAATGTCTGTACACCTCTTGTCAAATTTATCTTATCTTGTAAGGTGACTACTTACTCTCTGTGTTCATCAACACATTTGCTTACACGGTTAATGTCATGGATGTTTCTAGTGTTCGTTGCTTTGATCATATTTTCGCACTTTTTAATTACTTTCCTGTATAGAACAATCGATTCACCAAAGATTTTGAAATTCACCGCTACTAGTTCGATTTGTACGAATAACTTTTTGTTTTGTACTGAAAAGAGTGAAAGTATTGTCGTACTCTAATTGACTGGCCTCAATATTGATGTTGTTATAATTTTAAGCTTCCTTAATTAATATCGCTTCTGTCCCGTCATCCTCACAAAGAAGTAAATTATTTTAGCAGCAGTTTATCTTTATCCTACGCTGGAAATAGAACTGTGACAAGGGGTATCATTAAGCTGTAATTTTTCGGTAATCTTCTTCTTCTCTGAATTTAAGGCCATGCCGTTAAATGAATTTAAGAGGAAAATGTATATTTGGTTGATGAATAATTGCTTCTACAGTGTTAAGGAATTTATTGAACACAAAGTTAGTACTTAATAATATTTGATATAAATTATTTGACATTTCAATTAAATTGACATGTAATCACTATATTAATATTACTTGTAAATAGTTCTTGTAATCTAAAGCGTATTAGGTAGCTTCGTATTTATTTTATTTTAATTTTATGTTATCTATTATATAAATTTGCACACCACAATGTGGTAGGATATACTGGAACTACCTATGTAATTTTAAGATCCTTCATAACGTATATTCTTGCAAATAAAAATTCATTTCATTTCGGCTCCCTACATCTAGTCACTGCTGATGCTGTAAAGTATTTACTTAGGTGTGTTCTAACACCCACCAAGTAATTAAAAAACCGGCATTTCCAAAGATGTCATAACATTACAAGCGAGTTTTAACTTAGACTTAGAACCGATATAATTAGGTTGGTCCATCCGTTCTTTCTTACGTCAAGTTATTAGTTATACCAATATCGAGGTCACAGTTAATGTTGCAAACGTGATAAAAATACTATTAGCCGTCTGTTAAGGCGCTGACCGTTACGATAACATAGAAACGAACCTCGGACACTTTAACGGTATCGGTGTTAAGATATTGAATGCGGTATGCAAGAATTAGGAACCTGTTATTGGAAACTGCAGTTAGTGGAGGTCCTAGGTCCGGAGTTAGAGTCAGAATACGTCTAATTTGAAAATTAGAAAGCTGACTACTGTATGAAAAAATGTATAAAGGATAGGAACAAGTCATATTGGATATAAAATTTTGTTTATTCTTTGTACGCTTTATGAAAAAAATGAAGAAAATAACTTTTAAAATGAGTAGGTAGTTTATAAAGGAATTCAATTAGAATGATGAACTCATGGTAAAACAATGGAGATATTACAATTAGTTGGCAGTACCTAGTAACAAGATTACAAATATTGACACAATTTCTCATGAATTTGGTTTCGTAAATGGCGTTTCTTGGTTGCGGAGGCCAAGATCCACTTTGGGTCGCTGATCCAGCAGTTTTTTATGAAATAAAACGCTAGGTCATCATCAAATACGGGGTTAAAGAATAAGTTTGAAGACAAAAATTCCTTGATGTCAATCAAATTTTCTTTGTACAAAGAATGCAATGATCAATACAAACTAGGGATGTTACAGAGATTCGACTCCGACTCCGAAAGGTCGGAACTTCCGATTGATTTTACACCTCCGACTCCGACTTCGGCTCCGATAATTGTAAATCGGAGGTTATACCGAAGATTTGTGAGCAAACATATTCAAATATCAATATTTTATGAAATAAAGGAATACACAAAGGAATATGTTTTATTTCCTCAAACGTCATCATCAAAAATATTGGCCAGTTCGGCTATAAAAATTTAAAAACGGTTTAAAACATCTCTCTTCTACCTCCGACTCCGGTTACGACTCCGGTTCCGACTCCGATAAATCAAATTTAAAACCTTCGGTTTCGACTCCGGTTCCGGTAAAACCACCTCTGTAACATCCCTAATACAAACTTACTGATTGACGCTACAATAGTAATTTAAAAAAGCTGTGAACATTGTAACTATAAGAGATTCTCTCTCACATGCCAAGGCATTGAGGTCATTAGCGAAACAACACACAAACATATGCAAATGCCACTCATGACGGAGTGTGATAGGTATTCGTGCCGGCAACAAGGACATGGGCTTATGGCTGAATGGGTTTATAGAATGTATGTGAATTTACATCCTAACGACCTCCCACTGCTTTGCCCCTTACCTGTAGAATTTTTGCCACCTGATGGGGTATTGCACGTGTGTTGCCGGCCGTGGAGGAAGAGAACTTTTTAATATTCTTTTTGAAGCATCCCATGTCGTAGCGCTGCGGGAAAACGTCGGGTGGAAGAGAGTTCCTCATTTTACAGGTGCGTGGCAGAAACGCTCGTGTAAAACGGGTCGTGGAAACACCCAAGGCTTCAGAAAGTGCGGGTGAAAATTGAGCCTCCGACGAGTGGTGCGATTCAAAAAAGTAGACGACGGCACCTAGTCAAATAGTTCTGAAGAGAACTCCCCATTATATACGTGATAGAAGACGCAGAGAGAGACAATGTATCTCCTTAAACTGAGTGAGAGGCTCTAAGAGGCTCTAGAATTTGACTAATGGCGAAAAGTAAAGGAATGATTAACAACGAAATAGACAGATAATTTTGAAGGAAGGCGGCACAAAGACCCTATTACACAAAACCGAGGTCCAAGCGGCTTCGCCTACTGCTGGAGGAATGCTGAGATCATTTGGTAGCGTTGTAGCTACTCGTAGCTAGGATGCCAGACTAACAAGAGATCCGGGTTCGAAATTATGCAATGTCATGTACCAATGAGATTTTAGATTTTTCGAAGACATTCGAACGGTGAAACTAGAAAACCTGCACACTGAAATAACCAGTGTTTGAAATGGGGAAGTCTAACAAGGGATTTGTTTTATATGAATAATTCAATAGAAAGATTACATACGACCTTCATCAATGAAGAATACGACTCAGAAGAAGAGAAGGAACGCAAAAAGGAGAGCAGACGAATATAACCCTGGTGGTAAGTGGTCACCGTCGCTCATGGACACCTCAACTCTCTATAATGTTGTTAGAGGGTTTTCGATACGCTTCTTCTAAAAGCTTACATGGCCTCATGTGCCGGTATAATTACCCTGTCTCTCTTATACACTTCAAACCGGAACACAGCAGTGCAAGCATTGCTGCTTTGCGGCAGAAATAGGAAAAAGGGCGGTAACGCTCCGGATTACACTGCACAACGTCCATAAATAGAGATATGACCCATAACAAGAGGGTCTTATTGTGTTACAAGGTGAAACACTTGCTACGCACAATGGACATCTTTTACGAGAACACAAGGCACCTCGCTAGATGACTAGACCACAGCGTTACATAACATGCAGTTTCATTCAGTGTAACATTTAGACGTTTTAGCGCAGACACGTAAAACGGCTCTCTTACTTAGAGACAAATCGCTAAAATGTTTTATTATACTTAGGTACTGACATGTTTTCAAGCGATATCATTTGGATTGAAAATACAAAATAATTTATTTACCACAATAATTTTACAATTGTTTTTAAGTTTACTATTGGACCCCGCACTAGGGCGACTCTGTGTCGCGGCGATCCTTAAATACATTTCCAATATGTATTAATGAACTATTATTGAAGGGAATTCAATTATTTATCCGTTCTTATAATAACGCGATCCCTTTGGATTTTGGTAAAATTTCTGAAAAAGTGCAAGTGTAGGAAAAGATACCGTCAGTTGATCGAAAAGTCTTTAAAGTTAAGTCTTCATTGAAATACATTACTATTAGTCTCTCGCCATAGTTGTAGATAGACACGAGACGGAAGGCTTAATATTAGGATTCTTGCAATTCACCCTTACTATAAATGTCGTAATGTCCGTTACGACATTAAAAATTATAACCGATAGTCGATATGATACAAAAAAATCTCCCGATTTTTTTTATTTTTTTTCGTTTAAACACTCTTTATACCACAAAGACACACTTTATACCCTAAGACGGAAAAAACCACAACATACTAAAATAAGGTGTGTCTTTTTTTGATAAAATGAAATAAATTTTTGGTGGGATTTGTCTTCTAGCACCCATTTTACATGTAAGCACTCGAACTCCAATGATAATCACAAATTGTGGTGTTGCTTAGATAAGAATAGTTGCAATACCAGACTAGAGGCTAGAGGCAAGAGGCTAGTAAACAATCAGCATTGCTGAGAGGCGAGTGGCTAGTGGGCTGGGCGCCCTCCACTCAAGGTGAGGAGGTTGAGTGACCGGTCGCATTCCTTTTGACTCACCGATTATATTCGTTTTTGTGCCTGCTGTGCTGTTGCTAGATGAAAGGCTTCTGATATCATAGGCGTAACTGATATCATAGGTATCTACTTGTGTAACTATCATCTGAAATTTTCTGCTGAAAGTTTCTTGCGCCGCTTCTTTCCTTTCAGCTACAGCACCTTACGAAGCGGTGGTAGAGTAAAACATGAAGTTGTAAAACTGTACTTTAAGGTGCTTACTTACTATAAAAAATTTGATTGTTTGATTGATCAACCCGTGTCTGTCCACTGCCGGACATAGGCCTCTCCCAGGGCGCGCCACATTACTCAGTCCTCCTTCTCATCCAACCATCGCCAGCAACCTTCTTTAGGTCTTCGGTCGATATCATAGGTATATTCAAAGGTAATGTGGTCGAAAAATGATATTTTTTTATCGATGGTGTTATTTAAAATCCCGACTGGTCTTAAGAGTTGTCAAGAGGATTCCACTGGTGCTTTTACATGCATATTTTACATTATGGAGTTTGCTATGAAAAAAATTGTTCACATTACAAAAAAAATCTATGTTTATACGAGTATATAACTAGTGTGTACTTGTTTTGTCTAGACGAAGTGAAATTATATTTAAGTTTATAATATCTATGAACACTTTGATTCCGTGTTAAAATTTTTGCTTATATGTATTTTTATCTATTTGTAAACTGTTTGTGTTCCTTAATAAATAAATAAAAAAGAAATCATAAAAATAAAATTCCACAAAATGGCATCCTACATTTTTGATTTTCATTTAAACGCGCAAATGATAATGAAACGTGAAAGCGATTTCACTTTGAATATACTTAATGAATCTACATTAAACAGCCAACCTGAACAGGTCTAAATGGTTCCACCAGTTGTACGTAAAGCGACGATTTTCTGCCTTTCGAGACAGTTGACCGCGGCGAAAGCTATGGCAAGGTCGGGGTAACTAATGATAAGTGAGGTAGAATGTGTAAGGTGATGGGAAAGGCTGTATCTACTCTAAGGACATACAGGTAGTCATGGTAATGACGGTGGATGGTAACAATTTCTTGAAAGGAAGTTTTAACTGTGTACTTACTAGAAGGGGTTATGAATAGGGATAAAAAAGTGATCATTTTGCGATAGAACCTTTTGTGAAATGGACATTCTGAGAAAAGAGCATTTTGCGAAAGAAAGTTTTTGAAAAATGGGAAATTCTCTACATACCCAGCTATATAGGGATAGGTATATCGTGAAGGAATGTGTTTAAAAGTGCTTTGACTACTAAACCCGCATTTGACCTCGATCTCGCTGATGGTAAGCGACGATGAGGTCGACGATGGAGCATGCGAGTCCAGTAAATGCCTATTCACTCTGGCCTTGAAGATCCCAAGGTTGTAAGTTTCGGGAAATACAAAAGTAAGACGCCCGCCGGCAGGCTGTTCCATTCCTTAGCCGTTCGCATAATGAACGAAGAAGCAAATTGCTTCGTACGAACAGATGGGATATCAATAACAAGAATGGAACCCCTCCCCGCGCCTGGTAGTCCGAAGGCGGAATGGAGATGCTGGAATTAGGTCGTGCAATTCCGATGCGCACTCTCCAAAATGTATCCTATAAAATACAGATAAACAGGCTACCTTTCGCCGTTGTTCCAAGGAACTTGTTAGTTATTGGTAAACGATTATTTATCAACAGTTAATAGAGTCGTTGATAGAATAAACTTGCAACAACCGTCTTGTTGTAACAGTGTAAAAGTAACCTCATAGGCTCAATCGACCGATCGAAACCCCGAAGTGACCCGATCACGACATTCTATAGATATTGCATCGATTACGCAACCGCCTTACATCGATTTTCCGGAAGAATCGATTCGTGGTAATTGGCACTACGGACTCGATACCGTAAGTCGGCCAAGTGCTTGACAAATCGGACATTGTTGTTTGTTCCTTATGGGACAGCTGCTGCTATTTTTAAACTAGCTTTGAACATTTTTTTCATTTCTTTAGCGTCTACTACACCAACTGCTCATAATTCGTCTATAAGACACTTATTTTATCTAGATACCCAGGAAGTATACAGACGGAGTATCCAGATACTAGATAGTGATATGATAAGGTCATATTCTGCTACCAGAATAACAAAAAATCCTAACGGTTTTCGCCTTAGAATCACTTCTGAAAATTTTCAAATTTATATACTGGACAGTATGTAAATGTTTTCTAAGGTCATTTACTTAAGTATACCTATGTCTTTACTTCACACTCAGTACCTCACATACACACTAATATCCTCATTCATACAAACAAACACATTCATACAACACAACACGCACACACTGTTGCTTTCTTCGTCCGTGCAGTCACTGAGGGGCCAGCTGAAAATCAGCGCTGTGGCTTGCCTCAGCATTATGCTGAGCTGGAGTACCCTTTTTGGCACTGTACCACACCAGATGTTCTGTGCTGCATGTATTATACTTTGTATACTTCTGTATTCTGGTGTTTACAGCGCTAAATAAACGTTTTCAATTTCAATTTTCTTTAGTCTGTGCTGAGAAATATACATTAATCAAAACCTTGAACTTGTTGCCAAAGACTAAATATTTTCAATTTCTTTTGTTACAGATTAGATCGAATTAACTGAAAGAAATCTACATATTGAAGGTGAGATTCATAATTTATGTTTCATTTATATCACAGGAAATATACATTTCCCACATGTTGGACGATATCATAGTAAACGACTGATGAAACAGGTATACGAAGCGTAAGCTAATGTAAGAAAGGTCAGTCGCGTCGGTGGTGGCACAGCGGCTAGGACACCGGACTCCCATGCGGGAAGTCATGTAATGCCGCAAGGCATTAAGCTCACCTGTACACAAAAGTGTAAATAAATAAATAAGTCCGGGTTTCGAAACCACGCAGTGCCATATACCAATGAGTTTTTCGTATTTTTCGAAGACTCACGTACATTTACCGACTGCTCTAACGATGAAGGAAAACATCGTGAGGAAACCTGCACACTGAGATGACCGTGTATAAATTGGGGGTAGGCACAAAAGATCCTCAAGGGTCGAAATGTCGCTGGGTTATTCCCGGCCCCCTATCATAAGATAAGACTGAATATGCATACAGAATCTAACAACCAGAGCACAAACCGACAAAATTCAAAAGTTAGTTTCAAAATTCATATGGAAAACGCGAATGACAGTAAATAAAGTATTCAAAGCAATATGCGGCTATTAATTCATTTCCACATAAACGTAAAAACTTAGGTTGTATTTTAAAAGGAAATAATGGAATGAAAAGAAAGCACTCATGTCAAGCAATTTGCCAACATAAACATTAAACATTCTATAAAATTATGTGCCAAGCAAAGAGAGCAAAGCAGTCGCTGCACGCTGGTTTTCAAACAGACAACAAATTAAGTAGGTACTTTTGGTTTATGTATTTAGCTATTAAATTGCGACGCCGAACGTGGCATCTATTTATAAAACGTCCAATTTCCCTAGTGATTCACTATTTCATTGCAAACCTAGCCTTATAAATAATTTTCTATTAACACCCAACAGCTTTCGCTGTCAATACCGTAGTTAACGCAATAAACAACGTACCCGATAATGAAGCGAGAGGAAAGCTCACCAAGCTTTAGGTTCATTCCTATTTTTACCAAACAGTGTGGGACCTCAAAAGATGTTTTTTTCTATCCCATTTCGTAATTTGTTCATTAAGAAACCACAATCAAAAACATAAATAGGTTTATCCGTTTTCATTGTAATAATGTAAGTTTCCATTGTAATATGTCCATTTTTCTTTGTAGTTTAGATCTACGCACTACATTTCACTGCCCAACTACTTGGTACTATAGCCATTTAAAAAATTCGACACCTGCGCCTGTGGCATGTCGCCAATACGTCAAACATATCTACAGTTTCCATAGTTACCAATAATATACTAATAGTTGTAATGGCGTCTGTTGAAGATTCCGTAATGGTTTGTATTTTCTGTTTACATGTTTCATGGTCGTAGAAAAAGTATTGTATGCAACGCGCGTAATGGCGATTTTAAAACTCGAACGATCTATTATTGAAGCTGAAACAGTTCTCATGTTAAAATCGCTATCATTACGTGGCCGTTGCATAAACTACTATTGTGCAGATTAGTTCAGTCAGATTCTAAAGTAAACGACTTTAGTTCACGACGTTTTGAGTTTCGCAAAAAAATTACTTTCCATACAAATTCATCAGCTTATTAATCAAAACGAAATACATGGAGGTTTAAAAAATATGTGCGAAAATTAAAAAAAAACTAGAACTAAAGTTCAGTTATCAATACGAACAAAATATTAATATTATCAATATTTCAAAAGTTACAAAGGGATTTCTGTTATACCCTGTAGCGTGGCGTGACACTGAAATGAAAGGAGAACGCAACATTTTATATGGACTGATTAACTTTTACCCATACAAGAAAGAAGTGATAAATACCTAATGCTTTCTTAGACGTCCAACAACTTTATTCGATTTATTACATCTTTTATAGTTCCTATCTTTCTCTTCAATCAAAAAGCATACAATAAACACTCCGAGTATATTGAAGTCAACATTCAAATTCTCCAACCAGTTTTAAAACCAATGGTCATTTCAATAAATTACCGCTTTCTACCCTTATACTCATTTTAGTTTTATTTATTCAGGTTCTTACTGATGCTTAACTAATGTTCATTAATCCGACTTATATATATTCTATATGAAAAGGAATGTTTCTTTGTTTGTTTGTTTGTCCTCTATGGATTCCTATACCATTCATCCGATTGCGATGAAATTTTGGTAAGTTGTTGTGCGGAAATGTTCGCGAGCGTGCCGCGAACGTTTCTGAGTCAAAAAAATTGTCCACGCGAGCCAAGCCGCGGGCCACAGCTATTTTTAAATAAATAAAACAAAACTTTATTGTAATAAGTAATAACACAATGCTGATTTATCTTTCAATATCCTTACTTCAAACCTAGGCGAGCAACATACGCCACGCCACACATTTAAATTATATGCACTGTACAATCCGTACCACGTATACCTAATTCATAAATTTTGTTTACATTAGCGACCGTTATTGTAGGTAGGTTTAACTTTCGTTTTTGTTTTGTCAAATATTAATGTCCATTGAGGGTCATTTTTATCATGGATTGCCACTCGTCGACACAGTCTCGGAAACACAACCCTTGAGACAGCATCGTATTGCGCGCATGTCACCGAATCTCTTCATCGCGTGTGATCTATCACCTCCATAGACTCCTGGCTGGTGCTTCGGTGACTCTAAAAACTGCCAGAATTTTGGACATTATCGCCGCCAACGGGTGATCTTGGGCTGAGACGCCGGTGAGTTGGTTTTTCATTGGTATTTATTGCCTGGCCTGGACATTCTCTCGTTCCCCTTCGTTTATTTACCCTCGAAAGATCTCTGGAATCGCTGGGGATCGCAAATGTACATTAAGCTTAAAAATGAATTAAAAGTTATGGCAGTAAATAAAATATACAAACCACAGATATATTATAATTATTTTACCTAAACTAATGATGTTCGAAAGACGTGTTTGGAGAATTATATTGGGAATGAACCGTTATAGGTCGACTACTTCACACTGGCTGCGCTCACCGGAAGTTATATCACGTGCAAAGCGCTCGTATGTTGAATATTGAATAAGAATTTATGTAATGCATAGTAATGTTCCAATTGAGTGCATTGCATCCTTTAAGAAATTGCAGTACTTGAACTGAAATTGAGTATAAGTACGTTTATAACGTAAACGGTAGCAAAATCACAAGCCAAAGCGAAGCAAGCCGTTTTTTTTAGTTACAGCATCACTATCAGCGGCCTATTAATGTCCCCACTGTTGGGGCACAGGTCTCCCCACGCACAAGGGGATTATAGGCCATGATCCACCGAGCGGGCCTAATGCTGATTGGTGGATTTCACACGCCTTTGGATTTTTTTATTTCCTCAGGCATGCAGGTTTCCTCACGATGTTTTCCTTCACCGTTAGAGCTGTCAGTAAATGTACATAAGTCTTCGAAAAAATCCGAAAAACTCATTGGTACATGGTATGGTTCCGACGTCCTAGCCACTAGGCCACTGACGCTCTTTTTAGTTTACTTAATTATTGAAAACACCTCTTGTCGAATCACACACGACAGGTAGGCCTCTGACATCGTAGCCTAGATTTAGATTATCCACCTAAGAATAATCTAAGCCTAGAAAGATCCAAATCGGATAATCCGTTGTTATGTAGGATTGATAATAAACTTAGTTTTGTAGTTGAAAATAAATTGATTTTCCATACATCGGTTTATACCACGCTTGCACCCATGCACCTACAATAGTAAGTCTATAATCGTAAAATTAGGTTTTTTTAATGTAATATCGTTACAAATTAACGATTTTCGGATTTTTTCCGTTAGATATACTGTGAGAACTTGCTTCGTGCCAAATTTCATGGTTCTAGGTCAACGGGAA
The DNA here is from genome assembly GCA_947369225.1 of Hofmannophila pseudospretella. Lineage (NCBI taxonomy): Eukaryota > Metazoa > Arthropoda > Insecta > Lepidoptera > Oecophoridae > Hofmannophila > Hofmannophila pseudospretella. The sequence continues at coordinate 5,427,147 of OX376331.1, forward strand.
GTGCCCTTAGGTTTTGATGAGTGAGTTTGTGATTGTCAAAATGGTGCAAGCGTGGTATGCCACGCTTACACCCATGCACCTACAATAGTAAGTCTATAATCGTAAAATTAGGTTTTTTAATGTAATATCATTACAAATTAACGATTTTCGGATTTTTTCCGTTAGATATACTGTGAGAACTTGCTTCGTGCCAAATTTCATGGTTCTAGGTCAACTGGAAGTGCCCTTAGGTTTTGATGAGTGAGTTTGTGATTGTCAAAAATGCGACTTATATGGCCGTATCTTTTGACTGCGTTTAGTTAGAAGTTTGAATATTTTACAGCACCAAGACACCATAGACCTTAGTATTTGGTATTAATTTCAACTTGATACTTGGTACGCCTTGGGGCCAAAAATTTACAATAAAATTCCCAATGAAATAAAAAAATCAGATAGTGTAATTACTTTGAAAATAAATTTAAAATGTGGTTGCTAGGCTGTGCATTTTTCATGTACAATAATATCTATACTAAGAACATATTATATATGACATGAAAATTAATTTTATGAATAAATTACGATTATGATTATTATGATACCTCTATCCGTTTCTGAGAAAAAGCGTCTTGAGAGACGAACAGACGAACATCAAAGTGGTTCTATAAGGGTTCCGCTTTTTCCTTTTTAGGTACGGAACCCTAAAATTTAAGTAAGTACTTTACTACTTACCTTTTTTCGTTGAGTACGTCATCCGTGTCTTTTGTCACAGCCTTTGTTAACTATTTAAGTTCTTACGAAATTAACTTTAAAGAAAATTGGTTTTCTATAGCCGTGACGACCAGAAAAAGTGAATAAACGTAAATTCTTGGTAAAAACCAAATTCCATCCCGTAGATTGTAGTCCAGCGATGTTCAACATTTATAAACCTGATACAAAGTTATAATTACCGCCGACGTCGAGTTTTCCGCTCAATTTCCGACTTTCATTTAGCGCTAAACGCAGTAAAAAACATTATGTATGCATTCGAGAACACGAGAGATGAGCCGGTTGTTGTATAAACTGATTGATTTGTTTTAAACCGGTTTTAAAAACTATTAAATGTAAATTTTGTACACCATTTTGTCATTTTATTTTATTCATATGTATTCAAAGTCTCACATAGGGCGAGCGGCGTGTTGTTTTTGATCGCATACACATTATTATTCATATTATGTTTTTTTAATAGCCTATAGACTGTCCCACCGCTGGGCAAAGGCCTCCCCTCCTCCTTTCCATTTTTCCCTATCCGCGGCGTCCTTATACCATGTATATTATGCGATACGTCCTTACCTCCTTAGAATAGTTATTCATTTACATATTAGTAGTTTCCACGTATCAAATATTATAAATAAATATATTTCTTAAAAACTATGAAACAGACCTAAATTGATGGTCAAATGTGAAAACAGAATTGAAATTCGTTGAAAAATAAAATAGCTACAGCCAATCACAAATTAGACGGCAGAAAGAGATGGCAATAGAGGGATGTGACGTTACTGCTCAGTAGCGCCAAACAAGCACGGTCCTTGGCTACATATTAAGGACTGTTTTGTTAAAAAGGGACAGAGCATCTCCCCACTACTAACTTTAACCATTAATATCTTTGATGTTTGTTGAGATATCGAAAAACGAATTTTAGATGCTTTAATCGTTCTTCAGGATATCCATGTAAATTTGTAAATGGAATTTTTTTTTAAATCACATACCCTATTCGCTATTTTGTTCCTAGTTTTATGCCTAGTTGATCTGTCGAAAATAGCGTATGGTGAATTCCAACTTATATGGTTTAACTGATTCTATATCGTTTTAAACCATTATATTTGCAACACTATTCTAGAATACGGGAGGTGTCGATTAGGCATAATTAGCTGTAAAACGCGTTATTCTTTGTAATAACACGTTACGACCGATTTATGAGCAGTAATAACACGAGATGAGCAAAGTAAGCACTTTCGATGGTGTTTATTTAATAATTAGAATTAGAATTTTTACTTTTTGCTTGCAAATTGTAACAAGAAAGTCTGCGACTGACAGTTTTTCATTGCAGAATTCCATTAAAGAAAACGGAACCATATTGCTGTCGCTACTCCGTCCGTCCGTCTGTCACGCGGGACTAGCGCCTAATGTAATAAGAGACAAACTTCAAAATTTCACATCATGTTTCCTTTAAACCTAATCCTAAGAGCCAGAACTTATAAGCCTTATCGTATGGTTAGTGGCCAACCTATTTATCAGAGTTGTTCAGGCCGCTCGTAGGCCTCTGACATGGCTTAAGCATTGCTGTCGAATGACAACAACCGGGACCGACTGCTTAACGTGCTCTCCGAGGCACGGAAGAGCTCAGATGAAATATGCCACAAGCGGTCACCCATCCTGGTACCGACCGCGCCAACGTTGCTTAACCTGCACGATCACTTTCGGACCGTGCTCGCAACTAGGCTACGAGCTCCTCATGTCATAGGTAATATTCTGATATCGCAGATGGTTAAATGGTATGTTAATCAACGTGGGACGAAGCAAAGTTGAAAGGGTTACCAAACTTTTACAGCTTGTAACACGTAACACATACAAACATAGTTAAGGCGTGACCACACGGCATACAATGCGCTATTATCGGCGGACGGAAGGCTTCGCATGCCTGTCCTGTCTCACAATAGAAGTCTTAACCATCAAAATGTTAATGTATTTTTTGTGGGATTGTTCATGGGATTGTCAATAATCTGCTTCGGAATTTTAATGTGATTTACGTTTATGGCTGATTACGATTTTAGCACCTACTAGCCTACTACCGCTAATTATTTCTTGTGCTGTTAATAAAACCAACGCACAAATCAAAATTAATGAAATGTAGATATGTATGTGTAAACTTTTTTTTTACGAGATTTTCTCAAAAATTTTTAAAATTCAATAATTTTTAATGGATTGTATTAGTTTATTTCATTTTATTGCAATTGGATTAGTATATAATTTTTAAAGAATTGTTTAATGAGGTAAGTTCATATAAGTTATATACCATTTATTTACATATTTACAACTTAGGTAAAATTATGTATGTTATAATTACCTACAGTTATATTAATTATAATTATAACAACTTAGTTTGCAGTGCCCTTGCAGGGTTCATGTATGATTCTAAAAATATTGTACCTGATATCTATGTATTAATTACCATATAAAGTAATAAAAAGTTTAAGTTTGAAATTACTAAATTGGGTACCAGAAAAAAATTTTTTTTGGAAGTTGCAGTTTGCAAAGCTGAAAAACTATAAATAACCAATTTTATATGCATGTACTTAAACTTTTTTATCCTATATCAATCCCATAATAAGTAAGTTAGTTTTTACTCGTACTTTTCAGATACTTTTCCTAAGTTTACTCCATAAAAAACCCTCCATACATTTTACACCATTCTGACCCGCCGTCACTTAAATACTGTTCCCATCACCATAACCTGCTCCAAGTAACGTTACTGGTACGTTATAACGTTACGGATACGTTATAACAGCTGTGATGCGGCTAAGGCTAATTAAATCAAGGTTGCTGTTACGTAAGGTAACTGTGACAGTAACGGTCACCGTCTGCGACGATAACGATGAACGGTGAACAGAGGTCGCGCCGCGAAGCCGGTTGTACTCGCTATGGGTGTTAAGGGTGGTGATGGATGATTGATAGGTAAGTATGCTATTCTGAAATAAAAAACAGACTTGCTGGATTGATTGAGATACGGGTGGCCTGAACAACTCTGACGCTATGTTGACCTTTAGAAAAAAAGTAACAGAGTTTCTGAAACCTTCCTTCCTTATCGTATGGTTAGTGGCCAACCTATTTGTCAGAGTTGTTCAGGCCGCCCGTAGGCATCTGACGTGGCTTAACGACTGCTGTCGAACGACAACAACCGGGACCGACTGCTTAACGTGCTCTCCGAGGCACGAAGGAGCTCAAATGAAACATGCCACTGGCGGTCACCCATCCAGGTACCGACCGCGCCAACGTCGCTTAACCTGCACGATCACTTTCGGACCGTGCACGCAACTAGGCTACGAACTACTCAGGAACCAACAATATAAAACTTAATAATGTAATTTTGTAACTATAAAACTTTTTTTAAATGTTTTTTTAGGTTTGCAACATTTTTATTATTGTTATATATTTATTTGAAGGTATTATCTATTTCATACGCCTTTTGCACCCGTATATTATGTATCTTATGATTTTTCCATCACTTGAAGGTTGCCTGGAAGATATCGCTTTTTTTTTTGCTTCTAAACCCGCATTTGACCTCGATCTCGCCTGATGGTAAGCGACGATGAGGTCGACGATGGAGCATGCGGGTCCAGTAAATGCCTATTCACTCTGGCCTTGAAGATCCCAAGGTTGTAGGTTTCGGGAAATACAAACGCTTAAAACGATAAGGCCGCCTTCTGCACATTGTATTGTACCTATCTTTATGTTGTATTTTTTTTTGTCCCGGGTGTGCAATAAAGTATATTTGTATTGTAATTTTTTAACTTGAGACATTTCAGTAAAAAAAATGATGTTTTTGTTTTGTTACCTTAATTATTATTTTGCTAATTTATTACGATTTTAATAGGCTGATGATGATGAAATAAATTAAGCAATAGTTTTGATGTAACAGAGCTTTTAAATTGTAAAAAGTAATATAACATAATTCTTACATAATCAAAATATAGTTATTCATAATAATATTAAAATAACTTATCAAATAAATTCTTTTATCTTAAACAATAATAATTATATTCAAGACGAAAAAAAAACATATGCAGTACGTATCTACTTTCTTCACTCTTGCTTCCAACTGAAATATTTTCTAAGTAATTAAAACTTTCCTACTGATTTTTTAAAGTAGCTGAAATTAGATTGTATAACTAGTGCGAGAAGGACAAAATTGGTGCTAGGTACGAGTGTTATTTTGCAACACGAGCCGTAGGCGAGTGTGGTGAATACACGAGTGCGACACATGGGATTTATTGTTTATCCTGTAGTTTATACAACCTCTGTAAAATTATTAAATTTAACAAATTATTTCTTTCTTCCACTGTAGAGTTTCTATATAAAAAAAAACACTTAGAGCTCTACAGTCAGAACAAAACCAACCCCCTGTCTATATACACATAACTTCTGATTTCAAGAATCTAACTAAAAACGCACCGTACTGAAAAAAATACTAAGAACTTCCGAATGACCCAAAGACATGAACGGTACATGGTCACCGTCCCCGCTAGAGTTACCGTTACGACATGCTTTAGGGGTCAGTCTAAGACAATTGACATTAGTTCATTACATACCGCCCTTCGATAATGAGAAAGCAATTAAAATTGCAAATGTAACTGTAAATGAGAGCGCCTCATGGAGTAGTAAGTTTGAGAGTGGTGATTTGATAAGCTGCTAAAAACAAGTAGGTATGACCATGTTATTTGAAAATAAATAAATTACACAACATTTTTATCGGCCACTCTCAGAAACTAAAAAAAATCAACACCATTCCAGTTACCATATCCTATAGATAACCTTTTTGTTGTTCTACTTGTATTTGATTCTATAATTCATAATTCATTTATTCATGCATAATCATGAGTTACATACAGATGTTATTTATTATGTACAATTATTTAGTCCTAACATGATGAACCTTGTCGGTATAGCAAGTTTGTAAGAGTAGATCTTTTAGTATAATAATTTATAAATGTTTATCTTCACAATATTCCCGAACTGAATAGTAGCTTTTGGAGGTAAATAAGTCCCTTAGATACTTTTGAAATTGTTTTTCAGTTTGGACTTTTTTCAAATAGACGTTCTAGACGTTTAGGAAACGAATTTATAGAAAATTAGACGTTATTGAGAATGGACGTTCAAGGTTAGACGTAATCCCACGTAATTGATCGTACAAAGAAGCCAAAAGTCTTCTATGTACTTGTATCTAAACATAACGGGAAAAAATATTCTTGTCCAATTAATTAAATCGATGTCCGATAAAAAAGTGATTATCAGGTACTCTTAATTCCATTTCGTTACATAAACAACTTCTTCCGCATACTGAAGCTAGCCCAAGGGTTATTTAAAAACTAGACTGAGAACGTACACGCCTTAATTTATTTATTTTATTATTTATCCCCGTACAACAAATTATCTGTATCGTGTATTTAAAAATATTTAATTAATTTATCGAATCCAATGCCACATTTCCAATCAGACGATCTCAAAGCACATTCGATTCGGGGCCCTACCAATGGAATTTAATTGCAATTCGACGTGGCAGTTAGGTCTATATTGTTATCTAACAACGGTGAAAGTGACCAATCATTTGGCGATTGTCGCCCAATTACACAATAGAATGGAGGGTTCGTAAACTGAGTAGTATTTGAGAAGGAAATTTTGACAGTAGTTTAACACGACGTATATAGGAGGATGTTTAGAAAGAAAGAAAGAAAAAAAATATTTCCAATGCGCACACGTACAAACAATTAGGTACAGATGATAAAAACATTAATATTAAACAGTATACAAAGAATTAAAAGAAGAAGTACTCAGAATATGGAACCTAGATAAAGTATACATTGTGCCACTGGTGCTTTCTAGTACAGGCGTAATACCCAAACATTTACATATATCACAATGCAGAAAGCCGCAATCCTGAACACTTGTCGTATCGTACGAAAATTTTTACAGGATGAACCGTGAGGTGAAACAACTTTAGGAAGTGAAGCTCACTTGGTCCTGGACCCGTGAGCTTCGCTCTAAACTGACCCCAGAAATGGGAGAAAACCTAACAGTTAAACAAATATATTATAAAACTAAATAAACAAAAGTAATTAAGTTTGATAAAGGTGGTGTGCAGCACCGGAAACAGGGGACTGCCTCAGCCTGTTACCGTAGCGGATTTAGCATTTTTTTGTTTGTGTTATTGTAGAAATAATTGAAATCCTAAAACAAGCCTTGTATTTATTGTCAATATTTTAGACATGAGATTCTTACCATAGTTTGGGGTTGTTTTCTTGAGCTCCCAATATTGGCCATGGTTGCGGGTAGATTTATGTAGTTTGCGAGTTGTTGTTGTATGTAGGTAGATGTCAGAATTTATATATATCCGCCTATATATAGAGTGCTCAAAAAACAACCTCAAACCATCTATATATATAGTACCTATAGTTAAAGACCTAACGGAGTCATATTTGATGAACTTTGTCTGGTTGCTGGTGAAACAAAAATAAACGAAATCAGAACAAGTTAATATGAAGACTGTTTTTGGTTTGTAACTCCTGCCCCACACGACTTAGGGTGTTTCTTTCATAAAAAAGATATTAGTTTTAAATCGTTCAGGTTTTCATTCATTTATTTGCTTTTTCATGGGAACCTGCAGTGGGCTGTATTGTTTGGTAGGACTTGATGACAAGTTGCGAAAACTAATTATGCCTATTACAATAAATTACGGAAAATTATGACGCAAAAACTACAATGACATATTGTCATGTACACATAAGTGCTGTACAATTCATTTGCATATAATGAAATTTTTAATTTGGTTATGCCTTTTTAGTTTCTGTGGTTTTATTGTATGTACTCGTAGGTACTTATATATTATACGCGAAGTTTACACTAGTGTTATTTAATTCATAAGAAATCTTTAACGGGTTCAAATTCTTCTAGTTAATTTGAGCTTTCTAAAATACTTTATCTTCATGAAGTAAGTATATTTTAAGGGGAATGAATGGTGCGTCACGTTTTCCATATTGTGTAATTACTAAATACCTAAAGTAGATTATTTCTCCATCTTGTCATTCCTCATTGATCAGAGTCTTTCTTTCTCACATCGTCTTGTCTTCAACAACTGGTTTTGCTTTGTAAATAGGCTCATGTATAGTTTTAATATAGTCTTTGTATTCAGATTAATTAAATTCGTAAATTGTTTTATTAACCACTAATTTATCCTAAGTTTCTATAAAAGTTTAGACATGCAGAGTTTTTTCCCACGTTTCAACAACGATTTACAATACAGTTGCTTCCTTCAGGTCAAATAGGTTCTTCTCAAAATCATAGCTAACGGCATTTGTACCACATCGCCATGGACTCTAATGACGCAGTTTTTGTAATTCTGCGCCTGAGGTCGTTCTTCATTCCAATACAGACAGACAAATATGGGCAAAAAAATTGCGAAAAAGTGCGTTCAAAATAACTTAAAGACTTTATTTAGAATTGTGTTTTTAACTGCCTAGTCCAAGCACCGGTGTGCCGTTATAGGAACCTAACAGTCATTGGGTTTAATTTCAATCACATTTAGGTTAGGATTTTTTTTCTTTATTTAAATGAAACTAATTACATTTCTTAAAACATAATACTGGTATAAGCCTCAGGGCTTGTGCGACAGTAAAGAATCGGTCGTACCGATCGTACGTACCTATTTACTATTTCCAAAAGTAGGCAATAAATACTTACATTCATTAAGGAATTAGCGGAGTTATTCGATAGTCGTAAATGCGATACGCAGCAGGCATAGTAATGCGTCGATCTTACCGCATCTTACTGATAAGGTTAAAGACTTTAGGGTTATTTGCCCACTCAAATCACATCTCCCTTTCCTCAAAGATAGTCAGAACGAAAACTCTTTTATGGTTATAATATGTGCGCCATAGAAAACGAACTTTAGTAGGTTGGGTGGATTTTTAATATCTTTGATAATCGTTTTTGTACGCACATCCCTTATAAAATGGTTTTTTATATTTAATTTTATGTAACTAAGAATTAAGGATCAACTTTGATGAAATATTCTTGCAGTGCGGTAAATTTAAATACACATCTCACGCCTGTTTCCCGCAGAGATATAGGCATGCGGTAAATTTAAAAGAAAAATACAAATTCCGCCATTGTTTCCACCACGTAGGACTGTGAATTTTTACATATTTCATCAATCAAGCAATCTTCGATAAAATTTATCTTTACTGTAACAAGAAATGATTAGATAAAGTAATTTCATGCGAATGTTACCACAATAATACGAAAAGGCCAATTTTACCGAATTACAAAATTCATTGCAAGCGTTATTTAGAGGTGATCAAGTGGTAACATAACATGTGAATTAGATCCGTTATTCAGGTCATTGGTACAGTTTCTGTAAGCACGAGATGTTGTTTTAGGCTCTCCGTTGACTAATAATTTTAAATGGCGATCTGATAACGGCTCTCTAATTGTAATGTAAGGAGAATTAGAAAAGAATATTAGTACCTACATTACTGCAGATGCCAGGAATTTTGGCATTTATTACCGCGGATCAGTTTGAATGGGGCCGAAGATGAGTCATTTTAAAAATCCTACGCCAGCAATGGATATTTCCGCCGAGGCTTGTATAGTATTTTTCTCAAATTATGCGAGGAAATTGTAAATTATCATCATTTCAAATATGTTTTGCTATGACTCGGGATTCAAACTCGAAACATCGTTTGCAATTGCTAACTTTCCGCGCTTGTATTACAATATACTATTGACAGTCGTTCGTCAGTAGTTTAAGATCTTCACCGTTCTTAGTAAAGAGTGTAAAGGAACAATCCTCAACTTTAGAAATCCTACAACCGGCTTTTAAAATAAATTGTTGTTTGTTGCCGAGCTAAGATTTTGTTCCTTTTCTTATTTCAGTTTTGTATTGTTGTGGTGTTTTTTTGTGTTTAGTTGTGTCTGGCTTAGTAGCCAGTCTAGTGACGAGAAATCCGGTTTAAAGTTATGTGGAGAAGAAATGTATAGATATTTTAATATGTTTCACATTTTATTCGTTCAAATTTTCAATTAGTTTAGCACAATGAAGCAATTTTGAAACAGAACCACTCTTATATTAAATCTAGAAAACCGAAAAATAAAGGGTCCGGTCCGAATATGCAGTATTCTTAAGGATACAATTTGAAAATGCGAAATATAATAACTTTAAATGTTTTTATGACTGCTTCAAGATTAGGAAAAGGAAGGATTAGGATAAATATTTTTTTTATTAATTCTGACAAATGAGTCATAATTATTTATAACTTTTAAAAATTACTTCAAATATATTATATTCTTATATTGTATTCTATATTATATTCTTCATTATTATTTATTAGCTATTATTGTACTACAATTCCACAGGCTTGTAATAATTCAAGGTTTTACCATTACAAAAGAAAAATAGAGTACAAAATGTCTCAATGAGACATCTCACATAATTAATTCATATTTCTGTGGAGCATCCATCAAAACTGGTCCAAAACACGCCTTTTGAGATAATTGTCGAAATTAAAAGAACCCAAGGTTTTGAGAATATGTAGCAATATGCGCGTGAGAGAATTTGCAATCAAACAAATATGTGTTGCTGTGTCCACTGCCCTTATTTTGCAATTTGTTAGTTACGTGAGTAAATTACTAACATCGGCGAAAAAAAATTGATTTCCAAAAGAACGGAGCATTGATTCCTCATCGAGGCATTAAATAGATAGAGTTACAGACATTATTTAAATATTTTTCTTTGATGTAGTAGGCATATTCAAGTTTATTTTTATTAAAATTACTACTACTATTAGGTAGGTACCTACACGTAAACAAAACGTGCAAAAATAAAGTGTGACAATTAAAATATAATGAAAAAGCAGAGGTATTTTATCAAGACATATATTTAAAGCTAATTTGGATTTTAGTGAATTTTTCATTACGGTATAATTAGGTGTGATAATATTTTTTTTATTCCATCACCAACTTAATTTTAGATCCCTATAATTCGTTTTTCGATATCTCTACTAACATCAGATATATTGAAGATTTAAGTTAGTACTGGAGAGATGCTCTGTCCCTTTTAGCAAAACAGTTCTTTATATGTAGCCAGGATCTGCTTGTATAGCGCTATTACACAGTGACGTCATAATGTAATATTGCCGTTTCTTCCTATCGTCTGATTTTTGATTGCATGTAGCTTGTTTATTTTTCAACGAATTTCAATTCTATTTTCATATTTTACCATCAATTTATGTCTATTTCTTAATTTTTAAGAAATGCATTTATTAGTTTTTATTTTTTATTTACACCTCAACCCGCGTTTGCTAGTCGGCCGCCTACGTAACCGGACCTCAATCTCACCTGGTGGTAAGTGACGATGAGGCCGAACACGGGCTCTTCTATAAACACTACCGAAACACTTCAACGCTGAAGCGAAGATATTTGACGACAGCCTTTACATAGAAGGGTGTGGTCGCTAGCCAGGCGTACCCCTGAAAGAATATGAATGTGACAAATCAGTTTATAATATAATTCTCTGCGATTCTAACCTGTACTGGGGGGAGGCAATAACATTACCAGAATCGCAACTGTCCCGTGATACAGGTACTAAACGGATGCCTTTCTTTTTGTTCCAGCTACTCAACAATGTCATAAATCCTCACCAGAATGGCGTTACGACTAAAGAAGGACATAAAGAAGGCGTCGTACTACGTGTGGTTCCTGGGTGCACAGGAGTCGCGCGGGTTGCGCGGGGAGGAGTTCGCGTTGCCGGCGATCAGGCTCCTCGAGGAGAGGGCCAGGGACTTGGAACCTTTTAAAGTCACTTTGCAGGTTGGTATACTTTTCAATCTATAAATTTTGGTGAACTGATTACGTAAATAATGTTTGTTACTGGAGACAGCGTCGAACGTATATAAAAAAATTACCGACTCTACTGAAATCGCGCTCTTTTGTGTTACTTTATTGGTCGCGACTTCAGTAGAGTCTGTTAAATTTTTATAATAAAACATGTTTCTCACGCCTTGCCTTAAAGTTTCAAAAGGAAATATTTTATAATATTATTCTTCCTCTGAGTAACCTACAAGGAAATTTTAATCTTTTTACAATCTCCTTGGTAAATGTGTCAAACAATAGAAGAAAAAGATAGTTGGAACACGGGTAATACCCCGTTAAAAAGACCCAAAAAAAGAAGTTGGCATAGTCAAAGAGGTTTAATCACTACGTTTACACAAACCAATGAGTTTTTCAAAAATTTTAAAACTATGATATGTCAAAACATTTTAGGTAACTCTAAGTTACCAGAACTGTTAGGTCCGTGCGATAAGTATTATTTGCCTAATTTGGTAAAATTATTCAAATGATACTAATTTGCGGCAACATGTTGTCGATTCAGAATTAATATTTTTTTGCGAGCTTCGTCATGTGTAGCGTTAATATTACTGAAAGTGATTTGACACCATAACTAGTGGCAGGCCTAAGTGGCAGCCGAGGTACCCTATCTAACATTTTTTATAATAATTCAGAAACTGAACGGATTTAGATATTTTCACTCGTACCTACTCTTCCCTAATTCAAACAATACCAAGCCTAACGCAATACCTTTTATCAAAATCGGCCCTCTAGTTACAGAGAATTTTCGAGACAAAGCCACATACATACTCGTACATACGCGTCGAATTGAGGACCTCTCCTTTTTTTTGTCTTCGGTTAAATATAATAGGGTAATTGAGAAGTACCGAAGATTAAATGCATTTCTTTAACAATAAAAAATACACATAAATTGATAACAAATTGGACATGTATGAATTAATTAATCGAAATAGTTACTTAATCGATTTTTTAAAGAATCGGATCGGTAATGATTCGTGCACCGTATACAGACATCCCTAATTAAATTACTGACTGACTGAATACAGTATTATACCCTTTCCTTTTTGCAACAATCACAAAATTGAAGTTCATTTAAGTTTATTGAAGTTTATTTGACGTATCATAACGTCAAACAAACTTCAAAAGGATTATCGCAAAATGGAAAGGGTATAATATAGTACGAGTATAGTCAGTCAGTAATTTAATTACCTAACATCTAGATCAACAAAATTAATTCGTATTTGCTGCTTTAAAGTGTAGTAATACTCTCCCTCCATCCACAGGTCTCCCATAAGGGCCTGAAAATCGTCCAGAATGTGACCGCCAAGGGGAAGCAGCAGACCATCAAGCACTTCATCCCTCATGGCAGCATCACCAGCGCGGTGGTCCAGGGCGATGTAGTGGCTTGCGTGTTGCTGCTATACAACCCGCTGACTGGATGTCCGGTGCATGTGCATGCTTATAGGTAAGTCGTACAGTTAATTTTATCTTTTCTAGTTTTCTTAGTATTATTTTCAAGTCTTCTTGGTAGTATTTTCTTGTCTTCTTAGTAATAAGAGATCGATTTCAAATACTTCTGACTTCTTTCTTTCAAACTCATATTTTGCAAAGTTCTAAATTCAGCCGGATCAGAAAAAAACTCTAATCATGAAGGTAGGAACTCCCGACCCTAGGGGGGACAATTTTTTTTTCAGTCATGTTATACATGCTATATAGATAGTCAAAACGATCACGGACTGACGCTAGTTGTAAAATAAGTATGTACCTACCTAGGATTTGGTCCCACTGCGCCTAAAACTCTTTTTGCCTATGTTGTCATTAAGTCTAAAACGCGTTATGTCTAAAACACATTAAGTCTAAAACGCGTTATGTCTAAAACGCATTAAGTCTAAAACGCGTTATGTCTAAAACGTAACATGTCTAATTTTGCTATATTTATATTGAATATGAAGAAAATGGTGGGATCAATAGTGTTTTTCAGGTTCTTGCTGAGTTCTAGACACAAACCGATTTGGGCACCATGCGAGTTACACACATTGCGACATAGGCACCATGCGAGTTAGACAATGCGACTTAGGCACAATGCGACTTGGAATGACAAGTTAGGCATAATGCGTTTTAGGCAAAACGCGTTTTAGGCACACTGGAACCAAATCGTACCTAGTAGCTACACGCACAGTCGTAGCATATAGCGCTTAAATTTTATTTGTTTATTCTCTTGTGTATAATTATGTTTCGTTATGACCATTTCAAACACAATCAGTAAAACTTATCGAAATCACTACAAATTGTTTAGGTATTGGTAAAAATTATTAGATACATCCGTCTCCGTAAATACAAGGTTTACTTACACTGCATACATTGATCAGTCAGTCTCTCTATATATTTTATTGTGTCATTAAATACATGTTTCTATTAAATACTGTAACTTTGTATGTAAATAAATAATAATAAAAAGTACTTTAGTACCAAAACATTAAGCTTAATCACCGCTTTTCAAAGAATTCCGTCCTTCATTTTAAGCACTTAAGCACCTTCTAAAGTTCTTAATCCAAGACTTATTCAAGCTATTCTCAGTGAATGAATCGAAATAACTCAGCATTGCTCATGCTTTGAGCACTAAAATGAAGCCAAGTGATTTCGCAAACGTAAGGGAGTGTCAGTAACGCTTGGTTAGCATCCAAGTGCTAGAAAAATATTTAGTAGACACTTGACATTTTAGATTCGACCTTTGCTCGATGTAAATGCCATGATTATTTTGATTCTATAGTCATGAGAATACTCCACACTTTTAAACTTTGATTTCTAGATTTGCTTTGGTTCATTTGCTTGAAGTGCTTGCAGCGGCCTGAAATTAAATAATTACCTGTTTATATCTTAATCGGTAACAAAGATAGTTCATGAAGGAACCAAATCCCACCCCTAGGGGAGGGAGATATTTTTCTTTCATCTAAGAGTTATATGATTTATTAAAAAGAGCGTTGGTGGCTAGGACACCGGACTCCCAAGCGGGAGGTCCGGGTTCGAAACCATGCCATGTACCAATGAGTTTTTCGTATGTTTCGAAGACTTACGTACATTTACCGACTGCTCTAACGGTGAAGGAAAACATCGTGAGGAAACCTGCAAACTGAGATAACCAGTGTGTAAAATGGGGTAGGCACAAAAGATCTTCAAGGGTCGAAGTGCCGCTGGGTTATTCCCGGCCCCCTATCATAAGATAAGGTAAGATATATGATTTATTTAAGTATAAGTATAGTAAGCATATAAATAAATATCAGATATAAAATAAGCTATGTTAAGTAATCCCATCGGAACTTGAACCCATGCCTTTAACTTAATCGTACCCGGAGATTTTTTCTCCTTACATTCCAAGATACTTATAAATCTTAAAAAAACTTCATAGTTCCCACCAGTTGCTACAAAAGAGCAAAACAAAGGGTGAATCTTCATAACTGACATTTAGACGGCTTGAATACGTGTTGCAACTTATAAAGCTTGCCTGAGGTGCATCCTTGCATACAAGTTGCCTCACAACCATACCTCACCTAGATACCATTCGGTTTCCATACCATAAGTTTATGTAAAAGGATTTGTTTGGTAAACCCGATATCTAATGGTTTTTTTCAAGTTTATGTGTTTTGATTATTGACCGCAATTACTATTGTGGTCTATAATCAAAGTTCATATTGCAGTCCCAGAGTGAGTTTCTGTTTTTTTTTCGAAAATCTGAAAGTTGCATACCAATAGTTGGCCTAAAAGGTATTGAGTCGCCCTAAAAGATGTCAATGCAGGTATTTTGATGGGGTTGATATATGGCTTATTATTAAAAAATATGAAGTAGAGAAATTACATGGCGATAATGGTTTACAACGTATTACCGACTTTGATACAGAGCCTTCAGGGGAAAAGTTCGAATGTAATTTAAAAAATATATTAATTGGTGAATGTTATTATAATTTAAAAGGAAGGATGGATAAATGTATAAATTTTGACTAGGTAATTAATTAATGTATGACCTAAAGTAAAATTTAAATCAACTGATTATTTTAATTAAGTATAGGAATTTACTATTATAATGTTACTATCATTGCATTCCTTTAATAAGGTAGATTGTAGGTAATGTACTTTATTTCATTGTAATATGTGACCTATAACAATTAATGTATAAATGAAATATCGTTGCTGGCTTGAGGGAGGTAGACCACTATTGACATTTTAAATTAGTTAATTTATATAGACCTCATGCTTCAAAAATATGGCCACCCCTGATGGTAAATATTCCGACAAAGAGTCCCAACAGCGCAACTATCATCGTGTCACTATCATCTACTTTGGTGCTGGCAGCACCATTCCAAGATTCGGATAGCTATTGCAATGTCTATGGTAATTTTTAATATTGGGTACCTACCCTAATATTATATATTCCATAGAGAATTCATTATTCACACAAGATGTTGCATATTTCATTTTCTACAACTAGAAAAGCAATAATGATAGTGTGGCAACCCTGGGTCTGACATATCACGCCGCACGCGCATCCGACGGGGTCGAGAAGCGACATCTATTCAGCGACTCGCTAGGAATTTGTGACAAGGCCTAACTCGTATTGTAATGGTTTCCTCTTCTCCCGGAGGTGCTGAGGCTTCTTAAAGTGCTAAGCTTCCAAGCATTTACACTTACTTATTTTTCTAGCAGCGTAAACGTAACTCATTTTATATAAGCCCGCTTAAGGAGCAAGCCTAATAGTTATTTATTAAATGTAAAAAAATGTTGAAAAGACTTTCTTTACAGTTATTGAAGGCTAAAAGTGCATCGCCAGTTAAATTGATGGGATGTGAACCTTTAACCGAGCCTACTAACAAAGCATTCAGGGGAGCTTGAATTTGAGCAGCATGAGGCAAAAATCGCCTGTAAAAATTGATCATGCCCAAAAACCGCCTAAGTTGTCTGACGTCTTTGGGAATAGGAAAATCCCTAATTGCCTGTACCTTTGTGTCCAATGGCTTAGTACCGCTCTCAGAGATACGATATCCAAGGAAGGTAACCTCTGAAGAACCGAAAACACACTTAGATGTGTTGATTAACATGCCATAGTCTTTTAGCCTAGTGAATATTTGACGTAGATGCTGCTCATGGAGGGTTTCGTTCTTCGAAAAAACAAGAAAATCATCCAAATAGCAGTAGCAAAAGTCTAAGCCTCGAGTCACCTCATCAACAAACCTCTGAAAAGTCTGACCTGCGTTTCGTAGACCAAAAGTCATGAATGGAAATTCGTATAAACCAAATGGTGTTGTGATAGCAGTCTTCGGAATGTCCCCTGGACTGACAGGAATCTGGTTATAGGCCTTTACCAGATCTATGGTGGAGAACACCTTGCAGCCAGCAATGCTGTGGGTAAAATCATGTATGTGCCTAATAGGATACCTGTCAGGGATGGTGCGTGCGTTGAGCATCCTGTAGTCGCCGCAGGGACGCCAGCTGTTGTCCTTCTTGGGAGCTAAATGCAGTGGCGACGACCAGGGGCTTTCCGAAGGTCTGGCTGTTCCATTGGCTATCATGGACTCGAATTCTTGTTTGGCGATTTTAAGTTTGTCGGGAGCTAGACGTCGAGGGGTGCAAGAAACTGGAGGGCCTAGAGTCGTGCGAATGTGGTGTACCGTGTTGTGTGGTGTGACACGTGGTGTACCAGCTGGCCGCGTAATTTCGGGAAACTGACTAAGGATGTTATGATATCTACTATCACCGGTTATGACTTTTACGGAATAAATTGATTCTGACGTTTGAGCAAGCGAAGCTAGAGCAAATAAGCTAGTAGTATTATCAAATAAGCGCTGATTACGAATATCTACACATAAGTTGTAGTAAGCAAGAAAATCAACACCTATGATTGGCTTAGTAACATCAGCTATGATAAATTGCCACTTAAGATCCCTACGAAGACCGAGATCTAGGCTTAAAGTAATATATCCGTAAGTGTCTATGGTTGTCCCGTTGGCTGCATGCAGCTGGTAGTTAGTCCTAGCACGACGTTCTCGAAGTGAAGACCGAGGGTAGACACAGATGTCGCTTCCAGTATCGACGAGGAACTGCGTCTTGGTTTTGCGGTCTGTGACAAACAGGCGACCAGTTGTGTTGGGGCAATCGTCAGCCGCCATTACCGACTGCCCTGCGAGTTTCCCGCTTTGTAGTCGCAGGGACGAACGCATTTCGTGGCTTTACTCCCGAACTTGGCGTGGTACCAGCACTGTGGATACTTCCTGTAGCTGGAATCAGAGCGCGTCGCAGGTGAACAGCTTCGGTTTCGTTGTTTGGCCTTCGAGCGAGATCTTCGAGTCATTTGAGAAGTGAGCGCCTTCATCTGCTTCCTCAGTTCGGCGACTTCCTTGGCCAAGGTGTCTGAAGAAGAAGAAGGTCCTGGAACACGAGTGCTGGCAGAAGAAACATGGGGTCCAGGGGGTGCGATATCTTGGATCCTGTCGGCGAGGTCTGCCAGGACGTTAAGCGAAGCGGTAGGTTGGGCAGCTAACACGGT
Organism: Hofmannophila pseudospretella; assembly: GCA_947369225.1. Taxonomy (NCBI): domain Eukaryota; kingdom Metazoa; phylum Arthropoda; class Insecta; order Lepidoptera; family Oecophoridae; genus Hofmannophila; species Hofmannophila pseudospretella. Next base: position 5,445,316 of record OX376331.1, read on the forward strand.
CTGAATACTGTGGGGTAGACGGCTAGTCCAAATTGTCTTCAGAAAGTCGCTGGGCATCGTCTCGTCCGTTAAACTTTGCAAGTGCCGGAGGAACTGTGACGGTTTGCGGTCTCCCAACTCTTCATGCATCAAAAGCTGCTTCACTTTATTTTCCTTCGAGGCGCTAAGTCTTTTAATCAGCTCTGTCTTCAGCTTTTCATATTTATTTCGAGATGGAGGAGAAATAATAATGTCTTTCACTTCCTTTGCATACTGGTGATCCAGGTGACTAATTACGTAGTTAAATTTCGTGTCTTCTGCACTGATGCCCGAGATAGCGAATTGTCCTTCGATTTGGGCAAACCATATTTCGGGTTCATCCGGCCAAAAGGGTGGTACTCGGACACCCACTTTAAAAATTTGTGATTGTGCAGTGGAAACGTGCAATCTTTCGTCATCGCTTTTTGTTTCGTTATCTGACATTATTCGAATATTCTCATTAGGTTTATACAAAAAAGGGTCACCTGGACTGTGCTTCCGATGAAGGTAGGTACTGCTGCAGAAGGTGCCTCAGGTGTTCTAAGGCGGGGTCACCAGTTTAGGGATGTTTTCATCCGTTTGGTGAGGTGGTGTGGTGGCGAATAATAAATCCAGTTCCACTTCACCGATTTATTTACAACAGCACAAAATAACAGTAGCGGATAGCGTACACGAAGTATAGGTAATTAACACACAATATTTTAGCGATTGTATGAAGCCAACTTGAGTGACATGCGCCTAGCCCTAAGTACGGTAGCGGACTGTGGTGCGGGGAGGGGCGCGCTGCGCGGGCGCTCGCGCGACCACCTGGCTTTAGTGCCGTGTGCAATAGATGCAACAGGTGAGCTCGTGTCCACTGTCTTAACCGACTGCGGACAGGAAAGCAGGTAATGTATTTAGTCGTTAAGTATATGTTCTTATGTGTGTAGATAGATAGAAAATAATAATATGTGTGTATTTATGTATGTATATGTATTTATATAAATTATTATAATTGTTTATTTATAATATGTAGGTGAGTAGCCTACATGTACCTACATTTTTTATATTTAATAAATTACTATTAGTAAGTGAATACGAAATAGAACCAAAGAAGGAGCTGGGGGATGCCTGTCAAAATTACGTCAGTATATACAGCTGTAACAAAAACTCCCTTGTAAATTGAAATCGCGTAAAAAAACAGCTGTTTCATACATTTCCGGTCGCGTAGATATTTAGCTTTTGTATGGAACAGCTGATTTTTTTTCGCGATTTCAGTGTTGGCCCCACAGTGAAAATTGTTCAGTTATGGAACAACCCCTTTTCAGCGTACAAAGGGGTTTTGTTACAACTGAATAGTACTCACTCTGTGATTGGACGCAGATTTTTTTTCAACCGTGTACACACGGAAAAACATAACGATAAACATAGTGATCTGTAATGTTACAACATTACAGATCACTTTTTTAACATATATAATAAAGTGGTGTGGTCGAAGATGATGATAAAAAAAACTTAATCCTATGTATTCCATTCAGTTTTTAACTATTTCACCAAATCATACTGCAAGTTAAAGCGATTAATGCACTGAGATATTTTTTTATAATATAAATTAGCTACGACAAACAGGCAGACGGGCCACCTGATGGTAAGTAGTCACCGTCGCCTAGAGACACGTGCAGTACCAGGGGTATTGCTTGTGTGTTGCCGGCCGTGGAGGGAGAGGACTTTTTTAACGTTCTTTTTGAAGCATCCCATGTCATAGCGCTGTGGAAAAACGTCGGGTGGAAGAGAGTTCCACATTTTGCAGGTGCGTGGCAGAAACGTTCGTGTAAAACGGGTCGTGGTAGACACCCAAGGCTTTAGAAAGTGCGGGTGAAAATTGATAGGGAAATATATAAAACTTTTTTTTTTGTCGTGGGAGAGCAATTGGTTTTTTAGTTTGTTCTCTCCCTCTATGCTCCACCACCACACCATAGACAGGGGTCATACGAAATGTAGCTATCTGAATCTATATTTTTAAATGTTGGGTCCGGAAATCATTGGACACCTCCCGGCCTAAATAAATTTCTGGCTACGGACCTGATGCTTATAGCAAGATCATAAAACAAGCAGTCAGCGACTTCCTGAACTCATCCACAGGCATTGAATGACACGCCTATTAAAGCACGTACGGTACTCGACACGAAGAAGTTATTCGCCGACATTCCCGGGGAAGCAATTGCACTCAGATTGCAAATTAAAAACCGGCCTGTCGAGTTCTCTAAGGCTAATGGCTAGAAAAAGGTTTAAGCTAACTGGCGTACAGGCAATAACCTGGGCCGGGGCTGGTCAACTGTTGGTTCACGGCCCGCTATTGCAAGATGCTCTGTAAAATCAGTGGCTCATAGGCAGGCATAGCCGAGTTGCGAGTGTGGTCGGAAAATAATCGTGCAAGTTAAAGTTAAGCAGTAGCACCAGCAGCAGAACCAGTTGAACCAGGATGGATGACCACTAGTGGCACATTTTCACCTGATTGAGCCCTCCGTCTCTCGGAGCGCAAGAAAATCGTCGGTCATTGTTGTTTTCTTCCGACACCAGTCGTTAGGCCATTTCAGAGGCCTACGGGCGGCCTAAACAATTCTGACGATTGGTTGGCAACTAACCACACGACAAGACGAAAAATAACTAAAAATAAGTAACTAACAAATTGACCATAAGTATGTAGGTCGAGCAAAAAATACCTGGGTGTAGTAATAGCTGATATTTTCTTTACAAGTTTTGTCCGGTGCTTGATAAACCCTGGCAAAAGCGGAACCAGCTCCAATGGGGTATATTGATGACACCCACCAGTTATGGTAGCCAAGCCGTTTGATGGTCTACTACTTACTTTTAAATATATTCTAGTAAATGGCAAACATTAGATACACAGCAATTATTACTATGGTAAAGTCATTTTAATACATCCTGTGTTCTTTGCTGAGCTTTTATACCCTGACCAGGAATATAAAAACCCTCGCCATATTACAGAATTAAATGGTACTATTATTTTCATAGCGAACTAAATAACACAGATTTATAAAACTACCAATGGCATCTTGATAGGGTTTTTATATAAGGACCATACTTCGTGGGATTTGGAGGATGTGTTTTGCTAGTAATCTTTTTTTAAGTCATAGGTTTGTGTACAGTTTATATAAATGCGATATTAAGGTATAAATAAAAATAAATCGACATACATACATACCTTCCTACATACATTTTCAGTTTACTAGCTTTGGTAAGAATTTTCTAAAACATCATTTCAATGTAAAAACATCCCATAATAGAGGATTATAATTCCAACTTTCTAATGAATAAGACGTGTTGACTCGAACATTTTGATCGTGCTATCTGGCGCAAAGGTGAGCATTATGACCTCCACACAAAGCCTTAGAAACCTCAATACTTGTTCCGTATAAATACAAGAATAACTATTCATTCCTCATTTTGTTACTATAGAATTACTAATAAGTGATTTCCGATAGATATGCCATCGAGTGATACTTAAATGCTGTCAATTTTTGAAAGTCGAAACGAGAACGCGCTTATGCAAAATTAAATTTTACTTTTAACTTCAGTCACGTATTCATTAGTTCTTTCTGTTGATAACATTCAGTCATGTATAACAAACAAATAATAAGCAAATACGAATTCAACAATCGAAATAGCCGTAAAAAATCTGAACCTCTATTGATTCTCAAATTAGCGTAACACCTTTTTTGGTACAACCAGCACCCTTTCTCTCCAATAGATCACGTATTTCTTTACGTTTTGACAGATCACTGAGAGATTTTTTCAAACAGATCACAAAAAAATTCGCAATACTTTCACCATTAACTTTATCTCCGTCGGTACCTGTACGAATTTGGTTAAAAAATGTGGTACCTACTACCGACAACAATGAGACACGTTTGGGCGCTAAAAAGTCCATTCAATAGGTTGTTAACAAGCCGTGAAGTGAAAATTAAAAATTTCGGTCGCTTTGACCCCGTTGTTTTTCTTTATTTTTAGACACACAACTCGAAGTTACAACTTTATTTCCCAGTTACGTTACATTAAACAATTATTTTTTTTTATTTTTAAATTTTTATTGTATACAAATTAATAGGCCATGTAATGCGATGTACGAAAGTGCACATTTACTTACTGTAATTACTTATTTGAGGAAAGGATTTTTATTTTTCATTTAGTAAACAATCTATAGAAGATATTAAATTGCAACTGAACTCACAAACCGTTGAAATTGAAATCAATCGTATGTTTTGCGAAAGTAGATTAGAGAAATACATATGAGGAAGGTTGTGTTTACGTAAAACGTAATTAATTTCGTAATTTCAACCCTTTAGCTATATTCTATAGTCATACATTATATGTAGGACTTAAAGCTTATAACATACATAATATGTATGACTATGTATGTCTATAAAGGTAGACGCTTTTGTAAAACAAGAGGTGCAACGCTATAGTAGTCGATTTCTGTGGGTGCAATTTTCCGACTAATAACGGTTATCCAAAATATCGCATGACAAAACTCGACTAATAATTTCATCCAAAACTATTTTAAAACACCCCATTGGAATACCAATAGGTATTCCAATTACTCCACTATATTTCATCTGATGCCTCTATTTCACGACATAATGCAACCTTGACTTTAAAATGTCAGCATTCCTTCACTAACCTATTGGCAGTCGAGTCGGTTGAAATGAGTTTAAGCTTTTCACTTAGTGCTATACAGCAAGACTGCTCCTGGACTAACTATTCAGGAAATCCTATTCTAATGATTCTAACTAGAATTTCGTTTTCGTACGGATACATAACTATGTATCCGTACGAAAACGGAAACGGAGTCCCATTGCTGTTGTCCGTTGTTTTGCTCGTCAATAGCTTCGATTCCGTGATGGCCGCCAAATCTTAAGCTAAACTTAAGAGTCACGTTTACTCATAAGCCATCCCTGAATTGATGTCATTGTCTTGTTATTCCAGTCTTATTATTATCAGAGACAGTGTCAAACGATGCCATCTTTACGCTACTTGACTAACTTAAAAGTCACTTGGCACTTTGGCAGTTGGCACTTACGCTCAGCGCGCCTATTAGGAACAACATCTTTATTTTTTTACGCTACGGTGTAACTGGTACGTCAACTTTCCGTTATAAAAAATAACAACCAAAATCCTCGTATTCATAGAATGATCTATAATTTTGAAATGTCATACACAGTAAACGACTTGGAATTCTTTTAAGTTGAGGGCCTTATAAATAGATGCGATTATAGTCAGAAACAGACCATGCAAGTTAAGCAATGTTAGGCGCTGTCAGAAGTTCAGAATCAGGATGGCTGACCACACATTTTTATCTGAGCCCGGATGCCTAGTATCTCTGTGCCTCGGAGAGCACGTTAAACTGTCGGTCGACAACGAACCGTCAACGTCAGAAGTCAACGCCTGAACAACTCTTACAATAATTTGTACCTAATCACACGACAAGAACTAGATAAAATTGAATATTTTTACGTATATGAACACTTAATATGTGGTCAACTGTACATGTAATGTCGCGTGCAGTTAAATGCCACATTGATCAGACATTTACTAGCAGATGTGTATTACCAATTATTAGAACTGACATGTTACAAGAAAATATGTAGTTTAAAAGTGTTTTAAACGACTCTACGTAGGGCGGTCCAAAAATTGTTAGTCAACCTCATTGTTTTACTTTTACTATCCCTTGGAGGCATATTTTATTACAAATTCATTAGCTAAATATCACTTGCGTGCGAACTTTAGTTATTTTTTAAATTAATTGTTAAAAAACATGTCTGTCACTTTTCAATCGCAAGGTTGGAGGTACCGCGGGAAGCATTTTGTGTTATGAGGGTTAACATATAAGGAATCACATTAAAACTTGATCAGTGCTTTTGGGGAATTGGCTCCATCACTTGCCACCGTCACCTTTTGGTTTCGTGAGTTTAAGCGTGGTCGGTGCGACCTAAAATATGACTTTAGACCGAGACGACCACAAACGAGAAAACGTCATCAGGGTGAAGTGGCTAATAAAGGAGTGTCGCAACATTACCAAGCGCGAGATTCAGGATGAACTCAAGACTGAATCACAGGCAGTTTCCACAATTTTACATGACCATCTTAAAGTTAAGAAGGTTGCATCGCGTGTAGACGTGTAGACTAGTGCCAGTTTATGCTAGATAAATTCGACGGAGAAATTCGATCGTAAGTCAAGATGTAGGTCACCTGTTGTGAGCTACACAGGTGACCTACATGTTGACTTACGATGAAACAGCTACGACCCGCTTACGAAACAACAATCGAAGAATCGGTCTTTGAAGAAGACTATTTAAACAAAAAAATTGTTGCCGTTTTTTCCGTCGTAGTGGGCCTGTAGCCGTAATTCTACTAGAAGATCTAAGAACAGTTAATAGCCAATGGTTTAGCGAGGTTTTCCTGCCGCAAGTCTTCCAGGAGCTGAGAAACTATCCTCCGAGGAGCGGAACGCGTGGTATAATTTTACACCAAGACAACGCTTGGTTGCTCACACGACCGCCAGAACCATGGAGTTTTAACCCATTCTGGCGTGCAATTGCTAGCACGTCCCCCATTCTGTGTGATATTTTTTTTGTACCCCACGTTGAAGAAATGGGAAGGAAATTTACGACTTTTTTTTCGACAATTTAGGCGGCTTTTTTTCGACCTTCCGCAAGAACAGTTTTTCACATTTTTTGAAGGTGATGCAATCGAATGCTTAAGTGCATTGATGCCGCAGGGGAATACTTTGAAAAGTAGTAAATAAACATTTGTAATATTCCGTTTATTTTCTATTAAACTAAATATTAATGCATCGTCCTAGGTATATCGTAAATTACTGTGTATATAATATAATAGTAGCATGCAACTGGTATTTGTCATGTTTAAAGTTCAAATACTTATTATTTCTTGCGATGAGATCATTATTAAAATTATTATAGTCAATATAGGAAACGCACCTGCATTTTCTGATGATACAACATGTGTATAAATGCAATGTAAATAACACCTTGTTGCCAGTTGGGTTAACAGAATTAGAATTTATTTATAATCGAAGGTTGTAGGTATTCTTGTCTGCAGCAGTAAGCCTTTTTCACAGCCACAGCCGTCTAAAAGTAATGAAAAAAATATTAAAGACATAACTCCGTCAAAATTCCTTATCTCATTCTCATTCCCTACTTTATTTTTCTTTCCGGGTTTATTTCACTAAAATATAACCATAATGGGATCATCATCACAGTTACAACTGAAGAAACATACCTACCTTCATTCGTGCAGTTTAAAAGGCCCATTTAAATGCCATGTAGGCGTTTCGAGTTTTATTTATAAAGATATAGTGTTAAGAGTAATTAACTCAATAAACTTAATCCAAATAAGGAGCTTATAAACAAAACTTGTTCTCCAAACAAAAGTAGAGCAACCGTGTAATGTATTACCATTACAATAGTAATGAATATTATAAATAGTAACGCCTTACTACGTTGCATAAGGTATGTTAATAGTTTTTATTAGTGATGTGGTGTTCGGTATTTTTGAAATATTCGGTTTTAGAATCTATCCGTGAATGTAATGTTGTAACTCTATTCGTAAAACGTTGTGTATGGTAGATTAATGGTATTTGTAAATTCAGTTCAACTAAACACTATTATAAACTTTAGTGTTATTGTAGCTAAACACACAGTTTCATTTGCGATTAAACACATAGTTACTTGACAATAGTATGTAGAAAATATGTGTTTTTATTAGTTACACGTCTTAAATCATTCGTTTATAAGAGTTAATGTATAAATTGTAACTCAAGTATCTGCAAAGAGAATATCAATTTCCAGAAATAAAGTTAGATGCTTGCTACTAAAGTTCAGTTCGACTTTTCAATAGCTCTTTTGGACAAAAAATTATCTTTTTTTTTCCTATATGGCATAAGCCTCAGGGCATGTGCGCCATACGCCAATCGGTCGTACGTACAAATTTACAATTTCCAAAAGACAATAAATACTTAAGGAATTAGCAGAGTTATTCGATAGTCGTAAATGTTTATAAATTACGAAAAAAAAAGATAAATATCACTAAATAAAAAAAACCCGAATATGTTCACTACAGCCCTAGCATAATTCAAATGCTAATATTGGAGGGCCGTTAGAACCATTCCACTGGCCCCGCCCATGTGAGCTTGCAGTTCTAAGCTTGCATCACATCCGTCAAAAGTTGTCCGAGTAGGAAGGTGGCCGAATAGTGTTGGGTATTTGTGTCGATAAAATTGTAGATAAATTCGAAAAGATGTATTTTGTATGTAACTTCTAAAAATCAGTATCGCTAATACTGATTTTTCAAGAAAATATAATAATTTCCGTTATGACGGGTGATCGGCAAAATGCCATTCAGAAAAGTAGTGTGCACTGACAATAACGACATTTAAAACGCTGGTTTAAATTACAAACCGAATTGCCTTTTCCGAAACTGGAATGTCTATTTTCGTAACATAACAGGTATTTTTATAATCTTCGTTATGGAGATCACTGTGTAAAATAAAATTGACACATTGCACGGATGGATAGGGACCGGCGCGGCGGACCAGAAGAACGCTGGAGTGAAGACCACGGCAAAACTCCCACCTATGAGATGGGTGGACGACATTCGGGGAATAGCGGGCCACAACTGGATGCGCACCGCCTGCGAACCTCGGAAGTGGAAGAAGTTGGAGGAGGCCTATGTCCGGAGGCGGACCACAAGTGGCTGAGATAGATGTAAAATAAAATAGGTCCATAACAATCCGTATCCATGTGGAAGCTGTTGCAACGACAGTCTGCCCCTTTGTTGAAGCCCCTTTGTTGCCCCTTGAAGAAGAAGAAAATTCGCAACATGGTCAATTCAAAATATTTCTGCTCGGGCTTGTTAGGTCCATACACAGGAGTTGTATTATTGGTTAGTTCCATAACTAAATGTTAGTAAGCGGGTGTACAGTCAGCGCCATAAAGATGTAAGCGTTCATGGTGTTCAAAAATATCTAAAAAACACAAGTTCAATTTTATGTGCGCAGTTAGAGTGACCATATTGTTGTAAACATTCAAAGTAGTCAATATATCTTAGCAACACAGCCCCCAATATAACGTAAGCAGCCAGGGAGTTCATAATTAAGTTGATGGGGAAATCGTTCAGTGGTATCTTATCTATACATCTAGGTTTAAGACAATGATCATATTGTTGTACATTATCTATCTTTTTTCTGAAAAATGGAAACTCTTTTGAGTGAGTACTTGAATATGCATACTATGACTATGAATATAAAATTGAATTTATGTTCATCGGATGGCTTTGACTATCTTGAACGCACACATCTATGTGACGTTTACTTCATCAGAGACTTTTGACTACCTTGGACGCTCACATCTATCTGACGCTGACTGTACACATACAAATAGTACAAACAATATCTTAAATTCACATAAAATAATGAAGTTTTCTTCAAAGCGAATAGGCGCGGAAACTGCACGGCAACCAAGTACGTGTTTACGCAGGAGCCTTCACGGCTTACCTAGTAAGTAGTAGTAGTACAGAATAGACTTACCTCGTTTATAAGAGTCCGTTATCGATACTTTTCCGTCATCACTTTTTACTACGAATGATATAACAATCACCGTAAACTGACAGCTAGGGCCTTGTCTATTCTACTACTATTCAACTTCGACATTCGCACGCACAATGCCATGGCATGCGTTAACGTAACACGATTAGTTACGGGTGAACTCGATTTTGTAATATCGACATCGAGTCACGTTGAAGGGTCTAGTTATCGACATCGAGTCACGTTGAAGGGTCTAGTTATCGACATGGTGTCACAGCACGACTGGGTGACACGTTTTCATTGCACCTACCTAAAGTAATATTTTGAAAGGGTCATCGTTCTATAAAATATATCGTGATTTAATTAAATAAATATACCTAAATATTCAATATGTAATATTTGTTATTTAACTAACGTCCTAAGATACACAATGATAAATCTATAATAATACTAAAGCCATTAGTTTTTAAAAGACGGGTTGAGGATGTCCTCAAGTGAGCTATCCACGCACCTACTTCTTCACGTCTTTACTTTATTATTTTTATTTTTCAAATAGGCATAAGTTTTTTAGTCATTACATTCAATAGTATTTTTTCATAACTCAATTTTGTACAACAATCAATTTTCTACTTCCTAACCATGCTGTGTTTACACGTTAAGGGTTACGACCTAGCTCATAACTTTATATTGATTTTTCTGTAATTTCTATGGTTGTAATCTGTTGTGTTTACCTCATAAATAAATAAATTAAATTAAAACTAAAATTAGGCTAAGAAGAAGAAAAAAACTAAACATAAAATTTTTGGGTTAAGTCCCCCACATCCGGCATATTTAAATGTATATATTAATATATTTTATAAATTTATAATAGTCATATCATCCCATACTTCCTATTTCCTTTAATGTTGCATGTTTAATAGTATAAAATAAACATCACAAGCTTTAACTAAAATTGTAATTTTAAATTGTAATTCTGGAATCTGAATATTTGACACACAGCTTGTAAAGTGGTCAATGTGTGTACCTATGTAATCTCCACGACACAGGCAACGCCTAGTGTGGAGGTTATAGTTTAATGTGAAATGTTAATTAATGTGTTGTAAAGGAATATTTTTTTAAATTTTTCAATTCAATTTGTGGTTTCAAAAACATGGTTGCGTTTATCTTCAATTTTTTAGGATATTTAAATCAGTTATAGGATATTTAATCAACTGATTAACTTGGCCAGTTTTTTAAATTATATTCTTATAATTATTAGTGAGATAATTGACCATCTACTGCAGATTCATAGAGCCTGAATATCGTGTAGTCAAGAAACTGAAAATTTCGAAGGAACTTCCAATTTTCCAGCAAGACGATTACCGGAGACAGTTCAGTGCAGCGCAGACGATGTTCGCTAAATTAAAAACAAATCATTAAAAATAATTACTTATAAGTAGGTACTTACTAAAATAAATAGTTCGTTTCAATGCAAAAACTATACAAATAAATTAAACTACCGACACGGGATAAATAAATATAACACCATAAATATTTATTTGCGCAAAAAATAACCTTTACAAAAATATTTATTTATAGAGTTAATAAATAAATATTTTTTAAAGGTTATTTCTTGCGCATTAAAAATATTCATAAAAAGGAGAACGCAACACTCGAGTTTAGTTGAGAACAAGAATGTAAGTTATACGGATTGAAAGCTTGAAAAAAATAGTAAAAGAAAAATAAAAGATTTTAGATTTTAGATACTTTCAAGTAGGTACCTACCTATTTGAAAGTATCTAAAATCAAAACATTAGCCTCTTTGATTCTGGGAGTGCTGAGATATACAGGTTGTAAAAGGAAAAAGGCCGACTTAACTACATTACACATGTTCTCAAAGCTCTATGATTTTAATCCTAATTTTTTGCCACTATTTTGTTTGTATGACGCTGGCTGATGTTAAAAACAAATTTCAGGACATGGTTTTTAAGTGCCAGGATGTACAAAAGTATAGATAATAAATCTATGGTCTCTCACATACAATTCTCATCTTTGCCCACAGATGCGATTCAGACCACACAGCGGAGATGCTCTACACCCATCTTCTGGCTCTAATAGAGCGTCCAGAGAACCAGAAGAAGTTCGCAGACATCGAACGTAAGCTCCAAATGAGGGGAGCACTACCATCTTCTAAGAAACCTCCAGATTCCTCCCTAGGAAGCGAAGTATCGAGGGAGTCGGACTCGGGGAGTAATGAGGAGAGATGTGTCGCCAATTTATACGACAGTCTAGCTGCAGAGTTGAAGCAAAAGTTGTCAACAGGTAAAAAGGGCTTAGGTCAGTGCAGTTTTGTCTTTTTACGTTGTTTTGCTACGCTTCAGCACATGCAAAGTATTGCACTGTTTGTTTATCTATTGGTATGTATTTTATTGGCACTTTTGGCTTCTTATTCTACCTACATATTTTAAGTATCTTACATACACAGATCATTTCTTAAAGGACAGTGTTAAAAATAGCTTATGATCAAACAGACATGCCAATGACTTATCTTATCTTATGATAGGGGTCCGGGAATAACCCAGCGGCACTTCAACCCTTGAGGATCTTTTGTGCCTACCCCATTTAACATACTGGTCATCTCAGTGAGCAGGTTTCCTCACGATGTTTTCCTTCACCGTTAGTGCAGTCGGTAAATGTCTTCGAAAAATACGAAAAACACATGGCACTGCACGGTTCGAACCCGGACCTCCCGCATGGGAGTCCAGTGGCCTAGCCACTGTGCCACGGACGCTCTAAAAATGCCAATGACTTAGGTATTCCATAATTATTAGTGTACTTTATGTTACCGATTTCAATTTTAAATCCAACAGACCAACATTACACTTCTGAATCCCAAATAGTTACAAAATTAAAATCATATATTGTCCTTTGTACGTGTCAAATGCTAATGCTTTTTTATATTGTTACATTAGTAACAAACATAGTTATTATTAAATAACAATGTTTGTACAGTCAGCAATAGTCAGCATCTGACTGAATATTAAAGACTAGTTTGCTTAAGTACATAATATTGGATAATTTGGGTGTACACAACTATTTGAACACATTTGAGTTAATGCTTACAATTATTTGGCAACAGATGAGCAACTGCTCATCTGTTTTTGATGCGAACTGTACCGTTAATTTAAGTACCTATATTAAGTTTTCAAATCAAAAGGACTTTTATTTTTTTCGAGTTTTTTTAATGAAACTAGATAACAATAATAAACTCTTAATTAGCTGAGGCAAATAAAAATCACTGAACAGTGATTTTAACCGGGGCAAATAAGCAAAGCAAAAATAAAATATTTATTGGAAGCAATAAAATAATAATTAATTTTCCCCGGAAAATGACATAACCAAATATGAAAATGCAGAAAAAAAAAATTTCATTATTTTAGCCATAGTCAATTTCAAATAGTTGTATCAGCTCTTTCAATAATCACACAAGCTTATAGACAAATGCTTTTAGCCCTTTTACCAAACCTCCTTTACTTCTCAGCACCTTACCACAGAAATAAAATATTCCAGGTAAAAGCCCCATTCTTCTACCACCGCGCGACTACGACACCGTTCACCGACAAAAGGGTAACCTGAACAATATTGACACCCGGCGGTGTCTGAACCAGAACATCGTGGGAGTCAACGCTAGGAGGAAGCTGGAGTCTTCTGGAGGCAGCTCGGGAATTGGCAGTGACTTGGCGCCTTCTCCTGAAAGAAATGAATACCCGAGGCAGCACGATAATCATAGCACTAGTGGTGAGTAAAGATCATTTTAAATTATTGGTTTTTGGTCTCAAGTGATTGACACCGCGGAGAGTCAGCCTGGGTAGGTACGGTACATTTCTGTGGCAAAGCAGCAATCCTCTCATTGCTGTGTTCTGGTTTGAAGGGTAAGAACCCTAGGGATACCCTGGTAGGGATTGGTGGACTCGGAAATTACCGGCATATGAGATACTCCACCTAAGTTTCCAAGCAGAGAAAACCCTAGTAAGAGAGGGCGCTACTAGTCTGATTTCTGTGGGTGATATGTTTATGAGCGATGGTGACCACCTACTGCAACTAAGTTCTTAAGGTTAGCAGCGCATAGTAAAATTATGGTGAAGTGAGATGTTTATGGAAGATGGTGATTCTTTTTTATTTCTAATAAAAAAGAATCACCATCTTCCATAAACATCATATAATACTTCCATAAACATCAGATAAATAAGGAGAACAGACGAGCAAACGGAGTAGTCACTGTCGCCTATAGACATCTCACCTCATCATCATCATCAGCCTATTAATGTCCCCACTGTTGGGGCACAGGCCCCCCTTTGCACAAGAGAAGTATGGGCCATGATCCACCGAGCGGGCCCAATACTGATTGGTGGATTTCACATACCTTCGGAAGATTTTCATTTCCTCAGACATGCAGGTTTCCTCACGATGTTTTCCTTCACCGTTAGAGCAGTCAGTAAATGTACGTAAGTGTTCGAAAAAATCCGAAAAACTCATGGCATTCAGCATTGCATGGTTTCGAACCCGGACCTCCCGCTTGGGAGCCCGGCGTCCTAACCACTAGGCTACTGACGCATCTCACCTCGCTGTATTATTATTAGAGGGTTTTCGATGCGCTGCTAACCTTGAGGATTTGGATGGAGTGTCTCATGTGCCGGTAATTATGCTGGCTCTCTTACCCTTCAAACTGAAACAGAAATGCAAGCATATCTGCTTTGCCGTAGAAATAGATAACTCCTATGCAAATTGAATGTAACTAATGGCACATAATGGGCCGAAGTCTTAAAAAAAATTAACTACATACAGTACATCTTCTTATCATTTTGAAACAAAATTACTATGTAACCAATACAAAAGATTTTTTGCTTCGTCACCGGCCACTTCTGTGCTTCAAAACAAGTTATTTTCACAGTCAGCTGTACCTACTAACCAGGCTCTATTAATAATCCACTGATGATACCATCATTACCAGAATCATAACTAGTTACTGGCAACTTTTTATATCGACAAATTATGTGATGATGTAACTATCATTATTTCCGGATAAAATTAAAACTATAGTATAGGTAGATGATACCTATAAGTACCTATTACTGAACATCCTCCTATTATATAATAATTACTTAGGCTGTAATAAAATCACTTATCTAATAGAAGTACCTTATAGTTCGGTATTAAATACCATTTGAGCAATGTTAAAATAAAAAACGGAGTACTATTTAGTAGTATTCTGTATCCCTGCTGCCTTTAGAAACAGAAAATTAACAAATAATGTTGTTTCAGAATTGCTAAAACACGTTGATCATTTTAAAAACCGGTCATTCAGCGCGGTCCCGGGGGATTCTGAGCAAACTACCCTATAAAATACTTACTTGGAGTGTGACCTGGTGAAAATTGAGAGGAAGAAATTTGGCCTCAATAGGCTCCAAATTGGGAGGCTCAATATTATTTTGAGTCAGCCCTTATCTGATAATATGAAACACTTACTGTTGTTTGCTAAGTTGACTCTCAAAGTGAGGGCTGACTCTAATAATAATTGAGCTTCCCTTCCCTTTTCTTAGTGACCCTAACGAGGCATCTAAACTGAGATTTAAAAAAACTTACTTATTGATTTTCTTTTATAAGTAGGTAGGTAAATAATCTGACTATACTCGTACGATTTCGCATCTTTGCCAACGCCCACCGCCATTGTGTCGGGTTATCGGGTACCTCGATACAATTATTGAGTTAGGTCTTGATCTATTTTAGTTGTAAGTTTTAGAAAAGATTGTAAAGATAAGCTTCCTCCCTTTCGTGCCATTCGCTTCGAAGCGATTTGCTTTTTCGTTCATTATGCGAACGGCTAAGGGATGGAACAGCCTGCCGGCGTCTGTATTTCCCGAAACCTACAACCTTGGGATCTTCAAGGGCATAGTGAATAGGCATTTACTGGACCCGCATCGTCGACCTCATCGTCGCTTACCATCAGGCGAGATCGAGGTCAAATGCGGGTTTAGTAGTAAATAAAAAATTATAAAAAAAATCGTCTCGACCCAGTGCTAGCCTCATCCACGTCTTTTCTGCAACCCCGGCTATGTCGTCAGCCCACCTGGGTGCAGGACGACCGCCACTTCTTTTTTCCAGTTCCAGTTCTTGTTCAATAAAACTACTAAATCCTACAGCAGTTATATCATTCTTTGCATTGAAAGGAACAAATCACCACAAAAACATGATAAATAACAATTTTTTCATACAAACGCTGTGTTTGTTTGTTTCAAAGCACGGATGGCGTCACCGGGAGTTCGTGACCCGGCGCAGACGCCGCTCACCTTGTTCTTACTTCTTAGTTATACATAGGGGAAACAAGACTATTGTTTCTCGACGGTAGTTATACATAGGGGAAACAAGACTACTGTTTCTCGACGGTAGTTATTACTCACGCGAAAAAACTGCCCCTCAATTAATGTTTGCCTGAATTCTTCATAAATGTTATTTAGGTGTTGATGTGAGGTGCTGAATCTCAGCAATAGCTTTGCTCTTTTTCCCATTAAAAACGTAAAAAACATGGCTGTTAAAAATATAAGAAAAGAGTATCTCCAGTGGCTCCCCTTTCCACACTTCGAGTAGACATGTGTAATATCAGGGGATTCCGTCCATCACCACCTTGAGACGGCAAAGCCGACTGGGCGGGCAGTCACTGCACTTGAAATTATTTTTATTGATTTGGTGAAATAACGAATTATCTATAGACAGGACAGTGGACGGAATATTGTAATTCCATAAGCTGACAAACACTATATGGTTAAATAAGTGTTTACATCACGTCATTCCTTGTATTTTAGCGCAATTAGCAGTATTCGGAAATAAATATAGTCATCTCGATAGAGCTCTGGGGCAGTAGGATTTGAATTTAAAATTGTACACGAATAGTTGCGTGAAATATGGAGGAGAATGCGGCTGCGTTCATTTGAATTGGGGGATTCATATCTCCAATACTGCACTGCACTAAGACTTATTCAAAGAGGTTTCCGGGAACCTTCCTGAAAAACAGTCGTTAAAGAATCGGTATTGATTTACTTTTGTAAATCAAATTCTTTGGGATTTTATAAAGTAACTTATCAATGAAAATTATAGCAGACCTAGTACCAAAGCTACATGTATGTTCTGAAATAGAGCTAGGCATGTCTGTGTATTTAATTTTGAACAAATTGTATAAAGTAGATCCAAAAATAGATAGATAGAACAGCCACAGAACCCTATTATGTACGTACCCGACATGTTCTTGGCCGTTTTTTTTTACATTCTAGGATCATCTCTAATCGAATTCAAATTGTTCAGACCAGTTGTTCTTTGTATTTTAACAAAAAAACCTAGCAAGCATTTTTATTAAGACGCAAAAAACAGCTTCCATGTCCTTAATGTAACAAATTGATGGCTCACGACTAAAACCTGGTAAATGGTATTCAAAACATGTTCTTCGGAGATGTAACCCTTTGTAAATCAAGTGCTTAAAATATCTTGGTAGGTTTAAAGAAAATAAAAAACACGTATTTTTCAGAAAATCTGGGGGCACCGTAGTGACCCCGACAAATCGAGCAAACAAAAAAAGCGGGCCACACTGCCGTGCCACCTTTTCTTCGAAGCAATTCAGAGCACTTTTAACCCCCCTCTATCTTTGTCCTGGTCGTTTCCAGAAACATGAAATAATTTTCGAGATGAATACTCCGCGAATATAACTACGAGTAAACCTCAAAATTTTAAGCTTCTATCTTCATGACATAAAAAAATAGAAAGTTTCTTTATTTTGACATTAAAATTTAACAAAAAAAACTAAGTTCGTATGTACCACTGTACATAATAAACGACAGAATGTCATAAAAATGTTACAAACTAAAATGCAACTTTGCGTCATAAAATATAAACAAATTCGGTTTGCTGATAATTAATATTAGAAATTATTTCTTACCCAGTGATTTGTCACAAAAACCTGTTGTCTAGATCAAAATTGTAATTATTTTCGATTTTCGAAATCTTAACAGTTCTAAACATGACTCATTCATGAACCGCGGTGTTTGAATGGGCGCTTTCAACTAGTTACGCCATCTATGTTTCTGCGCTCGTACTAAATCAATACAACGGTGTGTTTTACCTCTGGTACATTGATTTTTAACGGAATATTACGTGCCGAAGAATTTTAGTAAGGATTTGTTTGGATTGTTACATTATTGTGACAAGATGCTACAAAGGGTTAAGATAAAGTTTAAATGTAGGTATGTATACGTATATGTATCTCTTTATGTAAAATTAATGAGCAGCGTAAAAAAGTTGTAAAAATGTGGGAGAATCGATCAAATAACCAACTGACTTTCCTACCTACATCAAATCTCGCGAAAAAAAATCAACCGATTTTTCTAATTTATTTGAATATCAAATACAAGGTGTATTCGATATTCATACAAATAATTTTACATATTTCCTGTCGTACTTGTGGTATATTGTTACTGTTAATTCAGTCATGCCGATTTACTGGCGCCAATATAAATATAATTATACACTTTTGTATGAAAACCTTCAAGTGCTGCAAAAAATAAATATTTTTATTTATTTTTATTTCTGAGAAACCTTACAGCTGTACAAATCCTGATATGTTATTCTTTTTTTTACACTCGTGCAAGCCAAAAAACAAGTCTCCTTATTTATACAATGAAAAAAACAATTAGTAACAGCTGAAAGTTAATAAAATATGAAGGTGGGAAAGTGGAATAGGGAGTGGGGAGAACAAAGAAAAGGGTATGTGTGTAAGTTTGAATGTTGTTAGTATGTGTGTTGAGAGGGTGTGTGTGAGAGAGAGAGGGAGGGAGAGGGAGAAATCTTTGATTTGGCGAAAGTACGACTACACGATTGACCTGATAGTAATAATATTTTAGTGAAATATTGCACGAATACAACTTTAATGTGTAAAATGACTTCTATGAAAACCGAATCGTACGTTGCACCTTATGTACGCCTAGCATAGTTAAATTGTATAAAAATACCCGCTAGAAAGACACCACGGTAATAAGCAGCAAAGTGATTTCTAAAAATCAACAATTATAAGAAATAATTTAAAAAATCTACATCTTTATCATCAGCGCCCGGCAGCCGGTGTTTCGATAAAAACTACAGAACATACATAGCTCTATCACGCTCTACTATTATACTAATACATAGTTAATGAGGTATTTCTGACGAAGAATGATGGGAGATCTAATAAAAAAAACACCATAGTGTAAGGAAGTAATCTAATCATGGGTTAGCGAGGTGTTCTTAGTAATACAAATTATAGAAGACATCCTTCCGTTGTAAAAAGGCAATGAATAGAATGATGAGCGTATATTCGATCACCTACATTTCATACTTCCTATGCTTTTCTTTAGATAGAAATAGGACACGCCTTCTACAGCTGATTCATTTACTGGACTAGTAAATGAATCTATCTATCTATTCCTCTTTTCTAGAATAATGATGTGAGCACTGACAGCGAGCCAAAGGGTTTGGGCAAATGCACCTATAGTTCCATACATTTGACAATTCAATGCCCGACTAATGTATATGAAAATGCTGCACCTACTGGCAGACGCGCAATCTACGAGTACATAGGGTGAATTTCAAAATATTTACTTATCCCCATATCTATTACGAAATACAAATTTGTACCTGTAACTTTGATTATAGCCCCATAGATAACCTTGGCTTGTACTTGACATTGGCTTGAACTTTTGAACGAGATGGTGAATTATCTTTCTGTAGCACTTTCTGAAGCCTTGGGTGTTTACCACGACCCGTTTTACACGAGCGTTTCTGCCACGCACCTGTAAAATGTGGAACTCTCTTCCACCCTACGTTTACCCGCAGCGCTACGACATAGTATGCTTCAAAAAGAACGTTAAAACTCCTCTCCCTCCACAGCCGGCAACACACAAGAAATACCCCTGGTATTGCACGTGTAGTGTAGTATTGGTAGGCGTCTGCCTATTTGTCGTAGGCTACTTATAAAAAGTAATATAAAAATTGGTATTGTGTAAAACATTACCCATGTGTTTTCCTTTAAATATAAAATAAATATACATCTACTTATACTTATCGTCACACTATTAATTAATTATGTAAATGGAAAAGATAGAAAATAAATTGGCAATTAAAAAAGAATCAAAACAACATTGGCATATATTAACCCCCCCCCCCCCCCCCCCCCCCTCACCTCTTAATTACAGACGTAGCAGTAGGCAAGCGTTTTTTGTCCTTTCAAATAGCCAATTTAGGTAGATTCTCACGTGTCATGACTTAAACACAATGTGATGGTGCCTTTAAACAAAGGGTATTCTTTGGTTCGTTATAGCGGGTAGACAGAGAGACGTGTCGGTTTCCCAGGTAGGGAAAAAAATACAATTGTTTGGGAAAAAGGTTTTTCATTGTGGCCTTCCCGAAGGTACCTATCTAAGGACTTAGGTTTTTGTATACTAATGAACATCTCACAATTATAAGTTATAAGATATTTATTCTCTTCTTTGCCATCAAACCTATTTTAACACGGTATGAGGGTAGGTAACGGTAACCATAATTTAAACATAGGAGTGAAGCTAAATAAAAAAACCGGCCAAGTGCGAGTTGGACTCGCGCATAAATACAATACCGTCTATTATATACTAATTATTTCAGATTTAGTCTGGTTAAAAATATATTTTTTTTTTAATTGTAATGTCTTGAAACTTAGTAGTGGTAGATCCTAATGTGAAGGATCGCCTGGGGTGGTACCACCCTCTTATCTATTTCTGTCGTGAAGCAGAAATGCTTGCATTTCTGTATTTCGGTTTGAAGGGTAAGAGAGCCA
Source organism: Hofmannophila pseudospretella (assembly GCA_947369225.1). Classification (NCBI taxonomy): domain Eukaryota; kingdom Metazoa; phylum Arthropoda; class Insecta; order Lepidoptera; family Oecophoridae; genus Hofmannophila; species Hofmannophila pseudospretella. The sequence continues at coordinate 5,465,802 of OX376331.1, forward strand.
GGGTAATTTCCGGCACATGAGGCAATCCATCTTAGTCCTCAAGGTTAGCAGCGCATCAAAAACCCTCTAATATTAAAACAGTGAGGTGAGATGTCTATGGGCGACGGTGACCATTTAACATCAGGTGGCCCGTTTGCTCGTCTGCTATCCTAATTTAATAAAAAATAAATAAAAAAACTTCGTTTTACTTTTCCTGTAAAATATAGGAGATTATTATGAGTTAGAATCATTTCAGATTTTCAGCTAGCAAACTTCGGGGAAGGGGTTTCCCCCATTTTTTGCACATTTTTAGCCATAAATAAAAAAAAACTTATGAAAAATAGGTTTGTAATGTGCAAACAAAGCACATGACACCCCACTTACCCCAGTTGTCCCACTTTTAGATTTCGAACCCCTATTTTTGACCCCATTTTCAATAAAAATAAAATTATTTTCAAATTTCTTTTACCTAAAACAGATGCGGGCAAGCAAGTTCTACAACTGTGCTAAATTTTAAGTCGATAGCTTCAGTAGTTCCTGACAAAAACAGACGGACGGACGGACACCGAAGTCTCATCCTATGGGTTCCTTTTTTACCATTTTGGTATGGAACCCTAAAAAGCTTAATAATACCTTACCTACACTTATCAAGAAAAAATAAGCTACAGTTTATATCAGTCACACTTTTAATCTTTTGATGCAAATAATCTTTACTTTCACATATATTTTTTTTGCCAAACTTGAACACTCCGCTGGTGTGACTGGTCGGCCTAAATTCCACTATTTATCGATCACATGAATTCCATTGTCAATTCTTGAGTAACTATTGCCAAAATTGAAAATTCGCCGGATGTGAAGTCGTTAAATTAATATAAAGGTGTTTTTTTTCGCCTGCAACACTCGCCATGTAAACACGGACTCTCGAATTGTTTGGTATTTCTCAATTTGTACTGAAACTTAGTATTTAATTTTAATGATTTTGTACGGAGAGTAAAATACTGTCTTACTATTATAATATTATACATTTCTTCTTCTCTTCCTGTCACCCCCTGCTGGGTTATAGGGCTCGAACAATTGCTGTCCACTTATTACAATCTTGCGCGGCCTCTTCGAGTTCCTGCCAGGACATTATACACATTATACGGATATTATACACATTTGCCTTAAATTCAAAGTAAGTCTTGACATTCTTAAGAAATCTGGTGCAATTATAAATAAGCGAAAGTAACCATTTGGAAACAAATCCCCAGTGGAACTCGCTACATTATAACGGATCTCGTTTGAAGGTTAGAACGACTCAAATGAAATCTTAATCATTGTTATTTGTTATAATATTGTGCTGAGGGAACTAGAGCAGCGGCACAACAATAAAATGAAACTTTATTTAGTACGGTGGAACCTAAATCTCAAACAATTAAGAGAGCGCGCTTTATCAGGGCAAATCGCACACATAAAGCTTAGCTTTAAAACTAGCGAATATTGAGAAAAGTTGTATGGTTTCTGCTTTTATGAGATAGACACCTCCGAAGTAGTCACAAAAAACCGAAATTCAAATCATGAACTCCGCTTGATCAAATCGTCTTTATAAATTTTCCGAAATTTCTTAACTGTAATGTGAAGTTTTCTAGTTGAAGAAGTTGTTTTGTATTGAATATAAAAAAAACTGTATTTCTGTGCGAAATTAAAATAGGGTTATAGCAAAGGCAACTCATGAAATTCGAGCTCTCCTGTAAATTATATTATGAGAGTACAAGTAAAAAAGAAGAAATAGAAGAAGATACGTTCCATAGATAACTTTCCAAATCACTGGTATTTACATTTACTATCGATTTTTTTTCTGGCAATCAAAAGTACGATTATTTGTAAAACTGTTACTTCTGTCGAAAAATTATCGTAATTAACCACTGGAAACATATCTACACTTAGCTTGAATCTAAATAACACAACTAAATAGACAAAACCCATTAACATTGGTTTTTATTTAAAAGCCATATTACAATGCTATAAAATAGACCTCGCTAACAGTAAGACACGCGCCTAACGATGGTGGTGTCCGATATAGCCGATATGGTGGCACGTGGGAGTGGCAGGTTGTTTCTGTGTCAATTTTAGAAACTTTAAGTTAAGTTTAAATGCTTGTTTCGAGTTACGAAAACTGGTATAGAGAGTAGCTAAACATCTGGCTGAAAATGACTGTGAAAATCAATAGCGAAGTTCAATACTTTAAATGTTTTTACAGCATTCTGACTATCTTTTGAGTTCCCGATATTTCCATATTTCAATAGAAAGCTAAATCGTGACAATAATCCCGTTTCTAAAATGTAGTATACGAGAATTGTACATATGTTTGTGAATACCGTTTATTTGTTTGTTATTCTGACGTAATAAATAAATCCATGTGCACTTAAAAAATAACCACGCAGTTGGTGGTAGTTCAAAATTATTTCCAAAACCTACTGGTATAGGAAAGGTGAAACATCTAAGTATTTATATGTCTTATAGGAAAAGGCATCGTTTCAGACCAAGAACAAAATTGAAATTATAGACCTCAAATAATAGGAGAGTACTTACTAAGCCAATGTTGCCCAAAGGTGTAATCGTATAAACCTATTTTTTTTTAAAATACTCTCCCTCGCCGCGCCCATGCCTCATAAACGTTGGTTCTACTTTGATGTTGGTCGAGAAAACTAAATAGACAGGTATATTTTTTCGCCTTTGCGAGATGCGAGGTCCCGTTATGCGTAGTTCAGAATGGGTCAAGATGAAAGGAATGTCTCCAGTGCCTTGCATAAATTAGACGTAGAACTAGGCTATTGGAGCAGAAAATGCGTAGATTATGCAGATAACTTGCAAATATTTTTTTGTGTAGGCCAGGTGGTTAAGTCGGTCAGTTGACAGTTGGTCAAAACATGTTAAATGGAAATTACTTACTACCAAAATTCTGTACAAACCGTTAGTTTGTTTTAGTTTGAACTCGCATAAAATCAAGTTCATTATGTCGCTACTTACGGAAATAGGTATCCATACAAAGTACATAGTCACTTAAGACCCTCATGTATTTTGTACAATACCTACTTAGGTAGATAAAAGGTAGGTAATTAAAAGACGTGGTTGAGTTGAGTGGGTTTATTTGAACTGGAATTTAAAGCGGTTTAAAATTATTACTCTCATAAATTTGAACCACAACCCTACGTCCAGCATTGGAGTGGTGGTAAACATCCATTAGCCAACCTGCAAAACCGGAATCAATCAATTCTGAGAGAATTACAAGCTAATTAAAATTTAATAGCATTTGCCTTATTTTATCCACGTAATAATTTCCCGTTTCTCATTACAGAGGAGGACTGGGCGGAGAGTACAGCGTACATGATGCACGAGGCATTCGAGTCGTCTCCCCCCCGCCGGGCCACATCCCCCCGCAGAGCGTCCCCCCCTCGCCGTGCCATCTCGCCACACTTCGACAGGACCTACAACGAAGACTTCTCCGAACAATTCCGGGACCAACTAGCCCCCTTCCGAGATCAGGCCGCATACGAGCGAAGGTACCGACATGAATCTCTCGACCGCGTCACTAAGGAAAAACCAGAGAAATTCCCCGAAGACACACAGTACAGACGCCGGTACGTAGCCGATACCAAACCCTCCAACCGAAGCATAGACAGAGTCGAAGACCGACGATTCGGGAAGCTACAGAGAGGAGCCAGCGAAGGCAGTCTCAAAATTGCTGATACTTCTCCCAAAGATCGCTTCAACGTCGCAAAGGAGAAATTCATGAATCTCGAAAGGGAAAGATTCAACAGGGAGCTAGAACAGCACATGGCGATCAGGAGGAGCATGCTGGAAAGGAACAGCCGCTCGACATCTTCCCCAGAGGAAGAGCGTAGGGACGAGCGGCCGGAGCGCCGAGAATTGAGCTCACGGAGAGAACCTGAGCGTTCTCACCGTGATTTGGAGCGTTCTCACAGGGAGCCGCGGAAAGAAGAAAGAATACGTGAAGTTGTGGATATAACGCACAGAGAAGTGGAACGCCTCCCTCGTGTTGGAAGGAAACGGGATGAGTCCAAGCGGTACGAATACGGTGCTGAGGAATACTTGAACAGGATCGAACCAAAGCCACATGCTAGAGAAGAATTTGATAGATTTAGAGACAGGAGAGAGCTAGATAGGCGTATAGATGAGGACGAGATCATTGAGCCTGTTATTGAGGATAGGAGAAGAGATTGGAGTGATAGACAGAGAGCATTCAGTCGTTCTCGCTTGCTAGATGACCAGCGGCAATCGTACGTGGAAGGGGACAGGGATAGGTTCTATGAAAGAGATTATCGGGACTTCCGTGACCTAGCTGATAGACAGCCGACGAAATTCCGCCATAGTTACGCGGAACCGATACCCAGAGGTCGCTTGGGGACCGTGAGACCTTACTGAAATGCCATAGTAGATTTTTAGACGTTTGTATTTGAATTTGCCAGGACTAAACGAATGATGAAACTGATGGTAAAATATGGTATAGTATGATTGTTTTGACCAACGATGATTCAATTGGGGATTTGGAATTTGTTTTTCAATCATTCTGATTTTTTTATATCATTAAATTCTTCTACTTTCTTTAAGGTCATTTCTTGGTAATACCTACATTATTATTGTAAATAAAAAAAAACTTTTCAAATGAAACTAAATGCTTGTTTATTGTTGAAGTATTTTAACGGGGCAATTATACTGTGCACAAAATAAGTGTATTTTAGAAGTTAATTAGTTTTTAGTTAAACTAAAAAAAATCTGTGCCTACCAGTTAGTTGGTAAAGTTATATTACTAAATACTCAAATGTGTCACAGATACACAGGCTGTTTTTTTCTATTTGATGCAATTCTCTATATTTTATAAGAAAATAATTGCAATTTTAAGTATTCTATGTTTTCTTTAAAAAAAATATGAGATTAGCACTGAATTTTAAAAAAACTGTGTAAAATTTGTAAATATAAATTATATTACAAAGCGTACCTTACTCTACATACTTTTAATACAGAACATGTTATTTGTTATTATTTTTAAACTTTCTACCGTTGACGATGGTATTCAGAGGAAAATTGATAGGTATTTTTTGGGAACGAAACTACGAAAAACGAGATTATTCTTAAAAAATAATATAAATATTATATTGTACTATTTGTTATATTTTAAATATTATATTTTAAGAGGACAAGGGTGTAAATGAAAATACACCTATGTAATAGAAACCTACTTTCGTCTGTGGTATAATGCTCAATTATTTCATTTAAAATTAAGTATGATTTAAATTAATACCCTAACTAATAAAAAAATGTTCATCTAAAGATAATTTCTCGTTGTGATTAAATAATTTGTTTTGACCCAAACCAACTTTTTATTTTTACTTGTAAAGGCATTGTGTATTTTTCGTTTACACCCTGTATACGTTAGTTAGAGTACTAAATGAATCAGTGACATCACTTAAATATTTTTTTTATTTCAAGTCCGTCCGTCAAATTATCATACGACCATGTATTTTATGTTTGTAAAATATTAATAAATGATTACATATTGATGTTTATTTCATTTTAGAAATAGATTAACTATTTCGAGTAGTTTACATTCCATAAGCATAACTCGAGTAGTTTACATTCCATAAGCATAACTCGAGTAGTTTACATTCCATAAGCATACCTCGAGTAGTTTACATTCCATAAGCATAACTCGAGTAGTTTACATTCCATAAGCATAACTCGAGTAGTTTACATTCCATAAGCATAACTCGAGTAGTTTACATTCCATAAGCATAACTCGAGTAGTTTACATTCCATAAGCATAACTCGAGTAGTTTACATTCCATAAGCATAACTCGAGTAGTTTACATTCCATAAGCATAACTCGAGTAGTTTACATTCCATAAGCATAAATCTCTACGTCCATAATCCCCGATGGGGGAGACAGAGGAACTTCATCATAAGTAGGATGTTTTTATGTATAAACATATATTTATAGCCAGTTTTGGTAGCAACATTTTAAGAACTTTCTTTGCCATTATTCGCAAAACACGACAAATTTACGTTGTATGGCATCTATCTAAAGGATCATCCCAAAATGAACAAGGTATAGTTCCCAAATTACTTCATCATCATTCATCATTAACAGCCCATGTCGTCCCACTGCAGGGTATAAGCCTCCTCTCTTTTGTGCCACCCTATACGATCCTGTGCTAGTCGCATCCAGGTCTTCGATGCGACTTTGGTGATGTCATCCGCCCATCTGGCTGCTGGACGACCTACTCCTCTTTTCCCCAACCTTGGCCACCACTCAGTGAGGGCTCTGGTCCACCGGCCATCACCACGTCTAACCAAGTGTCCAGCCCATCGCCATTTTAGCGTCGCAACCCGCTTTCCCACGTCTAGGACTTTAGTTCGTTGTCGGATCGCTGTGTTGCGGATCTTGTCCATTAGGGTGATACCTAACATGGCACGCTCCATGGCCCTTTGTGCGACCCTTAATTTGTGCACAGTTTCTTTTGTGAGCGTCCATGTTTCGGCACCGTAAGTCATGGTGGGCAGAACACATTGGTTAAACAGTTTGGTCTTCGGGCATTGTGGCATTTTTCTATCCCTCAAGATTTCATCGAGCTTGCCAAATTACTTACATAATAAAAATAGATATTGATTGTTACACTTATACAGGCTGTAACAAAAAGGTGTAGCCATATTTGAGGATCTGATGCAGTTAATGATTTTGAACAAATCTGCATTCGTAGTTTCTTCAAAATCTGAATGTAGAAGAAATAACACTATATCAAAATTCGTCGTCAAAACTTGACGCTGCACAACACTAATACCAACAGCTGACAGTGTCAGCGAACTCTGCGGAAGAGACCTGCCCCATTCGGTTACCTAATACTGTGTCCCTAGTACAGATCTTAGAGGGTTCCAATGTTCTTTTTTTGCAAATTTGAAAATGGCGATCTCAAGATCATGACCCGCATTCAACCCTATGTGATGAATGATGATAATTGAACATTAGGTCGATGATAGCAGCTAGCAGCTATTCATACCTACATTTTTAAAAATGAAAAAATAACATTGAATTAAATGAAAACTGTTAATATCAGTCTTTTCATTATCATACCGTAGTATCTGTGCAATAAATGAAAATTACATATTAAACCTACTAATTATGTACTTTAGATTTACTTAAAATTCCGTCATGAAATTTATTAAATTCGATTTACATATTCCAACAGACATAAAGAAAACAATGTTTCATTAAATGAACGCATTTAATTATAAGAATCTCCAGGTTCCTTTACTAATAAAAATCGTACTACTGAACCCTAAAATGCACAGAGTAAGAGCGAAATAGAGATAGAGAGAGAGAGAGAAGGAACGGTACGGGAAGTCTACCCGAGCAGTCCTCGGTACCGACAATCAAATGCAAGTGTGGCCAACATCCATATCACTTCTGCCGTACACGAGAGCTTACACCAGTGGATTTCGAACCACGTCTGCTGTTCTGTCAATGGTACCGTAACCAGCTTCGCTTTGCCTTTTTGTAAAAGTGTAGTGTGTTAATTTGACAATTTTTCAGTGTAATAGTGCTAAAAGCATTATTTTCATCATTAACCATTCAAAATCAAGTACCTTATTATCAATTTTTCATTTTGATTCTTATTACAAGTGCATAAGTCCAGTTGTCGGCGGCAAATTGCGCTCAGTTCCGCGGCTTACGGAGATAAAAAGTATTAAATTTTGACTTTAAATTTTGCATAGAAAATCTATTTCAGTTATTGTTTTGAACCCTTCAATATGACTACACCCTTTCGTTACACCCTGTATATGTGACTACTACTAGTACTACTACTAGTCACATACCTATACAGGCTGTAACGAAAGGGTGTAGTAGTAGTAGCAGTCATGTAATTTTCGTAAAATTATTTAATACATTTTCGTATACGAGTATTAGTAATATTTACGTAAAAGTTGTCACAGAAACGATTAATTACATACGAAAATTACATGACTGTTGATATATTACATTATAATACAGGGTGGACCAAAAGTCCGTTAACATTTAAAATGGTTATAAAAAATACAAATGCTACTTTAGTGAAAAACTGTTTATTTAATAATAAAGTAGACAAATTAGGATTTCACTTTTTAAAAATAACATCATTCAAATGTGACCCTTGTTCATCCTGGCACACCTGTAACCGGGAACGGAAATTTTGCATGACCGCCCGACAAGTGGTTGGTGAAATGTTCTGCATTTCCTCGCGTATATTTTCTTTTAATTCCTCAATAGACACTGGGTTGCTGATGTAAACTTTACTTTTGAGATATCCCCAAAGGTAAAAGTCCATTGGAGTTAAATCCGGGCTGCGGGGTGGCCAGTGAATGTCACCTCTTTTGGATATGACTTTTTGGCCAAAAATTTCACGAAGTGCTGCTATAGAGTCATTGGAGGTGTGACATGTTGCCCCATCTTGTTGGAACCAAGAGCTTCGATTAAATCCTGAGAAGTCCTGTAATGCTGGAGCAAAAAAATTCTGTAGCATCACAATGTATCGCTCTGTATTAACGGTGACGGCGCGGTTTCTCTGATCTTCATAAAAATATGGACCAATGATTCCGCTGGCTGACAATGCGGCCCATACAGTAACCTTGGGCGAGTGTAAAGGTTTTTGGTGCTTCAAGTCCGGGTTAGTGTCACTCCAGTATCTGCAATTTTGTCGATTGACATGTCCATTTAGGTGGAAGTGTGCCTCGTCTGAGAAAAAGATGTTATTGAAGCTCGTAAACCTCTCAAGCACTTCGTTAGCAAACTGCAGTCTCTGAGCAGGGTCATTTGGCTTTAAAACCTGTACAATTTGAATTTTGTAAGGATGTAAATGTAAATCTTTGTGTAGAATGCGATTTAGAGATGTTCTGGGCACATCTAAAGCACTAGACCGCTTTCGAGTAGAGAGACCAGGTTGTTCTTGAACAGACGCTCGTACACGCTCTATGTTTACTGGATCGCGCGATGTCCTAGGTCGGCCGGATCGTGGTTGACTTAAAGTTGAACCTGTTGTTTCGAACTTCTGTACCCATTTTTTAATCGTTTGAATTGTTGGTGCTTGATTTCTGTTCCGTATATTGTAATGATTACAAAATTTCCGTTTAGCTTCGGTCGTAGAATCGTTGTTTCGATAGTACTCGCGTACGCAAAATGCGCGTTGCGCTCCGCTGAATGACGCCATGGTACTAAATCCCTATTAGTAGCTCTCGCTTGTAGTAACACCCCCCGCGCCAATACCCCGACCGCGCCGACGCAGCGACCTATTCAAATGTTAACGGACTTTTGGTCCACCCTGTATTAACGACAAAATTGTTATAGAAACTATTATCCCAAGAATACATACAAAAATTACACATACCGTACCTGAGGTAAGATATTCATCGAATTCACGTCAAAAACTTCGACAGTAGGTAGATTGGTCTCAAATCTAGGTTAACTGATAAAGGGAATGTTTTGATCTGACACTGTATGTAGGACTTATATTCAGGCAGTTAGTCAACCAATACTTCTCAACCATGTCATCATACCGGGTAACTCGTACCAGGTACTAAAGTGGACTACGATAAAAAAGTAACAGCAACAAGCATTCCTTAGCTAACTAAATAGACCTAGATTCTACAGGATACCTAATTTGAAGCAAATAACCCATAATTAGCGCATGTAACGGATTAACGTTGCATAATTGTATTTCATTAGAATTCTTCTCGTAAATACATCGAATTGGCTACTTATAGCATTTAAGTACCGTAGGTACAGTCAGTGGCGTAAAGGTCGCCAGACATTATGCCAGAACTCTGGTCACTCTTCTTCTAAGTCGTTTTCCTCATTGCTGAGGGTCGTGATCATTCTAAGGAATTAATCATATAGAACGACTCTCGTGGCAGATTTAATGGGGTGGTTTGCCATTGCCTTCCCCATTTCACACACTGGTTATCTCAGTGTGCAGGTTTCCTCACGATGTTTTCCTTCACTTTAGAGCAGTCGGTAATTGTACGTAAGTCTTTCGAAAAAACCGAAAAACCCATTGGTACATGACATTGCCTGGTTTCGAACCCAGACCTCCCGCATGGGAGTCCGACGTCCTAGCCACGGCGCCACCGACGCTCCGCGCTGGTCACTCTACACTCTTACCAATTCATGGTCTTCTTCTTGTCGTGTAAGTTGTCAGAATTGTTCAGGCTCAGGAGCACAAATTCGAACCATCTAGCTATGTAAATATTACCGTTTCAGAGATCCCATCTGTCATTAAAGATACTCCAAGATCTTGGAAACCACTGATCCAATTTTTAGACCTAGCTAAGAACACTCGACAAAATTCTCTATAATTTTTTTTAAAAAACGGGTCCAAATCTGATCACCCTTGTCAAGCCATAATGCCACAGACAAACACATAAACAGACAAACGTGTCAAACTTTTAACACGCCCTCCCTCAATCGGTGGTGGGTTAAAAAATGTACCAACCACGGCGGTCACCCATCCTGGTTCTTGGTCTTGGTTCTTGCATCCTACACCCTCGCACTTATAAGAGCCCTCACTTTCTGTTATTAAGAAAGAAAGAAAGAGTTTATTCCCAATAGCACACATACAAACAAATAGGTACAGAAGATACAAATAATATTAAACGTATATATTAAAAAAATAATTACCAAAAGTAATTAAGTTTGATAAAGGTGGTGTGCAGCACCGGAAAAAGGGGACTGCCTCAGCCTCTTGCCGCAGCGGATTTAGCACTGCGGCGCTGATTTTCAGGCATCACCTGTGTGCCAGGTATCACTCCCTGACGATACACTACCGGAACATATAAATAACGGAAATATTAATAAACAGAAGCAAAATATTAGGAAACGAAGGAAGGTACTTTATTTTTAAATTATACATTATAATACAGGAAGGTATGTATGTAAGTATTATTGTATAAAATAGAGAAAATAAAAATAAAGCAAGCGATGAAGATGAAACTGAAGGAAGGGTTATAGAGCCATAACCATTTAATTCAAAAAGAGCCATCTATCAAGTTTTTTTCTCAACTGTTTCCATATACTAACATCAGGTTATTCAGGAGGTGGTATAATCAATTTAATAACATTTTAGTAACGACCGCAACCGTTAGATGGCAGTCTTCTTTTTTGCGAAGCTGCGCTTTTTGTCCTGACTCTAGTCTAGTACCTATTAAGTCATCCATATTTCCGAGTTCCCTAAGCCTCCCACATTTCAGAGTTTTAAATTACCAGTGACGACGTGGCTCCGGGCGCCTGACTGGCTCGAGACTGCGCAGGAGAGAGAGCGATGGCGCTCTTTGGTATCGGAGGCCAAGATCCACTTCGGGTCGCAGCGCTAGCGGAGTAAGTAAGTAGTAAGTAAGTGACGACGTGTGGCTTTGTCACAAATTAGGGAACAAATTAATTCCCATTCGGACTTCAAACAATACGGTATTAACCTAATTTATTTTTATTGCATCAATCAACTTACATGCACATACTAAAGAAGGATCTAAATTTAGTTTTCTGACATCTCAACTAACATCAGAGATATTAATGGTTAAAGTTAGTATTGGACAGGATGCTCTGTCCCTTTCTAGCAAAACAGTCCTTTTTATGCAGCCAGGACCTGCTGACCTGCTTGTATGGCGCTAGAGAACAGTTACGGCATAAAACTTATTGCCGTTTCTTTCTACCGTTCTGATTTTTGATTTCCTGTAGCTATTTAATTTTGCAACGAATTTTAATTCTGTTTTCACATTTGACCATCAATATATGACTAAGTATTTCTTAAGATTTAACAAATGAATTTTCATTTTTGATACTTGGAAACTACCCTATTCTGCGACGACGCTAAAGTCAAACTTGCGTCAAGTCGGTCCGCCATTGTTTACTTTTACTGCCTAAGACAGGTAAGAAATAAACAAAATACTACGACAATTTCCTCCGCCGGAGCGTCAGCTGTTCTTGAACCGAGCGGACTGACGCGAGACGATGGCAAGAGGCCCGACAGAATGACCCTCATACCCTGGAAGATGGAACGCCACCTGCGTCGACACCCTTGCCCCGTCTCACCTTCCAGCTACTTCTTATAGAGCCGGCTCTGCGGCCGCTGCTGCAGAAACCCTCAAACGCCGCAAATATACTAATCTGGGTGAAACATACATATTTAAGCCGCTTGGGGTTGAAACATTGGGACCCTGGGGCCCGGGAGCGCACCGCGTCTTCAAGGACCTCGCAAAGCGCCTGGTTGACGCGTCAAAAGACCCAAGAGCTGGTTCCTATTTAGCCCAGAGGATCAGCTTAGCTATCCAACGGGGCAACGCAGCCAGTCTCTTGGGTACACTGCCGGATGTGGGGGACTTAACCCAGATTTTTTATCTTTATTTTTTAGTTTTTTTTCTTCTTAGCCTTAGTTTAGTTTTAGGTTTAGTATTATTTTAGTGTTATATTTTAGGTAGATTGAATCGCGGATGAAAAATAAATACTACATCAAAATATGATTTATTAACTTCGAAACCAATTATTTACAGTATATTGCACGTGGCGAGGTGAGCCAGCTCTAAATATAGTTATACAATTTCTAAAACATAATAATATTGCACCAGGATTGCACAGCTAGTCGATAGTACAAAAACGCTCGACAGAATAACCTAGGTAGATAATAATATATTATAATGTAAGTAACTAGAGATGCGCCGAATATTTTCTATCGAATAAGAATCGATATCAACCAAAGCTCAAAACAGGCTTGAATATAAAACGAACAACGAAAAATCGTGTGTATATTTGGTGCATCTCTAATATTACTATGAAACGATGTTTAATAAACAAACAAAAAACTAGAGAGCGACCAATATACTCGTAATTTCTAGATTCCACAAATGTCTCTAAACCTTCGTAGACAATGCCTATTTGCCTAATCTTATCGGATTTTTAGATCCAATTATAGTATTATAGTATGGCTCACGATTCAGCCTACAATATAGACTTAAACATCATTCCATAGTATTTCAAATATAGAAATAAATGTTTAAAAAGAAATTACAGCACTTGACTCAATATTGCACTACTCATATTGCACCTATGATCATGAAGGTTATTTCAAAAAATAAATAACTACATACATAGTTTAACCACTAATTTACATTCGATATACTTAGTTCCTTATTTTAACGAATAAGGTGGTATACGCAGATGTTAAACATCGATAAACGAAAATTCTAAATAATGCTTAGATAATTAAGACGTATTTCAAAACAATAGTGACTCATTAGTGATAATTACTTGTTTGGTGGAGTTTCTCCCGCGCTTTTGTGGCGTCCACACCAGCTTTTTTTCGTTGTCTTGCAAATTGTTTTACAGTAGTGCTTTTCAAGTAAGAATGGTGTTTTTTATTCGAAGAACGTCTACAAAATGTGATTAATGTGTGGGACAATGAAGTAAAGTCAAATAAGACGCTGCAGTCCGATCCGTACTTGGCTGGATTTTGAAGAGCCATACTGCGTCCGGGACGCCTTCTTCTTTGGTTCGGATAGTGCAGAAGCGTGGAAGATTCTCCCAGATAGCATTGAAATGTGTCACACCAGCATTTTAATGAAGACTTGCAAGAGTTGTTTACATCAGACATGGCTGTATGGGCTCAGTTCCCTTTGCCTTAAAAAGAACAACAACTTGTTTGGTTAGGGATTAGTGGCTGCAGTGCAAGTCCCTGGTTCGATTCCCACCTCAGGTGTGCAGAACTACTCCTAGCCTCTTCCCCTAGTATCGTAAATAATGAATATCGGGATTGTTCTTTTTTAAAAGTGGTCACAGGTAAGTATTAAAACGGATCCCTATTTTTTTTATTGATACTGATCAGTCAACTACTAAGCTGCTACGATATTATTCGAGATTCTGAAACTAAATCAAACCGAATACATAGAAATCTATATTTTTTTTGTTGATCAAGGTTTTCCAGATCGTTTAGTATCAATTGGATCATTTCCCCAAAAAATCGTTTCGATTCTGTTTCAAAATCTCTGTTACAATAAAAAAAATTAAAATCTTAGATTTCTATCATAACCAATATATCAATCATTCATAACATTTCTTGGCATCTACGGCAAATACCCCAAGGTATCCTCGAGGCTCGCGTTTCTGCTTAGTGGTCGATGGTCGAACATCCTCGCGAGGGGCGGAAGGGCTCGTGGAGGGGAGGGCGGAAGGGGCGGAGGCCTGGCCCTGCGCCCTCCGGCGAGTGACCTCACGTCGGTCCGCTGGGAGAGCCTCACGTCTGCGAAGAGGGCTGCCATCTCGGCAGACTTCTTCACGCTGAGGGCGTCGTGGGAGCCCGCTCCTGTGCTTCGAACTGTAAATGTAAGTTAGTGCGTGAGATTTTACTTAAGGGTCTAGGGGGCTTTTAATGAAGAAGAAATTTTTAAAAATATTTTAATATCCTCGTAGTGAAACAATAAGACCAAAAAGCGAATCTGTCAAAGGTGACCAGTTTTGACAGTTTCGCGTTTTGTTTCTTATTGTTTCACTGCGAGGATACTAAAATATTATTTAAAAAAATCCTCTTCAATCATGGAATAATCATGTAAGCCATTTTTTAAATGCCTTAATTAATTAGGGATTTTCCAGCTTAAGTTTCTGCCATTCAAGATATGCCAAAGTGACAGAAGATTTGTTTTGTTCTGAGTTGTTTTTTTGGGTTCTTTTTTTAAATCGGACACAGTACACTTTTTACATTAGGTTATTTTAAGTATATTTTATATATTACCGCTTCCCATCGGAATGACGATCCGCATAATGGACAGACACTCACTATGTATTTCTATCCCTTTTCTCTCCAGTTTTAATTGTTATCTATTTCATCTTTAGGTATTTATTTATTTGTACTTTTATTATTTATACTTTTAATATATTTTTGTTTTCGTCCCTGACTGCCGTTTCGCCCGCGATGCCTTCGTCCTGGCACAGATGAAAACCAGCGCTGCAGTTCTGCCGTACCGGTCGGACCGCAGCACATGCTGAGCATGGTATGCATGCCTTGGCACATGCTAGGTATCCATATTTTGGCACATTTTGACATTCCAGTATACTGGCAGTATAGTGGTATATAGGCATTTACTGGACCCGCATGCTCCACCCTCGACCTAATTCTCGCTTACCATCAGGCGAGATCGAGGTCATATGCGGGTTTATTTTTTTATTTATTTACTTAATTTTACAGCTTTTTTTGACCTTATAAAAATAATAAAATATTACTATAACATTTGCCATTTATAAATTTTCATTATGTTACTTAACATTATATAATATATCTTAGGTAGAAAACAACAAAAAACAGATGTAGGTAACTATAATATTATATTATGACAGAGAACTGCGTCGCATAATGTTTACGTGTGTGTGTGATTGAAGTGTGTGTGCGGTGTACGAGTGGCGAGTTGTGTGTCTGGTCTGAGAGAGTGGTGCGGTGAGGTGAGAGAGTGTTAGTCAGGGTGGGTTCACATGGTTACAGTTATTGTTGTATTTTATAGGTAGGTACTAGTTAAAGGGAAGTTGGTAGGTAGGTGTTCAATAGTCTATTTAGTAGTCTATAAAATAAAATAAAAATACAATCAGCGCCATCTGTTGAGTAGATTGGAAGCTGCCGGAAAATTTGATATTTATTTAATTATTGATAATTATTTAATTATTTATTGCTATGTTTTTTTTTCGATTGGCGGCATTAGTGTCGCTCATGCAGCCCCACTTCGGTGTGCTTCGGTTTGTTAACGATACACGAATGAATCTATTTAGAATAGAATAGAACATAAATTTACAGCATGTATTTATTACCTACCACCTACCAGCATGCCAGACAACTATGTAGGTACCAGGGGCATCTGACACCTATACATAAGTTTGAAAGTTCCTGAAAACTACCTGGTTACTGAATGAGTTATAATAAATACTTTCTGTTAGTGACCGTACCTATACGTTTTCTCAATGTCGAAATTGTCAATTCCTTCTCAGTTCCTTACCCGTCAGTCGCTGCATATTCCGGCTGCTGGTATCCCTCGCCTTATTCTGAAGAAGCAGCTCATAGTCCAACGCCAGGCTGTCCGAGCTCTTGGCTCTTCGACTGCGCTCTTCGCGACGGCGATGTGACGCTGCACTCGATCTGAAGTAATCGGAAGCAATAATTAATTAAAATTGCTGAAAGTCATTCAACCAAATGTACCATTGTGTTCATGTGGCCAGATCCAAAGCATGTCACAAGTCACCAATAGCTTTATATATAGCATGGCATAACTCTCACGTCCATAATCCCCGAGGGGGTAGACAGAGGAACCACCTTCATCATAGGTAGTTCTCACTTTTTGCCGTAAGATTTGGTGGACAAACGTGATAGGTGGCGAGCCTGTCGTAAGCTATTGGTAATATCAAAGAATGTATTATAATTTACCCAATCCAACCATAACGAAATATGCTGTCCACAGAGTAGCATCGAGGGTGCGATTGACAAAATACAAAAAACAAGACGTGAAAACAGCAATAAAAATTAGACAACCTCGTCCTGTTTCCTTTCTTGCCATCGTAATCGACAAATGTCCGTTTCATTCTGTCCATGTACTCTGCGAGGGTACTCGAGGCTCTGGGACTTCTGGTGATTTAGTGAGGACAGAAACAGTAGCACTTGTTGCTAACTCTAAACACGTTTTAAAAACAGCAATAGAAATAAATTTACCTCGTCCTGTGCCCTTTCTTCCCATAGTAGTAAAACGCTCATTTCAGCCTGACTGCGAAGATTTTGATTCGAGGCTTTGGGAGCTCTGTATGGCAGTTTGGTGAAGTAGCAGTTGAATCCAAAAACGTTTTAAAATAGAAGTTAAAACAAATTTACCTCGTCCTGTTCCCTTTCTTCCCATCGTAGTCAAACGCTCGTTTCAGTCTATCTGTGTAGGTGTTCTGCGAAGGACTGCGAAGGTACTCGAGGCTTTGAGAGCTCTGCGTGGTAGTTCGGTGGGGGCCGGCGCAGTAGCACTTGTTGCTATCAGCACAACTCTCGGAATCGCAGGAACAGTAGCTGAAGTCGCCGTCGTAGATCTCTCTGGAATTTTAAGTATTTTTCTTTAGAAGTGGAGTAAGAGTCAAACTGGAAGTCAAACCCAGAACACGGGTCTCGTTTCTAAAACGGAAGAGGTTTCAATTGTGATGGAGTTAAGTACGCTTAAATACTTGATAATTAATTTATACATACGTCTAAGAAACTAAAGGGTGAGTGTGACGACACTCATGAACTTCAAATAAGCAATTTCCAATAATTACACTGAATAGATGTTAGTGAGCATCATAGAAACTTCAAATAACTAGATCCTAGTGAAATGATTAATTCACAGTCAACTGTAAATAATTATAATTTGGTTCAGTTACTCATGAGCCATCGCGAGCCGCGGACGTGCCATGCTCTGATAACCACCACACACATTTAATTTCTACCACACACGAGTATTTCAAAATGAGTCACAAACAATGACGAACAAGATCTATATTCCTTTGTCGCTAATGTTGATTCCACAAATGAAATTAAAGCAACACAGTCACTTTAGAGATGCGCGTCTATTAGAATTAAATGAAATGTAAAACAAAGACACGAAAGTAGTGAAATTCGTTTACACTAGTTGGTTAAAGCCAATTTTAAACTACACGGTGTTTAACTTCGTTATTTTTGGACATTCAGATGGTAATAAAATATTACACAAGTAAAGACTTTATGGGAAACAGTTTGTTCCAAGCACTTCTGAAATCTACGAGAAAATAAAAGCTTCTAAAATAGAAATAACTTCGTAGAATCTTGAGAATGGTATTTGAAGGTGTAGAGACAAATAAGTATATGATAGTTACTCACTTTGAACAATCCTTGCAGTTTTTACTTTTCTTCAGGAGTCTGTTCTTTGCATCTTTCACTTCTTCTGGAGAACAGTAACATTTGGACTTATCATCTCCTTTCAAGGAACAGTAACATCGGTCCATACAGCTCTCTGATTCACATTCCGAACAAGATACGTATCCACTGGAACTGTTTCTGTTTTGACATCCCAATCGGTTGCTTAGAGTCAAAAAGTCTGAATCTTCTGATGTCGAAGTCCTTTCTCCCGGTCTCGAAACTTTTCCATTACGTTTTGAAACGTTGACCATTTTATCTGACCGCTTAGAATTCCTCTGTCTCATAGCTTGCCTTTTTGGAGGAGCCAGAATAGGTTCTTTGGGTCTGAATTGTCTCAAATCGTAACTTGATGTTGACACTGAACTTTCAGAGATAGGGTCTTTAGCAACAGCATCTGGATATTCAAATGCGTTAAGCTTCTTTTCTTTATTTCTGAAATCTTTTCCGAAAGGTAATCTGAAAACCATTCGGAGGCCACTGGCACCTTTAAAGATTTTCCGTCTCTTGTTCTGGAATGTGCTGTTTCTCCTCAAGATCTTTTTCTTTTGTTTTTTCATTATCGCTTTGCTGTGCTGGAATATTTCGTCTTTCGTCAGTGTTACTGCTAACTTCAGTAAAAATTCTTTGTATATCGGTTTTAGGTCGTTAAAGGACATCCCTTCTGGATCTATTATGGCGTTGAGTATCTCATCCATAGAATGCAAGTTCTCTTGAACTTTGAATTCGTTGAAAAGTTCGTTGAATCCCAAAGGTGAGCCTCCTCCCTTCTTTCCGTTGTTTCTGAAATATAATTGAATAAGCATATTATTCTTAGTTCAAATTCCATATTTATGTATGTTGAGGCAGTATCATGAAAGACACTATGTAATTATAAGAAATACTAGTGTTAATACTGTTCAGAAGAATGTGGCGGATATGGTTGCGTAGGTACGTTTACAAGCGTGCAAGTTGTTAAATCGAAACACTCCACTAAGCGCGTTCTATTCGAGATTGTTAGTGAGCTATTTCCAGTGCTTAAGAAAATCGATCGAGTGAAAAATTAAAATAGAGTCAATTGAGATATCATGGAAGAATTATGAAGACCTCACGTGACTTGGGAATATTGATTTTGGACGTACAACTAACTAATAGGATAGAGCTAATAATATTATCATACAAAGTGTAAATGTTTATGAAACATACCTGTGGCCAATTGATTTATACCGAGTGAGTCCCCCAGCATTAAGAAAGCTTCCGGATCGAGGTATCGCCACCTTGGTTAGTATATCACCAGATTCATTAAGAGATTTCCTTTGGCTCGCACTTCTTCTCAATGGATCCTTCTGTAGATCGAGTGACTCCGCTGATGGTTTTGTGGGAATTGGAGGTGGCACAGTCGGTGGTCTCTGAAGGTTCTTCCTTCTCTCCAACTCTCTGAACAGTTCTATTTTCTCCGACACCTTACTCCGAACTGAAGACTCCGTACTGCTCTGGATTTTTTGAAGATTTTGCAGCTTTGGATTGTTAGGCTTTATTTTTGCATTAGATTTTTTGGACCCTTGCGTATCACTACCGCTAGTATCGTTGTGTTTAATCGAATCCAATTTAGCTTTAACTTCTTCCACGGTGATTCGTTTTGGTTCGACGGGGGGTATGGAGGGAGGCAGGGGAAGGCGCGATAAGCTCTCCATTGAAATCTTCTTGATCCTTTCTAATTTTGGCTTTTCGTGAAAGGATTCACTCGCTGAATAACCATCAGCTCTATCACTGTCTCCACTCTGAGAAGACGTGCTTCGTTTCTTACGAGGTGGTCTAATAGGGATATCGTTTGGGGTCAAACTGCTGGCGACGCTCATACAGCTGACTCCGTTTCGATTCTTCAACTTCTTCTTATCATTGTGGCCTTGTCGGCTCATGTGTGACATGAGAGATTTGTATAACGTGGCCGCTATGACTATAGCGTCCTCGGTTGTCTGGCATACAAATCCATGACACTCCAATTGCTTAGCGACGCCAATTTTCCTCATCACGACAGCGAAAAGGGGTGAATGCGAATTTTCGTTGTGGGAGAGGATGTATTTTGTATCAGGTGGCTCTAATGTTCTGAATAGGGCATTTTTGTCAATGTTATCAGGATCGGTGATTAGAGGCAGGAACGCATAGCTCAGATCATGGTTGGTTTTCTCTGAAGGTTGGACGACGAATTTCACGGCTGACCAAACAGCTATTGTTGGGAAAGGGTTGAGTTGTTCTAGGTCGCTTTTATCACCTTTGTATCTGACTTTGAGGCCGCTTTTTGAGATTTCTAATCTTCCGGCTAGAGGGCCTTTTTGGCGGAAATTTCTTCTGTAGGCAAAATATAAGTCTTTAAGGGGGGACTGGAGTCCTGAAAGGCTTGTGACTTTACTCTGTAAGGGAGTGGAGCCCAAGTAGTGGACACTGAAGACATGGACTCCAATGCTCTCGGTGGAAGGCCGAGACTCCCCCGCCATGTCTGCGAACATACGCTCTATGCGATCCTGCACGGTGTTATTGATCTTATTGATGTTGCTCTGACAGTAATTGTCGTCATCTTCGTAGATCGTCGCTTTGCCTTCGCGTGCTGTTGAACTGACCTGTAACGAAAGAAACACCGGATCATTATTTATCAATATCAGCTGACACACTGGATCACCTAGATCACGACAATGAAAAATGGGCATTCCTAAATGTCACTGTGACATTTGTCACTTTCAAGTTCATAAAGGGCACTGGATATTTTGAGACTAGACGATTTGTGAAACTGGTTTAATTGGTATTTTTCCGTGATTGTACAATAATTTCGTCAGATGGAGCACGAGGAAATTAAATTCCTCGTGTTCCACCTGGAATGTCCCGAAAAATGAAATGGAATGTAAGGAGACTTCACAGAAATCCTACATAATTTCTTCCTATCCTGACAAAAATCAGACCGAAATGGGTGGATTTGGATGCTGTCAATAGACCAAGTTCTCAACAAACTTCTGGTGATCTCATACCTTGCTGTCCCTTCGTGCTAGCTCCACAGGTACGTATTGTGGGAGACTGTTGACAGACCGGCTATCATCGAAGAGCGCATCGATCTTCTGCTTGTAGAGCGAGAGGGAAGATACGCTCGGCGGGCGGGAGCGACGAGGCTCATCGTCGCGCGCGCCCAGACGGAACCCTCCCAGCGGCGTACTTTCGTTGTCGCACGTCACCATCTGGAGAACGATGGATGGACATACACATTTCACTATAAGTCTAACTTGGAGAGGTTATGTCCAAGTTAGACTTTACAATTTACCATAGCGGCAGCTTCTAGATCGATTTGTGAGTTTTACGAAAGCGCTTAATACGTGCCAGTCCAATGCCTCCTCCAGGCTATTATCCCAAGACGTATCAGTTCACCTCCATATGGGATGATTTATTTGAAGCCAATCAGAAGGCCGTAGCTGCCCTCTAGTCTTCCAGAATATAATTGACTCCATAACAGTCTTCTATAGAAGAAGAACAACTTTTCCATAGTAAGTTGACACTGTTTTCGACCCTAAGAAGGAACAAAAGGTATTTCCTTAAGTCGAGGTAAAGCCTTTCAGACGCGCATCAATCACGCGCAGTTCTCATTGAAAGCCAGATGATACTTTCACAATTTCAATTATAACTTGAACATTTCAATAACTAAAAGTTCCTGAACCAGAGCCAGTAGCTGGCAATAGAGGGCAATGGCATATCTTGGTGGCGAAAGCTAAGATCTATAAAATTCACTTCGGATCGCTCAGCCAGCTGACGGAATAGGAAAGTTAATATGTAAGTACTAAGTTAAAAAAGCCAATGTAGACACATTATGTCTACATATTTACACATCTATGAAGTGCGTTCCTATTAAAACTTCACTTACGAATTCAAAGTCGTATTTTAGTCAGTTTGACACGATTTAACTGAGGATCAAAACTCTACTGATCATGTATCTTATTCTAAGTCGTATTCTTCATTCATGAGGGTTGTGATCTATGAAATTAATCACATAGAGCGACTGTGTTGGTAGATTTAATGAGGTAGTTCGCCATTGCCTTCCCCATTTCACACACTGCTGGTTATCGTAAATGTACGCGAGTCTTCGAAAAAACCGAAAAACTCGTTGGTCCATGACATTGCATAGTTTCGAACCCGGACCTCACACATGTGACTCCGGCATCCTAACCGATGCTCCTGTTTTTTTTTATTTATAACCTATTTATAGGCGTACTGCCAGTGTTTTTACACCTACCAGCTCTGGGTGAATTTCAGGAGAGCCTCCATGAGCGCCATGAGGGTGCAGTACAATGACGCGTACCGCATCCTCATGAAGTACCCGCGCTATTGCAGTGCGTCGGGCATGTTTGCCGAGGCGCGAGTGCCCGATTTCTTTGCTGTTGTGAGGGCTTACATAGCGTCCTTCTGGGACAGAATGCGAAACTCTCACAACAGCATCCTCAGAGCCATAAGCGAGGACTTAACATGTCCGATATTTAAATATTGGTTGTCCGTGCACCAGCGCGCGAACCGGAAATGACATTTATTGTGCATTTTTATTTTTTAGTTTTATTGTTTATTTATTTTAATATTGTATATATTGTTTGATGGGATTTTTGCCTGAATAAAGGAATTATATTATTATTATCACTATTTATAACCTATTACCTACAAATTCAAGAAAAGAGCCTGAACAGTGATCTAACAGTGATCATATTAGGCAAATAACTATCAAATGACGCTAAATGTTACGCGACCAACTTTTCCACTTGGCAAGCACACAAAAAGCTGCTATTTCACTATTACTCGCCTCATCGTTAACATGGAACATCCATCTACATGCATTCCTGTGGTCAACGTGGGTTGGTTGAACGACTCCGGCGCATTTGTGCAAAAACTCCGTTACGCTATGGATCTGTGAGTCGATTTGTGTGAGGCTATTAATATCTTTCAACGTATAGGCTGGAACCATTTATCGGTTTTATTATAGTACACTAGTTTTCTTTTGTAACAATAAAACGAAATATAGCAATGCAAGCATTACTGCTTTGAGGTAGAAATAGGTAAAAGTGTAATACCACCCCAAGTTGGCTCTGGACATTCCTATGTACGGCTGGGGTAGGTAAGGTAATAGCTCTATGGAGAGCGGCGTCAGTCTGGGTAGGTTACCTTTTATATACCTATCTTATTGATATCTATCTTTCTGCTAAAAACCAGCAAAGCTTACATTGCTGTGTTCCGGTTTGAAGTGTAAGAGAGCAATCTTAATTACCGACACATGAGACACTCCACCTAAGAGCTCAGGTAGAATTTTAATTTTACTCTGTTTTGTTTCAAATGTTATCCAAACGTTGATCGAAGTACTAAATAAAATACTTGTAAAAATTTAAAAAATAAATAACAACTCTTGTTAAACCCCGACCGATCGAAGGAGTGTTATAAGTTTGATACGTTTGTCTGTTTGTGTGTTTGTCTGTGACATCATAACTTGACAACGGATGATCCGATTTGGACCCAGTTTTTTAAATTTAATAGAAAAATTTTGACGAGAGTGTTCTGAGCTAGGTCTGATCAAAACTGGACTAGTGGTTTCCAAGATCTCGGCGTATCTTTCATGTCAGATGGGATCTCTGGAACGGTAATATAAATGGTTCGAATGTGAGCTCAAATGTTCAGGTTCATGGTGCGTTTCCGACATCTGAAACCTTGAGGATCTGTGATGACCAGAAAAAAGTTAGTGAACTTCAATTTCACAACACGAAACTGGAAGAATTGGAAGATCAGCCCGCCGGAACTATAACAGTTAGATAGGGTCTTCTCGAACTAAAGTTATAGCGAATCCTGAGACATTACAAGAGAAAAAAAATCAAAGATGGCGGCCAAAACAAAATTAAAATAATGTGGAGATTTAGGTGGTTCGAGTTTGAGCTCAAATGTTTAAGACCACGGTAACCTTCCCACATCTGGAATCTTGATGACCTGATTAAGACCAGGAAAAAGTAAGGGGACCTCCACAATGCTACGTCGGATGTTTCTTAATTTTTTTAATTTAGTTTTATTTTACGGACAGTTATAAGTAGAATGCTCTATTGCCTTATGAAAACAACGTCAATCTATGCCTATATCCCCAGAATACTACATATACTGACGTATTGATACCTATTATCTTAAGATATTGATAGATGATGATTTAAGCTTTCTACTCAAATGTAAGAATTGAGTCGATAGCTATCATATTGAATAAATTGCAAAACCACAAGGTATGTTATAAAATGTCTAGATCTTTCAATGGCAAAATTGAAACACACAATGACAAAATTATCTATTGTTGACACTTACCTCTCCACTTGTCGATGGGCCCTGGGCCCAATATTTATTAGCATTTTGACACACTTTGGCCCACTATCCCGAACACCTGAAACAAAGATAGAATACATTTTTATATTATGTCAATTTTCTTCTTGTACATTTTTATAGTAGAATACATTTTTATATTATGACAATTTTCTTCTTAAAATTTAATTTAATTTAATTTATTTATTAGGTAAACACAACAGATTACAACCATAGAAATTACAGAAAAATCAACATAAAGTTATGAGCTAGGTCGTAACCCTTAACGTGTAAACACAGCATGGTTAGGAAGTAGAAAATTGATTGTTGTACAATATTGAGTTATGAAAAAATACTATTGAATGTAATGACTAAAAAACTTATGCCTATTTGAAAAATAAAAATAATAAAGTAAAGACTATAAAGTAGGTGCGTGGATAGCTCACTTGAGGACATCCTCAACCCGTCTTTTAAAAACTAATGTCCTAGGATCAAATAAGTCTATCGATGGCTTATTGTTGCTGTTTGAAGAGATTTCGTTAAACAATCTACACATTCGCACAATAGGGTTATAGAACGATGTGTTGTTCTTAAAAAATTTAATACAAATGTTTTAGGATTGCGAAGTTTAAAGTTTGTGTTGAATCTTTCATCATCATCATCAGCAGCCTACTCTAGTCCACTTCTGGATAGGCCTCTCCCAGGGCGCGCCATTGAGCCTGATCTTCGGCTCTTCTCATCCAGTCGCTGCCAGCCACCTTGCGCAAATCGTCGCTCCATCTAGCAGGGACGCCCGTCCCACACTACGTTTGCCCAAACGCGGTCTCCACTCTAGAACTCGTCTACCCCAGCGGTTGTCGGTTCTGCGACAGATGTGACCGGCCCACTGCCACTTCAGCTTGCTTATCTTTATTGCTACTAATATAAATTACTGCTGTGTGAATAATATTAATACAATCATTTATTTTAAAAATAAAAATATTTGTTCTTTTTACAAAAACATCCACAGTGATTTTATTGTGTGGCCAATATCCTCTACTAATGCATGCCATTTCAGAGATATAGGGTACGTGTAGAGCGTAAAATACATCATCCCACCACAAGGTGCTGTGTTGTGGTACCTATAATGATAATGTATTTCATATGGTCATATCCTGTGAGTTGACCAACAACAACTCAGATATCTTATTAGAAGTGGAGTACAGATCTATGTTAATCATTTCGTTGGATCCTACGTTTAGAACTCGATGTACTAATTTAAAGATCATAAAAAATAAACTTTTCGAAACCACTTGAATTGGCGGAATTATTGTGCCTTAAAACACAATACCAAAGGCCAATAACTCTAAATTACACAAGTGTGTGTGTGTGTGTGTGTGTGTGTGTGTGTGTGTGTGTGTGTGTGTGTGTGTGTGTGTGTGTGTGTGTGTGTGTGTGTGTGTGAACTCCACAATGATAAGTAGGGGGTTCTTTAAATAAAGAACCCCCGACTTACCATTGTGGAATTCCCCTTACTTTAAGGCCGCCTAAATTGTACTTCACTGTTTCCTTTTCTATCTTTTGTTTGTTGTTTTCTATTTGTGCAATAAAGTGTATTTCACTTTACTTTATCCTGGTCATCATCAGGTCCTTAAGGTTGCAGATGTGAGAAGGGCTCTATGATTCTTAACATTTTAGCTCATACTCGAATCATCTAGCTATTACCATTACAGAGATCCCATCTAACATCAAGGATCTTGGAAACCACTGATCCAAATTTTATCAGACATGGCTAAGTACACTCTCGAGAATTTTTTTAAAATAATAAACAACGGGGCCATTGGATCATCCGTTGTCAAATTATGAATGAGACCACAGACAAACGTGTCAAACTTATAACATGCCCTCCCTCGATCGGTCGGGGGTTAAAAAAACATAGACAAGCAACAACTCACTGTAAATTCAATCGATTGATTAGGTAACGATTTAGTCGATTCTTTTCTTTCTTTTCGTATGGTTAGTGGCCAACCTATTTGTCAGAGTTGTTCAGGCCGCCCGTAGGCCTCTGACATGGCTTAACGACTGCTGTCGAAAGACAACAACCGGGAATAACTGCTTAACGTGCTTTCCGAGGCACGGAGGAGCTCAGATGAAATATGCCACTAGCGGTCACCCATCCAGGTACCGACCGCGCCAACATCGCTTACCCTGCACGATCATTTTCAGACCGTGCTCGCAACTAGGTTACGAGTTCCTCAGTTTTTAATCGATTAAAAAAAGGCTTCTATTTTCAGTCTGCAAATGACAGACTAACTTAACTGTACAGGAAGCATTTACACTTAACTAAAATCAGTCAGACAGAACTCAGTCAGTGTAATATGCGCTCAGATATCTCTAACATCCAAAGCAGCAATCACATTTAACAAACAGTTGCGTTAACTAACCGTTTATAAATCACAGATAAAACAGATACACGTTTAAACCGTTTGGTAACTATGCAAATTAAGCCATAAACCACGAAAGCGAAAGTCTATGAACTATTCTTATTCTTATTCTTATGCCTAAGAATAGTCCATACAAAATCAGATTGTTGTAAATTGAATGAATATTGCTACACGTGGTATGGTAATATATGGGTGTTTATATGAGATTTTGAAATTAATAGACCATAATGTGCAAGTTTTTTTTAAATCTTTTTATGTCGCAAAGCAGCAATGCTTGCGTTGCTGCGTTCCAGCTTAAATGGTAAGAGAGCTAGCCTAATTACCGGCGCATGAGGTACTCCACCTAATTTCAAGTCCTCAGGGGTAGCAGCTCATCGAAAACCTTCTTGCAATTTATCAGTCCTACTCCTCCGCCGTCACTTCCCCCACTCCTCGCTCACTTCCTCTCACTCCTCCCTCACATTCCCTTACTAATTTATGACCTTTCCCATTAAATACCCCTTGGTCATTTTGTATAATAACCGGTCATTATACGTAATATAATTACCATTTAATACTAAACCACAAGCAAGTTGCATTACACAGCCTCGTTAGAGACTGATAGATTCAAGATAACTCTATATGTAATGGTACCCATTAACGCTGGTCTGTTTGCTAATTTACTCTTTTCCGTCATGGTGGATTTTCATTTCAAAGCTGGTTGGTTACGTAAATAGATAGCCTGAGCAGATTTTCCCTGTTCGAACCAATTAGTTTTCAAATTACTTGACGTATTCGCTGGGTGCGAAGTACTGGAATCGATCGCAGCGCTCGCAGTGGCCAAAAACAGAAATTATGTTGGCTCTGTACCTATTTCTGTAAAACAAATCTATGCAGAAACTGGATTATTCCCCAAACAAAAATGGGTCACAATCACAGAAACGTAAGATTTATTATTATTTGACATCATAAAGTTATCTTGCATTCTCGATAGATGTTAATTGATAGATAATTTCATAGTTTGATAGCAAATAAATTAATAAAACCTACTTTCATTCTTGCAAACTCGTGTCATCATCTCGTAAGTCTTTGAATTATGGTGAATATAAACCCGATAAGTATATTTCATACTATTATGTGACTGGCTTGCGCTGTTTTTACATTTCACCATAAATGCGCTTAAATTTATATTCAAAGATTTTGAAATTCACCCTATGCGCTACTATATTCAAAACGCATAATTCGATTATTATAATGTCAGTTAACACAAAGTTAATGTAAATAAAAGATAGGTATTTTGTAATAGTTAATACAAAATTAACATCACTATAGCTCATCATTATCGCTTCAATAATAACATTTGGGATGTCATAATAATAGACGCAGAATTTTTTTACATCTTGCAAATTATAGAAAATGTCAAGGATATCGATAAGTTAAACATACCTTTAGTAAAAGTAAAAAGTAAAATACAAAGTGTATTTTACTTTTTACTTTTACTTAAGGCACAAGTAGAAAACAACAAAAAAGAGATAGAAAAGGAAATAGTGAAGTACAATTTAGGCGGCCTTTCGCTTAAGAGCAATCTCTCTCTCTCTCTCTCTCTTTCTCTCTCTTTCTCTCTGTCTGTATATCTCTCTCTGTCTGTCTATCTCTCTCCTTAATTATTTATTACAACTTTTTTTTACCTTTCGGCTCCCCTGAATATATATTTTACTAGCTTTTGACCGCAACTTCGTTCTCGTTCCATACTAACTTTACCTCTATATTTGACCCATCATTAAGTAGTATTTTCAAAAAATCTTTGACCTTATTTAAATTTATCCGTGAAAACTCCATCCAAATCCGTTCAGTAGTTTTTACGTGATGTGCGTTCAATTAGAGAGACAAACAAAATTTTCCCTATTTACTATTTTATTATTGTATATGGATATATAGATAAGGAAATATTGCACACTCCATTAATTTTCCACTCATACCCGCGTATGGCTGGCTTCTTGCCAGAACACTTCTAGATGATAATGAAAATCTTATAAGATTCTTATAATCTCATATATAGGAGTTGCGTTATTTAATACTTTCACATAGCTACCTAAGTTACCTTAGATTTTCTATTTGGATTAAAACCGTGCAATGTTTTACAGCATCGGCAAGACTAAAACATACGCCCATAAATCTTTTGTTTGTGCACTAAACTTCCAGGAACCTATTGGAAAGCAACCACAAATGTATTTGGAAAGTGTACATTTGTAAAGCCGCACTTTCAAAACAATGAACTTGAAATTGCCTCGAAATCAGTAAGTAAATAGGCAATATGCAAAAAAAATTAAATTTTATAAATATATTACACTGTTAATAATCCATAAAATAATAGATTTTTGTCTATTACGTATTTATTTCAAAAATAATATTTAAAATTTCGATACTGCTTGTACATCAATTCAAACGGGCAGCCATTTCCTGCGCTGCTGGTGACGTCAAAGGTTATGTAAACAAAAGTGAATTCATCATATTTGTCACTGAATATATCGGTTTTTACCAAGTTTTTCGTTTAAACACTGCATTTAACACAAAATACACTTGATAAATCTCGTAAGCATAGACATTTCAGTGCCCGATTAATGTATGGGAAAATGCTTAAATCGCACGCGCGAACTGGCAGACGCGGTTTCCGTATAAAACTTCTCTAGCGAACAATCTACATAGGGGTGAATTTCAAAATCTTTGATTTAGACACATAATACTGCGTAAACTCATTACACGTTCTAACGGTAGTTAAAAACCACAGAAACAAGTTAGATGCTTACTTTACTTATTAAGACATACTGTACTTGTTACACAGACATGTAATAAATGGGCAACTTTTATGTACGCTATTTTGCGAACATTTCTGGGTTATTATTATATCTTAGTACTTGACCTGGTTTTCGCTTTTATTTAAGAATTTGAACACACTAAATGTTCATGTCGTAACTTTTATACGCATATTATGTATACGCAAGTAATTAGTTAAATGAATAGTTCATTTACTTATTTGTAAACTGTTACTTAGAGCGTTAACGCGCTTCATCTGCGCGTATACTTCAAGACCAGAGTGAATAGGCATTTACTGGACCCGCATGCTCCATCGTCGACCTCATCGTCGCTTATCATCAGGCGAGATCGAGGTCAACTGCGGGTTTATAAGTAAATAAAAAAAATATTTAAAAAATACACGATTCAAACGAGATTCAGATGCAGCCAGTAAACCTTTGCACACGTAGATCAGTGTTTGTATCGATACAAATGGCAGGTAACGCGCGTCTGTATCGCGTTTTTGCGTGTTTCCATTGAAACAAACGCACCTTAAACGCGCTTCTTGCGCGCGTTTGCATCGCGTTTTCATCGATACAAACGCAAACAATCTGCATTTTTGAGTTCTACTGCGCCGTAAATGCGCAGACGACGCGCGTTCTCGAAACACGCGTCGTCGTTGCGTATTTAATACGCGTAAATATCAGATATAAGTACACGGATGAAAGAAAAATTTTAGTCTCCCCAGGGGCGGACATTCCTACCTTCATGGGTAAGTACCTACCAAATATTATATAAGTTACGTCGAAATTAAAATATAGTATAAAGTTGTAAAAATAATAATTGATATAATAAAATTGTCAACAGACAAAAACCTACAGAAACTATAACGCGAATCTGAACTAATGGGAAAATAAGGAAAAATAATTTAAAAAAAAAATTTTAATTTATTTATTATAATTATTTATTTATTTTTATTAAAAAAAAAATTATGAATTATAATTTAACTGTCCCTCACTCATATACTAGATTGTGTGAGGGTGACAAAACTGTAGTTAGACACGGTATTCTAAATTGTTAGACACAACAACAACAACTCGCAGCCAATACAATTCGTGGTTATTGAACCTCGAATTGTTTGTATTGATAATAACCATAAAAGCTTAAAAAGTGAGGGTGACGTTTCGTTTAGTTTAGTAATGTTTTAATGTAGCGAGTGAAGCTTACCCGCAGAAACGATGCCACTATTCTGTATAAATGACCTTATAAATCATTTGAACCATGCTAATTTCATCAAATGGTATTTTAAAATCTTTGTCAAAATTCTAATGTTTGGAATTAGAGCAATAAATCCTAATAAACAGGTTTTTACGTTTTTTGGATAGCTTTTATTAGCTAGTAATTGATACGTCGACTACGTTTATATATCTTAAATTAATTTATGGTTACGACGGCGGTATGGTATGGTCAATCATAAACTTTAATTGGTGGTAAAAGCCTAAAACGAGTTTCCGATTGACAATACAACTGTGGTTTTGTAATTTTAATAGGGTGAAAAGTTTAAATAAAAATAAATAATAAATAAAATAAATAATATTTATCAGAGAATAAAAATATTATACCAAGAAAATCATTCGCTGGACTTTTACCAGGAGATTCGCATTTAAAAATAAATGTTTTTGTTTTTTTTTACTACTACCCGCATTTGACTTCGATCTCGCCTGATGGTAAGCGACGATGAAGTCGACGATGGAGCATGCGGGTCCAGTAAATGCCTATTGACTCTAGCCTTGAAGATCCCAAGGTTTCTGGAAATACAGACGCCAGCAGGCTGTATGTACTTACATAGTCTAAAAAAAATTAAAAATGGCGAGTAAAATGTTTCTCCATACAATATAAATGATATTGAGCGATCGATGTTTCAAAACTTGCAAAAATTTGTAGGTTGCGATAATTTACGAAACTTTTTCAACAAAGTTGTTCACATTTATGAGTAGAACTCCTGGTAAGAGTCCGGCAAATGTTTTGTTAACCTGTATATCATCTCATCAGCCTATTAATGTCCCCGCTGTTGGGGCACAGGCTTCCCAGGGGGGTACGGGCGGGCCAAGGCCCATGATCCACCAAGCGAGCCCAGACTGATTGTATCATTTATGTTAATTTGTATATTCATAAATTTTTCGACTTTCCAAATATCAAAGAACCAGATGCTATAACCTGGACCTGTGAACTCGCCTACGCCTACGTACCTAAATGACAATAACTAAAATTCACGACAATGTATGCATTTATTGGAACTAAAACTAAATCATTAAATTTCTGTTACAGCTGGTTTTAGGCAAACAATACTCGTATATGGGAAAAAAACATTGTTCTTTGAAGACTTTCTGTTGAATTTGAACAGAGTTAGAAATAGGTAATACAATCAAAGGTCGATCTGTCATATCATCGGCTTAGATTAGAATTTTGGTAACTCTATTTTTTTCAAATGCATTAAACATTATTTTTTTAAATTAAGTTTTCGATCTAAGCCGACAATATACTTTTGCTAGGCGTTCAAAAGCGCTGCGCTCTTAATCAATATTTACGTAAAATCTGCTAAAGAACGCACACGCTAACAAAGCAAACTGACTAACGGCCACCACATCTTTGTTTTACAAAGCTCTATGACCGAACGTGCTTACCAATAATGTAGGTATTTTTACTGTATTTGCTCTATTACAATATTATTGTAAGTACTATATGTTTGCGTTTAAGTAAGAGTTCAACGACACACTGATTTTACTAAAAATATTAAATTTACACCTTTAGCATACTGCCGCGATTTTCAAACGGGATCGGAGCGGACCCAATAGAAATGTAGGAACGCGCTATGTGAGGACATGGGATGTGTTCACCTCTTTCGTCCATCAAATAAGCGAATTGTGAGCAATTGGTACAATTTCTCAACTGGTAAAGTTCTCAGTTCGTTCACACCTTCAGTCACTTCATGAACATCATAGTGTCTACCCATTTTCATTTATTTTTTTCACGATTTCATTTTTTAAATATTTTTTTTCATTTTCTCGCTCTTTGTTCCACGGGGTAAGTTTCCCTCCTTCATTTCCATCACCATCATCATCATCATTATTTCCATGCAAGTGACTCTTTATAACCTTTTAAAGGTTTCTATCACCATCATCATCATTATTTCCATCCAAGTGACCTTTTAAAGATTTCATCATCATCATCATCAATACCAGCTGCTTTTTTTTCGAAGGTAGATACCTATGTTAACGTTCATCTATGTAGAGGCAATTATTATGATGACGACGTTAAATGTGGCCATTTTTGAAAGTTTTCGTAACATTATGCACGAAAATGTCCTACAAAATCAATAGTATTAGTAGTTCCTGAGAAAAACAGATAGATAGACATATAGATAGATAGAAACACTTTATTGTACACAAAATCAGGAAAAGTAAAAACTACAGGAATAATAACACGATATGTACAAAGGCGGCCTTATCGCTTAAAGCGATCTCTTCCAGGCAACCTCTGAAGTTAATTAGACATTAAAGATATTAACGACAGTGTAGTGTGAGGATATGAAAAAGGTTACTATTACTTAATATACAGTAAATACTGTGACAAACAGACGGGTGGACGGACACTGAAGTCTCACCATAAGGGTTCCTTATTTATCATTTAGGTAATGAACCCTAAAAACGAAAACTTCTTGGTACATGGCTTTTGCCTGTAATCGCTCTGACTACGTCCGTTGTGACTACTACGCCTCTATGCTCATTTGAGTATGTTAATAGACCTCATACTATAAACGCCCCTGTTCTGGGTCACCACATCATTAATCCTCATCTCATTACACCTCTATTAAACCACCACAAGGCGAAATTCTGTAAATTCACATCGTATCAAGGGAAGTAGGGTAACTGTACTCAAACTGGTCGTAACGCGACGCAACTTGCAATAGGGTAGCTCGCTTAGCGGTGCCTCCCGTTATAAATGTCCAATCTGATCGCGATTGAATTCGACTGATTGCTCGTCATTGAATTTGTAGCGGGTTTCTGTAATACGAGGACACCATGAGTTGAAGATGGAAACTTCGCTTGAGATGAGAACACAAGCTACTAGCAAGAAGAAGAAGAAGTCATAATAAAGAACAAATTAAATTAAACAAAACATGGTCGAAGATATTTATCTGCACTTCGATCACGATCCTGTAGCGATTAAAAAGGGTTTAGCACGATAACCTTTGAAACAGTGCCCCCAAAGCCTGGAGTCCTAAACTATGGTCACACGAGATTACACAATGTACAGAGTTTCAACCCTCTACGGCCCTTTAAGCCTATTTTATGGCCAATTAACCCTTAAAATAAAATAAAACCAGAGCTCGCTAACCATTTCCTAAATAGTAAATAAAAATATTACAAAATTTTGAACACGCTTTATAGTGATTTCCTTTTGTCGCACAATCACCATTTAACAAATCTGTATCTGTATCTAGCCTACACGATCCCCAAATTTCATTTGTTTTGCAAGGGTGAAACACTGCTAAATAAATATAAATAAAGCTCTTTAATACCTATAAGAATTTTACTAAATATATATTAGAGATGCACCGGGTAGGGGTTTGGCCGGATTTCGGTATATAAATTCATATAGGTATTAAAGAGTTTTATTTATATTTATTTAGCAGTGTTCCACCCTTGCAAAATAAATGAAACTTGGGGTTCGTGTAGGCTAGATACAGATACAGATTTGTTAAAAAAATTGTGATGTGCCACAAAAGGAAATCACTGTAAAGAATGTTCAAAATTGTGTATTATTTTTATTTACTAATTAGGAAAGGGCTTGCGAGCTCTTGGTTTCTTATATAATTACTCTAAAAGGAAACAATATTCATGCAAAATATAAAATTCATCGGTCCATAGTACGAGTATATGGGTTAATTGGTCGTAAAATGGGCATAAAGGACCGTAAAGGGTTGAAACTCGATCAATCGGTAATTGACACACCGCGATTATTTTAGACGTTTGCTACTGGCCCATATTTTCACGCCCTTTCAAAGAGTGTGTCGGCAGCCTACCCCCTGCCGTACAGCCTAGTCCAGGATTTAAATAAAAACTAAGGTACGACTCCACCCCAAGTCAACCAAGCTGAAAATTAATTACCTACTAAAACGGATTAAACGCTGGACGTCGTTATCAAGCTAATAAATAAATAGGAACCTTGCTAGTTTCTCACCTTGCAATGGTCTTCTAAATTAAATGTCAAACATTAAATGTTTACGATCAAGATCTACTAGATCTACTCGTATGTCATGACATAAAATAAATAATTACAGAAGAGTAACCATTAGTTACTGATGCTGATACATTCACCGGAAGGTATACGCTCACAAACTTTCATGCTATACGCGCTCGCCGTCTTGTCGTTCACGCGGGCGTGATCTTCTCTATATCCTTAGAGGATTTCTCCAAGTTTCTATCGGTTATTCAACGGGTGCCCACGGTACACAAAGCGGCATAGGTATTATGGTTAGGTACGCTGCGAAACTCGAGTTTCCTTTCTGTATTTATTTATTTTGTAGTCAAGCAGTCTTTCAGACTTACATATCAGTGCGATATGTCATGAATCATGATTCATGATCATGATATCTTATAGTCATTTATTTACGCCTGCTGTCACTTTTCTAAACTTTTAGTGCAATTAAGAATGTGTCAAGGATATTTTATGTCAATTTAATGCATACGAGTAAATAGCTTTATGCTTTCTATTATATTAAAATATTAGGTAAGTCGGTAGGTAGTAATAGTACATTATTGCAGAGGTCTGGAAATTAGCCATTGCTGGACGAGGATCTTTTTGAAAGGCCGAGCTGAACGCGTGAAATTTTAAAGATCCGAAGCCAACAATGATTATTTTCGCCGAGGCTTGTATAGTGCTTTTCTCAAAGAATGCGAGGAATATGAAAATAGGTTTTCGTTTCAAATAAAATAATTACACGATAAAATAATTTGTTCGGCTAGGCTCATGAGCTGTTTCACTACCTATAGTTTCGTTGGTATTATTTTTGCTCAAAGAATGACTATAGTTTGGTGTTGTTTTATCTCAAATCCGAAAGAATGTGTTTCTTAGGTTGAACTAATCTAGCTACTTGAGACAAAATCAATTTGTATCTCAAACTTGCAACATTAACGGGAAACCTGTTTACCTTAATATGCAGTTAATTTGTACATGCCTCACAGCAACCTGTGGTGCAGTAAACAACCGGCCTTTTCGAATAAACCCTGCACCTCATGCACGACAGAATCAATTTATTCACGTCGTCGCCACAAACATAATGAAACAACCAGGGACATTTACCCTGCTTTCCTTAATAGGATGTGAATTTACAGTAATCTGTTTAAGAATGCAGTTAAACAATTCAGTAAAAGGATGTAAGTATTCAGATTGACCTTGTCTTCCTCTTTGTTTATTCGGAATTTTGAAAGCAGTGTAATATAAGTTCCTTATACCAGGTTACGACTCGTGACCCCACTAATTTGACCTACTAGTGGTACAGTATCTACCTTGTAGAGTTGAACTTCCAGAAAATATGTGTGAAATGTGTGTGTAAAATAAATTTTTGAAAATATTTTGTTGGTTTGTAAATTAACTACATTCACAACTTACAACTTCCGTTAATAAGTAGGTTAGTTTAAATATTATTATCCTCTTAGGTATTCAAAGCACCAAGTATATTTCTGGTAGCTGAGCGAGCGATGGACGAGTTTTCTTTTAATTTTTAACGGCTGGTAATGGGAGTTAAAATGGCTCCGACATAGCTTGCTATAACTTTCAACTCGTTTTTAATAATCCACCTCAGTCCCCCTCTCTCCCTAACTTTTCTACCTAATGATGACATACATAACCACATGTGAACAGAGTCATTTCGACTCTCTATTCTCTAGAAAGATGTGTGAAAAATTCGCCAAGTCATTCGGCGATTGATAGGAATGCGTAATAAACACGCAAGTAGGCGACGAAAACTGTGTCTCTGGAATTCAAGTGATTTTTAGTCTGTAGAGATATTTTAGTATGCTTACTTTCGAGGAAATTTTATTTGGTATTCTGTTAGAAATTACTTTATTAGTAAATGCAGTAGCGGTACTGAAAATGTTGTCTGTACAATCTGCCTGCACAAAATATTAAATAGATTTACTTAGGTACCTATAGTATAAGTAGGTAATATGGTAGTAATAGGCATCTACAACCAACAATTCGAGAGAAGGCCACTAAGTTGGGTTTCTAGTGTTTTCTGGAATTCTTACAGGATGAATTTCAATATCTTTGGGATTTCTCCGTTGAAAATTTCTGCAGTTGTCTCGAATGTACATTGAATTATACGATTAAATAAATAGAACACCAGAAAACATTACAATATACCGTACTTCTCGCGTATTAGGGCAGAATTGGTATCACAACTTTCTGAAAATTGTACTAAGAGAGTAAGAATTACTTCTTTTTTTTTTGTATCCAGTCCTGTTCCAAGGTAACAAAGTGAACAAGTTTACAAGGCTAACATGCCATTTGAAACAAGTCCATATTTACGGGTTTTCTCGAGATTCGTGAGATACTGCTTTCACTACCGTGACTCGTCTATACGTCCGTCTGTCAGTACTATACACGTACTGCCCAGGCGCAGGTTTGATGGCTGCGTGCAGTTTGGAAAACTTGATATTTTTGTTACCAATACCAATAGTTCATAGTGTTCATAGTGAATTAGCACGGTCGTTCCCCGTGGTACAACCGCAAAGTCCAACTGGTTGGACCACGGGGAATTATTTTTCCCCATTCCCCAACCGTCCCCAAAAGTCACTTGAGCTGCTTGAATAGGCAGTCTTTGTCTGTTTCGACGGATAAGACAAAGACAAAAGTCTGCCCCGCGAGACAGGTCGGTCAAATGGGTGGACGAGCAACGTCTGTGGATGGGAATTGAAATGGCCAGTGTATTTCCGGCAGGTACCCACTATCGAAGCGAGTGGATGGGCGAACATTTATTTAATTTTTAACAGCTGTTTATGTGAGATTAATGACATGCTATGGTATTCAACTCATAGGAACATAGGTACATTGTATTCATAGCTACATTGCAGATACTTTATACTTAAAGCTTTCTTTAAAACTTTCTCAGAAAAAGTCCGCCGGCTCTTTGAGCTAGAAACGTAGTGTCCGTAAAGTCATTCTAAGTACTCAAATGGGTTTAGCTTTAGTGTCAAACCTAGATTGCCAGGCAAGTAGCATTTCAACCTAGATTTAAGCATGACCGGGTAAAGTTCTTAACCGAACGGCTAGATCTATTTTATTGTAACGGAACTCATACAACTAGATTATCTACATTAGTATTATGGATCGATTTATAATATGGGAACAAGAGCATGAAACTGCTTAGTGTACAAATACTTTGACATTCATAGATTATTAGAGAAAAAAAAATTGACAAGTGGTCCATTTTTGAGAAACTTAGGTAGTATCATCAGCCCTAGAGTATGTCCCCTCATCAACATTTCGGAGAACAAAAGAACAAATGGACCACCTGATGGTAAATGGTTACCGTCCCCCATAAACATCTCATCTCACTACCATTATTAGAAGTTTTTCGATTTGCTGCTAACTTTGAGGACTTAGATGGTAATTGCACGCTCTTGCCCTTCAAACGGGAATAATTCTCGCATTGCTGCATTGCGGCAGAAATAGGTAACAAACTCTGGCTAACTCTGGACAGACTCACCTTCATTTTCACCTTAATTTTTGGTAATTTAATAACTCTATCATTTCTGATCACTGACCTACACAGACAACGCATCACAGTACGACATATTGTAGTTTTTCTATTACAGAATACAGAACCGGTCCTTGTCGGAATCTCAAAATTTTATTCTGTGACGCAACACGAAAGTTATAGTGAACTATTCGAGTCGATGATATATAGTGATATTATACGGTAATAGCCGGTTTTTGGAAATGAAATAAAATTTGATTTATTTCATTTAATGTTTTATATCTTTGTGATATAAAGTTTTATTTATAAACTGACAACTGTTTATGCGCTAGGATCAGAGTTTGATGTTTTACAACTTATGTTTTCATAAATCTTATATTATAAGCTAGTTAGGTCGCAATTTATTATTAATATGATTTTAAGAAGATCGACTTTTGTTTTCATAAATCTTATATTATAAGCTAGTTAGGTCGCAATTTATTATTAATATGATTTTAAGAAGATCGACTTTTGTTTTCATAAATCTTATATTATAAGCTAGTTAGGTCGCAATTTATTATTAATATGATTTTAAGAAGATCGACTTTTGTTTTCATAAATATTATATTATAAGCTAGTTAGGTCGCAATTTATTATTAATATGATTTTAAGATCGACTTTTGTTTTCATAAATCTTATATTATAAGCTAGTTAGGTCGCAATTTATTATTAATATGATTTTAAGAAGATCGATTTTTGGATCAAATGTATGTTTGTTAAGATTTTTAGTCTTTTTAGTAGATCAATTAAGGTTTTTTTTGTTTATATTTTAGTCTATTTCAAATTCAAATTCAAATTTTTATTCAAAAAGCTTATATAATGCATAATACTACAATACAATACAATAGAATATAAATTGAAACAAGTAAGTAGGTATCTATTTATAAAAACAAATCCTGGCACCTGCACTAGCCAACGGCTGTCTTGCAGCATGCCAGTCCACACTAAAATAGCCAGCGGGATATGATACAGTGGGTGTACAGAGGAGAGGGTGTATGAAGTTGTGTGAGGTGATATGTGTGTGTGTGTGTGTGTGTGATGTGAGAGGTTAACAATAGCCACGATAAAATACCACTTAACGTAATACATCTAATAGCTCTTCCGTTTCAGCATAGTCCTTCATCGACAGCCAGGCTACAACGTTCCGTTTATTATGCATTCCTGTATCACCAACCGGTCGATCCCGATTTAGTATAACTATTATCTATACTTATAGATTAGTTTAAATTTAAGTTTTAGTTAGCTATTAATTTTAGTTATTTCGTCGTTATTTTCTTAATTTTAATTATGTTACTAAAAATAATTTAACAATTAAATAACTAACACCATATTTTATTGCAAATAAATGGAAAAAGATCGGTTATTAAGCGGTGAAACCATGAAGGAAAGAACGGTTACATTTTTTATTGTACATTATAGATTACTTTTGTATTGTACCTATAAGGAGGCGACCAAACAGGCCACCATCTCACCTCACTAAATGTTATTAGAGGGTTTTCAAATCGCTACTAACATTGAGGACTTAGTCACTGTTTTCACGTTACAGGTAGATACGAGTAGATATCTTTGGTTACATAATATAACGAAATATTGTTCGCAGTGTGTATGGAAATACACATATTTAACACCATAGCCCCCTCAACTTATCTCACTAATACAGAAGCAAATTAATATTCCGAATCGAATTCGATTTCGGATTACAAGCCGTTCGATGAATGAGGAAAGTGCTTCATTATTTACGAGAGCTGGCTGTGACATAAAATATTATAATATTGTGTCAGAGAAAGCTATAAGATATAACCTTTCATATTTGACAAATACAAAATTGTTATGAATTCTGCTAAATTAATCTATTAATTAAGCTATCATCTCAGATATATAGGATACATTTCGGAGAGTGCGCATCGGAATTGCACGACCTAATTCCAGCATCTCCATTCCGCCTTCGGACTACCAGACGCGGGGAGGGGTTCCGTCCTTATGTTGTCGATATCCCATCTGCTCGTACGAAGCGATTTGCTTCTTCGTTCATTATGCGAACGGCTAAGGAATGGAACAGCCTGCCGGCGTCTGTATTTCCAGAAACCTACAACCTTGAGATCTTCAAGGCCAGAGTGAATAGGCATTTACTGGACCCGCATGCTCCATCGTCGACCTCATCGTCGCTTACCATCAGGCGAGATCAAGGTCAAATGCGGGTTTAGAAGTAAATAAAAAAATAAAAAAATATGCAACTATTAACACACCATGAACACTTAAAAGCAATTTTATACGGATTGAATTCAATTAAGATCGATCAATCTATATTATTCCAAAGCGCGATATCAAAAGCAAACATGACAGATAAACTTTACATTAGGCCAATATCTAATGGAATAATTTGACTAGTGAGTTGCGGAACATGTCGTTAATATGTTATACATAAAGATTTACTGAGGTCTCGTGTCATCTCTATCTAGAGCTATATCGTAAAAAGGGACATCATACAATTGACGGTAGGGATACCCTAGTTAATAATTGTTCTTTAAACATTAGAATCCTGACATAAAATTAAAAATAAGGCAATAAATTAATGAATCAATATTTTTTTCTAAAAATCTATTATCTAGTCTCTCGTTATCAAACTTTAAGTAGGTAACTTGTGGTTACAAACCTAACCAAACGGTGGTTTTTTAACTGTGTCACTGGAACTTAATATTATGATAACATACTGATAAGGCTGCATCGAAACATATAAAATACTTAATAATTTGTAAAATGCCTCTGTCTTATAGTTTCTGATACAATTTGAACAACAAATATTGATGTAAGACACTTTTTCATTATTCTTTTTTCGAGTCAAAATGTAATATCGTCGAGCTTCTTTTATCCGACCAAAAGATTCTATTGAACGTTTTATTTCTATTTAAAACATATTGGTAATATTTTTCACATATTTCTTCATGCACCACTCCAACTAGGCTAAAATGCCTGTGCTAGGAGTAGTCCACCACAATATGGTCCAATAGTGAATTCGATCCTGCAACGCTTGTGCAGCAGTATTATGCCATCGTCGCTTTGATTTTGATTTATTTCATTGCATTTCACATTTTGTATCAATAGGGAGTAATCCCTGGCACACAGGTGATGCCTGAAAAACAGCGCCGCAGTGCTAAAAGCGCTACGGCAAGTCTGAGGAAGTCCCCTTTTTCCGGTGCTGCACACCACCTTCATCAAACTTAATTACTTT
The DNA here is from genome assembly GCA_947369225.1 of Hofmannophila pseudospretella. Lineage (NCBI taxonomy): Eukaryota > Metazoa > Arthropoda > Insecta > Lepidoptera > Oecophoridae > Hofmannophila > Hofmannophila pseudospretella. The sequence goes on from OX376331.1 coordinate 5,507,289, forward strand.
TGTTTATTTATTTTTATCTTATATTTGTTTAAAATAATGGTCATTTTTATCTTCTGTTCCTAATTGTTTGTATGTGTGCGCTTTTGGAAAAATTCTTTCCTTCTTTCTTTTGTTTAATATTATTCTGAAGTTTTCTATATTGTTTACAGAAATTTTATTGAAAATGATGCACTCAATAACCATGTGGAATTTGGCAAAGCGACCAAACTACACAACTAATATCGACAAAACTTACCCCTATTCTGAAGTACCTTACATTGGCCAATATCACTTGGTCAAGATCCCCTCATCCCCTGTCACCTTACTTGAACATGTCGACTATTGGGGCGAAGGCAGAATTACCACCGTCCAGGGCAACAGTGGTTTCCAAGACTGCTATAATGTTAACCACCAGTACCAACTTGTAAGCAACGGACCTGATACTGACAAAAAAATACCAAATAGAATAGCTGTCATCAGCTACACAAATTGTGACACCAGTAGCTATATTAAAGATAACTCGGTCAAAGTTGTTACTCTTATGGGAGCTCCTATCAACAAAAGTTGTGCCAAAGATATAGCTAGAATGGTAAATGAAGAAATTGGCAAAGTTGTAGTGTATGGATTTGATAGCAACACGACCGATATAAAAAATCTTGACGAGGAACTGACCAAGAAAAATGTACTGCACAATCCAGGTTTTAAGCTACCAGAAAGGCTGAAGGGATTGTCTTTATTTGACAGCCACAGAGCTTACCTAAACCTGACGGAACTTAGCGAGGAATTGCATAAAAATGTAAATGAAGGTAATTACGAAAACGCTATAACTGTAACGAAATCACTGGATAATGTTAAAAAAGGCAATTTAATTGCTGATGTGGTCACAAAATTGCTTAAAGAAGGTAAAAAGAATGTAATGGTGTACGCTTACAAACTCTGGCATGATAGCGCAAAATACGTAGTGACGAATCATTTCCCAGATGCATTTAAACTTATTCTCAATGAAGATTTCGTTAAAATTGTAAGCAAACAGGATTTGGTAGTACTTAAGTTAGATGCAAATGAAGATTCTAATCATGAAAGATTGTGTTTGGGTGATAATAAAAATAATACAAGTAACAAATGGAAGATCATACCAGTTTTTGAGAACAACGAATTGTATTTTAAAATTATGAACGTAGAACACAACTTACATTTGAAACTAGACCAGAAGGATGATCAGGATGATAAAATAGCGATAGGTTCTGGCGACTCTACTTCCCTTTGGTCTCTAGAACCTTTGAAAATAAATGGTGATACGATATTCTCTATCATTAATCGTCAATTTAATCAAGCATTGAAGTTGGATGAGAATACAACCCAGAATGGTGAGACCCGAGTTTTGGGCTGTAAAGGGACTGTGCACGACCAACCAGAGGTCTTTGGTTGGTTTGTAACATCATATGACAATACTTATGAATATGCAACGAGATCTAAAAACAAGAAGTAATTAAAAGTAAGTTAACTTAACTTTGCATAAACCTCATTATGGTAAAATAATAGTAAGTAAAGTCTCAATTTGCAGGTAGTTTTCTAACTTGCAGCTTTTCTAATATAGGCATTAATATAATGAACCTGAACGATATTTTACACTGGGGCGCAAAAATAACGGGTACTTAGAATAACCGTGATATTTCCCAAAGTTGTAGAGAACTATCGTTCGTATAAATAGTATGTTATAAGTAGATCAGTAGTGAGTATTACAAACCTCAAATGTAGTTTCATCTGTACAAGTGAAATCTGTATCAGTTCAAAAAAATTAAATATCAGACTGCTGAAAAATAACAAAATGGAAAGTAAGAATAAACATTTTTTTGTTCACTTTTATTTTTACTATATCAAACCGAGATGTCATTATAAACAATTCCTTGACTAAAATCTCACTATTCAGTACAGCATCATGTCACTATCACTTTAACACATCGTGTTACTGAAGTTATATGGGCTCGTGGAAGTAATACTAAGTATTAAAAATGATTTTTTTAAAACGTTTATGAGGAATTACTACTACTTTTTTATGTATTAATAACAATCTTCATTATACAACAATTTCAGGAATCAATCTCATATATTTAAGGAAATATCATAGTTTTTTTAAGTGACCCGTTATTTTTGCCTCCCAGTGTATAATTCAGTATGTATTACACCTATTTCAGTTGTAATCAATCATCCTAACCCTGTAATAATGTAATAATAATTCTGTATATTTAAATAAAATATTATACTTATATACCTACTTATTCAATGAATTATTCCTTATTATATACAGCTTAAAAATATTTCTATTACAATTACAGAACGAAGACTAATTACATATATAACAGAAAATGTACAAATTCAATTATAGTTAGGTATTTTGTAATTTTAGCTTTAGTATTTATTTTAGTGTTATTTTAGTATTATTTTATTTTGATTAAACATCATTATTATATATTATCCATTCGCCAAACAATTTTCGTGTAATTAGACAAAATGTGTTTATCACCAAAATGCTAAGTTGCTAAATTCCACTACAGAAATGCCAATTCTAATGCCATTATCTTTACCGTAAGGATCGCGTGTGGTACGAACGTTACTTGAGCAAAACTTGAAATATCCGTAACAGTATTAAGCAGTATTACTAGGTCAATGTTACACACTATTCATTGTAAGTAAGTATGTAAGTACATGTTATTTGAAAGCATCAACTTAAGTCTACACTTAAGACTTAATCTTATTATGGTCAATGAAAAGATTGCCAGACGAATCATTTCTTTTTTTAACCCCCAAGCACCCTACTAACCGAGGTAGGGGTGTTATAAGTTGGCGCGTTTATCTGTCTGTTTGTCTGTGGCATCATACATACATAACTCAACAACCGATGATCAGATTTTGACTTTTTTAATTGTATACAGATAATTTTGTCGAGACGGAGCGTCGGTGGCCTAGTGGCTAGGACGACGGACTCCCATGCGGTAGGTCCAAGTTCGAAACCATGCAATGCCATGTACCAATGAGTGTTTCCTATTTTTTCGAAGACTTACGTACATTTACCGACTTCTCTAACGGTGAAGGAAAACATCGTGAGGAAACCTGCATGTCTGAGGAAATTAAGTTTCCGAAGGCGTGTGAAACCTACCAATCAGCACTGGACCCGCTCGGTGGATCATGGCCCGTAGCCACTTGTGCAAAGGGAGGCATGGGCCCCAACAATGGGGACATTAATAGGCTGAAGTAATAGTAGTAGTTCTTAGTGTCTGATAAAAATCGGAGCAGTCGTTACGATGGAAGGGACTCTAGTGGTACAGATCTCAGATCAGTCTCTGGAACAGTAATAACTAAGATGGTTCCAGCTTGAGCTCAAACGTTTAGGACTATGGTGCTCTTCTCACATCAGGAACCTTGAGGACCTGATGATGACCAGAAAAAAATAAGGGAATCACCACAATAGTAAGTCGGAGGCTTCTTAAATTTTTAAATTAGAGTTATTTACTGCATAGGTATTGTATTTTATTTTATAAAATCCTCACAAAATATAATTATATTATAACTTACAATGAATCTAAAACTTTATCACTAAGTACGTGAGAAGCTTAGTCAAAAAGGCCGCCTTTTAGCGCACCCCGCCCAAATGTTCCCATTATGCATGCTGCATTTTCTCGCTGAATAGCGAGAGAAAGGTGCTGGGCCAGGAAGTATCCCGATCGGGGGTCACACCCCCTCTCCCTCAACCGCCTCCCCAGCTCCCGCATGAAGCCTCCCGCCTCTGAGCCCCAGGTGCCCGCAGTTTCGACGGCAATCGGCACGAAGTCGTACGCCGCCGCCTCCAAATTTGCGTACTTGGCGTGCTTTAGCCCAGCCGCTGTTTCAGCCGCGCTGCATAGGTATGTAAGATAACTTTTACCTAACACCAGACTGACAACGCCTAACGTAACTTAGTTACCGTAGAGCACAAAAACGTCCAATAAAAAAATATTACATTACACTCCACACATAACTAAAAATACTGTAATACACAGTAATCAATCAACTGGCAAACTCATGCTTAGCCAAGAGCGTTGAACCCAGTCAGCTAATGAAGTACTTACCTACCTACTAATTAGTAGGCTTTAATGTGCGTATACGCACTATGTACAGTGGTACACATTTGCCTCTCGTTCAAATTGAAAAAAATATTTTACAAAGAAAATGTTTGAAAGTTAGAGCAATGAATAGAGTCTATACCTAAAACCATGAAGGAACGAACGCGAGCACGTCCCCAAGGAGAGATACACTTTTTCTTTCATCCAAGTAAAAAACCTTTTACTGGTGTTGGAGAAACAACCTGTTTAGGTACCAACCACCGTTTATCTATTTCTGCATCTAGTGTTCTGGTTAGAGTGCCAGTGTAATTTATTAGTTAGCATATAAGGTCCTCCACCTCCTCAAAATTAGTACCGCATCGAAAACCGTTTAGTAACAATGGTTGAGATGTATTTATGGGCTGCAGTGAACACTACGTCAAGTGATACGTTTGCTCTTTTGCCTTCTGCATTAAAATGAAAGAAATCTTTTTATGCAGTACTCGTATATAGGAAAATCGATGTTTTAACATCATAGCCATTTTGGCACTAAGAGCCTCCTACACAAGATAAAACTGGCAGACAATCCCACCTGTAGAACCTGTGGTGACACCGTTGAGTCAATGGAACACTTGCTGTGCGAATGTGACTCGTTGGTTGGAAAGCGTATGAGTCTTCTGGGGGTAGCCTACCCGAAACCAGAGGACTATAGGCTCCTTCCTGTAAGCTGTATAGCGTCCTTGATGCGAAGCATCTTTAAGGAACAGGAAGGATACTAAGGTAAGGGGTAAGCACAAAAGATCCCTGAGTGTCGAAGTGCCGCTAGGGTTATCCCTGTCATAAGATAAGATAACATCATAACGATCAAGTCTAAGAATTTTCTTCTAAGTTGTCATCTGAAGAAAAGTCACACCAATACCACATTGAGTACACTCTTCTTACTCTTGACAGGAATGATGCACTTTTCCAGTCGAGTGTACGTACGTAATAGATATTTCCGTGTGACAATAGGAACCTCAGCAATGATGATAACCAGTAATCAAGTTGTAGCCAGGTTGTGTGACCGCTGCGACAGAGGGGCTCTTTAGCCTAGGTGCGACCATGGTCAGAAAGTGATCACATGATCACATAACAAGTAACATATTAACTTACATAAGTTAAGCAAGGTTTTACGCGAATCTTGAATGGTCAACTCTACTGGCATATTTCCATCGCACTTCCGTGCCTCGGAGAGCACTGTTAGGGAAGTAAAAACCGGTAGGTCGTTCGACAGGAGTCGTTAGGCCACGCCTATACGGGTGGACTGAACACAACTCTGAAAGGCACATTTACATCAGAGCTCCTCCGTGTCCTGGAAAGCACGTTTCGTGGTCAATCCCTATTATCGAAAGTGTAGTCGTAAGGCTATGTCAGAGACATACTGGCGGCCTGAACAACTCAGCAATATTAAATGACTTTGAAAATCGCTTCACTAAGCTTAAAGGCTTAAAGAGCGTTTTTGAAGCCAGGCCGTTATATTATAGTAAAAGATTGTTAAAAGGAATAACATGGGTTTTATGGCCAATTAACTGGACACTTTGTGATGAAATTGCTATAGAAATGGCTAAAGAATAGCGTCTTATTACTGCAATCAATCAATCATTTATTTCAGTTTTAAGCAAGGGCCTTAAAACCTATGTACTCGTATATAAGATCATAAAGACAGAAGATAAGGTATCTTAAACATGTCTTAACTAAGAGACAATGGCTCGAGATGGCGGCGGTGAATCTACCTTAGGACCACTCCTAGCACAGACATTTTAGTCTAAGATTTAAGTGCGGTACCTAATGTATAAAATATTACCAATATTAAAAAACCTAATACGCATACAGTTACTAAAAGATACAAGAATTGACCTCTGACAATACTAAGCCATGATTGATAATGATATTCTTAGAAAAAAACCATCTGCTTCTACTTGGGTACATTATGAATGAATCATTACATAATAAAGTGATTGCTTAGGTACAACTAATGAATGAGCAATCAAAGAAATTATTTTGAAATTAGACTGCATTCATTGAAGCATTGCGTATTATTTATATTTGTTAGTATAATGCCGTTATATTTCCACACTGATGCAAATATAGGGTAATCCGTACAATGATTGCACGCTTACGGAATTACCACAACAAATTTGTTCACCTGTACACTGACCAAATTCACGGAAACAACAATCCGACGTTTGTCAAACATACAGTAAATTAGTTTTGTGGTGTCCGTGTGTATTTGTAGTGGTTTTTATGTTTTTAGTAGATTTTATATTTTTAGTTAGCTAGTTTAATTATTTGACATTTAATTATTATTTTTTCTCAATAATTTCACTTATTTAATCATGTATATAGTATTATGATTACAATTTTGAGTTGGGACATCCTGTCATAAAATTGTAATAGGTTTTTTCAATAAATAAATAAAAATAAATAAATAAATTATACCTTACACTGTTTCCACAATTATATCGTTCATCATTTGTTTAAAAAATCTATTAAAAATGCCAAGTGCAGCGATTGTCCATCATCGCACAGTCGTTGCCCCCTCAGATTCAAAAACAAACAATATACGTACATACATGTGATTTAAATACGTAAAAAGTATTAGTAAGTGAAAAGAAAGAAAGAAATAGAAAAAAAGAAAATGGAAAAGAAAAAGAAAACTAGTAAAGAAAAAGAAAATAGAAAATAAAAAGATTTCAAACGAATATTAAGTGAGAAGCAGTTTTTTCCGGGTACGTAGGTATGTACTCATAGTTTGTCAATAGAAATACCTTTTGTAAGGTAATAATACTCTTGCTTGGAGTCTTACTTCGAAATAACAATCTTGTACTCGCAATACATACATACCTACGTACGATCGAAACTATGGACGATGGACAAAAGCGGTAACGGATTGGTGGCCGAGAACAGGAGATCGATTCCACTAAATATTACGTTATTAAATAGAATCTAAACTGCATCGTTATGACGTGTTACGTATGCTACTATCCACTAACGATCCAATTTCAATTAAGTTCCGATCGACTCAACGATCGATCGAACAGTAACGTGTTTGTACATTCTAATAAAACGTTTAGTTTATACTGAATCGCAATTGAACGGTAACAAAACGCTTCAACTGTCAAATATAACGATCGAACATAAGTTCCTCCCGAGGTACTTTTGCCCGATCGATAGTAAATCGAAAAGTGGCAGTGGTAGAGTTATGCGTCAGTAGAATGCGATTTGGTGTCCAAATAGAATTGGAACGAAAACTAAATTGAAATTGGATAGAAATAGAACTACAAACGTTGTAATATAAGAATTTGGTATGGTATGATCTACACTGATCTACATCAGTGGGCAGACCATGCACCACCGATGGTCGGATGACATCGCTAAAAAGGCGAGAAGACAGTGGACGAGGCTAGCCCAGGACCGTTTAACATGGCGCACGAAAGCAGAGGCTTATTCCCAGCAGTGGCCGGATACGAGCTGACAATGATGATGATGATGAATTCATACATAAGTATTTTCTGTTCGTATATTCATTTAATTGTCCACACAAACCACACTTCAAGGTTGTTACATCTCGAAACGAAGCACTCTACTTTCGACACGATTCCAAATTAGTAAATTATCTTTCGCACAATCTACATTAAAATATAACCTTGATATATGTAAGTTAAATCATTAATTAAAGATGTATGAAAGTAACGTATATTGTTCTTCATTAGATGAATAATTAATTTATAAATTACGCTATGAATACTAAATAAATAGAAATGTAGTGAAATGCTCGTAATAACTTTCATAACTGGCGGATAAAAGTGAAAATTAGACCTTTTTAGTAGGGACATACTATGTTATATATCATTGGAATTTATATATTATGTATTTACCTGACATTAAAATCATCTCCATAATTCATTAACAATATTTATTGACGTAGTTACCTACCAATTTATTTTCAATGTTTATTACATTATTTTATTTTATTTTAAATTAATATATCTGACGATCATTCTACAAATAAGAATTATATTTTTGACATGTATATTTCAAATTGTGTAGTATGAAATAAAATTATTCTAATTCTATTATTTTTTTATTGCAGATATTATGACTGGTTCACTGCAGATATTTTATTATTTAATTTAATTTAATTTTATATTGTCTATATGTTTACCTACAGTACAAACTTGAACATGACCTGACCACGAAAATAAAAATCTTGTCATGACGCCATGGTACATATAATCTGTGTTATGGAGGTCACAGTGATAAAAATATTTTCATCCGCTTTACCTAGAGGTGCTTGGGTGAAAGAAAAAATAGTCTCCCTTCCCAAGTAGTAGAGGCGGGCGTTTGTTCCTTTTTTTAATGGCAATTGGTGACCATTACTGCCAGCATCGTTTGTTCCTTCATGTAGAGGTATTAGGCATTAGGATTGGACCCCACCTGCTCGCACGGAACCATATTTTCCTTTCCTATCCTTTTTGTCGTTCAGAAACATCTTTCGCTAGAGCGAGAAAGATTGCTTCCAAGCGCCCGCACTCTCTGGCATCGACGACGAGCCGATTCCGTGGATTTTCGTTTAGCGAAATCGGAAATTTTGTTTAGGGATGTTTTAATTTGTACCATAATCCTAAAAGAAGAAGGATCATGCACACTTTCAACGTTGAAATGTTCATGACTTTCATGCATCATCCAAACTTGTCTATATGCATATCTTAAAACTGCAGGTGCTTAACGTAAGTGGCACGCGCAGCGCAAAAGATCTCCGAGAAACATGGAGAGAGTATAAGCAATTAGAGCCCGGCTGAATTTTTGGTTTCGGTTTCTGCCATACTCTATTTTGGGCAAAACAAAATGAATTGGATGCAAATTAGCTTTTGGATCTAGCGATTGTATTATATTATAGAATCGACAACAGCCACTATCAGGTCGAAGCTATATCCGAGGTCACCGAAAGTTAGAGATCGATGGAACGGGTCAGAACAGGAAAAGAAAAGAAAAGAGAGAGAAAGAGCACGTTATGCAAAGGATTAGAAATACACTGCCATGATGATGAAATCTAGACTCGTAAGGTAGAGACTGAGAGTGTGAACGCCCAACAATTCGTCATGCTTAACAAAATATTAACAAACATGTAAGTTATCCTACAAAATTTTGAGATGAGATGGTACCAAAAAACATAATTTGGTATAAAATGGGTCAACACCGCCAGCTTCTCTGGACACTTCCTTACAGGGAGCAACTCTTATACTTGTAAAATCGTAACACGCTATTACACGAATAAATTAACTGGATAGGTACGTAGTATAAGTTTTTAGTGTAATTAATTAATTTAATAATGGAAAAAAATTAAAAACAAAATTCCGCTAGCAGGAAAAACAAAATTTAATTTAGATAGGTATTTTGTATTTTTAGCTTAGGTATTTTAAACTCTTCATTTTAAAATACTTAGAAATTGCAATTGAATACGTTTATTTAGCACTGTAAACACCAGAATATAGCAAGTACACAATACAGAAGTATACATGCAGCACAAAACATCCGGTGTGGTACAGTGCCAAAAAGGGTACACCAGCTCAGCATAATGCTGAGGCAAGCCACAGCGCTGATTATAGCTGATCACTTAGGTACCCATTAATTTGTTAATTATTTTGGTATAGAATAATGTAATATGGTTTTGATTTTGACCAAAATAATACCTCGGCCATCGGTCTCTACTAACAAGTAAGTAATATTTTATAGAGCTAAAAGTTAACTGCGTATTATGCACGGTACGACGAAGTGCAAAGCATTCGATCGACAGCTTGGTGTATAGCCGTGGCATGTGGCTATCGTCACAGCTATTCGTTCTTCGTCAGAATATCAACTTGTTTGAAAATGTGCGGACATTTTTAACCGACTTTAAAAAAGGAGAAGGTTCTCAATTCGACTGTATATTTTCTATTTTATGCTGCTACAGTCTGTCCTCTAGCAGCAGTTCGGCAGTTCAGCAGTCCGGCTAACAGGGTTCTACGACAGTGTGTAGATGAAGTAATAGAAGAACTTGGTAATAGATATTATATTTTTAAGCAACAGATCAACACAGAAAATAGTAAATGTAGAAAATAGGTAGTAGTAGGAGACAAAAATAAACGGAGAAATGTCCGTTCAAGACAAAATACAGAGAGAAAGTGCAAAATACAAAGAACACAATGAAATTAATGGAAGAATGGAATATATAGAAATGGAATGGGAATATGATTTGAATTTTGAAAATATAGATGAAGAAATGAAAATGCCAACACGAAATGAGGTGAGATAAACGCTAACAATGAGGTTGAAATTGATGCCAAGGAGGTTGATATGGACGATGAAGTCGACATCGTTACAATGCATGTTACCTGATATCTCTGGTATTAGTAAACCTATTTTGATGATCCTTTTTTTGGTTAAAAGAGAGGTCCCATAAACATTTGGTCGAGATTTGGAATTTTTTGATTGTTATTCGCGATTCCGTAAATTACGATTTATTTATTTTTTCAGTTTTTTTTACCTAATATGTTTCGTATTCGTACCTACTAAACATTTAATTTTTCTGATGTTTAACTTTTTTTAAATGACAACTAACAGTGTTACTTTTTATTGACTATGTTATTGTTGTGTGTGAAATAAACATATTACTTACTTACTTACTTATTTTTATTGATTTTTAATGTTTGATCGCATAAGATACCTAATGTTCTCTAGTCTAAGAGTTCCTAGTTAGTATAATAAATTAATGCGCATTGATTACCGTGGATAACTTAAGATACATCGCATCATTAGTTGGTTAACCATATCATATCACTTCAGTGCGGGATGGCAAAATAATGGTCATAAAATTTGGGTCCCAAATCAGCCCTTATATCTCAGAAACTAAGGAACCTAGGTCATAATCTAGATTTGACTTAGGAAGGTTATAATTGGTGTAATGTGGAACTTATAACCAGCACAGCACATAGTCCCCTAAAAATATTTGAATGTAATAAAAAAGCATAACATATTATTATGTTGTAAAGTGAAGCGTTGCAAATAAAATCACACTTTACATCGCTGCAGTATAAGTACAGAATGTCTATGGATAAGATATATATTAACGTCCAGCGAACTTTCTAGAGTGAGCGGGAAATTAAGACTTTCCAGATCGTATACCAAACAAACTACATACGTTATATAGCATACCTAACAGCTACTAACACTGACATCAGAGTATACAAAGAATTCAGTATTTTCAAATCAAAATTATTGCCTAGCTACGAAATCCTTAAAAACTTGGCAAGTTTTCACAATATCTCCAGAACTCTCTTCTTCTATTGAATGAATGATTCTTGTCTGAAAACTTGCCATGTTAGGGATTTAGTTTTTTGCAAGTAAAAGTTATTCTTTCTAAATATTATAGGTAAGTTTGAAGGTTAATTGAACTTGGAATCCACTAGCTATAAATCTCAATTATTTTATCCACAAATCTGACAGACCTACTTGTTCCTTGTACCGAACTTTGTCTCTTTTTTCAGATTAATATTTTTGGTGAAATTACGATTTATTCCACTCAACTAATTCTTATTATAATTTGAAAAGATTAACAAACTAAGCGAAAGTTTCTGCATTACTGACTTTAAACACCTGTGATTTAATGTTATGGGCAGTTGGAGCCGCCCACGATGATAAAAGAGACAAATTAACAGATGTCATATCAGCAATTTCAATAGATGCCGATTTCCATGACCGTCACACACACTCTCGTTTTCTTTACAAAGTTCCTGCTTACGAAACCTCTGACCTCTGCTTTCGCTGCTTACAAAAAGAACAATACAACTTCCGTCGACTCATACCAAACTTCGGTTCTGCTTATTCATGCTGAACTTGAAATTCGAACGCTGAATGCAGCCAATCCTTGACCTCTCCCAAAATGGCAGTTGTGAGAATTGGTCATTTTCCGTATCGAACGTTCTCGTGTAATTCGGATATTCTTGTGTTATGACACATAACATTGCACTCACAATGAAAGCGCAGTCTATAGTAGAGATTTAGATTATAATATAACTTGCACGACTTGCATCTTGAAACACGGTAAAGTGAGAAGAAAAGTAATGAAGTTTTTCAATGAGCTTTTTATTGGACCAGCAATAGAATAGGTAGTCGCGATCAGAAAGTATTTACCCTAAGGTCTACAATTGCATGAACACGTCAGTTTTATAAGATCGCTGTCTAAAATTGTACCTAGGCATAGATAGAACTCTACTTTGAAACATCAAACGTTAAAAGAGGTGACATACTAGATTTAACAAAGATAAAAAAGATTCTAAAATGTTTTTATGTTTTTTTTGTTATCTGGTATAGTCTCCATTGACAGGTTTGAAATTAGTTCATAATTATCAAAAGTCGTTAATAATGTTTTTACGATGTCAGAAATTATAAAGCAATAAAAAGAGACGGATGGCGCCACGTTGGTCACGTAGAGCCTTGAGAGGACATTGGTGTGGGACGCCACATGTGTAAATACGCTAGCCCCGTCTCACATCCAGTGTACCGCTCTCAACACGTCTCAAACACCACAAATATTCATCCCTAAAAATCCATCACGATTTTATGGCGCTAGCTGTAGAGACCTTGGGCCCGTGGTCCACGGGCACAAAAAAATGATCCATGCGGTATTTGTGTCTGTGAGGTGTGTTAAGGTGAGAAAGGGTGTGTAGGGTGAATGTGCGGTGTGTGTGTGTGTGTGTGTGTGTGTGTGTGTGTGTGTGTGTGTGTGTGTGTGTGTGTGTGTGTGTGTGTGTGTGTGTGCGCGTTAGCTTATAAGCGATAAATCAATGATTTGCCTTTTTACGTAAAAGATATTTCGGGCGTAGATTCAAAAGCCACACGACAGCCATCTTTAGCCTATTGCGTGTATTCTGTGCTATTGTGAAATGCACAAAGTCGCCTCCGTAGCATTGTAATCCATTGTCAATAACCATTTCGTAATTTTCTGCTTAGCTTCCTTTAATAATGAAACAAATATGATTTTTTTCGATTGGCGGCGCCTTGACTTGTTTAGTCAGCTGTCAAGTCGAAAGGTGAAAATTTTCGGTAAGCGTTGTGCACACAATCAAACCTTCTTTGTATATGGACAATCGTTTTGCGATTTTGCAAATGTAATGAGCAGTCAGTCGTTTACCTTTGTATCATTGTGGGTATTATGGGTCATGTAAAAACCAATCTTTATGCCAAGGTAATTGAGTAAAAGTTCCAAAATTATTACCTTGTTGCTGAATGGTCAATTCCATTGGTAACTTTACCTGTTATGTGTAAGTATTAGAAACTGAAAATAACCTATTTTAAACACTATCGGCCAATTGCAAGAAGATGCCTTAATATACCAAAGTGAAATAGAAAATCAGTCAATGAAATAAGTTTGTAACTTAAACTTTTTGTTCCTCTTAAGGTAACCCATAATATTGGTAATCAGTTTTTATTTACAAAACTGGTTAAAACAGGATAAAACCCATAGGTTACCTACTTATTGATATATTAGATACTAGTAGTTGAGTTCAAGAAACGTTGGCAAATATAGTTTACAAAAAGATTGTTTCTGTGAAGAAAGTCCGGTAATTTTTAAATAACCATATACTTATAAATTTCAAATAACCATACCATACCATCGAGAGTGGCGGTGGCGTCGTGGCTAGGACGTCGGACTCCCGTGCAGGAGGTCCGAGTTCAAAACCAGGCAATGCCATATACGAGTACCAATGAGTTTTTCGGATTTATCGAAAGACTTACTTACCTCTTACCGACTGCTCTAACAGTGAAGTAAAACATCGTGAGGAAACCTGCTCACTGAGATAACCAGTGTGTGAAATGGGGAAGGCAATGACAAACCACCCCATTAAATCTGCCACGAGAGTCGTTCTATGTGATTAATTCCTTAGAATGATCACGACCCTCAGCAATGAGGATCACGACTTAGAAGGAAGGATACCATACCACCCACATTCCATAGTATGTTTTAAATCCACTTTGTGTTCTTAACTTACAGACTACTAATTGCCTAAAGTTCCAACCTGCACTACATACATATTCCTACTTATTTAAAATTATTTTGCATACCTACATATTATAATAAATTTATATTTTCGAAGTCTCGCAATACAGATTCCATGTCCGTGATTAAGTTACACTTACGGTCTGATAATTTGAATTAATAGTGCTGTTGAAGATATACAAATACATACTAATCCACTTTAGAGATGAGCCATAAAAAAAGGAAGACCAAGACCAACTTTATGTTGTAGTATATGCAAGAACGTCTATAATGTTAAGGCTTCCTTAAATCTCGTGTCATCTCTATCTAGAGCTATGGCATAGAAAGAGATAGCATGTAGTTTAATGAAGAGCTAACTCTAAGGAGATTTCGTGCAAGTGACGGTTAGTTGTTGAACCAATTTCATTTACTACTGGGAATGTTAAGGCGCCGATATGCTGCTGATTGTTTCTTGCGCCGCTTCTTTTATCTCAGCTATAACACCTTACGAAGCAGTGGTAGAGTAAAAGGTTTAAGGCATGATGGTAATTTTTTTTTGGCCATGGTTTAAGGTATTAAAAAATACGTACAATACTTATTTGCAGTAAAAATATTTAACTTTGACTTTGCCGACTTGTATAATCGATAGTGTATATAAAAGTAACTAGAAAAAAATAACGTATGATATTTATATATATATAAATTAATTAATAATAAATAATTTATAATAACGTATATTCTTTATTCTTTATTTCTCTTCTCTTTAATTTCGAAACTCGACTTTGCATTTAATCGAAAATCCCTGACTTACTTTAATGCTTACTTGCTTGCTTATCGTATGGTTTTGTGGCCAACCTATTTGTCAGAGTTGTTCGGGCCGCCCGTAGGCATCTGACATGGCTTAACGACTGCTGTCGAACGACAACAACCCGGACCGACTGCTTAACGTACTCTCCGAGGCACGGAGGATCTCAGATGAAATATGCCATTAGCGGTCACCCATCCTGGTAACGACCGCGCCAACATCGCTTAACCTGCACGATCACTTTCGGACCGTGCTCGCAACTAGGCTACGAGCTCCTCAATACACATACTTTAATGATAGGTAAGTATTTAAAACTCATTATTTTCGGAAACAATTGTCATTTCTACATGAACTGATGACAACGACCCGACCCAATTGTAAGCTCTTACAATCTATAGCAACGATTTGCTATAACTTGCAATTGCCGCCTTTGTATAAGGTTCATTACTAAAAATAAGCTTAATTGGTATCGTGTCGAGCAGTGAAGAAATACCCATTAACAAACCAAAAGCTCGATTGCATTGAATACAAGTGCAATTTATTCAAGGATGCCAGACAGGTACGGTTCCAAGGTGGGTCACACTAGGGACCTGACCCCCACAAATTATGGGGTTATTACCTTTCCTGTAGTTCTATTAGTCACACTGGTTTCGTAGAACAAAACAGGATAAATCAGCAGAAAATAGCCCTGGTATTGCATTTGCAGGTGTCTCTATGCGATGGTGACCACTAATCATCAGGTTGTCTGTTTTAAAAGGATCTATAAAAACTTACGCGACCAATATACCTTTATCCGTCCACGTCCATATACCTAATTGAAATATTGGTCTGCGACGTCTTCAAGACCAATAAAAATATGTAAATCCATCACTATAACGCGGTACAAAGAAGCGCTTAGGAAATTGTTAAAAATGTGCAGAAACTAGGGCGTAGCGTGCAAGCGGATGCTTTTACGTTATAGTTATTGGTCAGTATGCCTTGTTGCGCCAATTAAAAACCTTTCGAAAAAGATGGTACAGCGAGCTCTAAATTTTGACGTGAATTCGACACAGATGTGTTAAAGTTGAAGGTTAGAATCGAAGCGAGCTCGAAATTTTGACACAATTAGGTCAGAGTAGAAGGCTATGAGCGAGCGAAGCGAGTTCGAAATTTTTGCGCTGATCCGACATGGCTGAATTAAGTTACAAAGCTAGTGCTAGAGCGAGCGAAGGGGAGCGAGCGAAACGAGCTCGAATTTTAGCGTGGATTGGAGATGGATGGGTTAGATTTTGGCACCGAACCAACACGATTAAGTCAGGCCTTCGGCGCCCCTTTATGACTGGCGCCCTGAGCGGTCGCCCAACCTGCCGCGCCCTGTCCTAACGCAGCTACTGAATGGCGCCCTCTTAACAGAGTTTTATTCCTGGTCGGGTGTACAAATAAATAAATAAAAATACACATACACACTAATATTAATGGGTGAACTTATCTCTAAAGATATTTCTTTCATCAAACCCGCAATTGTAACCCGCGACTGCAGATTTGATACATCAGATTTTTTTATTTTCAAATATTATGATATTTTTCTTCAAAATTATAAATTATCAGATTAATTTATTTCGTCTCAACTCAACTTACACACATCTCCATTAAGAAGAATAATAATTCTAACATGTCTTTTAATGATGTACAGTAGCTCTGCTGATGATAGATGACCACCAAACATTGAATCTTCTGACCTATACGATTAAGTGTTTCGGACAAGTATGAATTAGTTAAATTCTTATTAAAATGTCACAGACATGTAATATACACTCAATGTAGTGTGTACGGTAGTTCTTCTGTTTTAAAAATTGAATTGTCATTGTATCTGTAGATTTAACGATTCGTCGAGCAATGCAGCCTCAAAAAAATACATTCATCAAATCCCACTTATGTTAGATAGGAAATATCCAGTTTAAATGGAGCTATATCTGAAAGAGAAAAAGAACTGATGTTATGTTAGAACTCTATCTATTTAAAAACACCCTATAAATCCGAAAGGGGACTAGTTCTATGACTTTTGATTCTCGCGAAAAATATCTTAATACATTTTGTACCAATCAGCTGATCAATTAGTGATACACACGTAAATACGTGCCATTTTACAATAACGGTAAGTGGATAAGTACAACAAACGTTAACAAAAGCAAGTTTTAATAATGTACCTATTAATCAAAGTGTAACGGAAAAACAATTAATCAAATTACATTGGTAGGCAATACCTATGTCATGTCGTAAAATTACCAAGAATAAATTGACTTGATCATCGCCGCAGTATTTTCTAATCAAATGCCTTTCTCTGCATTCAAAAAGTTTTGATAATGTTCAAAAATCTATTAAGACTTATTGACCCGGCTTCGGCACCTATTGAATAGAATGAATGTCAAATAAGATTTTGTTAAAAGCACTAGTCATTCTTTCAAAGTGTTCCATCTTCAAAAAACTAAGACCTATTGAACATAATGAAATAATGATTCTTGTTTTTGACAGGTAGATACGTATTTAGTGACAGAAAGGTGCATTTGAAACTATTAAAGAGATGGCCGACAGTAGCATTATAGGTAGGTAAGTCATAAAACTTCACACTGAATTAATATCAGACCGGAGTGATTCTTCAAATTGCACATTCATGCCATGACATTTTGTTGGAAAATAATTTAAAAAAAATACTAGATTACAAATAATTTTGTGCATAAGGCATATTTCATTTTTACAAGCATTTCGATTATTTTTACGCCAAAATCACGTAAAAACCATGGAAAAAAACAAGCTCCCGCAAGGCGGTCTATCTTCAGCTTTAGTTCGGCTCTGCTGATTTAATTTTTTAGAGGTTGCGTATAGTCAAAACTGCTTTTCGTCAAAATACCTATCAAAAGTGCTAAAGTGTCAAAAGTCCGTATTCGTCGCCAAATATACTTAATATACTTGTGTTACAAGTATTAATATTTAGGTACCTACATTAAAAGTTTTGCGAATATTATCAAGACCAATAACTCTCATCTCTTTCGCTTTCTGTAGACGGCCATAAAGTGCGCCGGAGCAGTGAAATCTCTAACTGTCTTCACTCAAATAGTATATGTATAATTAAGGAGATATATACGTTTCATTTTCAACAAGCAACAAGCCTGAGGCTACGATTTTACAGGCATTTTATTAAGAATCAAAAGTCCATAAAGTGTAGCTGGCTCCATTGATGAAAAATACAATTTAATTCGCATCTTAGAAGGTAACACAATACAGGCTAGTTTTATTATTATGTTTAATTATTTATATACAGCCAACCACAGATAAATCTAACAAACGCAAAACGTTGCGTAGATGGAGCCACGAGCACACTCCGTAAACAGAAAAGCAAAACGAAACGTAATTTTTGAAGATATCACAAATTTCTCGTTATTTGGATTAATTTAATTTAATTTCTCAAAGCTATAGTATAACCGTGATGATATCATGGCATCATACTGCCATTTCAAAATAGCAAGCTTAAAAAATCAGTTAAAACAGCGTGGCGCGAGTCTGAAGGAATTTGGTGGAAAGGTACATATCTACATGTTGATATTAATACGTTATCTACAGTCAGGTAAAAAAACGTAGGTCACTACGTTTGAGCCAAATTTCATTAAAATCGGAGAGTTGAACTTCGCGAGGTTCCCTTGTTGGTAATTTTTTAACCGATTCGGGTGGTGAGATGGTCCGGAACAGTTTTTCCAAGAATGGTTTTCTAAAATTCCTTTTTTTTATTTCATTAATTAATATTAACAATTGAACATGACCCAAGTTCTACATTTGATATGAAAATGTTGCTGGTATCGGTATAAAAATAACAGTATGGAGCCATCTCTATATAGGTACAGTACAATTCGGCAAGTCATAGCTGAAAGTGTGTCTATGTCTAGTTTCGTTACTAACTAGGGCGCCATTCGCAGGCGTATGCTACTCGTATAATGGCCTCTTCAAATTGAGATTTGTCAAATTTTAATCTCTATCAGTCAGACTACAGAACTTTTTTATTTTAATTAGCGAAGTGTCTTTTTATTTACAACATTAAAACTAAGACTGGGACTACATGCCAATGTAGTTGCGGCCACGGTTCAACGCCGTTTTGGTTCGCTGCATCCAATCACGAGGCGCTTACTTCAACTGGGGGGAGGCCGAAACGCTTGTTGGTTGGCTGCAGCGAACCGAACCGGCGCTGGAACCGGACGCGTATAGTCCAGCACTAAGAAAGAATACAACTATTAAAAAGAACTAAAACTACGCATAAAAAATACTAAAAAAATTAATTAGCTGAATATTGAATTAAAATCTAGACAGATGTGCGATAAAGCTATCATCGGGTTTTAAAATTCAGCTCATGCTTCACACAAGACCGTAGAAACTTAGTACTAATTAAATTCATTCACATTTCTGAGCTGGTAAATGATTTTTCTAATTATGTACCTGCAGAGACTGCAGATAAGCGTATACGTTTGAGATTTTCTCAAGAATTGCTGAATCAATTAAAATGTCTTTCAACAGCATTTGGTTTAAATTTTATTCGTTTACAGATTTTTTTACGATCACTTTTGATAAACGTCGTTAAATTTACGATCAGTTCTTGACACCTCGAGATTCATTTGCATCAATTAATTTTAGGATGTTATTTATATATGAATAAATTTTTCCGACATTAGAAAATGTCAGCTCTATCAAAGGTATTTTTCTAGAAATGTCCTCTGTCAATATTTACTTAACGAACTTTACGACCACTCATCAAATATTCGCATTCTATCTAAGTTATTATAATGACCAGTTTATTATAATTCAAATAACGTCATATGACGTGCAAATTTCACTATTTTCAACGATGTACCGACACTATACCTTTCTTTATTGCATTCACAATTCAATTACAAGATAAAGTTAAAATATCTACTTAACATATTTTAATTTAATATTTTAGATATAGAATAGCTCTTCCTTTATATTTTATGAAAGTAATATGTATTTTTCAGTGTCTTATTTTTTTATAAGTTTATACTGCTGCTACAATTTATAAGAATGCTATGCATAAATTAATGTCAAGAACACGTGCCATGCCAATAAAATCTGCAACATCTTAACATATCTTAATCTCTTTTCAAACGTAGTCAACAAATAAATAACTATCCTCATTATGTTACATAAGCTTATGTGGAAAACGTGTACGTATAAAATGTTCAAATGTCTGTCTATATATCATCGCCGAAATTATACGTTTTGTAAAAAACACGCGAAGCTAATCACAGCGATTTACAAATCAAAATATTTGAACACATACGTAACCAAAAATGTATCCAATCTCTATTTAAAATTTAAGGAATTCAGAAATAGAATAGATTTCCTAACTAATGGAAATATTCGGATGAATGACGCTACAGCAAAATCAGAAAAATAGAAAAAGCATAATCGTTTTTCTAAAAAAGAAACATAATTCTTCCTCCTTCTTCTTCCTTTCTTTTTCCTTCTTTTTTGAAGCAATTAAGTACTGCTTTAGTTTATGAATAGTGAATGTAAGAATCAAAATCATTCATTATAACACGGAAAATGATTCATCTATCAAATATAATAATTTCATGAAATCAGAACATTATTACATCGACTTTCCTTCCTTCTCATAGGTGTACGTTATGATTAGAACTGTATCAAATTACATTATAGCATATTTGTTGTAAAAATGTCATTAATCATCATTTTATCATCAAGAAATTGAGAACTGTGGCCGATTGTACGATCTATTTCACTTCAATCTTGGAGAAAGGGGCAGGTAAAACATATCTTTCTTAATCATATCTCTCTAAATATTACCGCATATAATATTATGCACTATGAACTCGATTTTACACTAATTGATAAGTCTATTATTCAGTTAGTTAGTTTCTAGTTACTGCATGATTTTGAACTTTTTACTCATTCATTCATTACCGATTGGAACCATATATAATCAACCATATAATCCATTCAGTAATTTGTTCAAATACCGATAGCGAATTACATATATTACACTGGTCGTGTTAATTGACATTTATGGGTATTTTATTTTATTATCATAGTTTATGTCTCTTTAATAATTCATGACTAGATATATTATATGTATAGTGATCTTATTAGGACCTGTCAGTTTATATAATATACTTAAAGGTTAACATCTTAATCTTAAGGAAAAACGTAAAAATGTTAGTAGTAAATATACTAACCGGATGATTATATCGAAATATTCCGGATTTCTGATATGAGTAGGTATATATGTATACCCATAATTTCTATTAAGAGGTGCGGAGGGAGAAGCAGGTACTCAAGAAAATTCGATGTTTGGCATAGTAGCTCATAGTAAACGTAAAAATCGCCTCGAGATTCACAGTTAGCCATAGGATTCCCTGTATTTTCTTGGAATCCTGATCTTATCTTATCTTATGACAGGGGGCCGGGAATAACCCCAGCAGCACTTCGACCCTTGAGGATATTTTGTACCTATACCCCATTTTACACACTGGTCATCTCAGTGTGCAGGTTTCCTCGCGCTGTTTTCCTTCACCGTTGGAAGCAGTCAGTAAATGTACGTAAGTCTTCGAAAAATACGAAAAACACGAAAAACTCCTTTATACATGGCACTGCACGTTTTCTAACCCGGACCTCCCGCATGGGAGTCAGGTGTCCTAGTCACTGTGCCACCGACGCTCTTATTAGAATCCTGATAGTTGGATTATAAAAAAACTCGTTAGACTTTGATTTTGTGCAGTTTATAAGATCCAGGATCAGCCTGGACCCATTGTATTAAACCTAACCTAAAATCCTAATCGTTAAATCATAATTCAACAACACAAAATTCATGCTTCACACTTTTCCAACCACATTAAAAAACTCACGAATCATGTTATACCAAAATCCATGCGTCGTGCATAAAGTGCGTTATGATTCTGCATTTACTTTCACTTCGGGCTCGAAAACTCTTGTTTTACGGTTTTGAACGTTTTCGGTAACCGTTTGCTGACCTCACGTTCTGTACGCATTGTGATCACTACAAGGCACCAAATGGTAAGTGGTAACTGACCATTGTGCAAAATCAACCGCGAAAACGACGGCTGATCCATTAATCCCTATTAGGAAAAGAAAATAAGAATATGAACAAGTTTATTTGTGCGGTAAGATTACAAGAATTTATAGAAAAAAAAGTAATGTACTAATGTATTTATGTATAATAAAATAAAATATAAGTAGGCAAATTACAGGCAAAATTACAGGCAAATTTTAAAATTACAAAATTACAGGCAAATTACAGGAAGCAGGACTAGACATGAACAAAAGTGTAGATTAGTTGGAAAAAGTGTAGATTTTCCTCTCCCACTACCGACAGAGACAGAAGGAAAATTCATTTGCACTTTTAAAAGCTTTTAAGCTCTTTATGATAGGTAATGTAATGCAGCTAGAATGAAAAGCACTGAACTAATTCTGATGTAACAACAAAGAGCACTTGAAACTAAAAAAAAAACAGGAAAGTGCAAGTGTGAAATGGGGAAGGCAAAGGCAAACCACCCCGTTAAATATGCCAAGAAAGTCGTTCTATGTGGTTAATTTCAGAGAGTAACCACAATCCTTATCCTGAGGAATACGAAGAAAGGCATGTTTGTTGTTGTTACGTGAAATTTCGAGATAAAGTCGTGATTAATTAATTTTTTCGTTTGAAAATTAACACTACACCCCAATGTTAGCCTAGATTAACCCTGACCCCCTGATCCTGGGTGACACGCATAAAGGCTAACAAAAGTAGGTAGATACAAAAAAAAATCTGAAACCATCATCCATACTAATAAACAACATATTTTTTGTAAACTCACCATAATAAAATCCAAAACTGTTCCACGGCGCAATGTAAATCCGAACTAATAAACTTGTAAATCCGCTGCAATTTAACATACAAAACAACTGAAACTCGTTTCGAAAACAATAATTAAAAAGATAATTCGAAACGCCCACGGAATTTCAACACTGAAGACACATCACTTCAAATTCTTGCGTTCGAAATTTGGATCGCGCGCGAAACCGTCGTAGACAATTTTTTCTTCTAATTGGTAGTTTTTTAATTTTTAATTGTTTCTCGCGTGCCAGTGCGGAGAGATGCGTTCGGATGCGGCGAGCGGCGTGGATGCGTGTTCTGAACGCGCCGGACGGTGGTCAACTAATTCAAGTTTCGAATGCGCGCTGCGCAGATTCTGCGATTCAATCTCAAAGCAAAAGTTATGCATTTTCTGCACATTTCCCGAAGATACCTAGTTCATTATAAAATATATTTGCCTATATCACCTCTATCTGACACTGATTTATTATACGTAATTTGGCAAATATACGAGAAAAAGAGAAACTTTCTCTTGAAGGAGAAAATTGGATGATATTGCGTCTCGTAGGTACTCGTATATGGATAAGCCAAGCAAGTGTATCCGCAGTAACGTGCGATACTAATTTTATTAAAATTTTGACTTTCACCAGAATTCGATGATGCTCATTACGTACAATGTGTATGATATTCCTACTTACAGCTTATTTAATGCTAATAAATAGCATGCTTATTTCAAATAATTTCATCATAAATAAAATAGAGAAAGTGGATGTAACAAAATTGGTGTTAGTATTTTATTCGAGCTGAAATTTATTTGCACCATAGAATAAAATGAGCGATCCGTTTGGGGTTGAGACGCTGGGACCCTGCCTTTACGCCTTTAGCAGACTGCAGCTGCACTCATAGAAATCTATAAAACTAAAAATAGACAAATAAACCGTAAAACGGAATCGAATCAAATCTATTTTTCGGTTTTCTAGATTGCTGCATTATATATAGCCTTAAAGTTCGCTCAAATTTTCTTTTCAATTCTATAAAAGAATTTACCGGCTATTGAAAAGTGTCAATCTTCCCATGTACAGTCGACCTCAACCTACCCAAAACATTTGTGAATTTGAAATAAACCATGTTACGCTGACACAAAGTTAAGATTTGATCGAAGAAATTCAACAGGTGGAATACACATAGTTTAGCTAGTGGCTCATTGTACCCTACTAATAAAAATGCAAATCACCATTCTATAGAATCGAAATTTCATTTGAGGAACCAAAACCAAAATGCTTTGTAATTTTATTATGATGATAACTCTCTCTTTCTGCGTTTTCCTTTTGTAGAGTAATCCTGCAATCTATTGAAATCCTATTTCTAATAAGTAAGTATAAGTATTTATAGTTTTTCGCCTGACGTCTACCAGCATAATAATCTGCTAGCTTCATTACTGATTATTACAAAGTCCGATTTTTTTGAAAATAGGTTTGCCTGGCTTTTATTTCTATTGTCGACCAACTCCACAAAAATATTGTTGTTATGCTAGCCAAGCGGATTCTGTAGGTATCAAGCAAGTTGGTATCGACTTCACGGGCCAAACCAAATGAACTTCTGGAGTGTTCAAGGTATTTTTCGTTACCCAAAGTGACTGGGCACACTATTTGTGACCTCACGATAAAAATATTGGACCACAATGTGCCACAATGGAACTTGACGATAATACATACAACAACAGATACCAAGCTTCCGGGGGGGACCGGGTTATGTGACATTTTTACTTAGTAAAACTCCCTCGATGGCCGACCTCGTGCATATCGGAGGGCTCCGGGATCTCCAGAGGAACGCACCGGTCCCAGCACTTGCCTTGGGCTCTTCCTGGGAGGTGTGTATATTCCACCACCCGGTTCCTCCCGTCACAGCAGTGCGCGGCCATGGCGCACTGCTGCCCTCCCCAGGGTTACCAGTCAATGGACGGCCAAAGTAACGATAATATACCTAGTCACAAAGATGGCGAACGCGGATAAAGAAATGAACTGATTTTTTTATGTTGTAGGTACCTATAATGAGAGTAGATGGGCAAACGGGCCACCTTGGTATGTGGTCACCGTCCCATATAGACAACTTACCAAGTTATAACAGGGTTTTTGATGTGCTGCTATCCTTGATGAATGATGACTTACATGGATTGCGTAATGTAAGTTATTGATTGCTGCTTTGCGGCTGAAATTTGTCAAACCTATTCCAGGTTGACTCTGCACGGAGTCAAAACACCTCCAGAATCCTGTCTAAAAAATCGCTTCAACGTTTATATGTTTTTAAAGGCTTTATAGAGATGAACCCCAGTATTTACTAGCCCGTGTGCTCCATCTTCGGCCTCATCGTCACTTACCACCAGGTGAGATTGAAGTCAAACACAGGTTTAGGTGTAAATATAAAATAAATAAATAAAAAAAAAAATTATCATGTTTTGTAGCTCATCTCATCAATTGTCCTCGGTAATAAATCTCTCTCGTAAATCTTTAAGTTACGGAATAGCTTAACTCTCTAATTAAAGTGAGCAATTTACAAGTTACACGTTTTTTTTCTAAGTTACACCTACCTTGATAGTGCCGTCATCGCTAAATTAAATGTAAATTATGTGTTTGTATGTAAATGGTATTTAAATGCAAAATGTTGGCTCGTAGGCTCGTTCGTAGGCACCTAGGCTGTTTCGCTTACGTAACGTTTGCCCTAACTGGAGAAATGAATATAATTTTCTCTATCACAATGTAGTTTATAGCCTATGTCGAATTCATCGATTATTGATGAGGCTTTAGAAAACTACACACGCTGTTGTGTCCGTATAGAGCACATATCTATATCCTAAGCTACAAAATATTTTACTGTATTTTAATAATCTGTGTGGAGATCCCAACGAAAAAAATGTTTCTTATACTTTTCTTTATTACCTGGACACAACGTAGTTACGTTGTATTTAGTTGTGCAGTTTAGATTCTATTTAGTTAAATAGAATCTAAACTGCATCGTTATGACATGCTACTTTTACTTCCACTTCCACTTCTACTTCCACTTCCACATCCCCTTTTACTTCCACTTCCACATCCACTTCTACTTCCACTTCCACTTTTACTTCCACTTCCACATCCACTTCTACTTCCACTTTTACTTCAACTTCTATTTCCACTTCCACTTTTACTTCCACTTCCACTTTTACTTCCACTTCCACTTTTACTTCCACTTCCACTTTTACTTCCACTTCCACTTTTACTTCCACTTCCACTTCCACTTTTACTTCCACTTCCACTTTTACATCTACTTTTACTTCCACTTCCACTTTTACATCTACTTTTACTTCCACTTCCACTTTTACTTCAACTTCCACTTTTACTTCCACTTCCACTTTTACTTCCACTTCTACTTCCCCTTCCACTTCCCAAACACACAAAGGAGAGAAGAAGATGGTGTCAATTTAGGTTTAGAATGCCAAGTGCAGATTGTCCATCATCAGATTCAAAAAGAAACAATATACGTACATAAATGTGATTTAAGTACGTAAAAAGTATTAGTAAGTGAAAAGAAAAAGAAAATAGAAAAGAAATACACAGAGAAAAAACAAACTTATATTTATTAACTTAGTATGTTAAAACTTCTTTGGACAAAAAAGAAAAACAAGAAAAGAGTAATAATGAACTTTTTCGTGAGAAGAATTCTAACAAATATTCAGTGAGAAGAAGTTTATTTCCGGGTACGTACGTATGTACTCGTATTTTGTCTATAGAAATACCTTTTGTCAGGTAATAATACTCTTGCTTGGAGTCTTACTTCGAAATAACAATCTTGTACTCGCAATACATACATACCTACGTACGATCGAAACTATGGACGATGGACAAAAGCGGTAACGGATTGGTGGCCGAGAACAGGAGATCGATTCCACTAAATACAACATAATTAAATAGCATCTAAACTGCATCGTTATGACGTGTTACGTATGCTACTATCCACTAACGATCCAATTTCAATTAAGTTCCGATCGAGTCAACGATCGATCGAACAGTAACGTGTTTGTGCATTCTAATAAAACGTTTAGTTTATACTGTATCGCAGTTGAACGGTAACAAAACGCTTCAACTGTCAAATATAACGATCGAACATAAGTTCCTCCCAAGGTACTTTTGCCCGATCGATAGTAAATCGAAAAGTGGCAGTGGTAGAGTTATGCGTCAGTAGAATGCGATTTGGTGTCCAAATAGAATTGGAACGAAAACTAAATTGAAATTGGATAGAAATAGAACTACAAACGTTGTAATTTAGGCGAATTGGGCCCCAGGTTTATATTTATTTCTAGTTAAGCTTTATAAATATGTTCTCTAGAGCCTCACCAATCACCATCGAGCGTACGATTGACGTCAGAAAGTGCCCCTGCGCTATCTCTGCAACTATTCTTCGCGTAGGCTCGCGTTAGTAACACAGAGCAGCCATGCAAACAGTATAAAGATAATACACCTTCCTAAAGAGGACAAAAGGCTTATAATAGAGTACGATACTCCCTAACCCACCCCCAAGCCCAAAATTCATGAATTTTAATTTCCCCTCTTGGAACGTATGAATGAATATACTTTATTTCACAAAAATAGTGTGATACAGTGCGTACGAAACGATTAATACAATCTAGGTGGTCTTATCGCCAAGAGCGATCTCTTCCAGACAACCTTTTTATAAAAACGGCTAAGAGTGTGTCGGACACGCACCCAGATTAATTTTTTTTGTAACTATATTCAGGGGTGACAAGACCACTCTTTGCGACATACAGTCCGGCGGACCGGACAGACAAACAGACAGACATGACAAAACTATAAGGATTCCTAGTTGGCTACGGTACCCTAAAAATAAATTAATTCTAAAGAATTGTCAAGAAATGTATACCTACTAAAACACAATTTTCTATGCAAGTTCCAATGCGTCCATAGAAATGACATCTACGTGCTCGCATTTTATTATAAAAGGTTACTTGTTTGACAATCGAATATTGTGCTAATTATCGTAAAAAACTCGTAGTCATAAATATGGGGCGGTCAAAATACACCCCCCCTCCCCCACCCCCTAACCAAAAGAAAAATAAATTTAAAAAATCGGAAAAAAACATCTAAATATCATGTGGAATTGGGGCACTTCCAACCCCCTCTCCCTCCCCAGCCCGTACCTATTCTCATGCCCCAACTCGCCATTATACTCCAGAGACAAATCGAGATAACCCATAAAGATCCTACTTTCACATCTTTATCTACTTTATCTTGATATTGAACAGATGCTATGGCATACGTCATCTCACCGTTACACGGCTATTAATTATACCATGTACCTTATACGAGAACTTATTGCTTGAATAACGATCGACGAAGACCGATGTTGATTAAGTTTCTAACTAGATCGGAACACCGGTGATTTATACGCGTTACATGTTACAGCTAGTTGCAATATTACTTTGCCCGTGTGCTCCATCTTATTGTTATTATCTCCATCTTATATATCGAGACTGAGGTCAAACGCGGGTTTAGATGTAGGGAAAATAAAAATTAAAAATACTAAAATTGATGTGAAAATTCAGGGGACGAATGTTTTCCTCCCAAGCGATAAGACCGCCTAGATTGTATTAATCGTTTTGTACGCATTGTATCACACTAATTTTGTGCAATAAAGAGTAGCAAGGCTTGATTCGCGTACTGTTTTCCGATAACAATCGGAAAACAGTACGCAAATCAAGCCTTGCTATTTTTTATGCTCTTGTGCCTTGCTTGTTATGCCTTGCTGTTGTGTTATAGGGATCTTACAGGATTTGAATGAATGAATGAATACTCTTTATTGCACAAAATTAGTGTGATACAATGCGTAGAAAGCGATTAATACAATCTAGGCGGTCTTATCGCTAAAAGCGATCTCTTCCAGACAACCTTCTGGTGGAGTAATTTTGGTAGAAAAAGGTAGGTGTAATGGGTAGGGGCTGGATTCACCACTGTCCCGAATCTCCCAATACTACAAATATTTTTATATATTATATATATTTGGATTTTTAATTTTATTTTTTTCTATTGATTTGGAGTGGTTGGAGTAATCTACTGTTAGATGACTCCAACCCCTCCAAATCAATAGAAAAACATATCCGTATTTCTGGATACGAGATTTTACAGTAATTAGCAGGAAATTCGATTGTAAAATCAAGCAACACTTTTATAATAAAATGCGAGCGCGTCTTTTCTATGGACGCAATGGAATCTGTATCGAAAATTTTGTTCTTAGTATATTTTTTTATCATTTCTTCAGAATGAGTTTATTTTTAGGTTTCCTTAGCAAATTAGCAACCCTTTTAGTTGTGTCATGTCTGTTTGTCTGTCTGTCGTCGGTCCGTATGTCCAACTGTATGACACACAGATTGTCCGTCACCATGAAACTTTTCAAAAAAGCTGAAAAAAATATAAATGACTGGGTGCGTTCACGACACGCTTTTAGCCTTTTTTATACTCAGCTTAGACTATAAATTAAGAATTGAATTTTCCTGTCAGCCTTTTATTTCTTCCTGGCGACAGTACAACAGCGTGATTAACCTGATGGTAATACTTTTACAGTAAAAATGGCATGTATGTGTAAAATTATTTGTATGGAGACAGAGTCGGAATCACGTTTTTTTTAATTTCCAGCCATGGTACTATTCCTTCATATCAACACGAAAATCTCTAGTAACCCTCATCAAAATTAGCGATACCGAAACCCCTGAAAACTGTCAATAATATATGATATAATATCATACAGCTAGCTTACAATAATAGAATAGAAAAGCTCTAATTCTCAAACAATGTCCATGGACATCTACCGACGAACATCTATACCTACCACTATAACCCAACCTAAATTATTACCAATACCTTTCACCGACGCCATTTACCGCATGATCTTAATAAACTCAATAAACTAGGAAAACCTCGATAGATGGCACTAGTGCAGCATTTTCAACACGTATATAGAAACAAGCGCTTTCCTATAAGTTGCAATTTCTTTGTTTCTGTTATCAATTTATTGATTTCTTCAAAGAACATTCACAACTCACTTTTATATTATAATGTAGGTACTATTTACATAGTGAAAAGTATCAGAAATCGAACGCAGAGCTCTTGGAAAGCAGGTGTGTACCAAGCAGGTGTGTTGCCAAGAGTGTCGAATTCCCAAAAATTGTAAAACCAAACTTTTAGTAAATACTGAATCTCCCTATTAACGATGAGATGCATATTTTAAACTTGCCATTAGAATAGAGACTAATTTGCTGTTAAAAATCTTCATTAAAATAAGTACATAAGTATGTATACCTAATGAATATAGCGAAAATGAGTGGAAGGAAAAGTGGGGTTGCCCTAGGCTTACCTTAAAGATCAAATTTACAGAGTGCTCAAAGATTTTAATATGAGCAGACGACCCCATTGGCGAGCATGAGTGAACGACAAATGACTAGACGAAGCAAAAGAGCCGTGCCAAGACAGAGATTCGTGGCGCTTCATTCTCTCTGCCAACCCCATAAGGTATGGAAAAAAAATGTATGCAAAGGTTTAATTAACCTTAATAACAGAGTATTATACATATTCTAGAAATTAATAAGTAATGACCTTAAAATCACGTCTACATTGTTAATTACAATAAGTTTATCTTGTATTTCCCTAAGCTAAGTGGATTGTATCCTTTTTTAGAGAAATAAATGTCTTAAACCGTAAACCGTAAGGTCTCGTGATCCCACTAATTTGACGCACTAGTGGTACAGTATCTAGATATAATGGGCTCGTGGTCCCACTGTCTGATGGGAACATCAGTCAGCCGTAATGCAGTTGCTCTTGGTCCCACTAATAAAGTGGGACCACGAGCCGTAATCTACAACTATTACTGGTAGTCCCTCTGTGCACTGGGACCACGAACCTACATTTTCAGGTAAGTGGGACTACGAGTAATGGCGGGGCAATGTAGGTGGGACCACGAGTAACACAGCGTAAGCATTAGTGATTCTTTTTATTGCATGCAGTTGAAGTTCTACTAGGATGAGATCATATATGTCAGTAATAAGATGTTATTCCCAGGAAGAAATCAAATTCAGTCGTTGGATGGACAGCTCGTAAATACATACATACATAAACTCACGGATTATGAACACAAAATATCTACATCTTTTAAAAGATGTAGATATTTTGTGTCCATAAAAAATATATGTAGATATTAATATACATACGTTTCAACACGATTTTACCCATTGGGTGTAGCAAAAAATATAATATTGATTATTAAAATTAAATTATTAGATTAAAATTAAATTTAAATTAGGTAATTAAAAGAATATAAAAATAAATTATGTACCCAAATCAAATAAATCGCAATAATTTTTATTTATAAAACCAAATGTCAAATCATATTATTAATTATCATTTCATAATGTCAACATTATCATAATGTCAATCATATTGTACATATTTTGTATTGTAAAATCTGTAGATATTTTGTGTCCATAATCCCCGAAGGGGTAGACAGAGGAACCACCGGCAGGTAGTTCCCACTTTTCGCCATAAGATTTCATGGACAAACGTTTTTCAATTTCATAGGTGGCGAGCCTATCGCCGTCTACTAGGTATGTATCCACCATCCCTTAGTCGCCTCGTACGACACCCACGGGAAGAGTTGGGGTTGTGCTATTATTTATGGCCGGCAAAGCACACGGAGGCACAGCTCATAAATTAAAAAAAAATTTATTTATATTACAGACTATTTATTTAAAAATACATTTTGATAATAAGAATTGAATACATCGTTGTTTATTAATCCATTGAATTATTTCTAAAAAATATTTAACCTCATGAATATATTTACAGAAAATGTTTATAATGAATTTGTATTTCGCTTAAAATTATACATTTATGTATTTGATATTAAAAAAATGTTATGAAAATAAAAACGAAATAACATTAATGGCACTCGTAGCCTAAAATATGTTCAAGAATAATTTCATTAATAATTTTAATTCTAAACTATTTATTTACAAAAATAGTTCACACACAGGGTTACCTTCATATTTCGTAAAGAACCATATGTATCAAAAACATAAGGTCTACTAAATTCTAATATCAGTGGATAAAAAACCCACAAAAAATACAAATCTTAAACAAATTATTTGCATCTAATAATATCTTAAATTGCAAGAAGCGTTCTTGAACTTAATCCTCACTTAAAACATAATGCTATCCTTTAAAAATGATATGTTATTTTGCAATTCAGTAACCCCGTAGTAATTTCTTAATTTTGGATTTAAGAAATCTTATTCATGTTATAATTTCCATTAAAGATAACTATGTACGAATTTAAAAATAAAAAAATCGTTGTTTTTGTGTTATAATATAACAAATGCAATGAACAACGAAAATCTTATGACGTAAAATATTATATCATACAATATTATATCATACAATATTATATCATACAATATTTTATTTATAGCGCTACCAACAATGAGCTAATATGTATGGAAAGATAATGGAAGCGTAAAAATGACACCTACCAAAATGCACTACCAGGCGCGGGGAGGGGTTCCATCCTTATGTTGTTGATATCCCATCTGCTCGTACGAAGCGATTTGCTTCTTCGTTCATTATGCGAACGGCTAAGGAATGGAACAGCCTGCCGGCGTCTGTATTTCCCGAAACCTACAACCTTGGGATCTTCAAGGCCAGAGTGAATAGGCGTTTACTGAACCCGCATGCACCATCGTCGACCTCATCGTCGCTTACCATCAGGCGAGATCGAGGTCAAATGCGGGGTTAGAAGTAAATAAAAGAAATAAAAGGAATGCAGTTCAGAGGGCGGTCAACAGAGAGAGAGAGAGAGAGAGATACACGTCACACACCATCAGTCGCACTAAACGTCCTTAAAGTTAAGTCTTCATTCAAATGCATGTTGTCCCTTTCTATGCTATAGTTCTAGACACAGATGACACAAGACTTAAGGAACCCTTAAGACAGGATGTTTTTGCAACCCATGGTAGATAAACATCATCGTAGATCGCGATCGAATCATCGATCGTGACGTTTATCAGAACCGTACAATTTTAGTATTTTTCTTGTATGTACCCTGACAGGACTGTCACGACAAAAATTGTTTCAATTAATTTCGCAATATGGCGAGGGTTTTTATATTTGGTCAACCTTTGTCTCTAACCTTACATATTAGCTCCCTGGCTACCAACTATTTTAAAACCGTAACATGGACAGTGATGTGATCAGTGCATATGCGATTCGGTTTCCATAGAAATTATTTTACATTCATGTTATACTAGGGAATGATTTTACTGTAACATCATAACTATTAGTTCAATCATGCTGTTTTAGTGTCGCCAATATAGGGTCCTATTATATTAGCGGCAAATATTTCTAGGGTGTCATCTATAGGTTATAATAATAACGAAAGGGAAAAACATTTTTTTTTACTTATTATATTTTTGAGAGAAAGGACAAAATTGTTTGTTTGTAAATTCTACAAATGAATGAATTATTGCTATTCTAAAACTAAAATAAGAAGTATAAATGAAACTTCTTTCATTCAACGACATGGATGAGTGTATGCCACCAAGGCGTAAAATAATGGGGTTAATTTTTCTTTAATATGGAAAATTTTCATACAAGTAACAGGGGTATTGTTTCGTGTAAAGTGGTACAAATAACCAGCACATACCTCGTCCAAATATTTGCTTCTAATAAAAAAGGACCTTATATAAAAAACCTTTAATATGATTAATTTTCAACTTTCATTATTTATATGAAAACCTACAAGTGCATAAATAAACCTTTTAATAAAATTAATTATAATTATTTTTTGAATTGGCGACAGTAAACAGCATGATAGACCTAATGGAATCTGAAAAATATAACACGAATACTTGTATAGTAACTGCGTCATATTATACGTTGCAACTTAATCATTTAGCCACTGAAAAAAATAATTGTTGGTAGTACTATTATTATGACTAATATTCTACTTTTGTACAATACCTACGTTTTACTTTAATCCTGTAGCCAGTCATTATACGAACCGGCCACCGTTCACTCATATTAATTTATTAAGGCACATTTATATTAAAATACGTATCGTGAATGACTAAATACTATGTGAAAATATTTTAGCACATTATAGTCTACCTGTATTTTGTGCAAAGGAATGGCAAAAGAATTCTTAATTTGAGTTTTATGTGTGAGATTCATCTTACGTAAGAACCCCTCAAGGCCCTCAACCACAGAAGGTCCGCTCATACAAACGCGATCTCAGAGGAAATCAAAGGAACTCAGCGCGAAATACACGCGCTGCACTGTGACACGATCGCGTGGATATGACTTCTTATACTTTCAATAAACGAAATACTTACAGGTCGATTATCTAAAGCTGGCACGTACAACACATTCACACATTGCGTTTGTGTAGTGTCTGTGAATAAGCACGCGGCATGACACAGCATACGTAACATGAAAAGTCTCTCTGTCTCACTCACACGCGGACAAGCTTATTAGCGTGACTGAGATTGTTATTGTTTTGTTTTTACTACTATTAATAAATACAGTTGATGTTTACAAGTTTAAACCGATTAACGCTCAGTCATCTGACCGACCCACATTATTTTAAATATTGTTTATTTTGAGGTTATAATACAATGTCTTCTGAAACAAATGGATCTATCTGGCAAAACTTTAAGAGGACATTCTCGTGAAATTGTGTATAATGTTTTATACTATTTCATGCATTGCTAATGGCATATAATTGACATTGGTACTGTGAACGTGCCAATTTTAGATAATCGTCCTGTACTATAACTGATATATAATATTATAACTGCCCTAGCGCTACAATCGAGTGACGTAATCAAAATTGTGGACGCCTAGAGCAGACCTTCTGTGTATATTCTGTGCCTTAACTAACAATAATTAAAAATTGTTAATTTACACACAGTATTTACAATTCTTCTTAAAAATAAATATTTCAATTTCAATATCCGCAAGTTACAAATAAAGATAACTTGATTAATATAGACATTACAAATATTTGTGATAAAACTTTTCAAATACTTACAACGTTAGCTACGTGATCTTGACATATAATAAGATTTCAATGGAATTTAATTATTTTCCTTCAATTACATGCTTAATTAAGTTGCTGGTTGCCTTGATAATTATAGAGTAAGTAATTATCTTGTAATTACCACAACTATACAGTATAACAGCATTATACAAACAGCTGTTAAGTATTAACTACTGGGCGATACACTTATACCTGCTGAATAACATTATTCTTCAGGTTTATGAAAATAGTACATTACTGACGAGGCCACGAAATTATCAATTATTGGCCGCGGATCATATTTAACGATCCAAGGCCAAAAATGGCTATTTCGGCCGATGCTTGTATAGTGCTTTTCTCAAATAATGCGAGGAAACCGAAAAAAATCACATTCTGCTTCCAAGTCGAAAGTACTAGGCGTCCATAAAAGGAAATTAGTGGCATTGTCAGTAGGAGCTGGAGCTACTCGCGCTGGTGATGTAGGTGCACGCGTCGGGGCAGCCCGGGGAGGGTCGGGGATGCGCGACCGTTGCACGGAATGAAATAAAATCTAAAGCGCACTACGTTTTTATGTTACAAATTCGTATTTTAAAAAGTAAAAAAATAAAACATGAGTGGATTCCTTGCCTTAGTCAGGTAAGGTTGTATGGACATCCATTAATTACTATCTTCAATAAAATTTAAAAAAAGTATTTGACTTAGAGACAGGAAGTATGTATTTCCCTGGCTCAAAATTCGAATGTATTGAGCACATTTCCGAGCATCTTTGAGAAAAAAATATTTACTTACTTATTTATATACTTCTCTAACGGACGCAAGGGGGAGCCAAACTTAATATCGATTTAGTCATCGGAATTCTTCCGCCATACAAATAAATTTGCACTCTATTCCATACAGGTAAGGTTTAAATCGCTCGGTATTTGGTCGGTATGGATTGGTATTCCATACTGAACGGAGGTATAAGTCTAGTATCCGGTACTGCGCACACGCACGATAGTTCTGTATTCAGCCGACAGGCACCGCTGGTGTGGCGTGATGTTATCTGTAATTAGAAAAAAAAATTGTTAGGTAAGCATACAACACTGAAAAATCAACTTGTTTGATTCTGAGTCTACAATAGGACATAAAACGCAAGGCGTTGGTAGATGGAGCCACTACCATCTTGTAAATAGAAAAGCAAAAAGAAACGTATTTTTTTAAGATATCACAAATTTAATGAAGTAGTAATGGGTACTAAATGGTCCGAAGGTACTATATAGGTAACTTTCAAATAGCTTATACTAACAAATCAAATTGTATGAAACTGGTTTCATCTTGGTATAGGGGTACAGGTTTCCTCACGATGTTTTCGTTCACGTTTATATATTATCGTCAACACAGTCCGTGAACCAATTAACTTTTCCACTGTTGAGGTAGGTAACTAGGTAGGTACCTAGGTACCTTGTTCCATGATACTTCTGCCTTCGGAAATTTTCTATTTTTTTCCTCAGACGCGTGGGTTTCCTCACAAAGCTTTCTTTCACGGTTAGATATTACAGCCTATTAATTTCGCCACATGGGGGATTAGCTATGTTCTAGCATAGTATTCCTTCCTCATGGCATTTTCTCTTGACGATAGGAACAGTCAGAGTTAATATACGTTTATGAGCTGGTACGTAATTTTATGATCATGTATGTCAATTAACTTTTCTAGTAATTTCCACGTGTACAGTTACACTGTAATAAATACTAGACATTACGAGTTTTCAAACGCAGCCTGCACTTTGTGACCCCACATAAACTGAAGGCTGTCTTGTCTAGACTCAGTTAATGCGTTTTCAAGACGGTGACTGTTAGATTTTAAAGATGAGGTCACTACAACCCTAACTAAAACAAGTCAAATCTCAATAAAGGGCAACGTCTAAAAGGGAAAATAACTTCGCAGTAGGAACGTTCTTTATCTCAATTTGTACAGCGAGTTTGTATTTTAAATGTTATGTTATCGACCACATACAATAACACTATTATATTGAGTTGTACCTACTTCATGTGTGGTATACACTCTATACACCGATAGAAGGAAAAGATGATAGATAACACATAAACAACATCACTTTAGTACTTTGTCCCTTTAACTTAATTAGATATATTTTTTAATATGGCCTCTGCTAGTGTGCACACTGCAATTTGGCCAATGACCGTGTTAGAATCTTGAAAATTACTCGAACGTTTTGGCGTCTGTTTTGAAAAAAAAAAACCAGTTTACCAACGTCGTGATTATGGGAGTCATAAGCATCAGGAATGCCTACTGCCTTGCATTCCAAGTGCAATGGGACCTCCCATTGCCATCCCACTCCCATTGGCATCCATTAGTTGCCGAATTTAACCATCTGTAGTCTGTCTTGTGTAACGTTCACATATCACGGACGATTTTTAGGTAAAATACACTTGTTTTACGAAAACATGACCACTGTAAACCGTTTATAAACAATAAAATAGGCCGAACACGCCATGACAGTATGAACGTTCAACATAACGTCTTATTTAGATGTACAGAACAACAACAAATATTTGTGTGCCCAAATTGACGGAGCATATACAGAATTGTGAGCAGTATAGCTTGATGTATTTTCCACTGTACATCCATAAATATAATACGTCGTAATAATTGTACAGTCAATCGTCAGTGAAGTCAATCGTTCTATGTTGATAATTCCATAGAATGATCGCAGCCCTCATCATGAGAACACGACTATAAGAAGAGAGAGTATTGGCAGAGAGAATGTACCTAGGCGCATGCCTCGCTCGCAGCAGATGTGGCGGAACCTCGCGCCGTTCGACCTCGTCGGAGTTCAGCTGAAGTCCGGCGACCAGCTGCATGATCTCCCTCTCTTTCTTCAGTTCTTCACGACCTGACTCCACCTGGAATTGATACGTTATTTATTAGTTATACCAAGGTACCATTTTTATTTATATTACTCGGCGGAATTTACTTCAAATTCGAAAGAAATGTTACAAATATCAGAAGTAAGTGATACAAAGAAAACACCACTGGTGGGACTTGAACCCACACCTCCTCCGACTTAACCGTAGCCGAAATTTATTATTTATGATTGTTTTTCACATGCATAAAACATTAACTTACAACTTAGCATAATAAATTTGTTACCTTTAATTCTTTTTTTATATAAATGAATATTAATATGTATTGATAATGTATTTATATATTAATTTACGTATATTTAAATATTAATAACGTTTGTCTTTGAAATAAAACTTTCTCGATTATTGTACATCAATCCTCTATTTTGGGGTCAAACCTATATTTCTTAGAATACCCATTATGTCGTCGTCTTTTATTCAGAATGAATATGAGGTACTCAGACTGAAAAATGTCTTAACTATAAGCTTTTCAGTAGCCTACCTAAGTGCAATATAGAATTTGACTAAGACCCCACAACAGTCATTGTATTCAAAAAGCTAAAATAGCAGCATTAACAGAAACCCCATACAAGATAGAATCAATATCAATATATTTCGACTTGTAATTACAAGAGTTGCTGTTCCTTGAAATAGGGCTCTTTACAAATTAGAACAAAGGCCGCTTATAAAAGACTAAAAACATATTTCCGTAAAACAATTCAGAAAAAACAGAAACTTGAGAAAATCCTACCAAAGTTGGTATGTTTTGTCTGCCACTACAAACATAGTAGAGTTGACCGAATGTTTAATAATAATGGCCATTGTTTCTTATTGATTATGATTACACATACGTGCATGGAAATGCGGCTCCGACCAGCTACCCATACGAAATTTATCGCATGCAAAATTGCCAATCGTAAAATGTACAAACTTGTTCGATTACCGTAACTTGGCAATCACACCACGTACACGTAACTTGTAAGTTGTTGCGCAACTCATCGCGTCTGCAGCTTGCAATCTACCTAAACGAAGTGAAATATTGTTTCCTTATTAATGTTCGTGCGCAGTTGGAGAAGATCCGAGTTTGCGTGTTTTTATTTTGTACACGACAGATAATTTTCGTGGGAGAGGCCGAGGTCTTACGACACTCTAAACTTGTTTAAAATGACAAACACATACTGCTACCCAAAAATTTGTAATCAAATCACACAATTGATATGTCCCTAGCTCGATCACACTTCGATTTCCAAGAAAAACTATTTTTACCTAGGAATATATACTTATAGGAATAATTGGATTCCCATGGAAAAGTCTAATTATAAAGATCGAGCGTTTTGCTGTTTTTTACGACTTTTGTCAATTTTAATAGAAAATAATCTCTCTACCTAAAGTAAATGCATTTCACTGACAACGAGCCGAAGATATGGTCATCGTCACCCATACACATCACCTCACTATTATTATTAGATGGTTTTCGATGCGCTAGGAACCTTTAGGACTAATACGGGACGCCTCA
Organism: Hofmannophila pseudospretella; assembly: GCA_947369225.1. Taxonomy (NCBI): domain Eukaryota; kingdom Metazoa; phylum Arthropoda; class Insecta; order Lepidoptera; family Oecophoridae; genus Hofmannophila; species Hofmannophila pseudospretella. The sequence continues at coordinate 5,546,610 of OX376331.1, forward strand.
TGTGCCGCGTTAATTACTCTCTCTGGTTCTCTTAAAATCGAAACACAGCAATGCAAGCATTGCTGCTTCGCGGCAGGCTGAATCATAGCACCTTCAATTCGATTGCTCCATTCCTTACCCGTTCACGTTATGATGAATTATGCTTCCTGCGAATAGTTGGAATAATATCAACTCTAGCTCCGACAGAGTCCTTCCCTCCCAGTTTCCCACGCGATCATTCTACATTCGAGTTATGCTAAGCGCATGTGTTGACATTTCCCAACAGCGCATGCATATAGTCACACTGCATCGTGCGCGTGGGCGCTATTGTTAATTCCGAATCGATGAACTCGAAATACTCGAACGCATATAGTCGAATTTATAGTACTTATACAAGTACTTGTTTGTAAAAGGAGGCAGTAGTTGCATAGGTTCTAAATCAAAAGGCTTTAATATATTCTTGCTGTTTTTGATACTCGCTACGCTCTTATCAAAAACTAAAAACTCATTTTACAATGGCTGTAATTACGTTATTTCATAAACTACTATTGTGGAAATCGAGTCGTAACGTTGCACTGTAAATCTACGTGATAAGGAATTTGCTGGGACATGTTTTAATCAGTTTTAATGCATTAATTTAAGTAACACCTCGAGCACGTTTTTTTATTAATAACCCTGTGATCATCATACATACATAACATAGCTAACACTTGTTACGAAATACCTGAGATAATAATGTGGCATGAAAGTCTCTTTAATCTTTTGCATGCAAACATGCAGTTTATCACTGTCTCACTAATGATAATTTAATTGCAATCGCATCTACATCATGCTATGATCCAAACAGTTAAGAATATCTCTTCATATAATATTTTAACTATTTGAGGGCAAACAGTGTTTGGAAGTTTGGAACCAGTTTCAGATTATTAGTTACGTATTAACTTATTATACACAAAGTTGAAAAATTTTGAATCACTAGAATTTGGAATCTCCAAATAACTTGGAGTGTACATACAAAATTGGGTTTCGGTTTAAGAAAGAATTCTTCGTTATAATTTTAAATTCTGTTTGTTTGTTTGTAGTCTCTTTATTGTACACATAAAAAAAATACACAGAAAATAAAAACATTAAAATATGTACAAAGGCGAATCCCATAGGGATCTCTTCCAGCCAACCTTTGATTTAGGAGAGTTTAGACAACTTTTATATAATCATCTGTTTTTATATAACCATCGAATATGCCAGTCAACAAACTAAAACAGTGATATGAATAAGTAATTGGCAACGACATATTATATGTATATTTCGCTGGCAATTGGTAAAAGATTTTGTACGAGAACATGCATCTGAATGTTTAAATGAAACGTTTTGTTTAGGTACCTACATATTAAAAAAGTTGAAAAGCTTGGTACCTATTACAAGTAATTAGGTAAAACTTATAACACCTGAACCAATAGAAATAGTAAACAGAAAGTCATAACGAGCACAAACTGGTTAACATGGCCTACATAATGAAATGTCCGATATCCTTCACGCCTCTGTATGTATCAATGAAGATATTATACACTTCTAATATAGGTAGGTATTATTTCCAGCAGCTAGGTACCATTAAAGAACGTCGGTGGCACATTGGCTAGGACACCGGACTCCCATGCGGGAGGTCCGTTATGTTATGCGTATTTTTCGAAGACTTACGTACATTTACCGACTGCTCTCGTTAGAGCAGTCGGTAAAGGAAAACATCGTGAGGAAACCTGCACACTGAGATGACCAGTGTGTAAAATGGGATTGCCACAAAAGATCCTCAAGGGTCGAAGGGTCTAAGGTACCTATCTTAGATAGGTACCTTAGAAAATAATTATGTAGGTAATAGAATTTAGTTCCTTCAGTTTCTGCTTTATGGATTGTTAACCAGCTTAATAGCTTAGTTCACAGAGTTTATGTCGTTTAGTCGTTATCCAAAATGTATAGGCTGGATTAAACCCATGAATGAATTGTTTAATGAATTATTGTTAAGTCTTATGTAATTTTTTAAATTGAGACATATCAGTAAAAAAATTGATATTTTTGTTTTATTACCAATAAGCCAAATAATAATAATTATTTGGCTTATTTATTATGATTGATGATAGTTTATGATTGATTAATTAATTAAACCCAAAAAAATTACGCTTTCGGGCAGAATATGGTGACATAATGTAACATCTGCATTACCCATAAATGTAACCAACAAATAAATGATATTTCTATGCTATTTCTAATTTAAACCAAAAACATACTCTTGACACTCGCATTAAAATGTATGTACTGACAGTAGTTCGGAAAACATAGTAAAAGTTAAGTATACGTGACCCTATATTATTATTGATTGCAGAAAAATATACGGACAACTGTATTATAATTTAAGTAATATTTTTAATACAAAAGAATCCTAATCCTAACATTATTAAAGTGTTTTTGAAATATTTGCTTATTTACAGATATTGACTTGATTACAATTTTTCAATTTTATGTTTAGTTTTTGTTTTCGATTATCTCGAATAAATTTTTAAAGTGTAAAAATCCTATAATCGGATAAATAACAATAGATGGTTACTCTAATTATTCCGTGCCCAAATTGAGATGGATAATTACCGGCCAAGTCTGGCAATTATGTACATTGTAATTTCTATACGGGCAGAACCACAGATTTTCACTATTTTCCCTATTCTGTAATACAAGTTAGCACCTGTGGGTTATGGTTGGTGTGCATACGCACAATATTTAACGACGAGTTGCTTTCTACAAGCAACTATGCAAACAACGCTTGAGTTCAGGGCCTGACTTACTATAAGGTTTAACAAGGGGCGCCAACATAATTTAGGTATTTGATTGGATGAATAAAACGTCTAGAAAATACCAGGTAGAACCAAGTTGATTCAACCAAAAAATAAATCTATATATAAAAATGAATGTTTCTTTCTTTGTTTGTACTCTCTGCGTTCCTATACTATTCATCGGATTGCGATGAAACTTTGGTAAGCTGTAGTGCACACGCCCGCGAAGATTTCTGAGTAAAAAAAAACAAGGCGAGCAAAGCTGTCGCCGGGGCGCAGCTAGTTGTGTATAAAACTCAATTAAAAAACCAAGTCCGGTAATCAAGTCTACTGAATTAAACTTTGATTTTATTTTATTTTATGCAGTTAAAAAAATATGACATAAGGTTGTTTAGGACCAAAGAAGGGACAACCATATTTAGTTGTAGAGGAGCCCAGCTGCCCTTCCCCATTTCTCTCTGGGTAAGTTGCACCTGTAAGTTACAGAAAATCGGTGTTCAATTATATACTAATAAATATTGTTTATGACGCCCCCTCCAATGTCATAGACCCTCTTATCTTAATACGGCTCTGAATATGTGAGGCAGTGCAATACTAGGTTACTTACTAACTCTGCTAACAATGCTTGGAGGAATTTAGGGGTGCCAATGCGGTGAAGAAAAAACCAGCCATCAACACTTCCTCGCCGTGACCTACTCCAAATCAAGGTGGGAAACTTTTGGCAGGGACAGCATAGGAGAAGGACAGCTACAAGATCTGAACTACGGATAAATCCTGAGGTTCTGCAAAGGCACTGGTAGATGGAATGGAGGAGACCAGCCGGAACATCAGTAACTGATGATCCGCAGAGGGAACTGGCTGAAATAGCTATACACAGAACTGATCACCCGCCTGGTGAATCGGCAGGCGTCCCTCCAAAATTCATAGTCATAGTCAATAGTAGACTAGGGCATATGAAAAAGAAAATCAAACCCGCGCAAAACAGTGTTAATTTTATTCATAGTACGCTACGCGCCCACCAGTCATGGATTGGTTCCTTGATTATTGTTCCATTTGCGAATATTTTATGCATTTCGATTGAATGCAATCATAGTTTCAAGTGTAAATTACAGTGTATGTAAAACGCTTAGTTGAGAATCTGTAAAACATGCGAGAAAAAATTGTAGTAAAAATAAGATTTTCATGAATGAATTACCTTCGCTAACTTATGAAAATACTGGTTTGTAAAAGAAATTTGTTTAACATTTACTTACTAACTCTGCTAACAATGTTTTTCCATGTAAATAAAACTGTTAGCTACCTACACATACATGAAGATAGTATACTAGTATAGTAGGCCCTAGGAAGTTAAAACCTTTAAGGTTTTCAAGGAATCAACACAGATTTTTTTTTTTTTTTTTTTTTATGTATAACTAAACCCGCATTTGACCTCGATCTCGCCTGATGGTAAGCGACGATGAGGTCGACGATGGAGCATGCGGGTCCAGTAAATGCCTATTCACTCTGCCCTTGAAGATCCCAAGGTTGTAGGTTTCGGGAAATACAGACGCCGGCAGGCTGTTCCATTCCTTAGCCGTTCGCATAATGAACGAAGAAGCGAATCGCTTCGTACGAGCAGATGGGATATCAACAACATAAGGATGGAACCCCTCCCCGCGCCTGGTAGTCCGAAGGCGGAATGGAGATGCTGGAATTAGGTCGTGCAATTCCGATGCGCACTCTCCGAAATGTAACCTATAAAATACCGATAGACAGGCAACCTTGCGCCGATGTCCCAGACTTTGCAGTCTAGCTTCCACCAGCGATTCGTCACCTATAAGGCGCTTAGCGCGTTTCTCCACTGAGTCAAGGGCAGCCAGTTGGTACTTAGCTGAGCCGTCCCACAGGTGGCAGCAGTACTCCATGCACGACCGGACTTGAGCTTGGTAAAGGTTTAAAAGCTGTCCCGGCGTGAAGTACCGCCTAACCTTACTCAGGATGCCCAATTTTTTGGCTGCGGTCTGAGCTTTTGACTCAATGGAGCGCCCAAAGTTGAGATTGGAAGTCAGATCCAACCCCAAAAGGCTGAGGTGGTCGGTAATCGGTACGGACACATCCCGGAAAGTCGGAGTCAGGTGGAAGGGACTCCGTTTAGCGGTGAATAGACACGCCTGCGTTTTAGTGGCGTTAAACTTGACCAAATTGGCATCGCCCCAATCGGCCACGGCCTTTAAGGTCAAGTCGATACGCTCAACCATGGCCTCTCTTTGAGTCTGGATCTCACCAGCACCAGCGCGCGCAACAGGAAGATATCTCTCCGTAACCGTGCTGTCGTCTGCGTACCCAAAAATACCCGATATGAGCAGATCATTTATGTGCAGCAGGAATAGGGTTGCAGAGAGGACAGATCCTTGAGGAACTCCGGCGTTGATAGCCAGTTGGTCAGAAGAGCAGCCATCTAGGACCACTCGTATTGACCGTTCACTCAAGAAATCCGCGATCCATATGCGCAAACTGGTTGGGATTCCATATGAAGGAAGCTTGCTTAGTAGGCTACCGTGCCAGACCCTGTCAAATGCCTTAGAAATATCTAGTGAAACGGCAAGAGCTTCACCAGTTTTCTCAATGGCTTCGCCCCAGAAGTGAGTGGCACGAACCAGAAGGTCCCCAGTAGACCGGTTTTGGCGAAAACCATACTGTCGGTCACTGAGGAGATCGTTACCTTCTAGGTATGCCAGGAGCTTGGTGTTCAATACACGTTCCATAACCTTGCAGAGAATGGAAGTGATTGCAATGGGTCTATAATTGGCGGGGTCAGCACGGCTACCTTTTTTGGGCACGGGCTGCACGTTAGCAAGCTTCCAGGAATTTGGAACTTGACCAGTCTTTAGGGAGAGGCGAAACAGGCGCGTCAAGACAGGAGACAACTCAGGTGCACAGTTCCTTAACACAATAGCTGGTATCCCGTCAGGACCACTGGCTTTATTCACGTCTAGATTGCGGAGCGTTTTAAGTACCTCCTTTTGGTGAATGCAGACCTCTGGCATTACAGAGTCGCAGTGGGGTAAGGTGGGTGGAGTTTTGCTTCCAGCATCTAGACAAGAATTACTAGCAAATAGAGAGGAAAACAAGTTTGCCTTCTCTTTCGCGGTGTGAGCCAGCGATCCATCGGGTTTGACCAGAGGTGGCAGCGAAGGGCGACAGAAGTTAGCTTCGACTGATTTGGCGAGGGACCAGAAAGCCTTGCTACCCGCAGGGTATGAAGCAAGCTTGTTTCCGATCCGGCCAACATGTTCGTAGCGAGCCCGACGCTGAACCTTCTTGCAGGACTTGGCGGCTTTGTTGAAGGCTCTCTTTTTATCCAGGACATCCGGAGCTTTGCGCGTCCGAGCATCAGCCCAGGCTACAAATGCTGACTGCTTCAGTGTTTCAGCACGATCGCAATCAGCACTGTACCAAGGGCGTGCTGCACCACCAAGAGGCACGTCAGAGAAGGGAATGAAATATTCCATGGTCTGACGTACCACGTCGGTTATGGCCGAGGCGCAGCTCGACGGATCCTCAGTAGAGAAGCAGGTTTGTCGCCATGGATAAGATGCAAAGAAGTGCCGCATCTCATCCCAATCTGCTGACTTGTATCGCCACACTCGCCTGGTGCCTCTAGGGCTTAAATCGGGCGGAGAGTAGCTAGATACAGATTTCACCAGACAGTGGTCAGAGGTTCCCAATGGGGCAGAAATCGACACAGAGTACCTGTCCGGATCAGTTGTCAGCAGAAGGTCCAAGCAGTTGGGGGTGTGACCGTCAACATCCGGTATGCGCGTGGGGCCATCGACCAGCTGTGTGAGGTTTAGCGACAACGCGAGTTTGTACGCTTCCCTGCCAGCATAGTCGGTCTTCTGGTATGGGAACAACCACTCCTGGTGGTGAGCATTAAAGTCCCCCAGAAGAACCAATTGCGCAGATGGATACCGTTGTTGGGCCACTTCCGCCGCAAGGCTAAGGTGTTCAATTAACCCAGTTGTCTCCTGGTCACCGCTGTGCGAACGGTAGACACAAGCATAGAGCATTTTCTCCAGCCCAGTGTCCACCAGCATCCATATTACAGAAAATTTGGGATCTTCAAGGTTCCGGAGACGCCGACAGCAGATGTCATCGCGAGCATACACGCAGATCCCAGCGCGTGGTTTAAAATTGTGCTCCAGGTTATAGCCTGGGTAGTATAAGTATGACGCGTCTGACGGACATCTGATCTGCGTCTCCGTAAGGAATAGCAAGTGTGGATTTTCAGTTTCGAGGTGGTGGTGAACTGGATCGATATTTGAGTGCAGACCTCGGATATTTGAGAGGTGCACTTTGAGTTGGAGGACGTGCTTCCGCTGTGCACACTTACTATTCTTATTTGACTTTTTCATTATGTTGGAGAGTGAATAGGCGAGAGAACGGTTGTTGGGCGAGGGGCTGCACAGATCACCCAGCGGCGCATGCGGGGTCGCCACACGTATGGTAGCCTCATCTGGAGACTGCGGGGACGCCCGAACCCCCCACGGAAATGCCCACCGACTCCTCCAATCCGGTCGCCAACCGGCACGGTGGAGCATTCCGGGATTTTTCGCGAGGCGGCGGGGCAGCCTTTCGTAGGTGGCTGGCCTACTACTTGGGCCCCCTACAACCTGCGGTCGGCCAGCGGAGAACCGTGCTTCGGATCCCGCTACCCTCCACGATTAGGCGCCCGGCGCGGCAACACATCGCAGCACCGAAACCGGTGCGCATGTGCAGTATAGCTGCCCAGACCCGTTCTCTTGGTGGCTACTCCGGACATCATGCCGAAACACGACTAGGTCGCTTGGCGGCATGTCTTTGTCCGGAGGGTGGTGACAAGCCGCGGTCAGCCTGGACCTACCACCAGTAGGCTGCTCGTTTAAGGCTCCCAGGGTTCTTGTGTGGGGCCTTGTGGTAGAATGTACGGTTGCGAGCAGCGGAACCGTATTCCCACACATCCCTTAGTCGTCTTTTACGACACCCACGGGAAGATATGGGGTAGTCCTATTCTGAACCGGGAACTACACGGTGTATTAGCGTTAAGTGGGAAACTTAGGTTATAAATTTGTTGAACCACCCTAACTAAGGTTGAGTATCCCTTGAAACATCTCTTTGAACATTGGACACGAACTCCAAGACTTTTGTTTTCTTTCAAAATTTATACACCAACTTAGACGTCCTTCTCATAAAAACGCGCAATTATCACTTTTTGTATTACCTATACCTATGGAGGTTATAATTTAAAGAAATAAATTGTTTCGACATCAACAGGTCTACTATTTTCCAGTCATGACTTCACAATTTACAAATTACACGCACACTTCTAGCTGATCGATATTCACACGCACTTCTCAGATCGTGTGTCGAAAAATTAGCGATTCAGGGCCAGCGGCTTTCGTCGTGGATTTATCTACTTGTCTACTTACTAATGTATAAGTATTAAGTAGATATCGGTACCCTTGAATGCCCACTGGAATGAGGAAGTCGAATGAAGTAGTTATTTATTACTTGAACATCGTTGCAGTTGAATTTAACTTCATCGAGGTGGGAGTAGATATGCAAGAATAAAATAAATACCCTACAAGCTTATCCACCAAATCTTATGGCGAAAAGTAGGAACTATGATGATGACGATGGTTTTTCGGGGATTATGGACGTAACGTCACGTGAGAGTTATGCTATGCTATGCTACCTTATAAGTAGCTAATAAATATGGTGTTTATTTCCAATAGGACGTCACGCTACGTTTATCATCTCCGTTGTGCTGAAAAAGGAAACCATATTGTATTGACATGTCATAAGTATTAGGTGAAGATAAGTAGCTATGTAACATAATACTATGGCCCGTCTCAATATAAGTGTCTTATTTAGTAAACAAACGTGGCGTCAAATCAAACCACTTAGCTATCAATAGGACATAAAACGCTAAGCGTTGCGTAGATGGAACCACTAGCACACTCCGTAAACAGGAAAGCAAAACGAAACGTCATTTTTGAAGATATCACAAATTTTCGTTATTTGGGAGAATTTAATTTAATTTTTAAAAGCTATTAGTAAAATTGTGATGATATCATGGCATCATTATGGCCATTTCAAAATAGCAACCTAAAAATCTGTTAACACAGCGTGGCGCGAGTCTGAAGGGTAACAAAAAAAGATTTGGTGAAAAGGAACGTATTTACATGTTGATTGGCTACGTACCATTGTACTAGTGGCGTCTCTAGTGGTAAAACGTTGCAGAATTATCTCCTATTGAACTCTATAAAAATAAATACCCCGAAATTCGAAATTTGAATAGTATTCGAATCCTGTGATTTCCACGTATTATAGAATATTCGATAATTTAATTAAACCTAACTCCGAACTGGTTAAGGATAGCAATCGGCGGTACTCGATACCGCTAGAAAAATATCGAATACAGTTCGACATGACGTTTGTAGGTCACCGCTGCCCATTCACGTCTAGCGACACCGCGTTCTTTCAAGGTTACAGCTTTCACGCGATCAGCTGGCTAACTCCTAGCAGTTTTAGGCTCCTAGTACGTCCACGGTATCGGCTGTAAGTACTAATGAGCTGGTATAGCAATGATATGACCAAAAGGATCAGAGATTTTCCATCAGAGGGTCTTTCCAGCATGAAACTTAGTGATTTCTGGGGGTCTTCGATATAAACTTAGCTATGATCGACCCTGTGGAATTATAATATAATATATATAATATAGAGTTAGACATTTTGTAGATTTCATATTATTAGTAGGTAATCCGTCTGGAATCTAGACTGATGATTTCTTATCGTCTCTAGACGGTTGGGTCAAGAGAATGTAATATATCGGGTGAAAGGGGAGATGATTTTGGGGTGGAATTTTTCAGCACACTCCTGAAAATTCTAAAGCTTTCAGGAAAGATCATTTTTTTTCCAGATTATTGTAACGTAATTCCACCTATTCCAGGATAGAGACTGACCCGCGACCTTATTTAACATCAAGAACAATTACACCATTCGACAATATTCAACCAAAGGCTGCTTTTATAATTTTGAACGGTAACGGCACGTTTTACCGTCACGATTTAACGGGGAAGCGAAATGTATGGAATTCTATGAAGACGCTTTTATATTTCCGTCGATGGTAACGTTTTGCCGTGGCACACCTATGCTCCCTGTCAAATCGTCACTGCAAAGTTGAGATTGTAGTGGTAGTTGTACCTACAAGTATATTAAAGATGTGTGTGTAAGCACCTATATGTTTAATATTATTTTTATCTTCTGTACCTAATTCTTTGTATGTGTGCGATATTGGAAATAAATTCTTTATTTCTTTCTTTCTTTCCCCTCGCCCCTCGCGGTCGCGTCCCGCCCCGCTTTCCACCTACCGGTAGGTAAATTATAAAAGCGTTAAACGTGAACGTGGACGATAAAATCGTGGACAGTAACGGCACGGTAATCATAAAAGCGCCCAAAAAATCTTTCTGTCAATTTCCTGGAGTTTTTATTGATTTTATTCTTGTAACCGCCGCAGGCATAGTCCGAGAAAGTAAAATACACAAAAAAAGTCGCCGAGCGAGTTTCTCCCGCCAAAACCGAGAGCACTGACCGATTGACATTCGATAGACCGGGCCCACACCTGGCCGGCACACTTTGGACGGGAAAATTGGATGAATGCACACTTTTTGTGAAAGCCAAGCCCTTTTGGGAGAGGGGAATTATTATTTTTCGGCAGTATGCAATGTAAAACTTTTGTTTCGTAACTGACAGTCTTATTTTAAATCAATTGAGCTCACGGATCTTGAACGAAGACGTTTCTGCGACAAAATAATAGCGCAATCAAAAATCATAGTGCGCGCTAAATCGAACCCGTGCGAACTCCTGTGCTCTAATTGTCATAAAAGTAAACTATTTCATAATAATAAAAAAGTAAGTAATACGTTTATTTCACACACAGCAATGACCGAAACAGTTATAATTATGATTAAATAATTATGTAGTCAAAGGTAAACATATTGAAATCATGTCTGATGGTCTGCTGTTATTGTGAAAAGGGTCTTAACTCAGCTTATTGCTGTAGAAAAAAATGCCTACAGCGCTGGTATTCTGTTGGACCATGACCGATGACCATGACCCCATGCATGCAGAGATCTCTACAATATCTATGGTCCCATGTCAACTTTTCTTAGACCTCTTCCACCCACTTTCGGTCTATTATTTGGATATTGAAACCCTTTCGTCCTCCTTCTGAAATCCCCCTTGATTTGTTTTTTTTTATTAAGGTAAAGGGAGTTCCCTTTGCCCATACAGCCATGTCTGATGTAAACAACTCTTCAATTCTTCATTAAAATGCTGGTGTGACACGAAATCCTCTTGAAATCAAAGCATGTCTGTCTACAGCCCCTATTCCGATAATACCTATTCCAAGTAATTCCAATCCTGTTCCATTTCTCAATTTTATGTCGATGTTATGCAAACGATGTAACTGGTAGCAATAACATAATACAATGCCAGATTCGAAAAAGTTAAACTACTCGTATTTTATAACACGAGGACGATACAAGTATGGTAATAGGGTTGGTAATAACTACTAGCCTTGCTCTTGAAAATAATAGTCTGGTAACGTTACGTTACTTATTCATATTGTTATTTATAACCTAGCCATTCTTCAATGTGTAACCTAGTCATACACGTACGTCCATGTTTTGTCCATGGTTTTAACTGCTCTCATCGTTACAAGGATACTAATTTTTTCTTTATCCAAAAATAGTAAAAAATACAAAAGGTTAAAATTGATATTACTTCGAATTTTTAAGTTATTTCTGTGCATTTAAACTATCAGTTCATTAGGATTAAGTCCTAATGGCGTCGATTGCGGGGTGCGCTAAATCTAAAATTAAAACTAAATAAATAAATTACACTGTCACACTCTCTCATATGTTAGATTGTATAAGAGTGAGGATGACGATTCGTTTAGCGAAGTTTTAACTTAACACCCCAGAATCGATGCCAAACGTGTCGGATAGTAAGTAGGATTAACTTAATATAAGCATCTTGACATTAACGGCATTCATATGCCAGTCAGTGGCATGCGATGCAACTGGTAGAGTCTATACGCTAAATCGTCACGCTCTTTGAAAATCCCTCCCGCGCTCGCTTTTCAAAGAGCGAGAGTGTTAAAGCGAATGAACTTTTAAACAAACCTATCCTTGATTTATTAGAAAATCAATCATAGTCATCGTTTGACTAACCACGGCGCGAGCACGGGCGGCATTTTCAAAGAGCGTGACGGTTTGAGCGAATGGACTCTACCCAGTTGCATCATGCCACTGGCTTGACTTTAATGGTCAAAAACCGCTATTATGGCTAAATGTTATCATGCCATTTCTTTCCCACGTATTCTGGTCCCTTCTCTCAGAACTTCGAAGGTAATTAATACGGGAATTAATTAAGAAGGAACTGATTTTTCCATACAGAGGCTATTTAATGCTCCTATCGTTATTTTTTCGATTCGTGATGAAAACGCTGAAATTACAAGGCAAAAAAGTGCGAACATAGAGATTCAAACTTTTTCTTGTTTTACTCACAACTAATATCATATTAGTTGTGAGTAATATGTTCAATATGACAAATATTCCAACCAATTTTCAAGTTCCTAGAGGAGTTTTTCCCGGGCTTTTGTGGCATCCACGTCAGCTTAGTTTCGTTTTGTCTTGCAAAGTATTTTACAGTAGTGCTTTTCTAGTAAGATTGGTGTTTCTTGCTCGAAGAACTTCGACAAGATGGGAATAATGTGTGGGACTGTGAAGTAAAGTCAAATAAGACGCTGCAGCCCGATCCGTACTTGGCTGGATTTTGAAGAGCCATACTGCGTCCGGGACGCCTTCTTCTTTGGTTTGGATGGTGCAGAAGCGTGGAAGATTCTCCCAGATAGCATTGAAATGTGTCACACCAGCATTTCAATGAAGACTTGAAAGAGTTGTTTACGTCAGACATGGCTGTATGGTCTCAGTTCCCTTTGCCTTAAAAAACAAACAACAACAAGTTCCTAGATTAAGTTTATGACCTATAGTGGTCTAAAATTAACAACTTTGACGGGTTCTTACACTATCTCTACGAAAAAAAAAATATTCTTATCTACTTGATGAGCTCTAAGACAACGATACCTCATACGATAGGGTAAAGGTATAAAGGTAAACGATAAGGTAAATAGAGTTTTTTTCCATCGACCGCCTTATGACCGATTGAGAGCATACTAAAAAAATTCAACAAAATTTTAAAGTCGATATTCGAATTCTGGTCAAGGGAGACAGCAGTATCCCATGGTATCACTGCACTACACTCTTAAGGTATCCATACACGTAGCCATTAATCAAATTAACCGGATGGGCTCGCTGGCACTTAAACCTGCGTAAGTATAGGTAGAAAGCTACTCATAGCGGTATTGAATGGTTTGACCAGGAAAAGTTGAATGAACAACTCATGTCTTATGATTAATCTATGAAAAATAAACTAATTGTCGCAAATTACAAGTAATTATATGTACGAGTAACTTATTAGGTATTTGTTTTGTTTGTTTGTGAACACTTTATTGTACCAGAAATACAACATAAAACTAAAAATATGAACTTATTCCAAACATTCGCAGGCAGAGCAGTTTCTGTGAAAAATAAACGAATGCAAGTGTTTTTGCTACTTATTACTTTTAATTCATTATTTTAATAAGATTTAATTCAAAAATGTTGCTATAACTGAACCTAATCTACAGATATAAAATAAAATACAACACATTTGATGCCCCATACAATAAGTACACAAACAAAATGAAAACTCTAAAAAAGTACCTACTTATGCTAAGTAAGCACATCATAGCCCCACTTACACCAATAAATCATGGATTAACTCACGAATTATCCATGCCCTCCGTACAAAACCATCGTCATCAACGGCCTATTAATGTTCCCACTGTTGGGACACAGGCCTTTTACAATGGGGTACGGGCCATGATCCACCGAGCGGGCCCATTGCTGATTGGTGATTTCGGAAACTTTTAATTTCCTCAGACATGCAGATTTCCTCACAATGTTTTCCTTCACCGTTAGAGCAGTCGGTAAATGAACGTGAGTCTTCGAAAAAATCCGGAAAACTCATTGGTACATGGCATTGCATGGTTTCGAATCCGGAGCTCCCGCTTCCGGGAGTCCGGCGTCCTAGCCACTAGACTAGACCACCATCGCTCCAAAACATCGGATTAGTGTTAATCCGAGAGTTAAGGCTTGGCCTTAGATGTAAATACATATTGAAATCAGAAATGAGCTAAAGTATTACCTATACTTTGCACATCTAAGAGGTAAGAAAACTGATTGGTTAATCTCACACTCAACTCATAATCATTCATTACCATTGAAAGACCACACCACGTAGTACCAAAGGTCAGTGATTTCTTTAGCAACTCCTTACTCGCCTCAAGTCTTATAGCGGCTCTATAAAGGTCGTATTGAATCGTCGATATCGACTGCAAGGCTGTATTCGGAACGCGGCGGGTTCGAAGCCCGCATTCCAATGACGTGCCACTTCTTGCCTGATATTTGCATAGTGCCAAGTACCAACGGCTCATTATTCGTTGGAGAGTTGATTGGAGTGAGAATTAGTGTTAGGTTGAACAGGTTGAATGAGTCCTAACAATTATACAGGCTGTAACAAAAAAAAACCAATAGAGAGCCGAAAGGGGGATGGTCAGTATTCATAACTGAACAACTTTCACTATGGGGACAAGCTCTGAATTTGCGAAAAAAAAACAACTGTGTCATACATTTCGGTCGTGTATGTATTGGGCTTATGTATGGAACAGCTGATCCAGTACATTAATTATAAGTAAAAAAATTAAAACAGCCTTCAAATCACCAAAAAGTTACTTACACATAATTTATAAAACAAATTAAAACCTGGTGTATAAGTACCTACCTACCTAGTCGATGCCAGCCACACTCAACCCGTTGCACTGTACAGAGCACGTCGTCGTCGGACCGTTTGGAAGCTGAATCTGGCAGTGCAACGCGTTGCACGTGATTGGCACCTACTATATTTTGGTCATCAAAACTCTCACCCACACCCATTCGATCGACTTGGCGACAAAGGTCCCGATACAAAATAGAATTCATACCTATCCATTTGGGATAACTATTTTTCTTTTATCCAAGGCCTCAACAATTTCCAATTAAACCTGCCTATTTACACAAAACTTACTTTCAATGTATCGAAATAGATTTTAGATAACGTAAGCAGCATACATGCCAAAGATATGTTGCGCAATTACTAGCATGAACGTGCGCAAAGCGGTTTGCCTGCATAGTATGAACTCAGTCACCGTAACGACACTTTTTATAAAAAATCTACTCTTTTCTCCTTTACTACAGTGTATTTTAGATCAGCAGTATCTTAAGTTGTAAGTAAAATTAAACTGTGATCAAGAAGCATCACTAAACACTCTAAGTAATGAAATGACTGAATTATGTGATGTATTACTTACTTTATATTAAATGTGTTTAATGAATTAGTTTCGGTGTCACTATTTTGTTAATCTGAGAAATATAAAAGTGGTTTTAGCAGAATCGTAGTATGCAGAGGAATGCATTCAGATCAACAGCCGCCGATATACGCCACGATTTACATTAAAGGAAACCTTAAGTCTTCAAAGAAGCAACTTTTAAATCCAACTTGGAGAAATATTTCTGTAAGAGTACAAGCTTTCCTTGTCTTCTTCTACAGTGTCCTCTCTTTCAATGAACCCGAACATTACGAACGTTTCTTGCAACTAACGATATTTTTTGTAAACTGTCGCGACAAGTGTTGATCGTTCCAGTACGTACGCAAGTTAATACTTATCAGCATTTCCAAGTAGCAAGCTCGCACGTAACTGGTCGGAGAGTAAAGTAATTTTCGCAACCATTCCTTCTCAGGAATTCGCGGCTCCGTGGAATGGAAATCACGCCGTCTCGGCCGAGTCGTACAGTGTGAAAGTGACGGCAAGTGTCTGCCAATCATCAGTTTAAACGTGGAACGTTCTGAAGTAATATGACATGATGGTGGAAAAGTAGTTAAATTTGTTTCACAGATCTATCATTTTTTCATCATATCATATCACCTTTATGAGTCGTTGTGTAGTTAATTTAGCGATATTAGAGTGCGTTCCAATACCAGTTAAAATTAATCACGTTGACAGCTGTACACCTTCCATTGCTTGTCAAATATAAGTTTGATAAATTTTCAGCTGTTAACGCGGTAATGGAAGATGGACAGTTGTCAACGTGAATTAATTCAACTGGTTATGGAACGCTCTCCAAGTCTATAGTTGAAATTAGAAACATCTGTTCCGGATAATGAAAACAAACAATAGTATTATATTTACTACAAAAGGTGCTCAATGAAAGAGAACAATGAAAGAAGACAATCGCCTCTAAACTCAATGAGGTAGATAGAAAAAAAAATTGCAGTGATCCAAGAAAGATATTGTTCGTTGATTCAGGATTAATATTTTATTTATTTTATTTTATCTGTTTTGCAGGAAATCTTACAGCCTTAAAAAAATGTACATAGTAAATGTTCTTTAAATATTTGTATGCCAAACCAGATTCCACTCATTAATTTTTCTTAAAATAACAGCATAAGGACAGAAAGGAGAATAATAATAGGATAATATATAATATAATACATATAAGTAAAAATACAATTTATTTTTTACTGTCTGGGAAATATCAGTCTAATTTGACAACGTACGTATTTTTATATATTTTTTAAAATATTTTTACGATGTTGGGTTCATCAAATTCGCACGCAGATGTCAACAACACGATAACCGATGGGCAAGCGGCGGTGGACTGCGATTTTCGCGAAAGCTGCTCAGTCTCACAAGAGGGAGCTACGCGTATAGTAGTAGGAACCTTAAATGGCCACTGTGCGCTCAACTGCCACTTAGGTGCCGGTCACCGATGTCCTCTTGGTTGCATGGAGGATGAGGAAACGGCCACCCATGCAGTTTTGCACTATTACTCAGCAGTGACAGACCAACGGGCACAACTCCTTAGTTAATGTCCTAAGAGGCTTCTGAACTTTTAGACAGAGCTGGGTTGGCTGCAAATCTAGCCAACCCAACACACCTGCACGCATAAAAGACCGATTATGTATATGTTTACCTTTGACTACATAATTATTTTATCATAATTATAACTGTTTCGGTCATTGCTGTGTGTGAAATAAACGTATTACTTACTTACTTACTTATGTGTCTAAGTTAAGTCTTCATTCCTTTCAACACTATAGCTCTCAAGTTAGATAGAGATGACACGAGACTTAAGGAAGCCTTTGCTACTCACGGTTAATGCTCAATACAGGAACCCCTTTACCTAATCTCCTGGTCGGTTTAGAGAGACAACGAACAAATGATTATTGCTAGTCAATTTTATAATTTCAAGAATATTTATCGGCATATACGAGTAGCTATATCATGAAGCAAGTAACCAATGGAGTACCGATTGCTACATTTCTTCCTACAAACGTTGAGAGAAAAATTTGGAGGGTAGCGGAGGGAAGAGCGCGGCTATGGACCTGTGGCAATGAAAAAACGAGACAATGCCATACAATTAAGCACGTGAAAGAAAAAGGCGGCGACAAAGACATCAACGAGCTCGCTTTAACTTTGATAAGCGTCTGGAGAATATAAGAAATATACTGCTAAGGTACGGCGCGCGCGGGTCGCCCGCATCGGCAGTCAAGTTGTTCTATAGTCATTGAGCTATATGAGATAACATGTTTATATAAGTATAGGATATGTGTATGATAAACCTTTATATTATTATGTAAATAGCAAATATTCTCGACATAGATGTCGGCTAGAGCCGGAGATGAGTAGTGTCACACGCTTTCGAAAATACTTACACCATCATTGGTGATAAATATTAGTGCTAAAATGGTTAGGCGTGGTCGCACACTTATGTTTAAATTAAATCTCTATTTCATTCCGGTAATATGCAAAAATACTTGAAGGTTCTGTCTCGATTGTATCACATTGCAAATTATAGGTGCTTATAACTATGTAAAAAACAGAACCAATATATTCATTAAAACCGACACGGGTTATAAAAATCCGATATGAAAGCCAGAAAACTTCTTTATAAACTTCTTCTTCTTCTTTCTTCTTCTTTTTCTTTTTTTTCGTGGCGAGAGCGCCACGTTGACCCAAAAATAAAATATAGAAGTTGAAAAATTAGAACATAAATCAGTTATTTCATTGTATAATTTTGTACAAAATGCATGTCGATACCACTACATCGCGAAATAGGGACTTCAATGAATGAACACTTTTGGTGCAAGACTTAGCCCACTTCAGGAACCTTATTACAAAAACATAATATTTTTGCCCATTCTCCTTTCCACATGAGGGAAGCCGCGACCAATCGCTAGCTATCAAGGTGCGGCACAAGCCCCGCTAGACCAATTTCTAGACCGTTGTCATGACAACCGTTACTGCTAATTGGCAGACGAAAAGTATACGTTACGCATATTTGACATATGGAACATTGGTTCGGTCTGATGTTGTAGATATAACTGTTGAAATGCTGTCGATGTGTTAGTTTCCATCAAGAATTTTGAAATTCACCCCTCTGTAGTTTGCTCACTAGAGAAGTTTTATAAGGAAACCGCGTCTGCCAGTTCGCGCATGCGATTTGAGAATTTTTCCCATACATTAGTCGGGCACTGAAATATCAAATGTATAAAAATATAATGACCGTCAAGGTCAATTCCGTGGCTTGCTATCAGTGCTCACGTCATTGTTCAAGAGGAGAGGAGGCGCTATTAGTCAGATTTCTGTGGTTTCTATAAACACAGTCATAGAGGGTTATGCCCCCCAATATTCGACTTCCATAGGAAATAATGATTCCTTGCGATCCCCTATATAACCTTTTAATTTTTACTTAGGTACCAGTTCAAAAATGGAGTAGATTCATAGAGGAACTATCCGACCACAGAATCTCATAAGCCCTAAGATTGGATACTGTAGATCTGTGTGTGGCCGATTCTATAACAAGCTTTCTTGTCAATTAGATTCGAATGTTGACATCAACATCCTGTAGCGTAGAATAGAAACTTTAGGCAACAAAGTACGATCTCTGAAAGCTATTGTTTTGTTTATAATTGCTTTAATGAAAACCGCCTGTTCATCCGTTGTACCCATATGGATGCGGTGACTGAAGCGTATCAACAATGAAAAACAATGGCTTGTTAGCTAGCCAGTTAATAACAGATTTAATTTCTACAGTGATGGATGAAGATCGACCCATTTGATTGAGAGACATCACTTTCGACTTCTTTGCTCGGCGGCTTGGATGAAGAAAAAACAGACGGTTCTTTTTTTTTTCTTCAACATCGGCAGAGGAAAACACGAAGGCTCGATCGTGTTTTGTTTTTGGTCTGGCTGGAATGACGTCAGCTCCGCGAAACGAAAACAAAGAATCACTTAACATTCCGGGCATGGATGATAATATTTTTGAGTCTTTTTGCAATTCGATAAAAATGCTTTATAGTAAATCATAGTCAATCAAAAAACCAAACGGAGCCTCCGGAACACAATTAACGATGCAATTAAGGTGTAATAAAAGATAAGTATTTTTAGTATATAAGTACTCGTATGTTTCTATTCAGTTTAAACAATTAAAGTATATTTTTAGTATAATGTTCCTATTCAGTTTAAACAATTGTGTATTAAAGGTGGCCGCACGACACGCGCGCCACAACGTAGAACGCGCTATAGAAATTTTCCTGGGACTTCGTATATTATATATACGAGTTCCAAACATCCATAGTTGGACCCGGACATCTGGTCACCAGGCACAACACCCCGCCTGGTGGAAGATCTTCCCTTTTCCCTTTCATACAAACTGACGTTACGCCATCTATGTCCTCACATAGCGCGTTCCTACAATTGGTGACCCCGACGTGATGGTGTATTAAAAGGTGTTTTTAATATATGTTTCTATTCTCTACGCAGAAGTCAATTTGATCGTATTATGCTGGTATTATGGCAATCTGCCTTCATGTCATACATACACTTCTTTCTGTATTATGGAGCATCGCGCACGCTAGCGACGCCAATCGATAAAAAATACATATTTGTTGCATTATTAACTGATTATTACCTTATATTTAAGATTTGAAGAGTCTGTTTGCGACAGAAAAGTACTATTTTTAACCCCCGACCGATCGAGGGAGGTAATAAGTTTGACACGTTTGTCTGTCGGTCTGTTTGTCTTTACCCTACCATTAAAAACCCTGTTTTAATTCCTGAGGTTATGGTACGCATTATCGCCAAAAACGGCCACTGTGTGCGAACCGAAACCTCAGAAAGAAGATCATTAAGAAGTATGGTATGTTGTTGTTGTTATGTCTCTACTTATAATAATACACATACCTACCAAAACAGTCGTCTAATTTTCACCGTCACGTCCATGCGCAGACGGCTCGAGCCGCGCACAAAAGAGCCCACGTCCTTGGCCCATTCAACACTGTTACACATCTCGAGAGCATTGTAACGAGCGAACACTAAATATTTATAAAGCAACACTTCATTACACTACTATTTTGTATAAAGAACGGCATAAACGAAGGAACAAAGATCACGTTAAGAGACAATTGCAGTTTTTTTTAGGTTTCGTTCGGTTATCCACAACAGAATTTTGTGGATAACCGAACGATATCTTGTCGAACTATCGAACGATAATTTGTCTCAGCGTGCACCTAGTAACTTATCTTACTTCTGTGTAATGTTAAAATGGATTATAATGTACAGATGGATAGATTTCTATATAGAAGTGAAATAATCTTATATTATCTATCGTTTCCTGACGAGTTTTGAAAAGTAATATACAAGAAAAAAAGTTCAATGGTGATTGTATTAAATATTTTATGATTAGACTTAAATAATATACTGTTCCATGGGTTTTTACTGTATTTTATGAATTACGACCGGTTTCTTTTACACATCTTCAGGTATTATCCTGAATATGTGTTAACGAAACCGGTAGTAATTAATAAAATAAAGTAAAATCCCGTGAAACAGTATGTTATTTAAGTCTAATCATAAAATATTTAATACAATCACCATTGAACTTTTTTCACCATTGAAGTTTCACCAAGTACCAACAACCGCAAGTATTAACTATTAAATATAAATTTGCAAGATAGGGTGTTACAATGAAATACGTATAAACACCTATACGACCTTATTTAGATGTATTAAGATCAAGAGAGTACTAATCGTACATTTCTAGGAAAATTTAACCATTCTCCTAATTTTTCCAACAACGAGATGATTTGTAAACTAAAAACCCCAATTACTTAAAAGTTGCTTCAATTACAAATGTACCAATCAAAAAACAAACTTACGTTGATCTTGCTCTATAAAAATTAGAGTCAGACTTGCAATTTTTTTCTAAGAAATAACGTAGTTAGCAAGCATTGACCGTTGCTGACGACCGCCTTGCGTGGGACGTGTCTAAAAACCAAATTAACTCCACCACACCAAAAACACATACCCTCATGTATGTAGAGACGATTGTGTAGTTCGATAGATGCAAAGATAAATTTGCAAAGATGACAATGGGGGTCGCACGCGCATTGTATCACGACGTTTAAGTAAACTAGTGCAGTGTAACTGTGGCTTGGGATTTGTGGTGGAAAAGTGCGGGACTTTAATAGCCGTTGACAGTGGTTAGTAGAGCTAGAGAAGGCAGACGGACTAGGTAGAGGGTAGAGCTGGATTTCTAGTAGTTTTGGCCCTCTAGTTACCGAGAAATCCACATACATACGTAAATACGAATGGAGAACCTGTGCTTTTTTTCACGTCGATAAAAAAAGAGGAGTATAGCGGCTATTATAAACAGCTTGTTATATCAATACTGCGTGGAGTTCATGAAGGAAGTTTCGCCCGCTCCCCCTTTATATATGTAGTTATGGTGGTCGGAATATTTACGACGACGTCGTACCTACCCATTAATTTTCTCAAAAATGCTCAATATATTCGAATTTCCAAGTCCGGAAGTAAGACTAGAGTACGTCGTTCCTGACTCCACCCCAATTATAAAAAAAACACGACGGGAATGGATTTTCATACCTATAGTGAAAATGCGTAACAAGCGGATCGCCCGCAACGTTAGAGGGGACAGAGGGCGAGCAGATGGGGCCTGCCGCCCGCTCCCCGTCCGCTCCCCGTCCGCTCACCCTCTGTCGTTCCGCCCCGCGCCTCTCTAACGTCGCGGGTGATCCGCCTGTTACGCGGTTTCACTATAGTTGTCAAACATTCGTGCTGTCATGGTAGGTAAAAAAATTGGTTTACTACCCTAAAGTCACGACAATAAGTAATTTCGCATGCAAGATCGGTTGTTTCATTTTAGGGGATTTTTGTCAAAATGTTTTTATTCCAAGTTTCAGATCGATTTTGCAACCGTAAAATCTTGAAACAGTTAATTTTCAACGCTTATTTAAAAAAATCAATTCCTCAGTACAAAAGACTTCAACGCGCCAAAAAATATCTATTTTTTTCTTTGACCTTTGCTGTCATTTTCACCACGATTTCATTCAGTTGCTGCTGAATTATTTATGTACAGACACAATAACTCATTTTTTGCGCTGAAGTTACGTAAGGAAACCGCAATTAATGATGAGCTCATGCGATCATTATGTTTTTACGGAATTGCTTGCAGACATCAAACCTAGTGGTTAAGCTTCATTAAAAGGTTAGTTTAATGTTTATTATGACTTCCGAGTCACCTTACAATTTTGTACGCTCTTTAGTTGCACAAAGCGTTCTTAAAATTGATCGTCTATTAAGTCGTCTATTAAAATAATCTCTTTATATCGTAATCTTGAAACATACCTTAGTCTAGCTAGAGGTTTAATGAAATATCAAAGGTACCACTGGCCTTGAACGAAAAAAAAATTGCTTGGAGAAGAACTTATTCATTGTTAAAAAACAATAACTTCTAAATCTTCCCCACTAGGGATAGCTGGTATATAGGGACTAGTGGAGGAGGCCAAATATTCTCGTTTATGGAAGAGTAGAGACGGAAAAAAGTTACCCTGCAGGGTAAATTAAGGCTAAAACATTGAGTGTTAAACTGCTTAATGGCTCTCCATTTTTTTGTATATATGGAATGCTTAAATGTTGTGTTGGATCTGTATTATACTTAAAAAAAACTTTAATTAGAAAAGAACAAGTCGCCCGCAATATGTAAACAAAACTTAATAACAGATCATTAACCATACCTATGGCATCGAAAGGTCATGATGACCTCTCCTTGGGTTATAATTTACTCTTTGAGTTACGAAATAACTAAGTGATTGCTTACAATGACCGGAGGAAAAAGCGCCATATAATTTGGTTCGTCTGAATTAAGTTACAAGTGCATCGATGGCATATACCTAGAGACTGGACTCCCATACGGGAGATTCGAATTAGAAACCATGCAATATCATATATAGGTACATACCTATGTATACATGTACTAGTGAGTTTTTAGGTTCTAAAGGTGAAGGAAAATATCGTGAGAAATACAGCACATTGAGATAACGATATAAAATGGCGAAGGTCAAAGCCAAACCACTCACGGTGCCCGTTTGGTAGTCGAAACCTGGGGCCTATGGGACACCCTTTTAGTATATATACGGTCAATCATCTTTCACAAGGCATAACCCGAGTAAACTAGTCCAATTGAGAAACAATGTCGAAATAAGCGGAATCGTCAAGTTTTTCAAGCAATAATCGGTGATCGTTTGGTCATCGCGGCCGTCGCGGTGCGGTTACGTCTATTAAGGAACTAGTCGCGTTAACACGCGGTCAGACCAGTTAGAAATGTTGTTGATACCGGCTCTATAAGGGTTCCTGGTAACAGATACCTTATACAGCGGACCTGGCCACAAAATATATAGACACAGAAGCTCCGCTCAATACAAACGCGGGATATTGTGTCACGCACACACGGGCTCTGCGTACAGTGGAATACTAGCTAGTGTTAAAATTCTACAATTCAAAGAACTATGGTCAAATCAGACCTGCCGCTAGTAGTCCGATTTCTGTGGCCCTGGGTCTATTTGAAGATGTCTAAAAGTAACTCGTATAAGAAAAAATAGCTAAAATATCATTTATACTCACTTATCACTGTTTTAAATATAAGCCTAGCGTAATGTAATTTATTTTTTAATTTTACATTTTTAAATATATTCGTGTTTTTCTAATTTCCCCGGCTTTTAGAAGTAAAAGTATCTGCAGGACAGTATTTCTTATACTTTTAAGTACCTACTCATTTTGCTAGAAACTATTCTTAGACACGACCTTTTTTTTTCAGGTATTCTAATGTATGGGAGATGACCCTTGTTCTTTGAAGTCTATGGTGAAAGCATTAAGGTTTATATCAGATTGCAGAAATTTGACAGATGGTATACAATAACTAGAGGCTGACTGTACAACAAACTCAAATCGAGTAGTCACTCACGAAATGCACGACGCTGTTGCGCGATCGAGTGATTGGCATTATTTTTTTGGACTTAAAATAAACAAAGTATGTACTTTGCCGAATATTTTTCACAGGGCTTTCTTTTTAAGTGGGAATTATGGCTAGCGCTATATGATCGAGTGTAGGTGGAACAATATGTGGTGGTTAATAGTGGAACTTCTGGATCTTTATATTTTGTGGCTTGGGTGGTAATAGTCATCTTTGTAGTCCTGGCCTGCTGGTTTCTAATGAAGCAGGAATAAGGATTTTATCTAAGGACGCAGTCATTGCTTTCTGAGAAGAGTTGATCAATTAAGTTTAACCCTTCGAGCTCTGCTATAAGTACCTCTACCTATAATTATTTGTTTGTTTTTTATTATTGTAATGCCTTTAATTTATTTAGTATAATGTTTGACTGTATATTAATTGACATTGTTAATACATTTAAATACTAGAAAATTAACTTTAATTTTAAAAAAATCCTCATATTGAAATCAATGCGGATTTCAAATGAGTGGCGTCTGTGGTGAGGTTAACACCTTTAGCACATTTATCTATTTTGAAACGGATCGGACCGAACCTATTTTAAATCTATTTTTTTCGATTTTCGTGATTTCTACGAATAAATAATAAATAAATAAATAAAATATTGAAAAATGTAGTACACAATGGTTGTACAGCGTGATTTATTTCGAGCGCCTGGCCTCTAAACTAGTTGGAGCCTATGCCTGTGAAAAGGCATAGGCTCCACCTAGGGCAAACAAACCTTCTTCCAACCTTCCTTCCAAATGGGCAAAACAAACAGGAAAATACGGAAACCACAACTTACTTTACTTTTACTTCAGACGACTTGTAAAAGTATTTTAAAACAAAAAAATCTCGCAGCTTTCGTTTAGCTGTTGAAATCTCTTGAATGATGTACAAGATGACCCCAAGTTTTCTAACCACAGATAACCATAGCCTATTAGTGTAAAACAGCATCTCAACACCGATAACGAGAAATCAATTGTACTACAACTAAACGATTGTCTGACAACGCCTTTGTCACGTAACGCTGCCTTGCATTTTACGAAGCGTTTTCTAAAATATATAACTTTATTATTACAACTCGATGTTTGATTGTGTGGTGAAAGTCAATTGTAAACTTATTCGTTTGTCATCAAAATTCCATTTGTTTTTATGGCGCACTAACGTCTGCAGCGATAAAAAGAATGTTAACTTGTATTGCAGAAAGTACATCGCCAAGAAAGTAATTTGAAATAAATTTGCACTGAAGTATGATTCCGTGTGTCATAAGTAGTCATAACATAACATAAGTCGCTTCTGGAGCTGATTATGAAAGCTTCTTAAAAAATTAATACTTTAGTATACCCTGCAATAATTGATGATTGCAATATGCGACAGATATTAATTACCCTGCAGATTTATTACCCTGCAATGATTGTTATCAAATGATTGTAATAAATATTTTTGTATATATATATTTTTGTAATTTTCTTCTAACAGCTGCAATTTCAGACAGAATGGTAATAAATCATTATGTTCGAGAAAGAATGCCTTAAAACAAGATGCGTTTAATTACTAATTAACTTAACGTGCAAATGCACGAAATGGTTTTCACAAATTTTCCGAATCTGAAAGCATTCTTTCTCACTTATGTCCCAGTTAGCGTGGTCCTAACATAAACAGTGAGTAGGGGATTTAACTACGACTCAGATAACAGCAAATTAGGACTTATCCGTATTTGTTTGTAAAGAAAGTGATTATTTTTACAAATAAACGACCCTGAAACAGGAATTTTTCATATAACCTAAGTTTTTCGAATCGTAGTTAGACCCTTTGTGTACCTCATGACGTATTTCGTATGTACAGTGGCCAACAGATCAAGGACCTTTATCCTATCCCTTTGGTACTTTATCACTTTATTAGACTCATTCATTCAAAAGCATGAAATCTTCATCATATAGCATGATGTCTTCCACTGTACAAAGTAAATGTTCCTAGAATTAACACAATATTCTTGTGGATCATAAAAATTCAAAGTCTCACCTCAGGCGGAGCAGCGAACTTCAGATTGGCGAGAGATCCATGCGATCGACTCCTGTGCTCCTGTCGGATGCTATACGAGAACGCCCTCTCGTTCAAATGCCCTTTCTTCCTATAAATCCCTCCCGCGTCGTCCACGGCTTCTAATCCTGTCATACTCTGAGCGGCCTTCATCGCGGCTGGTGGTGGCTTCGAGCGTCGGGGGTCCACTGTCGCATACTGCAAGCGACCTCGACCGGGCGGCGGGCCCGGGGGGTACGGACCTGGGCCCATAGCCATTGGCACTCGTCCTCTGTGAGACATAGTAGCTGGGCGAGCATGCGGTAAGGTAGCCGCCGGGTGACCCACCAGGACCATGGGGTGAGCAGCCGCCCAGGCCGGAGGGGCTCGCCCTAACGACCGACCGTTCATCATAGGAGCGGGCCCGGGCATCGTGGCGTACATTTCATCAGCCGATGCGGAGGATTTCTTCTTAGTTTTCTTTGTAGTCGATTTCTTTTTCGGCTCCTCCGGCGGCGGAGGGGGCGGCGGCACGGAGGCCGGCCGCGTGATCTGCCGAGGTCGCGGCGCTCTCGCTGGGTGAGGAATGTCGTCGCTCGCGTCATCGCGCTCCGTCTCCCCGACCCATACCTTGTGATTCTCGTCTCCGTCGTACACCTCCAGCTCCTCGTCCTGGTCAGCGGGAAGCTGCGACGGAGACCGTTCAGCTTCTAATCGCTTCGCATAGGAACTGTCGGCGTACGCGTGGAAGCAGCACCGGACTAGCGCGTTGGCCGCCGCCTCACGACGGCAAATGAACGCGTGACATTCCAGCACTTTTATGCCCTGCGTACGACGTAGCACCGCCGCGAATAAAGGAGGACGCCGGGGCGCAGGCGCTCGGGCGAACGGGGAGTCTAAGGGCAAAAACCTCGGCGCTCCTTCTACGGTGACCCTCCTTACGGCCGCGCAGTAATGTAGACTCGATATGGGGAAGAATCTCGCGACCCTCGACCCGCTCTCGTCGACGTTCTCGAGTAAGATTCCGTTCGACCAGACGGACAGCCACGAGTCTATGCCGCCGGTGGTCGCTCCCTTTTCCGGGTACAACTCGCGCAGGGGTTCCTGGATGCCCTGCAGGCCGTCCTTGCTCTGCTGGGGGACAGCCGAGCCTAGGTAGAGTACACGACACCTACAAATTGGTGTGGATTCCATTTCGACACTGCACTACCACAACATGTCACTGAATCACTGAGAAACACTGTGGAGTCCGAGAGTACGTGCGGCGGCCGCGAGTCGCGCGGGTCTGAGTGAGCGGAATTCAAGATGGCGGCGAGTCGGCGCCGCGCGGGGGCGAGGGGCCTTTACCTGCGCTTACGCACCTGTGAAGAAGCCTCGGGTATACGTAGGTAGCGGCGCGGTGCACTCAGGTACAATAGGGACTTTGTCAAACAACAGGTATTTCGACTAACTACAAATATTAATGAACTGCTCCGTTCTAAGAATAAAATATGACTTAACTATGTTTAGCAAATCCGTAATTTGTTTACCACCGACTGTGACGGTGAAAAGAGGGAACTACCTGTCGGTGGTTCCTCTGTCTACCCTCTCAGGGATTATGGACACAAAATAACAAAATATCTGTATATTTTGAAACCTCTAAATTGTAGCTCTGAATACAAATTGCCAATTATTTTACAAATTCAGTTAGCGTCTACCTTGAACGATAAGATACGACCCCTGTTTTAAAATAATTTAGAAACGTGGACAATTAAAAATGATTTGGAAAGGTGGGTGGGTGGAAAACAATGCCAAAGGAATGCAACCCATGCTATTACAATGCTGGAACAGCGGTTTTTTATCAACCAAATCAGCCAATATCTCTCACACCGAAAAATTAAATGTTTGAAGATCCTGGTGAAGCCATGGACAGTAAGTAACTGTCCGCTACAGCCTGAAATCTCTAAAACCCTTACAAAATTAATCCTTTGCTACAATCCAGACTGACCCTACAAAAACCTGTACTGTACCAATACCGAGGCACAGAGTAGCGATGAACCGGCATTGTGTCAAACGATTCGTCGCGAATTCGGTCGCATTTCTCCTGCTACGTCACTCCGGACTCCGGACGTGACGGAATGTCACACTTTTGTCACTCTTGTCTTGGAGCGAAACTTGAATGAAGGTCGGCTGATAATCTCTTGAGACTTGAGACTCTATGCATAGTTAATTTGGGGCCGGAATATGATGACCACAGAGTATTTATTATAAAAAACTGGCAAAGTCGATTTTAAAAAAATGTGCTAAGTCCCAAGTATTGGTTTTCTGAGAGAGTTGAATAGACAGAGAACTGACTGCACTACTGGTCTTTCTCTATACCTATAGGTAGGTTTATACGTTTAAACATTGTACGTGATTCTTAACGTGGAATACGATTCTACTGAAAGTTGCATGAAGCAGCCGGAATCCGAAGACAACCACTTTTCTCTATAAGTCGATTGATACTTTCTACGTGATTCTACCGAAGGTTCTGGTTGCCTGAAGCATCTTTGGAATAATACTTCTGATAAAGCTCTAGCTTCAGAAATACTAGGAGCATAAAGGAACGAACGCCGGCCCCTACTAGGGGAGGGACACTACTTTTTCTTTCATCCATAACCAGGAGACATACCTGATGGAATATTTAACTTCAAAAGTTATTGATGTAACTATTTGTTCGTGTCTCTGATAAAATGGTTAATAAAACATTTCTGCATGCCCAATGGTCAGCTGATAGAAAACCCTGCCGCACACAAAGCATTCATAACCGAAATAAATAAATGAAATAGAAATTCATAATTAGGTAAAAATACCTAAATATCATAATTTATAAATTATTATGAAAATACCAAGTGACCTCGTGTAAGATAGATAATAAATGGCACCAATTCTGGGAGTCACGAGCTAATATAAAACATCGCTAAACGAAACGTCACGCACAATCTAGCATATGAATGAGTGTGACAGTTCAATTTAGTTTTAACTTTAGGTTTGGCGGCCACCCCAGAATCGACGCCATTTTTGGCCTATTTTTCAAAAGTAAATATCTGTTTATCCTGAATATCTCACAACATACATTTCTGTAGATATTATAATATCAATGCTTCCTTTTATAGAGGCACGTCTATAATTAATTATAAACATAATTTAAGCTCTGGCTTATTAGGGTCACAAGGCTGTACATAATTAATCGTTTATAGTTTTATAACTAAACCAGTTTTATAGTATTTTAACCACGTTATAAAAAATGTAATTTAATCCCCATTTATAGAATTCCAATGACCTGAATTCAATCGAATAAAAATATATCGATCAAGCATTATGGCAAAAACCAGTCTCTCCACTCCACTCCACTAAAACACTCGGTGTTTTTCGCTGTTATTTGGCGAAAAATGAAAACCGACGAGTAACTAACATTATTTATTGTAAATAATATTCACAATACATATGTAACATGTCTAATATTATGTATACTTATGTAAATCATTCACACTATCCAATATCCATAGTCATTTCAAGGTACACAAATCAATGTCAGTGAAATCTCAGTATTCATGAATATGAACAATTTTTATGATTCAGACAAAAAGCCTACTTTCGATGTCCATACAAAATGTTTTAATATCGAAAAACTTTTCACGAATTTCAGCTAAGACGAAGACAGCTATTAGTTATTGGCTACCTTCAGTTATTCTTTTAACGTTTTTATTTATATGCCGATGATAATCTTATTCATATTCATAGAAGAGATTGCATTTACACCCTGACAATGTATAAGACACAATTATTTGGTGTAGGTACTTTTTCACCTTTCGAGTTAGTATTTTGTCGTTTTGTAACCTGGTTCCTCTCCATGCTTTGGTGCCTTGCGTTTCTGTATTATATTTTGAATCTGTGAACAAAATGTTATGTCATAATTCCTTGCCATTAAAAACCAAATTCCGATGTTTTTATGCCAATTTCCAAATGTCTCTTATCAAAGATTGCTCAGTTAACGACAAAGTTCAAAAAATAATTAAATATGGAGAGCAGACAAGCAAACGGGCCACCTGATGTTAAGTGGTCACCGTCGCCCATAGACATCTCACCTCACTGTATTAATATTAGAGGGTTTTGATGCGCTGCTAACCTTGAGGACTAAGATGGATTGCCTCATGTGCCGGAAATTACGCTGGCTCTTACCCTTCAAACCGAAACAGCAGAAATGCATTTCTGCTTCACGGCAGAAATAGATAAGAGGTTGGTACCACCCCAGACGATCCTTCACATTAGGATCTACCACTACAAAAATCAGCAAACATGTGGTTAACACATCTAGGGGAAACCAAGGCACAAGAATACGGCTCATTCTTCACTAGGCAAAACAGTTACGGATTGCATGACGTTTCACGCACAAGGGTACGTCATCTGACAACTAAACGCGCAGTTGACAAAGGTTTTATGCAAATGCACTGTTGATTTTTCAATGCCCGACTAATGTATGGCAAAATGCTCACATCATCATCATCATCAGCAGCAGCAGCAGCCCACTCTAGTCCACTGCTGGACATAGGCCTCTCCCAGGGCGCGCCATTGAGCCCGATCTTCGGTTCTTCTCATCCAGTCGCTGCCTTGCGCAGATCGTCGCTCCATCTAGCAGGGGGGCGTCCCACACTACGTTTGCCCAAACGCGGTCTCCACTCCAGAACTCGTCTACCCCAGCGGCTCAATGCTCACATCGCATGCGCCAACTGACAGACGCGGTTTCCATATAAAACATCTATACCGAGCTTTTCTTCGTTCTTTAGAAAAAGATTTTCTGAAAGATTTTCAGCAATGAATAAACTTACTTGTTGCCATTCCCTGTCCAGTTCAGCTTTCTCACTCTTATCCTTGGTTTTCCTTGTCTTCCGTCCGTCCTGTGTCTTCACTCCGTATTGGAACGCCGCTTTGGGCAACGCCTCTTTGCTACTCATGTATGCCGAGTACTCTTCCTGCGTGTCGAAGTCCCAGCGACCTATGGTGATTGAAAAAAAAATTATAAATGTGTGAGTATTAACGAAATATGGCATAGGCAATGATGGCATAAATGAAATTGTATATTATGTCACAAGATAATAGTTGCAATACTAACCGGGGCCCTTCTTGTTGCCAACATCCATCTTGGTATAGTCGACCTCGTCGTCCGAGTCATCTATGGCGTCGTCCAACTCCCTAGACATGGGTAGCACTCCGCGTAGCCCTCTAGTAATACAGCGGACAACTTGTCGTAACAGAATAGTTGCAATACTAACCGTTGGGGGCCTTCGTGTAGCCAGCGTCCATCTTGGTATAGTCGACCTCGTCATCCGAGTCATCTATGGCGTCGTCCAACTCCCTAGACATGGGTAGCACTCTGCATAGCCCTCTAGTAACACAGCGGACAACTTGTCGTAACAGAATAGTTGCAATACTAACCGTTGGGGGCCTTCGTGTAGCCAGCGTCCATCTTGGTATAGTCGACCTCGTCGTCCGAGTCATCTATGGCGTCGTCCATCTCCCTAGACATGGGTAGCACTCCGCGTAGCCCTCTAGTAACACAGCGGACAACTTGTCGTAACAGAATAGTTGCAATACTAACCGTTGGGGGCCTTCGTGTAGCCAGCGTCCATCTTGGTATAGTCGACCTCGTCGTCCGAGTCATCTATGGCGTCGTCCAACTCCCTAGACATGGGTAGCACTCCGCGTAGCCCTCTAGTAACACAGCGGACAACTTGTCGTAACAGAATAGTTGCAATACTAACCGTTAGGGGCCTTCGTGTAGCCAGCGTCCATCTTGGTATAGTCGACCTCGTCGTCCGAGTCATCTATGGCGTCGTCCATCTCCCTAGACATGGGTAGCCCTCCGCGTAGCCCTCTAGTAACACAGCGGACAACTTGTCGTAACAGAATAGTTGCAATACTAACCGTTGGCGGCCTTCGTATAGGCAGCGTCCATCTTGGTATAGTCGACCTCGTCGTCCGAGTCATCTATGGCGTCGTCCATCTCCCTAGACATGGGTAGCACTCCGCGTAGCCCTCTAGTAACACAGCGGACAACTTGTCGTAACAGAATAGTTGCAATACTAACCGTTGGCGGCCTTAGTATAGCCAGCGTCCATCTTGGTATAACTGGGCGGGTGTTGATGTAGTCTATCGTTCTGAAATTCCTTCCCAAGATTGTCTAACCGCTTAGCTTGCTTACTAACATTCCTCACCTAGGGCGTCAGCTTTAATCGCTGTAGATTAGATCCACACCCATTTTACACACCTGTCCGATGTGTAAATTGGCGAATGGCCTTGGGAGCGAGCGCTACAGTCGTGTAGATCCCCAAGGCAAGTCTAGAATGTTATCCTGCTCGCGGTTGCTGCCTGCTATAGCTCTGGTTCCCTCAGAAACAGAGATAACTGAAACTTCTAGACGAAATCTGCACTGTGACAATCCTCACCTTTCCTCTCCCTTTTCCTTTCCCATCTGACTGCGGAGAACCAGTGGTCAATCTCTGCGGCCTCATCATCACACAGTTTGATGATGATGAGGGGGGGGGGGGGGGGACCACCCGCGTGTTTGTGCCGTGCGCGGGGACCCGTAAGGGGGGATGAAGGAATCCTGGAGGTTGAGTCGGCCTGGGTCGGCAACACGCCTCTTTGGTCCGGATTTCCTCTTACACGGGAGGTCGCAGCCTAGCCAGCTGCGATCAATCGGCTGCGGTGTCCGCTATTGTGGCCACCAGGCGAGTGTCCCGGGGTGATGAGGTCTGCAGCCGGCGGTGCACGTTTCCCGCAACTTGATCGGTGCGGTGCAGCTTGTACCGTCCGTCTCGTGGACAGCCCATCTTGGGGCGCTATACCTAGCCGATAGCCCTGGTGTCTACTATAGACATCCCCGACGTTGAGGGCTCCAAGGAGGGTGGGGAGTCGGCAGGTGAATAAGGATACAGATTCAATATGGAACCTTACAATCAAAATAAAACAAAACAAAGTTTGCCCAAGGGCAAGCATAATCAGGACTCCGGACCCTCAGGGGGGGAGTCAGGCAACCGAAATCAATCCTCCGGACCCTCAGGGAGGGAGGCAGGTGTAACAAAATTAGGTAAAGACAGACATGATCAGACCTCCGGACCCTCAGGGAGGGAGGCTGCTCATCAGCAACAGAAAATTTGGCCCAACCAGTCCTCCGGACCCTCCGGGAGGGAGACTGGTAACAAGCATCCTGAACGAGAGCAGCGCGATGGTGAAAGGAGATTCGACAAAGAAGGTCGAACGCAATACTCCAATCACTATCGTGGCGGTTACTCGGACAGGAGGAATTTCCGAAGCAGAGGTTACCATGGTAGAGGTAACCAATGGAGAGGCAGAGGTGGGGCCCCCCGGAGCGGCGAACGCCGGGTCCTCGGCAACGAGGAGCAAACTAGCAGTACGCCGCCCACGAGTAGCCACACACGTCCTGCAGATCACGGGGAAAGCTCTGGCAGTACCCCCAGGGGAAAGAAGAAAGCGACTGGCTGTGACATTCGCAAAAAGCGTGAACTCCAGCGACAGGAAGCTTGCATCAACACGGACGGGAAACCTAAAAGACAGAGGGAAGTAAGCGATGAGACTGCGGATACTGTCATTGTGAATAAACGACCAAAAACACAAGGTGACTCGTACAGTGAGGTCGTGACTGGCGTCAGGATGGCTATCATGGCTGAGAACTATCCTGACACAGTAATAACGGAGGAGAGTCTGGGAGCTATAAGGGGTGCGATCTGGGAACTCCTGGAGGAGACCTCTGACCCTCTTCCGGTAGTCAACTCGGGTGCATTGATCGGTGGCATGGTGCATATGATGTGCGAGGGGAAGCAAGCTGCGGAATGGCTCTGCAGTCTAGATGGTAAGACTGTTGCGGGCATTCAGCTGAAAGTGGTGAACGCTGAGGATATGCCGAAACCAGTGAAAATGTCTTGGAGGACCAAGAATACCTGGTGCCTGGACGAATCCAGAGTGTTCGCCATGCTAGAGCGCTTCAACTCGGGTCTACGAACCTGCGACTGGAAGATTCTGAAGACATATGTCGTAGACGGATTCACCAGACGCATAGTCCTTGTGGACTTTGTATCTGCGGAGTTCATTAAAGCTCGGGGCTACTGTCTTCAAGCTGGTATGGACAAGAGTACCTTCAAAGTCCTGGAAGATCCAAACCTAAAGGTGAAGGTACCAGTAACTGAGGAGGTGGAGAAGGTCATGGAGGTGAAAAACACTGCAGCTGAAAATGACAGCGGTGAGGCCGTGGCACCGCCGGTAATCACTGTGGACCTGACCGACCATAAGGCTGATCAGGTTGAACCAACGGAGGCTTCACAAGATTCTGACGACCTGTCGGGGCACATTGATGGACTTGGGCTGTCATCGTCGCCCCTTACGGAGGAGAACATGGAACAAGATCCCGCCGGGGGTGACCAATAACGGTCTCCCCTCAAAACACCATATGACTAACAGAGGTGGGACTCAGGTGCGTACAGATCAATCTACATCACTGTAGAGCAGCGATGGCCACTTTGGCCCGCTATTTGGTAACAAACAATTATGACATTGCACTAATCCAGGAACCCTATATATATAGGGGGGAGGTTAAGGGACTAAGCGGTATTAATGGATTCGTTTATTATCAGTGTGCTTCTAACGATGTGAGGACCTGCATATTTGTCAGAAATGGCATAGATGTTGTGCCCTTACGGAGTTTCTGTTCCAGGGACCTAACTACGGTTAAGGTCTGCACCAGAGATGGCGGAGGAAAACGGTCTTTACTACTAACCTCTGCTTATCTCGACTACAATGAAAAAGATCCTGTGTCAGCAATGATCAGGGAACTGGTTGACTACAGCAGCCGAGAAAACTTGGACCATATCATCGGATGTGACGCGAATGCTCATCACACAGTCTGGGGCAGCTCGAATGTGAATGAAAGGGGAGTGAAGTTACTGGATTATTTGGTAAGTTCATCTTTGCAAATTATCAACACGGGGAATCGTCCTACATTTGTTAATGCTAGGCGGGCAGAAGTTCTTGATCTGACTGTGGCCTCTAACAGGGCCAGCTGTAATATCGTTGGTTGGCATGTTTCGGATGAGATATCTGGTTCTGATCATATGTACATTTGTTTTAAATATAAACTGTTTGAACCTGTTCGAATGGTAAGTAAAAGAAACCCCAGGCACACAGACTGGTACTTGTATAAGAGAGACTTAAAAGTGGACCTGGGAGGGACGAAAGGTAAGCTAAACTCGGTTAATGACATTGAACTTGAAGCGGACAGGTTAGTCCATGCGGTGAAAACTGCCTGGACTAATAACTGTCCGGAAAAAGAAGTTAGGTCGAAAAAGGTACCGTGGTGGACACCAGAGTTGGTCAGGCTGCGTAAGGAGGCTAGACGTAGTTTCAATATAGCCAAAGTAACTAAAGATTTTACTGAATACTCACGTTGCCTGACCAACTACAACAAAGCGGTACGCAAATCAAAGAGGAGAGCCTGGAGAGAACACTGTCAAAATATTAGCTCCATCCCCGAGGGGATGAGATTATCTAAAGCCATCTCTACAACCAGAGCGAACCCCTTGTCAAGTATTAGGAACGAACACGGGAAACTTACTGAAACGGGTAAAGAAACGTTAGAAATAATGTTCAGAACCCATTTCCCGGGATGTAGATTTGTAGACAACGGCTATGATGATACAATCAACCAAGAGGTACAAAACAATAGACACACTATCAAAGAAGACTGGACTTCTGCAAGGAATGTGGTGGATGAATTGAGGGTGAAATGGACTTTGAGCAGTTTTCAACCATTCAAGTCCCCAGGTCCGGACGGCATCTACCCCATTCTTCTTCAGGAAGGTGCGGCAATTTTAAATGCCCACCTGTGTCGATTGTATAGAGCATGCATTGCTTTCGGGTATATCCCGAAGGCTTGGAGACGAGTAAGGGTCATCTATATACCTAAACCAGGTAAGGCAAACTATGAGGAGGCTAAATCATTCAGACCGATAAGTTTGTCCTCGTTCTTCCTGAAGGCCCTTGAGAAACTGGTCGATAGATACATAAGGGATGGAACACTTAAGAGGTTCCCGCTCCATAAACTACAATGTGCATATCAGCCGGGTAAATCTACCGAAACGGCCCTGCACTATGTGGTAGGTAAGGCAGAGCATGCCCTTGATAACAAGGAAATATGCACTGCTGCATTTCTTGACATAGAAGGAGCATTTGATCGCACTACATTTGAGGCCATTGATGAGGCGGCTTCTAAACACGGCATAGAACCCGCCATACGCAGGTGGATCAACAGTATGCTCAAAGGAAGAATTATCAACTCGGTACACTTAGGCGAGGACCTCAATGCTTTGACTACCAAGGGCTGTCCACAGGGAGGTGTACTGTCTCCGATCTTGTGGTGCCTTGTGGTTGATTCGCTGTTGGTTGCTCTCAATGAAGGACCGTGTTACACGGTAGGATACGCCGACGACATAGTAATAATGATAAATGGGAAATTCCCAAGTACGGTAACTAGTCTTTTACAAAATGCCCTATATATAGTAGAGGATTGGTGCTCCAGCAAACATCTATCTATCAATCCGGGCAAATCAACTATAGTGCCTTTCACTAAAAAGAGAAACCTTACTGGACTTGGTTCAATATCTTTGTATGGCACTGAGCTTATCTGGTCCGCAAAAGCCAAATATCTGGGTGTCACGATGGACAAGGAATTAACTTGGAATTTGCACATGGAAAGTACATGTACAAAGGCCCTCAGGGTCTTTGGCATGTGCCGATCAGCCTATGGGAAAACTTGGGGATTACAACCCAAAATCGTAAAGTGGATATACACGATGATGGTGAGACCCATCATCATGTATGGCAGTTGCGTATGGTGGCCAAGAACAAAGCTGACAACAGTTAGAAAAGAACTGTCGAAAGTACAAAGAACAGCCTGCTTGGCCATCTCTGGGGCGTTTGCTACAACGCCGACGGCAGCAATGGAAACAATTCTGGACTTAAAACCCCTCCACATTGCTATTGAGGAGGAGGCGGTGAGGGCGCTGCACAGACTTATTGCAAATGGTGTGTGGAGCGGTCACGCCCCCAAAACCAGACATACCAATGTGGATGTGACTCCTGACTTGTACGATGTCATGTGCATGGGTTGCGATAAAATGCAACCGAGGCATATTTTTCACAAAAAATACAAAACATACATCCCGACAAGACAGGAATGGGACCAAGGCCTAAAACCGCCGGATAAAAATACCTTAATCTGGTACACTGACGGCTCCAAAATGGACTCAGGCTCGGGAGCTGGAGTCTATGGCCCGAGCTGCAGTGTAA
This sequence comes from Hofmannophila pseudospretella, assembly GCA_947369225.1. Lineage (NCBI taxonomy): Eukaryota > Metazoa > Arthropoda > Insecta > Lepidoptera > Oecophoridae > Hofmannophila > Hofmannophila pseudospretella. The sequence goes on from OX376331.1 coordinate 5,584,375, forward strand.
GCCAGAGTATGGGACAGTATGCTACCGTTTTTCAAGCGGAAACATACGGTATAATTGCCTGTGCCCACGAGTGCATGGAGAATGGCACCACCAACAAGACCATTCACATTCTCAGTGACAGCCAGGCGGCCATAAAAGCCCTGACCTCGTGCAGGGTGGAATCCAGACTTGTTATGAACTGTGTCACAACTCTCAACAGTTTAGGCAGGTCTAACAAAGTTCGCCTGGTTTGGGTTCCGGGACATGAGGGCGTACTGGGAAATGAATCAGCAGACGAGTTGGCCAGACAGGGATCACAGCAATCGCTTATTGGTCCAGAACCTTTTGTTGGCCTCTCGTCGGGTACTATCAAAACAGTATTAAAGAAGTACTGTACTGATAGGCACAAACATGAGTGGCTAACCCTAAAGGGGTTAGAACACTCTAAGAAATTCATTGGGGACAAAGTCACAGGCTGGAACAGCAAGATCTGGGGGCTGAATAGACGTCAAGTGCGCCTACTGGTCGGTGCCTTCACCGGTCACTTTAGCACCAATGCCCACCTACACAAGATGAAGCTAACTGACAGCACATCTTGCAGAGCCTGTGGTGAACAACTGGAGACCGTTTCACATCTCCTATGTGAATGTGACGCTTTCGCGGCAAAAAGGATGGGTCTGCTAGGCTCTGCCTATCCGGACCCAAGGGAATTCAAATCCCTCCCACTAAGACGCATAGTCTTGCTCATGCACGACATATTCGGTGATGTGGTCAAGGGATAGGTTCAAGGGGTTGAACACAAAAGATCCCCATGGGTCGAAGTGTCGCTGGGATCCCCGGCCCCCATCCAAAGATAAGATAAACAGAATAGTTGCAATACTAACCGTTAGGGGCCTTCGTGTAGCCAGCGTCCATCTTGGTATAGTCGACCTCGTCGTCCGAGTCATCTATGGCGTCGTCCATCTCCCTAGACATGGGTAGCCCTCCGCGTAGCCCTCTAGTAACACAGCGGACAACTTGTCGTAACAGAATAGTTGCAATACTAACCGTTGGCGGCCTTCGTATAGGCAGCGTCCATCTTGGTATAGTCGACCTCGTCGTCCGAGTCATCTATGGCGTCGTCCATCTCCCTAGACATGGGTAGCACTCCGCGTAGCCCTCTAGTAACACAGCGGACAACTTGTCGTAACAGAATAGTTGCAATACTAACCGTTGGCGGCCTTAGTATAGCCAGCGTCCATCTTGGTATAGTCGACCCCGTCGTCCGAGTCATCTATGGCGTCGTCCATCTCCCTTAAACCTGGGTAGCACTCCGCGTAACCCTCTACTCTAGTAACACAGTGGTTAACTTGTCGTAACAGAATACTAACCGATGGGGCCCTTCTTGTTGCCAGCATCCATCTTGGTATAGTCAACCTCGTCATCCGAGTCGTCTATGGCATCGTCCATCTCCCTTAGACCTGGGTAGCACTCAGCATATCCCTCTGGCTCGGCTGCTAAGCGAGATAGTAACGCAGCGGATCGTTTGTCGCGATCTTCTGCTGTTGTCGTCCCTTGGCGACGTGGAAGTGGACCGGGACCTGTGAAACAATATGAATAATTAATAAAATTGTACATAATAGAACGGCTAAGGAATGGAACGGCCTGCCGGCGTCTGTATTTCCCGACACCTACAATCTTGGGATCTTCAAGGCCAGAGGCATTAACTGGACCCGCATGCTCCATCGTCGACCTCATCGTCGCTTACCATCAGGCGAGATCGAGGTCAAATGCGGGTTCAGTAGTAAATAAAAAAAATAAAAATAAAAAATAGCAGGATAGAAGTGCGAATGCGGGAATGTCGATATCGGCATACGTTGCTGGTTATCGTATTCTTTCGCTGACGTTTTCACTTCATAACCAGCAATGGATATGCACCTTCTTCCTTCTCAGTCTCGACGGGCTTGTCAAAGTATCCTGTCCGTGGGCGCTCCTCTCGGCGGTCCGCGCGTCTGTCCGCCGCCGGCACGTATTCACCAATCTCGCCGTAGATCGAGTCGTCGTTGCGCCCTTTCTCGGCCGTCTTGTCCTGGAACAATTAATCATATTTTTTTAAATTCTATAACCAATTAAGGGAGATGATGAAGGTGGAAAGCAAGGAAAAACTCGGAACTCAAAGAAATTGTAGCTAAACCGAACATAATTGGTGAAACAAAAGCTGCCCGACTTAGATGGTTCGGTCATGTTTCAAGGATGGAGGAGGATCGTGCTCCGAGCGGACAGTTGTCCCAGCCAGTTGGGTCGAGACGACGCAGGAAAGAAAGCAATGGTGCTCATTGGTATTGGAGGCCATGATCCAGTTCGAGTCACTACGCCAGCGCAGTGAGTATTATTAATGTTTATAGCATACATGTTAAGACTGCTATATAAAATAAAAACTGCCGAGAAATGGCTCGCATGACAATTATGCACTACCAAAGGAATTCGCATTGTTCAATCCACCAGGATCTTCTTACAAGACAGTCAGTATACTTACTACTAGCCGTCTTACCTTCTTTACATGTCATTGGCAAATATAGATGAGATACATTAATCCAGAACTTTTTCCCAACATACCTTGCTCTTCTTAAGCTTCCGTTGTCGCCCATGTCGCAGACAAGACAATATCTGCGTCAACGTGTCGAGCACTCTTCACTTACTTACCACAGGCAAATAGAGACGAGATACATTCTTCCAGAACCTTCTCCCAATATACTTTGGTCTTCTTAAGCACGTCCGCCTAGCTTCGTGTCAGTGTCGTCAGGATATCGCTGTCGATCGTGCCTACCTACCAGCTTGATGATGTTGACTTAGGAAAGAAATTGACATCCTTCAATCCACCAGGCCGGATCTCCTTACGAGATAGTATACTTGCATACTTGGTCGTCATGCAGTCTTCTCTACTTACCACAGGCAAATAGAGATCCGATATATTCTTCCAGAACCTTCTCCCAACATGCCTCGGTCTTCTTGAGCTTCCGAAGTCGTTTATGGCAAGTCACCTAAACCCTTTCAGAGATAATATCTACAATCATCAATGATTGTTGTCATCAAACTTACTTTGGTCTTCTTAAGCTTCCGATGTCGTCCGTGTCTCAAATACGAGAAAATCTGCGTCAATTTTTCGAGCACGACATCGTTGGCGCTGGCGGCGGAACTGCGCTCGTCCGGCTCGGGTACGTCCGCCTTGCTTCGTGTCAACGTCGTCGGGATATCGCTGTCGATCGTGCCTTCCTCTTCTAACTCCACTACGTAAGCCATACGGCCGGGGGCGAATAACTCGTTGCGGTTCACTTTTTTGTTTCTGGAAAGGTTTTTTTGGTATTTTATTAATCATCAACATAAGGTGCCATTTTCAGTTTGGGGTGACCCCCTATTCTGACGTAGACAAAATCCCTTGCCTTCAAAGAGATTTAATGTTTATCAATTAATAAATGAGGGAAAGAAGAATTACATCGGCACCCATTTTTCAAACTAACCGTGAGCTGCAAGAGAAGTCCGTGACACCATGGTGTAGAAAACGATAGCATGTATTTAATAAAGATTTAACTTTAAGGACGTTTTGTGCGACTGTTGGTTGCCTAAATAATAAAATATCCAACCCAACAAAGTGAAACATTTGATTTGTCACAATGTGTTAACTTGACCCATTTTCCCCAGATGGTATTAAAAATTAATATATATATAGTCCTCCTCGTCGAAACCGACGACGGCGACCCCCTTCAGTTCCTAGCATGCTGGCTGGCAATGTGGCTGGCGAATCCGAACTTGCTCTTGAAGACAAAATTAATTAGTCTGGTGGCAAGTAGGATAAAATTTCCCAAATACCACTCTTTCCTCACATCTTTAAGGACCTCAGATTTGCCAACCATTGTTATTGTAAATCCTGAATTTGGTGTTGTTGGAGAGAACGAAATGTGACTGTTATGTATTTAGAAATTAATGGAAAGGTAACTTACTTCTGCTCTATAACCATGTTGTAAATATCCTTCCCCATCTCAGTTTTAAATTGCATTTCTTCCTCCTGCAAAATAAATATAAATCATCACTATAAATAGTGTAACATCACTAAACCTCCATCTTCAACCTCATCGTCACTTACCACCAGGTGATATTGAGGTCAAATGCAACACAAATTCTCTTTTGATGAGTAGTTTAAGATAGTTTAATAAGAATGTGTCAAAATCCTTTGTTTCTATTTTGGGGAGCATTGAAGCCATAGAAACACGTTACTCCAGTTTCCCAACGTTTTTTTTTTCGAATAACTCCCTCACTACGGCACGTAAACGACTGAATTATGAACACACAATCTAGCTCATGATGCACGGAATCCAGACTCAATCGTCAGATCCAAAAACCCAATAGTTTATCGTGCACACGATATGCTTCTCTTCTCACAAGCCGTGTCCCCAGCTCCCCAGCGTTTATCCCAATTGATTGATTGTTGTGATTGGAATGGCCCACAAAACTGGAACACAATATTGAAGCATGAAATATGCACTAAATGCTGAGTATACTCTTATAGCCTAACTCGTCACTGGAATGCTAGCGAAACGCACTCTACTAGGTGTTACTACTAATGCAGAATTATATGAAACTATTTTTATAGCGATACCCACAGATTTTAAAAGTACCAGTGGTGTCCTCTTGTAAACACTAATATATTTCCAGTTGGACTATACATGTACTTACAGCAGCAGCTACTTCCTTCTTCTCTTTGACAGCTTCCACCGGCTCAGACACCAACCTCTCCATCTCTTCCTCCTGCTCTTGTTCACGAGTCTGGATCTCCGAACGCACCTGTTCAATAACTAATATTAAACTAGTGATCAACCCCGGCTTCATTTAAACTAGGTGCACGAGTGTCTTTTTACTTTCCTCGCGAATAAATCTACATCAGTGAAATCAGGAAAAAATCCATTTAAATATTTCCGAAATGATATGACATGGACTTCGTTATAAACAATGTAGTGATGATAAGTGGACATCGTCGCCCATACACACATTCGCTGAAAGAAAATGCTAATAAATGAGAATGGTAAGCCAATAAATTGTGACAATAACCTAAATATCTATATCTTACGAGTACATACCTTTTGCAACAACGCATAATCGAGACCTTTCACCAAATGGGTGTGTTCCATGTCACCACCAAGATATTTGGATTCCTGAAAAATAGAGTAATATAAAATATTGATAACTAATTAATCCATGTTGCCACAGTCTGCTGTCTAGCAAGTGTGCAAAACAATATCGATGTACATTTGCTGCTTATCCTGCTAATTTGCTGACATTTCCACTTCATATCAGAAATAGAAATACATTTATTGCCAAATATCATAAAAATTTAAAGTACAAAGCACTATGTATATTTGGCAAAAGGAAGGAAAGTCAGCAAATGCTGACATACTCGGGTACCAAATATACAGCCCTGTTTTTCAATTCATGTGCACCTGCTGTGATACAGCAGGGAGCATAAAAACTAGAATACCTAAGCATAAGGATAGGGATTAAGCGAGGGAAAAACAAACCTGAATAAGCTGTCTTCTCCGTTCCTTTGCATCCATTCCTGACTTAAGATCTGGTGCCACAGCTCTAAAAACATTTCACAGCAAATTAGAAGGTATTTATATACTCTACATTAAACTTAAACTCCCAATTTACTATTATTGAGATTCACTTACAATTATTTTCCATAACAGAACCCAAGATTCCAAATGTTGGTAAAACACCATGGTCCTACACATTTGACCTTAACCTTGAACCATCCAACCTTTGAAATCAGTAAACCAATTTTAATCTGACATGGCTAAGTTAAGAACAATCTTAAATGTTAGACAGAAATCCGCATACAAATAAGGTCATCAATTGAAATAAAAAGCAGATAAACATACACGTCAAACTTGTACCACACATAATTTTGATTGTCTCTTCCTTTTCATTTTGTTAGGTTAGACCAAGTGATTTTCACCAGTCTAACCAAAGAGAATTCTGTTCATAAGACCAAACAGTCAAACAGAATGGATATTTTTTCAATGCTGTTAGATCAAGCAATCTCAGTCTTAATAAAATGGAATTGTACATTCCATTTAAACAAAAAGCCTAGCTTCATGAAGTTCATACTAAACCCAAGTTACCTGTAAGCACTACTAGTATTACTAGTGGGGTCTGTCGGTCCAATTTCATTGGTCCCATCCCTCCTTTCACGGGCTCTGTCCCGGTATTTCTCAGCTAGTTCTGCTAATTTAGTGTCCTCCTGCTTCTTTAGAGCAGCATAGTAAGACTTCTTTTTGCGACGCAGCTCACTTTTGTTCTCTGTTGGTGGTGGCATAGAGCTGAAATATTACAAATTATTATTGAACAACTTCATAATCAGAACAATGATGTGAGCAATGACAGCGAGCCACGGAGTTGACCCATAGGTCACTTACTTTCATACATTTGACATTTCAGTGCCCGAAAAATGCTCCAGATTCAGTACTAATGTGTTAATAATTATTTAAAGATAGAAAGATCCAGATTATCTTTTGAAGAGTGGCATCTCAGATTACCGCCTACAGTGATGTTACTGGTGAAAAGGGTCTCATCTCAGATTATTGCGTACTGCGTTACTAGTAGTCTCTAGGTTCCCCAAGACATAATTACCCAGCGTTCGCCATAGCCTCGCGCACCGAGCCTGCAGGGTGCGCGCCCCCGGCCGGGGTGGCTCGAGGAGTCATTAGCAACTTCCTGAAGTCATCATTCGTGAGTCGCTGGGACGCCGGAGTGTCCTCCACGCTGCGTTCGTCCATCTTGGTCTGCTTCTCGCGCTCGTTATTTCAATGATAATTCTTAGTTTTAAAGGAATTTACGCTAAATGGAAGACAACAAATCAATAAAATGCAATAAAATTCGACGCTACAACAGCAAAGCAAAATCTCCAATCTCTGTGATCTTTTCTATTTGACATTTGTTTTTTTAATAAACAGTGTTGCCGAGATTTCAGGACAAATAATATTCACAATTGTTGCCAGTGTTTACTATAAAAAATACCTATAAGTGCCTTTTTCCTATGCAATTTTTTTATTTATATTTTATATATTTAATAAGGCATTGATTGATTGATTTTCGTATGGTTAGTGGCCAACCTATTTGTCAGAGTTGTTCAGGCCGCAGCGGACTGCTGTCGAACGACAACAACCGAGACCGACTGCTTAACGTGCTCTCCGAGTCACGGAGGAGCTCAGATGAAATATGCCACTAGCGGTCACCCATCCAGTTGGATCGTATGAAAGAAGATAAAAGAGATATAATGGAGCAAGAAACATTTCAAAAGGTAAAAGAAACATTTTCTTATCTAGAAATTTAATGAAAGTATGGGTTTTTTTTTAGAAAAAAAAACCGTGTGTTCTGCAAAGGACACAAAGCGTCGAAATTTGAGAATCTGAAATGTCTAATACTGCGCAGGCATAAGGTTGAGATTTAATCGAAGGTTTTTGACAGATGTTATACTATAGCTTGTGGTTGACTGTACTTATTTCTCCGATTGGACGTAGAATAACCGATAGAAATTCATCATTTCATTGCTTGATGCTGATATTTTGAGATGGCTAAAACGCGCTGACGTGCGTAACACTAAGCGCTACTCTCTGTAGTAGTGAATTTATCTGAGAGTAGTTTGTTTGTACCTACCTAGTGTTATGTGGTCAGGAGTTCAGACAGCACAACCGGGCCACATTATGAAGGCCAAAGAACTTTTATATCTATTAAAACTTCTTTCATGAAGGCGCATAACATTGCATTGAAGTATGTGATGTTGTGAGGCAAGTTCAGGTCTAAACATGACCATTTTCCCAAAATGACTACTTTCCAAAACGACTGCTTCCCAATCTTAAGTTATGATAGGGGCCGGGAGTAACCCCAGCGGTACATCGACCCTTGAGGATATTTTGTGCCTATACCCCATTTTATACACTGGTCATTTCAGTGTACAGGTTTCCTCACGATGTTTTCCTTCACCGTTAGAGTAGTCGATAAATGTACCTACGTAAGTCTTCGAAAAATACGATAAACTCACATGGCACTCTTAGAGTAGGTATTAATAACTAGAATAAGAATAAGAATAGTTTATTTGTGTGTAAAATTAATGAGCAACCAGTTATCCTACTATAGGCGCTGACCTCCGAACTAGGAAGTTCCTGTATCTCGGAGGACAGATCTCTTCTTTGACCAGTGCAAATGAACATGAACAGAACTAAAGTACAAAATTTGGAAGAAAGAAAAATAAGAACAGTAATAAAGGTTAATAAAAGGGGTGGTGTGTGTGTGTGTGTGTGTGTGTGTGTGTGTGTGTGTGTGTGTGTGTGTGTGTGTGTGTGTGTGTGTGTGTGTGTGTGTGTGTGTGTGTGTGTGTGTGTGGGTTGTGTGTTTATTATTATTATTGTGTTACCTTTAAAAGTTTCTCCGTGCTCTCGTGATCAAGACCACTAAGCCAATCTCGTACCATTTTCTTTATGACGTATTTTGTTTTCGAAGCAGTTTGCGAGTTACCAGATTGATTGAGTTGTCTATAAAGAAATGAAGAAAGGAATGCGAATTGACGTTGTGCAAAGCTAGTTTTAATCTGGGTCGTAGGGTAGTAAGCACGTCTACCCGTCGTAGTCATAAGTTTTGGTACGGTAAAGGTGTGGAAGCGAAGAATACTAGCATTGATGTAAAGGTGTCTAACTGACATAAAGCCTGTTTCCTTGTAGAGAAGATCAGTAGGATACCGACGTGGTTTTCGAATCATGACCTTAATTACAGCTCTATGCGCCCGCTCGAGCTCGAGCAAATGTGTACCAGCAGCACCCCCCCAAACATCAATGCAATAGACCAACAGGGAATGGCAGAGAGCCATATAAACCTGTGACAGGAGTTTGGTTTCAGCTACATCGCGGAGTTCTCTAAAAATAGGTATCAATCTCCTAATTCTCGAGGTAAGTGCTGATATTTGTGGCTGCCAATTTAATCTTTCGTCGATGAGCACTCCCAAGTACTTGATAGACGTTGTTCGGGTGAGCAAACCGCACTTGCAGTTAACTTTAATTGTATTAGAGCAGTTGCATGGGTAAGTATGTATTGGTATTGAGAAGTTGGGTGGGGGCCTAGATTTGGACGTTATGCCGAAGCATATGAATTTTGTTTTCGAGACATTTATTGTCAGCAAATTTCTCTCCAACCACTCAGAGACAAGTGACAAGCCCGTCTCTGTGTTGTATTAGACTTCATTCCAAGAGGAGCCATGAAATATCAGAGCCGTATCATCGGCGAAGGCAAGTATGTGGCCGTTATTGAGTTGCAGATTACAAAGGCTATTGACATAGGCCAAAAATAACGTGGGGCCGAGTGTGCTGCCCTGTGGTATTCCACATGTGATAGTGTTGCTGGAACTACTGACATCTGCCACCCTGACAACCTGCTGTCTATCAGTAAGGTAGTCCCGAAACCATTGCAGAGGCTCTCCTCGTACTCCTAGGCCATTTAGTTTGCTTAAAAGGATTGGGATTGAGACAGTGTCGAAAGCTTTCTGGAGGTCCAGAAAGACTCCGACACATCTCTCCCCAGAATCTAAGTATTTAGTAATGTGGCCAGAAAGTTGAATGACGGCATCCCCCGTGGACCTCCCCGAACGGAAACCAAATTGGTTTGGTGCTAGCAAGCCTTTATTTTCGAGAAATTTTGTTAGTCTGGCATTTACTACCTTTTCCAAGATTTTACTGGTCACATTTAGGAGGGAAATGGGTCGGTAGTTCGATACCGTAGTTTTATCACCTGCTTTATGGATTGGAATTACAATTGCCTTTTTAAACGATGCCGGAAACACACCCGAGGCCAGACTTAGATTGCAAAGGTGAGCTACAGGTACTGCCAGTATCACTCTGCTTGTTTTAAAGAGCGCCGCTGAAATCTGGTCACCACCAGAAGAACTACCACTCCGTAGACTGCGAATTATTTTATCAATTTCTATGTAATCAGTCGGATAAAACATTATGGAATCCACAGTGTCCGACGACGTAACCTCTTTGGATAGCTCTTCTTCTGTAAGGTTCATTTTTAGAAGGATATTATTTGCTAGGTCACATCCAATCGAGGTGAAAAATTTGTTTATTATATTCAGAGACTGAGTGGGACAACTGTGGAGTCCCAATAGTTCGGAGTTAGTAGATTTGCGTGACGAAATGTTGCATACCTTTTTTATCGTAGCCCAAGTGGCTTTGCTATTGCCCAAATTCTTTTGCAGTTCTGCCCGGTAGTAATTTATTCGCATAGCCTTAGCTGTGTCGTTACAAATATTGCGGTACGTGGTGTAATTAGATTTTAATATTAGATCGTCGGGGTTTTTCCTATGTAAGAGGTGGAAGCGATCTCTTTTACGAAAACTATTAATAATACTGGTGGTGATCCACGGCTTCAGTGGCCTCTTCCTTCGTGTGAAGGTAACTTTATGTGAATTTAGTGAGACGAGTTCCTGTAGTAACGCGGTCAACCGTTCCGCTGCTATATTGGAATCCCTGATCATGAGAAAAGGGCTCCAGTCGTAGTCGTTCAGAGCCTTGTCAATAGCATCATAGTCTATTTTGGTTCGAGAAATGGGACCTATTGATTTGTTATTTTCTGAAAGGGAGCTATGTACTGACAATAAGAGGGCGCAATGATCAGTAATATCTGTGTCAAACACAAACGATTCTGCCTTACCAACCAATTTTGTCATAATATGATCTAAACAAGTCGAGCCGTGAGTGGCCATGGTTATTGTAGGTATCAGTCCGTGTGAAGCGACTATGTTTAGGTATTCCTGCACTGCACCATCATTACTGCCAGTCGACAAGGTATCGATGTTAATGTCGCCCGCCACAACTATATTGCGCGAACGAATGCTTGCTAGGACAGTGTCCAATGAATCCGAGAAAGAAGACAAATTTTTGAAACAATATGGTCTGTAAATTCCTAATATTGAAGTATTATTAATTTTAGCAGCTAGACAATTTGCCTCACTAAGGTCTACCTCATAAACGAATGCGTTCAAACTACGTTTAGTGTACATGACTACCCCATCTAGCACTGCATGGTTTCGAACCCGGACCATACGCATAGGAGTCCGGTGTCCTAGCCACTGTGCCACCGACGCTCGACTGCTTCCCATAGTTACCACTTCCTAGTGTCCGACCGAAGCTTCGGCTTCGGCTTTGGCCACCTTCGGCTTCGGCCAAAATGGGCCGAAGTTTTGGCCGAAGCCGAAGGTTCCTAACAAACGACGAATTCGAACGAACTTGAAATTATTATTGAGCAGGTTAAGTACAAATATGTTTATGTTTAGCGAACTATCTTCACTTAATGTGATTAAATATTATAATTGTAACTTGTTGTTGGTAATATAGACATTACCTGATTTGAATAAGTATTTATAATTATCGTAATTGTTACTTTTTTTTTGTTAGTTTAGTTTCGCACTATTCGAGAAAACCAAAGACTAATTGATCTGATTGTGATTGTTAAATTACTTTAAAAAATAAATGTTATAATTAAAATTAACATTATTTCGAAATGTTATTATTTTTCACAAATCGCAAGGTAATTTTGATTACCACAAGATCAACTCCTAGAGAAGATTAAAATTACCTTTCTATATTATATTATACAGTCGATATAAAACCTTCAATTTTAAAGTTTTAAAACAAATCATTTAAATTAGCTTGTATCCAATCTTGAACAAAATTCTTACAGCTTTTAAACATTCGGCTTCGGCTTTGGCCGAAGGTTGTGCCGATAGCCGAATAATCGGCTTCGGCTTCGGCCAGAAATCGACCTTCGGTCGGACACTACCACTTACCCAAAATGACCTGAAATCATGATCATAATTCGTACAAATTATAGGTAATTATTCGTAAATGTTATAGGGTCTGGTATGATTATATCCACTGGGGTCTTATGACTGACTAGCGGCCCGTCCCGGCTTCGCACGGGCATTAAACATTACATTTAGATTTGTTAATTTTAACACATTCATAATAATAATAATAATAATATAACACACATATTCACTCCTTTTTGCGTCGAGCTCCTAAAAAGGAGTAAATTAAAAAAAAAACGAGTGACGCCCTACAACGCATAAGTAGCCGAATGGAGTTTATTTTTTCAAAGTTTTAAACTCGTGATATCTTTTGAATGGAATGTCAGAATCGAATAATTCAAAAGTAATATAAAGGTATTGAAGCAGTCTTAAATAATAAGTCATTTATTTTGATAAGGTACAAATAAAGAGCTTTTTGTAGCGGTGGTATTTTAATTTCTTTTTTTTTTATAAAAAAAACGCTTATTGTGACATGACTATAATAGTTAGAGACACGCTGCCGCTGATTTTTTTGTTGATAATGGTGTGTTCTAAAAAAATGTTATATATCATTTTGTTCTATCATCAATAGTTTTCGCAGCGTACGCGATGTAAGGAAGTTTTTTGATATTTTTTTACACTTTATCGTAATTTAAGTAAGGATCCCCATTTTTTTTGAAAATGAAATATAGCCTATGTCACTCAGGAAAAATGTAGCTTTCCAACAGTGAAAGAATTATTCAAATCTGTTCAGTAGTTTCGGAGCCTATTCAATTCAAACAAACAAACAAAAAATCAAACCTTTCCTCTTTATAATATTGGTATAGATTATTCGAGGCTCCAGACTTTCTCCTTTTAGAATTTATTTGAATAATAAAATATCACATGAAATCATTTTTAACACCTATTTATTATTTTGTTTTATTATAATAATATATTAGTTACTTACAAAACTACCTACATTTTATCTCCTAATTTTTCCTTAAAATATAAAACTATAGGTCAAGCGCTTAACTCAGACCACGCCTTAGGTAGCTGCGCGGTGCGGTAGTGCTCCGTGGTCTGAGTTAATGTAGCCGTGTGTTTAAAAATAATAAAGGTATATACTTCATTAAAATAGAAAAAAAAATCCCAAATATAATGATAATTCCAATAAAATAATAACAAATTATACGTTCAGGGTGAAATCAATTGATTGGCATAATAGTGACCAGAGAAAAAGTAGGAACCTGGACCACTTTTTGACCGTTTCCAATTTAATTTCCCCCCAAACAATGTACTACTGAAGTTTATCCAAAGATAGCATGGAAAGTGGTGCCCTTAAATCCAACATTGCCGGTAGGTTCGTCTTGGAATGATATGTACATCCTGAAACAAAAATAAGAATCGTTATTTTTAGTTCATTAATACTACCAAGTTTCCGCTATGAAATAAAGTCTCTAATTTAGAAGTAGCTCTGCTCTGATGGGATCATGATGTAGTCTCACGCGTACATGCGCGTACATACGAGGGCTGTTCTGAAAGTTATTAGCTACTTCGTTAATATTTTTCAAATATCCCTATGTTTATAACCGTTTGCAGGCTTATTTCAATGTAAATCTCTATGGTAAAAATCACTGGCCAGTTTCGATTAGTTTTTTTTAATGAATTTTTGGCGGCAAGAAGTCATCAATAAATTGATTGCAACAATGGACGTGTCCCGTGAAGCATTTCGTGCAATGATTTTCTATGACTTCAAACGAGGGTTAACGTTTAAGGAATCTCATGAAAATTTACAAACTGCTTTTGGTGAGTCTTCTCCTTCGTTAGCCACCGTCACTTACTGGTATCGCGAATTTAAACGTGGCCAGAAAAGCCTAGAAGATGATACTAGACCAGGAAAACCGCCGACTGCTGTTACTCATGAAAACGTCATCATGGTGGAGTGGTTATTAAAGGAACATCGGAACATTACACACCGAGAGGTTCAGGCTGAGCTAAAGATCGGATGACAGGCAGTTTCGAATATTCTGCATGAACACATGACATCTTCGTGTCCGGAAGGTTGCCTCGCGATGGATACCTCATTCTCTCACAGAAGAGCAAAAATTCCGACGTGTCGATTGGTGTAAATTTATGCTCGAAAAATTCGATGGATGGAGTTCACAACAAGTATCCTACATCTTAACTAGTGACGAATCTTGGATCTACAGCTACGATCCCTTTACCAAGCAGCAATCCACACAATGGGTGTTCCACGAGGACGAGTTACCTACCAAAGTTGTTCGCGGCCGAAGTGTAAACAAAAAAATGATTGCCGTATTTTTCCGGCGTAGCGGTCCAGTTGCCATTATTCCACTAGAGGATCGTAAAACGGTTACTAGTGAGTGGTACTGCGAAGTTTGTTTGCCCAAAGCCTTAGAGGAGCTGAATGACAACCGTCCAAGGAGCGGCGCCCGTGGCATTCTTTTTCATCAAGACAATGCTCCTGCTCACATGTCTACTAGAACCTTGGACTTTTTGGCAACCACGGGACTTCAACTGTTACCCCATCCACCCTACAGTCCAGATCTGGCCCCGTGTGATATTTTTTTATTTCCAACGGTAAAAAAATGCTCCGTGGGCGAAGATTTTGGACTTCGGACGAGGCCGTCGATGAATTTAGACGACCGTTTTTAGACCTTCCGCAAGAATCTTTTTTTAAATGTTTTGAAAGCTGGTTCAGTCGAATGAACAAATGTATAGAGGCAGGAGGGGAGTATTTTGAAAAACTGTAAATACATTTTTACGATAAACTTATAACTTTTGATTTTACTAAAAAAATTCGGAACAGCCCTCGTACAGTCCGCCGCGCCGCACACAGTTCGCGTACAGTACGCGCGGCAGATAGTAGGCCGCGGACAGTCCGTCGTCTGCGTTGAGCCTAAAGGCGCGGTTACACTTAGATTTAGATTTGATTTGGGATGACGACCAAGTGTGAACGGAGATCGGTGGCCGTAGGTCGTCCGCCGCAGGGCGGTCGCCGAAGCGGTCAACGACTATGTGTAGCCGCGCCTTAAAACACTAATGGGTGCTAATGGCTTCTATTCATGACGATTATTTATTTGTATTTGTATTTGTATTAAACATGTCTGAAAAGAAATGTAGTACCTACGAAAGGGAAGATTTTGTTAAAATAACTACTTTTTTAGGGTTTCGTACGACAAATCCGAAATATTCGCGACTCGCGATACACCCCAGTAATAATACCTATGTAATTATTTGACAACCTATGATCTCAATTGATGTTTAGAAATAATAATAAAAATGATCATTATTGAAAAAAAAACTGGCATAAAAATCATGAAATACCCACAGTACAGCAATTTCATATACTGCACTAACCAAAGATGCCTTTTTTTAGGGACTATAATCTTCTAGTATATTTGCTTGCTTGCTTATCGTATGGTTAGTGGCCAACCTATTTGTCAGAGTTGTTCAGGCCGCTCATAGGCATCTGACATGGCTCAACGACTGCTGTCCGAACG
The DNA here is from genome assembly GCA_947369225.1 of Hofmannophila pseudospretella. Lineage (NCBI taxonomy): Eukaryota > Metazoa > Arthropoda > Insecta > Lepidoptera > Oecophoridae > Hofmannophila > Hofmannophila pseudospretella. The sequence goes on from OX376331.1 coordinate 5,599,729, forward strand.
ACAACAACCGGGACCGACTGCTTAACGTGCTTTCCGAGGCACGGAGGAGCTCAGATGAAATATGCCACTAGCGGTCACCCATCCAGGTACCGACCGCGCCAACATCGCTTAACCTGCACGATCACTTCGAACCGTGCTCGCAACCAGGGTACGAGCTCCTCTCTAGTATATATAATAGTGCATAGTAGAAGTAGAAGACTTTACAAGCACAATGTTAAATAACTGATTCACACAAAGCAAACAAAACAATGAGCTCATTATGTTAGAAATGATAACAAAGATTGTTTTGTCAAACACCATGCACTACACTATGGGAAAGAATAAACTATTGCATTTACAGCTTGCATGCACAAGAATTAAAACATGGTAAAGTGGATGTTTAACATTAATGAAAAGTAGATCAGAAATCAGATTTTTTTATTGTAAGTAAGTACCTAAGTACATTTTTACAATGTAACTTTTTTCACTCTACCACCACTTCGGAAGGTGCTATAGCTGAAAGGAAAGAAGCGGCGCAAGAAACTTTCAGCAGCACATCTTTTGAAATAAACATATCTTACAATATTATGAATACAACCATATACACAATGTACAGAGCTGGAGCTGAATTTAGGACCAAGCCTCTTTATCATTTAAATAGTCATTGTACTTAATGGACATTAATGATTATTATTGTATGACTTGGTTTATGTTTATACACAGACACATTACCAGTCACCAAAAAGGAATCTATAATCCTATTTTTTTCCGTGTTAAGTAACTATCCATGTTAATTGTTCCTGGTTCCCAATAGAGATAAGATAAAAGAGTAAAAACAAAATTACGATAATGGATATTAAGGTTATGTACATAATTACTCAAGGATTTCTACGCCTGGTAAAAGGTACAAGCAAGCATAGGTAGATGCAAAAGAAACTTATAATTTATTTTTCGTACAAGAAATACAGGCTATAAACAAATAAAAAATACAGAAACTGGTGCAAAAATAATATAAAAAGAATTACCTATCCTGCGGCACTCCCAGTTCTTTCTCCACTAGTTCGAAGAGGACCTTAGCATGCTTCTTGTTCTGCTCCACCCCAAGGGCACCAATGGACATGAGGTTGGCTATGGCACATGGCTCTGTAGTGCCACCAAAACTCATTAGCACATCGGGGATAACTGACACCACACAGTACTGAAAACCAAAAAATTGTGTTCACACACAATGTTTTTCTAAAAGCTCACGCTCTTTTTCTAAGGGCTCATATCGTGTAAAATCGGCCTCTGTCTCTGTCTTCCTACAGTCATAATATTATTAGTCATGTTATTCGCATATTGTTAACAATAACCGAAGCACACCCAAGTTTTCAAGGTCCGAGTATAGCTGATGCACTGTACAACTTCTCTGTAAGGTTTAATCTTTTTTAATATAAATAGGCTAAAGCCTGCTTGCGCGAAGGTCGAATTCAGAGATAACCAGAGAGTTAGTACCTATAACTTAGGTTAAATCACAAAAATGTCTTACACCAATGAAAACCCTGAAAAAATTTGTATGAAAACCATAGACAATTATCGAGTTAACCCAGGGGTATCCAACCCGGATTAAGAAAATTTAAGCAGCGCACGCGGCCCTAAGAGAAACAGACTATGGACCACCTGATGGTATGTGGTCAATACCAGGTAGAGGTATTGTTTATGTACTGCCAGGCTTGGAAGGATAGGACTCTTTACATTTATTCATCATGGGAAACACTAGTTGATACATTTTATGGTGGGTGATTATTCTAAGGTAGTAGTAGGTACTTAAAATTTCCTTGGTACATTATATTTTACGAGCAGTCTAAACAAATTATAAGTCTGAACTTTTGCTAAATTTCATAAATTATACCTATAAACTACAAAATTAATATTACCTGCTCAGGTTTTCCAAGTGCTTTGGCGAGAACCGGTGCAGCTTTCGTAACGAAATCCTGGGGAATTTTACTTCTAGGTACATTAGTCTCAACTCTGAAGTGTGGCATTTTACCTATCTAAAATATTTCCAAAAGCCAACGAATGGAAAGTTGCCTCCACACTTTCGTTAATAAATAATCATCGAAGAGAATTAATTGTTGTTGTTTTTTTTAAGGCAAAGGGAACTGAGCCCATACAGCCATGTCTGATGTAAACAACTCTTTCAAGTCTTCATTAAAATGCTGGTGTGACACATTTCAATGCTACCTGGTAGAATCTTCCACGCTTCTACGCCATCCGAACCAAATAAGAAGGCGTCCCGGACGCAGTGTGACTCTTCAAAATCCAGCCAAGTACGGATCGGGCTGCAGCGTCTTATTTGACTTTACTTCACTGTCCCACACATTATTCACATCTTGTCGAAGTTGTTCAAGTAAGAAACACCTTTCTTACTAGAAAAGCACTACTGTAAAACAATTTGCAAGACAAATCGAAACAAAGCTGATGTGGACGCCACAAAAGCGCGGGAGAAACTCCGAAGAGAATTAAATATTGCAAATAGCAAACCTATCACAGATCAGGAATGCACGAGTGCGTTCCAAAACCAGTTGAAATTATTCACGTTGACAGCTGTACACGTACACATTGCTTGTGTCAAATATAGGTTAGATAAATGTTCAGCTGTTAACTCGGTAATGGAACATGAACATGAACAGGAACCTCTAGAAACTACAGGGACTTTAACAGTTGAAAATTATCAAACTTTTATTTGATATAAGCAATGGAATTTGTACAATTTTGTTAACGTAAATAATTTCAACTGGTTTTGGAACGCACTCCTATTCTACATAAACTTTGACTTTTTTTTTTTTTTTTTTCTTTTTTTTTTCGTACTGATAATTGCTGTTGGTCCTAATGACCTTTACAGCTTCACCGGGTTTTTTGGGGCGAGCGCTAAATATGCGCTCCAGCCTAGAGGAGGACTTAAAACTACTATAAGAAGCGACTGCCTAAGGGCACCCAGGTGGGTACGGACCTCGGCTTAGGACGTCGCGGGGGACGTAGGGGTCGGGGAGAAGCGGCCTGGAATACGCCGATAGCGCGTGAAAGCGCCAGAAGCGGGTCGACGCCCGCGCCGGCGCGGGCGGTATGAAGGTGCTGTGTATGAACTACTATCGGGTGGCGGAGTGGCTTCCGCGATGGAGATCGTGATGGCGTCGTCGGGGTCGTCTAGGACGTGTCTAGGCCGACGTCGTCGACGGGATGTCGGTAAACCGTTAGTCGAATAAGCGGCGGCGCTTACTACTAGAGGGTTTGGGTGGTGGGGAGCTTGCTCGAAGAAGCGTCGAGACGCTAACTTCATGTATTGAGCGATCGTGGGGAGTTCCAAATCGTGATGGAGGTCTACGTTACGTAGGTACCATGGAGCACCGGTTGCTCTACGCATGAACTTATTTTGGATAACCTGAAGGCGGCGAATGTGGCAAGAGTGCGCGAATGTCACGCTTGCGTACGTGAGGATTGGACGGATGCAAGTTTTGTAAATTGTCAACTTATTTCTAAGTGACATTTTACTCCCCTTGCCTAGCATCGGGTGTAACCGGCCGAGAATGAATGCTGCGCGGTCGCGGACGCGTTTTACGTGTGGCTCGAAGGTCATACCTCTATCAAGGGTGACTCCTAGATATTTGACCTTTTTCTCCCAAGGGATAGGTCTGCCGAAAAGTGAGAGTTGCCCTATGTTATTCCGAACATGGGTGGTCGTATCAGGGGCACGACCCCTAGCAAAGAGAATGGCGGCGCTTTTGTCAGGGTTCACCTCGATTCTCCACTTCCGAAACCATTCGCCTAGGGCGGTGGCGGCGGATTGGAGAATCCGGGTGATACGAGCCCTGTTCCTATCAGAGGTGTAGAGAGCGGTGTCGTCCGCAAATAGCGCGAGTTCTACCTTTGGATGGCGAGGGATGTCGCTGGTATACAGTGAGAAGAGGAGTGGCGAGAGGACGGAGCCCTGGGGGACTCCGGCTCTGATTTGGCGAGGGGAGGAGAGCGATCCCTCGACGCGGTAGCGAAACGTTCGATTCCTGAGGAAGTCCCGTAGTATGAATACGAGACGATCCGGCACCCCGATTTGGTATAACTTGTATATCAAACCGTTGTGCCAGACTTTATCGAACGCCTTCGCCACGTCGAAGAATAGCGCCCCTGTGGGGATCGGCTTACGCGAATAATTGAGTCCCTCCAGTATGTGTTCCGTGATGCGGTGCACCTGCTGGACGCACGAGTGTCCGGGTCTGAAGCCAAACTGGACGTCAGGGATTAAACCTTTGGACTTGGCAAATAACTGGTGGGTTCGGAGCGCGATTTACCTGGTTTGGGAATACCTATGACAACTGCTTCTTTCCAGGCGTCTGGAAAGGAGCAGTTGGCCATTGCGGTGTTGAAAATAGATGCCAATAGGCAAATCAGGGGAGCAGGGAGCAATTTGAGAACCTTGTTGGTAATTCCGTCTGAGCCGGGGGCTTTTTTCTGTTTAAGACCTTTGATAGCGGTATGAACCTCCTGAGCCGTAATCGGATCCAGCGGAGGATCGGACGGGGGCACCTGTGCCCTGGATTCGACTTCGCGGTCCACCATGTCGAGGTGGGTTGGATCGACGGGTTCGCGGGAAGGGGAGCACTGGCTTTCCAGGCTGTCGGCAAGGCATTCGGCCTTTTCGATGTCAACAAACGCGGGAGTTTGGTTCGGTCGGTTTAGTGGGGGCATCTCTGAGACAGTTTCTGATTTAAGAGCTCTCGCCAAGCGCCAGTAAGCCTGGTGGGATGGCGAGATCTCCGAAAGCAGATCGTCCCACCTACGGTTTCGGAGCTCGGCCATGCGATCCTTTACGTCCCTCTGTAAAGCGCGTAGCCGTCTCCTGTTGTCATCAGTCGGGTAATTGTCGTAAGCTCGAGTGGCGGCGTTCTTTGCCTTCAACAGCTCCCTCATATCCTCAGGCAGCTCCCAGCGTCGATCATTCGACGCTGGAACCCGCCTGGAGGCGTCACTAATGACGTTACCGAGGTGACTGGTGAGGGCATTGACCGCCAGCACTGTGTCGTCTTTGGAGGTGAGAATGTCAGGAATCTGGTCCAGTAGGGGGGAACTAGGATTTCGGAGAGACTCCTCGAGCTTTTTCCAGTTCATTGCTGTCCTGGTGTCCGGCTCGGAGGAGTCGGGCGGACCTAAAAGGAGTTGTACTGGTCTGTGGTCGGAGTCAAGCTCATGTAGCGTCTCTATAGAACGAAACCGTAAGGAGACGTTCCTGAAGAGAGCCACGTCGAGTATGTCGGGTCGATGGTTGACGGTGTAGGGAAAGTGGGTCGGGGACATGGGAGCTAGTACGTCAAAGTTGAGTGTGTCAGCTAATGCGTCTAGTCTGTTGCCGTTGGGGTTTGAAATGATGGAGTTCCATCGCTCATGTTTGCAGTTGAGGTCACCAGCCACTATGACTGAGTCGAGTAGTGCTTGTATATCCCTCCTGAGTAATTCCTTACCGCAGGGGAGGTATACTGAAGCGATGGTAATAGGCTGATGGCCTGTCATGGCAAGTCGGCAGACTGAAGCCTCGATGTTAACGAGGGGAGGGGTGTCAAGTGCGATGCAGTGAAGAGACTTTCTGTAGTAAATCAGGGTCCCGCCTTTCGCGGAGTGGACCCTATCATTACGGATGATCTTATAATTTGCAATCTTAGGATTGCCCATACTAGGTTTCAAGAAGGTCTCTTGCACTAACATTATGTCGGTCTGGTGGGTCTTTAAGTAGTCATGAACCTGGTCTCGTTGTCTCTTCAGTCCGTCAGCGTTAAAGTACGTGAGGGAGAGCGCGCGGGGTTTTATGCGATTTGTTGTAAAATCCATTTACGTTTTTACGGGGAGGGGGCGCTGAAGGCCTTGATGGCCTTGATTAATGTTGTATGCTCGGTTAACGCGAGCAGTTTTTGGACGGTATTTTTTGCACTGTTGACTTTCTGAGCCAGGAGGCTCAGTTCGTCAATGTCGATCGCGTCTATGATATCTAATATCATAGCAATATTCGACGCGGCGTTGTTTGACGGTACCGTGGGGGCCGGAGCCGGGGCCTTTTTCGGCGGAAACGGTTTTGACGCGGGCGGCTTTGGTGTAGGAGCCGCGGATGATCCCCAGGCCGGGAGCGGAGCGGGGGAGGGCTGAGAGTGAGTCAGCGGACGGGACCAGGCGTTTGGACGCGCCGGCGCGAGCCTGGTCTGCGAAACGGGGGTCGGATGACTCATAGTGAGTTTTGGCCCGGGTGTATTACGCGACACGGGAGCTGAGGTGCGAGCATGGCTCTGGCGCAGCGCCCGACCGTTCCTGCGCGGGGCCTTGGGGCAACCGCGATAGTTCGCGGTGTGACCCACCTCCCCGCACAGGACGCAGCTAGGGGGTGCGGCAGAAGCATACTGCTCCTTCGACAGCTTCCTAGAGCAGTCGGGAGTGCCGTGGTCGCCTACGCACTTGACGCAGCGAGACTTGGCGAAGCAGTTTTTCTGCGAGTGGCCATATATTTGGCAATTGTGACATTGGCCTGGGGTGCCCTTTTTACGGGGAGCTTCGACCCTAAGGCCAGAAAGGTGGCAGAGATTTTCCAGTTGGAAAATCTTCTTGCCTTCGGGAGTGCGATCTAAAATAACCAGTACTAGGTCGAACGGAGCCCTGTTGCGTGTGCTGTACATTCGGTGTACAGCCTGCACCGGAAAGCCCTGGGCTTTGAGGTCTTCCGAGATCAACTCTTCCGGGAGTTGTTTTGGGAGACCCCTAATGACTACGCGGAGGACGCGTTCTTCCTCGAGGGCGTAGGTGTGGTAGGAGATTTTCCTACCTCGGAGTAACGCGGACAGGTTGCGGTGGTCCTGAACGGTCGGGACGTGGACGCGAATACCGTTCGCGATGTTGGTCGCTTTTGTGAAAGCGATCTGCTTTCCGGAAAGCGCGCGAGTGATGTCCGTCCAGGCTGCTTTGTCCTGGATTATTATCGGAGGCGGGGCTTTGATGTGTTGGTGCTCCTCGGGGAGCGGCGTGGACGCACCGGCGGCGGTCGCGGTGTTTGGCGAAGGGAGGTCGGCCTCCTCAGTCTTTTTTACTTTTTGCGGAGCTTGCTCCGGTTCCGTCGCGGCCGTCCTCTTCTTCCTCTTCTGTTTACGAGGTGGCAGGCCTAGGCCCACGACCTCGTCCTCAGAGCAGGAAGAGGATTCCGGGATCTCCATGGCGTCCGTGGATTTCGCGGGGCTGGGCTGAGGGCTCGTTTCGTCGCGCTGAAACGGCGATCGGGAACGCGCGCGCGTGTTGGTAGAGAGAGAGCGCGGGCGGTGGCGGGGGTCACGCGGGTCGCGGGGCGCATAGCGTCTCTCCGGGGCGCTGTTTGGCGGAAACGGTACTACCTGGGGCGACGGGCCCGCGGGGGGTAGGTAGGCGGGGGGCGGCGGGCAGAGGGCCGGGACGCCGTTGGGCTGCGATGACGCGGCGGATGCGTGAATCGGGTTCTCACGCACGAATTGCTCGAGAAGAGCGGGGTTTGTCCGCGAAATGTACGCGGCTAGGTCGCGGAGGGCCTCGGCGGAGGGCTCCATTTTTACGCCGGGTGGGAGTTCCCGGGTGTGTCTTGTACAACCCTCCCCGTCGGGTATAGACGGGGGGGTGCGTGTGCCTGTTTCGTGTTCCCTACTGTGTGTCCTTCGCCGATCTTATTGTGCGAAGGGTGAGTACCTAGCGTCCCTAGCAGCTCTAAATGCAGAGGGTAGCCTCGAACCGTAGTCCTTGACGCCCAAACAACACGAAGAGAATGGGAGGCGGGATAGGGCGGAGGCGGGAGGGAGATGCCTGGTGTCGACTATGGGGTCACTCCAAATGCCGGTGGTTCCAGGCCCAACCAGGTACTGCGTTTCCCTGAAGGGGAACCGCGGGCGTCCTGGGTCTACGCCCTGACTAGCTTCGTTGGCACCGTAGGTATCCACTAGTCAACCACAAGAGTGGGTTTTCAAGACGTCACACTCTTTTGAAACTAGCCCCTTGCGCCGTGAAAACGGCACGTGGGACTTTAATGTATATTGACCGCGTGTGAAACACGATGCTTCGACGGCAAGCCGGCGAGGCGAGGCGTGGGCGCGGGGGCGGCGGGCGGCGGGGGGCGCGCGCGGCAGGGACGCAGCGCGGAGCTCGGAGCAGGCGACGTGTGCACGCGACGGCGGCGCGGAGTGAAGTCATAAACTTTGACTTGAGTTGCACAATGTACAGTCAAGTCAGTCAGTAGCTTATAGAAGGTCAGTAGAGATGTACGTACTTATGTTGTTTGTTGTTAATTAAGATAATTAACAACAAACGCTGTGAAAAAAAATCCCTGATTGATTGATTTTCTATATTTTTACCAAAAATTACTATGCAATGAAAACACATTAAGTCAAAATAACTCTTCTGTCATTTTGACATTCCTCTTAGATGCAGCGCCATCTATCTCGAATGGCAGAAACATAAGCTGAAAAATCACTAATTTATTACATTACAGCGAATCGAAAACCATGACTAAAACCGGACCCGTGACGTTTGAGGCTTAGATGTTAATAACACTGTTACAAAATCACCGTGATTTGTCACAATGATCTCCATGAATACAGCAACAACCAAGGCACAAGAAGAAAGGAAACACGAACGAATACATTACATGACGTTCCACTTCACAAGATTATGTCATCAACCAACTGAGTATTACCTACCATTATTGAATACCAGACAATGCACAAAGATTACAATAAAAATATATTCCATGATTTTTAAATTATTAATTAATTAAATTCACGCATTTGCACATCGAAATATGTTTTATTGCGAGCATAATAAAATATAATGTTTAACAAGAATATAGGAATGTGCAATTCGGTAAAAATGGGAAGCCGAGTGACGTAACCGTGTGAATGAAACGTCATGCAATCCGTATTTGATATGTCTGTGAAGTATGAGCGTCTTCTTGTGCCATGGCAAAAACAATCACGGTTATGAAAAAGTAACAGTTTTCACACTCTAAATTATTTGACATTTGTCAAAGTCAAACGGTTAAAGGATCGTTTCCAGGCCAAATAATAATTTAAAAAATCAAAGAATGAATGGAATGATCCATGAGATGAACATTGCCAGATTAAAAAATGTAATTCGCTTTATGGTGATTCGGATTTTGATTTTAGTCTATGGTCGGTAATTCCCAATAAAGATGTGCACGGGCTCGTTGTGATTTGTCGATTTTATTTCATTGAATTATCTATTTATTAGTAGAATCAAACTCCCAATTAAGGCCGGGGCCACACAGGCGGGTTTTATCCGGTCCGGAGCGCCCGGGCGCGCCCGGACTCAAAACACCCCAAAAAAGTCTTACTTCGGTTGCCGCCGCAATCGGTCTTATAGGTATAATATTGTACGATTATTTATTTAGTTAGTTTTTATTTTTTGCAGTTTTGAGACTATTTCAAACAAATTTATCAGAACTAAGCACCATTATAATAACCGACCTCAAAAGAGGATGTTCTTGTACCGATTTCGATTATTCTTTCACAGATGTGATGTTCGTGTTACTGGGAAAGTTTTTCGTCCATCACCCACCATCACTGATGATTATTATCACTATATATTACAACTTACAGATATTTCTGAACGATTATAATATTTATGAAATGTTTGATATAAATACACTTCCTTTTATGATATTATATTTTAAATCAAAGATAAATACAAAGTACTATTCTTTCTTTTAATACCAGGTATTGTTACAAATATTCAGTCAATATAAAGAAATACGACCGATTTCGTAATTACATAAAAATGTGACGGAAATTCGCGACGCAAAAATCACACAGCACGGCGAACGTCGCTCGACTGAGAAACTGTCCGGGTCGCCCTAGTCGTGTGTGGCGATATACGACCAACCTATGCAGAGCGCGCCTTCAGGTGCCCGGACCGGCCAAATCGTGAGTCGACCGGGCCGGACGAACGGCCGTGAGTGTGGCAAGGCCATGGATTTGTAATAAATTTGCGCCCCCAGGTGACCGGCTCTGGGCGACCGACCCGGGCAAAACCCGCCAATGTGGGCCCAGCATAAACTTACTTTATGTTTTTGTTATGTTAATCAGAAACAGACCCAGTTAATTACACATCTTTGTATCGTAAGTTAGTTTTATGGAACTTGGCTGTTACCAACGCCGCTTCGTATGTACATAGATATTGACTGTTATCAATACTAATTATTATCCGATCGATTAGTGTTAGGTAGGTATACGAAATTAGTGTAGTCTATCTTTAGCGGCCATCGTTAAAATATCGAAGCCTTGCCTTAACAAATAATCGTATCGATAAGTTGCCCCTAAACTCTATTATCATTATCGTGCGTGCCCGTTATCAGCGAGTACCTATCTAACACGTAGTTCTACTTTTTCTTTTTAGCACATGACTTTAGAAAGGGACTGACTGCTTGACCGTATTCAACCATTCATTCCATCCAACAAAACAAAAAAAATCAACATGCATCGACCAATCAAAGATTCATTTCATTCTTTGCTTCGTTGCATTTTACATTTTGTTTTCTTTTCTACGCAGTTAAGTACGTTCACTATTTCACTTTGTTTAAATCCTATATTCAGAAATAAATACCCTACCCTCTGATAAAGTCCTTCGAAGTTTAAATCGTTATTCTGTCTATTTTATTCACCAACATCTAGGTATCGAGTAAATTAAATATCACTTTTTTGTGTGCCAATTACATTTCAGTGGTAAATTCAGTTCTATAGCTAGGTACATTGGGTCTTCAACATGGGTAGCGACCATTCAAAAGCCGAAGAAGAAAAAATAAAGAGATTACAAAGGTTAGTGTTGAGGTTCACTGTATTGAACAAAAAGTCAAGAAATTTTTCCTAGGTATAATTTCTTGACTTTTTGTTCAATACAGTGCCAGGGTTGAACTACGGTCTTGGCCCCGGGGCCCTATTAACATGGGCCCCAATATTTGGTACATAATTAATTTAAATCGTACTAAACTGGCGAAACCAACCTTTTTATATATAAACTAACAGTGGAAAGGTAGTCCTAATTTTTAGTAGTTATAGCGCAACTTTAGCCATTAGGATTTGGGACAAACGTAAGGAAATAAATATTGTTCACTATTTATTTAGTGCTTACTTAGATAAATCTTACCTACCTACTTACATGTATTTTTTGCAAATAACACTAAGAAAATGCCTATTTGCTAAATATTGTATGGTAGTGATAGGTAATTACGTATTTTATTATTTCATTACAGTGAAGAAAAGGCGCGACAAGAAATGAACCGCCTTCTAGAAAAGCAAAGGGCCTTGGACCAAAAGTTAAAGAGACTTGAGAAACAGGCAAAGGCATCAGCAGAGAAACTGGCTCAAGCGAATTCACCACCACAGAATTACAGCCCTTCTGTGATACATGCGAGGTATTTATTATATTTGTTATTAATTTTGCTACTCCCATTTCGTGATTTGTTCATTAAGAAACCATAATCAATAACATAAAGAGGTTCATTCGTCATGGTCGTGTGAAAACAGTGTTTTAATGAAATATTAAATAAATAACAGTTTTCGATTGTAATATGTAAATTTTTCTTTGTTGAATGGCTCTGCATACAAGAACTCTTTCGTATTAAATACTACCTACTTGGTTTATTTAATGGCTATACCATTGAAAAAACTCGACACCCACGCCTGCGCGATTTCGACAATACGTCAGACATATCTTTGGTTTCCATAGTTACCAATAACATATTAAGCTGTCGTGGCGTCTGTTGAAGTCTCCGTAATGGTTTGTATTTTCTGTTTGTTTGTTTGTATGTATGTTTCATGGTCATAGAAAAAGTATTGTATGCAACGCACGTAATGGCAATTTTAACACTCGAACGATCTATTATGTTCTCATGTTAAAATCGCTATCATTACGTGGCCGTTGCATAATCTACTATTATGTCAAAATACGTTGTATGTATAATTATTTATATACTGCCCAGGGAAAATAAAAACTCTTGTCACAAAGGCGCTACTGGTACTTTTATATCGTGAGACATGACATTGCAACGAAATTCTGCAGTATATTTCATTTAATTCTGTTATATGGCGATGTTTTTTTTCTGGTCAAGTTTACATTTATTATTTATTTTATCTTATTAAAATATATTAATAATAGCATTTAAATTTTGTCATGGTACTATAGGGACAAATCAGTACCAGTGTTATGATACTAGCTGATGGTTTACAAGTGGTGTGCCTAGATGAGCATGCCTTTTTAGTTAACCAGCTTATAAAGTCACTGGAGTCGGATTCTAACATGAAACAACTGTAATAAAAATTCGATTTATTCCAAACACAAGGCAATTAAGAAAAATATGTGTCTACATTGTTCTTCTAAAATGAAAAAGTGGCCATTTTTTCGGTGTAAATACGGAAACGACACAGAATTAAGCTATGATTCTGAATTAAAAATTTAAGAAACCCCTGATTTACCATTACTAGCGCCTTAACTAACTAGCACCATTGTGGAAATCCCCTTACTTTTTTTTTATGTATAACTAAACCCGCATTTGACCTCGATCTCGTCTGATGGTAAGCGACGATGAGGTCGACGATGGAGCATGCGGGTCCAGTAAATGCCTATTCACTCTGGCCTCTTTATTACTTATAAACTAAGTCTTTAGTTCGTAACAATATTACAGTTCGGTTTAGATTTAGCACCATTGAGAATGTACGGTATGTCAAGAAAGTGATGGTTACCAGTTTTGGCTAAATCTTCAATGGAATGAAAATATCATTAAGGTTCATACTTGGTAGGAAACTTTAAAGAGATGCAAGCGAAAATAGTACTTATTGTTATTTGACGGGTAAATGACATTCAACCTTAGGGTGGCAAACCATTTTTGCTTTGCTTTACTTTTTGTAAATGCTTACTTTTTCCTTGTCATCTTCAGGTCCTCAAGTTTTGAGATGTGGGAAGGACTCCGTGGCCCTAATTTTTTGAATTCAAATTGGTTACCGTTCTAGAGATACTCCAACATCTTGGATACCCCCGAACTATTTTTTATCGGACATGCTAAGAACTTAGAAACCCTCGGCAAAATTCTGTTTTATAAAAAAATCTGCGTCCAAATCGGGTGATCGCATGTTGAGTTATGATGCCACAGACATACGCGTCTATAACACCCCTTTTTCATGTCATCTATAGAGAATAATAAGATTCAGACTAAACAAAAAGCAAGCACACATGCGAGGCGAATATTGTGCAATGTTATATGTCGGTGGTTTATTAATATTATGTTCGTTTATTAATATTATGTTCGTTTTTTATCGCACCACATCAAATACTAATTATAAAACGATTACGAACAGAACAATGATTAACAATGATTACCTTATTAATTATCATTTACTAACAACCATAACACTCGGAAAAAAAAGTAGATCATTTTTGTGTAGGGAAGCAATTGACCAAGTTGAAGAAGATTCCATACAGCAGTGTATGTCTACTCGGCCAACAATATCTTCGCCTTCAGTTCAGTCAAGTACTGCCAGTGACCTAGCCAAATTAGCTATGTCCCAATATACAAGGTAAAGGTAGTCTTTGTATAACAATGCATGTTTTGTGTACAACTTTTATTCTTCAAGATTAGATTAAGAAGTAACCAAAATCTGCATGTCTTTCCGCACTATCTAGAATTTTTGACAGTTTTATCTAGGAAGGCAATTCTCGCAGAGTTCGACAAATCTCTATCTTCGACATAAGTAGAAAGTAAAATGTCTACTGAAAAAGTCGACTGTTACCCGAAAATGGTATTCTCAATCTTGATCGACATAAATGGCGACGGATGTCATTCGACTTGGTAGAAAAACGTTTCGTTTCACCGGTTATGTTGGAATTATAATCGAGAACAACAAAAACGGTCCTAATTTAATTTGTTGTTGTTGTTGTAATGTATTGGGCGCATAACTTTTTTAAATGAATGATAATGAATACCTATTTTAACGAAATGATTTCATCTTAATTTTATCGTAATTCGTACAAACATTTAAAATTACATCATAGTCTTGGTCGAGGGCTTTTTAAATCCAAATAAATATGCATGATCTAGAAAAAATTCTTTTGTATCTCGATGTAATATAGTTGATAAAAACTTTATTTATGTGATATCAACCATATTTTGATTGTATATTGGTCGAACTACACGGTCTTTAGTTTTTTAGAAACTGAGCTAGATTGCATAATCCTATACATTAAATCTAAAATTAAAATCGCTAAATTATAAACAAAGTCTATATCTACAATTAAAAATATTTCAAAAACATTTATATAATGTAAGGATGCGATTGGATTTAAAAATATTGCCGATGTTAGCACAACATTATTGCAACAAAATGGAAACAACGTTTAAATAAACGACCAGCAGTTAAACAATATAATACGTTCACTCACTGTTCTATCAATTTCGATCGACTTAGCGCTCGACATACACATGTCGAGTGCCAGCGACCGCTCTTTGAATGTCTACTGCTAGTAGTAGACATATGTCAAGACTATAATCGAGAATAATAAAAAGCTGTAACAATTGACATCCGCCATTTTTTTTGCGACAAATGTCTCTTTCGAGATTAAGTCGAATGTGCGAGAATTGCCTTTCTGGTTTCATCCATTCTTTAGATCGCGGGATATCCCCGGATTATAAACACAAATATTAAATTAATATTAAATATTAAATTTAAAACTACAAATATTTTGTTTCAGCGTCGAACGAACCCGTTCACCTTACAACTACACCAGAGACGATCTGCAGAATTGCGCATCCATGACAGTGCCATCAAACGCTCAGAACAATTTCTACCCTAACCTGAACAACAGAAATACTGGTTTCCCCAGCCCAGCTTATAATGCTCAGCCTTACTGTTACCAGCCTTACAACGCTCAACCTTATTATGCTGCTCAAAACAGTCCAAGTTTTAATAACCCGAGTGTTAACAGCCCAAGTGTTAACAGCCCGAGTGTTAACAGCCCGAGTGTTAACAATCCAAGTATTCCGAGCAGGCAGAGTGTTAACTGCCAGAGTGTTAACAGCCAGAGTGTTAACAGCCCGAGTGTTAACAGCCCGAGTGTTAACAGCCCGAGTGTTAACAGCACGAATGTTAACAGCCCGAGTGTTAACAGCCCGAATGTTAACAGCACGAATGTTAACAGCCCGAGTGTTAACAGCCCGAGTGTTAACAGCCCGAGTGTTAACAGCCCGAGTGTTAACAGCCCGAGTGTTAACAGCCCGAGTGTTAACAGCCCGAGTGGTAACAGCCCGAGTGTTAACAGCCCGAGTGGTAACAGCCCGAGTGTTAACAGCCCGAGTGTTAACAGCCCGAGTGTTAACAGCCCGAGTGGTAACAGGCCGAGTGTTAACAATCCAAGTACTCCGAGCACTTCTGAAGACTTTGTATTCGTCGATAAGAACCAACTGTGTGCCAAGAAGCCAACAGCTCAACAAAGGTATCATATTCAAACCAGCATTTACTTGTAATGCCTTGTGTACGTCTCTGTTATTTTCCTAATACAAGCTAAACTATAATATAAGATATGTATAAAAGCATGATTGGGACATGAATGTCGACTGCACTATCGATTCAAATAAAATTATAGAAACCTGCGGTCTGCTGTTGGTGTTAGTACGTGTTATTTGCTGTATTGTTAAAGATCAAAGTACATACACTCCGCCAAAAAAGAGTAGAAATTAAATAATGGCAACTTTCCATACATTGATGTCAAATCTCAATGACATTTCCATACTATTTCAATAGATGTTGCCATTATTTAATTTCTACTATTTTTTTATGGATTGTAATAATTAATTATATTAGAAAATTATTGAGCTTACAAATCCAGGTTTTCGATTATAACTATTTATAACATAAGCTCCTTCAAATATAGTTAACTAAAGGCGCGGTTACACCTAGTCGTCAACCGACCGTCTGGGCGATCACAGCATACGGCCACCACCACTGGTGAATTACCAGTCGTCGGCCAAATGACGTTAGACGACTTCGGCCGACGACCAAGTGTGAACAACGGAGGTCGGTGGCCGTAGGTCGTCCGCCGCAGGGCGGTCGCCGAAGCGGTCAACGATTATGTGTAACTGCGCCTTTAATATTGGAACGACCACAGTATTTATACCTTTGTTTGCATTTGTACTCAGCGTTCAACCGTCTGCGCCACCGCCTTCAGACACTCCAACTAAGCGAAGAGACAGATCGGTTTCAAGGTAATAAACTTAAATCCCGATTAAGGAATACTTCTTTACTTTATTATTTGATTTGCTCAAATACCTAATCTAAACATTAATAATGACGCATAAATCTAGGCCCATAGCACAATTTAACTCAAGCATTTTTTCGATAAAACTATACACTTACCGTCTAACTTTTGAGTAAGTACTCGGATTTCTTTTAGCAACAAGACTGACGTGGCCACCCCGATCCAGCATAAAATTACGCATTATATTTTCAGGACCCGTCCAAACAAAGGCAACAAAGAAGATGGTGAACTGAACTGCCCCACTTGCAATAACAAATATGGGTTGAACATATTCCAATGCCCCGGTGGGCATAGTTCCTGTCGGGACTGTAAGCTCAGGGGTTCTAAATGCGGTGTGTGCGGACTCGCCATTACCGACATGAGAAACATAACCCTTGAAGCTTACATCTCTGAGGTAACATTAGAAGCTAGAATACAGGCTGAGGTAAATAGTTGAAAGTTACTATAACAATAAATGTAGATCAAACGATGACTACTTATTGTACGTATTGTTCATAAGAAACTAGATCATAATGAAAATTATAATTCAGTTTTTATTTATTTTAATCATACATAACCAGAAACAATTTCTTGATCGGATAATCGCATGATCCGCATTTTAATATTATAAAGCGTGTCACATAGCTGCCGCTAACCGCGCGTTCAGTAACCTTAACCTAGCTAACAAACTAATCGTATTAATATTAAACAAGCATGGTAGATCTACATTTTTTGAACTGTATACTTCTGATTCTTTTCCTTTTTAAATTTGTTTAAGTCTAGTGAAAACGCAGACAACATCTTATCATTACAGATTGTATTATCTACTTCATTACAGAGAAAGGCACCCTGTCCGAACGCAGAAGATGGCTGCTGCTTGGTGCTCAAACTAGCTGACATGGACATCCATTTGGAGGAGTGTCCTTATAGCCAGAAGGCGTGCCCAATCGGCACCATTTTTGGACAATGCTCTTGGCGAGGTTAATATTACGCATTTTTATACTTACTATGTAACTGACATTCTCATAGCTAGAATTATATATCGGGGACCGCTTAGACAAAGGTAGATACCTAGCTAAAGGCGCGATTACACATAGTCGGTGGCCGCATGCTGTGACCGCCCAGACGGTCGGTCGACTACTAAGTGTGACCGCGCCTTTGCCGGTTACTTACGCCAATCTTTATATAACATAATTCGTATAAAGACCCCACTTTCACAAAATTAATTTTTTTTAATTCTTTTAAAAAAACTATGCCTATAGTGAGATGAGGTCATACGTAGGCTTAGACGTGACTACGTTTCCATATTTTCTTCGCGTTCGACGTTTTGGTTATATTGATTGGACATTTTCGTTATTTTGGACACTATAGAACATAAAACAGTAGCCATTGCTAGCCATTATGTAAAACGGCAGATTATACAATCGGGCTGCGACATATACTACACACACACGCGCGCGCGCGCACACACGCACACACACACACACACACACACACACACACACACACACACACACACACACACTCATATATATATTTATGGTGCAACATTTCCTTTAATACTTTCCATAACTTTTCTGATACCTAAAATGATTTGATTTTGGTCGTCGTTATTTCAAAGTATTATCTTTATAGTACTTTGTTATAGTGCTTTGTACTTTAATTTTAAATTTATATGAGTATTTGGCAATAAATGTATTTCTATCTAAGCTTTGCTCAACTAATATTATGCGGTTGAAAAACTGTCCAATATCATCAAACGTCGCGGAGGAATGTTGCTTCTTACATACTTTCCAAGGTTAAAAAAAAACAATTTGTTTCAGGCAAGATATCCCAAATGGCATCTCATTTCGATGACTCTCACCCTGCTCACCGCCAGGGTGATGTTGACAAGGAACTGCAACTCTTCAACTACCGCGACGACATCCAAGTCCTTCATTTGGTCAACTTGGGCACTTACAACTTTTTGGTGCACCTTAAAGTAAATAAAATGGAAAGCAGGATTTACATGACTGTCCAGCTTTTGGGCACCAAAATAAGCGCGGCTAAATGGAGCTACGAGGTACACGTTTACAATAAGAGGCATCCTCGTAGAAAGTATCAGTACAATGACGTCTGTTATTCCAGCAGTGTTCCGACCAATGAAATATTTAATGAATCAAAGTGTATGTCGATGCCGCTGGCCTTCGCCAGGAATTACGTTAACTATAACGAAGGCTTTTTGACGTACAAGTTTTATATAAAGCAGGATGTGGAGCGGAATTCAGATATGCGCGGTCTTGGCCGAAAGTGGCGAGGCCGAGGCCGAGGCGCCAAGGCGGTATAAAATAATATTAACGTCCTTTCAGCAATTACATTATTTGACGAATAGCGCCCCTAAAAATAATCCTAACGCTCATGATTTTTTGATATGACAACCATGACTTTATTGCATGTTGAATGTGTTGAGTAGATGCCTTCTTTTTTTTAAATGACTATTAAATTATATTATCTAATATGTTGTACTATGATTATATTATTCATTTTTCCTGATTATATTATTATTGTTTTGTTATTATTTACGATTTGATTATGCATGATTTGATTATGCATGATTTGATTTTCCAATTATTTTTAAAGAATTAGATAGATAGATAGAAACACTTAATTGTACACAAAATCAGGAAAAGTAAAAACTACAGGAATAATAACACGATATGTACAAAGGCGGCCTTATCGCTTAAAGCGATCTCTTCCAGGCAACCTCTGGAGTTAATTAGAATTATTGTGAATTATTTCTTTGAAGGAAAGAAGTTTTCCGTCGTCTGTATACCCGAGCGTGAAATTCTTTCCGCCATGAAATTAGCTATCCACAATAAAATAGTTAGGTACTTACTTAGTTA
The DNA here is from genome assembly GCA_947369225.1 of Hofmannophila pseudospretella. Lineage (NCBI taxonomy): Eukaryota > Metazoa > Arthropoda > Insecta > Lepidoptera > Oecophoridae > Hofmannophila > Hofmannophila pseudospretella. Next base: position 5,618,913 of record OX376331.1, read on the forward strand.
TAAGAAATGGTAACATCTTTATTCAGGAACATAAGTATTTGATTTTAATAAATAAAATAAATTTTATTATTTAAATTTCTTATTATCTTGTAGAAGTTAGCCGTCCACGACATTTGTGATTAATTATCAGAATGGTAAAGCAACTGGTCATTATTTAGTTTAGTTACTAGAATCGTATTTGGATGGATAGTACCTACACTATCAGCACTAAAATAAATGGATTGCGCGTTTATGATTTATGATAAAATAGTGCTAAAATATAAAAAGTGTCAACGTAACTTTGAAAAACACTTGTGAAAGTCAAGTGTTGCCAGATTGGGTTTACCACTGGCAAAAGTGTAGGTACTTTAGAGCATATTAAGGCTCAATTTACATTGCCGCGGAATGGAATGAAGCGAATTTTCGCAACGTAATTGTACATAGCATAATGAACTTTATGTCAATTGTGTAACATACAAACTAAATACGAGCCAAAAAAGAGGTCGCGCGTCTTCCGGGGAATCACCGCGCATTCTCGAGAATTCCCCTAGCTACTTTTCTTTTTTGGCTCGTATTTAGTTTGTATGTTACACAATTGACATAAAGTTCATTATGCTATGTACAATTACGTTGCGAAAATTCGCTTCATTCCATTCCGCGGCAATGTAAATTGAGCCTAAGGCTCACGTTATATAAGACTGGCCTACTGGACCAAATAGTAGTTGTCTTATTAGTCTAAGAAAATGCCTTTTATGTAGTAGGAAAGCAGTAGAGATTTTTGTATTCCTATTCAGGTTGCGTATTCCTATTTTTATTGTATAAATAAGTAAGTAGATTATTTACAGGAGTTTAGTAATGTCACCGCATTACTATACTAAATTCCTTATTAATCATTCCAAAGTTATAATATTGTTACTATTGGAAGTGGTTACATTGATTTCGTCCCATAAAAAGTATGTCAATGAGTGCTATACATACAGTTTTGACCAAAATTCCATGGTTTAGACTCGCTCTATATTCGGAGGGGTATTGGAGTTTTAAAAAGGGACAAGTTGAGGTTTCGTGGGATTTTATTCCCCTCCTCCTTATCTACAACCATGGATTGGATTCTTGTTTATTCGTGCTCTTGTAATAATTTTGGTGGAAGTTGTGGTACTCGTGAATGGTAAACTTATAATATGATGTACGAATAAATGATTGATTGATAATCACCACCCTTGTCCTTTTGTAGGACAGTCGCCCCGAATACCAATATCGACAACTTATAATGTTCGAAAAAAATACGACTTCTGCTTTTTGCAAAATTAATGGGACGCCAAAATAGATGGTACAATTCAGATTCTCAAATTTTGCCGTTCTGGGTAGATTGACTTGTGGTCGACTGTACTACTGATCTTAAGCGAAATATTTAAATATTTTCAAAAGTTACTTCGCAACAGTTGTTCATGTCTCGACAATGGGTCAAACTATTAGGTATTCTGTGATTGAGTCACCTTACGAGGTGTTAATCCCTACATAACAGGGAATACCCTATAAAAGTGATTTAATTTTGATTATTTTTTGGAATATTATTTGCGACTATGGAGGAGGGGGGAGGGGGATTATTGAAAATCATCACCTTTTAGAAAACGTATACTTTCTTGAGACGAAATTTGCGGGTTATCGTAGTATTTCTATGGTTGTAATCTGTTGTGTTTACCTAATAAATAAATAAAAATTAAATTAATTCCCATCTGGTTTCCGATCGTAGTTTAGATTGTATTTGGTGCCAAATAATACCACTGTGTCAATAATTTTAGAGAATAAGACCTGGCCTACATGCGCCGGTTTTCGGTTCGCTGCACCCAATCACAAGCGTTCAGTGTTCATTCCACTTGAAGTCAGCGCCTCGTGATTGGCTGCAGCGAACCGAACTGGCGCATGTAGTCCAGGCTTTATTGTCATTCCTAGGAATGGTTTAACAGCCACCTAGCTAATGTGATCATTTTGTTGCTTGTGAGGCTTGTTTTAGATTTAAGTAAAAATTGCTATTATAATGACAATTTCATAGTATTATATAAGTATTATGTTTTGGTATATTTTAATTCTATGTAATGCAAATATTTATTCAAAAATAAAGCATGTTTTGCGTACCTAAGGTTTTTGTAATTAGAATGAATTGAGTATATTTTAAAAGAAACAGTTCACAAAGTGTAAAACGCTTTATTTTATAAAAACAATACAATTATAAAAAATATAAAAAACAAAACAATATTAAAAAATTGTAACAACCTTAGGGATCGAAATAACGCTCATGGAGAAAAATTATTCTGACTGTAGGTAGTTGGAAATTATTTAATCCTTGAATGTTTTATGTACACTCTTGGGTACATAAGGATATTATGCTAATTAATACAAATGAGCTAAGTGGGGGACGTAATCATGACACGAATAACGAATTTTTCTATTGATGTTCGGGATTTCTGGGAGCCCTCCTAGCTGCGGGTCTGGACTAAAAACGGGGAGACGTCGAAATATAATCCCACTGTCTATAGGTAAACCGCTTAACTGGGGGCGCCTACGGGACATCAAGGGCGATCATGCGGCGGGCGGGCGGCAGGTCAATACATTTCAGTCATCGTTAAATTTCATCCAATAAAAATTTAGGGAAGCTGGGAGCACCACTTTGGTGGTCAAGTGGAGAGAAATAGACAGGATGCCAGGATCTCAAGGGAAACTCGGTTTTAGCGATCTGGTAACATTTTGCGACGTTGTTCCAGACACCAGACATTTGATCGTAATTGATAGATCAATCAAAGGTGCTTTTTCTCAAAATATAATTTTGCCAACGTTTGGTCAAAGGCATGGTTCCACCAAAGGTGTGATGCGTCATAACATTTGTAGGGATAGGTGCTGTTCGTTAAAGATTTTGAAGATGATATTGTTTTTAAGCTGCTATGTAGCTTCCTAATCACCATCCAATATCAAGAAGTACACATACCTAAACTTCTATTTTACGGAATATTCTAATTCAATTTGGATGTAGAATCAGGTTGGGCCAAGTTCCGTTCCCATTCTTATTTCAGGGCGACCTAAAAAGGTTAAATTAGTGGCTCAATTTTACTATTCCATAGACCACTGAGCTCCTTCCAACTTAAGTTTCATGGTTGAATAGGACCGACAAGTCCATAAGCGTAACTTAAAACCCAAGTTGCGTCCCCCAAGGCTCAACTCCTGCGACTGGTGAGGAACCCTCGCATGGAGCTGAGGAAGCCTCTCTTCATCTTGCTGTTGACCGGCATGATGGTGTGGTTGCTGTAGTATGACGCTGATGTGTCGTATATCGATGAGCTCAGTTCTATTGCCTGCGAAAGTAATAACTTCAATCAAGTCAAGTCAGTTGTCATAAGGCATCAGTTCTAAGTCCTACTTCAGAAACTATCAGGTCAAGATCTATTGCCAAGGAGTTTACGAAAATTAATTCGACCGAGGTGTGGTGATTCACCGGTGGTTTTTCTTCGTATCGCTTATTTCTGATATCTGTATATCTATCTATACGCGTCGGTGGCGTAGCGGTTGGGAGGCCGGACTCCTCTTGTTAAAGGGGAGTCCGGGCACTGAGATAACAATTGTTCGAAATGGGAAAGACAATGGCAAACCTCCCCTTAAAGCCAAGAGAATAGTTGTAGATACGCCTAGCGTAGCTAAATGCATACTTATCTAATAAATTCAAATCGATCGTATCACGTGGCTCGAAATTTTCGTTCAGTTGAAGTGCGACTAGTGTCGGTTTAGATACGTACACCAGGTAATTCTTTTTGCAAGAAACTAGATCACTCACACCAAGAGACGTGCTGATGTGATACGAATCGATGGAACTGTCGACGCTGGCTATTTTCGGGGCTGGTCTGCCCATCTTCACTGCCGAAGTTCTAGTAGATCGCATCACGAGGCAAGACATGAGCCTCCTGAGGAATGCCTTGCGAGGCTTCGGCTCTGAAGGCTCTTCGATTTCTGGAGACTTGTAGGAGTAGTCGGAGAAAACAGAGTAAACAGACGTGCCCAGGTTCGGAGTAGGGGTTTTTCTGTGTCTTTGACCTGAATCAATACAAATTAGGCCATGACATTATTTTGGTCATGGGTGGACTCCAATTTTCTGGTTAAGGGGGGATTACAGCGAAATATTATATCCTAGATATGTTGCTGGAGGATTAAGACACCCACAATTACGGCTTGGGAGGAGGCAAAATCTGAAATGAGCTTGTTAAGAACTAGGGTCAAAAGACCATAGTTGGGCAGCACGCCCCTTCGGAAATCTTAATTGGTATTAAACTACATATCCGGTAACAGTTTGACCCCCTGCATGCTCAAACTCACAATAATAATATATTTTGTCCAAACAATAGTTTGCAACAGTTTCCGAGTATTTGAGGGAAATCATTTCTTGAGTCTATTGCTAACTTCACAATTAAGAAAGTTAATTAGGTTCTACCTACCTTTGAAAATAGTGAGAATAGAGTCCGAACGATGGATATTCTTCTCATCACCACTCGGGCCGGTTATGCTAGGTGTGGATGCTTCAACATTAGTTGACGAAAACGTTACGTGCTTCATGAAAGCCACGCTGGTATAACGGATCTCCATAGAAGATGCTGCGTGTCCAGAAGCCCTAAAACCCTTTCTAGCGCTAGTGGTTCGCTCTTTAGTGTGGAAACAAAATTGTTTTCTATTTTTCTGAATCTGCTGATGCATTCCACAGAAGCTACAGTAATTGCTTAATGCAGTTTGTTTATTTCCGCAGTAAGGGCAAACAGTGCAATGGTCAATATTCTCAGCCTCTTGCACGTAATTATGAGTGTATTGTTGTTTTTTGTTATTTGTCTGGTGTATCTGCTCTGACCGACACGGATCACAAAACGGCCTTTCTTTGTAATCTTTTTTCCTTCCACACGCTGCGCATTCGGATTTGTTGCTTTCACTTTCACACTTACACGAAAAATTAGAGGGAATTAGTTTTTTCTTTTTTTCTTCGTCCTTGGTTTTCTTTACAACCTTATGAGAGCGTGAAGAGCTTTTTCCTGGAACGTGTTTTTCTAGAGATTGCTGTGCCTGTGATTCATCTTTCTGTAGGGGTTCTTTTTGTTTAATACGTGGCGACTCGACTGTTCCTTTTTGCTGATTCATATGTGACTTGTAATCAGGCGAATCGAGCATTCTTTCTTGTTTAATCTTTTGTGGCTTATAATCACTTGCTTTTGATGTATCTCTTTGTTTAATTTTAGGTGATTTGTAACCTGTTGAAGATATTTGCTTAGGTTTCCGCCTCACTTCCCCTATGGAGAGCGAACTGTATTTTTTGCAGATGCACATTTTCGGTCTCTTCAATGCGGCACTTTCTATAGTTCTTTTCACTTTATCGTACTGTTGGCGTGATAGAACTATAGGCTTTTGTTTCGTGAACTGTTCTATTTGAAGGTACACGTTTATATTTCGGTTTAGAATCAACTGCTGGTATAGGGGTGGTTGCTGTAGAGACTCTTGGGGGGTAGCTGAATCAGTTGATTGAGGAACTGGTTGATGGGTTGGTTGTCGGATTGATTCATTGGCTGATCGGATGGATGGTTGATGGGATGACTGGTGGGGAGATTTTTGTTGAAACGGTCTGTTTGATTGTTGGGTAGGTTTGCGAACTGGTGCAGCTTTTTGGTCAGATTCCTGGGCAGTCTCAGAGGATTGCTCAGGAGATTGTTCAGTGCTCTGGTCCGGTGATTGTTCAGGAGAAGGTTCAGGGGACGGCTTCTTCAATACTCGCACTCCACGTTCTTGAGTGCTGGTCTGATTCCCAATATCGCATTCACATGCTTCTCTGTTACAACGGTAAAAACTGCATATGCTGTCTTCTATTTCTGCTATCAATTTTTGGTGGTCACTGCAAAGTATAAGTACAATATATTTTATCATTATCTACGCACTACATAATTAGCTATGCACGCAAGCAACTTTAGGTATGAAAGATTTTGATTTTATGAGCGAATTCTGATTCTATTACGAATTTTTAGACGTATAAGCAAAAAATAAATAAAGTATAATAAACCAACAGTTGGTAAAAACACTGCAAAGACGGGTGTTCTTCTCTTAGAGCGGCTGATTTCTAGAAAAAAAAAGGAAAGCAAATGAAAATAACACAAATTCATTTCCATTGTAGGTAGGTAATGTACCTACATCCACTATTTAAAGTACCTAATTGCGATCTGGATTACACGGCCCATAATTTCAAACGCTAAAATCCTTAACATTTATTGGAGAATTACCTCTGTCATTTTCGGTCTAGATGTGGTCGGCTTAGCCCTGTCTACCCCCAGCAGTTCCCTGATCTCCTTGTCCCTTTGGAATGGATCAAGAATGGAGCAACTGTCGCCTCTGTAGTGCTTGATGGGTGCTGAAACAGAAAATCCCTTAGGACTTTTCCCCTTTTGGATTTTGCGTCAACGCGACATTCGAATTTTGAACTGCATGCAAACTATTGATTGGCGCAAAACAGAAGTGACGCGGTAGAGGCGCAGTCACGGTTTTGCTTAGAATCAAAAGTGAACTATAATGGCCATCGCATATTATACCAACTCGACGCAAACCCGGCACGAACTCAACTCAGAGCAAAACATTGAAATGTGAGTTTTATATCGTATTACATACAGTAGGTTTTCAAAATTCGAAAGCAGAAGGTGAAGTAGTCGTTGATGAATTGTCAACACGTGAGCCACTCGTCAAATACTTCCTACTACTTATACAAATACTTCCTTTAAAGTTTAAAAACCTACTGAATGTAATACAATATAAAGCTCATATTGCTTTGCTCTGAGTTGAGTGTTGGGTTCGCGTCGAGTCGCTGCGATGTGCGATGGCCTTAACTTGCGCCAGCCGTGTGAACTCTCGGATTATCACTAGCCCAAAACAATGCCCCAAATTCTTTTATGAAAAGCATAGAAAATTCGCGTCCACATAATAAAATAAATAACTAACCATAAACGAGACCAGTTTTTCTAATTGACAGTGGTTGCTTTGATGACATACACACATTCCTCATCCATCATCAAACTATATACCAGCTTATTAAAAAAAGTATTGATTACCGAATAACTGTCTGTCTCTACCTTCGCTGAGAGAACCATCACTTTTGTGACCTACATTCAGTTGTGGTGTCTTAAGGCCAGCCATGCTATTCCTCTCCTCCCTCCTGAAATTAAGGAACCTTTATAAAAAGAACCGATTTTCTCAAAAGGCGTGCTTGAGGGCCTGATTCTTCAAACATTTGTTGCATGAAATCAGTTAAAAAAAGAACAAAAACAGTCTACCTGTGAGAAATTTCTATGCTATCTCGGACGGTTAATCTTGAATGGAACGCTTTCAATCGATTATCATCATTCGTTTGCTGAAAACAAAATAGGTCCCCATAACAGGTGAATCATAGATTATACAAGGATTCTTGTACTTTACTCTACAAGTTATAAATGTACTCGAAATAACTTACATCGTCTTCATCGCCATAAAGGAAAGTCTGAGAAAAGGATCTCTTCCTAGGCCCTGCTGTTTCCGTCACTAATAAAAAATTCTCTAACGATGGTGAATCACTTTCTCCATGGCCGTTTTTCTGAGAACCCTGGTCTTTTAAAGTTTTTCGAATCCTCAAGTCTGTTGTTAATTCGCCTTTACGAAATAAAAAATTGTAGTATTCATTTTCAGCGTCTACGTTAACAGAAATATTTGATACGTCGTTCTTAGGAGTCCAGCCACCATTTTTATTATTCTTCTGATTCATATGTTCTGAAATTTTCTTCGTATATGTATCTACTAATGCTTTTTTTGTTAGCTGGTGATCCGTGTTGGTTCCTTGTGTTTTCAATTGTTGTTTATTAATTGGTGCACTTATGTTGTGTGGTTTTCTGTCGAATTCTGCACCAGTGCGAGCAGAGGGGTTGATGAATCTGTCTATTTTCATTCTAGTTTCTTGAATGACTCGGTCTCTTAACGGCACTGGTTTATTAGAATGTGTAGCAGTTGCTTGAGTATTCGTATTTTCTCTATTTATTTTTGTTGGAATGTTAGCATTTTCTCTATTCGTTTTTATTCTGTTCAGTCTCATTTCTGTTTGGTTATTTTCAACCCTTGCTTTTGGAGGATTTCTAAGAGGCGAAGGGGAACGTGCTCTCGATGGTTTAGGGTCATTTCTATTGACGTTACTATTTGGTTTTGGTCTCGCGGCCATTCGAAGTGGTTTTGTTGCACCTTGATTATAAGGGCTTGGCTTTTGTGGTGATCTATTTCGACTGTCTTTGACAGGACCCTTTTCATTTTTATTCGTATCTGATGAGGCTTCCTGTTTTGGATATACAGATATGATAACCAGTGGGCTTGAGCCAGTTTTGGTAGTATCCAATTCGCTTTCCATTTCAGATATATTTAGATTGTTATTTGCATTTGTGCAAGCGCACTGGACTGTTTGGTCATTTTTTGAAAATATTCTTAGTGTATCGATGTTTGAAAGATATACTGCGTTTAGCTTAGTCTGTGTAGCTTGGTTTTCTTTGTTACTGAAAATTAATTAATTACGTTGACATATAGCTGTAGTATAAATGCAAAAACAAGTATTTGTACCTACTGAAACGCATGTCGTATCTACTTACCTGAGAAAATTCGTTGCATTGGGAAAAGTATTGAACGAATTTTCAATTTCAAAATCATAACCGGTTTGAACATTTGAATCCTTTTGGTTTCTGTAATAAATACATAACTTCATATAAGTATGAATGAACCTGAATTATAGTTAATATTTTCTAATTATTTTAAAACACGATAAAACAATACTTTGCCTGGTATTTCTAGCATACTGGTCGTTATTCTTAATCATTGTCTCATCTAATTGAGCGTAATGTGTTGCAACTGTAAAAATTAACGGTTCATTACTTTATTCTTTAATACCTACTAGTATTGTCGGGTCTATTTTCTACTACAGTATTTTCAAAATGCAGTTATTCTTATTCATCGTGCTTATGATTCTTATACCTAAATGTTCTTGCTTATGAACTTACCAGGCTTATCATCAACAGTAGCATCACATCTCAACACATATCTGTCGTCTTCCGTGAGACCAATTCTGCCAGTTATCCTTACCCGACTCTTACGAGACTCTACATCCTGCGAAACTTCAGGCAATATGATGTCAGCACCTTGAAACACATCGTTAACTAGTGAAGTCCTCGAACCCTTCTGGCCACTTCCTTTTTTCTTTCCCTTCTTCTTTTTCTTGTCCATGTTTAAGGAGTTTAGCAGTTGTCTGAAGTTGTGGACTTGTTCTAAAGAAATCGGTTCATCATGTTTAATATTGGCTTGGTTGGAGAATTCCGCACTACCAGCTGTTTTTATTTCATATATCTTCTCTCTTTTTTTACCAGCGACGACGAGGTATACGTTCTTTGCTTTTATGGAATTCTCTTGGTTGGAGACTGTGCTCTGGACTTTCTTTGAGATATGCCTCCGTTTACAATACTTGGCAGTCTGCGTTTCCGCCGTATTATTTGGTATGACTGTTACTTTGATCAGAGGCCTATCTACGTTTGGTTTTGTTGGGTTTGTGGTTGGATATTTGATATTTGTGTGGCTTAATACGGAGAATTGTTCTAGAATCTGTAGGAATACCAAGAAAACCTATTGTAAAACCGACAAATTTTATGTAAAGTTTGAGAATTTTGCTAGATACGATTGCGGCTCCTAGCTCCTTACCTCTCTTTCCGTAGTTTTCTTTAAAACCAAGGACGTGGAGGACGTAGATTCACCGTTTTCTACAACTGGATCTTGATTGTGTTCCGTTACTTTTGTACGGAAATCCCTTAGTAAATGTATATTTTTTGGATGCCTATTGCAATGTGTGGAGGCGGGGACGAAGGTTTTTTCAGCACTACTGTTTTTATAGGCTCTCGGTACTGGTGGTCGTAATAAAGCCAAGGTTTCTAAAAAAATACAAAAATATAAGTAAATAAGGGAAAAAATACAAAAATCTTTCAAAATATCACAGCAAACCTGCAACTTCGGAATCAAAGTTGTAATAATCCATATTGGTGAATTTAGAGGCTTTATAATGCTAAAAATAAATATGTGTCGACAAATATCAACATTTCTAGGGAAAGTAATTTTTTGTGTCATCGAAATGTCATGTGAATGTCATGTTTTAGTTGGAAAGTTTTGAGTATGCCATGTCTGTAGCTGTTGAGGTAAGTAAGTACCTACATGGAGGTTTCGAATTCAATGACTGAATGACAATGTAATTGACAATATTTTGACTTGCATTTTATCACCACCGATTTTTTTTCTACATATTTAAATCCAAAATTGCAAACAGACAAACACAAACCACGATGCATTCACAAAAACCTCCGGAAGACAGTGAAATTACTCAAATGATAATACCGGTGTCCAAAGAGACGTTTTTCAACACCAACTGGAAGCCACAGAAAGCACCCTTGTGTCCTTACGATATGCTGTACCACCCGCCCGATTATAATCCAAAGGCGGCCAGGTCCGATCGCATGGAGCCACAGATTATTAGAAGAAATATTTGGAACCAAGTATGTACCTAATATGTGCAGCGTCGGTAGCATTGTGGCTAGGAGGCCGGACTCTCATACGGGAGGTCCGTATTCGGAGCAACGCCATGTACCTAGGTACCAATGAGTATTTCGGATTTTTTAAAGACAGGTATGCACGTGCATTTACCGACTGCTCTAATGGTGAAGGAAAACAACGTGATTCGTGAAGAACCTGAATATCTGAGATATTTTTTGCTTCTAATGTGGTTCATGTCCCATATTCCTCTAGTTCAATGATAGGCACAGGCCTATCCTTGAACCTGTTGGGGCACAGGCCCCAACAGTGGGGACGTTAAATAGGCTTATGTTGATGATGTACGGTATCTCAGAGCTTTATTATATGTAGATCATTCCACAGTAGGACTCTACTAGGTGGAAGGGCTCAGCTGGTCTTCAGTTGCACGAAACGTTAAAGTTAAGTCGTCATTAAAATACATGCTATCCATTTCTCAGCCATAGCTCTAGATAGAGATGATACGAGACTTAAGGAAGCCTTTAAATTAAAGGACGTTTCTTGCAGCTCGCGGCCAGCCGGCGGGCTGTTTCCTGAAACAATCTTGAAATCTTCAAGAAGTGAATTGAATAAGCACTTAAAGTTCTACCTTTCGACCCTTTTTAGACCTCATCGTCGCTTACCAACAGGTGAGATAGGGGTCAAACCAAACATGTGTTAATTTAGCCGTAAAACAAAAAACACTCTTACAAAGGGATAATGGTGGGATACACAAAAAACTTATAAATGAATAGGTAGAGGTACAACTTTTTATCATTTTTCTTTACAATCGCTTGATGGTACAGCGATTACAATGCGGGAAGTCCGTATTCGTTCCCAGTTTTTGTTTTCGAAAAGTTACGTAAGTCCTGCATTTCGGTAGGTACTGATTGCTCTCAAAACTTGACACGTTTTAAAATTCTGCTACCTTAAGTAGGTATAGTGGCATCTCTTTCTAGAGCTATGATGTGGAAAGGGACAGGGGGTAAGGGGAAAATTCACACTTCATGCACCTGATACCTACTAATTATTTCAGGAATTTCATAAAGGTATTGCGTCAACGAATCACTTCGGCTACGGTCGACCGAAGTGGAAAAGTTTGGATCCACCGACCAAGCAATATGTTAGAGTTCAAGGTAAGATACCATACTTTTTCTAAGTATTTATAGTCCTGGTCGGGTCCTTCTATCCTTTGAAGTTTCTGCAAGGTTTCCGGTTCAATCCTGGTCCAAAAGGAGATTCTATCATAAAGCATGTTAGGTATTTTTCCTAGTCCAGTGTTATTTTGTGTGTGCACGGCAATATTGGTTTATATGGCTGCACATAAATCCAGTAAATTCCATTATGGTCATAGGTATCAAACTGAAACTGCTTTTTAAAATGGAAAAACTGATTTTCTCAGTGTGAAGGTTTCCTCACCATCCTCACAAAGTTTTCCTTCACTACCTATATAATTTGTTGGCTATATCAGAGTCCTGTGCGACGTGAACTACTCTGATAATTAGCCACTATAACCACTCGACAGAAAACTTTTACTGAACTTAAGTATTTATTTTTTCTTATGTGTTTTCAGTGAAAAACGAAAACCCGCATATGCGCATCTACACTGTGTTGGAATGGGCCCAACTTCTCTACGAAGGAAAAGCCAGTACATGTGACTGAAAACCATGAAAACACCATGAGAATTCCCAATGGGGTTTATAATGATGGGTTCAATAAAAATATTCTGTTGCCATACGAGAATGACTGTTTAGAGGCCACTTTACTATATCAAATCAAGACCGACATAGATCTACCATATTCAATTTTAGGAATAAAATACCTAGTGAGCTTTTCGTCTAAAACTAAAATATAAAAAATAGGTATTTTGTAATACCTAAATAAATACATTTAGATCCCTACTTGGTACGATTTTTAATGATTTTCCCAAAGGTAACATCGAATTGACAGATTGAATAGACATTTACTGGTCCCGCAAGCTCTAACGGCGACTTCATCGTCGCTTACCATCAGGCGAGATCGAGGTCAAATGCGGGTTTAGTAGTAGAAGTAAATAAAGAATTTTTTTTTAAAAGTTCTTTTGAAATGAGTTTTGAGGCTGATATCTCTTTTCATCTCATTTATTTTTCTGAATCTCGTCTATTCCCATTATTGACCACCACCTACTTCGCCACCGCTGTAGGTATTTTTCAGTAGACAACAACTATAAATTAACAAATAGGGTATTTGACACTTTTTTGAAAAGTATGTTATAATCATAGCCATTCTTTACTAAAAAAAATTGATTCCTCACAATAAAGTCGGGTTAGTCCATCTAGTTCTACTATTAGTTCTACGATAGAACAAAATGGACTAAAAAAATCCAGACTGTTCTACTGCTCATTGCGATAGAACAAACTGGACAAAAAAAATCCATTTAGTTCAACTGTTCTACGACTATTAAAAAAAACATTTAGTTCAACTATTATTTTTAATGGACACGAAGAATCAAAAACGATAACTAAACTAATATTAGCGCAAAATTTCTAGAAAATCTGAAATCGAGATTTCGCCGTTCACCAGTTGCATTTGAGCATCCAAGATCATGGTATCGTTTATGATACTATTTTCAGTTCGTGTATTGTCATTTTCATTTTCTTCAATTAGGCCCACGTCCATAGCGACAAGCTCTGCATTGTCCCGCACTGCTTTTAAATATTGCATGATTGTGACATTTTTTCTTGATTTGCAGGATTGATTGAGGTCCATGTGCCATGCAACCAAAAACTTAACAGTTTCATAAAATATTTTGAGCCAGTACCTGGCTCAAAAGCGACACGATGATAAATACGTGGTGTGTGTTTGGTGAGCGACATCGCACCACCAACAATGTCGAAGCATGGCACATGGACCTCAATCAATCCTGCAAATCAAGAAAAAATGTCACAATCATGCAATATTTAAAAGCAGTGCGGGACAATGCAGAGCTTGTCGCTATGGACGTGGGCCTAATTGAAGAAAATGAAAATGACAATACACGAACTGAAAATAGTATCATAAACGATACCATGAGCTTGGATGCTCAAATGCAACTGGTGAACGGCGAAATCTCGATTTCAGATTTTCTAGAAATTTTGCGCTAATATTAGTTTAGTTATCGTTTTTGATTCTTCGTGTCCATTAAAAATAATAGTTGAACTAAATGTTTTTTTTTAATAGTCGTAGAACAGTTGAACTAAATGGATTTTTTAATAGTCGTAGAACAGTTGAACTAAATGGATTTTTTTTGTCCAGTTTGTTCTATCGCAATGAGCAGTAGAACAGTCTGGATTTTTTTAGTCCATTTTGTTCTCGAGGCTTAAACAACATTTAAATTTTAATCATTCAAAATTCCTGCGAAAACGCTGGTCGCCATCATAGTTTTGCTGTGACGTCACTATCGATTAAATATACAAAGCAACTGATCGCCCTACATTCGTTGTGTTGTTTACTCGATAGTGACGTCACACTTGACAGCATCATGGCGGATAGCGTTTCAATGCGTTTCAGGTCACATGATATAGGTACCTACAGATTAAAAAAGGGCGATTTAAAACTTAAATTATTAAATTAAAATCGTGATTTCATGATCGGAAATTAATATATTTCTGTTTCCCATTACTTGAACTATCATATTTACATACTCTCATAATGTATTGTTTACGATGGCAAGTAGCCTATTCAATCCAAAACAAGGAACGTGGTTCTAGTTCTGCGCATTAAAGGTAAGTGGGTTGTTATTATTATTTTCAAATACACAAATATACATTCTTTCTTTATTATATTGTTAATGCCTAGGTGATAATTTTATAAGCCATGAAATATTTCCGCGACAAACACACCTATCATCACAATAATTAGAACAAACAAACACGGAAGCCATAAAATACGCTTAAGTATTGTAATAATGTACAATAACATGATTTTTTCTGGTAATATTCCACATTCTTCCACTTTAGTATTTTTTCCTTCATAATTATGATCAGACTCTACTAGTTTCGATTTTTCAGAAATTCAGGAAATATGCGATGCTGAAACAAAACCGCCTTTCTAAGTCTAATGCATTGTTGAATAAATATGTTTTCTATTTCTTTTTCTTTCTTTTTTCTCCAATAGCATATATATTTACCCCTATAGGTATCTTATTCACACAGTTTTCAAACAGGCCTATTTACTTACGTCGCCTATACAGTATGTAAACTAACTGATGGTAGGTACACGGAAAAAAGGTTGACTAATTTGAAGCCGGCAGGATAAGCCGCGATAGCTCAGTTGGTTAGAGCACTGCCCCGGAACGGCAAGGTCCGCAGGTTCAAGTCCTGCTCGCGGAAAATTTGTCACCCTTCCAATTTATTTAGACCATTTAGTATTATGTGGTCGTGGGTTAGGTACCTGATTTTGGCACAGAATACTAAGTCCTGGCTGATGTATAAGTACCACCAGTCAATGGATTCATACTAATATATGAATAGTTCATAATTTATATTCCTACTTATGTAAGAATCTTATCTTTGGATGGGGGCTGGGAATCCCAGCGACACTATTACGACCCATTGGGATCTTTTGTGTTCAACCCCTTGTACCTATCCCTTGACCACTTCACCGAATATTTTTTATTTTTTATTTATTTATTCTTTTACACTTTTGTGTACAGGTGAGCTTAATGCCTTGCGGCATTCTCTGCCAGCTGACCTTTGGGCATGCAGATATGTTATGGCGGTGCAGTGGCAATAATAAAAATGACAAAGAAACTTACTTAATAATATGTGAAATTTATATATTAAAATAACAATATACTTACATAGTATACTAATATACAATACTAATACAAATATACAATATAATTTACTTATATATATAAATACAATATAATTAAATACATACGAAAAATAATAAAATATTATGCACAAATATATTGATATGTAAAATATATAGATTTAGGGATTATGAGGAACACAAAAGGTGGATACGAACTTTATTTTTAAACACAAAGCGATTCGGGGCACTCTTTATATCTACTGGAAGATTGTTCCAAAGGCGGGCTGCGTGAACAGTGAACGAGTACGAGTAGAAATCAGTATGATGAGAGGGGAGGCCAAGGCGAAGATTGTGGGAGGAACGAAGAGATCTGTCATGAATTGAACATAGGTAGTGAAAATTAATTTTCAGGTAAGAAGGAGAAAATTTCTCATTTAGTATAGAGTATAACAGACATAGAATGCGAGAGTCTCTTCGTTGTCGAATGGTAAGCCATTTAAGCTGGGACCGGTATTGTGAAACATGATCGTACTTACGAAGGCCGAAAACAAAGCGAATGCAATTGTTGAGAAGACGATCAAGTTTATTAAGATAAGTCTCTGTTAAGTCCAAGTAGCACACATCAGCATAATCTATAATCGGTAACACTAGCGCCTGAACTAGCATTAATTTAGTCTTCATGGGAAGAAAAAATTTCAGGCGATAGAGTGTGCGTAAAGTGGCTGCCACTTTTCGACTCACCTCTGCAACCTGCACACTCCAGCCAAGAGTTTGGTCGATGTGTAACCCTAGGTCCTTCACACTCTGGCAGTAAGGTATCACCTTACCATCATAAATTACAGGTGTAATAGAGCCCACATCGACCCTTGACATCAGACGGGAACTTCCAACCATGATGGCTTGACATTTGGTAGGATTGACAGCAACCCCAAATCTCATCGACCAATCCCTTATCCAATCCAAATCCCGGTTCAAACGCTCCACTGCGTCGGCAACATTAGCGATGTCAGATTGGACATACAACTGGAGATCATCGGCATAAAGATGGTATGAACAAAGCAAGTTACTGGTGATGAGGTTAATAAATATCGAAAACATTAGTGGAGATAAAATTCCCCCTTGAGGCACCCCTGCTGTCATGCATGAGCAAGACTATGCGTCTTAGTGAGAGGGATTTGAATTCCCTTGGGTCTGGATAGGCAGAGCCTTACAGACCCATCCTTTTTGCCGCGAGAGCGTCACATACTATGTGACATAGGAGATGTGAAACGGTCTCCAGGTGTTCACCACAGGCTCTGCAAGATGTGCTGTCAGCCAGCTTCATCTTGTGTAGGTGGGCATTGGTGCTAAAGTGACCGGTGAAGGCACCGACCAGTGACGCACTTGACGTCTATTCAGCCCCCAGATCTTGTTGTTCCAGCCTGTGACTTTGTCGCCAATGAATTTCTTAGAGTGTTCTAACCCCTTTCGGGTTAGCCACTCTTGTTTATGCCTATTGCCTCTTGTTTATGCCTATGTAGGAATAAAAACATTCCTAAATGTTGTTCACGTAAAGACAGCATTTGACAAGGAAATGATAATTACTATGCACTTGTATTGTGATAAGATACCTACATACAATGCACCTAATTTACTGATAAAATATTCGTATAGCGCGATCACTTTAGTTACGTTGTACTATACAGGGTGGAACAGCTAAAGTGTTTACAGGCGATAATTCGTCACTGATAAAGATATTAAAATATTTCAACTTATATTGCTACTAGATCACATAGTGCAAATGGCGGTAAGTCAGAATGTTTAATATCTCAACAGGAAAAAGAGCTAAATCAAAAATTGACATCTTTTGTGCGTGTAAGTGGCCAAATTTGTTTTTGTTGGTACCATCCAAAAGGTTTATTTTTACTCTACATTAAAGGTTTAGTACCAATCAGTGAAAATACCAATGATATTTAAAAAAATCGATTGAATAGGGTCATGCAAATTTTATATGAAAGGGCTGACCTAAAAAAATACGCACAAAAAATGTCAATTTTTGACTTAGCACTTTTTCCTGTTGAAATAATAAAAATTCGAACTTTTGCACTAAATCGTAGCAATATCAGTTGAAAGACACTATACTATAGAATACTATAGTATACAGGGTGGAACAGCTAAGTGTTAACAGGCGCTTATTTCCTCACTTAAAGATACCTATTCAAAATCAGTCACCTCGACGGGCGTCTTCGCCAAAGCAACTGGAAAGCTGGACTCTCTAAATCCAAGACAAAAGGTTTCAGATTAGACTGAGCAACGACAAACCAATGGGAATAATCCTTTTCGATGCTGAGGTTTCAGACTCAGTCCAAGAAAATAAGTTTTCTGTTCAAGTTCGAAAATTTTTGCACGCAAAAACACTTATTTATTTACAAAGATAAGGCTGTAGTTTTGCGCTGCTTATAGTCTGCGCTGGCCCTTAATACCATAAGTAATAAACAGTAATGAATGAACGAATACACTTTATTGCACAAAATTAGTTGCGTACAAAACGATTAATACAATCTAGACGGTCTTATCGCTAAAAGCGATCTCAAACATGCTTGCAAGAAAACATGCTTGCTCATTTTAAAGTGAACGCGTTACACCAACCGCATAATATGTTGTAGGCAAACCTGAAATTTCAAAATTACATAAATACCCTTAAATTTTCGTCCTTAACATCAGTTCATTATGGTGTTTTTAAATGAGTTAACGGGTTACAAACTCGGAGTTCGTTAAATATGTATTAGTGCAAAAATATTAAGTAATTTCATTATATCTAAGTACTTTCTTACATTAATGTGAGTATGTATTAAGTAAGTACTTATCTACCTAGGGCGTTTAACGACACTTATTCTGGATATCACTTGGTAAATTAAACTTCGCTAAACGAAACGTCAACCTCACTCTTACACGAGTGAATTTAATTTAGTTTTAATCAAAGATTTTGAAATTCACACCTCTGTAGATTGCTCGCTAGAGAAGTCTTATAAGGAAACCGCGGCTGCTAGTTCGCGCATGCGATTTGACATTAGTCGGGCACTGAAATGTCAAATGTATGAACATATATGACCTATGGGTCAACTTCAGGGCTCGCTGTCATTGCTCACGTCATCATTCTAGAGAGGGCGCCACTTGTCCGATAGCCGTGGTTTTAACTTTAGCAGCGGCTACCCGGGAATCGACGCCAATATGTAAATAAACTCATGGCACAAGAAGACGCTCATCCTTGTACCATGGATAAACCGGGGTCGCCTGAGCGGCAAGAGGGGCGCGGGGCGGGACGACAGAGGGCGAGCATGCGACGTGCGGGAGGTGGGGCCCACCGCCCTTAGCCCTCTAATCTCCCGCCCCGCGCCCCTCTTACCGCTTACTTATAACAACCACAGAAATCGGACTAGCGTAAGTGAATTTCGAAATCTTTGTTAGCAACGTTTATAATTTTTCTGGATATAGGTAGATAGGTACAGTTGTAATCAAATATTTTGAAATTCTCTAGTCCGATTTCTGTAGTTGTAACAAAATACCTGTGATCTCTTGCAGGGCGACTCATCAGAATCGATAACTAAACACTTTTTAATGAACTTTTTTATACAAACCGATTACTGAGTTGATCGGTGTATTTTCAAAAAGCTGCTTGTAAAAGCTGTCAGTTGTCGATAAACAAGTTACCCTGCAAAAGGTCTATCACTCAGAACCGGAAAACTTCGAAACCCCGACCCTCCGAATAGTGAATAGCAATTTTTCCCAAAGAGAATTTCATTAATTTAGTAAACAGAACCTCCACACAAAATTAACTTCCTTCAATTTGTAGGTACTTGCGAAAAATGACAATATTTGCTAAAGATAATTGTTTAGTTAAAAATATATACAATGTTATAAAATAATAATAATTAAATTAATAAACTACCTATACACAATTTAGATACATACATAAGCCTATTTACAGAGCAAACACATTTTAAAGAGGTGTTAGTATTTCCAGCAGTAGGTAACTATTTCAATATGATTATAATATAAACCTATTTATTTTTCTTATTTCGGTAGGAATGAGCTGAGAGCGTCGGTGGCGTCGTGGTTAGGACGTCGGACTCCCATGTTTCGAAACCATGCAATGTCATGTACCAATGAGTTTTTACGTACATTTACATAATGTTCTGATGGTTAAGGAAAACATCGTGAGTAAACCTGCACACTGAGATAATCATTGTGTGAAATAGGGAAGGCAATGACAAACCACCTCAAAAAATATGCCAAGAGAGTCGTTCTTTACTTCTTAGAATGATCACGACCGTCAGCTATGAGGAATACGGGTTAGAAGAAGGAATGAGTTGAAATAAAAATATAATTATTAGCGATGGATATACTTAAGGCTTAATTTTCTTTGAGAACTCCGAAATTTCGTAATTTTATGTCAGTAAAAGATTAAGTAAAAGTACTAGTATGTAAGTCCAAGGATGCAACACTGTGCAGATATGACATTGAAGAAAGCGGCGAAGCGAAACTATATGCCTACCAACAAACATTCTAATGCATTATAGTTTTTTTTAATCTGTCTTTTAGATGTTTTAGGAAACGGCAAGAGAGAGAACGCGTCAAGCGCGTTTCAGTACATGTTTTTAGGTGTCAACGGGGCGTAGAAGAGCGAGGAATTAGTACAGGCCACAGCGCGGTGTGGGAGAGGACATGCCCCGCACCCTCGCTATTCTACACCCCGCTACCACCCAAAACATGTACTGAACTGAATCCCGACTCGTGCCTATATTCAGATACGCCATAAAGATTGACGTGCTCTCTACTCTAATCATGTCAGCCTCGATAGGATCACTAAGGGAAGGAGTGGGACGCTCAAATATTATCAGAATCAACCCTCGCTATTTGAGTTAAAATAAATAAACTGATCCGATGAAAAAATTACAATTCGGTAGTTTCCAAGTAACAAACATTAAAATCATTTCTTAAAAATCAGTAAATAGACATAAATTGATGGTCAAATGTGAAAACAGCTTTGAAATTCCTTGAAAATTGGAATAGCTACTTGCAATCAACAATCAGACGATTATGACGTCACTGTGTAATAGCGCCATACAAGCAGCAACAGAGCATCTCTCCAGTACTAACTTAAATCTTTAATATCCCTGATGTTAGTTGAGTTATCGAAAAACGAATTAAATCTTTCATCAGGATGTACATGTAAGTTGATTGATGGAATAAAAAAAAAAGTCAAAAACCGAATTATAAAACAGCTGCGAATCGGACATTCTGCGACTGAACCTTTGGCGGAAATATTATACATAGGTAGGTACATGGATTCACATAGGGTTATATCAGAGATGCTAGCTTCAAAAATACCACTTATCCTGTTGGAGTGCAACTCGATAATTTTTTTTAATATTTATGTATTTTTCTTTTCGTATGGCTGCGTTAGTTTGCGCGTTCTAAGTCGTGTTCCTCATTGCGGAGGGTCGTAATCATTCTAAGGAATTAATCACATAGAGCAACTCTCGTGGCTGATTTAATGGGGTTTGCCATTGCCTTCCCCATATGTATCACATATTCATGTTAATTCTACATTATTAGTCTTAAAGTTAACCGCGTTCTGTAGGTCGTCGTCGTCGTTGGCCTTTAACATCTTGACAGATGATTTAAACAGCGTTCTGTCGGCATCTACGCTCATGGCTGAATAAGCCGATGCGAGAGCGGCAAGTTCTGCCGCACGTACAGCAGGTGAACCGCGAATTTGTTGGAGCAGGTGTTTCGAGGTATCTGTGTTCTGTAGGTATACAAGTCATAATAACATTTAATACTCATGGTAAATATGTATCACATATTTATGTTAATTCTACATTATTAGTCTAAAGTTAACCGCGTTCTGTAGGTATACAAGTCATATATAAACGAGGAAATCTGTAATTGGCCTTCTTTAAGTTTAATACATATGTAATTTTATAATTGTTAATGCTGTAGATTTCCCTTATAAATAAAAAAATAAAAATCAGTGTGTTTCCTTCACCGTCAGAGCAGTCGGTAAATATACGTAAGTCTTTCGAAAAAACTCATTGATACATGGCGATGCCTGGTTTCGAACTTGGACCTCCCGCATGGGAGTTCGACTTCCTAGCCGCGACGCCACCAACGCTCTATTGTACCTTACCATATTTTAATTGTACAAAACGTCTGATGTAATTTAGTTTAATTATATTTTTTACATAGTTAATCCGTTTTAAGTCAGTGAATCCTAATCTATTAAAGTGTGTGAACGTGTGGTGTAGGTCGTTGGTTTTTCGGAATGCATGTGTGGTTGGAAGTTACACCGATTATGGGTAATGTACGGTTCAGAACTTATCTTTTCGAACAGGCTCCATTCTACGGGTTGTTATAATAAAATTCGCCGGACCTACCAGTAGATCCACTCCTGAATCTGAACAACTTGGTCCAAAAAGTTAAGAATAGCGAATAAAATTTTTCAGACTCTCTGTACAAAATAGATTTCTTTGAACGAGCAATTTGTATGAAAAGACGGAAAAATTATGCACTTAATTTTTTGAATATTGTTAAATCCTGTAAGTAAATGAAACTGAAATACTTAATTATAGAATTTTAGGATTTTTTTCCTACCCACCTTGGTAGAAGAACATCATCTCTGTTTTGTTTATTTACTATAATTAATATTTCGGATAAATTAGTAGTGTGCCTTTACATAATTGTTCAACAATAACAGTAGCACACGTACAAGTGTTATCCAGGAGAAGAGATAAGATTAACTTTGTTTTTACGACGAAGAGTTGTCTCGATGTGTTTTTGCCGATACCAGTTGTGGTGGAACGAAGAAAGTTGCATTATCAAATGCATTCCCCGGAAGAAGCTCCGGAGTTCAAGTAGTGTGTAGTGCAGTGAATTTTGGCGTAGTGGCGTATTGGCAACCGAAAATTTCTAAAATACTTCCCTACCACTCGTGCGCATATAAAATCAACGCCATCTGTGGAGTTTTTAGTGTAGCACGGACATACGTTTGCATTGAACATACTGACCGCTCCTGCACGGTGCACCGTGAAGTTTCTTTTCACGACGCGATCTCGTTACAGACTTTTGGTCCAGATGTCGCTGTGGCTTTGAAACTATTCCATAAGTAATGTTGTCAGTTTATTTTAAATTATTTATTAATTTTTAATTTGACATTGTTTTTATTATTGATTATTATATTAGGTAAGGACTTGAATCCTTCATTAGCAATGAAGTTTTTATTTTTTATTATCATTATTTTGATTGACGTTTTATTGTTTTGATTGTGTTTATTAATTGGGTAATTATTATTATACTATTAAATGAGTAATTAATTATAATTCATTTTGGTTGTAATATTACAGTGATGTTATGTATGCCTAATTATTCTGGGATTGAATGTGTTTAATCTATCTTGCTGACTTTTAAACAAGCATTATTGTTTTGATAATTCATTTTATTTAGTTGTAAGTATAATAAGAATTATGAGTACTCCCCCTAAGGCGACGTGCCCTCACTGTCCCGGCTCATCGCGCCTTTTTGCACCACACGGCCTCAACGTGCACATAGGACGAATGCACAAAGATGTGCCGCGCGCCTCCTCCATACCTACTGCTGCGCCTGCGGCGAATGGCGCGGCACTGTCGGCCCAATCAGACCAGTCACAGGGCGGTGGGGACCGCTTGAAGAGCCTCGCGACCCTTAAGGCGACTGTACCGGTGCTTCGCCACATTCCCAAGGGGGCAAGATACCTAGCGGCGGGCACGTTATGTGCAATCATCGATACGTGTATGGAGACCAATGGTAGTGAGGAGTGGGGTTCTCTTCTTACTTTCGCATATAATGCTTTAAAAATTCCGGAGAGAACCGGTCCGGGTACACTTACTACCAAGGTGAAAGCCAACCTGGACTCCTTGTGCTGCGGGTCGTGCGGCACTGGTGGTACGGGGCCGCGCTCGGGTTCGTCCTCAGTTCTAAGGACAATTGAGTCCAAAGTACATGAGGGCGACCTGAGGGGTGCCGTCCGTTTACTGATGTCGGACGACTCGCTGGCACCGTCGAGCCCGGAAACACTCGCCGCCTTGCGGGCGAAGCACCCGGCCCCCTCCCGCTCTCTCTCCTACCCGCCGGCTCCGGACGGATCCGAACCGGTCCTCGCGGTCAAGGTGGAGGACGTGACCCAAGCGCTCGCGTCTTTTTATAATGGTTCAGCCGCGGGGCTCGATGGGATCCGTCCGGCACATCTAAAAGAATTGACATCTAGCTCGGCGGGTGATAATGGGCCACGTTTGCTAGAGTGTTTAACGAGACTGTCGAATTTTCTACTGAGAGGCCAACTCAACCCGGAGGTTTGTCCATATTTGTATGGAGCCTCCCTTTGTGCCCTTGTAAAGAGGGACGGTGGTGTTAGGCCAATCGCGGTGGGCAGTACTTTTCGCCGTTTAGCTGCAAAACTCGGCTGTCGTGCAGTGAGGGAGGTGATGGCCAAACACTTACGGCCGCACCAACTGGGCTTTGGGACGCGTCTGGGCTGTGAGGCTGCGATCCATGCAACTCGCGCATTCGCAACAGACCCAGAGAATGGTGGTACAGTAATAGTTAAGTTAGATATCAAAAACGCGTTTAACACCGTAGAAAGGGACGTTCTGTTGAGTGAGGTGAAGGAGCAAATTCCTATCCTCTTTCCTTTTCTTCATCAAGTATATTCCTCGCCCTCTAATCTTTTCTACGCCAAAAACCGCATCCTATCCCAGGTTGGCGCTCAGCAGGGAGATCCACTTGGTCCTCTCACCTTCAGCCTCGCTATCCACAAGGTCATTTCAGATATTAAATCACCCTTGAATATTTGGTACCTCGATGATGGTACAATCGGGGGAAAGCCGGAAGATGTTGCCAATGATATCAGTGTTTTGGTTCCGCGTTTAAGGGAATTGGGGCTGGAGGTAAACTCGGCCAAGTGCGAATTCTACCCTTGCAATCCTGACTCTCGTTCTTCTTTTCCCCTTTTCTCGTCTATGTTGCCTGGCCTCAAGGAACTGAGTTCTTCTTCCTTCACCCTTCTAGGTTCTCCCATTTTCCCTTCAGCAGTTCCTGAGGCTATTGAGGCACGGAAAAAGCTCCTTTATCTCGCTCACGAACGTCTTAAAAATCTTTCGGCTCACGTAGCTTTGGTTCTGTTGCGGATGTGCTTTGCCGTGCCTAGGATCACTTACCTCCTAAGGACTGCGCCCACCTGGCTGTTTCCGGATGAGCTCCACTCCTTTGATGGTGCCCTTAAGCATACTGTCGAGACCATCCTGAACGTCTCCCTTAGTGATGACCAATGGAGCCAGGCGGCTCTGCCAATTCGGCATGGTGGCCTGGGCGTGCGGCGTGCCCGGGATGTGAGCTTGCCGGCCTTCCTGGCGTCGGGACACGGGGTTGTGGACTTGGTCACTAATATTCTCTCTGTGAATGGTGGCCAGGCGAGCATTCCCTATATTGCCGACGCTATAACGGCGTGGACGGCTCTCAACCAGGACCCACCTATGCCGGAGGACACCCAAGGTCAGCGCTCGTGGGATGACGTTAGGTGCAAGTCTATTCTCGACGGGCTTATGGCAAGGGCAACAGGAGTGGATATCGCGAGATTGAGGGCGGTGACGCGGGCAGAATCAGGGGCATGGTTGCACGCGATACCCTCTCCTCACATGGGCACCCTTCTTGACGGCGACTCAATGCGTGTGGCGGTGGCTCTCCGCTTGGGCTGCGATGTATGTGAACCTCATCAATGCATTTGCGGTACCATGGTGGAAGCCAGCGGCCATCATGCTTTGAGTTGCTGTCGGTGCTCAGGGAGGTTCCCGCGTCACCACGCGCTTAATGATATCATCCGGAGGGCCCTAGTGTCGGCCAACGTGCCGTGCGTGGTCGAGCCGCCGGGTCTTAGTCGCACAGACGGCAAAAGACCGGACGGCTTGACGTTAGTGCCATGGCGGGAGGGAAAGTGTCTGCTGTGGGACGCCACGTGCGTTAGTACGTTTGCCGCCAGCCATGTCAGACGCACGACACGAACGGCCGGGGCAGCAGCCGAGTTTGCAGCGGGCAAAAAGCGGGATAAGTACTCCGCTCTCCAACAGAACTACCTGTTCGTCCCGTTCGCGGTGGAGACAACGGGTTGTTGGGGGGCGGAGGCGAAACAATTCGTGGCAGAGATTGGTCGTCGCCTCAGGGAGAGGGGCTGTGACTCTCGCTCCGGGTCGTACCTGGTGCAAAGGTTGGCCGTAGCGATACAGCGCGGTAACGCCGCGAGCGTTATGGGCACCTTTGCACCGGGGACGACAAGGGGCGGGCTATTTGATTGACATTATTCCTTTATTGGAAAATTATTATTATTATATGACATGTAAATTAATTTTATAAATAAATACTTACCATTTCCATTATAGAATCAAAATTCGAATCCTGAAAATTCTCCCTAAGTAATTAATAAGAATCTTTAAATTCGAATATCGTATAGATAGGAATCCGGTATATTATATCCAACCTTTAGTTTCGAATTCCTTTGAAGATTTCTATGAGTTATCCGATTATTTTAGCAATTTTACTATAAGTAGTTGCTATCATTCAAATCGCCAACTTTTATTCTCATAGAAATGAACTGTAAAATCTAGATCCGCCGGGTTCGACACCTGATATTTACTGGAACCCAAAGTGTCCTTGCCGTGTATGTATATTAAGGACATATGCTTATTCGTTAAAGCCATGCTTCATTTTACAAAGCGGAGCGACTTGCACGTCAGGCAGACGAGGCCACAAATAATGAACAAGCTATGGCGGCCCCCGTGCCGGAAATACATATACACAAGAAATGTTTATAACATGTGCATAATAGTGTATAACAAATTACCTCATGATATAAGGGTGTTAGAGGGTAGACTCTTTAAAACTGAATTATTGAAATGGCTGCTTGAAAATCCTTTCTATAGTGTGAAGGAGTATAATGAACATTCACATTAGCATTAAAATTGACATTATTTTAATTTATATTCTATGTAGGTACCTGACATTTTGTACGCCTTTTAACAGGCTGAATACTTTGACTTTAATATATTTTTAAGATCTTTTACATTATTCGATACAGTATTCTGACAAATAAAGTATTTTGATTTGATTTGATTGATTTGTAGATACTTTTCTCGTATCTGCGCCAGGTGTTATTATCGTTTCATCATTATCAGTTTTAAACAATTACTAAGTAGAAATTTCGGTTTAGGTCTTTGAGTAGGTACATGCAGCGATTTTGAAACGGAATCGGACCGGACCTACAGAAATCAATTTGTAGCTAAATATGAGATTTGATTGATTACTCACTGATGAAACTCGGAAGTCCTGCGACTAGTTTGATGAAATAAAATCTATTATTCGGTTTTCTAGATTTCTATGGGTTCGGTTCACTTCCATTTCAAAATCGCTGCAGTGTAGGTAACTAAGGCGTAAATAGCACGTTACCATGCTAGTTAGTTCGGATGCCAAAATTATTATGACCGGACGTCCCTCCCAGCACTGTTGAAGGTCAGGGTTGATAGACAATTAAATATTTATCTTATCTTTAAATCTTATTAATTATCTCTACTCTATACAAGGTGTGCCTGAGGATATGCATTAACTTCGCCATAACACTTCTGTAGCTCTTACATAATATATTTGTCAATGGAAGTGATCCTCATAAACGCTTCGTTTTCCAGACACTTGCTATTTTATTTTATTTTGTCATACAATGAGTAAGGGTCTTTATTTATGCCCATAAGAAAACCTGAAACAAAACAATAACAAACTGTTTGCCTTTCGTTTGCGTATGTCATTAATAGTCTAGTCAGTCTAAACTCTCCTAAATCAAAGATTGGCTGGATGAGATCCCTTTGTACATATTTTAATGTTTTTTATTTTCTGTGTATTTTTTTGTGTACAATAAAGAGACTACAAACAAACAAACAAACTTATATCATGATAGTCGACTTCAAATTAATCAAAATGCGACGTTCAGCAGCAGCAGCTCGGATAAAGAGTATGGCATGCTAGGTTATTTAAGGCAAGGCATTTATTTTCTATGAAAATATGGAAAATGACTACTTCGATGTTCTGAGTACAGTGTCGAAGTTAATGCATAACCAAAGGAACACCTTGTGTAGGAAACGTCATTGTATAGCGCAAAAATATTCGGGACGTTATAAAGTCTGGGATCTTCAAAAAGGGTATATAAAGTCGTCAACATTATTATCCCCCCCCCCCCCCCTCCCTGCTCTCCCCCTTACCATCGGTTAGCCACTAACACGACAAGAAGTAAAAACGCTTGCTCAATAGGATGTCGGAAGGTCACTCAGTAGTTTCTAGTCTTTTTAAGATTTGTCAAGATTGAAACTTGGACTTTACACTACTTTATACTCGAAGTAAGAGATGGTACATCTCTATATTGTAGCCAAATAAAACACTTTCATATCTCGTATCACACATTCTAACAAAGATTTTACAAGAATAGACATTTGCCTCGCAAATTAATTGCGAATAATTCTAATAATTCTTACCATATAGTTATCAAATATTTCCGGATCTGAGTGTTTAAATTATTTTTTGTTAACTACGAAATGTTATGTGCCTAAGATTTTTAATAAAATTACTTTTTAGGACTTCACCAAGTATAATAAATTGATTAGACGCTGACATGATTTTAGCACCCGAGGTAAGTTCGATGTTACAATTATTAGTTTAGTTATGTTCTATGTGATTCGATCACAAATAGCGGATTAGGAGCGCATAGGGTGAATTTCAAAATGGATTTCGATTCTGAGGGGAATACAAAAGCCTTCAAACCAAATAAGTATATACGGATACTGATACTACTAGCGTAATCAATGCTTTAAAAAATATGGGGTTCCTCACTATAATATTACAGATAGCTCCCAAACAGAGAAAACCAGCACGCATGATCAAATCCACACGACTCTAAAACCAGCCTTAATACATCTCAGGAATGCGGCTGTCCCCTTCAAGACGATGGACTCTCCATCGTGAACTCTCCCATCTGCAGCGGGCTGGCTCTCTTCATGATCCTACTGGAAAGCTTCGTGAAGGGTCGCTGCGACATCGCGACTCCTTGTCAGCGAGTGGACTCCGTCAACGACGTGGAGTCGGAGTACGATTTCGTGGTCGTCGGCGCAGGCGCCGCGGGGGCGATAGTAGCCGGGAGGTTGAGTGAGGATGGAAAACATAATGTAGGTTTTGGTCGACTTTTTCGTCGTCATGGAATTTTGCTTGATTAAAACTAAACCTAAAACCTTGAAAAACTCATAGTGACCGGAAAAATAGAAGGGGAAGGCCTCGAGGACGCGTAGGCCGATGCGTTGGTCCGACCAAAACAGCACCACCCTTGCTCTACGGTTCACGATGCTATCGACACCGCCGGGGACAGAAATATATTGAGGACGATCATCCGCCAGAAGGTGGTCACGACCCTCGGCATTGAGGATTACGACGCGAGGCGGAGAAAAACTAAATCCCTAACTTGGCTTTTCTCTTCTTAAATGCCTCCCCTGTGTAAAAATGAGGCATTTAAGATTTCAAGTGTCTTGTATTAAAACTGCTGTCTTTAGATTTACTAAATTTTGCAGGTTTTATTATTAGAAGCAGGAGGGCCCGAGCCAATAGGAGCGCGCATACCATCGTTCTACAGAACGTTCTGGTCCAATAAGGAAGTGGACTGGAGATTCAGGACTGTGCCTGAGAACTATTGCCTGGACCAAGAAGGACTGGGCTGCTATTGGCCCAGAGGGAAAGTTGTTGGTGAGGATTATTTTATTTTTGTTTAAGGAGAGGCTGACGAGCAGACAGGCCACCTGATGGTAAGTAGTCGCTGCCCTTATGTAGGTACTGGTAATTTACGCTCTTTAGGTACCAAGACGACCTGAAGAAGGTTGCTGGCGATGGTTGGATGAAAAAAGCGGAGGACCGAGTAATGTGGCGCGCCCTGGGAGAGGCCTGTGTCCGGCAGTGGACAGACACGAGCTGATAGATAGATAGGTACCATTCAAACCGAACACACACAACAATTTCACATACTAGCATTGCATAGAATCTACCATCATACCGGAACAAAAAAGAGCATTTCCTTGGATTTTTTAAATTGGGACGACGACCGGTCGGTTGTCACTGGTTACCGCTGGTGAAGGTGACGTGAAGGTGAAGAAGCATCTACGTGAGCTTCAGACCTA
The DNA here is from genome assembly GCA_947369225.1 of Hofmannophila pseudospretella. Taxonomy (NCBI): domain Eukaryota; kingdom Metazoa; phylum Arthropoda; class Insecta; order Lepidoptera; family Oecophoridae; genus Hofmannophila; species Hofmannophila pseudospretella. Next base: position 5,648,546 of record OX376331.1, read on the forward strand.
AAACTGACGAGAGGCGGCGCAGGATAGAGAGAAAGATGGTGCTCTTTGATATGGTAGCGGAGGCCCACTTCATCACTTCGGTTCGCTACGGCAGCGAAGTAAGACTTCCAAAGGAACTAGGTACTGAGAACAATCCTGAAATTCTTGTCTAGACCAAAGAAATAGCGTATACTTAGTCTAGTAATGTCTTAAAGTTTAAAATATTTGAAGAAAATTAATTTATTTCAATATGGGAATTATCGAATCCTTCATTCATGAAAAAAGTTTAGTGGCTGGCTCCTTCCGTCATGGAATCCTTAGAAAAACTACCTATATGGGGTAGGTATTCGAAATTCGATTTCAATATGGAAATTGCAGGATTCGAATATTGGAACGCTCGAAGTCCAGGATCCAAGTTTGAAATCAAGAGACAAAACTAACGAGACAAGTGTTCCAGGTGGCTCGAACCTCCTCAACGGTATGATGTATCACCGGGGCCACCCTGCCGACTACGAGGACTGGGTCCAGGCGGGCGCCACGGGCTGGTCCTGGGACGAGAACCTCAAGTACTTCGACATGACGGAGGGCAACAAGCAGATTGGTAGTGTCGTCAGCAGCAAGCATCATTCTGACTCCGGACCATTGCCTGTTCAACAGGTAGGAAACAAGAAATACCTCCTAATGGATGATGATTCGCCGTGTCCAGTGACTAAAACATTGCCTTTACCATCTAGTTACGTAAAAGTAGTAGGTAACTGTTAGGTAAACGGTGCCTCCACTTTTTACTTTCAAGGTTCTTTCCAGTTCTCTTTCTTATTCAACACAGGGTATCCTAGTGTGGGAGCCAGGGAAATCTTAGAAAATGTAAAAGATACTGTCTGCATGATATTTTTTCTGTATGAAAACATGGTATAGCAACTGGTACGTCGGCTAAAGAAGAACTCACTCAATCACTCATATCCATTTTCCAGTCACCAAAATTAGCAGAAATCTACCTACTTACTATGTTAATGTTACTATGTATAATAATTAATCGACATCGAGAGAAGTAAATTCTTCTAAAAAGTAGTAGTAAGTAGTAAAAGTTGAAGTAAATTCTTCTAATATAGTACCTAGAAGTAAGTACTTTCTCGCTGAAAATGCAAGCTCAAAAAAAATGTATGTACCTACACAACTGACCGGAATCGAACCAGAAAACTTCACGGAAAGGTCACGGAAGGACAGATAAGACGTGAACGTAACCGTTAACCAACGACTATTACGTGTATGTAATAAACAAATAAATATATTTATTTAACGACAACACTGTATGCAAATATTCAATGGAAGGTACAGTAAAATGTATACTACAATAGATTAGATATGCTGTAAGTAAGTAAGTAAAAGTAAAATACACTTTACTGCACAAATATAAAACAACAAACATGAGATAGAAAAGGAAATAGTGAAGTACAATTTAGGCGGCCTTATCGCTAAGTAATGTGATTTGGTGAAGTAGAATTGTGTGAGTAATATTGGTGTTTCTATTTGTAAAACTAAATGATTTGAATAATAATGTATAATATGTATCTACATAAAATAAAATAAGCACTGTCCACCGGCTAAAGACTTGACCAAGTCTAAACCACCCATAACTCCCTAAAGCTCTAAAGCTTATTAATCTGATACTTACAGATGCCTAAACATCATCATAGGCCTGATACGTCTATTGCAGACGATTTAAGCAGCGTCGCGAAGGCATCGCTTTTCGTGGCTAAATAACCCTATTCGGGAGCGGCACACACGTCCGCACGCGCGGCAAGCGAAATGATGAAAAAACAATACCTTTATTAATTCCTTAACAGTTCAGATACCAGCCACCATTTCTGTATGAGTTGCTGAACGCTGTCAACGAGACCGGCCTGCCAATCGTGACAGACATGAACGACCCGAGCACGCCTGAAGGATTCATGATCGCGCAGGCCATGTCCCAGTAAGATACTTTATTAACCGGTCATTTCATGGGTCTCCTTTTCAACGTGAATTGGCGGAATTATTGTGCCTTAAAACACAATACCAAAGGCCATTAATTTTTTTTTTTAAATAACTTTATTAAGCATTCAAAGCCGAGTCTCGCTTCATACAATCTCATCTGGGTCTAAAATAGCAACATTTACACTATTTTGTTTGGAAATTTCTATGAGCTCCAAATACATCCACGTAACTGTTACCGTTCCAGAGATCCCATCTGACATCAAACATACTCCAAAGACCTTGGAAACCCCTGATCCATTTTTTATTAGACATGGTTAAGAACACACTCGACTTTTTCTGTTAATTAAATAATAGAGATCTCTCTTAGAGATAAGTCACGCCCTTTGTGTTTCACATATTTTTTGTATAAGTTTGTATTATATATAATGTTTGTGTACAATAAAGAGTTAATTAATTATAATCCACGTCCAAATCAGATCATTGGTAATTGAGTTACCACAGACATAGAGACAGACATACGCGTCAAACTTATAACACCCCTACAACCCTTTCCTTGGTCGGGGGTTAAAAATACGAATTCTTTTGCTTTATCTTGCTATAGCTGTCGCGTTCCTTTTACAGTGACGGGCAGCGTGTCACGACAGCAAGAGCTTACCTGAAACCCAAGTCTGACCGCCCCAACTTGAGCTTGAAGACCAATGCCCTGGTGTCGAAGGTGCTGGTAAAAGGGGACCGGGCGACCGGTGTAGAGTACATCGACGAGAATGGCGACACTAAGACTGTACGGGCTTCTAAAGAGGTACCTTCCCTCATCAGCCTATTAAGGTCCCCAGTATTGGGACACAGGCCTCCCCTTTCACAAAGGGCCATGATCCGCCGAACGAGCCCAGTGCTAATTGGTGGATTTCGAAAACTTTTTTCCTCAGGCATACAGGTTTCCTCAAGATGTTTTCCTTCACCGTTAGAGCGGTCGGTAAATGTACATCAGATTCGTTTGGGTACAAAAGGTCCACTTCACAAAACGTCGATTTCCTAGTCCCAAAACGACCAGTTAGAGAGAGAGAGTCAGAATTTTTATTTGCAAGAATATTTTTATTTTATTTATTTTTACGGAACTTGATAGCTTTATACTTAAACATACACACATATATCACAAACATATACAGCCAATTATGAAGTACGACCTATTAAATTTTTTTTAAACCGAGGAAAGTGTTTAAAAAAAAGGTAGAGGAAGAAAGATAACAATATGCAAATTAACCGAATCCCAGTGGAATTGTCTGTCGCGTTGCTTATCTGTGAGGTTGAGTATATGTGAATGTAGTGTGTGTGGTATGGGCTCTGTGATCAGGAGATATTGTTGCGGGTGGACTCGCGAGCGACAGAAACGAAGAGGAACTGGTAAATGCGTTTAATATTTACAATAAATACAATTTTACACCATGCGATGACTCTGACACTGACAATACTACCTTTCTATAAAAAACAATTGCACCTGCGTCCCTGTCATTGGCCGCGCCACCAGCCAGTTGCCAACAGATATAATGGTTAGTGGCTGCTGTGACCGTCTAGTAGCGCTTGAGAAACGATTTATAAACTGATTGCACGTGAGAAAGAAGACGTCCGCGTCACTGAATCTCTTGTAATAAGTAGTTTAGTATTCTGTATAGGACAGAGTTTTGAGCAATATACAATTAAAAAATCATTTTATATAATATATACGCTACCGACGATGCTCTACAGAGTTACTTTACTGGTCAGTCTGTGTCAAAAATATGTCGCTTATTTCCCAGGTGATATTAAGTGCAGGTGCACTCAACAGTCCTCATATTCTCCTGCTATCCGGCATAGGGCCAAAAGATACGTTGGAAAAATTCAAGATTCCTGTCGTCGCAGACTTGCCAGTCGGCAAGAACCTGAGGAACCACGTCGGCTTGACCATGTACTATCTTGTCACCAAGTTGAATAACACGGAGGTTCTGGACTGGACTGTCTTCACGGAGTATATGCTGGGAAGGCGAGGGCCTATGACGTCGACTGCTATCACTCAGGTTTGTAGTAGAACGATGTCGTTCGATTATTGGTGTAATGAGTCTAGTTTCGAGTATTTTAAAACCAAATTACCGTATTTACCTGTCCTGCCCTACTTAGACCACAGTAGTATAGAAATTCAATAACAAAGAAACTCCTGATGATTTAATAATTTTTTTCGACCCTAAAACAATTCTAATAGAGTAGTCAATTTAATTAATTTATATTATCAATCACTCAATGTGTTACATCCTTGTGACGGCTTCCATGCTGACTTCAGTAATGGTCACTTGACCATTTTCCGTTTTTTGCGCAAGTTATTCTCGCTTTGATATTTTATAAGAATTACCATTCATGTGAGATTGAGCTCAGACGAGTCGTAAATAAAAATAATAGACCTCGGACTACACGCGTCCGATTCCAACTCCGGTACTGTTCGCTGCAACCAATCACATCCGTTCCACCCTCCCCCACTTGAAATCAGCGCTTTGTAATTGGATGGCTGGAACCGGACGCGTGTAGTCCGAGGCTAATTAAAACTTTACACGTTTGTAAATTCAACATTTTACTGTGACAAATTCCCTATGAAATAAGAACTACATAATGTTTCCTACAGTTGACAGGTCTCTTATACTCGAGCCTGGCAGACAAGAGCCGAGGGCAACCTGATGTCCAATTCTTTTTCAACGGTTTCTACGCTGAATGCTCCAAGTCCGGCATGATAGATGAACACGTCGGAGAAGGAGACTGCTATCTTAATGGACGAAATATTTCGTAAGTTTGTATTGGAACCATGGGGCCAAAGATAACACAAGAACGTTCACAAAATACACACAGAAACGATAAAAATCTCTGCACTAATGCAAGCATTTGCTGATCAGGTATGAAACTTAGCAGAACCCCCCGATCTGTGCCAGAACCTATTTGAAAGTAAGGCAAGTCCACGACGGATGAGTCAACTTTGTCCCGTAGTGTCAGCTGCACCAATTACCAGCACCATTAATGGTGCAGATGAAACTACTATGTATCGTTTGCACCATTCATTAAAATACAAGTTACGCCCCCGGGTATCTGCTAGTACCAATTACAATGGCTCAAAGACTAGGGCACAAGATTCCAGCGCAAGCCTCATCTTTGGACCACCGTGGTGGCACAGTGGTCCAAAGATGAGGCTTGCGCTGGTCCACATCACTCCTATCACAGGTATTTTAACCTAGTTGAGTGACTAATGAAGAGGGAATAGGTATCCCAAGAAATTGACAATGTAAAAAACATTCATCATAAGCAGCTCACTCTAGTCCACTGCTGGACATAGGCCTCTCCCAGGGCGCGCCATTGAGCCCGATCGTCGGCTCTTCTCATCCAGTCGCTATTACCAGTCACTTTGAAATTGTTGTTAAATGTTACCAATGTTTGTTTTATTAAAATAAATCATTTATTCCTCAGCGCAAACGCAGCACTGCTACTGCCTCGCAGCGTGGGTTACTTGACCCTGCAGTCGACGGACCCCCGCGACCCGCCGCTCTTCTACCCCGAATACTTCTCCCACCCCGAAGACATGATCATGATGAAGGATGGCGCCCGGTACTTGCAGAGGATATTTGAGACTGACGTTAGTTCTATTTTCCAGATAATTAGTTCAAGTCTTCTTCTTGTGGTGATCAACCTATTGTTAGAATCTTAAGGAGGGTACTGACCGGGAGCATTCTCGTGTAATGTAACAGCTCATCGCATTAGTACCGCGCCATGCTCGCCATCGAGCGCCTATTTGTTACATTACCTACGTGAGCATGCTGCCAATCAGTACCCTCCTGTAGAGTTGCAACTTACATACTTGTTTACCCGAAAACACACTTTATTTTGTCAGTCGATCGTTCGACAGCAGTTTTTAAGCCATGTCAGAAGACTACGGGCGGCCTGAATAAGTCTGACAATAGGTTGGCCATACGATAAACAAACAAACCCAAAAACACATAAGACCCATCAACTTTTTATTTCGATTGCTCATACACTTTTTCTTTCATTTCTTCATGATTTCTAGTTTCACTAGCTTGCGTTCTGTAGTTTATAGGTTGCAGTAACGGCTATGTTACTGTCACTTCACTTTTCCAGATAATGAAAAACAAATATGGCGTAAAACTGGACCCCGAATACTCGTCACGGTGCAACAACTCTGAAGAGTGGACCGACCAGTGGATCGAGTGCATGACTCGTCTCCACACGGATCCTCAGAACCACCAGCTCGGGACCGCTGCCATGGGGCTTGTCCTCGACCCTCAACTTAGGGTGTATAATGTTAAAGGTATGTTACACTACAATACCCACGTTTGTATCGTGCTGAAGGGAGATCGGGCAGAATCTGTACGTCCATCTAAATCCAAATCTAGCTTCCAAATCCAGCTTCTGCCCCTCAGCTTTCGACCATTTGCCTGATCCCATGCTATCAACCTGGTTTCTCTTGTGGTGCATTATTTTTATGAACAGTTTTGAATCCAGTTCAGGACATTATCCAACCCATCATGTTCCTTGTCTTCGTATCACACACACACCCAAAATTTTGAAATACCATGCATGACATTTTACAAATTTTCTAAAAATTCTATTGAGGAAATGTGTTCAAACTGAATGAATAGAATAGAATAGAATCATATTTATTGCCAAATACATTATAAAATATTTAAAAAAAACATTAAAATGTAATGTAGATGCAGATACTTATCACGCAATCTATGCATAGGGGGGGGGGGGGGGGGGGGGGTCAGCAAATGCTGACATAATCGGGTACCAATTATGCAGCGCTGTTTTTCATTTCACCCCTTATCCTAAGCTGTTAGTGGGAGCGATAGAGTAGTGGGTAAAAAAATTAAAATTGAATGTGTTCCTAGGGCTCCGTGTAATTGACGCATCGGCCATGCCGACGCAGCCGACGGGGAATCCTCAAGCGGCCATCATGATGGTGGCAGAGAGGGGCGCGGTACTGATCAAACACGACTGGGCTTGATTTTGACCAAAGAGTTAGTTTAGTGGACCTATTTAAAATACGAAGGTTATCAGTTCAGTGATTTAGTGACAGAAAACCAATTTGATGATTTTGATGTTAATTTTTCAAACATGACAGATACATTATATCTCTACCTACTAACTCAGACTGAGTTAGTAGGTAGAGATATAATGTATCTGAGTTGAAAAACGTCACACGTTAAAATGTATTCATCTAGTCAAGTCTAAAAGAGGCCTATCTATACCCAACAGTGGGCGGAGATCGACTAAAAATAATGATGTTGGTTCGCGTCGCTCCATTATATCGGATAATTATCAAGTTTAACACCTTGACATTCCCCATACAAAATTGTTTGACAACTTCACAAGTCCAACTAATTTAAATCTATTGTTTTGTGACCCAACAAAGGAAGGCATGGACTCTTTGGATAGGCACTTGGTGTCCCCAATGTGGCTGCACTGATAAATCTTTGATAATGTATGGAACTACAAAATAAAAAGTTAATTGAACTTGGGTTAGATCGCAAAAATAATTGACTGAGAATCATTACTCTAGTCGTTTCACTTGAATTTGTCACTAGACCCTGGGCTTAGCTAGGTAGAAAACAGTATTGTATCATCGACGTAGTATGAACGTTAATCATTATTATGTAACCCATATATATTAATCGTATATCAATAGATAACAAAATACCATTTAAAAACCAAAATACACGTATTAATTTACAATTCGGAAGTTTATTATATGATAAAAGCAACAATTTTCTATATATGAACAGACTTTTTCATTTGAAGAAAAGCACATCAGTAGGTCTTGGTATTTTGTTACAACCTCTAGCTATTATATCCCAGTGTATTATACCAAAACGAGTTATATAATCTAAGAGAGCGTTCCATAACCAGTTCAATTAATTCACGTTGACAATTATCCGTGTTCCATTACAGCGTTAACAGCTGAAAATTTATCAAGCTGTCAACGTGAATAATTTCAACTGGTTTTAGAACGCACTCTTAAATATAGTTCTAGATAGATAGGTGTATTAGATTTATTCTGTGTTTAACTGTCTGCTTATAACAGTGATGAAGCGATCTTTTTGTCCAATCTGTTCTATCATGCATGGAACTGAACTAATGACAAAGCTAACTGAAAGAGTTTCCCTAAAAGTACAAACTATTAGATAGTTTTTAAATTCTACTCTTCTGTATGGCGTATCGTACGGCAGTGACATTTCTGTGAATCCTGTACTGTGTATTATAAGAATAGGAGCAAATTATACTTATCAATCCACCTGTATTAAACATATAAAGTGTGTAATCTATTGTGATATTAGTGTATACTATAAAATAATCGTTAATTCATCAACAAAGTTGAATAATATAACTGCTTTGAATGGTAGAGTTTTATTTGAAACTACTTGTAATTGGTAGGTAAAGCCCGACCAGAAAAAACACTTATTATAGGTCGCCTGTCCCCCGCCTGCGGGACGTCACGAGGGAGAGCCTGCGGCCCCACCTCCCGCCCCGCGCCCCTCTTGTCGCGCAGGCGACCCCAAAGTTAAGCGATTTACCTATAGCTTGTGTTTCCTCTATGGTTATAGATTGTACTTTGATGCGGAATATTATGTCTGCCTACTAATTATTTTTTCATAGCAAACTTCATAACGCAGATTTTAAATGGCACCCTTTTGGTAATGTTCACGGTTTAACCTCTTGTAGGTCCGGAATCGACTTACCCATAATAAATATTAACAAAGTATCTGGTGCTGATCCATTATCCGTATATTATACGACGCGCACGTGATGCGATGATTAAGGATAAAATTAGACTGCTCAATTATAATGAGATGACATGACAGATTAATCTGTCAACACTTAAAAGCATTAGATCATTATTAAATAAATTGGCGCCGCTAACCTTGAGGATTTTGGTGGAGTTACACATATACCGGTAATTACGCTGAATCTCTTACCTTTCAAGCAGGAAATCAGGAATGCAGCAGCAGCTTCTTCTTCTTCTAAGTCGTGTTCCTCATTACTGAGGGTCGTGATCATTCTAAGGAATTAATCATATAGAACGACTCTCGTGGCAGATTTAATGGGGTGGTTTGCCATTGCCTTCCCCATTTCACACACTGGTTATCTCAGTATGCAGGTTTCCTCACGATGTTTTCTTTCACCGTCAGAGCAGTCGGTAAGTCTTTCGAAAAAACCGAAAAACTCATTGGTACATGTCATTGCCTGGTTTCGAACTCGGACCTCCCGCACGGGAGTCCGACGTCCTAGCCACGACGCCACCGACGCCTCAGTTTGCTGCAGTAATAGGTAATAAAATGGCACCTGACAGACGTCATTTGTTGGATGCGTCATTTTTCCAATAAGGTCTTATAAGATGTATAGGTTAAATCCGAAAAATGTTAGAAAGATAAAACAAAAAACGAAGTCATACATAATTTATACATAAACGAAAAACTAATAAATACATACATACATGATTACATAACCAATACGCACGCTTGGTGTTTCGCTAATACATATGAAACACTTTGAACTTACGCTACACAATTCATAATTCAGAACAATCGTTTCGTCATATCAACTTAAAATATTTCATATAATTCAAAACAAAGGTTAGTTTTAAAATTCAAGGAATGATTTTTCATAATGCTATCAATAAATCACCCCAGAGTTGAGAATAAAAACATATAGACAAAAAAATTACAATTTTTCGTCCGTAAGTATTAATAAATAAGTAAAATGTAACTAAAACGTGCCCTGCAAACATATGTAGGTGCCATAAAATGGAATTATAATTTGAAATGCATGATAAAACTCATATAAATGCAATGATACAATTACATATTTTATTTAGCACCGGAGTGTTAAGAGATTATTCAGAAATTCATATCAAACTAACTTACCTATGTATACCTGATTATCTTACCAATAATATATTAGTTTGGCAAATATAAAATCTACAAAGCTTTTTAAGGTTAATTCGCTTCGTCTTCTACTTTAATATCATAAAATATACGTGCACAAAATCCATCTACAACCAGACTTAGGTAGTTATAATTTTAATAGCATAGCATACATTTGTCATTTACTCTTACTGGGGAGGTAGGGGTACCTGCTGAATCGGGATGTCACGGCTATACAGTGCACGTCAATCTTTTTTGCGGATCTGAATGTAGGAACAAGTCCCGTCGCAGCACGTTTTAGGTGTCAGCGTGGCCGTAGAAGAGCGAGGGAGCGGGGCATGTCCTCCGCGCACCGCACGGCTGCCCGTACTCATCCCTGTCTTCTATACCCCGCTGACATCTAAAAACACGTACGGCGACGGGACTAGTGCCTATATTCAGATTCGCCAAAATTTTGACGCGCTCTGTATAAGATAACGGAGTCTACACATTATTTTGTGAGTAGAAGACGAGAACAAATTTAAAATGGCCACAGCTTACTGCTCATCCTTATCCTTGGCTCCATGCTTCAGTATGCGTGTGAACTCCACGTAGTCAAACAGACCGCCGCGGATGGGAGCCTCCCGGAGCATCTCATCGACGTCGTCATCGGTGAACCTGTCTCCCATCGTGGTCAACAGCTCCCGAAGACGCTCCTCGTTGATCACGCCGTTGTTCTCTTCATCGAAGCATCTGTGTGGGATGTTTAATTTTTTTATTTATTTTACAGCCCCTTTCAGATATTATTTACTTACATACCAAATAGTATATGTAAATACATATTCTACAGTAACTAGAAAGTGCCTGTATCTGTGTACCTCCAGGCAAAGGCCTCCCCCAGTCTTCTCCATTCTTCCCTTTCCAATCCATCAGGGATGTTTAATTATAACATAGTAAATTATGTATTTTGTTTTATGAACTTGTAGTAAAATCTTAGTAATTAATAAATTAACGAAAATCTGATTGGGGCTTTGGGAATATTTGAAGGGTACAGGGGTAGGAAGGGGGTAAGTTATTTATAACCGAAATAGTTTTAATACATTCTCGAGGTACAAAAAATGAATGGCAAGGTAATGTCATTTTTGAAGAAAAACCTTGATCTAGCTGTATCATAAATTCAGAGATATGCTTGTGTTGCTCAATCAGCTAGATCATGAGAAGTTATGCAAGTATCAATTTAGAAAGGGGTAATCAATTTTCTTTGCCATTGTGCCACATGACAAGATAACTAAACAAAAATATTGTCACTGAAAATACACCGAGGATAATATCGCGGCACTACGTGCACTTTAAGACCTTCGTGGCACTTATCCGGACCGAAACATTGGAGGTGTTCACCAAAGTGGTCTTCTGGCAAAAAGGTCGGTATGTCGTCGCTTTCGAGGAAGGCTACGAGATACAGGCACAGCATTAGCGCAAAGAAGCATTGAACAATAGATTAGTTTTTATTTTATATTCTGTATGTTTATTTATTTATTTTTATTTTTTATGAACACAATCTTTACAACTTACAGTATGTTTATGTTAATCTGTAAGATATGACTATGGGCCTGGTTGCCTGTTAATAAACCGCATGAAATAATGCAATCATTGTTCATTCAATAATCAAAGGAGTCTGAACTAATTACCAAGAAAGTGTCCAAGTAACATAATATCAACTCACCCAAAAGCATTTTTGATGACATCTTCAGGGTCTGTTCCCTGCAGCCTCTCTCCGAACAGTGTCAGAAACATGGTGAAGTTGATGGGGCCTGGAGCCTCGTTCATCATGCCTTCTAGGTAGTCCTCGGTTGGATTTTTACCTGAAAATCGGCAATTTAACTTTCAAATTGGAAAAATATTTCAATATACTGAAATATGTTAGATTTTTTTTTAAATTAGTAATTTTTCAATATAAAAAACAAAGCAATGATTTTCTAAATTAGTAACCACAAACACTTACCAGCTATGATTAAGTGGCATTAATTACTAAAAATATGTTTGTATTGAATAAAAACATTGTTAATTAGCCACATCATTAATCAGATAATGCCATGTATGAGTTTTCTGGTTTTTTTAAGACTTATGTACATTTACCTACTGCTCTAACAGTGAAGGAAAACATCTGAGGAAACCTACACACTGAGACATCCAGTGTGTGAAATGGGGAATAGCAAACCACCCTATTAAATCTACCAAGAGAGTCTTTCTATGTGGTGAATTCTATAATTATCACCCTCAACAATGCGGAATACAACTTAGAAGAAAACCTTCTTTTCTTCTAAGTTGTATTCCGCATTGTTGAGGGTGATAATTATAGAATTCACCACATAGAAAGACTCTCTTGGTAGATTTAATAGGGTGGTTTGCTATTCCCATATTTGTATTGCTATATATATAATATCAAATAAGTACATATACAAAATCAGTACTCGTAACAACTTACCAAGAGAAGCCAGCATATCGTGCAGGTCATCCTTATCAACAAAACCATCCCGGTTCTGATCAATCATGTTGAATGCCTCTTTGAACTCAGCTATCTGTGCCTGGTCAAACATCGCAAATACATTGGAGGTGGCGCGCTGGGCACGCTTCTTGTTGGTGCCACGGCGACCGGCTGTCTTACGGGACGACATTCTGGTTTTATCTGTGGTGAAATGGAAAATTGACTTGTTAAATTCATTTCAGTTTCAGGATTACATTTGCAGTAGAATACTACTGCAAATGTAATCCTTACCATTCCACTACCATGTATACTGTAATCACAACACTAAAATACAAATTAGTTTGCATGACAGTCATACCTGGGAGTTAACAAAGAACAATTTTGAGATAATGTTGAATATACGATACTCTCTTGTGGTCTCAAAGTAACAATGTCTTGTACATGGAACCCACCTCTTGAAAGTTTATAAATAAAACCTAACGAAGCACAGATGGTGTCACTCAACTTTTCGTCACCTTACTAACAAGAAAGTGACTCATACGGATTGGCAAACCTTCGCTTTTCAATTTATAAGCTAACTAGGGCACAACACTGGAAATTCCATAAATGGTAGTGCATTTTATTCATGCCCACATGTGTGAACTAATGAAAAGACTAAGGATATTGTGCAAAAAGAAGAATATCACTTACGTATTTAATGAATATTCACCAACTTTATCAACGGCTTTTAACCGAAACTCTTGGCAAACTCAATATTTTTCCGTTTTCGTTTCGAGTTGTCCAGTGAGGTGAGTAATTTTTTGTTAACGTCATATACATATAGTGCTGCCAACTCGAAAATTAATATTGTACAAATAATTTTAAAATACGAATGAGGCGATGCCAGATGTATGAGAAAGCGAAACTGGTTTAGCGATAGTTAACTAGGAGAGTGTTCCATAACCCGTTGAAATAATTCACGTTGACAATTGTGCATCTTCCATTACCGTGTTACAACTGAAAATTTATCAAATTTGTTCAAACATGTAATGGAACGTGTACAGTTATCAACGTGAATAATTTCAACTGGTTTTGGAACGCACTCCTAGTTAGTCATGTTCTATAAAGGTGTAAAGGGCGGGAGATACAAAATAAAAAAAGGAATGAAGGAAGCAAGGAAAGAAGGAAGGAAGGGTTTTATTTAGGCTTGGACTACATGGCGCCGGTTCCAGCGCTGGTTCGGTTCGCTGCAGTCAATCACAAGCGTACCGCGGAGTTCCGCCCTCCCCCCACTTGAAGTCAGCGCCTCGTGATTGGTTATGGCTGCAGCGAACCGAACCGGCGCTGTAACCGACGCATGTAGTCCCAGCATTGCCTAGTAGCCAGGTCCAGAAATTAAAAAACCGTTTCAGCTGATTTTGACATATTTGTTTGTTTGACATTTTGAAAATCGGAAAAATTCCATTTTGGGAAAAGGTCGCCGTTTTCAAAATGCCAAAAAATCTTTTCAAGCGATAGTTTTTATTTTTGGTTTTAGTAATAAAAACAATTCAATGCAAATATTCGAAATTAATCGTTTGCAACCAGTAAGTATGAAAAAAATGACTATGTTGTGTTGTGAAATGTCGTGTTTCTCATTGCGTTATTACGTGATAGTTTCAGATGCTAAGCCAAGGAAAGATAGCTCTAGCCTCTGGCGTGTTCCGCGCACTCAGCACATCGGCCAGCTTGTGTGCGAACCACTATGACGTCCTCGGAGTCACGCCGAAGGCCACGCAAGGCGACATCAAGTCTGCGTATTATAAACTATCCAAAGTGTACCATCCAGACAAATCCAGTGTGAGTAATTTAGTCAGTTATATAAAACATGAATTACAGAGTAATGTAAGTGTTTTGGAAAGGGTAATTATTACCTGCCAAAATGTAAAATTGTATACATCGGTTTTGGAACCAGCACTATTTCAACTGTCAAGCAATTAGTACCTATCCTTTATTGGGTAATTATTATATGTTTTGGAACAATTCCTAAAATAACGAAGAAGTTATTTTAGTCTATAGATAGAGAATACCCTGTCCGGTTTATCACAAAAATTATATAAGTCTGTACAAAATAATAGTACAGGTAGCCAATAAACAGCTGTGTAATTTAATTTACACCAATCTGTCATAGGTTTAACAAGGCAGTTGGTGAGGATACTTTATATTTTTCTATATCTATGGTCTACCTCATGTTTTCTATATATTATATCCCCCCTTGTGCAAAGGGGGCCAGTGCCCCAATAGTGGGGTTGTTAATATGAGAGACGGAGAGAGACCTATCTATAAATCAAATTATCAATGATGTCTCAAGCTCAATTTCTAAATTCAACTTTTAGGAATTTGGAATGTGCAAGTATTCTCACATTCATTCATTTGGAATTTGCAAGTATTCTCACATTCATTCATTTGGAATGTGCAAGTATTCTCACATTCATTCTTTACCATTTTCTTGAAACTGTAAACAACAAAAAATCTTTCCAGGATGAAGCATCAGCAAAAAAATTTAGAGCTTTAACTGAAGCCTACGAAGTATTAGGAAACATCCAACTCAAGAAAATGTATGATAAAGGTATCTTAAATAATTTATACAGAAAATTCATATCATTATTCACCCTTCCAAGTGGATTTATTACAATAAATTTCTTAAAAATTTAATGTTAAGGCGGTATTCATTAGGCAACATTTGTTAATAAACTGTTTATGACCTGTTTATTAACAAGTTTACCGTAAACGCTGTTTCTGAAACTTAACAGTCCACACTTGTCAGTTGTTGCTAGGATGTCGCCCGAGGAGGTAGTGATGCTCTGTGCTGCTTTCATAACAATTCAGAGTGCTACTAGAAAAAAAAAGACGAAAAGGTGGTGGATTCTGCAGCAATGTCGACCCAAGCATCATTTTTTTTAAATTTATCTTTATAATCTTTATTTGAAGCATCCCAAAGTATATTATGCTGTTGATAAAGCTCTATGAGCATCGTAACCTGGTTGTTGGACCACACTACTTCCATGTTTTAAACTCGCGCAACACACGTCCACACCTGTTGATTTTTGCTTATAAACTAGATGTTTCGTCTTGCTCTCCACTTGAAGTGGGAAACACGGCAACATGTTTAATAAACAATGTTTCATCACCTTTGTTTATAAACTGTTTACAGAGATGATGAAACATTGTGAATAAACACTGTTTATAAACAGTGTTTATTCACAAATGTTGCCTAATGAATACCCGGCTTGAACTTCTTTGTTGTTTATTAGCTGAGCTTCATCTTTATTTATCTCCTCCACAGTCAAGTACCTGAAACCTGAAATAAATTATCATGTTATATTTTATGTATTTTCTTCACAGATTTATACTTGTAGCTACAACTATATCACAAACTGAACAACTTTAACCGAGAAACTATACCAAGAAACCACATACAAATATTTTGGCTTCTCATTCAATCCATTTACATTTGCTGTGTGTGAGCTCTTAGAAAGGGATTTGGATATCTTCTTCTCTACAGTCTTAATACATTCGCATATCGCTATCAATAACTAAAGTCTCAAGACCCGAAGCCCTTTCTAAAACCTCACTCACTGTACAATATGCGCCAAATGTCTAGCTAGATCGTAGTAAAATATAGTGGCCATGGTGACACTGTGGGACAACAGCAGCGTCCACACAGAGCTATTTAGAAATTGGGGGTGTACTGTACCAAAAAAACAAACAGAAAATTAGATCCTCGATTTCCTTGCAGGTCCATGTACCAATAAGTTTTTCGTATTTTTCGAAGACTTACGTACATTTACCGACTGCTCTAACGGTGAAGGAAAACATCGTGAGGAAACCTGCACACTGAGATTAACCAGTGTGTAAAATGGGGTAGGCACAAAAGATCCTTAATGATCGACGTGCCGCTGGGATTATTCCCGGCCCCCAAATCATAAGATAAGATAAGATACATCCTTGCAGGTCTGATAGTAGGCCGTGAGAACGTATCGCGCATGGACTACGAACCGGAGCCCGAGCCAAAGGATCCTACACTCAAATTCTACAAGTCGCATGCGCAGCGACATGTCACGCCCACCATGGACGGACGGACACCCATATACAATTTTGATGCATGGTATGATATGAAATTTTTAACTAAATCGCGTCAGTATTTAATTTAAAAATGAGTACAAATCGTGTAAGTTTAAAATCCCATATATAAAATTAAAAGAAATGACAAATGTGACGGTCGTTCAACTACACATCCCATGCTTGTCACCAAGTACCCTGGACAACACATTACCCTAGTACATTGTCGCTTTAAGTTATTTGACACATTTATTTGAATGTTGAGAGATCATAACAAAAACTCATTGTGACAGGGTTCCACCGAGTATAGCTTGATGTGTCTTCCACTGTACAATCGAACACTATAACTCTACTGCCGTAAACATGGCCCTCTCGATGGCCTGTGAGACGCGAGGCAGTGTTCGTGATTGGATGAATGCCTACCTCTCACGCGCAGGCAACGCGCTCATCAGGAATTCGGGAGGGCCATGTTTATGGCGGTCCAGCTATAGCGCTTTATGGCGGGAAAACACGACCCGTACTTTTCACTAGCAGAATAAGTACAACCACTAAAGGCCGGTTTACATTTTGGTCAAGTACAGTCGCGAGTCAACTTGGCTTTCAAGCTGCCTTGCCATTGAATCCAAGTATTGCTTGACTGGCCAGACACTGGTCATTCTACTAGCCCCTATACTTGACTAAGTGTAAAACCGGGAATAAAGGCCGGGCGCCCATTTTTTGTAGACAGTCTTATAATGTAGTTCAATGTAGGTATAATCTATTAGATATTTTTATATTTACTTAACTGCGGGTTTTGACTATTATTCTCAACTTTGCACTTTGTGGTTTCTTAAAAAACTTGTTGACAACCATAGCAATCTATGGTGGGATCATTTCAACTCCCATTACAAGCCCAACTACCAGAAATACTTGTGCTCTCTGCCAAGTCTGGTCTGTATAAAATGATAGCATGAGATGGAGTGCTAAATAGAGACAGTGCTATACCAACCAACTGTCTGTTTTGCACGCCATCTCATGATAACAAGTTTTTTTTATCAGATATTTCATTATTTTCAGGTCAAAACACCATTACGGCAACTTATTTCATAGATCACAGTACGAGAAAGAATTGATCAGGAAAAAACGACAAAAACAAGCTGAAGCTATAAAAGCCAACAATCAGGAAGCCATGATATATCTCATTTTTGCATTAATTAGTTTCTTTTTCCTCTTTGTGGTTCATGGTAAAAAAGACTATGATGTGGACATGATAAGGAAAAAACAATATGAGAAATTAAAAGAACAGAACAATACTTCTAATGTACAAATTAGTGAACCGTGAAAGTAGAACAAATTGTTATACAAATCATCTACAAATAGTTACACTTATAGCTAAATTATTTGCATATAAAGTTGTGTTGGCTGCGAGCTAAGCAAGTTTCTATAGTTACATTAATTTAAAACTTCATAAAACGACACTTCAAAAAATCCCGCATTTTTAAATGTCTTGTAAATATTGTACATACCGCAAATACCTTTGAAGATGTAGATAAATTGTGATAAAGTTAAAATAAATAAAATGTGAGGCACAATATAACTACCTATTTATTTACGAGGTATTTTATGCCTTCATTTAATTAAAATAGATCACCAAGACGAAATAGAAAACAGTTTTAGAAATAAATTATTTATTTTCATTACATATTTATTTTTATTTATACCTAAACTTGTACACTATACATAAATTTAGAAAAATTTAAAAAACACTATTTAGGGCCAACGCTATACAAGGCGTGCGAAACGGCACAGGCCAGTCGATATCGATATACCTTGCTGGTTATCTGTAAAAACCTTTAATTGACTTACTGATGTTATTTAAGTTTCTATTTTGTAATTTAGTATTAGCTGTTGGTTCACTATTTTTCCACAACCAGAAAATGCGCATCATGCGCACGCCTGGCTCAGCATTGGCACTTTAAAAATCATACATAGGTACACTTTCACTCAGGTTTTCACTTCATACTTGACCCATACATGACTTGATACATACATACATAATGTATCTCATCTCATAATCACATAAAAATTAAAACCAGATATCAATCTACAATTGAAGATTCTTAGCATTTTTAAATTGGTGCATATTTTATGGTCTATACAGGTATTTTTATCTATTTGCTCTAAGATTTCATTTAATATTCTATTCCTATAACCTATTAATAGAATTTTAGACATCATCACATATTGCTGAAGCACCAACAAGCGGACATTATTTATATAAACACAGGTGGTTCACCATAGGACACAGTACCCTGCTCTGCTGTGTTCAGGTAACACCAGAAATGCCCATAGCATTTTTCGGGAAAGGACTTAATTACATTAAAACAGGTCTAAGTCAAGTCTAAGTACACCAATTCAGAAAAAAATATGAATTTCGAATAGCCGGGATTCCATACATCATTGCATTTTAATTATATTAACCTTATGCACAGGAAGTGTACCAAAGTAAATTGACTACATGATTATGCATTAGGTATAAATTATACTTAAACAATAAAATTTGTAAATCATATTTTTGCATTGACATTTTCAATTTAGACAAACATACGAAAATCATATAAAATAAAGGGTTCTCGATATTTCATGCCTTTTAAACCAAAAAATTATCAACATCAAATTATTAACATCAGTCAATCAAATAGTGTTGTCCTGACTTGTCCTTCTGTAATATTTTTTTTTCTAATGTTTACACAAAAAAAATATAAAAAATAAAAAGGTCCTATTTGCAGTAATGTAAATAAATTCAAAAATGGTTCCCATACATGCCTGGCATGGGCATGTTTAGTGGTCCAACAGGATATGGCATACTCGACATATTCTGAGACTGTCCATAACTCGGATATGGTAAATATGGTTTTGCTAAACCATTGCCATATGAATTCTGACTTCCAGTCCTGAGTAATTCACTCATTTTTTCTGCTTTGAACTTCCGTAGGTGCATAGTTTTGCGGACTGACTCAAAGTCTTCGAGGAATTTTTCAACATCTATCTTTCCTGAGAGAAAGTCCTGCGCAATGCTTTCTGATTGCTCCTCAGACTCTGCTGCAGCTGTTTGTAGGAGTGCTTGTGTTGTGTCCGGCGATATGCCTGCAGATTTTGTTTCTGAAATTTATGTGAGATTTATTAAATTGTTCTGGTTTATAATAACATAAATAATTAACATTTGAATTTAGTATCTTTATCCTTCTTGAAACCTGCTTTATCAAAAAATATTAATAGGGCGGACTGTCCTTTTTCATATGCAATGAATGCATTCGGTTAACATGTTGGTAGTTGTGTTTGTTTATACAAACAAAATAACTCTGATTACACACCATCCACTGAAAGATAAGATAACAAAACTTGTTTTGACCTTATGAGTTCCCAGTATTGTAATATTAAACTACAGCAAACAACAATGTTTCCAAATGCAGAGTTGGAGTGGGTTCCAAAACGAGTTGAAATTATTCACGTAGACAGCAGTACATGTTCCATTGCTTGTTTTGAATAAAAGTTTGATACATTTTCAGCTGTTAACAGTAATGGAACATGCACAGTTGACAACTTGAATTATTATTATTATATATTTATAGACAGGCAGCATATATGCTGATGTGTCAATGTCATAGTGTTGGAAAGTTATAAGTTCTTAGATTCATTCTATAGATTGCACAGATCACAGTTTTTACACGGTCAAAACTGTTATTTATTTCAACTGTTTATGGAACACTTTCTTTGTTCCTATACTTGTTAGGTTGTTGGGCTCCTGTTTCCGCATCGTAAGTAATCATTTATAAGTTCCTATACTTACTATATTCATCTAAAAGCTCCTGAATACGGCTACAAAGCTGTTCCCCCTCCTCAGATTTCTCCTGCAACTGAGATTTAAGCTTATCCAGCTCAGGCTCCTTGCTGAGGTTGAACTCTGCCAGTGATCTGTTACTGGCAATAATCATCTCCTTCTCCGTCTCCCAGTCTTTCACCTTTACAAAAGAATAGTAGGTATAGTACATAAGAAAAAAATTGAATGACATGCCTGGAGGAATTACTATACCGAGAATGTAGGCTTTCATAAGAAAAACATTGGATTGTTTTTTGAAGCAGAATTTATACAATTTTTATGGCTTTTATTATATTAAATTCCATAGGAGCAATCCAAGTGGCTCTTATAAATAGTACTTCTGCGTATGAGTCATACTCAACAATGTTATTGCAATAGTTATGAAGAGCATCAATTCCAAGAGTAGAATAAAATATTTAATGAATCAGTGAACTTGGAACAGGGTTCTAAACAGTAAATAAATAGCTTTTGTTTTGTTACCTACCTGTTTCACATCCTTGACCACTGTGTCGAACTTTGCATCATCGTTTAGCATTTCCTTCAGCTCGTCCGAGTTTAGGTGAGCTAGTAAGCCCATGGTAGCGGGGTAGTCAGGCTGTATCATTGTCGTTGTTTGAAATAGATTTAATTCTAAATGGGCACGCACTTCCTATCCTACAGCACAGCCTCCAGAAAAATGAATGAGTTTTTATTTTTCCTGCAAAATATTCAAAACGTCAGTCAGTGTTTTTTTAAAATTTAGGTTCCGTTCCATAACGTTTATTTTTAGAGAGCGTTCCATAACCAGTTGAAATAATTCACGTTGACAACTGTCAATGTTTCATTAAAACCAAGCTCAAAATTAGATCTAGGTTGATTTCGATACAAAATTGTTATTATTATTTTTGAGAGATTGTTTATAGTATGTTTTGCTTTATTATTGTTATAAATACTTCTTATATGATCCGATTAAGGCTCAGGAGGTTCATACCGCTATCAAAGGTCTTAAACAGAAAAAAAACCCGGCTCAGACGGAATTACCAACAAGGTTCTCAAATTGCTTCCTGCCCCCCTGATTTGCCTATTGGCATCTATTTTCAACACCGCAATGGCCAACTGCTCCATTCCAGACGCCCGGAAGGAAGCAGTTGTCATAGGTATTCCCAAACCAGGTAAACCGCGCTCCGAACCCACCAATTATCGCCCCATCAGTATCCTCAAGACAATGGGGAAAGTCTACGAACGACTTCTCAATAATCGCCTCCATGACATTGCCAGGTCCAAAGGCTTAATCCCTGACGTCCAGTTTGGTTTTTTTTTTCGGTCCATCAACCAGGTGGCAACCCGGCGCAGGTACGTAACCGGCGCTCAGCACCCTCGATGTGTTGGCGCAGCTACGGCTGGACGACGGCTAGCCGTAACCTGGGGGACAACTATAAAAACCTATAAAACAACAGGCGGTCTGCGTGCCATCCCCGCGCCGGCGGAGAGACGCTAGACGCCTCGACGTAAGCGCGGTGACTGCGAGTTGGCCACGAACCGCGAGCGGGTCACTAGCTTGTCCGGACGCGAGTTGATGCCGTTACGAAGTTGATTAGAGTACGTTGCAGTATGGAGTTTCATACAAAGAATACTAAACGGCTCGAGTTAAGGCGACGCTGATCAGGTGCTGGTGACATGTGTGCGATAACCTTTACTACGACGATTGATCAATAGGACATGTCAAAATTGGCCTGTGGCCAGAAAAAGACTACGCCAAAAGATCATGTAGTCAAACCATGTCAATCCATGGTAATGGATGGCGGATGCATTGGAGTAGTGCAAAATAATGGAAAATTTAGTTTAAAACTGCTTAAAAATAACTAATTTATATTCAAAACATCTAACAAACAGATGAAAGAATTAACTGACCTTCGTCCCGAACAAAAGTTTCCTACTATCTAGTCAGAAATGTTATTTCATGACTCGCTATACGATTTAGAATTTTTATACGACTTTTACTCGAAAATTGTCTCTGAAACCTTCGTGTATTTTAGGAATTTCGCTTTGTGTATTGTGTTATGGGTCGTGGGGTACCTATTGGTGTGTTGCGTAGTGTATAGGAGGTATGCAAGGCGACTGCCGACACGGACTCGAGGGGCTCTGAGAGCCAAGCGAGTACTGCTAGTTGTGGCCCACCCGGATGATGAGTGCATGTTCTTCGGGCCCACAATCTTCAGATTGTGCGAGCAGGGTGCTGATGTACATGTACTTTGCTTAACTAATGGTAAGAACAACAACACACATAAAAAATATATAAAACAATGTTCTCAACACAAGACAAACTGTTTTCTTTTTTTACCAATGAATTATAATCTGTGGTCTAGATCATCATAGTCCACTATTGTTTTACCAAGAGAAGACTGAAAAAACTTTATCGCTTATCTAATTTCTTGTATCTTGCAGGTAACTATGAAGGCAAGGGCCAAACTCGTCGAATAGAACTATGGCATGCATGCCAGGAGCTTGGCGTACCTGAGCAGAACGTTTGCCTCATCAGTGACTCTCGACTCCGTGATGACCCAAAGGCTCAGTGGCCCGTACCCGTCATAGCTAAACTGATACAGCACAGGCTGGAGTCTTTAGACATAGATACACTAGTAACATTTGATAGAGGAGGGGTATCTAGTCATCCGAACCATTCTGCTGTTTTTTACGCTGTAGCTTATATGTTTGTTGAGAAGTTAATGCCTAAAAGTTAGTAAAAACTGAATAATTTGCTTATTTATTCCATATTTAATACAAAACTGATATTTATCTCACCAATCCGAACATGAGTGTTAATGACATATTTTATTGTTTCAGGGTGTACTGTATATACTCTAGACTCTGTAAATATACTAAGAAAATATTTTGGTTTCCTAGACCTTCCACTTAGCTTTGTTTTGTCTTCCAAGAGGTAAGTAAAGATTCAGTCTTGATTGTGTATTACTATAATAAAATCTTTGTTCTCTAAATTATAGCTTCCTAATGCTCAACTCAAATATAAATCGAAATAAAATGTGAGATCTCTACAACAAACAATTCCCTTCTACATGTTGGTAGATACAGGGTGGAAACAATAAGTGATCTCACTCTATAATTCCTAAACTATGCAAGTTATTGTAAAACTTTTTACTGATGTTGAAACTACGTCACTAGCTTAATAAATTGATATTAATTATTATTAACTATCTGAAAAAAAAACGATGTGTCCAACATATTGATTTTTCCTGCTCCCATAGATTTCCTATGGAACTAAAGAGATGATTTGGAAAATTACTTCAAAAGATATTTTTTTAATTTAAAATTAGTAGTAGTTGTTCAATTCGTTCTAAAAGATCAGGCAAGGGTCAAAGACCATACAGCCATGTCTTCTTTCATCATTAAAAAGGTATTGAAATTTTGGCGGCATTTTTTTGATTTTTTTATAAAGTTTAAGGTATAAATTCATACAGCCATTTCAGTTTGTACTACTTTTTTAAAGTAGCGGAGTACAGTGGAAACACGTGTAGATAATAAATATTATCTATCACAATTATGGATAAAGATTCAATACTTATCTCGTACAATAGCATAAAATTTTCTTAAGTGCCTAACTGATAATAATATCTCGAGTGCCATGCCATAGTAAATGTATGGGAGTGGGATAAATCAAAATTTTGGTCTTATCCTGATTTTTTTTTCAGTTATTAATATCAATTTATTAAACTAGTGACGTAGTTTCAGCATCAGTAAAAAGTTTTACAATATCTTGTATAGTTCAGTAATTATAGAGTTAGATAACTTATCATTTCCACCCTGTATATCTTTCTTTGATGTGCTCCAACAGCCTGATAGGGTTTAGAACAGCCAATCTCTCTTCTCCAGGGCACGGAGTTTATATGTGACAGTGGCCATCTTACCATCAGGTGGATCATCTGCCTCTTTGCTTTTTACAGATATTTCCTCCGATGGACAGAAAGCCGGCGTATAGTGCGTGCAATGAAACGCCATCGCTCCCAAATGGTTTGGTTCCGACATCTGTATGTGATGTTCTCCCGCTACATGGTCATAAACACTTATAGAAGAATCAGCCTCACCGATATTGAACTAGAACTGGAGGTCGACGATTGAAAAGTTGCCTGAGAGATGTATGCTATCCCTTTTAGAACATTCCACATTTCAGGCTAGATGGTCCACGATGAACTGTCCACCTCGACTTTTATTTGCAACATGATTTTTAAATGTTTTGTCTCATATCAGTGGTTTGAAAACCGATGGTATATAAAAGAGATAGTTCTGTGGTTGTACAGTCAGCCTCTGGCTAAGGTATACCATCTGTCAAATTTCTACAATCTGAAATGAATCCGTTTGTGTATTTAAGTATATACCGACTAACCTAATTGCGTTGTCCTTTTGCGTTTAGTGAACTCAACAAACCGCGTCAAAATCAAATTCTTACCGATCAACTTAAAATTATCGCACTTGTGTCATTTTCAACCTCGACATTGGCAGAATCATCGATAAAACAATGGGGCCATATTAAACAAATTGGAATTGGAACCCTAATGGATTCTTTGCAACCACTTTAGCTAGAAGCAGACTGTACATACAGGTGTAATAGACCCAAGTAATTTTATGAAATACGTAATACTTTTTTACTGATTTAAAACGAGTTTCTTGGATAATTATTTAGTCGATACTGAGGGTCGATTTATATAAAAACGCGTACCGCCCGCCGCGCCCGGGCGCGTTTGTGCGTTGTTAAATAAATCGAGCCTAAGTAAATCCGAAAACAAGATAGAAATCCGATTCAAAAACAATTCATGTTCTTAATGTTTCATTGTCGTGAAATGTGATTGGTAACTTTTAAATGTTCAAATTAGATGTACTTTACATAGGTGGGAGAATACATTGTGTATAATCTAAGTATTAAATGCTGTTGTTCTTATGTAAAAGGTTGTTAAGTATCTATGTGTACTGATGAGCACAAAATTAAATCCTCCTCCATAAGTTGGTGCTTGGAGGTAGCAAGCGTCCGCCATCGCACAGGTGGAATTGTTTCCTTCGCGGGTTAAATTAGTAGCTGTGGAGCATTTTCGCAAATGAAGCCCAATGCTGAAAATGCGCCGTTAAAACGACACGTGCACCTGCATCACCAGCGCGAGCAGCTTCAGTTCTTACTGTATAACGCCAATTCTTTCCTTTTATGGACGCCTAGTATTTTCGACTTAGAAGCAGTATTTGAGATGTGATTTTTTTTTCGATTTCCTCGCATTATTTGAGAAAAGCACTATACAAGCATCGGCCGAAATAACCATTTTTGGCCTCTGCAGTAATGTACCATTAATTTCTGTTATCAGACCAATGTACAAGATATGTCAGAAATGTTTTCATACATTATTACTTACGAGTAAATTCCACATTGTTAGAAACAAAAAGATAGACTGTCTAATAATAATAAAAATAGGGATGTCCATAAGAGCCTTAACACATGGCGCATGCGGCGCTGCAGGGTTAGAATTCCTTCGTTCCGTATGGGCGCTTTACACACACGCCGCACGCGATGCGGCGCCCATACAAATCTAATCCTGCGGTGCGGCGCCATGTGTAAAGGCCCTTAGGACATTTTCACGTAGCTCTAACGGTTTGGTAGCTGTTCTTGGTGCCCCATGAAAACTTGCCAACCTGTATAATTAATAATAAAAGATCGCGGAACGCTCGACAAAATCGTTTTACAAACAACAGTGTACCTATTACTGTTCTCAAAATGATAAATATCATGGGATGGCGTGCCTAACAGAGACAGTGCCATCGAAGACTATTTTTTCTTGATCCATGACTATCGCGTTGATATAACGCTATCTGTTTAGCACGCCATAGCGTGATATCATTTCATCGTTTTGAAAACGGTAATAGATACCCAACCCAGGTTTTTGAACTTTGAAATCTACAAACAAATGACCGTCGTCGTCGTGGTATTACTAGGTATAGAAAAGTACACAATATTTAAGAACAGGAACTTATGTAAGAATTATTTAGTTTCGCCATAAGTCTGTGATATTTGGTTTCCGCTTTTGCTATAAAAGCTTCCAAGGCGATCATATTATCATTCTCTTTAGAATTTACTCCTCAAGCTACCTATGTATAATTATTTTTTTAAGATCAACTTTATAGCTTGTTATTTGATATAATTGTTATTTCTCACCCAATAAACCAATCTGGTTTACAATCAAATAAAATGCATTTTTATCACTAAGGGTCGATTTATATGAAAACGCCCAACCGCCAGCCGCGCGACGCGCTTCGTCAAAATACACGCGTTCTTATTACTCGATTTATATTAAACAGCGCGTGCGAACGGCGTCATCGTGCGGTTTCAAATAAATCGAGTAAGTTTTCATATTAAAACAGTGCTGCCAAGAAACCCTTTTAAGTAAGTAAGTAAGTAAGTAATACGTTTATTTCACACACAGCAATGACCGAAACAGTTATAATTATAATAAAATAATTATGTAGTCAAAGGTAAACATATCTAAATCATGTATGATGGTCTGCTGTTGTTGTGAAAAGGGCCTCAACTCAGCTTATTGCATTAACATTTCTAGATCTCTTATACTATAACAAACTACAAACGAAACAATTCATAACAGGTTAAATTATTTTATTTCTGTTGGCCTCAAAATACTCAATAGTACATTTTACAACAAATGTTATTTTATTACATTACTTATTACTTACAAGTCAATGCGAGAACTCTTCAAAATTTTAGCTAAACATTTAAAAATTGACAATTTTAGCGATCTATAAGTATGCTCTACGCTGCCACTACACTAAATACGTCAGTCTATTATGATTACATTTCTCTTTTACAAGACGATGCAAACAAAATAGTATTCGCCATAGTAGTGTAGTATCAGCCGTCAGCATACCTAATCAATAATCATTCAATTAAGTATGTAACGAGCTACTAACAATCTATAATACTGATTTAAATCCGGATGAATTCAAATATCATTTTCAATATAACTGAATAAAATTTATTATGAAAACATGCAATAGGTACTTCAATATTACATGCATTATTTATTACCTCTTAAACATCTAGGGACATCTCCGACTAATACGATGTTTCCAAAAATAAAAAGAATTCTTCAATTATGTACTTAATTTTATTTGGTAACTGCAACAAATAAGCTTTTAACAATATCAAAGCAAAATAAGCTTTAATTTTATTACTAAATTAGTAATAAAAGCATTGATTTTTTTTTATATAGGATAAACTACTGATGTTGAAAATATTAAGTGTGAAAATTCGGCCTAACTTTTTGTCCGACATAAGTAGATATACAAAATATTGTCATGGGTGAATCGGGAAGATTTTGATTCATATTCACAAATTTCTAAAAAAAACAATTCAAATTTAAGTACTTATATACCAGAAACGATAAAAAAATATAAAAAACAATATTGAAACACATAAGCTCTATGCGATGCTAAAAGCGGGTTGCCAACAATTTTCTAATTTCTAATAATAAAAGACTACTCTCAAATATATATATATATCACGCTGTATTTGATGTAAAACTTATTACAACGAGTAAAAAAAACTTAAAAATAAAGTGCGATTATTAAGAAGCATTAAGTACGCTGTCCAGAGCTCTCGAAACCATAATCATCTTGGAATTTTCTAAACCATTATTTCATATCATCATCATCATCAGCAGCCTATTCTAGTCCACTGCTGGACATAGGCCTCTCCCAGGGCGCGCCATTGAGCCCGATCTTCGGCTCTTCCCATCCAGTCGCTGCCAGCCACCTTGCGCAGATCGTCGCTCCATCTAGCATGGACGCCCGTCCCACACTACGTTTGCCCAAACGCGGTCTCCACTCCAGAACTCGTCTACCCCAGCGGTTGTCGGTTCTGCGACAGACGTGACCGGCCCACTGCCACTTCATTATTTCATATAATATTTTTAAATTCAGACTTCGAGGGCTCTAAACAGTTGAATGGAAAAATATAAATACACGGACACAGAAGTTATAGAATGGTTAAAATAATATAAGGAACGTTATGTTCCAACTTCATTGATGACGACGTGAATATTTGAATAAAAATAAAATACATTGCATTGTACTAATCATAATTAAACACATACTACTTTATACAAGGAAGTCGTAAACGGCTTACTGTGAATTTACCACTTCCATAAAAATAAAAATACCGATATTGTAGAGAACTGCGACAAAAGATGGTCAGTTCGGCCTTTTCTTACTAATCTTGTATTCACGACTTCTGGAATAACACAGAGAGCTATCTATAAATCGTAGGAGAAATTAAGTAGCAAATCAAACTAAAATGTTCATAAATTGTTACCATCGGTAAAGAATCTGGAATGTCACACAAATATTAAAAATACTGATTTGTTAAATAACAAAAACTTACAACAATAAAAATATACATGCAATCACTATAACCGGAGGTGTTGCAAATTGAACCTAAAGGCTCGATTTATATGGAAACGCCCAACCGCCCGCCGTACTACGCGCTGCGTCATCGCGCGGTTTCAAAGAAATTGAGTAATAAGAACCCGTGTATTTTGGTGAATGCGAGTCGCGCGGCGAGCGGTTGGGCGTTTTTAAATAAATCGAGCCATAGTCCGTTTGACGCAGAGTCGATAAATATTATAAAAATATGCAGCGACTGTTGCTTTATTGTAAAAATCTGCACCCTTCGTGAATTGTATCTATAGAGGAGAATATAGTCAACTCTCTTCAAACAGACTAATTAGGAACACTAAAATAAATATCCCAAAATGTCCTGCTATCACCAACAAAACCATAAATTAAGTGCGCCAATACACCGTGGTTATTTCAAACATTCACCTTTGCAACACCCCAATTTTATAAACCGAACTATCTTTTCACATATCTCGGTTCGAAGTTTTAAAATATATTGCGCCAATATATTTTTCCTTCTAGTAACATTCGTGCTCGAAGTAATTATCTGATACTATTGCGCAAAATACTTACAAGTGTACCATTAACTATTATACACAACAGCCGAAATCGCCCAGTCTAAATAAGATCCCAAGAGGAGTACGTACCACATAATTCTAACATATTGTCTTTAAAAAGTCATAAACCACAGGGAGATTCAATGGAATAGATTGTCGTCAATAGGAAACTCGGAATATGGCACAACAGCTCCCAACAATTGAATTTGAATAATAAATGCCACCCTTGTGCCTAATTCTTTCTTAGGGTCGATTTATATTAAGCGGTCAAACCGCCGCGGCGGCGCCGTTGTGCGCTAAAATACACGGTTTCTTATGTAACAATGCTCGCGTACTTCATAGAAATGTGCCGCCAAGACGACTCGACCGCTGAATATAAATCGTTCCTTACATACATATTATGCAAAGCAACGTCTTAATACCTTATGGCCAGCGTTATATCCTACATGCGTCCATTAATAAGCTTTAAATCCTCTGGAAACTTAATTTAGACTAGATATTTACCTAAACAGGTGTTTGTATTTTAAACAGCGTATTATTGTTAAAATTGGGCCTAAACTAGCTTTGTTGTTTACCGTCAATTCTCTTGCTAGTGAATCGTCCAAAAGAGTCGCCTTGAATTTTGTTTATTTAATTAATTAGATAACCACAAAACTACCTGTTAACCACTGACTACATCGACTTATTAGTTATTTATTTAAATAGTATCTATACCACATCTCAAGTACATTATTTCGCTAATGGTTTTATGCCCTCGCCTCAACTGAGATCACATTTCATTCAAAGGTAAAATCCATTAAAGAATGTACTTAATTAATTCTATAGAAAACAACGTGTTTGATTTGTAAGAGATAGGGCACTAGGGCACACATTCCATATTTGAAACTATTGCCATCTCATCAAATCATCCCATACATTTCACTAGCGATCCGCGCCAAGCATCACATTAGCTAAAACCGGAACAAAATCAGTTCAGCTGTATCCGTGAATAGGCTTCGCACAGACCAGGGACTTTGTGTTATACTATGAAGGGAAGCCTTATTTATCATTATTTTATCATACCTCGAATAAAATAATCGCTATAACAAATGTCTAAGACTGCCAGCAGTCAAATTTTATGCAATCTCATTTCGAGGCTAGGGCATCGAATGAGCGTGAGAACAATACGTCGAGCGCGGAATATTGCTATGAAAAAATAGTACCGAGATTATGTACTAAAAAACTTGAGTCGATTTTTTATATTGTCCTTTATACACGATCGTAAACTGACATCTTTTGTAAATAAAATATTGATTTCTAAAATAATTTCATTTATTAACATAATATAGCATCCACGCTCGACGAGTCACGCTTATTACAGGCAGGTTTACATTGGGATAGAGCCAAAGATTTTACACCAGTATAGTTACTTTGTTTAGTTACTTTTACTAATTTCAGTGCAGCTGGGTTTTCATATTCTAGGAGGCGATTCTGGCTCGCCCGACGTACAATATTCGAATACTGCGGTGTCTCGTTACGCTCATACTTATGTTCTTGTGTATGGGAGGGAAAGTGATAGGTAAGACTAATGTCGATTTCGGCATTTATATGTCGAGCTTTCCGAAATCGCTCGCCTGATGTTAGTTATACAACCACCGCTACCTAAATGCCTAAGGTTACCGCGTAGTATCCGTAAGGGTCAATTTATATGAAAACGCCTAACCGAGCAACGCGCTTCTGTCTACACCCTCGGGGATTATGGACGTGAGAGTTATGCTATGCTTATTACTCGATTTATATTAAACCACGAGTGCGAACCGCGTCATCGCGCGGTTACAAATGAATCGAGTATTAAAAACCAGTGTATTTTGGCGAAAGCGCGGCGGGCGGTTGGGCGTTTTCATATAAATCGATCCTAAGGGAATTGGTTCAAACATGGCACAAGCGTCATCGAATCGAATCCACATTTGGACCGTTGTGGTGAACCACTCCTGGGCACAGGCATATTAGTCTAGTGAAGAATACTTGAATTGTTTACAACATTAGCAATTTCTAAAACTCTATTCTATTTTAGAACAATGTCTCACTTGAGTTTAAGTTGTAATTTACAGAAGAAATATTTTTTTAAACATTGCTAATTATTGTGTTACTAATAACACCCGTTATATTTAAAAAAATATCACTTCTGTGAATTCTCCAAACTCAAACTCTGTCCTTCAAATCCCAATGTAAACCGTCCGCCCGCATGCCGCACCGAATGCCACACCGCGCCGCATGCCGCCCCGCACGACCCCTTACTCGTTGTCGGCGCGCATCCCGCGGACCTCCCCCTCGCGACGCAGCTTCTCCAGCTCCTCCTTGGTGCGGTCCTCGATCGCGCGGATGTCCGCCATCGTCATGCCGTACCAGTCGTCCATTGAGCAGAACACTTGTCTGGAACGGACATTGAGCAAGTAAGTTTATTTCACAAACAGATACCCAAAGATTTTGAAATTCACCCTGTGTAGATTGCTCGCTAGAGAAGTTTTATAAGGAAACCCTGTCTGCCAGTTCGCGCGTGCGATTTGAGCATTTTCCCATACATTATTAGGCTGGAACTGAAATGTCAAATGTATGAAAGTAAGTGACCTATGGGTCAACTTCGTGCTTCGCTGTCAGTGCTCACGTCATTGTTCTAGAGGAGAGGGCGCCGCTAGTCCGATTTCTATGCAGATACCGATGTAGTTGTATAATCCGCGCGCGTTCAGAATGGGATAGAACTGATCCGGAAGCAAATGATCCCTACAGCACAGGGCAACCTATTGTAGGTATCAACTGCAAATATTTCACCCAGCCTAAAAAACACTAGACACTAACTTTTGAAATTGAATAAACTCTGTTCGGATTTAGATTAAGATATTTAGATATTTTTAAATAAATTTACATTACATAGAACCTTGTCGAAGTGAATCGAAAATGACAGCTCTAGAGCGTAGTAGGGTTAGCAAAGAAGTTTATTATTATTTATTTATAAAAGGTTGCATCCCGTTCTGAACGCGCGCGGATTATAATAAGATATCTATGGAAGACCGCGTATAGATCTTTCATGCAAATTTTTACCAAAGCGCCTTTACACACGTTTTTTTATACGCGCCGCCGTAGACGCGCGTTTAATGCAACTAAAACGCAATGCAGTCGCAGACTGTTTACTTTTGCACAAACGCGCAGATTCGTCGACACAAACCACCCCAGCTATGACATCGCGTATCGATGAATAAAACGCATTGCTAACGCGCGTTTCTGACGATAAAATGCAAAGAATTTACTAAAACTACTTTTACGCGCAAGATGTCATCGCCCGCGACGTGCAAATGGAATCAATCCAGGTGTTCGTGGAGAGGTTGGCGCGATCTATGTATGATCGCGCGGACAACGGTCCCCACGAACACCTGCGGGACATCGCCCCCTTGCACGCGCGCCCTCCTGATGTGAACGCGTGGTACCCACTCCCGCGCGAGTTAGTGCGCCCCCAGTCGCCTCGTGGCGACAGGCTGGAGCGACGTGACGGCGAGCGGTGAGCGTAGCGTACAGACCCCCTCCCCCCTTTCCCTCAACTTCTATATATATAGCCATAAAGTCCGCTTCACATAGTGGCTCCAATTACCGGAGATGCTGTATCACTCCGAGCTTCTGCCCGGGCACGAGGTTCGCCTCAAGGCCCGCACTCCACTCACCCCCCTCAGGGTTCGAGTGACGACTCGCTTGCTTGCGCAAGAAACGCGCGTATAAAACTTTGATCATATGAAAACATAAATAACGCTAAACAAAATAAAATCGAGCAACATACCTATGGAATATGGTGAACAACCGCCGTTCTGATTTGTGGATGACACTTTCTACTTTACTCTGAAAAAGGAAAACGTCTAGATAAAAACAGAATAGGACATAAAACGCAAAGCGTTGCGTAGATGGAACCACTAGCACACTTCTTAAACAGAAAAACGAAACGAAGATATCACAAATTTCTCGTTATTTGGGTTAATTTACTTTAATTTCTCAAAGCTATAGTAAAATTGTGAAGATATCATGACATCATATGGCCATTTCAAAATAGCAAACCTAAAAAATCTGATAAGACAGCGTGGCGCGAGTCTGAAGGGTAAAAAAGTTTCATCTGTACCACCAGCACCACTTGAACTCGGCTTGAACTTGCTTGATGCCGTTCTTCCAGTTGGGCCCGACCAGCGGCCCGCGGCCGGTCTTCACTGGCTTGAACTTGGTGGGTCAGTCTCTGGCTTGTAATCCCTTACTTACTCCGCTGACTCAGCGACCCAAAATGGATCTTGACCTCCGCAACCAAGAGACGTCATTTCTCCCTGTCCAGCACAATCTCCTGCCAGTTGCTGACTTGTAATTCGCGCAGGTCCTTCTCCACCGCGTCTCTCCAGCAATACCGGGGGCAGCCGATCGTGCGAGACGTCCGCTCGGCAGCCCCATGTATACTCTCCACGCAGCCCGATCCTCTCCCATTCTCTGCACGTGTCCAAGCCAGCGGTGTCTTGTCTTATAATCCCTAAGAAAACAAAATAAATAAGAATGTCTCACCTGTAGTCCGAACCACTTGAACTCTGCAGTGACGAGCTTGTAGCAAGTCATGACGGGCTTGATGCCGTTCTTCCAGTTGGGCCCGACCAGCGGCCCGCGGCCGGTCTTCACTGACTTGAACTTGGTGGGGTCGGTCTCGGGCTTGTAGTCCGTGGCCTGCAGCGGGTCGTTGGCGATGTCGATTTGGACCACTTCGCGCATCTTTAACTTCTCAGGCGGTAGCTCGTGCACCTGAAATTATTTTTGTGACCATGTGTATAAAGTCCATTCGCTTAAATAAGCTCACTCTTTGAAAATGCCGTCCGCGCTCGCACCGCCGCCATCAAACGATGCCGCCGCGACAACAGAGTATACAGACTGCCGATTGCTTCCGTTTGTGTATTATTAAATTTCCTATTTTATATTTAAACATCCGCAGTCCCGCAATCAGTTTGGATGTACCGAGATTATTTGACGAATGGAATTTTCTCAAAGTTGCTAGGAAATGTGCTCAATACATTCGAATTTTGAGCCATGGAAGTACATACTTCCTGTCTCGAAGCCAAATACTATATTTTTTAAATTACGACAGTAATGAATTTTCATACAACATTGCCGGGCTAAGGCCAGGAATCCTCTCGTCTTATTTTTTACTTTTTAAAATTCGAATTTGTCGGTCGCGCGTCACCGCGCTGCCCCGATACGAGCACCTGCACCACCAACGCGAGCAGCTTCAGCTCCTACTGACAGCGCCACTTCTTTCCTTTTATGGACGCCTAGTACTTTCGACTTAAAAGCAGTATTTGTAATGTGATTTTTTTCGATTTATTTCTTTTATTTACTTATTTACACTTTAATGCACAAAATAAAAAGGTGTACATTAGGCGAGCTTAATGCCTTGCAGCACTTCCCGGCATTTGCGATTTCCCAGCATTATTTGAGAAAAGCACTACACAAGCATCGGCCGAAAAGCCATTTTAGTCCTTGGATCGTTAAAAGGCCTCGCCTAAGGCTCGACAATTTCAATATAATCCGCGGCCAATAATGGCTAAGTTCGTGGCCTCTGTAGTAATGTACTATTTTGTTATCGATTGTGGTTTCGTATTGACCAAATTACGAAAGAAGAGTAGGAAAACAATATTACGTACAGTATCCTCTACTAAATAACATGTCAGAGGACTAAACCAATTTGCCTCGGTCCTTGGTGCTAATCTAGTATACGAGACTTAGTTGCGACACTGTCATTATATCGTACTATTCGCTACCGTCATTGTTGTACCTACGTAATAATTGACTTCTAATTATAGTATCGCCCTACGTTAGTTAGTAATCTTTTAATAACGAGTGACTACAATATAATGGCGTCAATTCTGGGAAAGCAGCTAAATCTAAAGTTAAACCTAAATGAAACTGTCATGCTCACTCGTATGCTGGATCGGGTGAGTGAGGCTAATGTTTCATTTTGCGAATACCCCAGAATCGGTGCTAATGTAAAACCTAATATGAAGAATAAGATTATATAAAGATATTATAATATACCAAATATAACAGGATAGCCATTGATTAGGTGTCAGGAGCCAACAGTTTTTTTCAAGTTATAGTTATATGTATGTATCTACATTAGTCCAGTAGTTGTATAATTTGTATGGTATAAATAATATTTTATGTATTTGTTATAGCGATCTATATTTGTTATAGCCCACCATGACTTACGGTGCCGAAACATGGACGCTCACAAAAGAAGCTGTGCACAAATTAAGGGTTGCACAAAGGGCCATGGAACGTGCCATGTTAGGTATCACCCTAATGGACAAGATCCGCAACACAGCGATCCGACAACGAACTAAAGTCCTAGACGTGGGAAAGCGGGTTGCGACGCTAAAATGGCGATGGGCGGGACACTTGGTTAGACGTGGTGATGACCGGTGGACCAGAGCCCTCACTGAGTGGTGGCCAAGGTTAGGGAAAAGAGGAGTAGGTCGTCCAGCAGCCAGATGGGCGGATGATATCACCAAAGTCGCATCGAAGACCTGGATGCGACTAGCACAGGATCGTATAGGGTGGTACAAAAGAGAGGAGGCTTATACCCTGCAGTGGGACGACATGGGCTGATGATGATGATAGCGATCTTTCCTATAGGAAATACTCGTTCGCCAGTAAATTTAGAAGCCTGTAGCACCACAGATTACTTACAGCCTTCATTAGGATAATCGCAGTTGAGATTCAAACTAGCCACAATTAGCAATTTTTTCATCAACAAATTGCCACTTTTAACCGATCCATTCGCAAATTGATAATCTTCGTTCAATGCATATCTTGAGCTTCAGACATATTCAGGTTGATGAGTTTAACCAACCCTACATAAAAGTACTTGAAAAAGTGTGTCAATATTACATAAGAATTTTTAAAAAAATCAACCATTTGATCGTAAATTATAATGTTATCTATAGATCGGGAACAGCGTCGTAATCGTCATAGTCGTAACTTTGTATTCGGCCCTGATAATGGCATAGCTATCGGCTATCAGTGACTTAAGCGTGTATAAAGTTTACTTATCTTTAGTAATTCACCGTTACCGTACAATATTTAGACTGACATGATGTGTAATCAAAGTAAGTAAGTAATACGTTTATTTCACACACAGCAATGACCGAAACAGTTATAATTATAATAAAATAATTATGTAGTCAAAGGTAAACATATCTAAATCAAGTCTGATGGTCTGCTGTTCAATGACTTATGTATTTATTTTACAAGTGTAAAATAAATCCGATGATTGAAGTATCAAAAATTGAGTTTGGTGCAAAAACCTTTCGGATATTTAAACTTTTAATTATTTTATTAATGTCCCCACTGTTGGGGCACAGGCCTCCCCTTGCACAAGGGGGTACGGGCACCATGATCCACCGAGCGAGCCCAGTGCTGATTGGTGGATTTCACACGCCTTCGGAAACTTTTAATTTCCTCAGGCATGCAGGTTTCCTCACGATGTTTTCCTTCACCGTTAGAGCAGTCGGTAAATGTACGTAAGCCTTTGAAAAAATCTGGAAAACTCATTGGTACATGGCATTGCATGGTTTCGAACCCGGACCTCCCGCATGGGAATCCAGCGTCTTAGCCACTGGACCACCGACGCTCTATATCTTATATGGTAATAGTAACACAATTATTTAAATGTAGTGGTAGGATTAGCTCCCCAACAAGTGTAAATTATACATATCTAAAACTCCAAGGCTTTTCAGTTCATAAAGACGGTAGAATAATTTTATATTTAGTCAAGATAATGGTTATCAATTGAAATTATTTTACCGGTATTGTAACACGGTATTATTATGAGGAATATAATTATTTTTTAATTTATAGCTTAAACGTTACTACACATTATTTATTGAAGAACAGTTTTAGAGTGTGATAAGACCATTTATTTAATATTGTGAAGTTTTTTTTGGTGCACAAAATGTATTTACAATATACTCGTAGATAGATACGACCTATATTTGTTATGAAATCTACTTAGTATATAAAATCATATCGATGATTAGTAAATTATTCACTGACAAAATCAGCAAGCATACATGACGCCGTGGCTCACATTTTTTTAAATTTATCTTTCCTGCCCGCCGAGGAATAAACCACTGTCCATTTCGACCTCTTTAAGTTCGACATTACGAAGTCGACAATTTATGAAACTTACATTGTACTGATCGCCTCCGTCTGGTAAGTGGAGGGACTCTATGCAAATGACGAAGTTATCTTTCATGTATCCGGGGTTCTGAAAAAAAAACATTTTTTTCAAATATATTGTGTAACCCACTAAATCACATAATAGATAAGTATAGAAAGGAGTTTCAATAAAACCGATCGCCGCGTGAAGTATCTATCGCACACTCGCATGTAAGCAATGCGTCTATAGCCATGGACTTCACGAGGCTGGTTCCATTCTGTTACGGTTCGCTGCATCCAATCTCAAAGCGTTGATTTGAAGTGGAGGGAGAGCGGAGCGCAAGTGATTAGTTGCAGCGAACCGAATCGGAATGGAATCGGCCTCGTAAAGTCCGAGCCATACGCCATAGGCGGAAATGGCGGGATCTTCTTTATCGGTCTATCAGTAGGGGTCGCCGTGGAATATTACCCGTGGTCCCACAGAAATGACGAACTTTCCCGTTGTCCATGATTCATGCGGCGAATGATTTAGCTGATATTCTGTAGTTTACGAGTAGTCTGAGGCTGACTTTCCACCAAAGCTGTGCGAGGAAGCGAGGCGGTGAGCGAGGAAAAAATCCGCCAATGGGATAGCTCCATTTTAATCGTGACGTGATAATGAAGCGATCCTATTGGTGGATTTTTTCCTCGCTCACCGCTCCGCT
Organism: Hofmannophila pseudospretella; assembly: GCA_947369225.1. Lineage (NCBI taxonomy): Eukaryota > Metazoa > Arthropoda > Insecta > Lepidoptera > Oecophoridae > Hofmannophila > Hofmannophila pseudospretella. The sequence goes on from OX376331.1 coordinate 5,686,756, forward strand.
TCCTCGCACAGCTTTGGTGGAAAGCCACCCAGCTGTGGTGTGTGAGGGGTGCTACACACATACTCGGGTCGGCTTCAACTGTCAAATCAGTATGGCGTTTGATAGCTAAAGCCGAGCCGATTATGTGTGTAGCACGTTTGAGATTACATACCGTGAGCACAGTTCGACAGTAGGGGTACGCGTTCCACGCCTCTTCATGGATCTCCAGGGAGCCTTTGGGGGCCAAGAGCCGGATGAAGGCTGGTACCTTAGACGCCAGGTGGTAGATCTTGTAGGTGTATTGGCCCGATGAGTATTTACCACCTGTTAAAGCGGTTATAGTGATTGATTAAAATATATTAAGGTTTTGATGTAAAGATTTGTCTTTTCGGAGTATTGGTGAAGTTAATCTTCCCTTAAAACTTCATGCTTTAGCTTATATTTACGAAAGTCTCGAATTTACAATATTGCCTAAACAATTTTGAAATTAGAAAAAGTTGACTATCGCCATACAGAATAAGTAACCTTGATCTAAGCGACCGATTTGTAGTAGTCGAAATATTATTTTTTCCCTTTATTTTTTTTTAATTTTGGGAATGCTGTATTATTCATATTCATTCACTGAAAATATCATTAACACCTGATGAAACATTAACTTTAGGAGCATTTCTTGCAACTGGCCGACACTGAAGCTATTATTTATTCTGTAACTGAAGTGTACAACGCGTAGTTAAACCTATAATTTAAGAATTTCGAGATTCTATAACGAACCTTTGTCTAGTGCTTTATTTAGTAAGAGATGTTACAAGGTTAAATGGGGAAACTGATTCTGAAGACGCTTTTGCAACTGGCTGTGCAATCTTTGTCGTCAGAAAAGAGAGATACTAGGTTTTAATAGTTTCGCGTCTATTAAAAGGCAATTCGAAAGTGGTCATTATGGACCCAAACGATCATTTCACAGAATTAGGATTTAAAACGGGATTATTACAATCATTTATTATATGATATTGATCGTCTGAGGCCTGCCTGATACCGTTTCAGGAAAGTCGCCATAAGCAACTCGCTTTGCTGTCAAAATATTATATATACCCCTGGCGAACTTTATAGGACAATAATATAGTCGCTACAAGAGCGCGTTTTTATAATATTTAACAAATATCTATCAAGTCGTGTTCCTCATTGCTGAGGGTCGTGATCATTCTAAGGAATTAATCACATAGAACAGACTCTCGTGCCAGATTTAATGGGGTGGTATGCCATTGCCTTCCCCATTTCACTGGTTATCTCAGTGTGCAGGGTTCCTTACGATGTTTTCCTTCACCGTCAGAGCAATCGGTAAATGTACGTAAAGTCTTTCGAAAAAACCGAGAAACTCATTGGTACACCTGGTTTCGTACTCGGACCTCCCTTATGGGAGTCCGACGTCCTAGCCACCGCCACCGACGCTCTCAAAAACAGACATATTTTTTTTATAAATCCTAATTCTATAGGTAGTAACCACAAAGCTTCGAATGTACGTAATATCATTTCACGTTCGAGATTGGTTCGCATTTAAAGTGTTGTGGCTTCTCTCTTGGGACCAAACTACTCTACTTGGTACGCGGTGGGTGGGCTGATTGAATTCTATCGCTACTCGAAGTAGGCAGGTACTTAGACTATATATAAAACTTTTATGTATTCATTATTCCTTATTCGATCTAGCTAGATTTTCGTTCTAAGTGGTTATTTCCATGTACCGATCACGACATTCATCAAAGAGAAATACGACTAAGATGAAATGCTCCATTTTCGGCCTCATCGTCACTTCACCACATCACATCACATAATCAGTTGCAATTGAGCTCTAAACATGGGTTAGTCTTGATTAAAAACTATTCTCGTGTACAAATTACACATATTGAATTTAAAGTACCTATACCTTGTTCAATTTGGGATTATCCTTTAGAAGTTTGTTTGACGTATCATATAGGGATGACTATTCCGTGCTCGAATCATTACTGACTCGATTCTTTTAAAAATAGATTAACTATTTCGATTAATTTACATTCCATAAGCATAACTCTCACGTCCATAGTCCCCGAGGAGGTAGACAGTGGAACGATCTTCATCATAGGTAGTTCCAACTTTACGCCGTAAGATTTGGTGGACAAACGTGATAGGTGGCGAGCCTAATGCTGTTTACAGGGTAGAATAGTATCCACTAAGACCCCGATATCCGAAGTCGCCCTTTTATTTTTCATCATCACGATTACAAGAAATCGATTGGAGGTTTTTTACAATAATTTCGATTTCAATAAATCAATCTCTAGGCGATTCGACGAAGTATGTAACAGCGCAGTTATTGAAAAATATATAACCATCAATCTTATTTCAAAAAATATAGGTACATGAAATAATGTATAAATAGATAATAATTTTAATACAAAAATAGCATTTTTATATAGCCGTTTTCGGTAGCAAAATAGCAAGGTATAAGTAATCTGTGATAAATAAAATATATTCCCAAAAGTATTAAAAAGTAATTCTTTCCTTTATAGGTAGACTCGAAATGTGAAAAAAATTATTAACGGTACATAGTGTTAGTTCTAGATATGTTTAACAACGTGCAGTCTCAGCAGAGAAGAGAACCTTGCAGTCGACTATTTTTAGAACAATGGCTAGTCGGATCTCGAGACAGGCCCGTAATTAGAACTTTTCTAGAGGAACCCGGAATCAAACGGGACACGCCTTCTATTTTTATTCAATTTTGACCCAATTATAGAAGAAAAAGATGAATAAAAATTACATGCTGACTCAGAATTACAGTTCCAAAGCTACGATAGCATTCTACAAGATAGTAGATTTCACCTATCAGCTAAGTAACATTGATAATAGCTTATAGCAGCTTGAAGTTGTAAAGTTTAAGCTTATAAAGTTATAGTGTAGAGATGATCCAGGGTAGCTATTATGTACCGTTCTCAAAACCATGAAATTACTCGTATATCATGAGAAGGCATGCCAAATAGAGACAGTGCTATCGCATTGGTACAGCGTTGTCTCTGTTTAGCACGCATGATATCATTTCATCGTTTTGAAAATGGTAATAGCTACCTTAAACGTCAACATCTTAATTTTTTTAATGTGACTAAAATTTCGAAAAGACCGTTAAAGACCCCATTTGCTCACTCATTACACCTCTGACGTAAGGATTTCGTTTTTAGAGCAAACAAGACTTCAATCCGAGATTTAAGCCCGATCGGGTAGGCTTCTGACTCTTGCTGACGTAATATAATATGACGTCATTTGAGTACTTCGGATGTCTAATATCCCTTCTCTGTTCTGATTACTTCTGATGAATCTGCTTAGTAAGCTGGTATCCATAAAGTTCGAATATTCGAAGACCTACAAATAAAGTGAAGTTATGGTCACTTAACATCTCTAAAACGTTCCAACTTCGCGGCAATCGTGAGATGAATAGGTATTCATAGATTCGTGTCATTATTTTAACCTGTGGCATTGAAACCTGTTTCATAAATTATTAACGAGTAAACGTTATTTTTAACGTTACAGCTTAGACAAATGTACCCTTTTAGTTAATGTTTAAATGAATTTCGTGCGCGTAGGTTTTTCTGGTCTACACATAGGTGCGTAATGTAGACTAACTAAACTGCTAGACTAGACTATATTAGCTAAATATGTATATGGGTACCAAAAAGTATCACAGACAGTTTTACGTTCTTGCAGATCAATTTGTATTCAGAACGGTTTTATATGATCTTGTAGATCGATGTATATTAATTAATGTAAGTGGTGTTACTGTAATCGTTTTAATTAATTATTAAATGGAGAGCCAAAATTTGAAAAATACTCGGGAAAAAGTTGTTCAGTTAAATTGCGCTCTGCGAGAGATCATGGATATATTGTTACACTCTGTATTTTACCAAGTTACGTAGAGTTATTAGTTATTCTATGGTAGAGTGCAGAATAACAGAACAATTAACTGGCAGAAGCGTAAATATAAGCAAGTACCTGAACACCTTTGTACTTTGCAAAACGTGTTAATGTTAAAATAATTACTGAGCACTTGTCCGTTCCATACCACGCCTAACCAAATATTACTACATCTGTGTAAACCGGTGTATGACGTCACTGTTTGAAACAGTAGCAATCAAAACTGATTTGTAGCAATATGTGACTTGTGGCTTTCTCATAAAGCAGGTCAGAGTGGATTAATAAGTTTGTGACTGAAACATTATTCAGAGGAAGTAGTGCGCTTATTTATTGCTTCGCTTCGTTTGTGGTAAGAACATTTTTTCTATGGTTTGGGGTAGACAATGAAAAGATTGCGAATGAACAAGTCGATCTCCTTCTTGCCGTGTTAGTGGTCAACCTATTTGTCAGAGTTGTTCAGGCCCCCCGTAGGCCTCTGACATGGCCTAACGAATGGCGAAAAAAAGTGACGAAACTTGCACACTGATATAACCAGTGTGTGGGAAGGCAATGGTAAACCACCTCATTAATTTTTTCCGGGAATTCGAGTGGTTAATTCCATAGAATTACGGCTACCCTCATTGGTCATGCGTCTTTAAGAAGTAGGTATTTTGATAGTTCCTACACTGACCGTAATGACACCGATGACGGTCCATATCTAATAAATTAATCAACCTGCGTTTTTTGCACGAAATTGACCAGAGAAGTCGAACTATGGCAAGCTTAATAAATGTCTCTGTCGTCCGTCTCAGCAATCACTTTGTTTCCGTATCGTAATAAATAGAATAGTATACGGTACACTCAAAAAACATAAATCTAACTATTAATAAATGAAAATAATTTTGCTGAAAATCCACACTCGTGTGAAATAATTGAATGGTTTATGATAACTACAAAAAAGCTAAAATTAAACAATCTACTTAACAAATAACAAAGTATAAACAATCAACCAAATAAGTTACCAAAAAATAAAACAAGGCACTATCTAGGTCGAAAAGTGGATAGTTTTTTGATGACTAAGTAAGATGAAATGACTATAAAAATAGGAAAAATTCAAGAAAAATAATAATAATTAATACCATCGTCATCTTCCGTGCAAGTAGGGCAAATAGAGCATTCTGGCTTTTCAGTACTCTTTATGATGTTAGGATTTGGCGTAACTAGAAATTAATTTCACTATTAAAAATAATAAAAAGAATATTCCACTTCTATAGCCTAGCTAGAAACTAGTGAAACTACAGTACGATCATAGATAGTACCGTCCATCTGAATCAGGGGCTGAATAAAATCTGGCTTCACTATAAAAAAGCGCATAAAAACCAAAGTCGTGCACACAAAAACCGAACGAAAAGCACTTTGGTTTTTAAAGTCCCCCACGTTTAGTAGAGTTGGTCCAATAAGCGACAATGGCTCAAAGGTTAGGGCACGCACGAGACTGCGGTGCAAGCGTCGCCGGATCGAATCCACCTTTGGACTAATGTGGTGGACCACTCTTAGTGGCTAATAAAGAATATTGGTAATGTTTAAAAAACCCATTACCAATTATTATAAATAAATTATAAAAAGGGTGAAATATTTTCCGCGAGCTGCGATAGCTCAGTTAGTTAGAGCACTGCCACGGAACGGCAAGGTCGCAGGTTCAAATCCTGCGCGCGGATTTTTTTTTCACCCTTTTCCTAATTTATTTAAGTATACCTAGCATGAGAAATGTATAAATAAAATTGATTACAACTTATATTTTTTTTAACAAAAAGATTTAGTCATCAATAATTTTGTGTAACACAGCCCGCGTGGTTAGAAGCGAGAAACCGCTAGTTTTATCAATGATTCGATGAATCATGATACCTTGATATCGAGTCACGCAATCGACCTTAAACAATGTCAAGATCTAGGTAATGTATTTGTTCCTACTTCCGATGTATTTCCGATACCTATAGATCTAATCTGCCAAAACAACTACACATCACTTTAGATTCTGCAACGCCATTACTATGAAAATTAAGGAAACAGAGGAACAAGGGGGAAAGTCGATTTGAGTAAAATTTTCAGGAGTTGCAAGTCTAGATATGTTTTCGAACTGAACTTTTGCGGTGTAAATGATTTATAACTTTGAAAGTTTGCCTATTTGTCTCCCCTTTCTTCCACTGGACCCTTCAATATATACCGGGTGTAACATAAAGAACGGTCAGTATGGGAAAGTCTGAAACTATAGGACATACGAAGATCTGTTCTTAGGAACCATGTCATCAATTTTAGTAACAAGAAAAACTGTATACATACATTTAAAAAAAACCTGTACTCAGCCTGGGAATCGAACCCGGTTGTTTTGAAGAAAAAAAAATATCCAACACTATTTCTATTTAGATATCGATTGTGTAGGTCTTAAGGAATAAATGTTAGTATGAAACGTGATGTTTAAAATTAATAAAACGCATTGTTTCCATATCTTTTAATTTATTTTAGTAGGTGTTCGAAATGACTACCATTTTGTAAAATACAACATTCAACTCGTTTAGGTAACGATCTTACTATTGAATTTTGTATCTTCAGGTGGTGAATTTGCGTTAAAATTGTCTCTATGGCTGCTTCACATCACGTTTCATACTAACATTTATTCCTTAAGACCTACACAATCGATATCTAAATAGAAATAGTGTTGGATTTTTTTTCAAAACAACCGGGTTCGATTCCCAGGCTGAGTACAGGTTTTTTAGAAAATGTATGAATACAGTTTTTCTTGTTACTAAAATTGATGACATGGTTCCTAAGAACAGATCTTCGTATGTCTTATAGTTTCAGACTTTCCCATACTGACCGTTCTTAATGTTACACCCTGTATATTTAACAGTTTTTAGTCAACAATTCAACATACAAAATTAAAGTAAAATTTTTACTCACCAAGCAGTGGGAAGTCTTTGAAAGGTTCATTCTTTAAAACTTCTATTCCTTCTCCGCCGCCGGTTTCATTTTTGGATACTTCCGCCACGCAGAACAGTTGGGCCACTTGGTACTGTGTGACAAATAAATTACGAATACGAATTAAAAAGTGTTTGACATGGTGTCGCCGCATAATATACCTAGGGTTAAAACTAAATTATACTGTCATGCTCCCTCATATGCTAGATCGTGTAAGAGTGAGGGTGACGTTTTGTTTTTTCTTAGTCGTGCTCCACGTTAATTAGGGTCGTGCTCATTCTATGGCAATAACCACATAGAACGAATCTCTTGGCAGATTTAATGGGGTGGTCCTTCCTCATTTCATACACTGGTCATCTCAGTGTGCAGTTTTCATCACGATGTTTTCCTTTACCGATAGAGCAGTTAAGTTAAATTTCGTTCATGACATACACGGGGAGTTATTTGAATCAGGTGAGGTGAGATAAAGCTTTTAATATAGTTGATCTGACTGTATCACTGTGAATGGGCAAAGTGAAATAATCGTTATTAGACTGCTATCTCGTATTTATTACATTATAGGATTATTGTATAGATAATTGATAAACTTACAACCTTAGTCAATGTCACTGTACATAGGTAATATAGCAGAATTATTATTAATTAGGCACTAAGCTAAACGTATCTACCACATAACTTCTGAGATGGAAACGAAATAAAAAAAAAAGAGAAAAACTAACGTAGCTAAGAAAAAATATTATTGACGACGTGTTTACAAGGTCATTGAGTTTTTTCCTAAAATTATCGAAACACGCAGAATGTACTGGACTATGAAAAAGCTTTCGACAGAGTTCCTATAAATCGATTACTGAAGAAACTGGATCACCGTGGGATAAGAAATCAGCTGCTCTGCTGGATAGAGTATTGAGTCATTCCTTTCAGACCGTATACATACAAAGTTAAGGTGGGCAATGCATTATCCCATGATTATACTTTTCTCAGCGGAGTGCTCCAGGGTTCCGTGATTGGACCAACACTATTTTTGCTCTTTATATATGAATTGGCCAATATCATGGAAACCAAGTGCAGCTTTTTTGCCGACGTCTCTAAATTTTTCGGGCTCTCGACTGAATCTGAATGCTAAAATGCACCGTTCTTACTACCTGAATTCTACAAAGTTGCAAGCTGTGAGTAAGCAGAGGGACCTTGGAATAACTATTAAGTATGACATAAAATAGGAAGAGCATATTATACACATTGTTAAAAAAGCGAACTCTGTTCTATTCGTCGTCGTTCTATTATATACCCCCCAGTAATTCCTAGCAATATAAGACCAATTGTGGAGTTCGGTTTTCAGATATAGAACCCATACTTTGTGAAAGATATTGGGATCTTAGAGAGTCCAAAGAAGAGCCACAAATCTACCAATAGGTTTCAAGAACCTAGTCTATGAGGAGAGGTTGGAAAGACTGAATTTGCCGACACTGAAACAGCGACGAGATAGAGGCGACCTTATAGAGACTTACAACATCCTAAACAATTATTATAACACAGATGAACTGAATAATTTCTTTATATTGAACTTGTAGGAGCACACAAGAAGACGCTGTACAGAACACGGCCAAAACACAGCCAAAACATCATCTCCTATTCAACCGGGTAGTCGTCCCGTGGAACGGACTACCTGACCAAGTTGTAAATGCTGAAACTATAGACCAATTTAAGAACAGCTTAGACAGCAACTTACGAAATTTGAAGAAACAGGCTAACCAGTATTAGCTGCCTGCCTGCTAATCCAATAGTAATAATAATGTAATGAAAAATTAACAAAAATTCTATTTAACTAGGTGTACGTAATCCAAGTCAATTTATATAAGAACTGAGGATTTTTTTATATGATAGATACAAAATGTACATCAATTCTCAAAAAGGGATATGTAAGCGAATGAGGTTTGCCCCACTGTACGTGCTTAGATATTTAATTTTCACGATGACAGTTCAAAGATAGTTTGAAAAATCGACGCATAGAAAATGTGGCTTACTGAAAAAATACTAAATCTAGGTTTAATATAAATATGAAATGTGGAGGTCCACACCAAAAAGTTACATTTGCATATTAGGTAAAAGAAGGACCTGAGTATGAAAATCTATAATACACTAATACTTCATGGGTATAAAACTTTATATCCATGAAGTACTAGTGTAATTTTACGTGTTTTTGTCGTGCACGTTTGCACGAAAACGTAACATAGCTGAGTTGAGGCCCTTTTCACAACAACAGCAGACCATCATACATGATTTAGATATGTTCACCTTTGACTACATAATTATTTTATTATAATTATAACTGTTTCGGTCATTGCTGTGTGTGAAATAAACGTATTACTTACTTACTTACTTACATTAAATTAATATTTTTAAGTAATAAAGTTTTGCTATTTAAAAAATAATCGGAAGCAAATGTTACCTTTTGGTGTGGAACTCCACAAATGATATACATATACGTAATATGTTAGGGATATGATTAAGGGGGGCGTACCTATGCTGCTGTCTCTGTCTGTATTACATGTATAATAATAATGTATCTTAAACTATTAAGAGATTAAAAGTCAATATAGTCAGAGAAAATCGCGTTTCAAAACAAAATACCTGTAAGAAATCTACTCTTTTGCTAAACAACATAAAGAAATTCCAAAAATAATGTTGCCCATTCTACTAATTGATCAGTTGAACTGTGAAATTATATGGAAAATACATAGAGGTTCTAATATATTTTTTCAAACAAGTTTCTTGTTAAAAGTTGTTCAGTTGTCAATACTGAGTCGCTCTGCAAGTAGACAATGAAAATGTTTTGTTACACACACCGTATTATTCAAAATCATGTAACATAATACCTATCTGTAAAGTTAAGTCTCCATTAAAACACACATTAACCCTTTCTACGCCATAGTTCTGGGTAGATATGACACGAAACTTAAGAAAGTCGTAACATTAAATACCTTTCTTGCAACTCACAATGTAAGTCCTATGCATAAATATTATCATATCATTAAGATAACAGGTAATAAACCAGTAATCTTTAAGACTACTTAATTTAAGGCACAACACTTTCAAGTGTATTTTTTTCTTTTTACTAAATAAGGATATTAACTAAATATAAGTTTGTTTAACGTATGGTTAATAGCCAACCTATTATCAGAGTTGTTCAGGCCGCCCATAGGCCTCTGCCATGACTGACTTAACGACTGCTGTCGATCGACAACAAACGGGACCTACTGTTTAACGTACTCTCCGAGGCACAAAGTGGCTCAGATTTTTTTTTCTAGCGATCACTCTTACTCGTTCTGACTGCGCCCAACGTAGCTTATCTTGCACGAACACTTTATGACCATACTAGCAACTAGGCTATGAGCCCCTTATATGTAAATACAAGTAATGTATGACTGTTATAAAGATTATACAGTCCAATACTAAAGAATAGACTTTTTTCTTAAATAATAACGACTTTCCATACATGTCAAATCGCAATGACATTTTCATACAAATCATACGATTTCAGTAAGGTATGCCTTATTTTAAGTTCTTATCTTTAAAATCAAACTGTAATAAAGTTGATAATACTTATGAATTATATTATAAATAAACTTTATATTATAATAGTTCCTATTTCCTGTAGTCTATTAGCAGAAATTTCGTTCAATGGAGGTAAACTATAGTTATTATTAACTAAGTATTATTAGGTAACACATATACCACACATAACCTTGTCTCAAATTATTATTAAATCAAAAACAATTCTATATACGTAACACAAATGTGTTTCTGGTAGGTGGACGGATGGGCGAGTGGACGATCGAGTATTTTTTTAAAATTTTAACGGCCCCTAATGGGAGTTGATATGGCCCCACCATGGCTCGCTGTGGCTCGTAAACTAATAATATAATGAGAATGTATAGTTAGTTAATTATCATCATCAGTCATATTTTTAGAAACACTGAATCATTATAAACTATTTTGAACTACCTCGTAATTTTTTCCATTCATTGTAAGTAAACCCTTCCATGAGTCAGTCCCTACCTAATTCACTTGCCTATAATAATTTTAGCAAGATAAGAAATATCTATGGAACTGATAACAGGTGGTGTGATAACAATAAAGATATATTAGCCGTGTACTGCTATTAAAAATAATAATTGTTTCATATTATGGCACCAATCTTGATATTGAATATGAATATGACACGAAAAAATGTTTCATTGATTATAATAATTACGTAAGGCAATGGCAAACCATCCCATGAAATCTGTCAAGATAGTTATTCTATGTGGTTAATTACATAGAATGATCACGACCCTCATTACGAGGATTACAGCTACGTATTAGAGATTATAATAAATATATTTCATAACAAATTTAAAATATTGAGGAGCTCGTAGCCTAGTTGCGAGCATGGTATGAAAGTGATCGTGAAGGTAAAGCGACGTTGGCGCAGTCGGATGGGTGACTGCTAGTGGCATATTTCATCTGAGCTCCTCCGTGCCTAGAAGAACACGTTAAGCAGTCGGTCCCGGTTGTTGTCGTTCGACAGTAGTCGTTAAGCCATGTCAGATGCCCACGGGCGGACTGAACAACTCTGACAAATAGGTTGGCCACTAACCATATGATAAGCAAGCAAGCATTAGAAAATTTAATTAAATATGTACAATAGACTAAATAACAAACAAAGAACCACAATTACGGTTTGCGGTTAATGGAAATGTTATTATTGTCTTTTAAAATAGATTCACAGTCAATCTTACAACAAGACAAATAAAAAAAATAAAAAGTATTATCCATCTACTATTATGGTTAGTCAGTTAGTTAGCTAAATCATGTAAGATATAATTAGCTACTTAGTATGGACAGGATAGTGTTACTGGTTCCATAGAGGAACACATCTCATTGGTGATACTGCAACTACAAAGCCGTATAGTCAACATTTGTAATACCATGGAATTGATAAAAGTAACAAATAGATTTCGTCCATACATACTCGTAATCCTCACATTAAAATTATTTAATTTTTAAGCATCCCTGTGCACTATTGTGACTTTCATCAGTGTGTAATCCGTAGTTAATTAAATATTGCAAATGTTGGTTATGCAGCTATGCTGTGTCCACCGATCAGCATAGATGGACAGAACATACTACTTGGACCCCCTATTTTAAGGTGTTTCCTTATCAGTATGTAACATGACATAAATAGGTTGATGATGATAGAAAAATGACATAACATACTGATAACAACTATGACAAAAATAATCCTGTAGCATAACATAGCCTTTGCTCATAATATAGCCTTTACCCACTACATGTAAGTTAGTAAGTAACATGTTTATTTCACACACAGCATGTCTACTTTTAATTCAGACTTGATTTTCTAGTTTCCTTATTTAATGCTGATATGTAACATTCCTAACGGGACAATAAGCTAACAATGAAGGCAAGATTACAATATGTTTAGTATTTTTTGTGTGATTATTACTTATATTGCGACATCTGCCAATAGGGTTTTTGGTTACAATACAGATTAACTTAAAATAAACAGAAAATCTCTATATATAATAGGCACTACCAGAAAAATAAATGGATAATCGTAAACTGTTTACAGTCTGATTCAAAATACAGTATGATTGTAAAGATTTAAATAATCACCTTTAATTTAAATTCTATTTTTTTAAATCAAAAATCTATTCCTTTCGTTTTTGTGACTCTATGTAAACGTAGTGTGACTCTATGTAAAGTACATGCCTTGTTAATATAGAGTCACAAAAACAAAATGAATAGACTTTTACTAGTAATAGATAGATATACAGGCAATAAAATAACAATGTCATTATTCAAAACCAACCTTGCAATGATAACCTTAATTGCCCAAATATTAATTCTTTAATTTTATTAAATTACCTCACCTAGTTCCTTAATTAGATTTCCAGGTTATCTATGTGAGATACCAACTAATTATGAAATAATTGATGTGTAAAAAAATATTAATTTTATAAATCTTAAATATTATTTATTATAAGTAGTGTTCATAAGACAAGACGTTGAGTATGTGGCATTTTTTATCTGAAATGGCTTTCGTCATTTTATAAACATACATAGCTTCTGCAGCCAGTCATAAAATGTGCTATGTTGAAAACTTATGTTTTTGGATTATTTAGATAATAATAATGGTTTCTTACCTCTTCTACTGTTAAAGGTAGAGTAACTCGGCTGAAAGAAAAGAAATTGTAAATTAATTGTAATGAAAAATAACAGCTGTTTTAAGGAGTGGTGCAAAAACGTGTATAATTTATTATTCATAAAATTGCTGGTTGTGCCATCTGCCTCCTCACTCAGGCCTTGACCTGGAGATCTGTCACTGTCACCAATTATTCTCATTCTGTTAGCCTTGGAGTATTGAACTTAAAACTTGGACTTCACAGGAACTTCGGCTGGCTTTTACAAATTTGCTGATAACGTAAAAAACCGAAGCAGTTATTCGTGGCAGAATTCTTGGCCAGACATCGCAGAAATCGATTTATTTTTGCAACCGGATTTATAACCTTCTGTAAACTTATACTCACAATTCTTTGATAAGCATGTTGTATATTTTTTATTTCACCTAAATACACATGAGACACTCCACTACGACCGAAAATACTTATCACAGGACAAGAATTGAGCGATGGTCTAATAATTAGTAGAATAAATTGCAATTTTTATCTATGACCAACCAACCAATGAAAATGACAAGGCGCATGCTTCGTTCAAGTTCGTTCGTTCCGTGACGCAACGGATGTTACGTCAGGAAATAGTGGTGCGTTCAGAATAATTGTAGGGAAGTTTACAAAAACTACATAATCACCACAATTTTATAAAAAGTACATAAGTGTGGATACTAATTGATTCACTTTCTCTTAAAATAATGATTATAGCACAGAAATAAAATATATTTATGTAGGTACATTATATTGGCACCTCTCTGGATCATAGATATAAATCAGGGTATAGTTCTAACCCAATGGTCATTTTTCTATATTATTTATATTAGGGTATTAGTAATATTCTAAGGTACCTATTAAGTACTGAAACTTTCGTTAACCGTGAGTCGCAAAAAACGTCTTTAATTTAATGAAGGTCATATCCACAGTATAACGGCGACGCGACGGCACGGCACGGCCCGTCCATCTAGCGCCATGGGCCTCCTACCATTAGGTAAGGCTTCGCGGACGACAGCGCATTCTTCGCGTCGTCGCGCCGTTCCTCCCTGGCAGCTGCGAAAATGCAGCGCCTGCTGAACCTGTTGCCTGAGTGGCTCGATAAATGGAAAATAGCCGTTAACGTGGGAAAAACGGCTGCTTACGGGCCGCCAGATTCGTTTACCGCCCAAGCTCACTTTGCGTGGACAGGACGTAGAGTGGCAGCGCTCGGTGCGGTACTTGGGGTGCAACATAGACAGGTCGTTGAGCTTAAAACCCACGGTTGACCATTTGGTCTACCAGGCAAAAGCCGCGCGGGCCCTCCTACGACCGGTCTTGTGGTCACGGCTACCCCTACGTACCAAACTGAGACTATACAAGACCTACGTCCGGTCTCGTCTCACCTACGCCGCCCCCGCGTGGTACCCATTTGTCAAGCCTACTCAGAGGAAAAGGCTACAGGTTCAGCAGAATATCGCTCTGCGCATTTGCACAGGCGCGGGCCGTTACGTCAGAAATGACGTAATCGCTCGCGACGTGCAAATGGAGTCCATCCACCAGTTCGTGGTGAGGTTAGCGCGGTCGATGTACGACCGCGCCGACAACGGTCACCACGAACATCTGAGAAATATAGCCCCATTGCACGCGCGCCCGCCCGACCCGGACGCGCGGTACCCGCTCCCGCGCGAGCTGTTGTTACGACGTGCCGACGCACGGTGAATGCGACGTACAAGCCTCATACCCCACACCCCCTCCCCCAGTAATCTATGAACTATACTTTTAAGTATAGTTCATCACACCACTAAGTCCGCTGTCGCGTCAGCGGCACCCATCACCGGTGAGCGGTATCTCACCCAGATCCGTCCGGGCAAGAGGTCCCACCTCCAGGCCCGCACCCTCTCTCCCTTCGTGGATTTACAAAGAGAGGAAGACCCCTCATTCAATAGCGTAGAAAGAGATAGCATGTATCCTAATGAAAACTTAACGTTTCGTGCAACTTACTGTGCGAAAGATGGTGCTATTGGGAGAAAGAATGAAGCACTCGCTCTGTCATCTGTCAGCGAATGAACGAACGAATAAAAAACCGGAAATGCAACGTTTCAATACACGTATCTCAAAGTAATTTAATTAAAATTGATTGAAAAAAAACGTCCGTGAAAAGGAAAGTTTTTGAAGTTTGCGTTTCAATATTCGCATTAATTACCTTTCATGGGAAAAATAATAATATATATACATATACCAGTATATATATAAATAAAAGTCAACTTTCAATCTAATTATGTATTTCTATTTCTATTTTTTTTATTTCTAATACAGTAGAGGTAAGTAGGTATTCTTGTTTCTGTAATGTATTACATTTTTAGTTTCATCAAAAGGAATTACGTATATCAGAACGTAATATTTTTTTGTTTGACGTTCCATCCATCCGTGCGTGGAGTTTCTCCCGCGCTTTTGTGGCGTCCACGTCAGCTTTGTTTTGATTTGTCTTGCAAATTGTTTTACAGTAATGCTTTTCTAGTAAGAATGGTGTTTCTTGCTCGATAAACTTCGACAAGATGTGAATAATGTATGGGACAGTGAAGTAAAGTCAAATAAGACGCTGCAGCCCGATCCGTACTTGGCTGGATTTTGAAGAGCCATACTGCGTCCGGGACGCCTTCTTCTTTGGTTCGGATAGCGCAGAAGCGTGGAAGATTCTCCCAGATAGCATTGAAATGTGTCACACCAGCGTTTTAATGAAGACTTGAAAGAGTTGTTTACATCAGACATGGCTGTATGGGCTCAGTTCCCTTTGCCTTAAAAAAAAACAACCATCCGTGCGTGAGTTTCTCCCGCGTTTTTGTCGCGTCGACACCAGCTTTTTTTCATTGTCTTGCAAATTGTTTTACAGTAGTGCTTTTCAAGTAAGAATGGTGTTTTTTATTCGAAGAACGTCTACAAAACGTGATTAATGGATGGGACAATGAAGTAAAGTCAAATAAGACGCTGCACCCCGATCCGTACTTGGCTGGATTTTAAGGAGCCATACTGCGTCCGGGACGCCTTCTTCTTTGGTTCAGATGGTGCAGAAGTGTGGAAGATTCTCCCAGATAGCATTGAAATGTGTCACACCAGCATTTTAATGAAGACTTGCAAGAGTTGTTTATATCAGACATGGCTGTATGGGCTCAGTTCCCTTTGCCTTAAAAAAACAAACAACAACAACCATCCGTGCGTGATTGACTGTGACAATTTTTTTCGATGAATTTTTAATTCACTTTACTGAAAAATGTTATAAAAATGCTTTGATACAATAAAAACAATAGTTCTTATTACATTTGTGCCTATATTTTGTGACAGTTTAATTGCTCCAGCATCAGGCCCTGCCTTTACCCACCAAAATGAGTGTTGTCGGGAAGAAGTGCGAATCAATATCACTAATCGAACCGAGTAAAGACGACGTAATTCCGTGTGAAATAACACCTGAGGATGTTTTGAGGCTGGACAGGATCACAGACACATATCTCTGTAGCCCTGACGCTAATGTATACGATATAGATTTTACTAGATTCAAGATACGTGATTTGGAGAGTGGGACGGTGTTATTTGAGATTGCGAAGCCCCCTACTGACTTCGGGGTAGACAGTGAGGGCGCAGAGGATGCACTGGAGGAGCCACTCGATCCGAACGCGGGAAGATTTGTTCGTTACCAATTTACACCTCAATTTTTGAAACTAAAGACTGTTGGAGCTACGTTAGTATAATTTTTGTTTATTAAGAGTGTGCTCCAAAACCAGTTGAAATAATTCCCGTTGACAGCTGTACACTTTCCATTGCTTGTTTCAAATAAAAGGTGATAAATTATCAGCACAAATGTTTACCAATAGAATTTTCAACTGTTAATGCGGTAATGTAACATGGACCGTTGTCAACGTGAATTATTTCAACTGGTTATGGAACACTCTCTGAGCAATTAGCCATGCTAGGCATTCTCAAATAAATTAGAAGGGTGAAAAAAAAACTGAATGGGATTTGAACCTGCGACCTTGCCTTTCATTTTATAATATTCAATTCCTTGTTTACATATAAAAGTCAAAATATTATTTATGAGCAGGCACTCAATACAAAGCTGATGCTTCATCTAAGCTGGTGTACCCATTATAATTTAATGCACTTTGAGCACTTATTGAGTTCATATTGTGAATTGCAAAGAAACATCCTTGTAGGGGTGTTGTTAAACAGCTCCATCTTCAGTGTGACTGTGTTGCGATTATAAAGGCAGCCAACACTTTACTAAAGCGCAAGGTGTCCTATAATAAAAAAGGAAACGGCCGCTCATGCAATATTACACTGCTCAGCAGTGGCAAGCAGTGGCTCAATGGTCACAATTCCTTGGTGAACCAAGGTCGCTCCGTGTAGCCTGTGAATGTCTTAAGAGATTTCTAAACTTTTGAATGGAGCTCGGTTGGCTAGAAATCTAGCTAGCCAACATATCATAACGGACCACTTAAGCATCTAAATGCGGAAATAGGAGCCCAAATACCGTGAGGGCTGCAAAAAAATCCTAGAAATATTTAGTAGAATTTTTAGTGAATGAGTTTTATCATTACTATTTACAGTGTAGAATTCACGGTGGGCCCTCGACCAGTGAACCACTTCAGAATGATTGAGAAGCATTTCTTTCGAGACACATTACTGAAGACATTCGACTTTGAGTTTGGATTTTGTATCCCATTCTCAAGGAATACATGTGAACACATATATGAGTTCCCGACACTGCCCCCTGATCTAGGTGAGATATTTTAAAGCTTTTTATTTTGTTTTATGGCTATTGTTTATTTTCTAAAATGTAGTTACTTGTTGAATTAGTTCTCAAGGTACAGGTTAGATCTTAGACCCAGAGAACATTGTCTAGATACCTAACAGTAAGTTTACCATATTGTTGTACTAGTACTATCTATTATGCCAATAAAACAATAATAAAAAATATGGTTAATGGCCAACCTATTTTCACAAGTAGTTCAGGCCACCATGATTTTCCCTTTATAAACATCTTAAATTCTAATAAAAAATGCTTATTCAGCAAAGAGTGTTCATGTCAGTTCAATCTCATTAGGCAAAAATTAAAATCTGTTTCAGTTGAGGAAATGATCGCAGCTCCATTTGAGACTTGTTCTGACAGCTTCTACTTTGTGGACAACCATCTCGTTATGCATAACAAAGCGGATTATGCATACAATGGAGGAATCAACAATTAATCACATGGTAAACTCTCTTCTGAATAATTTCATGTTATACATTTCAAATTTAATTGGCACTAAATGTTATTTTTGAAAAAGCAAGGTGTGGAGTGGAGATTCATTTCAGAAATATTGGCACAAATTTATTAATTAGAATTAGAAATTGATAAAATGTGAAAAAAAAATGATTGCAATGCTACTATGCTAAAAAGTGATAAAATATTAACATTGAGAGTCCTGAGAAGGTTGCGTAAGAATGTACTATGATCCAGCAAAAAAAATTTCGTGTAGATTAGTACTAAGTTCACAATTGTTGTTTTGTGGTTTCATTTTAATGCCTCGTAATTCGAATTGTAAAGTTCAAGTTATGGTTGGGAATACACCACTGCCCTAGGGATCCAATATCCCTAAGCATTTAAACTAAATTAGAGTAAAATCAGTGTCAAATGTAAGGGGCAAAACTGTACGAGGCATGCGAAACGATATCGACCTATATTGCTGGTTATTGTTCTTTCCGTGATTTTAACACCATATTTTATGTACGTATACCTGCCGCATACATTACGCATGCCTCGCATAGTGTTGGTTGGCATTTTGCAACTATTAAACATTCCATTACATTCCACATGTATACATGCATACATAAACTCTCACGTTCATAATCCCCGAAGAGGTAGACAGAGGAACCACCTTCAATCACAGGTTGTTCTCACTTTTCGCCATAAGATTTGGTGGACAAACGTGATAGTTGGCGAGCCTACCGCCGTCAACTAAGTGTACAATAGTATGCAGTAAGATTCTTAGTCATCTCATATGACACTCACGGGAAAAGTTGGGGTGGTGGTAAACCACACAGCATGTTGATAAAAACTTACATGTGAAATGAATTAATAATATTCCATTTTTAAAATCCAAAATGACATTATTACAGCAAAAGTTATGCCTTTATAAATATGTATTCTACTTGCAAATGACTTGCTTAAGTTTTAAAAATTATTAAATTGTTGTTTCCACTTTATACTATTAGTTGACACTAAAGAGCACCAAATTTTTTTCTTGTTCATCAAATATTTTATATTGTTCTGTGTGAAACACTTTGTATCGTGCTTAGTTATAAGGTTGCTTAGATCTGAAAGAATCTAGTCATTGTTTTAAGTTTTAATTTATTTTATTTTCATCAAAATTTTATAACGAGATGGGGAGAAACAATAATGGAACTACAGGGAATGGGAAGTTTTAAAGAACATAGCTATAATATTTTTTTGTCATCAATCTAAAAATAATTGAACATAATGGCGGCATAGCTTCGAAACATTGACTTTGACCGATTCTAATACTGCACACTGCTATTAACCGTGAGTTGCAAGAAACTTCCTCTTAAGTCTTTCCTAAGTCTCATGTCATCTCTATCTAGAGCTATGGCGTAGAAAGAGATAGCGTGTATTTTAATGAAGACTTAACTTTAATTATGTGTCGTGCTCGTGCAACTGACGGTAAGTAAATCTGGATTATTATCTAGCTTAAAATACTAGCACCGATTCCAGCGATAATCGCTATAAGAAACGTTCCGCTCACTTATACACATTCTAGTATACGAGTGGGCTTGACAGTCAGCCAGACAGCCACCCCCGGAATCGACGCCGATGTATCATCACCTATTCTAGGCTACTGGTGGGCCTAGTCTAGGAACTCTTCAGCTAGAACTATGTACAATATCGCTTGCTACGCTAGCGCGCCTATAAAACAAGCAGTGTATATTAAAAATAAATAAGTCCCCTCTGATAAAGGTGTGCAAAACAATTAAACGAAATCCCACTTTGAGATGTTGAGTGCCGTCCAAACTTGTTCAGTTAACAAGTGTCCTTGCTTTAAAAAACCTAAAATTATAAGAATACGAACAAACATGTGTTCACTATATAAAATCAAACCGATTGTATTGTATTGTATTGTACTCGTACTTAAAAAAACATGTAACTATTGTTTATGCGTAGAAGAAACATGTACTAAAAATTGTTAGTTGGGTATTACTGATAAGTAGACATAGAAGTTGTCGGGACACGATCTGACATTTGCTAGGGAATGAATGCTGTTTTTTATCGACTTATCTAGATATCGATATATCACTGCTATTTATTGGGTAGGTACATATCACAATGTCCAAAATCAAAATGTCTTAGCCCAAAATATTCGTATTTAAAATAATAAGAAATGCCGACTATTCATAATTCCATAAATATTTAAAACCAAAAAGTTTACCCACCCAACCCCAAAATTCCGAATTAAAAAATACTTATCCACTAATAATGTTTATTTAAAACATTTCAGCGAGAAATTAAAAACGCTCAGGTAATTATATATTTTTAATGTTAGAAATTGAAGATGTCAGCTTTACAAACGTAACATTTTATTTCTTCTTTAAATTCTATTGACTCTTGAACTTGAACTACTGACTGTTATTATGAGTCACGTTGTTGCAATATGGAACATTGTAATTATCGATAAGTATGCATTTATCGATAATGCTGTCACTAGAAATAAGACAATTTTGCCCCGACAACTTCTATGTCTACTGATAAGTTATCTATTTATTTCCGTTTCTAATATAATATAGAATTTTACTGCAATTTGGTTCAATACTAAACTTATCAATAAATATCTAACAGTCTCTCTTAAGTTGTTGGCAATAGTAATCGATTTTAATAAGATCTAATGACCCTAAGTAGAGATATTCACCTGTAGCATTAGGCGCCAATGCTTATACGTATTTAAATACATAATCATTTTATTTTATCAACAAAATGTACTATATTAAAATTATACATAAATATGGTATTATACATAAGTACCCATTTTGGTCTAGGTATGGTTATATCTGGAGCTGACGTAAAAGATTACTAACAATATTCGATTTAAAAACAGTCACTTACCATTGTTTATTATGGGATGACATAAATTATTTAAACAGATAAATATTTTTAATTTTATTGTTGGGTAGAAAATTATAGCTAGTCAAATGTTTGGTCCAGTGAAACTGTATCGATTTTTGTGTGTTAATATAGGAAGTATGTTAGTATTAGGGCTGCGAACGCGTCTTGGTTTTATACATTATTATTAGTGACAGCAGCGTGTTCTCACACGACAATACTTGTTGTCTGAATAGACTACTACTAGGATTAACAATAGTTATATTTTCACATTATTTGTGGTAAGACTTGACAAGAGTTCAGATTCTACAGTTTTGTTGACGCGAATTATTGTCCTATGATCAGCGTGAATTCAAAGACTCGATCTATTTAAAAACGCCCAACGGCCGCCGCGCTTTCGCTAAAATACACGCGTTCTTATTTCTCGATTTATTTGAAACAGCGCGATGACACGGTTCGCGCGGTTTTATATATATCAAGTAATAAGAAGCCGTGTATTATGACGAAGCGCGCGCGCTGCACGCGATCGGGCCTTTTTATATAAATCGAGCCTAAGGAATTATGTAAAAATCATACTGAAATATTATGTGATGTGTATATGAAGTTATGATTCGTATTCCGCGTTCGTGGCCCTCTACCATTGATTTACTATTCACTGACGTCACCACACTAGTTTTGTCAACGATAATAAAACTGAAAGAAATGTGTGTTGTTTTAGTTATAAACCTAAACATCGACTAGTGAATGCCGTAAAGAGTCAAATAAGAAGTTAACGATTTCGATCAAATATATTTATTATTTTTATTACAGATAACAATACCTAATCATATATTGGTACCGATTTCACTAGCTAAATTAAAACATCGCTAAATGAAACGTCATCCGCTCTACTAACATAAAACTAGATTAAGCGGCCATCCCGGAATTGACGCCATAAATATAGAAACTACCAACTACTAGCCTGCCCTGGCCAAGAAAATAAAAACCCTATCAAGATTGGTACTTTTGTAGGCGAGGGTTTTTTATTTTTTACAATATACCCAATTGAGTATTATGACCTACTCGTACATCCTATAAAAAAATTATAACTATGCAGGCTTAGTCTAATTATTTGAAAAATATGAAGCATACTAAATTTTATTTATGAGAGTTTTAAAAATGATTTATGATAAGATAACCATCTTAATAAATAACTAAAAATAATATCTAAAATATCATAGAATAATTGAACGTTCATACCGATATGATAGTATTTGAAGAGGTAGCCATATCGAAAATATACGTTTAGATATTAACGCCAGAGGTAAACCCATGATCTGGCGAAATATTTTCTTACTATGTGACTTTATAAGAGTTTAGTACCTACCTGACATTTGTCTTAGCATAATATTTTAAATGAGGTTAATATTAGGCCTTAATTACTTGAGGCCTAGACTACTAGACTAGGCTTAAGGCGACGAAAATAAAAATCATCTTCTAAACACTCAGATCTCTGAAGACGTTCCCACATTTCTTTGCACCCGTTTATAACGATCAAAATCATTCTTCAAATATATCTTGTACAAAAGCCCACCGTCTTCCATGAAATTCGATGCATAAAACAACGATATCGCCATACATTTCGATTCTTTGAATATATCTGCTACTGGAACTGCGTGGGAATGACATATATCAGTATATTGGTGCCTTCGAGAATTAGTCTTGGTATACAGGTGAATCTCGTAAGTCCATTTAGAAGCGCTTACGGGTGTCCCGAATAACTGTACTGTTATAAAGACGTTGTGTTCTATTTCGTCGACTTTGAGGTGAACCAAAAAGATGAAGGGGCCAATTTCGATCAGATGCATGCCTTTAATGACGTTAGGGAGGCGCATTTCTGTATCAACTGCGCCCTGGCGGTGCTCTGGATGTTTGTCGTCGAAGTGGGCTGGCAACTTGGATATTTTGCCTAGAAATTAAAGGAAAGTACAGGTAGTGGCTTGGCTTCGATTCCGGAGGAGGCCGCCAAATCTAAAGCTAAACCTAAATGAAACTTCACACTCAACTCATAGATTGTGTGCGGAACGTTTCGTTTAGCGATCATCATCGGAATCGATGCCAATGTCAATGTTTTGTTTAAAGCTATCAATATAATCATTATATTTCACTTTTAAGCCTAGTTTATTTGGTCAAGTGGGTAAAGATAGTAGTGTAAACCGATCGGACAGTCAACTTGACTTTTAAGGTTCCCAGGATCTGTGCAAGCTGCCTTGTCAGTTGATTAAAATATTGTTTGACTGGCTTTAGTGTAAACTACTGTAAACAGTCACTGGCCAATCGCTCGCCACTCGCCACTGTAGGTACTTGTAACTGACCAAATGTAAACCGAACTTTATACGTTTTGTTTAGACAGAAGATTAAGAAGAATAAATAAATAAGATTTATTCCACATTTATTTACCGGAGAAAGTAAAGTAAAATACACTTTATAACATATTTGCTCGTAAAGTGGCTGTAATTACACCAATTTCAATATCGTAATGTATCTCATTACGCACTTGTGCGTTATAGTAATGTGAAACGCACGAGTTTTTTTAAATAAAGTAACATGTACGGTTTTTTAAGATGCTCCGTCTAAAAATGAACGATACTTTTTAAAATCTTAGCAAAGAGTTTTTATGTTAAAAAAGTGGTCAATATTTTATGAATAAAATTAACTTTGGGAGATAAAATATAATAAATAAAGATTTAATTCTTTAATTTAATTAATTTTGACAATAAATTACAACCATTTATCTGTAACAAAAACACAAAAATATTAATTTACTTTATTAGTAATACTGGCTGTTTTTGTACCTTTACCTAAAAAAAGTTGATGCGCGCGCATCGCTAATTTGTGGACAAGTAAAATTATTCCGCGCGCTTTTTCTTTTCGCTGTATTGTTTTTATTTGAAAATGTCGTCAAGTAGTGATGAATTTATTAATTTGACACCGCCACAAGTCTTAAACGCAGCGAAAAAGGCTACTCTAAGCCTCTTGCCTGAAAAATCGACCGATAGATACTTACAAGCGTATCAAAATTTCATCATATGGAAAACAAGCAAAGATGCAAATTCATTTTCAGAAAATGTGTTTTTAGCATATTTCATGGAACTTTCTCAAAAATATAAGTCAAGCTCATTGTGGTGCTACTATTCAATGCTAAAAAGCAACTGGCAACGTAACAATCACTTTTAAAAATTGTTCAAATTTCTATAACTGCTTTAACAAGTAATTAAAGATTTATTCGTTTAAGAAAGTCAAAGTTTTATTTATTTCCTCGTAAATATGTTATAAAACGTCGTATGACATACGTGCGCTTTGAAAATTACAGCCTCTGCTTCCTTATAGCCCTCGCCTACGGCTCGGGCTAGCAATATCGCCTCGGCTGTAATTTTCAACTTACCGCACTTATATCATAATGTACTATTACTGCACAAATAAAAAAAAAACATGAGATAGAAAAGGAAATAGTGAAATACAATTTAGGCGGCCTTATCGCTAAGAGCGATCTCTTCCAGGCAACCTTCGGGCAGAGGAAATGATATCGAGGAAGAGGTAGTGGGTGTTCAAGGTTTATGGAAAACGTGACAAAATTTTCATGTGATGTGACTATTCTAAGCTTAGTCAATATAGTTAGTTACCTCGCCAGGTGCAAGTTCCAAACATTCCATCTACCGGACACGCGATCTCGCTGAAAGGACATTCCTTAAGGTGGGCGTCCATCACCGCCACCTTGAAACTGAGGCAGCAGCCCTCTTTAGCATTCAGACACGCTATAGTTCTCTGAAAAGTAAAGGTAACATAATGAACAATAACTCTTTTAATAAAACCCCGATACCAAAGTCAAGATTCCCTTCCTTTTTTTGGTGATCATCAGGTCCTCAAGGTTCTAGATCCAGATGTGGGAAGGGTTGCCATTTGAACTGAATCTAGAACCGTCTAACTGTTACTGTTCCAGAGATCCCACCTGACATCAAAGATACTCTAAGATCTTGGAAACCCCTGATAATAATCAGACATTGCCAAATAAAGTGATAGACATTTTGGACTTTCAGGTCTCAGGGCTAAGAACACTTGACAACATTCTGTTAAATAATAAAATCCGCGTCCAAATCGGATCGTCGGTTGTTGAGCTATGATGCCACAGATCTTAAACACCACTTTTGATTGGGGGCTTGAGGGACTCGATATCGAAGTACGTAGCGTGGTAATCGTGTTCTTTCGCTGATGTTTTTAAAGTCATACTTGTAACCAGCAATGCGCATCAAGACAATTAATTACCTCAGCAACGTAGCCTTCAAGCGTTATGTTCCTCATCTCAGTGATGATGATCCCACATACACCACAATTAGCACCTTTGAGCCGACATTTGTGGCACGAGCTATGGCCGCCGCTGCACCGGTATATTTTCAGCCCGAACTTGTTCTTACAAGTTGGGCAATTCAACTCTTCGTCATCATCGCTCGTTGATACGGAACGGGTGCTGAAATTGTTAAGCAGTTAGCCATTATTTAAATAGCTTATTCTAGGTTGTAATAGAGCCCAGGCCCCAGATTACGAAGCATAATCATCGCAAAAACGGTCGGTTACATGAATTATCTGACCCATTTCGATACTGATATGTCAGCTAAGGGGGGTCAGGTAATACAAATATTTGTATGTATTGTAATTGTAAAGTACCAATATAGATTCTTTATTGCACTCCCAGGATAAAAATATAACATACAACTTAAAGAGAGGTACAATACAATGTGCAGAAGGCGTCCTTATAGCTTTAAGCGATATCTTCCAGGCAACCTTCAGATAAGTTAGGAAACCGACCGTACCTGGTTGGGTTCCGTTTTTAACGAAGGCCCGGACTTCACGGGGTCCGGTTTCAACCCCGGTTCGGTTCGCTGCATCCAATCACGCAGCGTGGAGGGCGGAATGCATGTGAACCGGAACCATGAAGTCAGGGCCATATACGACTACCAAATTGCGGAATTTTCATACGCAGGAGGAGTGAGGAAACATGGAAAATATCCACTTTAATTTATAATTTCGATCAGACAAGATAGGTAGAATATTGACCATTTTGCATGGTCACGGTTTTTAATTTTTTTGCCTTTTATTTTTCCCTGCAGTGTGACTTAATGAGGAAGTCAACTGATTCACTCAAGTACGGTCAGAAATATGAGCTGTCTAAATCGTATTACTGCATGCAGCATACGTAGTGTAATAATAAGCGCAGACTCCTGGCTAAAATTTTAAAAATACGAACTTGGGACTATTGATTTGTGTTGTGCGTTTCAAAATAAATCAGCCACACCTTAGAGTGTCATTGATCTGAGAGTCATACTAGGGTCATACCTTATTAGAGCATGGATTATAAGGAATGATCTGAGTCACACTAACCTAGATGCCGATCTTTTTCTTTGACAAGATTTGCTCCTTGACGTTGATGCAGAAGGTTGAATATCACTTGAAGACTGCTTATTTCTAGCTGAATTTGGTGGAAACCCAATTTTCTTGATCACTGCCTCTCTCCCGATAGGAACTTGTCTCAAATTTTGAGAGAAATTGAACAATGGTGTAGGCACTGAGTGTGATTGGTTTGTAGTCGAAAGGCGTGAAGTTGTGCTTATGCCTAATTCGTGTCTTCTGGGCGGAATAAGGGGAGGAATTCCTTGGGGGCTGCTCGGTGTCGAGGCTGTAATCCCTCCAACGCGAGATTGGTGTTGATTTGATGACCTAAAATGGATTCAGATCAGAACAGTTCAATAGGAAGAAATGTTACTCAAAATGCAAATGTAAAGAAAGCCAAAAGAGCAACGAACTTATAAAGTATGGAAAGATAATTAAAAATTTCATCCTCCACCCAAACATAATTTCAGAGGTCGAAGTTAATATTTTATTGTAATTAAAAAACTGACACACCCAATTTTTAATTTAAAAAGTGGGGTGAAAATGTCCCAAATAGACTCGAAAATCTTGTTCGCAAGTTGAGTAAAGTTGTGACTGTGCTTACAACAAAAGTGAGAATAAATTGATTATGCGAAGTGCGATGGCCAATCGATGTTTCTGAAGTTACAGTTCAATGTTAACTTACTCGTAAACTAACTTATGTTCGTCGAGTTAAGAAATGCCACTTTATGAACAGTATTGTAATAAGGAATATGCTTTACCCTGCCTGTGCCTGCGAGAGATTAGCAGTGGAGCCCTGCTGGGTCCGCCCTTGCATCTCCCTTAGCTTGGTTTCGTATATCTGCCGCTGATTGGCCAACACAGACTGCGGCGCCGCGTGACTAAGTAGGTATTGATAATTAATAAAAAAATAATATTATTAAATATCCTGTTATTACAGCACAAGTGTGTTTTTGGTAGGTGGGCGGGCGAGTAGCTGGGCGAACTTTTTATTTTTAACGACTGGTAGAGCGTCTGTGGTGCAGTCTAGCGGACGTCGGATTTCTATGCGGGACGACCGATTTCGAACCATGTAACGTGTCATGTAGGTACCAATAAATTTTTCGATTTTTCTGAAAGTCTTATCTGCTCTAATGGTAAAGGAAAACATCGTGAGGAAATCTACACACTAAGACAACGTGTGAAATGAGGAATGCAATGGCAAACCACGCCAATGAATATTAGGTAGAAAGTTGTTCTATATGGTTAATTAAAATTGGCACAACCCTTAGGGGTTGTTTCCTCACTGTTAACAGTGAGGAAACCGCTAAGAAGAAAAACAATGTTCTTTACCATGGTACTTATTTTTTTATTGTATAAGGAGAGCAAAATATGAGCAAACGGGCCACCTAATGGTAAATGGTCATTGTCATTTACCGACATCTCACCACACTTTAAGTTATTAGAGGGTTTTTGATGCGCCGCTAACCTTGTAGATTTAGATGAAGTGCCTCATGTGTTTCTTAATCTTTAAACCGACACGGCATTGCTGCGTAGCGACATAAATAGGTGGGCACCACTCCAAGCTGACTGCTCAGAGTCATACCACTTTTTACCTTGTTTGTGTTTTCGGAGGAACAGCAATGGAGTCCTGCTGGGTCTGCCCCTGCATCTGCCTCAGTTTGGCTTCGTACATCTGCCGCTGATTCGCCAGCATGCGCTCTGCTTCGTTCAGAGGGATCCCACTCCTATTAATAATCCTATTATTAATAGCTGAGCGAACTTTTTATTTTTAACGACGGTGAGCGTTGGTGGTGTAGTCTAGCGGACGTCGGACTTCTATGCGGGACGTCCGATTTCGAAACCATGTAATGTGTCATGTACCAATAACTTTTTCGATTTTTTCAAAAGACTTATTTATCTGCTCTAACGGTGGAGGAAAACATCGTGAGGAATCCTGCACACTAAGACAACGTGTGTGAAATGAGGAATGCAATGGCAAACCACGCCAATAAATATTCGGTAGAAAGTCGTTCTATGTGGTTAATTAAAATTGGCACAACCCTTTACAGTGAGAAGACCGCTAAGAGGAAGAAGCATGTTCTTTACTATGGTACTTTTTTTTATTGTATAAGGAGGGCAAAATATGAGCCAACGGGCCACCTGATGGTAAATGGTCATCGTCATTTATCGACATCTCACCTCACTTTAAGTTATTAGAGGGTTTTCGATGCGCTGCTAACCTTGTAGATTTAGATGGAGTGCCTCATGTGCCGACATTTACGCTGGCTTTCTTAATCTTCAAACCGAAACACGGCATTGCTGCGTAGCGACAGAAATAGGTAGACACAACCCCAGGCTGACTGCACAGAGTCATGCCACCATTTTGTACCCTGTTTGTGTTTTCGGGGGAGTAGCAGTGGAGCCCTGCCTCTGCATCTGCCTCAGCTTGGCTTCGTACATCTGCCGCTGATTCGCCAGCATGCGTTCCGCTTCGTTCAGAGGGATGCCACTCCTAATAGAATGTAATACCAGTATTATGTTTTTTTTATTGTATAAACAGAACAAACTGGCCACTTGATGGTAAGTGGTCACTGTTTTCCATAGACGCCCACCTAACTGTAAGTAGGTATTGTTATTGTATTAGAGATGTTTTTCGAATTGTAATCTATTGCCCATATTAACATAATTAATATCTAGTTGTAAAGACAACGATGTAAATAAGAAAACAATAGAATACCTATATATTACAAAAATTAAGTTACGTTAGGAACTAAAAAATCCTCGCCATATTTCGGAAATAAATACTTTTTTTTTCATAGTGAACTCCATAACAAAGTTTATAAAACTACCAACGGCGCCCTCTTGCTAGGTTTTGTTTTAAAAACCTGGTCAGGGTGTAATTAGAAATGAACTGATTACAAATAATCCGAAAAGTCCGAATTTTTTAAAACCCCTTTCAAGAGTAGTTGGTAGTTTAATAATTCTGTGCCAAGGAGTTCGCTATGAATAAATGGTATAACATTTAATCAGAAACTGCTAACTTCTGCATTAAGGCGAGGGTTTTTACTCGTATATTCAGGTCAGAGTATACTTAACAGGTAAGTATATATATCATTGCCTAATCCTAATTAGTTACCAGACGTTAATGACTAATAAGTACTATTAATGACTACCAATATTATTAACAACTAGACCTAATTAAAGGTACCTAAGTATATCAGTCAGTCAGTGATTAACAGCGCAAAGGCACGAAAGTACTTTAGAATCTATTTTATTGTACCAAATCGAAGCAGGCACAAATGACAAAAGAATAAAAGTAAATAATAGTTATCTTACATTTTAGCAGCTAATTATTCGCCCTTTTGTACACTTATTCTGATTCGGATGAGAGTGAGCTCGCAACTACACACACACATAGTCTGAAACCGAATAGTACGGAGATAAAATAATAAAAAATGATAGGTTATATCAATACAAACATTAATATATATTCCGTGAATTTAACAACTAAATAAAACTACCTTTATATGTCCCTACTTATCCTATTCTTATATCTATCTATTACGTCAATACAGCATATACTCTAAACTCTGATTACCTATGTCCGATGACTCCCAGGAAGCCAATTCGCGCGGAGTTCGACATACAAAAGTCGAGCGTTATGAACGTCTTGTCACGCTCACATGTAATATGAGCGAATGAGATGGGACTAATGTCGAATTCGACATTCCACCTGCGAAAATCGCCATCCTGCTCGAGATTGGGGAATCCCCACCACAGTGTTTGGTGTTTGTTTGGCTGTTTACCAGCTACTGGGCCTGGTATTGGCATCGATTCTGTTTGCCGCCTTTAGTGACCATCTTGACCGCTAAATTAAATGTTCCGCTTACTCGTTGACAATCTGGTATATGAGTGAATGTAAAATTTTCATTTAAGTTTAGATTTGGCGGCATCCGTAATCAAAGCCTTTATCACGGCGCAACAAACACGAGGGAGGGAGGAGTATACTTTCGTTGCGCCAGCCGCATCTACCTTTCTGCCCTTGTTTATGCGTTGCGCTTGCGAGGTACAAACAAATTGTTCCGTGCGTGTATATCGTATCTGTATCTAAACGCACGCAACGACATAAATTTAAAGAAATTTTGGCGGGTAAGTCGCTGGAGAAGGTTCTACGGTGTTTATTTTATTGCTCAATAATTGTTTTCCGGTGATTTTGATAGCTAAAATCGATGTAGTTTTGTCTAGCAATTTTCAGTAAAAGTGACAATGTGTTGAACTCTTAAAATAAACTTCTCGTTAGGGGTTGTGTAGTTTCTCTCTGTGATTCTGCAGCGGGCCATGATAATTCGCCAGAGACTAGACCGGTTGATATTTCCGTTATAACTCTTACGAGTGTTTAAATGTGTCTACACAAAAACAATTTGATGCTGTAAAAACTGTCTTAAATCGCTTAATGTTTAGGCTGATGGCCTGTGTTGCCAATGCCTTGTGAAAAATAAACATAAATTAAAATAGGATGATGGCAGTGTTGCCAAGCCTTAATAAATTAAAAAAAACATAATTAAAAGAAGAAGATAACCTCAAATAAATTATTTGTTTTGAAAATTGTATTGTGGTGATTTTGCATTTATTCGCCCATAATTCGTTGATGAAATCTAGTACAATATGGCTTTAGTTAGGCGTTGTTTGCCTCTTTTTACTAAAACAGTTAAATTTGTACCTGCAACAACTCAAGGTAGGTAAAGTTGCAAAATGTTCGTTACGACTTGGGTACAATTTCACATTTTTATACAAGTATTCTCGCATTTGTAGCTCGAAAAATTCACCGATGGGTAGCTCCAACGTTGATGGAGTTAAAGAACCGCGAAGACAAGCTCGGTGGCAAAAAGACATACCCACGGAATACGTTTTTAGAGTGGAACTTGGAGGCTGAGTTATACGCCTTCGCGAAGCGTTTGAATGAAGATTTTGACTCGGATCTACTCCTACAGGCATTCACGGATCGTTCATATGTTGTAAAAGAGGAAATGAAGCAGAAGGAAATGGAATTTGGTATAAAAATGAAGGATAATAGAGAACTTGCTGAAGAAGGTATCTAATTCATATTATTCAGGTGGAACTTGTTCTTTATCTTATCATAGAATGTTAAGGAATTTCTGGTCCAAGAGTAGGTAAGGTGGTACCAAGACAAAGGAAGTGCTGCTTTACGGGGCTCTTTGCATGGTTGTGAAAATGCAAGTTAGTTCAGTTCAGCATCCATTAGATTTCTATGAAACAATAATTTTTTATTCACTAAAAAAAGAAATATTTTGAAAGTTTATATTAGTGTGATGAAAAAACCCAACCTTCACTTTCTTCACTACAATATTCTGCCAGCAGAAAATAGCGGTTATTGAGTAATTGGTTTTACTTTATTTCTCTCTAACAACTGTGAACTTATTTTCCAGGAGAAAAATTCATGAAACAATATATCCATCTGTACCTACAAGCAGTACTCCCCAGGTACCCCCTGGAGGGTGTGAGTGGGATCCAGCAGCATCTCACTAGTGAAGCCACTTTTTCCCATGTGGCCTTGCACCTTGGCTCTAAGGATATCATTTTGGCTGCGGTAATACAATATACTAAAATTAAAAAGTAATGTCAGGTGATCTCTGCTCTGATACATCTCTGGTTTGTCCATAATCTTTGGTAACTCATCTTATTGTTAACAGCAATTTAATAATTTCCTTCCTTTATGAAAACAACGTTTCAGTTTCTCCTATTTGTGGAACTTGTTAACATTAACCTATAGACTTGACACTTTTACATAGTTGCATGCGTGGAACGACCAATGACTGTAGAGGAAGCAAGAGAGGCATGCCAAGACAGAGATTCATAGTGCTCCTTTCTCTCTTCCTACCCCGCAAGGGATATAGCATGAAGTTATGTATGTATAAATACTTATATTTGTATACTCTACTCTTTAAAGTTCCATAATAATAAAGGCTATAGCACAAATATCATCCTGCATATATATCAGTATGCAATAGTTCCAAATTCTTTATATGGATTTCCATAGAGCAATGCACATTTATCAACTCTGTAATTCACCCCTGGGAGTAAAAAGAGATTAGCTGAAGATGGAGCACAGATAGTATCTTAATCACTGCTTAATGTTATTTTTATTTTTACTACAGGAGTACCCAGTGGACAACTACATCTTGGCAAATACATTTAAAGCTATAGTGGGGGCTTTGCTACAGTCCTCGGGAGAAGACCGTGCTGCACATTTCGTGCGAGATTTCGTCATCACACAGCTACATGGTGCTTACTATTCAATATTAATTTTATCATTTATCACACTAATGTTAAATGTCTTTCTTGCTACTATGAATTAAACATACAGCTGTATCCAAAATTAGTTTATAGGTAGAGTCAAAGACATACTTTGTGGTACCCCCCTGTCGCAATAAGTTTTTGTTATGATTTCATGACATTTGTGTGAATGTGTATTTGTGTAAATACACATTCACACAAAAAGTAAAGTTAAAGCGACAAAGAACCGTAGTTATACCCTGATGTATTGACCACTGTACAGTACAGGCTATAGATGTTTGTGAGACCAGGATAACAAATAACCATTTTCAAAACGATAATATATCATGTGATGGCGTGCCAGAAAGAGACAGCGCTATACCAACGTGATAGTATTGTCTCTGTTTAGTCCGCCATCGCATGATATCATTTCATGTTGTATTTACATTTTACTAATAATAAATTTACTTTCCAGGCCAAGATGTAAATGAATACTGGCACATAGAAGACCCCTGGGCGATGCTCACAGACCTGGGTAAGCAGGGGATGACAGTGGAG
Source organism: Hofmannophila pseudospretella (assembly GCA_947369225.1). Taxonomy (NCBI): domain Eukaryota; kingdom Metazoa; phylum Arthropoda; class Insecta; order Lepidoptera; family Oecophoridae; genus Hofmannophila; species Hofmannophila pseudospretella. Next base: position 5,720,224 of record OX376331.1, read on the forward strand.
CCGCGCCTTGTCGGGGAAACCGGCAAGAACACGCTGCTCGCCTGCTATAGAGTCGCCCTCTACATTGACAAGCAAATGATATCATCAGGTAAACAAGAGCTAAGAAATATATCAACTTGATACTATTTAAATCATTTATCAACCTTAATTCTTGTCTTGGAATACTATACAGTGACAAAACATAAATTTAAGCTTGACCAGAAATATAGAAACCCTCGGAATTATTTAACAATTTTTTTCATTGCATCTCCATAACACATAAAACAGCCATACTACTGAGACTATAGGGAGGGATTGAGTGACTGGGTTTTTACTTTCCTGGACAGGGTATAATTTGTTTCATGGGGGTCACAAGCTCAAGTACTTGAAACCTTATAATATTTTACTATTATTCTCCAGGTTTTGGCGAATCTATTGCATCAGCCAAAGAGATGGCCGCAAGAGAGGCCCTCAAGAAAATATTTGGCACCGAAGATCACATGAAACCAATCAACTTTAAATTAGACGGAATACCGAAACCTAACACACAAACCAGATACCAAATAAATGCCAGTTAAAATAAAAATGTAGTGTAAAATAAGAATTAAATTAGTAGTTATGTAAATGATACAAATGTTTAATTTCATTAAAAATGTTTTTAATATAGATTATTCTTATCAAAAGTTAACTATATTTATAAAATATCATTACAACTTAATTAAAATTCATTAGAAACAACATTGGCACAATACATAGATGAACACAGTGTTTTAAATATTTATAGCTTAGAAAAAGTGTACCAAATTGCTAAAACAATTTTGTATTAAAAATTATCGCAAATCAGCTTTGTCATGATGATCGTTCAATAATAGGATAAGAAAACATTGGGCATTTCGCAACGGTAAATGGAAGTAAAAATTACATCACATAGCAAGGGAAATAACACTGCAATGGAACGAACCTGTAGACTAAATATGATATACTTAAATCAAAAGTATACCATGCCATTGATCGTGAAAGATAGTCCAGTTAATAGGGAGGTTTGACCCCAACATCAATTCCTCCCCCTTTGGTAATTTGCACTGTGATACAGTACCATGCCCTGATTAAACCTGAAAATGAATCCCAACACAAGACACTCAAACCACCAACCGAGCGGAGTAATTTTGAGGTTTGTGTATTTTGGAGGTATGAGTTTTGCGGAGGTTTGAGTATGTCTGCATTATTATTTACATTGTAAACAAACAGACAATGTAAATAATATGCAGACTTACTCAAACCACTAACCGAGCACAATTTTCACAAAAAATATGTAATTTCATTATGAATCAGTTTTAATTGAAAAACAACTGATTTTTTTAATGAATACACGTGCACTCATATGTAGTACCTATCAGTGAAAGAAAGAGTGGAGCATTTTTCCGGTAAAAGTTTTTAATTATACCTAATATTCCTAAAATCTTTTAAAAAATTGTTGGATTCTTTTTCAGGTTTAATCAGGGGATGGTACTGTATCACACTGCAAATTATCAAAAGGGGAGGAAGTTATGTTGGGGTCTCCATACAAACAATGCCTTATTGACTGGACTAAGACTCACGATAGGCTAATTCACTTTAACAAAGTAACATCATCTTTATCACCCTGGTGCAGAGTCCATGATCAGATTTCCGTGCTTATCCTTGATGCGCACTCTGCCTGAAGCATAGCGGGTCTCCGAGGTGCCGTCGTTGTAAACCAGCTTCACTGTACCGTCGGGGAATTGACGACGCTGAAAATAAAAACGTTTACGTTTGTGGCGCTCCATTTGCTTTGCATAAATCTATTTGGTTGAAGCGACATTTTTTGAACTTTCGAGGGGATCTATTTGAAAATTTTGTTTTCGGAAAAATATTCATAAAAAAATATTAGACATACAATGATTATAGTAGAGTATCTACGAACCTTCGATATGCTGCTTGCTACTTCAATAAATATAAGAATACAGATGTTTACAATTTCACATTGTTTAAAAATGCAACATTCACTGATAAGTTGTCAAATGTTTCGTATCTAACAAACAGACCATTACCAAACATTACTTAATTTCTTTGGGAAACTGGACAAAAAAAAGCCGAATACCGTAAAGAATGGTGTGTATTAAATTTTACATCAAACAATTGATAGTTACTGGTTAAAGAGAGACTGTTGGTAAAGAGAGATGTTCACAATGCTGTCACAGCAACTATAATCCCTCATTAGGTATCTAGGGAATGGACGCTACTAAAATAATATAGTACAGTATAAATACTACAGTATTACCTTATGATCCTTAGCGTGGACCTCGACCTGTCCATTGCCGAATACGATGCGCTGTTCGCCGTCCGCGGCGACAGTGAGTGCCGTGCCGTCAGGGAAGCGCCATTCCTCGCGTACATGCTCGTTCTTAGGGTCGAAGTAACGGATGCTGCCGTTTGGTAGACGGATCTCCGATGACCCGTCTTTGTAACGCTTTTCTACTTGGCCACTGCAAATAAATATAAAGTTAATGTACAAAAATTGTGACCTTTGACACAGCTTCTAGCTTTTGTGTAGATTTAAAGTTAAGAAAGTAAAGAATATATCCCTTGCGGGGTAGGCAGACAGAATGGAGCGCCACAAATAAGTCTTGGCATGCCTCTCTTGCTAACTTTACAGTCATTCGCGTTTCACGCATCCTGAAATCACTTGCGCGCAGACTATAGTTCTAATACTTACTCAGGGAATTCTAGAACTTCCAATCCATCAGCATGTGTAGTATGATAAGTTTTCGCCTCTGCATAGTAATACTTTATCCTGCCTTCATCATAGAAGTTCTCTTTTACGTCTCCATTGTAATATACAAACTTACTATATTTCCCATCTGATGAGATATATTTGACATTTCCATTAGGGAATCTAAGTTCTCTTGAACCATCTGGTTTCTTTATTTCAGTTGGATTTAGATTGGTCTTTGTCACACTAGTTTTACTAGTAGATGGTTCAGGGCTTACAGTCATTAGTTTGTCCCTATATTGGTCTTGGTTTATTACTGTAGCTAGTCTATTACTAGAAGAGGGGTTGCTGAGTATTGAAATGGGAGATCCTGATCTATGAGAATTAGGATTTGCAGGAATGGGTATGGTATTTTTACTGACATTTACTGGAGATCTACAACTATTAGATCTATCTATTATTGCCATTGGTGACTTGGATCTACTGGAATTTGATCCGATAGAGTTACGTAAAAACGGAGATATTGGGCTATTAGAATCTCTATTTGAAACAGTATTAGATTTACGAATGAAAAATCCATCAGGATTTTCTTTAAAACTATTTTTTTCTGGTCCAGTGTCAGGTTTATTCAAACTAGATCTGCTGTTGCTAATTGGAGATGTGGATTGGAATCTTTGTGTGTATATTTTTTCTAAATGATTCTCAGTTTCATTGTCAGATAAATTATTGTCTTGCATTGATTCAGTGTCATTCAAAACATTATCATTGTCATTAATATTTTCATTATCTGAAGGATACATGTCTAGTAGTTCTACATTAACTTTCTCACTGTCCATTTGACTAACAGCATCCCTCTGACTAAAATATTTTGCATATCTAGATTTAACATTCAAATTGGGTACACTCTTAGCTCTAGGTCTCGTAGTTCCTTTAGGAACCAGTCGGGTTCTCCTACTTCGACTTTGTCTTTCAATTTCATAAGCTTTGTATTTTGCATCATTGTCCAAGTTTATTTCCGATCTGGTATCTTTCGATGACATATGTGTCAATTTTTTATTGATTTCCTCAAGGTATTTCATGTTAGTCAGCCTTCGTGTAATGTCATTACTGTGCTGGATCCGACGGTTTTCTTTTTTGAGTTTTTCTACTTCATCTTGCAGATCTTTCTTTTCTTTTTCCATACATTTTATCTGATTTCTAAGTCTTGCTATACTGGAAGTTGACTTTGCATCTTTTATCCTAATTTCCTCTTTGAGATCATTTATTTCTTTCTTTAAATTAACTACTTCGTCTTTTTCTTTCTTATTTAGTCGCCCTCTCATTTCTCTAACATACCTTTCGTACATTTGTTTTTGTTTAGTCAATTTCTCCCTTTCTTCAGCCAAATAGTATTCTGATAATATTTTTTCTTCATTGAACTTCTGCTCATATGCATTTTTCTCTTCATAAAACTTTTGTCTCTCTAAGTCTATTTCTTCCCTTAATTTTACAAGATTCGAGTTTTCTTTTCTGAAAGTTTCTATTTCATCCTCCAATTCACAAAGTCTATCTTTTAAAAGTTCACTTGTAGCAACTAATTTTGCATTCATCTCTACCATATTTGCTTTCATTATGTCATGTTCAGTGACAGTGTCGTCCTGACATGCAGTGTCTGCAGCTACTTTAACCTCTTTACTTTTCTGTTTAATTTGATCTTTTTGTTGAACACATTTTTTGGGTTCCTTATTTTTTATATTGTTTTGAGTAGAATTATTGACTGTCTCAACAGTTTTGCATGAGCAGCAAGTAGATACAGAGCAGTCATCAGTGCAGCAATCAGTGTAATCACTGTTACAAGTCTCCACTTCACTATGAGAGTTCTCATTTCTTTTCTTGTGAATTAAATCAGGGAATATGTGCATTAATTCTGGGTTGTTAGCCAAACATTTCTGCATTACTAAAGGAGTACTTTCTCCAGAGTATTCCAATTTGCTTCTCTTCAAAAATTTGTTGAAAAATGAATTTTGAATATTAAAACTATCATTCGAAACTTTGGTTTCAAGTAACTCGAACATGTTTTGTTCAGCTATTTCTCTCTCCTGCCTCAGTTTAATTAAATTTTCATCACAGCTCATGTCTGAAACAGTGCTTTTCGCTGGTGATACAAAGTTTTTGTAGTAATCACTTTGTTTTAGTTGTCTTAGGTAGTCATCTTGTTCTTTACTCAGTACAGCAGCCCATGTTTTTCCTTTATTTCCAATTAATGGGTGTTTTTCTTTTGGAAGCTGGATCTTAGGTCCTGGTTTGTATGTACAATGTATCTCACAGTTACTAGAATCAATAAGTATTTCTTCACCTTCTTCAACTGGTTTTTGTTCCACAGTTACTTTGGATTTTTCCTTAATTAGATTTGATTTTGAATGTTTACTTGGGACTAAACCCGTGGATTGAGAATTTTTTGAATTTGAAGCTATTGGTTCTGTGATCACAATTTCAACTTGTACTTTTTCGTTAGTATTGTCCTTTTTTGGTAGATTTTTTGCTACAGGTGATTGTATAGCCTTAGTGAAACTTTTTCTCTTCCATGGTAATGCTTTGGTGTTTTGAATGACAAGATCATTCTTTTTCAAGCCGAATCTAGTCATACCTTCCCCTCGCCTGAGAAATGGTTTTTTCTTTTGCGGTATCGACAGATTATCTTTCTTTGGGCTTTTGTTTTTGAGAATCTTTTCATTCTTAAGTTTTTCGATAACTAATGCCTCAAAATCTTGTTTTGGGGACAATATAGGCATTTCGTCAAGCGAGATCTGTTTCTTTGTCAAAGATTTTGCTTCTGAATTCTTATTCAAGGAATATTGTTTATCAATTGTATCATTTTTTGGTGGTGATATCCTGCTCCTACTTGATGCAGGTGAAGCTACTATAAATTCTGACTCCTGTGACAGATTTAGTACAGAAACACCTTCTATTAAATCCCTTTCTTTTACTTTCGGAGACAGATTGCTGGCGGCAGGACGAGGCGTAGGTTCATTTGAAGTCTCATGTGATGACTGCAGTAAACTGCGAAATGTGTTGTAACTGGTACTGCTGCTGAACTGACTCACAATTTCGGTGGTACTGGACGAGGTATCAGTGTTTTCTTGGTACTGTAAACGCTGCTTTTGCAGTTTCCCGCGTTGTAACAACTGAAGTTGTCGTAATATTTGTAAACGCTCTAATATTTGTGTAGGAGATAACGAAACATCGCTTTCGGAGTACGACTCATCCATCGTTTTAATTTTATATGCAAATCACTGTCTTATAACATAATAATTCGACATAAATCACAAAAAATTACACAAACCGCAACAGCAACAAATTTAAAAAATGACAGGTTGACTGACCTGACAGCCATTACTACCAACTTTTTAAATAAAAATCAAATGTTACCATTAAAAAAATATAAAATCGAGCATACACGTCTCCATTTTATGGGAAAATGACATCGATTCCGTAACCAAACTCACACGCTCACTCAAGCAGCCAATTTGGCAGCAACCTGTACGCAGGGCCTTGCAGGCAGAGTTTTTAGTAGGCCGCTTTATATATTTCAAAGCACCTTTCCTATAGCGCCTTCAACACAAAGGACAAAAGATACCTAATAAAAAGACCCATAAAAGCAATATAACGACAGTTGTGAGCGTTGAAGTTCGTTAGGATACGTGCCCTTGAAAAAAATTATCGAGGTTTTATAAATATAGCAACACCATGGCAGTATGTCAAAATTTTTGTGTAATTTCATTCAAAAAACATCTGGCTTTCTGCAGATAAAACGCGTAAAATTCGATACTCCTGCGATGTCTAAAAGAAGTGGCTTTCACAGAGCTCCTAAATTCAAACCCGAAGTGAAGGTGATAAGTAATCGCTCTGAAAATATGCTGGGCATGATTTCAAGAAAGGAGAAAGTTGAGGTTCTACCAGAACCTATCAAATCTGCAGCTGATAAAAAGGTTTACAAGTGAGTTTTAACTTTTTTACCCTAATTATTAGCATAATTTTGTTATTTTTCCTATTCTCGTGTTTTGGATGTCAGGATTTCACCTTGGGCATGTGCTAAGTCAAACTCATTTCTATTTTAATTTACGGTTCATACATTGGATTTAGAAACTAACAATGCTAGAAAAGATATTAGCTTTGTAAAACACATTGTGGATTTTTAATAACTTATCTAAAAGGCACTTGCAGTGTATTATTATTAATTAATTATAGGTATTTGTAATATAATAATCAATTGAGCATCTAATCATTGCCTGCAGCATAATGTCACATGTTTTACATTTTAATAAAATTAGGACATATATTCTTTAATAATTAATATTTGATGATGTAATGTAGTTACAACTCCTAGTTTTGGGGACATAATTTCAAATCTTCAATAATTTATCAATATATTTATTTTAAATATTTTGTTTTCTTCACTTATAAACATATTTTTTTTTATATTAACAATCTCTTGTTTCTAGAACAATAAGACTAGAAAATGGTTTGACTGCCCTTCTAATCTCTGACCCGAGTCGTCCACTGGTAACGGACGACCCAGCATCAAGTGAGGAGGAATCTGCTTCAGAAGAGTCCTCGGAGAGTGAGAGCGATGGAGGACGGTCCGTGCAGTCTTCTGCCAGTGATCATCATGGAACCAAGAGACGCAGTGAGTTCGATGAAGAAAAATTGGTATGTACATTTACTTCTTCTTCTTATTCGTATTCCTCTTTGATGAGGGTCAAGATCATTCTGTGGAAATAATCACATAGAATGACTCCCTTGGCAGATTTAATAGGGTGGTTTGCCATTGCCTTCTTCATTTCACACACGGGTTATCTCAGTTTATTTACTATGGTGTTGATTTTTTGTGCTGTAAATTAGGTGCCCATTTCTGCAGTTTATATGCAGTTCTGGCTCCTCAATATTTTAGCAACAGTGACTTCCAACTTTCAAATTGTAAAAAACATACTGGACATAATATAAAAAGACAATAAAAAAAATTCATTCCCTTTTTTCTGACAGTGTTACCAGTTTGTTTGTGCACATAATTATGGTTTTGTAACAATGTATGTTATCTGTTTGTATAATCCCAAATCTCATCATAGTTTTTCTCATATTCTATATAATGTTTATGTTAGTACTCTGTGATAATGTACAGTCGGCCTCTAGCAATGTATGTTAAATTTCTGCAATCTGAAATGAACCTTAATGCATTCGCCAAATTTGAATTGTAGAATTTAATCCTGATGTGAAGAATTGCTTCTGCTTTACTACTCAATAACCCTCTAATAATAATACAGTGAGGTGAGATGTATATGGGCGACAGTGAAATAATGAATGAATGAATACTCTTTATTGAACAAAATTAGTGTGATACAAAACGATTAATACAATCTAGGCGGTCTTATCGCTAAAAGCGATCTCTTCCAGACAACCTTTTGGTGGAGTAATTTTGGTAGAAAAAGGGCTCCTTATATAATTAATAAAAAAGTATACTTTAGCTAAAGACCGACTGTACCTAAACAACTAACTAAAAATATCCATTTGGCATCCTTGTTTTGTCTGCAAAAACCACGAGCAAAAATAGCCCACTCTATAATTTTTTGTTGACCTAATACACGTAAAAAAATTACCCACTTGCAACATGATGATGACTATAATTTATGACTAGCAGTTTCTAAAGTCTAGACATTGTAAAGGTATTTTTTGCGACAGTTTCACAAGGTCGAGTGTAACGAATCTGTTACCTGCATTATACATCTGTTTTTGGAACTGGGTCAGTGAAATTTGTTTTTAAACTGACCTGAAAAATACCAGTTGCAAGTAGAAAGTTTCGTTATATTAATAAATTTTTAATGTGTAACCAGTTACCATGTGGAAGATTTGCATATTTATTTCCTATATTTTTTAATTACTTAATATATTCACATAGAAAGTAAAAAATTAATTAAAATATTTCCATCTCGGCTTATGTGGTATTGTGTGCTTCTAGGATGCTGGTAAACTCCCTTGCGGAATGTCCATGTTTGAAACCATATAATGTCATGTTCCAATGAGGTTTTCGGATTTGCCGAAGAATCGTGTTTCGCGATTCGTGTACAACCGACTGCTCTAACGCCGAAGGAAAACATTGTGTGTGAAGAAACCTGCACGCAGAAATAACCAGTGAGTGAAATAGGCAAGGCAATAGTATTCTACCACCCCACTCCATTTTTACCCAAAAACTCGTTCTAAGTTGTAAATTCCATAGATTAATCGCGATCGTCATTGGAGAGGATGCGAATAAAAGAAGACGTAGTTATAATTATTTTTAATGGATATATACGGTTTATCCTCAATGGGTCTAAAAAATACTGTAGATAATCATAGTCCGTAACCATGAGCTAGCGTCGCAAAATCTTGTCTATGTATAATTAGGTATCATTCTTTACTTCTCTTTTACCGAAAGTGTTGCGTGTGTTATATATCTACAGATTTATTTAATGATATACCTACAGTTAATTAATAATAACCCACTAAATATGACTTGACGACTTATAAATCTATTAAGGTAAAAAGTGCGCCAAATGCACGAAGTCCGGTAGAACATAGACCCGAATTATTTCACCAACAAAGCGCATTCTGTGCAACAAGGTGTTGTACCCATAATATGGGCCATAATGGGCCGACTAGAGGCATAGGCAGCTCCGACCTTCACCCAAGACCTTGAGCTAGGTGACGTTTGCACAATTTTCACTATTGACCTGACCAATCCCATTGTGATACGACAATAGTGAGAATTGTTTGCAATGTGCAGTGCATCTATTTTTAGACTTACTATACTGCTAGTTAACTATGACTGAGTTACTATTATTGTTAGAATGTCAGAAATCGCAGGGTCATCGAGTGATAGTGCAGAAAACTATTGTCTAGACTTTGCGCTAAAGTCATCTAGGAACAGCCTGGGCTATTAAATAAATCTCCTAAGAATTTCACAATGTCACAATATCATAGATTTTTTCTCCGAGTACTTATGAAAATTTACGATGTTAAAATCAGAGGTAAAGGCTCATTGCGCTCCCATCCTATGTGTTATTTTAATTAAACTATAACTCTATTAAAACTTCGTTAGCAGCGAATTTCATGACGTAGGTTTTATAACACCGACCAATAATAATATAACTATTATAAATAGTTACCGACATACCAAAACATTACGTAAAGTACAATAGTTAAACATTGCCACGCAAGAATGATGAGCACCTGAGTAACCCGCAAAGTAAATAGATCGAGACGATTATACAATACGTCCGAGAAAGCGACCATGTTGTGACAGTATAGACAGTAGCTGTCGTAGTTACATGCACTATTCAAAAGATTGTATGGTAGGCATAAAGGTTTCAGGTAGGGCGGAGTCGAATACCACCGCTCCCCCTCGCCAAACCCCTGCCCCACCTCACACAGTTGTGTAATATTCTGTTTTTAATTTTTCATAGGAAATAAGCTTTAAGTACCTACTTAAAGAAAGTAAAGTACCTATTAGTATAGCGTGATTCAACGTAAATACATATTCACGTTTCAAGTCCATTTGCAATATACCATACATAAATACACATGGTAATTTTTAGTTGGGTACTGGCCATTTTAAGGTACATTGCCTCACAATGCGCCCCCCCCCCCTACAGCTCTGTCCTCCCCCCAGGTGTGAAAATGTGAAAAATCAAAAGTGAAAACTGGCTGAAAAATCGAATGAAGAAAATAATCTAACTCTGAATGAACTCTTCACGTGATAGTGAATGGCATAATAACGAGTCTATGATTAAATACTTTTGAAGTTGGTAGATCCTGATGTGAGTTATATCTGCCACAGAGCAGTAATGCTTATATTTCTGTGACTCGGTCTGAAGAGTAAGAGAATCAGCGTAATTATACGCACATAACCAGTGATCGGAGTAGGTAGAGCTGTTTTTGGTACTTGCCACATACGGTCATAATATCCATAAGTATGCCCAATAATCCCGGGATTTCCGGGATTGAATAAATATATTATTTAGATTTTTAACGTTATATTTGTTTTGATACACATTTAAGATTGGTGGCGAAATTTTTATTTTAAGATTCATGGCGCTAGTGTACCTATGGTAGTGTTGTAACTTCTTCGTAAGTTCACAATTTTAAAAAAATCGTAATCCATCGAGTAAGGGCGAGGTTTATAAAAGTAATTTACAACATTTGCTCGATAACTTAAAACGGGATCCCGAAATCATATCCATATTAATATAACCTTTGAGGACATTGACCCGAAAGAGCTCTACCTACTCCGATCACAGCACATAACATAAGGCAAACAAGGTTAGTAGCACATCGAAAACACTCTAATAATAATACAGTGAAGTGAGATGTCTATGGGTGGCATCAGGTGGACCGATTGCTTGTCTGCTCTCGATATACAATTTTTAAAAACTCAGCTTAGGGCCTTAGAGACCATGTCACACTGCCGTCATGACTTGGTCACATTTCATTAGTATTCCGTTTGTTCGACAGACAATGTGCTACAGACGAAATTTACTAAAATTCATGAAGAGAACCTATCAGAGAATATCTAGAAGAAGATGCAAGATGTTACAAAACGACCTTTCCTTTGATACGGTATGAATCTGCTAACAGTTTTTGTTTATTATGTTTAGATTGTCTTTGTAAACAAAGTACTTGCTAAATAGTAAGTAGTTTAATAGTGTAACTTTGGTAAGAGCAGATTCATATTGTATTTAATGAAAGGTCGTGTACAATTCAGTATGCGTTTCTATTAGTATTAGCGCCATTGTGATAAGTAGTATCTAAAGCTTTAAACCAAAAAAAAATCGGCATGGCAGTTGAAGGGCTGCCCTAGTGCAGTCGTCGAGCACATACTCTTCATGAAGTCCATTCTGTGGTCAACATCATCAGCAGCCCACTCTAGTCCACTGCTGGACATAGGCGGCGCGCCATTGAGCCCGATCTTCGGCTCTTCTCATCCAGTCTCTGCCAGCCACCTTGCCCATATCTTCCTGGCGTCCAACACTACGCTTGCCCAACGGTTGTCGGTTCTTAGACAGATGTGACCTGCCCTAAAACAACTTGTTAATCTTATGAACTAATTATTTGGATCTGTGACGGATTCCTTGGTCATGAAGTCCGTATTGTGGTCATAAATCCATACCAGAGAACGGTCAAGAAATCCGTTTTTAGTCATGAAATCCATTCTCTGGTCATCTCATGTATGATTGTCGCAGGCTGCATGCGCGTTGACGGTCGGAGTGGGCAGCTACAGCGATCCGGCCGACATCCAGGGACTCGCGCACTTCGTGGAACACATGCTCTTTATGGGCAGCGAGAAGTTTCCAAAGGAGAACGAGTTCGACTCCTTTATCAAGGTATACTGGCTGTTTCAATTTTGATTGGACTGATTGTAGTGTTTTAAACGAAAACTGATCGAAGTCTCTTCTAATCCCTGTCGAAACCTATCTACGTCTAATACTAAATCTCTTTTTAGATAAAATAACCGACATACATTTAAATACCAACTCGAATGTTGTAGATAGATCTAACATGAGTTTTTATTTTGGTCCCCAATAAAAATGTTTTTGTTTCATCCGAAACCAGAAAAAAGGCGGCTCAGACAATGCGTCCACGGACTGCGAAGTGACGACGTTCTACTTCGAGATCCAAGAGAAGCATCTTCCGCAAGCCATGAATATGTTCAGCCAGTTCTTCGTCAGTCCACTCATGAATAAGGAGGCGATGCAACGGGAGAGAGAAGCTATAGAGTCTGGTAAGTGAACCCGCTTCGAGGTAGGACGGTCTACTTCGAGATTAGGTAAGTAACATCTCTAGTATAACCGGTAAACATATTTGGCCAGTCCTTCGTGAGCCCACTCATGAACAAGAAGGCAATGCATGAGAGAGAAGTTATCGAGTCTGGTAAGTAAACCCGTTTCGAGTTAGGACGGTATACTTCGCGATTAAGTAATATCAAACACACACACAATGTATTTCCACCACCCCTTATATTAACTTTTATTATTGTTCTTTTTTTTTCTTCCAAATTTTGTCAGTTTTATATTTTCCCATGTTCTGTTACATGTTCATTTGTACTGGTCACAGAAGAGAGCTGTCCTCCGAGATACAGGAACTTCCTAGTTCGGAGGTCAGCGTTTATTGTAAACTAACTGGTTGCTCACTAATTTTATTTAGTTTAATATAACATATGCTTAAGTTCCTACTGGTGTATGGACTATGAATCCTTTGTAATCTTACCGCACAAATAAACTATTCTTATTCTTATCTCTAGTATAACCGATGGACATATTTAGCCAGTTCTTTACCAGCCCGCTCATGAATAAGGAGGCGATGCAACGGGAGAGAGAAGTCGAGTCTAGTAAGTGAACACGCTTCGAGTTTGGACGGTCTACTTCGAGATTAATTAGTACCTCTGTAACAGGTGGACATATTGAGTTAGATCTTTACCAAGCCCCGAGATTAATTAGTACCTCTGTAACAGGTGGACATATTGAGTTAGATCTTTACCAAGCCCGCTCAGGAACAGGGAGGCGATGCAGCGTAAGAGATGAGCCATCGACAAGAAACGAAACAACAAGAATGTGTGATGTATATCTTAGGTATTATCGTAAGTTTAGACACGCCTTAAAGTAAATTAAAAACGTAAATATTATGCAAGAGAGTAGGTACTTAGATTCGTAAATATTTTTATCACTTACAACTACTTGCAGAATGATGCGTAAAGGTAAGACCACTTACATAAATACTGGTGCAATTCGTATTACACAAGTTTAAATTGGCGATACTGAACGTAACTATAAGTACGTAGGTACTTTGTTTAGGCAATACTAAGACATAACTTTTGTCTGCTTGTAAAAGTTTGAAACTCAACGATAAATTACAATGTTATATTTGTTAACCTTTTTTTCATTTATTACTTACTTATTTTATTACATGCATGCATTACACATTGTCTGATATTATGATCGGATGAAGTACAGTACTGGAAGGCGATTCTTGCAGGTGGAATGTCGAATTCGGCATTAGTCTACCTATCTCATTCGCTCACATTACATGTGAGCGTGGCAAAACGTTCGTAGGCAAACTTTTGTATGTCGAACTCTGCGAGAATTCTTTCTGAATGATTGCGATATAAAAAGGGTTGAATAATACCTCTAAAATGTTATGGTCTCGATAGAACTTTGTTATCAATGTAGAGGCAGCAGTACTAACGTGAAACAATAATTTAGGTATGAGAGCATTGTCATTCATCATTCGTTATTGCATACATAACAAGTCGGGATATTTTAATAACATAGCAGGATAACAGTCCTCTATAAATGAACGACTTAGGTTGTTTGATTTATGAAAATTCGAAAAAATAAAGGGATTAAGTAATTGACGCTAAATATGTTTTTTGCACATATCCATTACAAATCGCAGTTCAGATTTTACAAATCACAATTCTCCCGCTGGTGGAACGTTTTCATAACTTAAACTTATATTAATTTTACCTTTTTATTTTATTTTTTTATTTACTACTAAACCCGCATTTGACCTCGATCTCGCCTAATGGTAAGCGACGATGAAGTCGACGATGGAGCATGCGGGTCCAGTAAATGCCTATTCTGTCTGGCCTTGAAGATCCCAAGGTTGTAGGTTTCGGGAAATACAGACGGCGGCAGGCTGTTCCATTCCTTAGCCGTTCGCATAATGAACGAAGAAGCAAATCTGTAGTACGTTTCTGATAATTTTGGTGACTGAAAAATGGATATAGTGAGGTTCAAAAGGCTCGTTCTCCTTTACAATGTTCGGTTACAGATATACAATCTATTTTATCACACACTATGTGTAACACTTTTTCCCCTATTTCAATTTCAATAACTACTTAGGTAAGTTTCTAAATCGTGTAGCAGAAATCATAGAGGTGCGAAAGTAAAGTTTGAATCACGCTATACAAGTTATAGCGTGATTCAACGTAAATACATATTCACGTTACTAGTCACGTGTATTTGAGGCACGCGATGCTTGCAAGATGCCAATCATCACATCAATCAATTGCACACTATGTCTTTACAATGTTAACAGAGTTACCAATGCAATCATTGGCAGTTAGGAAGGGAGAGTGGGTGGATTTAGCTATTAAGGCTTGTTCTTTATTTATTTTATTACACTAAATATTAAATATAATTCTAATTGCTCTTGTGAAATTCGTCCTGATTCTTTTTTACACTTTCGTATCCTAAATTCAGAGACTTAACTTAGGACCCCTAGATTTAGGATAGTGAAAAAACCCTTGAACTTAACTTAATCAAGAAAGAAAATTCTTCTTAAATTAGCCAAATCACAAACAAATCTAATGTTGATGGCAGACAGCGCAATAAAGCCTTTCAAAGACAACACTATTTTAAAATCTTTCAACGACAACACTTTTGATACCCTGGACCAGGTAAATAAAAACCGTCATGATGCCACCATCATCGCCACTGGTATATGATAGTAATGGTATTTCAAAGGTATTTTTTACATTCTGTGTCATTGTCATATATGTTCTGTGTTGAGAATTCGAGATCGCAATGAAAAAAAAATATGACGAGGTTTTTTTTTCTTGAAGTCATGGTCAAGTTTTATATTTTAAGGATCTTTCAAAAATTAGGGGTCAGTAGGATTTTGGCCCGCCAAAAGCGTAACAATCGGCGGCGGACTTCACGCAGCCGCGTGCGCAATCCGATTCATCATCCCCCGTTTAACCTTTAGAAAGATCGAATTTGTATGGCTCCGGCGACTTATGCCTTGTATTTCAGGAAACTAAATCATACCGCGATGTAAATAGAAAGTCGCGCCATCTGTCGTCAGGTAGCGTTAACTAAATACCGATAACGGTATTTAGTCATCTATATATTATATACCACACATTTCTCCTCATTACTCTTACATTCGATTTATTTGTGATTTTTGAAACCAAATAGTGTATATTTATACTGGGTATTGACCACTTTCAGGGCGACTCAGTACTAAATTTTACGAAGTTTTTTTTGTATTCAGAATTTTCTCGACTTTTCATAGTCAGGCTTTTTTAATTCCTGATTATTTTTTTGGTAAAATGTGCCGTAACTCCCAACCCGTTTAATTCACCTCAGTATTTGACAGGGAACCCTGTCTTCCTATTCAGAACGGGCGATACCGCAACGGCGAGTGTCGAAACAATTGCAATCGGCTACCTGTAACTACATACGGGGTCCCCTGCCCAAAAGTGTAGTTTTTTTTTTTTTTTTTTTTTTTAATTTACTTCTAAACCCGCATTCGACCTCGATCTCGCCTGATGGTAAGCGACGATGAGGTCGACGATGGTGCATGCGGGTCCAGTAAATGCCTATTCACTCTGGCCTTGAAGATCCCAAGGTTGTAGGTTTCGGGAAATACAGACGCCGGCAGGCTGTTCCATTCCTTAGCCGTTCGCATAATGAACGAAGAAGCAAATCGCTTCGTGCGAGCAGATGGGATATCAACAACATAAGGATGGAACCCCTCCCCGCGCCTGGTAGTCCGAAGGCGGAATGGAGATGCTGGAATTAGGTCGTGCAATTCCGATGCGCACTCTCCGAAATGTATCCTATAAAATACCGATAGACAGGCGACCTTGCGCCGATGTTCCAGACTTTGCAGTCTAGCTTCCACCAGCGATTCGTCACCTATAAGGCGCTTAGCGCGTTTCTCCACTGAGTCAAGAGCAGCCAGTTGGTACTTAGCTGAGCCATCCCACAGGTGGCAGCAGTACTCCATGCACGACCGGACTTGAGCTTGGTAAAGGTTTAAGAGCTGTCCCGGCGTGAAGTACCGCCTAACCTTACTCAGGATGCCCAATTTTTTGGCTGCGGTCTTAGCTTTTGACTCAATGGAGCGCCCAAAGTTAAGATTGGAAGTCAGATCCAACCCCAAAAGGCTAAGGTGGTCGGTAATCGGTACGGATACATCCCGGAAAGTCGGAGTCAGGTGGAAGGGACTCCGTTTAGCGGTGAATAGACACGCCTGCGTTTTAGTGGCGTTAAACTTGACCAAATTGGCATCGCCCCAATCGGCCACGGCCTTTAAGGTCAAGTCGATACGCTCAACCATGGCCTCTCTTTGAGTCTGGATCTCACCAGCACCAGCGCGCGCAACAGGAAGATATCTCTCCGTAACCGTGCTGTCGTCTGCGTACCCAAAAATACCCGATATGAGTAGATCATTTATGTGCAGCAGGAATAGGGTTGCAGAGAGGACAGATCCTTGTGGAACTCCGGCGTTGATAGCCAGTTGGTCAGACGAGCAGCCATCTAGGACCACTCGTATTGACCGTTCACTCAAGAAATCCGCGATCCATATGCGCAAACTGGATGGGATTCCATATGAAGGAAGCTTGCTTAATAGGCTACCGTGCCAGACCCTGTCAAATGCCTTAGAAATATCAAGTGACACGGCAAGAGCTTCGCCGGTTTTCTTAATGGCTTCGCCCCAGAAGTGGGTGGCACGAACCAGAAGGTCCCCAGTAGACCGGTTTTGGCGAAAACCATACTGTCGATCACTGAGGAGATCGTTACCTTCTAGGTATGCCAGGAGCTTGGTGTTCAATACACGTTCCATAACCTTGCAGAGAATGGAAGTGATTGCAATGGGTCTATAATTGGCGGGGTCAGCACGGCTACCTTTTTTGGGCACAGGCTGCACGTTAGCAAGCTTCCAGGAATTTGGAACTTGACCAGTCTTTAGAGAGAGGCGAAACAGGCGCGTCAAGACAGGAGACAACTCAGGTGCACAGTTCCTCAAGACAATAGCTGGTATCCCGTCAGGACCACTGGCTTTATTCTCGTCTAGAGTGCGGAGCGTTTTAAGTACCTCCTTTTGGTGAATGCAGACCTCTGGCATTACAGAGTCGCAGTGGGGTAAGGTGGGTGGAGCTTTGCTTCCAGCATCTAAACAAGAATTACTGGCAAATAGAGAGGAAAACAAGTTTGCCTTCTCTTTCGCGGTGTGAGCCAGTGATCCATCGGGTTTGACCAGAGGTGGCAGCGAAGGGCGACAGAAGTTAGCTTCGACTGATTTGGCGAGGGACCAGAAAGCCTTGCTACCCGCAGGGTATGAAGCAAGCTTGTTTCCGATCCGGCCAACATGTTCGTAGCGAGCCCGACGCTGAGCCTTCTTGCAGGACTTGGCGGCTTTGTTGAAGGCTCTCTTTTTATCCAGGACATCCGGAGCTTTGCGCGTCCGAGCATCAGCCCAGGCTACAAATGCTGACTGCTTCAGTGTTTCAGCACGAACGCAGTCAGCACTGTACCAAGGGCGTGCTGCGCCACCAAGAGGCACGTCAGAGAAGGGAATGAAATATTCCATGGCCTGACGTACCACGTCGGTTATGGCCGAGGCGCAGCTCGACGGATCCTCAGTAGAGAAGCAGATTTGTCGCCATGGAATAAGATGCAAAGAAATGCCGCATCTCATCCCAATCTGCTGACTTGTATCGCCACACTCGCCTGGTGCCTCTAGGGCTTAAATCGGGCGGAGAGTAGCTAGATACAGATTTCACCAGACAGTGGTCAGAGGTTCCCAATGGGGCAGAAATCGACACAGAGTACCTGTCCGGATCAGTTGTCAGCAGAAGGTCCAAGCAATTGGGGGTGTGACCATCAACATCCGGTATGCGCGTGGGGCCATCGACCAGCTGTGTGAGGTTTAGCGACAACGCGAGTTTGTACGCTTCCCTGCCAGCATGGTCGGTCTTCTGGTATGGGAACAACCACTCCTGGTGGTGAGCATTAAAGTCCCCCAGAAGAACCAATTGCGCAGATGGATACCGTTGTTGGGCCACTTCCGCCGCAAGGCTAAGGTGTTCAATTAACTTAGTTGTCTCCTGGTCACCGCTGTGCGAACGGTAGACACACGCATAGAGCATTTTCTCCAGCCCAGTGTCCACCAGCATCCATATTACAGAAAATTTGGGATCTTCAAGATTCCGGAGACGCCGACAGCAGATGTCATCGCGAGCATACACACAGATCCCAGCCCGGGGTTTAAAATTGTGCTCCAGGTTATAGCCTGGGTAGTGTAAGTATGACGCGTCTGACGGACATCTGATCTGCGTCTCCGTAAGGAATAGCAAGTGTGGATTTTCAGTTTCGAGGTGGTGGTGAACTGGGTCGATATTTGAGTGCAGACCTCGGATATTTGAGAGGTGCACTTTTTTAGTTTTACAATGATCCATGTTATTGCAATCTTTATAATACTTTCCCTCACTTTCCCCCAACAGAATTCGCGATAGCCTCCCCATCGGATTCCAACCGTAAGGACCAGCTACTCTCCAGTCTGTTCCCAGAGGGCCACCCCGCTCGGATCTTCACTTGGGGCAACTTGAAGAGCCTTCGCGACGATATAGACGATGATGAGAAGCTGCATGAAGCAGCCCACGAGTTTAGGAAGCGGCATTACAGTGCTCATCGGATGACAGTTGCCGTTCAGGTGAGATCTCGATCTGTGGTTAGTGACTGAAGCGGCTTTGCAGCTTTATCTACTAGACATTGTGCACTTCCATAGACCGTCAGTTTCATGGATTGGGGGCCCCTGAAGAGTAGCACAGAAGCAATACAGTTTTTTTACACAATTTACAATTAATAATGTACACCGTAGTTAAAAATATTGAAAAATTAGGTGTGTATCGTCTGAGCACCGATTTCTGAGAGCTACGTCTAAATTTTTGCATCCTTTTTTTGGGCAAGCGACAGTGACCGACCTATTGTATGTATTGTTTAGGCCTCCCGTAGGCTTCTGATATGGTCTCCGGGACCGACAATTTAACGTGTTCACGGAAACACGGAAAGACGCCGGAGAAATAAAAATGTGCCACTACACCCTGGTTCTGATCGCGCCCAGCTTTCTGACCATGCAAGTTTTTATTAATTATTTTATTATTTACGACTAAACCCGCGTTTGACCTCAATCCCACCTGGTGATAAGTGACGACGAGGCCGAAGATGGAGCACACAGAATTACTAAATACTGGCTCTCTATAAACACTGCCGGAACACATCAACGCCGAAACGAAGATATTTGATGATAGATTTTACATGAAGGGTCGCTAGCCAGGCGGACCCTGAAGGGGGGTCCTAGACTAAGAGTTGTAGTAACATAAAATTACTTCAAAAATCGCCTCATCTTTAATGAAACTAGAATATCGGGGTGGATTGAAACCCTCTTCCCACTTTTTAATATTATCATACACTTATTCTGCATAAAAAATGTGTAATTTTTTAATTAATATAACTGTGTTAACCACCAGGCTCGCATGGATCTTCCCGCATTAGAACAATACGTGGTGAACACATTCGGTCGTGTACCGACCAACAAATTGGCCCCGGACGACTTCAGCCAGTTCGCGTTCGGACCAGACACCGTGACGCCGGAGTTTAGCAGCATCTACTACGTAAAGCCAGTCAGCGACACCACAGAGGCAAGTCATATAGTGCTAGCTATAGAACATTGACACCAACAAGCTGACCCCGGACGACTAAGAGTCCCTCAAGGCCGGCAACGCTCATGCAATACCCCTGGTGTTGGTGTCTCTAAGCGACGGTAACCACTTTCCATCAGGTGGCCATCTGCCCGTCTGTTTAAGCCTATTTAAAAAAAGTGACAGCAAGCCAAAGGGTGTGTGCAAATACACGTATAGTTTCATACATTTGACATTTAAATGCCCAACTAATGTATGGGAAAATACTTACATCGCATGCACCCACTGTGACACTGCGTCAATTCGGTATGTAAAGAAAAATTTAACTAGGCTATTTCCAAAACCATTTCGAGATTTTACATTTGCAATCATTATTTCTCTATTTATAGCTCTTCAAGCTTTGGGATCACGTTTATTTTAGCGAAAAACTTTTTTCCTTAAATATTTTTGGTATAATAAAGGTATTATAGAATAACTTAACGTAAAGGGCCAGTAACAATTTTTTTAGTAGAATTTGTTTCATGATTGCGTTAGATTCGAGAAAAAATACATGTTCACACTGATTTGAAACTATCCTCTTTTGTTGAGTTTTGTACGCAGCAAAGGCTCAGACTCTATTCAGCCTACTTTTGCTAAAAAGTTTGAAAAATTAATTAAGAAAACGATTACCGCTCGGAAAACAAAAATATTGCAATTGGTTGTTTATTGGATTTGTAAGATTAAAAATAAGATATTAAAAAAATACTCCAAAAAATATTTACCAACCGAATTTATTTGTTGTCAGTCGAGTGTATATAAATAGGAAGTCTCACTCTCACGCTCTGTTCGTTTGTTTTCGTAGAAAAATGATACGTCTATACCTAACCCTTGTCATACATAATTATTTGGTTGCCAGGTCCATTTAACATGGTGTATGCGGTCGTTAATATCGGAGTACGAATCGAAACCGCATCAATACATTTCCTACTTGCTAGGACATGAGGGGAAAGGAAGTCTGCTGTCTTACCTCAGGAAAAAGTTAGTATTAAATACTTATCTAGGTTTTCTATGGTATTAATTACATAATTTATATAAAGTGGCTATGGATGCGAATACTAATACCTAGAAGTAACTAACAGACGCCCGCGGATGGCACCACTAAAAGTGTGTGATGGCAGATGGGGCTTGAAAGTATGATGCTGCGGTGACTGAACCCATTAGTCCATTTCGAACTGTATCAATTGGACATAAAACGCAAAGCGTTGCGTAGATGGAGCCACGAGCACACTCCGTAAACAGAAAAGCAAAACAAAACGTAATTTTTTAAGATATCACAAATTTCTCGTTATTTGGGTTAGTTTAATTTTTCAAAGCTATTGTAAAATTGTGATGATATCATGGCATTATATGGCCATTTCAAAATAGCAGACATAAAAAATCTGTTAGGACAGCGTGGCGCGAGTCTGAAGGGTAAAAAATATTTGGTGGAAAGGAACGTATCTACATGTTGATTGGCTACGTAACATTGTGCTAGTGGCGCCTCTAGTGGTAAAGTATTCGTCTTGCCGACGTCGCTATAATATGTATTATTGTTCATTAATATTACTTGATCTATTAATTTGAGTTTCATTGTGTGATAGATAATTGTATTGCATTATAATGGTGCCCCCTTTTGGCCTTCATTTCGTAGAACCTAAAAGTAGTTGCGAAAATAGGCTATAAAGTGAAATTCCGCGTAAGATATGATTTTATAATAATTTTCGTGAAACACGTGTAAATTTAATGTTGTATACAGGGTGTGGGCACTCGGCATCTACACGGGCAACTCGGAGAGCGGTATCGACTACACATCTATGTACAGTCTGTTCTCAACGCAAGTGGTCCTCACCAAGGATGGACTCGACCACATTGACGAGGTAACCATGTACATTCTTATATAATCGTCCCGAAAAGTAACTGATCAATTTATCTTCAATGCAAAATAGAACCTAAAATTAATACCTGTTAAGTCATTGGGCGATGGTGACTACTTACCATCAAGTGGCCTGTTCCTTGCCTGCTCTCTTTATACAATAAAAAAAAGAAAATGTATTATGCCCTTAATCATACCAATAAGATAACTAAAGCGATATATTTTTTACCCAGCCCAGTGCACTGGAAAGAACGGAGCTTTCCAGCGCACTGGGCTGGGTAAAAATATATCGCTTTAGCTATCTTATTGGTATGATTCAATGCGGCCCATACACTGACAAACGTTGTATTTTCAGGTGCTGGAAGCGATATTTTCGTACCTAACCATGCTTAAGCAAATTGGACCTTCAGAAAGGATATACGATGAAATCAAGGTTTGTACAAAAAATTTAATATGTCCAATAGTTTATTAAACATAGACCTCTTAGTATAAAGACAATGCAATACTTGATAGTAGGTGCAAAAGGCAGACTGGTTTCTTTTAGTTATCTTAATTTTTAACATAAGTATGTACTTACAAAATGATCTAATAAGAGCGTCGGTGGCGTAGTGGCTAGGATGCCGAACTTCTATGTGGGTGGTTCGGCTTCGAAACCGTGCAATCATCATCAGCCTATTAATGTCCCCACTGTTGGGGCACAGGTCTCCCTTGCACAATGGGGTACGGGCCACGATCCACCGAGCGGGCCCAGTGCGTGATTGGTGGATTTCACACGTCTTCGGAAACTTTTTATTTCCTCAGACATGCAGGTTTCCTCACGATGTTTTCCTTCACCGTTAGAGCAGTCGGTAAATGTACGTAAGTCTTCGAAAAAATCCGAAAAACTCATTGGTACATTGCATGGTTTCGAACCCGGACCTTCCGCATGGGAGTCCGGCGTCCTAGCCTAGACGCTCAACCGTGCAATGTCATGTACCAATTAATTGTTCGTTTTTTTAGAAAGAGTTACTACATTTACCAACTGCTCTAACAGTTAAGGAAAAAAACGTGAGGAAACCTGCACATTGAGATAACGTAAGTGGGTGAAATAGACAATGGCAGACCATCCCATTAAATCTGCCAAGAAACTTGTTCTATGTCTCATCAATGAGGAATATGGCTAAAAAAGGAGAATGGTAACTATTTGTAAAGAAAACTCTGGATATTTAAATATACGGAACATTTTGCTAGACATTTTGAAATTCACCCCTCTTTAGATTGCTCGCTAGAGATGTTTTATAAGGAAACCGCGTCTGCCAATTCGCGCGTGCGATTTGAGTATTTTCCCGTACATTAGTCGGGCACTGAAATGTCAAATGTACGCTCTACCATAGAGTAAACGAACGAATAACGTCCACAGACTATAGAAGAGACGAGTTTCCGGTTCGACGAGGAATCCCAACCGGCCGACTACGTTGAAAGCCTGGCCGAGAACATGCACTTCTATCCTCCCCAACATTTTATTACCGGTGACAGGCTCTACTATAAATATGATCCTAAGGTGAGCAATGGTTAATGGTCTCTTTTTTAGTTTAGTTTGCAGCTAGACAATATTACAGGGAATAGGACATAAAACGCAAAGCGTTGCGTAGCCACGAGCACACTCCGTAAACAGAAAAGCAAAACGAAACGTCATTTTTGAAGATATCACAAATTTCTCAGTTTTTGGATTAATTTAATTTCTCAAAGCTATAAGTAAAATTGTGATGATATCATGGCAACATGGCCATCTCAAAATACCAAACCTAAAAATTCTGTTAAACAGCGTGGCGCGAGTCTGAAGGAATTTGTTTTGAAAGTTGTGTATCTACATGTTGATATGTGGCTTGTGGTAATTTAAAGATTATTAAACATAATTTTTGTAAAATCGAATATCAATCAAAATAATCATTATTTAATTATCATTAATTTTTTATTTAACATTTAAATAATCATTACGTACACGTACGTCGTATTTTTGAATGTTTTTTTTGTAACTGTGCTAGTGGCGCCTCTAGTGGTAAAATATTGCAGGATTATCTCCTATTCGACAGCTATTCGACAGCCGGCGATTAGCGAGAGACAATTTGAGCGAAAAAATAGTTCCGAATCTCCTTCTGTCTATTCGCTACCGATTGTTTTGTTTGATATCCTTTGGTGTACTGATA
Source organism: Hofmannophila pseudospretella (assembly GCA_947369225.1). NCBI lineage: Eukaryota > Metazoa > Arthropoda > Insecta > Lepidoptera > Oecophoridae > Hofmannophila > Hofmannophila pseudospretella. The sequence goes on from OX376331.1 coordinate 5,744,508, forward strand.
ATTCAAGTGATTTTCTAACGAAACGTACATAGTGATTGTACTCGTATGTTCAGTGATTGTAACGTAAGAAATTTATTACAGTGTTCATACCAGTTGTTGCACTGGCAAGTTGTTTTCTATGTCACACACAAACCAGCGCTGTAGCGAGCGACTGCTCTACGGCAATATGCAAAATTAAGTTACCTTTTTGCCACATAGGTAAGAAGGTAGGTAGGTATTCTGGTGTTTACAGCGCTAAATAAACGTTTTAAATTTCAATTTCAAACATAGTGTTATTTTTATTTTGTTCAAATGATCTGTGAGTACAAATAAATGTTATCATTACATTTCATTTCTTCTAAGAGCACCTGCCTTACAATATCTGTATGACCGGTCATGTACTATTTTTGTGCATTAAAGTGTTAAAAAATAAATAAGAGCTCACGGACTGTATACCCTGACTAGTACTATAACAACCCTGTCAAGAGGGCGCTATTCGTAGTTTTATAATATGTATTACGGAGTTCGGTATAAAACAATAGGACCATTTAATTCCGCAATATGGCGAGGCTTTTTATTATATACCTGGTATATGACGTGTGGTATGACAGAATGAATTAAAATTTATTTGCACACATAAACATTGCAAATTTTGATCAAGCAAGGATCGCCGCGACACGGTCGCCATAGTGCGGGGTCCAACAGCAAACTTAAAAACGTAAAAATTTATTGTGGTAAATAAATTATTTTGTATTTTTTTTGGTATTTGTATTTTTTTGACTCTGTGCAGCGTCAGCATGGTGTGGTACAGTCGGCCTCTAACTAATATTTACCATCTGTCAAATTTCTGCAATCTGAAATGAACTTTAATGAGTTCGCAATAGATTTGAATTTTGAATTGTAGAATTTTGACAGATGATATACTTTTGCTAGAGGCCGACTGTACTACCATTTTACCTATTTCTGGCGTAAAGCAGCAATGCTTGCATTGCTCTGTTTAATGAGACACTCAAGTACTCAAGTTTAGCAGCGTTTAAAATTTGATATTTTGAGTTAAAAAAGGATTGTTTTTATTCATGGCAGGCCATCAGCGATCTCCTGGATGGAATGCGAGCCGACAACGTAAACATAATGGTACTGTCCAACAAACACTCCAAACCAATCCAGTACGATGCTAAGGAGAAGTGGTTCGGCACGGAATACAAAAAACAAGGTGGGTAGTAGAGATGTGCGCCGATTCAGTTTCGATCGGCGGCGGCGTCAAAAATTTGGGCGGCGGCGGCGTAACTGACGTGAAATCGGCGTGTTGTATTAGAACATTTCGGGTCCGTACCTAAACGGTAAAAATGATGAGATATCTCCCTTATGGTGAGACCTGGGTGTCCGTCCGTCCGTCTGTATGTATGTCGCAGCTGTTTTTCGTAACTACTAATTTTTATTTTTAATTATCACTATACCCATATTTGATCTTAATCTCGTCTGATGGTAAGCGTCAAAGACGTCTACGATGGAGCATGCGGGTCTAGTAAATGCCTATTCATCCCAAGGTTGTAGTATTCGGGAAACACTGACGCCGGCATGCGGTATGGAACCATAGCCATTCGCATAATGAACTAAGAAACAAATAGCTTCGTGAAAACGCGTCGCATGCGCCCGCGCCAGTTAGCGCTGCTCACACTATTTTTCGAAACAAACACACGAGCGTGCACCCGTGCTAGTTAGATATTTCAAACCTATTTTAAACCTAAAAATTTTCTAACAGAAATCCCACAAGACTGGCTGAACCGTTGGCTCAATGCCATGCCATACCCTACCTTCCACCTTCCCGACAAAAACATCTACATCACCACCAACTTCGACCTGATACCGCCCGCGCCGGCGTACCTCGAGCTGGCTGAAGACCTGGAAATCGACCTTAAAAACAGTTCGTTGAAGGAAATTCACAAAAAGACGGTGGCCAGTAACAAAGTGTCCAAAGTGATGAAGCACGAGGATTTGATGGCGACTGTTAATAATTTCAGGTGAGTTCTGCATCGCTGTATTAGTTTCATAATGATATTGGTGGATTTCAAGTGATTGGCGTAAAAGTTTAAAATTAAATTGTGAAGGTAAAAGTGAAGGTGCGGTTACACCTGGTCGTTGACCGACCGTCTGGGCGGTCACAGCATTCGGCGAACATCAAGTGTCACTAAGTTGTCATCGACCGAATGACGTTGAACGACTTCGGCTAACGACAAAGTGTAAACAACGGAGGTCGGTGACCGTAGGTCGTCCACCGCAGGTCGGTCGCCGAAGCGGTCAACGACTATATGTAACTGTGTCTTTACATTTTGACCAGAAATGTGTCAAAACTTCCACATTAGACTTCAGTCACGTTCCGAATTTTTTGATTCGATACGAATTTTTTGAGAAAAATGTATATTTTGTGATTTAGGCTGGACCAACCGAACCTGCTTCGCAAGAACCGCCACATGGAGCTCTGGTACAAGCCGGATTTCAAGTTCCGGTTCCCCACCGCTCTCTTGTATTTCTACTTCATCACGCCTCTCAGTCTCAAGTCGCCCAGAGAGTGAGTGTATAATTTTTTTTGCCTCTATTGTCCCACTGTTGAGCAAATGCCTCATTTCTATTTTAGGGATCCGAACCCCGAAGGGGCAACGGGGGTCCCTGTTGCTGTCGCTCCGTCATCCGAGTCCGTCAGGCGAGTGTTTAGCGCCTCAACGGAATTAGATACAAACTTATTTGCCGCCCGATCCTTATCCATTCTAAAGACGTGACTCAGCCAGCGGAGAACTGCTCTCGTAAACCACCTGAAAATTAACTCAAAAATATTATATATTAAATCATCTTTTATTTATTTACAACTTATTAAATAAATCTGCAAATGACTAATACAAGTGTTCTATCACACCCTCAATGTTTTGCTTAATGTGATCTATTGATCAAACTTCTAGAAGTTTGACGCGAAAGGTAGAGGCGGAAAGTAGAGTGGGGCAAAGCTCAGAGCGATCTAGATCTACCTTCTGCTCTCATGTCGCGACACATATATTTTGCTATTGTGCTTTACTCGCAACAACTTCAGAGCGATCTAGAAGCAAACTTCTAGATATAATCGCATCAAAATGCGAGGTGTACATCTATATTGAAGTATCCGATAACCAAAAATCTGACAAATAAATGTATTTTATTTCCAATATTTTGCCATATTAAAAGCATGACAGTGTGTTGTTTACAGGGCGTGCCTCCTAGACCTCTGGACGGACGTTTTGCAACAAGGGCTCAAGGTAAGCATCATACGCCAGCTGACTGTAAAACTAGCTTCCTTTTTAGGGATCTATACCCCAAAGGGTAATAAGGAACTCTATTTTAGTCCCTCCGTCGCCAGTTCGTCCGTCATGAATTTCTAACTCTTAAACGGAATAAGAAACAGACTTCAAAAGTTTCACATTTTATGTATTCCCTTGTCCCAAATATCGGATTAAAAAATTTGTAGGCTTATATTTTAGGGGGTCAATTTTCATTTTTTTATATTTTTTTATTTAATTTTAAATTTTTATCTAAATGTAAATTTTTGGAATTGTTGCAGTAGTTTTCGAGAAAATTTCAAACATATTTTTGCTCCTATATACCTTTAGCTGCATGTGACTATACATTATGACTCTTGTCATAGTAACCGAAACGGGTATGTTTCTATGAAGATGATCTACTTCCCTCTTTTACTATGCCCTTTATGTGTAGTATCTTGCATTTGAATTAAAATATTTTGTGAAGAAACATTAATTTCGGCAGGAAGAAGTATACCCGGCCAATATGGCGGACTTATCACATTCGCTGTACGTAGCAGACAAGGGGCTCACGTTGAAAGTGACCGGATACAGCCAAAATTTGAACGTAAGTAACTTATGACATCGATTCCGGGGTGTCCGTCAAATTTAGCGATGATCGCTTCACTCGTACACAATCTAGTATATGAGATTACTGTGATTCTTACACCTATATTTCACTAGATATATATTATAGTTTAGAACAAGAGAAGCGTGTCAAGAGAGAAATTTGTGGCGCTCCGTTTTCTCTGCCTACCCCGCTAGGGACATAGCGTGAAGGTATGTATGTATTATATTCTTGCGAATTCTGATTTACCGTACTTTGCATCACTCATTATCTACCTTTAAAACCAGTACAACCGCCAGAAGGTTGGCCCTCCCTAGTAAGTCGTTGCATAGTAGAGATAATTTATTATTATTTTTATAATTTTAAAAGATAAACTTTGTGTCTACTAAGTACCTACATTTAATTTATTGATAATGCAATGATATTTTGACTTAAACTAGACGAAACATTTTTTGCGATATAGCCTGCCATGTTACAAACATTGTATGTAATGGAACAAAAATGGAAATAAATGATTTCATCATCATTAGCCTATTAAAGTCCCCACTGTTGGGGCACAGGCCTGCCCTTGAACAAGGGGGTACGAGCCATGATCCACCGAGTGGGCCCAGTGCTGATTGGTGGAAATGATTTATTTATGTACGGGCTAATCTTATTGCGGTAGAACTATAAAGATTTTTGGATTATTTAATGAACACTCGTTACATTGCTGCAGTTGCTAGTGGAGCTGATAACCCGCGAGATGCGCGCGTCGACGGACAACGTGACGGAAACGTTGTTCGAGGCGGTGCGCGAGGTGCGCGCGCGCACCTACCACAACGTGCTCATCAAACCGCACAAACTGGCCAAGTGAGAGCTCATACTACTTATACTTACTGGTTAAAGAGTAACCTATTTCTATTTGTTTGTAGATTTTCTAAGTCGTATTCTTCATGGAATTAACCACATAGAACGACTCTCTTGGCAGATTTAAAGGGGAGATTTGCCTTTTTCTTCCCCTTTTCACACACTGATTATCACACTGTGCAGGTTTCATCCCGATGATTTCCTTCACCCTAAGAGCAGTCGGTAAATGTACCAGTTCGATAAAACCAAAAATTCATTAGTTGGCGTTCTAGCCACTACGCCACCGACGGCCTATTTGTAGGTAATCTATGTGATATTAGTTGCCTCAGGGCTCTGTATAGCATGAATCATTACTTATTTCGTTGAAAGAATGTCGGTGGCACAGTGGCTAGGACACTGGATTCCTATGCGGGAGGTCCGTGTTCGAAACCGTGCATTGCCATGTACCAATGAGTTTTTCGTATTTTTCGAAGATTTGCGTACATTTACCGACTGCTCTAACGGTGATCGAAAACATCGTGATGAAACCTGCACAGTGAGATGACCAGTGTGTAAAATGGGTTAGCACAAAAGATCCTCAAGGGTCGAAGTGCCGCTGGGGTTATCCCGGCCCCCTATCGTAAGATAAGTTAAGATAGTTCGTTGAAACGTCAAAAATCGTTTCTCTGGCTGCTAGGGGTATAGTTCTATACTACCTATTAATGTGTGACAATTTTCAGGGATGTCCGCATGAACTTATTGCTGGATCCATACATTTCGCCGCGAGAAAAGGCAGAAGTCATACGCAACGTTAGCCTTGCCGATTTGAAAGATTTCAGCAAGCGATTGTTCAGCAAGATGTATTTACAGGTCAGTAAATTACTCCGTGATATGGTTATAAAACTCCGTGATATGGTTATAAAACTCCGTGATATGGTTATACGACTCCGTGATATGGTTATAAAACTCCGTGATATGGTTATACGACTCCGTGATATGGTTATAAAACTCCGTGATATGGTTATAAAACTCCGTGATATGGTTATACAACTCCGTGATATGGTTATAAAACCCCGTGATGTTGTTATAAATTGGAGTAAATTCATCATCGGAGACTGCTCCGACTAAGACGCATTTAAGGGATCAATTGCGCACACTAGCGCCGCCAATAGAAATAAACCATATTTGTTACATTAATACATTAATTTAAAAAAAAACAAGGTTTTCTCCGACAGGATAAGTAACATTTTTAGGCTAGCATCAATAACCCTGTTTGAATTCCTGAAGTTACGTATTTTTTTAAGAAGTCTCAAAAGGGCTTGTACCCAGAGCCCTGAATAAAAACGCTTCCCTTTAAATACGTGTTTGTTTCCAGGTGCTAGCACAAGGAAACGTACCATGGTATAAGGCCATACAGATATCGGAGAGTGTTTGGGCCAACATCAAATTTGAAGGACTATCAGAAGCGGAGTTGCCAGAGGTAAGTACAATTGGGTTTTTAGTTTGAAATTGAAAGACGTTTATTTAGCACTGTAAACACCAGAATACAGCAAGTACACAATACAAAAGTATACAAAGATATAATACATTCAGCACAAAAGATCCGGTGCGGTACAGTGCCAAAAAGGGTACACCAGCTCAGCATAATGCTGAGGCAAGCCACTGCGGCTGACCCCTGTGCAAGTCAAATCTGGACCCTTGTGCGCAGGGATCTGGTGTTCTATATACTGGTGTAATATATCTATATTCTGGTGTTTACAGCGCTAAATAAACGTTTTCGATTTAAAAAAAAATCAATTTTACAGCAGCTGAAAAACAGTCATATCGGCCCTTTCGATCGTGATTGATTCGAATGTGATAATATTCTGTGCAGAGTCAGCCTAGTGTGGTACAGTCGGCCTCTAGCTAATGTATACTAACTGTCAAATTTCGGCAATCTGAAATGAACCTTGTGAAAAAAGTAGTAAGTAAGTAATACGTTTATTTCACACACAGCAATTATCGAAACAGTGCATTCGCAATAGACTTCAAATTTGATTTGTAGAATTTTAACAGATTGTAAACTTTAGGTAGTGGTTGACTGTACCACCCTTTTAACTATTTCTGTCGCAGTGTGTTTCGGTTGGAAGGGTAAGAGAGCTGTAATAGGAACTAACACGCAAAGTATTACGTAGATGGAGCTACGAACACACTCCGTCACCACGTATCTGCATGTTGATATTTGGCTTTATGTGCTAATTTAAAGTTATTTTGGTAGTGGTAGATCCTAAAGTGAAGGATCGCCTGGGGTGGTACCACCCTCTTATCTATTTCTGCCGTGAAGCAGAAATGCTTGCATTTCTGTGTTTCGGTTTGAAGGGTAAGAGAGCCAGCGTAATTTCCGGCACATGAGGCAATCCATCTTAGTCCTCAAGGTTAGCAGCGCATCAAAAACCCTCTAATATTAATACGTGAGGTGAGATGTCTATGGGCGATGGTGACCACTTACCATCAGGTGGCCCGTTTGCTCGTCTGCTCTCCTAATTTAAAAAAAAAATAAAAAAAATTATTAAACAAAAATCTCGTAAAATCATCCAATATTAATCAAAATAATCATTATTTGTTTATCAAATTATTGTCATTGAAAGCATTTATCTTATGTTTGGAACAAAATCATCTTTAAGTCGTACACGTATGTCGTATTATTGAATGTTTTTTTGTAACTGTGCTAGTGGCGCCTATAGTTGTAAAACATTGCAGGATTATCTCCTATTACCGGCACATGAAGCACTTGATCTAAGTCCTCAAGGTTAGCACATCGAAAACCCTTAAACATTAACAAAGTGAAAAGTAAGATAAAAAATCACGTCATTTTTATGCAAGAGTCGTAGTTAAATGCATTCTGACATCTCTATCTAGAGTTATAGTGTAGAATGGGTTTTATTATAGTGCTTCATATTTCGTTTACGTAGCCAGCCACCTTGCGCAGATCGTCGCTCCATCTAGCAGGGGGGCGTCCAGGTGCTACAATCTGGACGCCCCCCTGCTAGATGGAGCGACGATCTGCGCAAGGTGGCTGGCAGCGACTGGATGAGAAGAGCCGAAGATCGGGCTCAATGACGCGCCCTAGGAGAGGCCTATGTTCAGCAGTGGACTAGAGTAGGCTGCTGATTATGATGATATTTCGTTTGTCTATTTTATATTCTCTAATATCTTTCTCTCTTGTTATCAATAGCTAAGAGTGCACCAGCTCCCACTGGGCGAGCACAAAATCCGCGTGATGAGCCTCAACCCAGCGTCTACCAACAGCATCGTCACAAACTACTACCAAGCGGAGGTCGCCACGCCCAAAGACACCGCCATCCTTGAAGTGCTCATGGTACAGTATCCAAATCCATGGTAAAGTGCTCGTGGCCTGATTTAGGGTAGGCTAATATAAAACAGGCCGCGGGACCCAGGAATGAGATCGCGCGCCTTAGGCTCTAGCCGATTCAATCAATCAATCATTTATTCGTGAACATAGATAACAATAAGTAGATATTAGTATACAGTTTAAATGAGTAAGTATCACTATGCTCCGTCGTTTGACATACAAATATTTTCAATAATTTGTTAATGAATATTCAAATCAATAATATATAAATTATTAAAATTAAATTAGATAATTAATTCACTAAACACTGATTATGGACATACACATTGATCGGACATAAGGTTAATAAAAAAGGGGCAATCACTGATTAAATATCTTTGTCACTTAAAAAATCATTTACAGAATAATATGTCTTGCCGATTTGGTATATGGTACCCTGCCAATGACCGTAGATGACCGAACCCCTTTCCGTGAAACCGCTCCTCTAACCAACTTAGCTATAGTGGCCTAGTATGCGATAAAAATTGTAATGATGCAACATTACAACCTTAAAACCCGTTAAGTGTTTTCCGTACTGCCGTGTGTACACTATTTTCGTGCGCGCGAAATGTCCGCTGTCATTGGTCATGTTTATTGTTTGACATTTGTTGACAATTCGTTCATAGCTTCGCCATTCGCTAGTATAATTTTATGTAATTTAGCGTTTTTTGTAATTTTTGGAGCGTCGGTGGCACAGTGGCTAGGACGCCGGACTCCCATGCGGGAGGTCCGGGTTCGAATTCATGCAATGTCATGTACCAATGAGTTTTTCGGTTTTTTCGAAAGACTAACGTACATTTACATCATCGTGAAATCACGATGAAAACATCGTGAGGTTAACCTGCACACTGAGATAACCAGTGTGTGAAAAGGGGAAGGCAATGGCAAACTACCCCGTTAAATCTGCCACGAGAGTCCGTTCTATGAGATTAATTCCTTAGAATGATCACGACCCCCAGCAATGAGGAACACGACTTAGAAGAGAAGAAGAATGTACAAAGGCGGCATTATCGCTTAAAGCGATCTCTTCCAGGCCACCTCTGAAGTTAATTGGACATTAAAGAGATTATCGACAGTGTAATTTATTTTTACTATTTTGGCCTATCAAACTCTCTAATCTAATCTCAAAATTCCAGAACACTTCTGGCCCTTAGAAGTCTAGGATTCCAATAGCGGGAAGGGTTAAAGTCTAATATAAAAATTGTTGGACAGATGTTAATGGAGGAGCCAGTATTCGACATGCTGCGAACGAAAGAGCAGCTCGGCTACAGCGTGTTCAGCATGATGCGCTACACGTTCGGCGTGCTCGGCTTCACCGTCACCGTCAACACGCAGGTCGACAAGTTCAGGTTGGTGTAGCTGTAGGCAGACCACCGTGAACATTGCTACAGGTGTTAATGAAGGAGCCAGTATTCAAGGAGCACCTGGCTATACAGCGTGTTCAGCATGATGCGCTACACGTTCACCGTAATCTAGCAGTTCGAAGTCGCTTGCGGGAAGCGGAGTGGTATTCCTGATTGAACGAGTGTGTTCCTCGCGCTAAAGGGCGGACCCCTTTAGCGCGAGGAACACACTCGTCCAATCAGCCAGTCCGAACTATGCTGCCCCGCTTACCGCCGGCCATCGGAAAGGCCAACTTTTTGTCTTCTGATACGTGTAAATTTCTGACCCCTACGACAGAGTTTCTTCCGTTCGTTGACAAGACGTTTTCTTTTGCTATATTTTACCCAGCGAAATATTATACCCTAGAAATGTAATAGACGCACGCGAATGGCGCCATAAAATGTGTACTCAGGTGGGCGGGGCTTAAAACGGTGTGCCAGCGGCGAGTCAATTGCGCCTTGCGTTTAACTTTGAATTTTGAAATCGATCTGTGCATCATACGATCCTATGTAAGAGTTACGTAGACGGATATTCGCCTTTGTGATATCGCAGTAAGATCTATTTTTGTTCAAATATTAATTTGAGTTTCATTGTGTGAGATATGTGTTGCATTATTTTCAATTCGCACACAGTGGCGTGAGGTTTGGTGCCGGCTTTTACGGGAATTTTGTTGGAAGTTACTCGTCTAGGGTATAATATGTCGCTGATTTTACCCCATTTAACTGCCGAAGTAAGCCTAAAATAAACTTTTCGTTGGCAGCGTATCGCACGTGGACAACCGCGTAGAGGCATTCCTGAAGAAGTTCTCACGCAGCATGAAGCGGCTGAACGAGCGCACGCTGCAGACCACCAAGCTGTCGCTCGTGCAGCTCAAGCACACCACCGACTACGAGCTCAAAGAGGAGGTAAGTTACTCACTACTGTAGCTGTTGTGTTATAGCTCGATCAAAAACGCTCTACGACGCCTTACGTAGCTGCGCGGCGAGACGCGGGAGACTACACCCCCCCTCCGCGCCCGCTCGCTCTCTTGTCAGTTTCCCTGCCCCCGCACGTCTGTCGCTACCTAAGGCGTCGTACAGCGTTTGTGGTAGAGCTATAGTAGAGTCCTTGAAGATGCCTCCTTTAGAGGCAAAACTCGTATCGAATTTGAATTCAAGTTCGCGCTTTCTGACGGAATGCTGCTATCCATTTAGGTCCCATTCATTTCTTACTCCCTCTATGTCACATAGGAGGTCGGATTTGTCATCCTTTGCAATTGTTAATCATTCTGGATTTGGTTATCATTCGGGAGGGCGAATCCGAGCATGAATGGCGGGTCCTTTTTCCTCCAATGATTTTAATAATTAATAACGGATTTCCTCAAAATGACGCCTGATTTTATCAACTTAGGAAGCGTTCCTAAACAGTTAATAATCTGACAAAGGGGCATTGTCTGACAGATGAGATAGTGCCGGTTCCAAAACGGTTTCGGACAATGAGTGTCCTTTGCCGTTTCCAAAACACCAACTTTACTCAGCATTACCCGACAAAGCGTAACTGGTTTTGGAACGTACCCTAAGAGTCCCTAAGACGACACTACTGCGACCAGACTACTTTTTACCATGAAAAATGCCTACCTTCACCGCCCCTTATAATAATTATCTATTTTACAGGTCGAAAGGAACTGGAGGGAGATTGTTATGAGAGATTACCTCTTCCAAAGACTTTTCCAAGAGGTGTGTACAAGTGATATTTTTATAATTAAATACTTGAGCTACCAAGAGGTTTACGAATTTTAGTATTAAATAAATATTGGTATTTTCAGGCGGATGCCATCGAATCAATCAAGCTAACAGATATAAAGACCTGGGTGGAGAACCACCTCACCACTGGCAACAGGTTGAAATTCAGGAAACTTTCTGTACAGGTATGTAATAAAAAATTTTTTAATGTAAAATGGGACAGCGGACAGTCTATAGGCTATAAAAATGTATGATGGTGTTAGTATTTCATTTACTGAAACTGCTGTACTCTGACAATGTTTTGAAGAATTACCGTGAGTTGTAAGAAACGTCCTTAATGTTAAGGCTTCATTATGTCTTGTGTCATCTCTATATATACCTAGTAGCATTTTTTATTAGACACAGACTAAACTGACGTTTCCTGTGTTGCCAGTTTTTGATGAAATAAAAATAGTGTTGTGACCAAAGATCGAGTTCAATCACTGACCAATAGTTCACCAATCAAAGTATATTCTATTTCCATTCTGTGATGCCGTGATTTTTTTTGTGAATTACAAATTAAATCGCTGAGCCTCACTTTGTATGGGAGCGAAATCCATCTTCTTTCAGTATATAATTTAACGTTATCTTTTTGGCTCACTGTTTGCGTGAACTAAGGGAACTGATTCACAAGTGAACTGAACGCATCACTTACACACATTAAACGTGGCAACATTATTTTACATTAGCACCTGTCAGTTTATTTAGTCCGTCTAATAAAAAAATCTACTTTAGAGCTAGGGCGTAGAAAGGGATAGCATATATTTTCATTACGACTTAACTTTAAGGACGTTTTGTGCAACTGGCGGTTAGTCTATTGCAATATTAATAAAAAAAATATCCTGTTTTATATTCCCTAAATATTACCACGTTTTTCTCAGGTAATGGGCCATAAAGCCGATGAAGTAAGCAACGGGACCGCCGAAGACCACTTGAAACATTACGACCTCACTTACCTCGACGCTGGCGATCTAACAGGCGACCCCCCAGAGAACAACACTAACTTCATCAAAGATATGGAAGATTTCAAGCGGGAGCTGCCTATCATTGAAGTGGAGAAGGTGGAACTAGCTCAATGTTAGAGGTGATTTAGTTCGACCGCTGCAAGGAGTGACGTTTTGATTGGTCGACAACACATCAAGCTATACTTTTAGTATTTTGTCGCTTTAAGTTAATTTGACACATTCGTACTGTCGTAATGTCAAAGAATCTTAACAAAACCCAAGAAAGTGGTCCCGTTCGAAACCCTGTTTAAAAAAAGAGAGTAAGCGAGACATACTGGAGTAGGGTCCGTTTCTTTATCGTAACCTGTGTTACCAGCATTAATAATTCTGCATTTGAATCATAGGAAATTTAGGTTTTTTTTTACTATGGTCACTGCACTAAAAAGAGATGAATGCCCTCCGTATGTCTCGCTCAATCTTCTTTTTTTAAATTGCGTTTCGACGGGGGCCACTTTCTTTCCATGAAGATGCTTTTCCAGTTTACTACATAGTAGTATTGCAACATCCTTGACAAAAACTTATTGCGACTGGGTTCCAGAGTATAGCTTTAATGTTTACCACTTATTAGTATTCTTCTAAATCGGTGAGCTAAGATAACCGTTATGTGGACGTATGTACACTGGAAGACACATAAAGCTATACACAATGGAATCTTGTCGCAATAAGTTCTTGTTAGATTCCTTGACATTTATTATTAATGTTTCAGATAAGTTAAAGCGTAAAAGACTTGGATGAAAGAAAACTAGAGCCGGGCGCGTTCATTCATTCATGGACAAAGTAAAGGCTGATGTTTTGGCCACTGTACAATATTGTATTGAATTTATTCCACATTGTTTTGATGTGTACCATATTTTATTATCTTAGTACCTTTTTAGGGTTTATCTCAAACCTATTTTGTCGCCTGTTAACTAAGTAATCGTACATTCATCATGTGATTTTTGAAATATCCCAATAATATAATCCATTTCTGTTAATTTTTAAATAACAGATGTGATTACAATGTTCTTCCTTGCAGATGTCGAAGATTTTTATTTTATAAAAGTCTGCTAATTATTGCGTTTTAACTATTTTTATTATTATCACGCATAGTTTCTAGCTCCATGCTTGCTTTGATGACAATTTTTTTGTCAAATTAAAAAAAATAGTAAAATATGTTTTACATCCCATTCCGTTCAGATATTGGAATATGAAAGAAACTGTGAATCTATAATTCTAAATTGACCCTTGTTTCTTTAGATGTTCTATTGCAATAAATAACTATAATCTATTTGATTTGAAGACAGTTGATAAAGTCTATATTCAACCACCCTTAGGTAAAGTAGAGGGGTTATAGATTTTCACAGTCCCTGTATGGAGTTTAGATTTAGATTTTACCAACTGGCTGCCCTTGACTCAGTGGAGAAACGCACTAAGCGCCTTATAGGTGACGAATCGCTGGTGGAAGCTAGACTGCAAAGTCTGGAACATCGGCGCAAGGTTGCCTGTCTATCGGTATTTTATAGGATACATTTCGGAGTGCGCATCGGAATTGCACGACCTAATTCCAGCATCTCCATTCCGCCTTCGGACTACCAGGCGCGGGGAGGGGTTCCATCCTTATGTTGTTGATATCCCATCTGCTCGTACGAAGCGATTTGCTTCTTCATTCATTATGCGAACGGCTAAGGAATGGAACAGCCTGCCGGCGTCTGTATTTCCCGAAACCTACAACCTTGGGATCTTCAAGGCCAGAGTGAATAGGCATTTACTGGACCCGCATGCTCCATCGTCGCTTACCATCAGGCGAGATCGAGGTCAAATGCGGGTTTAGAAGTAAATAAAAAAAAATAGATTTGACTTATTATTTTTGTAGATAATTCTAGGATGGGATAATAATAAAAACTAGGTTGTTATAAATACTTTTGTTTTTGTTAACAATTTACTTTATATTTTATGTTGATGACAGTATGTATTTTGAGATTCCTAATAGCATCTCTGGTACTAGCCTAAGTAGATAGATATTGACACATAACATAATTTATGTAAATATTTTTGTATGTAATATACATATAACGAATAGAATGGGTAATTCTGGGTGTCATCAATCGTTATTATTTATTATAGGTAATATACCTATAATAAATAATTGAACAAAAGTATTAAATTCGATACCTGTCTTTGTTGCTTTCTAAAATACCAGACTGATACCGTTTGGATATTAAGAATGAATTTACAGTGTAAGAAATTATGTTTAAATGTACTCTACTAATACTGTATCCTACAAACGATGTATTCTGTATAACTTGCTACTCACTGTTGTGGGAGAGAAATAAACAATATTACGGGTTCATTGCCGGCTTTTTATTTCTGTTAATTACTCGAGAAGAGAATGCCGAGATCTAAAACTGACATACCTACCTACGTTTGTTAAAAATTATACAGGTATATATGACTGGAATACAAATCTGATATGAATGACTAAGAACACTCGACAAAATACTCTTAGATTTCTTTGAAATAATAAAAAAAAACAACCAAATCAGACAATCGATTTTTAAGATGTTTTTAACCGTGTAGTTCCCGGTTCAGAATAGGACTACCCCATATCTTCCCGTGGGTGTCGTATAAGACGACTAAGGGATGTGTGGGAATACGGTTCCGCTGCTCGCAACCGTACTTTCTACCACAAGGCCCCACACAAGAACCCTGGGAGCCTTAAACGAGCAGCCTACTGGTGGTAGGTCCAGGCTGACCGCGGCTTGTCACCACCCTCCGGACAAAGACATGCCGCCAAGCGACCTAGTCGTGTTTCGGCATGATGTCCGGAGTAGCCACCAAGAGAACGGGTCTGGGCAGCTATACTGCACATGCGCACCGGTTTCGGTGCTGCGATGTGTTGCCGCGCCGGGCGCCTCATCGTGGAGGGTAGCGGGATCCGAAGCACGGTTCTCCGCTGGCCGACCGCAGGTTGTAGGGGGCCCAAGTAGTAGGCCAGCCACCTACGAAAGGCTGCCCCGCCGCCTCGCGAAAAATCCCGGAATGCTCCACCGTGCCGGTTGGCGACCGGATTGGAGGAGTCGGTGCGCATTTCCGTGGGGGGTTCGGGCGTCCCCGCAGTCTCCAGATGAGGCTACCATACGTGTGGCGACCCCGCATGCGCCGCTGGGTGATCTGTGCAGCCCCTCGCCCAACAACCGTTCTCTCGCCTATTCACTCTCCAACATTATGAAAAAGTCAAATAAGAATAGTAAGTGTGCACAGCGGAAGCACGTCCTCCAACTCAAAGTGCACCTCTCAAATATCCGAGGTCTGCACTCAAATATCGATCCAGTTCACCACCACCTCGAAACTGAAAATCCACACTTGCTATTCCTTACGGAGACGCAGATCAGATGTCCGTCAGACGCGTCATACTTATACTACCCAGGCTATAACCTGGAGCACAATTTTAAACCCCGCGCTGGGATATGCGTGTATGCTCGCGATGACATCTGCTGTCGGCGTCTCCGGAACCTTGAAGATCCCAAATTTTCTGTAATATGGATGCTGGTGGACACTGGGCTGGAGAAAATGCTCTATGCTTGTGTCTACCGTTCGCACAGCGGTGACCAGGAGACAACTAAGTTAATTGAACACCTTAGCCTTGCGGCGGAAGTGGCCCAACAACGGTATCCATCTGCGCAATTGGTTCTTCTGGGGGACTTTAATGCTCACCACCAGGAGTGGTTGTTCCCATACCAGAAGACCGACCATGCTGGCAGGGAAGCGTACAAACTCGCGTTGTCGCTAAACCTCACACAGCTGGTCGATGGCCCCACGCGCATACCGGATGTTGATGGTCACACCCCCAACTGCTTGGACCTTCTGCTGACAACTGATCCGGACAGGTACTCTGTGTCGATTTCTGCCCCATTGGGAACCTCTGACCACTGTCTGGTGAAATCTGTATCTAGCTACTCTCCGCCCGATTTAAGCCCTAGAGGCACCAGGCGAGTGTGGCGATACAAGTCAGCAGATTGGGATGAGATGCGGCACTTCTTTGCATCTTATCCATGGCGACAAATCTGCTTCTCTACTGAGGATCCGTCGAGCTGTGCCTCGGCCATAACCGACGTGGTGTGTCAGGCCATGGAATATTTCATTCCCTTCTCTGACGTGCCTCTTGGTGGTGCAGCACGCCCTTGGTACAGTGCTGATTGCGTTCGTGCTGAAACACTGAAGCAGTCAGCATTTGTAGCCTGGGCTGATGCTCGGACGCGCAAAGCTCCGGATGTCCTGGATAAAAAGAGAGCCTTCAACAAAGCCGCCAAGTCCTGCAAGAAGGTTCAGCGTCGGGCTCGCTACGAACATGTTGGCCGGATCGGAAACAAGCTTGCTTCATACCCTGCGGGTAGCAAGGCTTTCTGGTCCCTCGCCAAATCAGTCGAAGCTAACTTCTGTCGCCCTTCGCTGCCACCACTGGTCAAACCCGATGGATCGCTGGCTCACACCGCGAAAGAGAAGGCAAACTTGTTTTCCTCTCTATTTGCTAGTAATTCTTGTCTAGATGCTGGAAGCAAAACTCCACCCACCTTACCCCACTGCGACTCTGTAATGCCAGAGGTCTGCATTCACCAAAAGGAGGTACTTAAAACGCTCCGCAATCTGGACGAGAATAAAGCCAGTGGTCCTGACGGGATACCAGCTATTGTGTTAAGGAACTGTGCACCTGAGTTGTCTCCTGTCTTGACGCGCCTGTTTCGCCTCTCCCTAAAGACTGGTCAAGTTCCAAATTCTTGGAAGCTTGCTAACGTGCAGCCCGTGCCCAAAAAAGGTAGCCGTGCTGACCCCGCCAATTATAGACCCATTGCAATCACTTCCATTATCTGCAAGGTTATGGAACGTGTATTGAACACCAAGCTCCTGGCATACCTAGAAGGTAACGATCTCCTCAGTGACCGACAGTATGGTTTTCGCCATAACCGGTCTACTGGGGACCTTCTGGTTCGTGCCACTCACTTCTGGGGCGAAGCCATTGAGAGAACTGGTGAAGCTCTTGCCGTTTCACTAGATATTTCTAAGGCATTTGACAGGGTCTGGCACGGTAGCCTACTAAGCAAGCTTCCTTCATATGGAATCCCAGCCAGTTTGCGCATATGGATCGCGGATTTCTTGAGTGAACGGTCAATACGAGTGGTCCTAGATGGCTGCTCTTCTGACCAACTGGCTATCAACGCCGGAGTTCCTCAAGGATCTGTCCTCTCTGCAACCCTATTCCTGCTGCACATAAATGATCTGCTCATATCGGGTATTTTTGGGTACGCAGACGACAGCACGGTTACGGAGAGATATCTTCCTGTTGCGCGCGCTGGTGCTGGTGAGATCCAGACTCAAAGAGAGACCATGGTTGAGCGTATCGACTTGACCTTAAAGGCCGTGGCCGATTGGGGCGATGCCAATTTGGTCAAGTTTAACGCCACTAAAACGCAGGCGTGTCTATTCACCGCTAAACGGAGTCCCTTCCACCTGACTCCGACTTTCCGGGATGTATCCGTACCGATTACCGACCACCTCAGCCTTTTGGGGTTGGATCTGACTTCCAATCTCAACTTTGGGCGCTCCATTGAGTCAAAAGCTAAGACCGCAGCCAAAAAATTGGGCATCCTGAGTAAGGTTAGGCGGTACTTCACGCCGGGACAGCTCTTAAACCTTTACCAAGCCCAAGTCCGGTCGTGCATGGAGTACTGCTGCCACCTGTGGGACGGCTCAGCTAAGTACCAACTGGCTGCCCTTGACTCAGTGGAGAAACGCGCTAAGCGCCTTATAGGTGACGAATCGCTGGTGGAGGCTAGACTGCAAAGTCTGGAACATCGGCGCAAGGTTGCCTGTCTATCGGTATTTTATAGGATACATTTCGGAGAGTGCGCATCGGAATTGCACGACCTAATTCCAGCATCTCCATTCCGCCTTCGGACTACCAGGCGCGGGGAGGGGTTCCATCCTTATGTTGTTGATATCCCATCTGCTCGTACGAAGCGATTTGCTTCTTCGTTCATTATGCGAACGGCTAAAGAATGGAACAGCCTGCCGGCGTCTGTATTTCCCGAAACCTACAACCTTGGGATCTTCAAGGCCAGAGTGAATAGGCATTTACTGGACCCGCATGCTCCATCGTCGACCTCATCGTCGCTTACCATCAGGCGAGATCGAGGTCAAATGCGGGTTTAGTTACACATAAAAAAAAATTAAAAAAAAATGTAATCAAATTAATTGTCCCACTGGTGGGACGGAGTGGGTCTATGAGAAATAAGCCTATCTCGTGGCCTCACCAGTGTGACAACTTAGTGTGTACACGAGAAAACTGCCCTAATTTTCTATAAACTGACGCCTGTGTCTTCCACCTGCAACGATTCTGACAAACTTCGCACTTCTTCACTCATCAATCGTTTCATACACGCCATTCGGATAAGTGGTCGGTTTGGACATTTCGCGCCTGAATGTACCTGACCCTTTCCGTAGAATGTCTGAAATAAATAAATCCGTGAAGTTTTTTAAATTTCATTTATTAACAGTCTCAAGTATATTAACACATCAGTAGACGATCTGAATCCGTCCATCCAAGTCTGTGACGAGCACGCCCTGCCGCCGCATGTATCGCTGCAGCATCACGTAGTCTACATCCAGGACCTCCATGTTCTCTCTGTTCTCAGACAGCATCTGGAATAGACAGGAATATCTTCACTAGTCTGATCCCATCACTTTGTTATGTATGACAACTAATATGAAACCTTAGGGTGTTACCATATCCACCCGATCGACGTCGATTGAGATCACTTGACGTCGGTAGAGCCAAGTCGATTTGTCCGATTTTTATCGATTCATCGTCGATCGATTGTTTTATCAACCAGTCTCCGTCGATCAGCCAAAGCTACTACATCAATCGATCCACGTCGGTCAATCTTTCACAGACTTGGAAATGTGCAAAAAAGACGGCGGCTGCAGTCAGAAAAATCGGACACTTTCGGGAGGGTCAAGATACTTTCGGGATTTCTGGCTTCGACTTTTGAAGGTTTGTTCACAGTATCTATATGCGTCTAAACTCTAGAGTAACTAAAAGCATGTGTTTAGTCGATCATTTCGTCAGTGATGTAGACCGGGGGGGATCCCATAATACCATGAAGCTACATTTCTTCCTATAAACGTTGAGCGAAAAATGTGGAGGGTAGCGGAGGGAAGAGCGCTATGGCAATGAAAATACGAGACAATGCTATACAATTAAGCAAATGAAAGAAACGGGCGGCTGCAAAGACCTCAACGAGCTCACTTAAACTCTGATAAGCGTCTAGAGAATATAAGAAATATGTTCGGCGCGCGCGGGTCGCCTGAATCGGCAGTCAAGTGGTTCTATAGTCATTGGGTAATACCCACCGTGTAGCCGCCGCCGCCGTCGCCGATGTAATTCTGCGTGACGACGCGGTACGTCTTGTTAACGTCGAGCGGGAGGTAGCGCGGCACGTCGCACTCGATACACCTCACTGAGGCCGACACGACGCGGGCATTTGTCGGCGCTGAAGCGTTGTACACGTTACGCATACCTGGAATGGTCATATGTTCCAATAAGTCCCCACTTTAAAATAAAGCCAAACATAATATGAGCGGAGAAGAGAGAAACAGAAGGACACATTGTATGGTCTACCTGGTTTAGAAGCTGCTAGAGTAATTTTATTTATCAAACATTTTGAGATAGTCTATCGCTTTTAGACCAGGGAACAAGATGAGAGGACACAATTCTGCCGCAAAGTAGCAATGCTTGCATTGCTGTGTTTCGGTTTGGAGGGTAAGAGAGCCAGCGCATCATGACCCGCGCATGAGGCACTCCATTTAGGGACCTCGTGCACTAGACGGCCACGAGCACAGCATAATACTGCACCGACCAGGTTAACCTATAGAAACCCAAAGCGCATCGCGCACTTGGCCGGCCGGTATGACCAATAGGGTAGTTTCCAAGTATCAAATATTAAGGCGAGGCATTGCACACACACTAGCGCCGCCAATTGAGATTACAAAACTTTTTTTTTAAATTTCTTCATTCGTGGAACCTTAATACCAGACACAGACCGACAGACAAACGTATCAGGGTATTGTGCAGAAAAATTGTACATTTTAGAATGCGTTAACGTCCAACCCTAAAATAAATATTCAATATTACTATTTTTCACTCACAATTTTTAGTACCTCTCTCAAGTTGCATTATTAACTAACCAAATTAATTTTAGTTTTCTTCATAGAAGTAACGTCTGTCCTATTCGTCCACCTTCAGCTTTGTTATCGGAAAAAAACACAAACGTGTGATTTTTTAGTGTTAATTTTTTAGGATAACATTAGTAGAATACCGCAAAATTGTATTGTTTTACGCCTCCGATAATAATCCAGGACAAAGCAGCCTGGACGGACATCACTCGCGCGCTTTCCGGAAAGCAGATCGCTTTCACAAAAGCGACCAACATCGCGAACGGTATTCGCGTCCACGTCCCGACCGTTCAGGACCACCGCAACCTGTCCGCGTTACTCCGAGGTAGGAAAATCTCCTACCACACCTACGCCCTCGAGGAAGAACGCGTCCTCCGCGTAGTCATTAGGGGTCTCCCAAAACAACTCCCGGAAGAGTTGATCTCGGAAGACCTCAAAGCCCAGGGCTTTCCGGTGCAGGCTGTACACCGAATGTACAGCACACGCAACAGGGCTCCGTTCGACCTAGTACTGGTTATTTTAGATCGCACTCCCGAAGGCAAGAAGATTTTCCAACTGGAAAATCTCTGCCACCTTTCTGGCCTTAGGGTCGAAGCTCCCCGTAAAAAGGGCACCCCAGGCCAATGTCACAATTGCCAAATATATGGCCACTCGCAGAAAAACTGCTTCGCCAAGTCTCGCTGCGTCAAGTGCGTAGGCGACCACGGCACTCCCGACTGCTCTAGGAAGCTGTCGAAGGAGCAGTATGCTTCTGCCGCACCCCCTAGCTGCGTCCTGTGCGGGGAGGTGGGTCACACCGCGAACTATCGCGGTTGCCCCAAGGCCCCGCGCAGGAACGGTCGGGCGCTGCGCCAGAGCCATGCTCGCACCTCAGCTCCCGTGTCGCGTAATACACCCGGGCCAAAACTCACTATGAGTCCTCCGACCCCCGTTTCGCAGACCAGGCTCGCGCCGGCGCGTCCAAACGCCTGGTCCCGTCCGCTGACTCACTCTCAGCCCTCCCCCGCTCCGCTCCCGGCCTGGGGATCATCCGCGGCTCCTACACCAAAGCCGCCCGCGTCAAAACCGTTTCCGCCGAAAAAGGCCCCGGCTCCGGCCCCCACGGTACCGTCAAACAACGCCGCGTCGAATATTGCTATGATATTAGATATCATAGACGCGATCGACATTGACGAACTGAGCCTCCTGGCTCAGAAAGTCAACAGTGCAAAAAATACCGTCCAAAAACTGCTCGCGTTAACCGAGCATACAACATTAATCAAGGCCATCAAGGCCTTCAGCGCCCCCTCCCCGTAAAAACGTAAATGGATTTTACAACAAATCGCATAAAACCCCGCGCGCTCTCCCTCACGTACTTTAACGCTGACGGACTGAAGAGACAACGAGACCAGGTTCATGACTACTTAAAGACCCACCAGACCGACATAATGTTAGTGCAAGAGACCTTCTTGAAACCTAGTATGGGCAATCCTAAGATTGCAAATTATAAGATCATCCGTAATGATAGGGTCCACTCCGCGAAAGGCGGGACCCTGATTTACTACAGAAAGTCTCTTCACTGCATCGCACTTGACACCCCTCCCCTCGTTAACATCGAGGCTTCAGTCTGCCGACTTGCCATGACAGGCCATCAGCCTATTACCATCGCTTCAGTATACCTCCCCTGCGGTAAGGAATTACTCAGGAGGGATATACAAGCACTACTCGACTTAGGCGACTCAGTCATAGTGGCTGGTGACCTCAACTGCAAACATGAGCGATGGAACTCCATCATTTCAAACCCCAACGGCAACAGACTAGACGCATTAGCTGACACACTCAACTTTGACGTACTAGCTCCCATGTCCCCGACCCACTTTCCCTACACCGTCAACCATCGACCCGACATACTCGACGTGGCTCTCTTCAGGAACGTCTCCTTACGGTTTCGTTCTATAGAGACGCTACATGAGCTTGACTCCGACCACAGACCAGTACAACTCCTTTTAGGTCCGCCCGACTCCTCCGAGCCGGACACCAGGACAGCAATGAACTGGAAAAAGCTCGAGGAGTCTCTCCGAAATCCTAGTTCCCCCCTACTGGACCAGATTCCTGACATTCTCACCTCCAAAGACGACACAGTGCTGGCGGTCAATGCCCTCACCAGTCACCTCGGTAACGTCATTAGTGACGCCTCCAGGCGGGTTCCAGCGTCGAATGATCGACGCTGGGAGCTGCCTGAG
Organism: Hofmannophila pseudospretella; assembly: GCA_947369225.1. Classification (NCBI taxonomy): domain Eukaryota; kingdom Metazoa; phylum Arthropoda; class Insecta; order Lepidoptera; family Oecophoridae; genus Hofmannophila; species Hofmannophila pseudospretella. The sequence goes on from OX376331.1 coordinate 5,767,171, forward strand.
GATATGAGGGAGCTGTTGACGGCAAAGAACGCCGCCACTCGAGCTTACGACAATTACCCGACTGATGACAACAGGAGACGGCTACGCGCTTTACAGAGGGACGTAAAGGATCGCATGGCCGAGCTCCGAAACCGTAGGTGGGACGATCTGCTTTCGGAGATCTCGCCATCCCACCAGGCTTACTGGCGCTTGGCGAGAGCTCTTAAATCAGAAACTGTCTCAGAGATGCCCCCACTAAACCGACCGAACCAAACTCCCGCGTTTGACGACATCGAAAAGGCCGAATGCCTTGCCGACAGCCTGGAAAGCCAGTGCTCCCCTTCCCGCGAACCCGTCGATCCAACCCACCACGACATGGTGGACCGCGAAGTCGAATCCAGGGCACAGGTGCCCCCGTCCGATCCTCCGCTGGATCCGATTACGGCTCAGGAGGTTCATACCGCTATCAAAGGTCTTAAACAGAAAAAAGCCCCCGGCTCAGACGGAATTACCAACAAGGTTCTCAAATTGCTCCCTGCTCCCCCGATTTGCCTATTGGCATCTATTTTCAACACCGCAATGGCCAACTGCTCCTTTCCAGACGCCTGGAAGGAAGCAGTTGTCATAGGTATTCCCAAACCAGGTAAATCGCGCTCCGAACCCACCAGTTATCGCCCCATCAGTCTCCTCAAGACAATGGGGAAAGTCTACGAACGACTTCTCAATAATCGCCTCCATGACATTGCCAAGTCCAAAGGTTTAATCCCTGACGTCCAGTTTGGCTTCAGACCCGGACACTCGTGCGTCCAGCAGGTGCACCGCATCACGGAACACATACTGGAGGGACTTAATTATTCGCGTAAGCCGATCCCCACAGGGGCGCTATTCTTCGACGTGGCGAAGGCGTTCGATAAAGTCTGGCACAACGGTTTGATATACAAGTTATACCAAATCGGGGTGCCGGATCGTCTCGTACTCATACTACGGGACTTCCTCAGGAATCGAACGTTTCGCTACCGCGTCGAGGGATCGCTCTCCTCCCCTCGCCAAATTAGAGCCGGAGTCCCCCAGGGCTCCGTCCTCTCGCCACTCCTCTTCTCACTGTATACCAGCGACATCCCTCGCCATCCAAAGGTAGAACTCGCGCTATTTGCGGACGACACCGCTCTCTACACCTCTGATAGGAACAGGGCTCGTATCACCCGGATTCTCCAATCCGCCGCCATCGCCCTAGGCGAATGGTTTCGGAAGTGGAGAATCGAGGTGAACCCTGACAAAAGCGCCGCCATTCTCTTCGCTAGGGGTCGTGCCCCTGATACGACCACCCATGTTCGGAATAACATAGGGCAACTCTCACTTTTCGGCAGACCTATCCCTTGGGAGAAAAAGGTCAAATATCTAGGAGTCACCCTTGATAGAGGTATGACCTTCGAGCCACACGTAAAACGCGTCCGCGACCGCGCAGCATTCATTCTCGGCCGGTTACACCCGATGCTAGGCAAGGGGAGTAAAATGTCACTTAGAAATAAGTTGACAATTTACAAAACTTGCATCCGTCCAATCCTCACGTACGCAAGCGTGACATTCGCGCACTCTTGCCACATTCGCCGCCTTCAGGTTATCCAAAATAGGTTCATGCGTAGAGCAACCGGTGCTCCATGGTACCTACGTAACGTAGACCTCCATCACGATTTGGAACTCCCCACGATCGCTCAATACATGAAGTTAGCGTCTCGACGCTTCTTCGAGCAAGCTCCCCACCACCCAAACCCTCTAGTAGTAAGCGCCGCCGCTTATTCGACTAACGGTTTACCGACATCCCGTCGACGACGTCGGCCTAGACACGTCCTAGACGACCCCGACGACGCCATCACGATCTCCATCGCGGAAGCCACTCCGCCACCCGATAGTAGTTCACACACAGCACCTTCATACCGCCCGCGCCGGCGCGGGCGTCGACCCGCTTCTGGCGCTTTCACGCGCTATCGGCGTATTCCAGGCCGCTTCTCCCCGACCCCTACGTCCCCAGCGACGTCCTAAGCCGAGGTCCGTACCCACCTGGGTGCCCTTAGGCAGTCGCTTCTTATAGTAGTTTTTAAGTCCTCCTCTAGGCTGGAGCGCATATTTAGCGCTCGCCCCAAAAAACCCGGTGAAGCTGTAAAGGTCATTAGGACCAACAGCAATTATCAGTACGAAAAAAAAAAAAAAAAAAAAAAAAAAAATTTATTGTTTTAAAACATTGACAAGTCACTTTATGAAAAAAAAATTAAATATTCTTTTTAACGCCGTCCGTTATTTCTATCTTATTTGTTATTCATGTTCCTTATTTTTTTAAGTAAAAAATGAGATTTTAACTGGCAACACTAAAATCATAAACAACAGTAGTAGATGGAACAACAGTACTGCTGTAATGTCGGCCATTTTGCTGGAGTTCTGTTTCGCCGTCCGGCAGCGTTTTTTATATTTAAATTGTGAAAAGCACAAAATTTGCTTCATTTTTAAAACAACTATATTTAAATTGGTAAGTGTCTGCCTAACTTCCTATTAATTGTATTTGTAAGATACTTCATCGTATATTAGAAGCACCAATAGTTTGGTTCAAATACATTCCTATAAGTTTCCATTTAAAAAAAATTGAAGGTAAATAACACAGTGATTTGTTCCTTTTGTGACGAATTTGTTACTTTTTTGGTGACATAACAAATATGAAGTAACAAATATGAAATAAAGTCGCACTCACATTGTAACATAATTGTTATTACTAAACTACCATTATTCGACCTGTCTTCTGTGCTCGCGGCCTGTGGTCGCGGGTTCGATTCCCGCATAGGGCAAACAATTATGTGATGAACATTTACTTGTACAGAAGGCAATTTTTTTTTAAGACAAATTTCCAAAAGTCGTAGAACAAAACTTGTTCATTTATCGATACTGAGTCACGCTGCAAGAGATTGATACAATATATACAAAGTGGTTTTTTTAACTGGACGGTATGGGGTAATTGGAATCCATAGGAGACAAAGGGAAACAGTCTTAGGAACCATTAGATAATTTTTTGTGAATTTTTTTGGCATAGTATTTTTTTGGTCAAACGTGAGTTCTGCATAGAAATGAGTAAAATTTACCTATTATTTTTTAAGCGTATCAAATTAGTCACATTTAATAAAAAAAAATTCATTCAATATCTATGTAATCTAGTACCACAATAAAACTTCTGCTGTCTCGATTTTTTTCTTTCAGTACAATGAAATGATCCTTACATGAAACTGAGTCAATCCGCATTAAATAAAATATTTAGTAAATTATTATCATTTATATCAGGGGTTCCCAAACTTATTTTGTCTACCACTTTGAGAATAAATTATTTTTTAGCGCTCCCATTTTTTCCCCTACTTAAAAACGACTATAACTTCAAATTAAATTAATTAATTATTGTGAGCTATATTAGCGGAGATTAAACATTAATTCTAAACGAGACTTTTAATATAATTCGCAAGAGTTAACTTGAAACATGAGCGCAGTCGGTAATACACAACGGCGCTCAGGTCTCAAGTTAACTCTTACGGGCAACACCTGCCAATGAGAATGATTATTGAAACGCAACTTTATAGTATTCAGCCTCTACACAACGCCCCCATTTTTTTTTCTGGGTCTCTTACCGCCCCCCTTTAGGCCTGCAGCGCCCACAAGGGGGCGTTATCGCCCACTTTGGGAAAGGCTGATTTATATGGATAACTCATGAAAACATATTTTATTAAATTTGACCAACTTTCGCTGTCCAGATTTTTTTCTTTCAATACAATGGAATAATCCTTACATGATACTGAGTCGATTCACATTAAAAAAATATTTGGTCAATATTCCTCATTTCTATGGCCAACTAACGCTTGACTCAAAAATTTACTATGCCAAAATTGTTTTCACAAAAAAGACCTAATGATTCCTAAGACAGTTTCCCTGTGTGGATTCGGATGTCCTCATACTGTCCTAGTAAAAAAAAAAACTTGTACATTAAATTTTTGTTTGTTATTGTAGAAAAATGCCCTTAACGCAAGCGGAAAGACAACTATTGTACAGAGAACGTCTCAAACAGAATCCAGGAAAATACAAAGAAATGCAAGAACAAAATCGAGAAAGGATTAAAAGCAAATATGTCAAAGTTTCTTTGTTACCCAAGTACCAACAAGATTTACCTATATAATGTTCCTTTGTTTCAACACATTTACCAAACATATTATAAGCAAACCGGGCAATGTAAGGGGAATAACTACAATTTACAATATTAAAAAAAAAATTACTAATAAAATTATCTACTTCATACGTTGAAAACAAACTACATTCACTACTGTTCGTCATTAAAAACAATCAAACAAAATGCTGTTTTATTTAAATAAAATGCATAACATGAACGCTTCCTTCAGGAGAAAACTTAAAATCTATACAATTGATCTACAAAAATCGAACACTGCTCCGTACATTCTTTAGGTGCCCTGTAACTACTGTCCTTCACAATCTGGAAGTGCTCGGTAATATTATGCCTCTACTGTGAACTACCATCCACACACATAATACCATGTAAATACACCCGCACCATGCCATCACCCTCCCACACACTCAGTACCTCACATACACACTAATATCCTCATTCATACAAACAAACACATTCATACATCACAACACGCACACACTGTTGCTTTCTTCGTCCGTGCAGTCACTGAGGGGCCAGCTGAAAATCAGCGCTGTGGCTTGCCTCAGCATTATGCTGAGCTGGTGTACCCTTTTTGGCACTGTACCACACCAGATGTTCTGTGCTGCATGTAATTAAACTTTGTATACTTCTGTAATCTGTATTCTGGTGTTTACAGCGCTAAATAAACGATTTCAATTTCAATTTCCTTATAATTCATCTTTGTTATTTTTTTGTCACAACGAATAATTTTCATATTTGTTTCCTTTTGTTATTAGTACCTACATTTTTTCTGCATTTGTCCCATCAAACTTATAACACGCCCTCCCTCGATTGGTCGGGGGTTAAAAATTAAGAAATAGTCATAAATTGATGGTCAAATGTGAAAACAGAATTAAAATTCGTTGAAATATAAAATAGCTACAGGCAATCAAAAATCAGAACGGTAGAAAGAAACGGCAATAAGTTTTATGACGTAACAGTTCTCTAGCGCCATACAAGTCCTGGCTGTATATATAGGACAGTTTTACTAGAAAGGGACAGAGCATCTATCCAATACTAACTGGTGGCGCCATCTTTTAGTTTTGATCGCAACTTATTTAATATGTGTCACGCCTCATCTCCTACCTATCCTTTACCTATAATACGTGCATCAAATTAAAAGAGTAGCGCCACCCCGCTTTCTATTAAAAATACGGATGCACTATGAATCGCTCGACCTATGCAAATCATCGGTCAATCACTTGTCAAATGCGACGCTCCGCGCTCTGCCGTGTTAAATCGCTAAAGGCACTGTCGTGGAAGTTGTCGCTACCCGTCTACAGTGTGATCGTAGCATTAGTTCTGGACTTTCTTCGCCATTTCTCCGCGAGTGTCTTCGAGTGAGGGGTCAGGGGCCTGGGAAGCTGCTGCTGGACCGCCTCGCCACGACCGGCTCTGGAACGTTCGGGGTTTGTGCACGAATTCCCTTCTTTCCCGGTTCCCGTTCCGTCTAGCTGCGTGAGACATTCATTTTCTTATAGTCCGCTTTCTTCTTTCGCAAGTCCTGCCTTTGGCGCGATCACTAACTTTAACCATGAATATCTCTGATGTTAGTTGAGATATCGAAAAACTTATTTTAGATCCTTCTTTAGTATGTCCGTGTAAATTGTATCATCATCAGCAGCCTACTCTAGTCCACTGCTGGACATAGGCCTCTCCCAGGGCGCGCCATTGAGCCCGATCTTCGGCTCTTCTCACCCAGACGCTGCCAGCCACCTTGCGCAGATCGTCGCTCCATCTAGCAGGGGGGCGTTCCACACTACGTTTGCCCAAACGCGGTCTCCACTCCAGAACTCGTCTACCCCAGCGGTTGTCGGTTCTGCGACAGATGTGACCGGCCCACTGCCACTTCAGCTTGCTAATCTTATGAGCTATGTCGATAACTTTTGTTCTATGCCGGATCTCTAAATTGTATGATGCAAAAAAAAAAACATTGGTTAATACCGTATTGGCCGTTGGTGGCGCACGACTGGCCGTTGCGGCCAAACTTGTGTAGTTTGTCGCGTGATTGGCCTCATCTTGGCCAGAGCTCGTGCGGCCAAAGTCCCTCAAGTCCTCAAGGTTAGCAGCACATCGAAAACCCTCTAATAATATTATAATGAGGCGAAATGTCTGGCGACGGTGACCATATCATCACAACGATCATCTGCTTTCCTTATAATAGTATACATAGGTATAAAAAAAATTAGACATACCGCCAATCTGCACTAGACGGCCGCTGTTGAAATTGCCAGGCGTGGTCTGCGCCGAACTGACGGAGAACTCCAGCGCTTCCAGGAGGTATTCGCCCTTCAAGTCGTACACCTGGATGTAGTTCTCGAAAGGCATCGCCATCAGCAACGCCTCTGTCGTTACGTCTGAGAAACAAAATGACAATTACGCTTGAGGGGCTCGTAGCCTAGTTGCGAGCATCCTAGATCCAAAAGTGATGAAGTGAAGATCGTGTGCGGTCAAAACTAGGATAGATAGAAAGAAACCCTATATTGTACACAATTACAAGAAAAGTACAAATTACAGGAATAGTCACCCGCCTTCAGGCGCCGCAGGTCTAACCTGTCGAATGTTCTTAGCCATGTCAGATGCAAAACGGATCAGTGGTTCTAAAATCTTGGGATGTTGGAGTATGATGGGATCTCTGGAACGCTAACAGTTAGGTCGTTCGAGTTTGAGCTTAAATGTTTATGACCATGGTGACCATCCCACATCTGGAATCTGGAGGACCTGATGATGACCAGGAGAAAGTAAGGGGATCTCCACAATGGTACGTCAGAGGTTTCTTAATTTTTTAATTTAGAGTTATTATGGTACAAACCCGCCTCTACTCCTCTCCTACTGCTCTCTATCACTATCGATTCTGGTTAAATAGGAGTAGCTGTGGGAGAGGTGAGGTGGCGGGAAATGCTACTACTGTGAGCTAGGATCGACAGGTAGTACTATAGGTGAAAACAACGCCTACCAGTTAATGTATGATGATTCTACGCTACCTTGGGTTCCGAAAGTAGTAGGAAGGTAAGGGGGCTTGAATGACAAGAAGTAAAAACGCAACGATTTATGTCGAGAGGATCAAAGTCCCATTCATGGACTACATAATACTGCAATACTCACCGCCAGGGATGATATTGACGCGAAGTCCACCCGCGTTGATCATACACACGTGCACGTCGTTCCAATGCGACGCCGGCGCTTGGTCCATCAACTGCAATTAGGGTTGGCATTGTTTAAAACATTGTAAAAAAATCAACCTTAAAAAAACAAAGTTTAAAAGACATTATATCAAACAGTGTGTGGGCGACGCACGACACGCGCCACTACGATTAGTATCTACTACTCACAGCGGTGTAGAACGCGCTATCGAAATTTTCCTGGGACTTCACATATATACGAGTTCCAAACATCCATAGTTGGACCAGGACATCTGGTCACAGGCACAATACCCCGCCTGGTGGAAGATCTTCCCTTTCATACGACTGACATGTCTGCATCAATATTTTTTTTTCATTACGTCATTCCATGTCCTCACATAGCGCGTTTCTACAAGTGTTTTATTCAGTGGTAAATAAATATTGTCAGAACGCCATCTCTCGCCAACAAGGTTCTTGTATGTCCCGCCGGCGCCGCCGGGAGAATTCTTTGCTATTTTGTTTTTACACATGTTTTCCATCAACTGCATGCAATGTACATGTACAAAATTATTCTTCAGGTCCAAAGCAACCAGTCCATAGTCCACATTACTGCAGAGGCCAGGACTTTAGCCATTAGCGCCCGTCGAGCAGTTTGAAAGAGTGAGCGAAGCGAGATCTTATAAGAGGGTAGTCTGCGCGTGAAAAATCGTGATATGTTCTCCCGCCATAAAATCAAAATAAAGTAATATTAAGAAATAAAATTGTATATTCCTTATCGGATATTCAATATGAATGTTTGCAAAAATTACTTTTTCAGAAAAATTATAGATATGATATGAAATTCCACGACTTTTCACGCGCACACCACCCTCTTAACCCCTCCCAGGCCGAAAATTGCTATTTCCGTCGAGGCTTGTACAGAATTTTGCGAGGAAATTGAAAGTCAAATGTAGTTCATTTCATAGCCCGGTAAGGTTGTATGAAACTCCATTACTGTCGTATTAAAAAAAACATTGAGACGAAGTACCTGTGTACTTCACTGGATCAAAATTCTAATCTCAACAATATTTTTAGTTATTGTTTGAATATGTGTAACTCGTCGGAAATATGTGTACCTGGAGTAGCGATTATAGCACCTATCGACATACAAAAATGACATGAGACTTAAGGAAGCCTTAACATTAAGGTGTGGAGTCTAATACAAGAACTAACCTCCTCTAGGAAGCCATCACACGCCCAGCTGCCGAGATTGCACTCTCCCTGGGTGCACGAGCGAGACAGAGTCACCTTAGACGTGCCCAGGACTTCCTTGCCCACTGCGTCTACCTCCTGCCGCCAGGGTTCTAGCCGTTCCAGGATATAAGGGTCTGAAACAACGATACAGATTTTAAAGTTATACATTTTATTAACCCTTCCAGCGATTGGAATCCTAGACTTCTAAGGATCTAAGGGGCAAACGTGTTCTCGTAGTCTAGAATTTCGAGATTACATTAGAGAGTTGGATAGGCGAAAATAGTTAAAAAAAATTGCAAAAGATTATACTAACGTATGGCGATGCCATGAAGGAAACGTCAACAAATGTCAAACAATAAATACGACCAATGACGGCGGACATTAGTGTACCCCCGGGTGTACGGCGGACATTTCGCGCGCACGATAATAGTGTACACACGGGAGGACGGAAAACACTTGACGGGTAAATCTTTTAACTACTAATACGCTAGCAGCCGACTCTAAGGGTCGATTTATATGAAAACGGCCAACCTCCCGCCGCGCGACGCGCTTCGTCAAAATACGCGGGTTCTTATTAGCTGTGTGTCGTGACGGCCATAAAGAATAGCACCACCCCAACTGTTACTCTTCGCGTGGGTGTCGTACGAGCCGACTAAGGGATGGTGGATAATATTCTACAGCTAGTAGACGGCGATAGGCTCGCCACCTATCACGTTTGTCCACCAAATCTTACGGCGAAAAGTGGAAACTACTTGTCGGTGGTTCCTCTATCTACCCCCTCGGGAATTATGGATACTAAAAATATAGATATTTTACAAAATATCTATATATTTTGTGCTGTAGACGTGAGTTTATGTATGTAATTAATTATATAAAATCGCGCGCGCGAACTGCGTCATCGCGCGCTTTCAAATAATAAATAATTATAAATCCTTTTGGATATGAAGAAGGATGACAAATCCGAAATAAGGATTTAAAATTTGAACTCAGCATTCAAGTTCGCGCTTTCTAGTGGAATCTTCTTCTTCTTATTTTCAGCCTATCGTAACCCATCGTTGTAAGGCCTCGTAAGACCTCTTCATGTGCACGCCATTCTCCTCGGTCTCTAGCTGTTCGCATCCACATCCTGCATCTAGTGGAATACTGTTAATCATTTCACACTCCCTCAGTCCTTATCACATCCTTAGGAAGTCAGATTTGTAAAGGATGACACCTTACCTTGTTAATCCTTCTGGATTTGGTTACCGTATAAGACAAAATAACTCAAAACCATTAGGGATTACTTACCCTGCACGATGGAGCTTCCCAAGAAGACGGGCAGTCCCTCCCACCGCTCTATGATACCCTCATCGTTGATGAATAACTTAATGTTTCCCAGGTAACGCGTGTAGCACGACGCTTGCACTATCGGGATCTAAAAACAGACAAAATGTCAGGAAAAAAATACAGGTACTTTTTATTTACGACTAAACCTAGTTTTTACCTCAATCTTCACCTGGTGGTAAATTATGATGAGGCCGAAAATGGCGTAAGTAATACTGGCTAATAAACACTGTCGAAACCAAGGCACTACTAGTCCGATTTCTGTGGTCGAAACACATCAAGGCCGAAGTGAAGATATTGGACGACGACAGACTCTTCAACTTTTACAGACAATTAGGAGGCGGGATCAGAAAGACATTTATGTCTACGCTTTTCATTTACGCTTTGTGTTTTAACACAAATCGTTGCGTAGATGGAACCACTAGCACACTCCGTAAACAGAAAAGCAAAACAAAACGTAATTTATGAAGATATCACAAATTTCTCGTTATTTGGGTTAATTTAATTTAATTTTTCAAAGCTATTAGTAAAATTGTGATGATATCATGGCATTATATGGCCATTTCAAAATAGCAGATCTAAAAAATCTGTTAAAACAGCGTGGCGCGGGTCTGAAGGGTATAAAAAAAATGGGGTGGAAAGGAACGTATCTAAATGTTGATTGGCTACGTACCATTATGCTAGTGGCGCCTCTAGTGGTAAAACATTGCAGGATTATCTCCTATTATAGTTCAAGTATATTTTTTCACATCGGAAAAAAATAGACTCAGCATACAAAACAGCTAATCTATATACCTATACATATAATAAAATCGTAAAAGGGAAATTTTTGTTTGTCTGTTTGAACGCACATCACGTGAAAACTACTGAACGGATTTGGATGCAGTTTTCACGGATATAATTTTTTTATAAGTCCAGATTGACTTATAGGCGTTATGAAAATTCTGTTTAAAAATGTGTCAAAATGTGAGAGTAAAAGTTACTAGGGAACGCAACAGCTAATAGGTAATAAAATTAGACTCACCCTATGGCCATCGGCTCGATTGACGACCGTGGGGTACTCTCCTCCGGCGAAGTCCCCGTTAGGGGTCGGTCCGTTGAAGAGAAGGGTGTGGGAGTGCGCTCCCACTATAATGTCCACTTCTGGGACCACTTGCGCCGCTATGCGTCTGAAATGTGTCGTATAGAGGTTGAATAGTTAACAGGGAATGTTGGGTATCAATGGAAAATAAGATTTTCAGCACTTAGTTCTACAGATAAAGTAGACACAGTACGAATAATAATGTATTGGAATTTGTTGTGTTCTGTTTTTGTCGTGTGGTTAACCTTTTTTTCAGAGTTGTTAAGGCCACCCACAGATCTCTGACATGGCCTAACAAATTATGATAGTCGCCGGGACCGACAGGTTAACGTCGGTCGTCGAGAGATAGTGTTTTTTTATTATAATGGAAGACTATCGACTAAACTAATTTATAGAAATGTCGCTCCACTAATAGACAGGTTATAAAAGTAAAAAGTAACAAGCTGACGATAAAATTACTGGATAGCAGGTCCAGCACAAAGACAATCTTAAAAAGAAGACAGTAACGGTGTGAATTAAAAAAAATGTGAAAAAAATTAATATAACAGAATTTATATTGTGTATGTTGTTTACAATACAATTAGGTTAAGCCTGTAAGTTGTAAACATTGTGTGAACTAAGTAAATAAGTCAGTAGTAGGAAAATTAATTATTCTTTTGTTTTTTTAGTGTCATTCAGTCACAATAAATCTTTAAAACATCATCGTATCAAAACTTGAGTATTATTAATAGGCGTCTATAACTCCATTATCACAGAACTAATGACTACATACTGGATATACCACCAGAGTTGCTAGACTAGATAAAAAGACAAGAGTGTAGCAGACTACTGACTGGTCACCGGTGTATCCGACATGGGACAGCACGATGATGATATCGATGCCCTCTTCCGTCAAGATGGCCGCCTCTCGGTTGATGGCTGCTATCTCGTCCTCCATTATCACTTCCCCGATCGGTGCTGTGAACTGAACATAACATTCTTTTCTTAGAGAATGCAAGTTGATGGTGTTGAAACGAAAGAGAGACGGGGACAGAAAAAATAACCGTGAGTGTACAAACATGTGCGAATAGGCGTGCGCTGCTATTTCATAGTGTTTTAGTTGTAGGACATTTTATCTTACCTGTAAGCCGCGGACTTCACGAGACCAGTTCCGTCCCGGTTGGGTTTGTTGCAAACAATCACATTGGAGGATGTCTTTAAGACCCTGGACTGGAAAGGACACGGCATCAATATAAACGGCGAGTACATCTCACACCTACGTTTTGCCGATGATATAGTCGTAATGGCGGAGTCGCTGCAGGACCTTCAAGAAATGCTGGACAATCTCAATGCTGCTTCACGACGTGTCGGTCTCGGGATGAACTTGGACAAGACTAAGGTCATGTTCAATGACCATGTCGTTCCGGGACCGATTATCGTCGACGGTACGGCCCTCGAAGTTGTGCAACAATACGTCTACCTCGGGCAGACTGTGCAATTAGGTAGAAACAACTTCGAGAAAGAAGCCGACAGAAGAATTCAGCTGGGTTGGGCAGCATTTCGGAAGTTACGTCACATCTTCTCGTCGCCCATACCTCAATGTCTAAAGACAAGAGTCTTTAACCAGTGCGTCCTACCAGTAATGACCTACGGAGCCGAAACGTGGACACTGACGGTGCGACTGGTTCACAAATTGAAAGTCGCTCAGCGTGCTATGGAAAGAGCTATGCTCGGAGTATCTCTGCTGGATCGAATCCGAAATGAGGAGATCCGGCATAGAACAAAAGTTATCGATATAGCTCATAAGATTAGCAAGCTGAAGTGGCAGTGGGCCGGTCACGTCTGTCGCAGAACCGACAACCGCTGGGGTAGACGAGTTCTGGAGTGGAGACCGCGTTTGGGCAAACGTAGTGCGGGACGCCCCCTGCTAGATGGAGCGACGATCTGCGCAAGGTGGCTGGCAGCGACTGGATGAGAAGAGCCGAAGATCGGGCTCAATGGCGCGCCCTGGGAGAGGCCTATGTCCAGCAGTGGACTAGAATAGGCTGCTGATGATGATGATGATGAATCACATGCGCTCCGTCCTCCCACATTTGTATTGAAATCCGTGCTTTGTGATTGGATGCAGCGAACCGAAACGGAATGGCACCGGCCTCGTGAGGTCCTAGCTTAATTCCAGTCCTGAAGTCATTATGAGGTAATATGTGTACGTAATAATTATAAGTGGCCACTTGATTTTGGCATTACACTAAATTAATCAGCATTTACATTTATCCACATAATACGAGTAAGTACCTACTCGATTTATTATCACGAAATCCCTAGCGATATCATTATGCGGTACCCTTTGTGTACCTACATAATTATTAACTAATCCTTTACTAATTGGTTACTTAAATTAAACTTTTAAATTAAATAATGTTAAATAAAGCGTTAAGAAATTAAACCCATCTCGCCTTCCCCGCAAGGAACAGCGTAAAAGTTATGTACAATTTACAAACACTAATTTTACTCGGCCTAAATTAATGGAGGATCCCGGGGTCTCCCCCCCCCCCATCTATAAGATGCTTGATTGCTACGATCCTGGATGCGCTCCTGCCCCTCCGTTGGTCGGGGGTTGAAAATGTACGAACCTGTTGCAACAGCACCCCAATAATCCCAATCTTGCGTCCGTTCCTTTCCACTACGTGATGGTTCTTGACGTACGGCGTCATCCTCGGCTCGTACGTTGTGTTCACGTTAGCGCCAAGCATTACGGAGTCCAAGTGTTCAAGGTATGGCACTAGGCCGTCTATACCGTGGTCGAACTCGTGGTTTCCTAGTACCTGAAACAGATTTTAGTATTAGATTATTCTTAGCCGTATTCCTCATTTATGAGGGTTGTGATCTATGGAATTAAAGCACATAGAACGACTCCTTGGTTTGCCATTACCTTCCCTATTTCACACACGGTTATCCTTCACCGTTAGTACAGTCGGTAAATGTACGAAGTCCGAAAAAATCCCAAACACTTGCAATTTTTTCGAAGACTTATATTGTAGATATTGTATGGTTTTGAACCCGGATCCATCATGGGAGTCCGTCGTCCTAGCCACAACGCCATCGCCACTGACGCACGTAGTATTAGAACACAGCACAGCCGATCCTATTCCCAAATAATAAACCAGATGCTTAATAAGAGTTCGCGTCTGCGAACCAAACGTCGCTGAATCGATTATCCACCGCTCAAGCAGGCGAAACCAGAGAGTTCGATCTTTTTCTTGGAAGCTTACAACCATTTACCGGAATTAATATTTTTTCAATTTCTATCTCTGGACAATGTGTTGCACCACCACAGATTCTAGATTTTAGCTCAGTGGAGTGGTTAGTAGTAAAGAACATTCGTAATAAATTAGAAAAAGTGATTGAATGTTTTTTTCCGTGAGCAGGATTTGAATTTGAGACCTTGTCTTTTCGTGGCAGTGCTCTAACCAACTCAGCTATCGCGGTTCATCCTGTCTATTTGAAATCAATTTTTTCCTATTGTAATTTAAGTACGCCCAGCATAAATGCTTCATAAATCAAATTATTCTCAATAATTAAAAAATCCATATCACACGAAAACTGCTTCCATTTTTTATCTAAAGGAAGATTTCCAAATACTTATGAAACGCTTAGTTTCTTTTGCATTAGTTTTTTCTTACGTGAGCATCGTGAGGCAACATATTCATGAAGTACTGCGTGACATTCCATCGCAGGAAGTTGTACCAGATGGTGCCTTGGAAGGTGTCACCTCCGTTGAGCAGAAGCGAGTCGGGCTCCGCCTCGAAAGCCTGCGCGATACCCGTGTAGAGCCGGGCGAAGCCCCCGATGCAGGGCGCTTCGGTTGGCACGCACACCGTGCCTTGGGGACTGACTTGGTCGAAGCTGGTCGATGAAACAAATGGCTGGATATCAATGAATTATAACGGAAATTCGTTAAGTTTGACGGTGGCCGACTTGACTGACTATATCTGCCGCAAAGCAGCATGCATTATACTACTGCGTTTCGGTTTTAAGGGTAAGAGAACGTAATTAATTACCAGTTTAATGAGGCACTTCATCCTCAAATGTTAGCAGGGCATCGAAAACCCTCCAATAACATTATAGTGAGTTGAGATATCTGTGGGTGAAGGTGACCACTTTCATCTGGTGGTCCGTTTGTCCGACTGCTCTCTTAAACAATAAAAAAGGCCCCGGAGCCCTCCGACAATGCACGAGATCGGGCATCGAAGGGTTTTAGTCGGTAGGTAAAAATCCAACATAACCTGGTTTCTTTCTTCCCCAGGAAAGTATCTTATGAAGATTCCCTCCGTTAAAAAATGGAATAAAGAATACTTACTGCGCGTGAAAATCATTGTAATGTACGATGTTCAATTCGAATAATTCGTTGTCTTCCTGCGCCGCCGCCGAAGAAAGCAGTCCTAGAACTGCTAGAAACACTCTGATATCCATTTCTAGACTTATTAGTGTTCCCTACAAAGTCTGCCCCACGACTCTGGGTCTAATAGGCTGAAAAATTGCTTATCAAAAGAATGACTACTGTATAAGCGTGATAATAGTTCGCGACTAGAACGAGATTATTATATCAGATGTGTGATTATCAGCGAATTTTGTGTGCCGCATACGGCTGTACTGTAATGGAGTACTTATCTAACGAACTAGGACAATTAAATATGGCTTTAAAAAAGACCATGGCATTTTTTTGTAATGGATAATGATGTTTATTGTCCTTCCATATCATGGATGAGAATGTGTATTAGGGTTCCAAAATTTCATCATGTCTGTCTGTATGTCACACTCTGAGCGTGGTTTTAAGTTTTGAAATAAACTCGCAATTTATTTTTATTAATATAAGAATAAGTTTTTTTGTGCGGTAAGATGACAAAGTATCCATAGTCGATACACTAGTAAGAACTTAAGCATAGGTTAAAAATGAAATGAAATTTATATTATTCTCAAAAAAAATATTATAATTAAAATAATTTTTTTTTAAATTAATCTCAATAAAATTAGTGAGCAAAAGGTAACAATAAACGCTGACCTCCGAACAAAAGGTACAATTTCAATTCAAATAAAACATCGTCATGCAGTATACCAGTCAGCTAGTATCCTTCCGAACTCGGCAAGATAAGGAAAAATAATGCACCTACGTAATTGAGAAACAGAACTACCTACAGAGAACAATCCGCAAAAAACGCCATTCTTCAACCCATGTAACCAGAAAACGGAGCATAAATCATGTTATCACATTAATAAGTAATTGGTATAAGCAAGAGTATTATCGTAGCGTTAACTAATATGAACAATTATGCGAATTAACTATCTTATCAAATGTATTTAACAACGTTTAATTCTGATCTAATCTTTATTATTGGTTGATTATGTGTTTTGGCGGTTTTTCGTAGGCTTATCTAGTGACAATCTTCAACTTTGGAAATACAAATCGAATTTGGTTGATTTTTACACAGCTTCATTCTGTCCCATTTTGATGGACTGGGACGGATCCGAGTAACAATCAATTGCAATTGAGAACTAAAACATCATCATAGGCCTGTTACGTCTATAATGTGTGCAATGTTAAATACATGTTTTTCTTTTCTTTTTCTTTTTTTTTCTTTTTATTGAAGACGATTTAAGCAGCGTCGCTTTTCGTGGCTAAATAAACCTATTCGGGAGCGGCATACACGCCCGCACGCGCGGCAAGCTAGTGGTGCGCCGGGTAGATGAGTGATCTCTCGGTGTTTGTTTGCTCTCCTGGCCGCCAGTATTCGAACCACTTTGCATCGTGTTCCTGACATCCCTCTCGAATACGTTTCCTCCATGCATCTGTCACCCGCGGCATGTGCATCGCATGGACCTCGCGGCGGGTGCGGCGTCTTGCTCAGTGCAGAGGCGCACGCAAAGCGTAATTTCGGTAGAACCCTGCTGCGTTTCAAAGACTGCGCTAAGCGTGACTGCATTCGCAATCAGGCACGATGATTGACAACTAAATAGAGATGGCGCAATACAAAGAAGCGAAAGGCGCTTACAATTAGTTACTTTTTGTTTTGCGCCAGCAATGAATCGTCGAATTCGTCCTCGTGGTCGAGACCCATATGAATGATTCGACAGATAATATCGAGAAACTCAGTTTAGAAAAATCGTTAGGTACTAGAAAGATAATAATAAATTAAATAAAACTACTTAAGGAGCCTACAGTCGCCAATTGTACGTTTTTTTGTCAAGCTCTAGTGACGTCAGTATAAGCCTTAAGCAAAACAACTTAACTAATTAAGAGCGTCGGTGGTAAAGTGGCTAGGGCACCGGATTTCGATGCGGGAGGTCCGGGTTCGAAACCGTGCAGTGCTAAGTACCAATGAGTTTTTCGTATTTTTCGAAGACTTGCGTATATTTACCGACTTCTCTAACGGTGAAGGAAAACATCGTGAGGAAACCTGCACACTGAGATGGACCAGTGTGTAAAATGGGGTAGGCACAAAAGATCCTCAAGGGTCGAAGTGCCGCTGGGTTATTCCCGGCCCCCAATCATAAGATAAGATAACTAATTACACATTCGTACAACACAACACGCACACACTGTTGCTTTCTTCGTCCGTGCAGTCACTGAAGGGCCAGCTGAAAATCAGCGCTGTGGCTTGCCTCAGCATTATGCTGAGCTGGTGTACCCTTTTTGGCACTGTACCACACCAGATGTTCTGTGCTGCATGTATTAAACTTTGTATACTTCTGTAATCTGTATTCTGGTGTTTACAGCGCTAAATAAACGATTTCAATTTCAAGACCAAAAAAAAATTCTAAACCAATCCAAATTCAGTTTTATAAACATTTATTACGTTAATAACTAAAGTACATAAAATACATCTAATAGTAAATACATAAGTACATTTTAATTTCCAAATAATAAAGATAAAAAGGTGCAATACTTTCTTGAAAAACTAATACATAAATGCAACTTCTAATCTCATAAATTTAGTGGAAGATTCAAGAATTCTTCAAGTTTGTACTACTGTGTAGATCTACATAGAAGATATAAGCCAATGTTAAAATCTAATAAGTATGTTTGCTAGTGAAATAATTTACATATAATGTAGTTTAGAGAGTGACAAAAAGTCTGCTGCTGCATGCAGCATGGTCTTCAAAAGAGATACATTCTTCCAATACAGTAGAAATATTCTACACACAATAAATTCATTCAATATAAAATGCAAAAAGGTGACACGAAAGCATCAATATTTTGACAAGGCACTTATTACAAGTAAGACTTTTGTTCATAATTCAACGACAACTAATTGTAAGTACAGAACAAAAATAATAAATAGCGAGAAATTATCACAATATCTATTCATATAATACGAACCTAATAATACCTAGTAACAAACTTAACCTTTAACTACTTCTAAAACATTCAACAGAAAACAGAGCGTCATACTAAGCAAATAACCGACCAAAATCGAGTTCAAAATTTCAGTTTTTATTTCTGTTTTCAGAGTTCATTCAGTATAGTAGCCCCGCAATACTAATCCGCATCCCGTTATACTAATCAGCATCCTGTTATACTAATCAGCATCCCGTTATACTAATCAGCATCCCGCAATAATAATCTGCTTACCGCAATACTTATGTACGTCCCGCTATACAGGTTGTACCATTGAGATGGGCTAATCTGTGTTATATATGGAGTTAGCTGTGAAAAAAATAGTGGCGAGGGTTTTTATATTTCTGGCCAGGGTATGTCTTTTCTAGGGTGGCCACTAAACTTGAAGTTAAAATTAAATGCAACTGCTACACTCACTCGTATGCTAAATTGTGTAATTGTATGAGGTAACAGCTAACTCCATACATAACAGATTATATAAAACTACCAATGGCGCCTCTTGACAGTGTTCTATATTCCTGGTCAGATCAGGGTATTCATAACTTTAGAATTGGCGGGCGTCAGTGGTCAGAAAAATCCATTGAAAAATATTACCACAGCTCTAAGTCGATCCTTCGTTATGCATAATATCACTATCCATATTGTTATTTTCTCTATAAAATAAAAGTGAAGTGTGTTTAAAAACCTCCTCTATATCCTCACGTCACAGCTTACGAATACGGCGTGCGGGGGTTTACGTTTATCATCTCCGTTGTGCTGAAAAAGGAAACCATATTTTTAATCTTAAGACTTATCATTAGGTGAAGATAAGTAGCTATGTAAGATAATACTATCATCATCATCAGCCTATTAATGTCCCCAATATTGGGGCGCAGGCCTCCTCTTGATCAAGGGGGTACGGGCCATGATCCCACCGAGAGCGGGCCCAGTGCTGATTGATGGATTTTACACACCTTCGGAAACTTTTAATTTCCTCAGACATGCAGGTTTCCTCACGATGTTTTCCTTCACCGTTACAACAGTCGGTAAATGTACGTAAGTCTTCGAAAAAATCCGAATAATTCATTTGTACATGGCATGGTAATAATAGATATAGATAATGATATAGTCCGTCTAAATATAAGTGTCTTATTTAGTAAACAAACATGGCGTCGAATCAACCCACTTAGCTGTCAATGGGACATAAAACGCAAAGCGTTACGTAGACGTCCGTAAACAGAAAAGCAAAAAGAAACGTCATTTTTGAAGATAATACAAATTTCTCGTAATTTGGGTCAATTTAATTTAATTTTTCAAAGCTATTAGTAAAATTGTGATGATATCATGGCATCATATGGCGTGGATCGAGTCTGAAGGGTAAAAAAAGATTTGGTGGAAAGGATTGTATCTACATGTTGATTGGCTACGTACCATTATGCTAGTGGCGCCACTAGTGGTAAAACATTGCAGGATTATCTCCTATTACGAGGTGTTTTTACTGATTTTATTTATATTAGTTTTGTTTGAAAATAACAATAGAAGTTGTAGGGTCACTGTGTACACTGTGTTGTACTTTGTGAATTATTATGTCAGCAGTTTTAAATGTCACGCGGCTGCGCCCGCGTTAGGGCAGTCGTTTCTGTACCACCGTCATGTATGGTATACGGTTTGAAAATAAAAGTATCGGTTAACAAGTACAGTGACTCATTGAAGATGAGTCCTCGAAGACATACCCTGGCTAGGACGTAGGTATAGACATAAGCCGAACTCTTAGACCAGTAAAGAGGCCTGATTTTTTGAAAGTTTAATTCAGTTATTATTATTATTTGTTTTTAGTTATGAATGGTTTATAATTATTTTGTGTGATTTTAGCGTAAATCCATGTCCCTTGTTAGGTTACTGGTTTGTATACATAATAAGACACTTATACTGAGACTGATCTTATGGTCATAGCATATTATTTTACAAATAGAGGAAGTATGAAGTGGAATATGCTCCACCACATTCGTCCAAAGAGAATTGTAGGTTGCGGATCCTTACGACTCATTTGTGTGAACCCATTTCCCCGAAAAACCCTATCTATAGCCCGTAGGGCCTTTAAAATGGGTCATAGAATTTTTAGCAAAAAAACAAGGGGTCTAAACTAGTGGAATATATTTACGTGGCGTGTAAACCTGGATATTGTCAGTTTTCAAGGTCCTTTGAAACCGGTTGGATCAGATCTATTCCGCTGAATGGACCCTGGACTCGCTCCATACCAAGCTGTGTGAAGACTCTGCATAGTGTATCTCCAATCGTTCCACAGATTGAGTGGATGCTGGGTGTTAAGTGATGTCTTGCTCCATATAAGGGTTTAAGGTTTCCTTTCGACCAGAGCTGTTGCGTGGAAGCGGAGCGGTGTGCGAGGAAAAAATCCGTCAATAGGATCACGCCATTTTAATCGTCACGTGATATGACGTGATAATGGCGCGATCCTATTGGTGGATTTTATCCTCGCACAACTCTGGTCGAAAGGCACTCTTAACCTAAAGGATCTGTCCTAGAGATCTGGATAAAAAATGACACTTACGGGCCCTGCATTTCTTGCGCGTATCGGGGCTCCTTAGGGCCTGCTGGATGGTTTTGGGTCTCCGATCGTTCCACAGGTTGAGTGGACACTGGACGTTGGATATCAGGCTCCGTAGGATGCTCGGTCAATGCGGTATCGAATTCCATGAAGAAGGATCGGGTAGGGGATGGGAATCTGGGGTTACAAGGATATGATAGGTAGTTTGAAAATAGTAGGTAGTTTGAAATTTTAAATAAAATGCACCACCTGCTAGGTTAATTGCAATTTCATTACTAGATATTTCGCAATTTAGCAGCAGTGGCATTAAACAGACATGTTCTTCGTTAATATTTTTCATTATATCAGGATGGGATGAGGAAAGGAAAGAGGATCAAAATCATTGATCCTCTTTCCTTAATAAAATAAAACAGTAATACCTGTAGGTATCCACTTGACGAATTCCTTGCATTTTACCTTACTGCTTCATTTTCCTTGAAAAATGAACCGAAAAATGGAGTAACACTAGATTCAAATTAGAAATGAGTTCATAATACTATAAGGCCTGGTCGCTTCGCTACAGACAATCACGAGTCGCTGACTTCAAGTGGGGGAGGGCGGGCGGCTGCAGCTAACTGAACCGGCAGTGAAACCGGCGCCATGTAGTCCTAGCTTAAGCTGGTGATGTGACTATGACGTCAATCTAATCTTGGCACGATGAAGGTGCCACATCCCGGAAGGGTTATCATGTGGCATACGGTCATACCGAGCGCAGTTCCTGCTCGAGTTCCCCACATCCAAGGTCACGACTTCGTTGTGACAGACGTCAAGGAAATCTCGGTAGTAGTCGACCACGGGTCAACCTACCCAAAACGTTAAAATTTGAGAGTCTGAAATGTATCTTAGTGCGCATACGTAAGGATATTCAATCGAAGGTTTTGACAGATGGTATACTATAGATTGTGGCGGACAGTACGAGCCGTCGTCACAATACACACGTCATACATTGATTACGTCACTCGACCGTAGCGCTAGGGCAGTAATAATTTCCAGTTTAAAAGATTTTGAAAAATTAAAAAATCCTTGTAAAAAATATTTCTGGCAATGAATCTCGTCTTAAAAGTACAAAAAGTTATACCTATCACTCGATCGCGCCACAGCGCGTGTATTTCGCGCGAGTTTCTTTGATTTCCTCCGAGATTGCTTGTACGCGGAGTGTGCGTATTTTCTGGTGTATTCTGTGCCGTCGCTGAAACTGTGATCTTACTATGAACTGGCACTCACTGTGACGTCATTACCTCCCCTCTTGAAGACCACCACGTAAGCGATGCCAAGGAACTCTCGGTACTATGAGCTGTCGCCGAGAGTGAGAGTATGACGTTACTAAGGACTCACCTCTTGGAGCAGCGCACGTGTATCACTAAAAGCACGATGCCAAGCAGCAGACAGAGCGTGCCGACCACCACGTAAGCTACGCCAAGGAAAGGGTTCTTGCCGCCGAGAAGCGAAGTGGTGGATATTATGAAGGACTTTGTGCCTCTGAAGTCGATTACTGGGTAATCTGAAAGATATAAATTATGAGTGACAAAAATTCTATTATGATATCTTCAAAAATGACGTTTCGTTTTGCTTTTCTGTTTACGGAGTGTGCTAGTGGCTACATCTACACAACGCTTTGCGTTTTGTCCTATTGAAAAAGATCGACAAACGTTGTAATACAGTAGAATTGGGGTCTAAGTAATGGAATGTCTTTAAAGCAACAATGGCTCAAAGGCTACGAGACTGTGGCGTAAGCGTCACCGGATCAAATCCACCTCTGGACTATTGTGGTGGACCACTACTAGCACAGGTATTTTAGTCTAATTGCGGTGGTTAATGAAGAATATTGATAATGTGTAAAAATATTACCAATGTTTTTTTTTTGAAAATTTAAAATCAAAGTAAAGTAGAAAAAAAAGTAAAATAAAAATAGTGTTTTGACCAAAGACCGAGTATAGTATAATATAGTATAGTATAGTATTATAATTCCTTCTGTAATGCCGTGATTTTATTGTAAAAGTTAAATCGCTGAGCCTCACTTTGTATGGGAGCGAAATCTGTCTTCTTTCAATATAATATTTAACGCTACCTTTTTGGGTCACTGTTTGCGTGAACTAAAGGAACTGATTCACAAGTGAACTGAACGCATCACTATTACAGTAAATATGGCAACATTATTTTACAAAGTGACATTAGCACCTGTCAGTTTAGTCCGTCTAATAAAAAAAATATACTTTAGTTACAAAAATATACTTACTGTATTCAACCCTGAGCTGGTAATGCCCCTTGACGAGGCCAGGCTTGAAGCCCGGCTTGTCGTGGTCCACTCGCCGGTACAGTTTGCGGAACGTCGGCAGTGCAGCTGTCCGCATCCATACTATCAAGTCTTCATTCTAGAACATCGATATGTCACCAATAAAATAAAATGCGAGTTACAGGCCTACAACTTAACAGAGCCATCGCGTTTGTTAGAGTCCGTCAAATGGGTTATAGCACCCCATTTTGGTAAATAAAAATTACAGTAAGCAACACTAAAGTAGTTACTCTTTACTAGAAATTACACATGAAATTCCTAATTTCTATGTTTTTGTTGCCATACGTAGATTATAGCACACACAGGCGGCGAGGTCGACTTGACAGACTCGTGTTGGACTATACGCGTCCGGTTAGGTTCACTGCAGCCAATCATAAGCGTTTCACGGAGTTCCGTACCACTTGAAGTCAGCGACTTACCGCAAATTTTCGCAAATTACTGATGAAAAGGCTGGGAATACGCGGTGCTCCCTTGGAATGGTTTCATTCATACTTATCAGACAGGAAACAACGGGTTTGTGTAAAAAATACCTTCTGTCTACGCTAAAGTTAGATTTGGGGTGCCTCAGGGTAGTGTCCTGGGCCCTACACTATTCTTGGTATACACGAATGATTTGTGCGGGCAAAATATTCCACAGGCAGAATTGCTCGCTTTTGCTGACGATACAGTGATTGTCTTCTATGCTAAAACCTGGGCGTCTGTACAAAAATCGGTAGAAGAAGGTATGAGAAACGTAGGCTTATGGCCCATATTGGAAGAGGTGAGCGACATAAAGTACTTAGGAGTCGTTATCGATGAACGACTGACATTGGAACGGCAGATCGAAGTTCTAAGTGGTAGGGTTAGGAAGCTCATGTTCATTCTAAAGCGCTTAGGAAAAGTAGCCGACCCTGACACAGTAAATATGGTATACGTTGCTCTGTGTCAGTCTATTCTGCAGTATAGTGTGATGATATGGGGCGCAGCTAATAAAACAGCATTTATTAAAATCGAACGCGCTCAACGAGCAGTGCTTAAAGTAGCTTTTAAGAAACCATACCGTTACCCCACAGACTTGCTCTACCAGGAATGTAAATTCTTGCGTGTAAGACAGTTATATAATATATCAACAATTTTGAAATTCCACAAGACTGCACTGCTCATAGTAGTGAATGATACAGCGCGGCGCCTTAAATGGTCGTCGTGTCACACGTACTAAATTTGGCCAAAGGTTCTATCGCTTTCTTGGACCGTATTTATACACCAAGGTAAACAAATTACTCAACATTGTTAATCAAACACG
This sequence comes from Hofmannophila pseudospretella, assembly GCA_947369225.1. Lineage (NCBI taxonomy): Eukaryota > Metazoa > Arthropoda > Insecta > Lepidoptera > Oecophoridae > Hofmannophila > Hofmannophila pseudospretella. Next base: position 5,791,671 of record OX376331.1, read on the forward strand.
ATGTAGGTGCAAACCATCTCTAACCACCTGACTCGCAACCTTGGACTATGACAGCACTGAGAAAGTGTTGGTAATTGTAGAATGCGTAAACACACATATACTAGTCATGCAGTCACACACCCACACACCCTCATTGTCACCCTCAACAAACACACACCCTCACCTTTCCACACCCCGTCACCAAAACGCCCACATATACACACACACTTTCACTCCGCTTACCTCTTAGTAACTTATGTTAATTTAAAATTGCATACGAATTTTTATTATCTTTAATTTTATTTATTTATTTTTCCTTTATAAATCAAAATTGTACCTACATAGAAGAGCCTAAATCCCGCGACACAGAGTATCCTAGTTCGGGATTTAGAGCATCACCCACTTTTGTATTAATTTAAGTTGCAAAATAAATTTATTTGTATTTGTACTTGTGATTGGCTGCAGCGAACCGAACCGGCGTATGTAGTCCCAGCCTAAAAGCGGCTGTACACACTCGGTCTCGGCCTCGCGTTCGTTGAACGCCTTGCAGGCGGCATGTTTGACCGCGCCGACAACTCCGCCTACCCATCTCTACGCGAGATGGTACCGCTGCATGCCCGCCCTATCGTTTGAGCAGAGCCCTGCCCAGGGAACTGTTTAGGGGTGAAGCCACACCCGCCGAGTGACACCGTGCACCGGCGGCCCACACCGGCCCAGACGACGCCCGCGGCAACCCAAAGACCCACCCGTAGCGCCGGGACCCCACCGGGTGGCGATAGATAACCCTGAGGCACTGGTGCCGGATCCGGTAGACGTCTAATGATTACCGAATTGCAATCCCTAATGTATAATAATAAACTAGGACACTAGAAAATAATAAACTAGGATACATATACCATCAGTATTTATATTAAAAGTTAGCTTATGAGTCTTATGACCATACCTTTTAGTTCAAAATAAAAAAGGCGATTTCTAGGCTTCACAGTTCCTAGAAATCTAAATTTCCATTTTTTCAATTTGAAAAATTCCGACAAGGCGGCCAGGGAGCGAGGCGAGACGAGAGCCATCATGTACAGTCGACCACAAGCTGTAATATATGTCAAAAACCATCGATTAAATCTCAACCTCAACAAATATGTTACATTTCAGATTCTTAAACTTTGACGTTTCGGGTAGGTTAACCTGTGGTCGACTGTACACTCGTCCTCGGTATGTCTCGGCGAGTGTGTACAGCAGGCACAACCGCAAGGTGCCAGAGGGGTGGAGGGGGCGCCCTACCGCATGCGTTTCAGTTAGACGGTAGATTTAGATACCACATAGAAAATAAACCTGTATTCCTGAGAACTAATGACTGATTTAACTTTCATCATCAGCAGCCTACTCTAGTCCACTGCTGGACATAGGCCTCTCCCAGGGCGCGCCATTGAGCCCGATCTTCGGCTCTTCTCATCCAGTCGCTGCCAGCCACCTTGCGCAGATCGTCGCTCCATCTAGCAGGGGGGCGTCCCACACTACGTTTGCCTAAACGCGGTGCGGTTGATTTTACTTTGAAAGGTTATTTTACTCCAAATAGCTGGTTACTTACCCGGAAGCCGTTGTTCTCAGTGTTGTTGGGATCCAACTCCCACACGTTCTTGCGCCAGTTTAATGGTTTAGAGAAGTTCGCAAATCCTGCAATAATGAACATTACATTTAATTACATTTCATAGTGTGGTTTAAAGAGTAACTTCAAACTATCAGGTCATTAATGGGTACATCCTATTGGGTTCAGTACAATTAGAAGACAGGAGATGAACTTCTTTTTCTTCTTAGTTATATTCCTCATGAATAAAAATGCCTTTTACCGTTTTCTCTCAATTTAATAATATATATTTGATAATTAATATATATTCTGTTGTACATCATAACTGGCCTTACTCTCTTTTAATGTAAGTATATTGTTTAATAATATATATTTGATAATTAATATATATTCTGTTGTACATCATAACTGGCCTTACTCTCTTTTAATGTAAGTATATTGTTTAATAATATATATTTGATAATTAATATATATTCTGTTGTACATCATAACTGGCCTTACTCTCTTTTAATGTAAGTATATTGTTTAATTTATTTGTGCTGTGATGTATCGTAATAAAATCAAATTAAAAATATATAAGGGACTAGGTCATTCTATGGAATTAACCACATCAAACGTTCTTGTCATATTTAATGTTCCCTATTTAACACACTAGTTATCTGTGTGCAGATTTCTTCAAAGTTTTTCCTTCACTGTTAGAGCAATTGGTACAGTGGAAGACACGTCAAGCTTTACTCTATGGAACCCTGTCGCCATAAGTGTTGGATAAGATTCCTTGACATTTGTATGGATGTGTCATAAAAGTTAAAGGGAAAAAGTACTAAAGGTTGCTTGCTGTGGCACATGGCATTGCATAGTTTCGAACCCGGACCTCTCCGGCGTCCTAGCCATTAGCTGTGCCACTAGGCCACCGACGGTCATACTCAGTGTTAACAAAATATAAACAATAGGACAAAGCAAAGCATAAAGCGCAAAGCGTTGCGTAGATGGAGCCACGAGCACACTCCGTAAACAGAAAAGCAAAAAGAAACGTCATTTTTGAAGATATCACAAATTTCTCGTCATTTGGGTTAATTTAATTTAATTTTTCAAAGCTATAGTAAAATTTTGATGTCATGGCATCATATGGCCATTTCAAAATAACAAACCTAAAAAATCTGATAAGACATCGTGGCGCGAATCTGACATATTGATTAGCTACGTACCATTGTGCTAGTGGCGCCTCTATTGGGAAAACATTGCAGGATAATCTCCTACTGACTTACTAGTCTTGAGATCGCCTTGCGGGTTCTGAAACTTGATGTCGTGGTCGGAGCGCCACGCGATGTTGGTCCGCAGCACCGGCACGTCCGTGGTCAGCTCGTACGAGTACACCGCCAGTGTGTCTGCAATGTTTCCTAGTTTTTATACTAGTACTAGTTATGTAGTTTTTATTGGGCATGTGCATTTCTTGTAAAACAAATAGAAAGGCGGTCGATTGCTCGTAAGTATACTTATTTATAAACACATACATAAATACAACACAACACGCACACACTATTGCTTTCTTCATCCGTGCAGCAGCATAATGCTGAGCTGGTATACCCGTTTTGGCACTGTACCACATCCGATCTTTTATGCAGATTATATTATATACTTTTGTATTGTGTACTTGCTGTATTCTGATGTTATAAGTGATAAATAAATGTTTTTCAATTACAATTTATTCTTCTTCATAGTTGTATTCCTTAAAGATTGTGATGGAATAGAATTTACTATACACATAGAAAAACTTTCTTGGCAGATATAATGGACCATTTGCCATTGCCTTCCCCATTTCACACACTGGTTATCTCAGTATATAGGTTTCACGAGGTTTTCCTTCACAGCCGGTAACGAACGTCTTCGAAAAAATCCGATATTTTTTTTTGGTAAACAGCCATGGCGTGTCTAGAATCGACCCTGGACCTCCCTTATGCAAATCCTGTATCCTAGCACATTTTCTCTTTGAAGCTCAATTCGGTAGTGCACATGCAATACCCCTGGCGTTGCAGGTGTCTCTAAGCGATGGTGACCATCAGGTGGCCAGTCTGCCAGTCTGTAAGCCTATTTATAAAAATAGCACCCATAATTTTAATCACGGGGTACTATTTGTATAAATAGGCTTAAAATGAAATTTAGAAATAATATAATGGGGAAGGAAGATGTTATCAGTCAAGGGTCAAATGTAAGTACCATTGAACAGTGAGTTGGCTATAGCACCACACGGAGCTATGGGCGTCTTCACGTCGCCTACGTAAACATACGCGAATGGCTCGCAGTCAGATGAAGGAGTCAATGAGAGGTGCCCGAGGAGCTGGTTGTCGTCCCTGGTGGTTGGAAAACACATGACATGAGACATTGAAAGAAATAAAAACTGATTCAGCGGATGTTTAGTCATTGTCACTGTAAACATTCAGTTATGTGAGAAAGAGATTAAAGTTGAATATTGAATTTTACTGATGAAGGCCCACAAAAGTGTTAGGCTCGATTTATTGTCAATTTCTATAGGTGAGCTTAGTGCATTTGCACTCCATCCATACAAATCGACAGCAGCGAGCGGGGTGCGGCCTCAAAATAAATCGAGCATTACAGTGTTAATTAATGTTGTTTAATTATTTAATGGTCAATTATTTACTTGAAATTTCTGGTTTACATGATTATTGACATTAAGTATAGTTACCAATTTATTTTAATGATTTATGCATTATTTTATTTTATTAAGCAAATGCAATATTTTTATCTAATTTATCTATTAATAATTTGACGATTCTACAAATAAGACATATATTTTGACATGTATATTTAATATTGTGTAGTATGAAATAAATAATTATATTCTTTATGAATTACTGATTTCTTACTGAATTTTCTATTCAGTGCCCAATTCATTTTTAATACAATGATGGAATAGACTGTTACTACGTGTCCTTGCACTTTATGACTTATCTTTCAGCAATATTCTTCACTAAATGCTTAGTCATTTTATAGATTTGTTTTTATCTTTGTTGTAAAATTGAAATTATGGGTATAATTTCAAGTTGAAGATCATTTATAGTTATAATAGTTATTGTGTTGAATTAAATTAGCTAAAAAAGCAAGAGTCATTTACTTATACACACACTTTTATAAAACACTTTTCCATAGTAATTCTAGTAGAAACGTCACAAACCTGGACTTGACATATCTCCGATGATTCTGGTAGAAGTTGCTTAGACCGTAATAGAAGTAAACATCTCCCTTGAAGTCCTCAGTGAGATTGAAGTCCTTTAGACATGTGCAATCAGTCATGTCATTTTCACGGATATAGTCAGCACAGGTCACGTTGGGGTCATCATCCTTTGTACAGTATGTGTAGTCTATGACATGTTCTTTGACCTGGTTAGAAATAGCCATTATAATTGGGACCTACATTAGTTTTGTTTTTTGACCTTATTGTATATAGAAATAATACCCTCATTTTACTATAATAGTTATCCCATATAAGCACAAAAATTGGTGACAACAGACCTCCATACTGTACCAACTAGTACATACAGAGCTATCATATTATTTATAGTTGTGATCTGTATGCATTCCAAATTATTAATAAATTATTATTTGAGTAAAGGTAAATAGGTGCGTGTGAAGCAAAAGTGTAAATATGTATAACACCTGTTACAAGGAAACAATTTTATCAACGAAAAAAATTAGATTTTTTTTTGTTCTCTGTTGTTTATGGCAGAAATAAGATAAATGGGTTATAGGACACATAGTTTAGGAATGAACGAATTCTAGGAAATCATATCTCAGGTGATTCATAAACCTTTATTAAAAGGCTTGAAATTAAATCCAGAGATGTGATAGCTCCGTGATTAAACCAGGACAGCTAAAAATTTATTGGTACACTACTACATGGGAAACCCATTGCTTAGTTTATCAAATTCATTCATTGATCAATGTTGTTATAAAGTTATATTACATTGTGTACCGCCTTTTCCAGCTTTATTATAGGAACCGATTGTTTAGTCCATAGTTTGGTACAATACAGGAATATGATCATAAAATGTCAAACATAAACATCCTATTTCAGAAGCTTACCTCATCAGAGAAGTAGAGTAGGCCAATTCCAACTGGAATGAAGGCAATACCTATCACGAAAAACGTTGGCAAAACCGTCCCAGCAGTGAGTATAGGCTGCCAGGCAGGCAAACGTTGCTGTTTGAATGCAGATTCTACAGGAAAATAGCATAGTCTATAAGTAAACCACACAATCAATAATACAAGGCCATCGAGGTGTGTCATTAGATTCGAGTTACAACTTACCAGCAGGACGTCTTGACTTCACATTTTGGTCCGACGTTTCACTAGACGTCGCCATAGCTTAAATAATTCCAATTTGTTTGTTTTTCGAAAGGTAAAATTAATTTATTTGAAAATATAAATTCCGACATAAAACGGCCACAATTCCAATTTGTTTTAATATGGCCCCAATGAAAACAGATGTGAGTGAAGTGAATGAATGGATTGGAAATATACTCTAATCTGTGGAATGGATTGAAGAAACGAATTGATGGAGGAACGAATGGTTGTGTAGTGGAATATTTTTAAATAGTTTTATGACTCTGGCTTGCAGGTATTTTGAGCCACGATTTAATCGATATTTGATCATCGATTACGAAGACGCAAGGGATATTTGAGTTTGAGACATCCACAGAGGAGATATCATATTCATAAATCATTCAAACATCATAAAACTTGCAAATAGTCACATACACAGGATTTAAAATCTTGCGAATAAAAAATCATTGTATTGATGATTGATACGGATAACAGGCTGAACTGACGCACAACACTATTGATTGATTGACCTAAATGACCTAATTACCTTTTGTTTTGACAGGGAGTTTCTCCCGCGCTTTTGTCGCGTCCACACCAGCTTTTTTTCGTTGTCTTGCAAATTGTTTTACAGTAGTGCTTTTCAAGTAAGAATGGTGTTTTTTATTCGAAGAACGTCTACAAAATGTGATTAATGTATGGGACAATGAAGTAAAGTCAAATAAGACGCTGCACCCCGGTCCGTACTTGGCTGGATTTTAAAGAGCCATACTGCGTCCGGGACGCCTTCTTCTTTGGTTCGGATGGTGCAGAAGCGTGGAAGATTCTCCCAGATAGCATTGAAATGTGTCACACCAGCATTTTAATGAAGACTTGAAAGAGTTGTTTACATCAGACATGGCTGTATGGGCTTAGTTCCCTTTGCCTTAAAAAAAACAAATTGTTTTGACAGTTGGATTTTAGACATATACTCTAATCTGTGGTTGGATTTTGGGGTGGTGGTGCGGTGTTCTGAATTTACCTATTTTGTTTACGGTTAAAATAATTTACATTTTCGTGATCAGATTTATTCAAAACTACAACAAGAATTTGCTTGTTTACATAATTGAAGTAATTTAATGATTACACGGTTCGTTTACAAATGGCTAACAAAAGTAAGTTTATTTTTGGTTTTTCCATGGGTTTTCCTCCTGTTCTCCAAGGTTGTGCATACTGCCTCATTGTCAACGAGAATATTGTGCTAAAAATGATAGTAATGTAAATTTGTATGTAAACTTTATCTGGATTTTGTTTTGTCTTATGTTATGCATCACATATTTACTTATATCTAAGTACATAATTATTATTTCAGAATCTTCGATGTTGTCAGATAGAGTAGCAACTATTCTCCCATTCATCGTCATATTTGGACTGGTTCTATTTGCAGTGGGCATAGGATTCTTATGTTCAAAGTCAGCCAATGGAGAGGTAGGTATTCCCAAGGCAGAGGTAGGCATTGTGTATTTGAAAATATATCTCAATAGGCCTATTCATACAAGAGATACCTAGTATACAGGGTGTAACATTAAGAACGGTCAGTATGGGAAAGTCTGAAACTATAAGACATACGAAGATCTGTTCTTAGGAATCATGTCATCAATTTTAGTAACAAGAAAAACTGTATTCATAAATTTTTTTAAAAACCTGTACTCAGCCTGGGAATCGAACCCGGTTGTTTTGAAAAAAAATCCAACACTATTTCTGTTTAGATAACGACTGTGTAGGTGTTAAGGAATAAATGTTAGTATGAAACGTGATGTTTAAAATTAATAAAACACATTGTTTCCATATCTTTTAATTTATTTTAGTAGGTGTTCGAAATGACTACCATTTTGTAAAATACAACATTCAACTCGTTTAGGTAACGATCTTACTATTGAATTTTGTATCTTCAGGTGGTGAATTTGCGTTAAAATTGTCTCTATGGCTGCTTTTAGGTCTTCAATTGTGTCGTAGCTTGTTTTGTACACTTCATCCTTAACGTAACCCCACAAGAAATAGTCTAGTCTAAAATAAATTAAAAGATAGTAATTAATAGTCTAGTCTAAAATAAATTAAAAGATATGGAAACAATGCGTTTTATTAATTTTAAACATCACGTTTCATACTAACATTTATTCCTTAACACCTACACAGTCGATATCCAAATAGAAATAGTGTTGGATTTTTTTTTCAAAACAACCGGGTTCGATTCCCAGGCTGAGTACAGGTTTTTTTTAAAATGTATGAATACAGTTTTTCTTGTTACTAAAATTGATGACATGGTTCCTAAGAACAGATGTTCGTATGTCTTATAGTTTCAGACTTTCCCATACTGACAGTTCTTAATGTTACACCCTGTATATGTCGCAGGGAAATAACCGAATTCAGATTTAGTGTCTATTGGCCATCAGTAGTGATGTATGGTGGAAACTGTATAACATGTAATAATGAATTATGAGATTGGTTGGAAGGGGGTGCGGGGCTTGTAAATATTGCATGTGTGTAAGTACCGTTGTTTACCTTTTTAAATAGTAGGTTGTATGTAGGAAAGAACCCTTGGGAACCTTTATACCCCCCACCCCCCCAATCTTCTACCAAAGGTGCTCCGGACCCTCAGAGCAACAGTTCTCCCCAGTCTTGACCAAATCCTTAGAGGATTCGGCTATTTTCCTGAATTTGGCTATGGATTCAAGATTACTCATGTTATTGACCAATTACTTACTTGAGTTTTTAATTTTGTATTAATTTTCCTATCTACCCAAAAAACTAATAAAAAATGAAATGTTTCCAGAAATACTTATGGTGCATAAGTAAACCTGTCCTAGAAGAGCGCGACAGTCATGTCTTTGACTACACCAACTGCATTAACTATGACAAAGAGAAGACATGCATAGACATCTTGTCCAAGAACCCGTTCGAGGCTTGTTATTGTACGGTGCCCATCAATCTTACTGTTGACTTGACGGGCGAAGTTGTGATGTCTTACGAACTGGACTTTAATCAGTCTAGTGTTGTGAGAGAGGGAAATTATACTAGTTCTAGGTAAATAATTTAATTTGCCAAGTTTTTTTTTTAATTGAATTGAAATCGTTTATTTAGCGCTGTAAACACCAGAATACAGAATACAGAAGTATACAAAGTTTAATACATGCAGCACAGAACATCTGGTGTGGTACAGTGCCAAAAAGGGTACACTAGCTCAGCATAATGCTGAGGCAAGCCACAGCGCTGATTTTCAGCTGGCCCCTCAGTGACTGCACGTTTTCTATAAATAAATAAAAAAAGTCTTTATTGAATTTGTATCTCGTGATCATCAATAACATTTATTTATTACGTTTGAGAATTCTGCTGATAGAAGTATTTGGTGATCGTACTCAAGTTAAAATAAATATGTGCATATTACAGAGATGACAATCAGTTAATGGGGCTACTGAGTGATCAACCGTCCAATGCGTGTGAACCATATGCGTATGATATCACACCAGATGGTGTAAGACGACCCATAGCGCCTTGCGGTGCCATTGCCGACGCCATGTTCAATGGTTAGTAACATTAAGGCTGTCTCTTGTAACTGAAATTTTACGCATTCCTCTAACGGAACTTGAGAGCTTGTGAACTTCCATCGACTTATGTTTACACTACAACTGTTGCACTAAATGTTCGCGGAGCTCGTAGCCTAGTTGCGAGCACGGTCCGAAAGTGATCGTCCAGGTTGCGTTGGCGCGGTCGGTACCTGGATAGGTGACCGCTAGTGGCATATTCCATCTGAGCTCCTCCGTGCCTCGGAGAGCACGTTAAGCAGTCGGTCCCGGTTGTTGTCGTTCGACAGCAGTCGTTAAGCCATGTAAGAGGCCTACGGGCGGCCTGAACAAGTCTGACAAATAGGTTGGCCACTAACCATACGATAAGCAAGAAATTAAATGTTTCGAACTTTCGATTTTCAGACACCATTGAGCTGATCACGGGCAACAGTAGCGACATCGTACGAATTTTACGCACGTCGCTTCTCAGTGAAAAGTACAAACAGGGCTACCACAATCCAGAGCTACCTGGGAATATGTCCCTAACACTTGGTAAGAAAAAATCACTCATTATTTATGCTATGGCACAACAAGAAAGACATGTCAAGTACGCAAATTGCATGATGTTCAAATCAAATCAAATCAAATCAAATCAAATCAAAATACTTTATTTGTCAGAATACTGTATAGAAAGTAAAAGATCTTAAAAATATATTAAAGTCAGAGTATTCAGCCTGTTAAAAGACGTACAAAATGTCAGGTACCTACAAAGAATATAAATTAAAATAATGTCAATTTTAGTGCTAATGTGAATGTTCGTTATACTCCTTCACACTATAGAAAGGATTTTCATGCAGCCATTTCATTAATACAGTTTTAAAGTCACGTCAACACAAGGGTACGTCATCAATTGTAACACTTGTATGATGACGAACCCTTGTGCTGACGTGAACGTCGTGCATTTGCGTACTTGATATAATATCCTTTTTCCCCGACCTGTAGTTACATTTCACAACTGCGCAGAAAGATATCATATTTTTTTATTAAATCAATCGCAAATGTTTTTGACACTTTCGACGATATATGTTACATTTTGAGAATTGGACATTTTGTGACTGAACTGAACATATATTGTCTATATGTAAAAAAAAATCCAAATTTTGTCAAGCATATATGTGTTTTTCACCCTGGTTGTATTTTCAGCGTTCCATAAGTTTTCCAAACCGAAAAACTGGGTGAAAAACATTTGGGAGTTATCGGACACTAATGAAAATAACGGTTTTGAGGTAAAACCTAAAGGGATTTTTCTCATGCATGCTGTCTGTTCACACCAAACTTTATTTCAAAATTTTGTGCAAATTACAGAAACTAACAGAACTCTTATATAATAAGTAAAGAGTGTATTTGCACTATTTACTATTCTGTATCTCACTAATTATGTTCTATTACGTTTATTTTTGAAACTAATTTCAGTGAATATTTTTCGTTGGTGGTCCAGATAAGCTTGCAGAAACATTTTTCTTGTATATTTCATGTCTTTATTTTTGCTTTGAATGGCTCGTCAACATTAATTTCAACATATATATATATAACATACATACTATTCTCCAAGAACTACTTTGATGAAACCTTTAGCTGATGATTGTGATGATTTAAGCTTATACAACAATAATTTAACATAAATTGTTGTTATGTAGCACTTGATAAAGAATTGAAGTGCGTATGTGTATAATGTTAACCACGTCATCGCTTCCGTTAGTGAAAAACCTTCAATTTAACACGTTCCAGGACTGTTAAGACTATAACGGCCGGCGTATTCAAGTGACCACTTAATAGAGATCATTTATTTTCAGAATGAAGCCTTCATTGCGTGGATGAATACGGATTTAGCTCGGAAGCCAGTGTGGCGAGTGAATACGTTGATACCGGGTTACGAGGATGGTCTCAAGAAAGGGAGCTATGGCCTTTACGTCGGGTACAGTAAGTACCCTTTATTATTTGTAATTTTATCGTCGCATAAAATCATTGTCCCATTCAGCCAATTAACGTCCCTACTGTGGTGTCGGACGCAGAATGCTATGGTAATGCTAAAGTGGGGGCTTTGACTGTCGAATGGCTGGCGACACACAACCCGCGTCTATATAACAGCGTCTCACATAACCTGGTTTATCTCCCCGGAGACTAGGTATCTTTTGAAAAATAAAGAACACTTCTCCAGCTTAACTATAGTTAAGCTATGCGGCGAAATTCAGCATTACTTAGTTTCTTATATTGTATATAAGAATAGTTTATTTGTGCGGTAAGATTACAATGGAGTATGAACTTAAGCATATGTTACATTAAACTAAATATGTTATATCTATGTTTAGATTTCAAGGTAGATTTATAATATTTTCTTCATTGATTTCAGACTACCCACTATCCCGATACAACGGGTCAAGGAGAGCAGTGTTGTCAAGAAGAGTCAATGTCACTCGAGAAGTTTGCGACTATGTGCCCTATGAGCATTCCAATTCATTCGTCATTGGACTTGTTGCTTTGATAATTGGAATAATTTTCCTCGTGTTAGCTGTCGCCGCGTTTATCGCACATAGACGAAAAGGTAGGTATTGCATATTATGTAATAGGTATAAATACGTATGTCATATTTAGGTATAATTGAGGTAGGTATTGTTAATAAACTAATAAATATTTAATTGTGTAGGTATGTATAAAACTACTGTTCATTTGGTATCTTTATGACAAGTGTTTGTGAATTTATAGAACGATCCTATTATTGTTACACACTACGAATATTAAATTGTAGGCAATATAACCTTAGATTTTGGTTATAGATTGAACTAGTTCAGTTATTAATAAAACTTCTATTTGGTTTAATGTAGTTCTAATTACCAATGATCTATTACATTATACCCACATCGAAGCGAAATTCACGAATGCCACAGAATACATGTAAATTTCTGTGCTAATGCCGTGGAAATATCCATGGCGAAACATGAAAATAACTGCGCCGCCGGCTGTTTAATATGCTGCAACCAAGTGTTATATGATTATGAGTATAATTACGCTTCGGTGTGGCGGATCCTCCTTCTTTATAGTGGAGTTAGGACCCCTCTCTAATCTTTATGTTAAATGCCGACGGGGTTATAGATAGATAGATAGAAACACTTTATTGTACACAAATACAGGAAAAGTAAAACTACAGGGATAGTACCACGATATGTACAAAGGCGGCCTTATCGCTTTAAGCGATCTCTTCCAGGCAACTTCTGAAGTTAATTGGACATTAAAGAGATTAGCGACAGTGTAGTGTGAAGAATAATAATAGAGTGCACCCCATGTTGCGGAATTTTAAATGAACTAATTTTTTATAGCGATCTCCAAAATCTAGATTATAAAAGTACCAGTGGTACCGTCTAGACAACTGATCCATATTCTAACCTCTTATAAGCCCGGCCGGCCTTTATATTATGTTTTCTTTTCCAGTAAATGAATTTGAAAGGGTCAATCTCACAACAACCCCAACAGAGACAACGGCGGAACCTGAGTCGATGTTGACATTGAGATTGACGAACGACGACGACATTCGACATATAGATGACGACGAGAACCCGTTTAAACATCTTTAAAATGGATTAAGAGACCTTCGGTAATAAAGGACCAACGTTATACGAAGCGTGCGCATCATAATATGTATGGCGAGTCGGTACAGTGGGGGAAAAAATAGATACAAACTTGTGATTTACACCTGGGTCATGCATGACATACACTTGTCAGCTCTGCAACAAATGATAAGATGAATTTTTATTTGACATAATCTATTGTTTCTTCCCCCACCGTACATTGCTGGTTATCGTGTTAGAACGTTAGCAAAAGATGCTAACGTTTTAACGTCATAACTAGCAATGTATATTCAACCGCCGCGTGTGCACGCATCGCACAGTGTTGGTACTAAAGCTGCGATGGGAGGCGTTTTGGGCACGACTCCTGGAGGCCAATTCTCAAAAACGGTTATAATATCGTAACTCGATAAATATCCCGTCTCACATATCGACTGTAAATATCACGTATAATATCGACTGCTAAAGACTACTCGTTGTATGTCGATAGCTGGGACTCGATAAATATCGAAGGTAATAATCCGAGAGTAGCAAAAAGTCCCGTCCTTCGGTATCCGTCATTTTTTTCGATATTAATATCACTCCGTGAGAATTGGCCTCCTGGTTGTGGAGGTGCTTGTATCGATATTTTCTAGATCTGGGTGTTTTTGGTGTATTTTGGCCTAGGCACGCTCGACATGTAAAAGTCGAATCTTACGGATCTCTTGTTACGGGTAACTTACTGTTATGTCTATGTGAGGGAACTAGATATAAGTAATGTCGAATTAGACATTTACATGACTGCGAATCTCAAATTGGACATTAGACTATTGTGTGAGAGTGACAAGTCGTCTGTATTCTACTTTTGCATGTCGAACGCTGCGAGTGTCGCGTTTCTGAACCCATGTCAGGGAATTCTAGTATATGTGCTAGTACTCGTAGGTATGTACCATTATGTTGCGATTTTTTAACTGGATCCATGATAAACGTGTTGTGAAACGGTGTTATTGTATGTTTTTGTTAGTCAATGTTGTTTAGTCAGTAGATTAGGCAGTGTTTCTGCGACATAGCAAGAGGTTATTGGTTTGATTTCTGTCACAAAAACACTATTGTAGTGTAGACATTGAAAGTACAGGTATCTAGAACTTGCCGGACACACGAGAGTGTGTCCGGCAAGTTTCGGAAAGAAAAAGGGGGATGACGAACTACGTGTGTTATATTACAGGAACCATTTCGAACCATAAGTTTTACGTTATCCAAGAAGTGGCATGAAACTACAAACCGCTTTCTTTTGTCTCTTAGAATGGCACATTGCATCGCCAGTGGCGACTTCGCCAGTTCACAGATAACGTGGTCGGAGAACAGGGGTAGTGTAGGGTTGTTCCATACATACTTGCAACTTAAGGAACCAGACAGGGTGGTAATGTAAAGAGTGCTACTAAAAGTAACAACACTAAAATGATGAGAATTTAATAAAAATCACTGTATTTTTACTCGAAATATTTTGGAATCTCTAAGTACTTATAAGGGTCAACGCTGTGCCAGGCGTGCGGCGGCGTTAAATATCCATTGCTAGTTAGGTTATAAAGTTAGCAAATGAACACGATAACCAGCTACAGTAAAGCCGGTCTCTAAAATTCTACAATTCAAATGAGAAGTCTTTGGCCATTGCATTGAGGTTCATTTCCAATTGCAGTGACAGATGATATACGTTAGTTAGAGGCCGACTGTACGTAAATTTCGTCTCGCCCACGCCGTGCGCACGCTTCGCTTGATACGCGGAGGCTCTAAGACAGTCAGGCTTGATCTCCAGAGCATTTAAGTATTATGTTAGACTACACATATGTAAGTAATATTTAGGTAAGTCACACTCACACATTAATTTTTAAACCTGTTGATTTCAATAAGATAATCTTACAAAGTCATGGTTTATTATTGTGTATAGATTTACTTAATTTTGCAAATACGGACTTCGCTGTGTCACGCGTGCGCACGGCGTATGCGGGTCTGTGACGTAACGACGTACGTTGCTGATTATCTAGTTCCATATTTTATTAGCGGCTAATATATGTATAGGTTATAACAATAACGATAAGGTAAAAACATTTTTTTTTACTTATTAAATTTTCGAGAAAAACGACAAAATTGTTGGTTTGAAAATTCTACAAAATGAATTATTGTTATTCTAATACTGAAATAATACACACATGGATGAGTTTATGCCACCAAGGTGAAAAATAATGGGGTTTATTTTTATTTAGTATGGAAAACTTTCATACAAGTAACAGGGTTATTTTTTCTTGTAAAGTGGTACAAATGACCAGCACCTACCCACTCCAAATATTTGCTACTAATAAAAAGACCTTATAATTACGTACTTAAAACCAAACGTACGTACGTACGTACGTCGAATGCGCAGGCGTGACACGTGATATCGTTAACCTAGTATGTCTATAAATAACAATTAACAAATTCGGCCCACTTGGTACTTGGTTGCCCCTGCATAAAAAAGTTTTGGGTTGGATTCTCGTTTTCAGTCCATGATTGCATTTAAGTACATTAAATTAAATAATTAGTATAAGTTTGTGCATACAAGGCATACATACGGGGCTTGTTCTCGCATAATGAGCGTTACCATGTGGGCCACAATATGTATGAGTTTTTTAGTGTGATGTGACGTTATTTTAATTTTATAATAAGCTAACAAACATAATTTGATACCAAAGTATTTTTTACACAATGGCTTTCGTATTTTTGTATGGTTATAAAATATTAGCATTAAATTTAATAAAAGTACCTATGTCTGTGTTTTATTATTTAATATTTGCTTAGGTATAAATAATATTGTAGGAACGCGCTGTTTTTTTTTAATGTATAACTAAACCCGCATTTGACCTCGATCTCGCCTGATGGTAAGCGACGATGAGGTCGACGATGGAGCATGCGGGGACATGGATGACGTAAAGTCAGTTGTATGAAAGGGAAAAGGGAAGATCTTCCACCAGGCGGGGTGTTGTGCCTAGTGACCATATGTCCTGGTACGACTATGGATGTTTGGAACTCGTATATATATACGAAGTCCCAGGAAAATTTCGATAGCGCGTTCTACGCCGATGTACTGTATCGAGGCGCGCGTCGTGCGTCGCCACAATACTATTAGGGCCTTCGCTGTGTCACGCGTCCTCGTGTCGTACATTGACGTTTCGTTTTACCCAAGGTTTTTCTTCATAACCTCACACCATACTGGATGCCGCGCGCTCTTACTTCACATAGCGGAGACCCACCTTAGGATTCGTTCCTTCGCCCACAGTTCATTGGTGGCATTATAATAGATCCTTACCTCAAGGAAGGCATACCAATGACTTGTCCGATTCAATAAAGTGTTATTAATTAGTGAAAAAAACTAATGGTGAAGGAAAACATCGTGAGGAAACCTGCATGTCTGAGGAAATTAAAAGTCTCTGAAGGCGTGTGAAATCCTAATTGATGGATTTCACACTGGGCGCGCTTTGTGGATCATGGCCCTTGTCCCCTTGTGCAAAAGAAGGCCTGTGTCCCAAAAGTGGGGACATTAATATGCTGATGATGATGAAGAAACTGAACTGTGATTTTGTGATCACCATCTCGATATATTTTTCCGTATACTATAACGACCGAACAATGAATAATACGTCGGTATTATGCATCCTACATTCCCTGTCATCCTTTCATTTATTTCAAAGAATACCGACCTACATTGCCCTTCATCCTTTCATTCACCGACCCATGAAATAATGTAGATCACATGTAGATTGCCCGTCATCCATTCGTTTATTTCAGATTTATTGTTGGAATCTAGAGCCTCAAAATATAACAAATAAATGTCAAAAGTCATTCGGATTATGTGTTACCAGCTCTTTACATTTTTTTCTAAGTTTGAGGGTTTGAGGATCAAACAAGTTTCTACCCTTCTATAGGTAGGTATATTTTCTTGTTGTGCACATTACAATCCTAATTTTACCCGGAACTTTCCGTCTACTAATCCATCAAAAAAGAGTAGAAATTAAATTCAAAACGAAACAAGTCAATGCGATATTTCAGTAGATGTTGCCATTATTTAAATTCTATTCTTTTTTGACAGACTAAATATTTGTATCATTTTATATGCCACATAACGTTGGGAAATACTGTGGATCACACGATTGTATTTAATAAAACAATCTGTAATTTTTTGAATCTACATATAAAATCATTGGCAAGCATTGGTAACACCAACCAACCAAATGTAAAAAAAAAGTAAAGTAATATGGTGGACGACGAACGGTAGATGGATCGTTTATCTGATGACTCATAGTAAATTATTTATTATTAAACAATAAGTCTAGATTTGTGATTAAAGAAAGAATACATTTATTCTTTAACCCCGAAGAATCTTGTTAATAAAGAAAATGTCCAGCGAGACGACATCCAACAAAAATGTAAGTTGAATTTTCATTTCGTGATAATTTTGGGCTAACTTTTCTTTTTTGAGCTTCTAACAACAGATGAATAGCCTAGGCCCAGCTTTCTTTTCCTTCAGTTGATATGGATAGCTATTTCTTCGTTCCTGTTCGCATTTTCGTGCTACTTTTATTCACTGCAATTTCCGTTTCATTGAGCAAACGCTGGATGCTGGAATTCAATTTCTCTATTATTAATGCAAATAATTATTGATTTTCAAATTCAATGGAACAATGATTTTTATCTCCCTTCAGCCACTTACTACAGTACCGGCGTTCGCTTGGGTCAGTACACTCAACTACTGTATGTGTAGTTATTTATAATTTGATTGTTTGTTATTCGAGCGGCGAAATGGTAGGTACTTGATACAGTTAGCTGCGGATGTGTGTCAGTGTTTACGAATGCTATCTGAATTCCTTTGCTGTTTAGTCACTTTCCTTGTGACATCATTAGTTTATAGTGGCTGGATCAACATCCAATTCATTTCAAAGTTAGGTTTCTGGTATACTGATTAAATTGTAGAGCGAGAACAGTTGATGGTTGCAAACCTGTAATCTGAGTTACTTGCAGTTGATCTATATATGAAAAACTATTGTCAAACTTTTGCTGTTTGCTGTTATAGATTAGTTTATTTTTAATTTACAAACTATTGTTTATTTTCGCCCATATATTTATGTTCAGTATCGCAAAAGTCTAAAACTCTTCTGATACCAAGTATAATAGAGAAGTGTTTATTATAGATTTTATTTGTGAGCTATTTTAGTCAGACATGCTACTATTATCCTGTTAAGTATACTGTTTAAAGTCCAGCAGGCAGTTATCAATGCGTTCAACGAGGCGTGGAAGCATGGTGGTATGAATAATGATCACACATTTACTTATCTTATGTATTCTAATTAGTTCCACTTTCCTGTGTGTATGTTTGCCTCTGTACTGCTGGTGTTAACTGTTTGTGTAATTATAACACGTATATTGTATGTACTAAATGTAGGGTGTAATCTAATTTTGTTGGGTTGTATAATAAATTATAGGTACTTTCAACAAAACCTAATAACAAAATAAAAAAATATGGTTGGTAATGAAAATTTTTTCAACTAGGAATTTATTTGACCAAAATGTTAAGAATTATGTATCCAGAATATTATATTTTTATTTATCTATTTATTACAGCCTCCTTTCAGATTTTGTTTATTTACATACTATTATTACATATTCTACGGTAACTAGATATATCTGTGTGCCTCCATTGAAAGGCCTCCCCCAGTCTTCTGAATTCTTCCCTTTCCAACCACACCTTAGTCCACGTCCTACCGGCCAATTCCGCTATTTCGTCATCCCAGCTTCTGAATGGTCTACCTCCCTATCTCTTCTCGCCTCCTCTTGGTATCCAAGAATATTATATAAAGGTAGGTTAATTGGCCTCTAACAATGCCCTGTCAATATAAATCTAAATTATATAAATAAATAAAACCATTATTCATTATTTGTAAAAAAAATAGAAATAGAAAAGGCAGATACCTACAATGTATTTATTATTTGTAATGTACCTTTTCTATTGGTTACTATTTATTTTGTTCTATTTTGCCAGCATATGCAAATTGAACAGAATAGCATACCTTAATATTTTAGTTAAATATGGCTACCAGTATTTGACTAAAATACACTCCACATCTTATCACCTATGATAACGCAAACAACCCCTTCTGAATTCGGCAGATTCTGGACTCGACAGATTCGCTATACGGCGGAAGTACAGTCACAATATATAATAGTTTGAGTAGAGCTGAGAAAGAATATTAAAACAACCCTTGTCTAAAATATGACTATATTTTTCCTAGTTCTCCAATCTGGAGACGCCAGGATACGTCGGCTTCGCCAACTTGCCGAACCAGGTGCACCGGAAGTCTGTCAAGAAAGGCTTTGAGTTTACTCTCATGGTGGTTGGCGAAAGCGGGCTTGGCAAGTCAACGCTCGTCAACTCCCTCTTCCTGACCGATTTGTACCCTGAGAGGGTTATCCCCGACGCTGTTGGTTTGTATTTGTAATATTACTAGCTTTTATGAGATTTTAAACTTACGCGATTTGTATTCATTTTTAACTATGAAAACGGGGCTTAATCGCGTCGGTATGCAACTCGGTCGAAAGTCGAACAAAGGTAACTACGCTATAGTTTACCAAAAATTAAATACTAGTTTTTAACTCTTGAGGTATCAAAGATTGTGATTATAAGGCTGTCTAGTGTCTAATGATTATTGACTATAGTTTCGGTGTTTTGAAGCCTATCCATCGATATTAATAACTACCTATAGATACAGAAATTTCTACCTGAAACATTCTAGATTGTAACTTGAATAATAAAGACTGACAAGTTTACTTAACTCACAAGAAACCTCTTGAAAAGTAAACGTCAAATCTTCGTAACTAAGTAAAATATTTGTGAAGTATCTCGAGCCTGTAATATTTTTGTCTACTTCGAGTATAATTAATTAATAACTGAAATATTATTTTATTTAGAGAAAACGAATCAGACAGTGAAACTGGATGCGTCAACGGTGGAAATTGAAGAGAGAGGCGTCAAACTTCGCCTAACGGTAGTGGACACCCCTGGTTATGGGGATGCCATTGACAACACTGATTGCTTCCGTGTAAGTACCATAGATTACGGTTTGGCATGCATGGTCATGGAACATCTATTTCTTATATGTACATAGAATCTAACAAGTCCATCTCGCCGTCTGTGTGTGGTAAAATCCAGCCAGCGTAATTACCGGCGCATCTAAGTCCTCAAGGTTAGCAGCACATCGAAAGTCCTCTAATAACTTCATAGTGAGGTGAGATGTTTATTGGCGACGGTGACCCCTTAAGATATCAGGGGCCCAATTCGCCTAAATTACAATGTTTGTAGTTCTATTTCTATTCAATTTCAATTAAATTTTCGTTCCAATTCTATTTGGACACCAAATCGCATTCTGCTGACGCATAACTCTACCACTGCCATTTCGATTTACTATCGATCGGGCAAAAGTACCTCGGGAGGAACTTATGTTCGATCGTTATATTTGACAGTTGAAGCGTTTTGTTACCATTCAACTGTGATTCAGTATAAACTAAACGTTTTATTAGAATGCACAAATACGTTACTGTTCGATCAGTCGTTGACTCGATCGGAACTTAACTGAAATAGGATCGTTAGTGGAAAGTAGCATACGAAACACGTCATAACGATGCAGTTTAGATTCTATTTAGTTACGTTGTATTTAGTGGAATCGATCTTCTGGTAAGATTTGCTCGTCTACTCTCCTTATATATAATAAAAAAAACACTGAAATAACCTGCCATTCTACCTTGTTCACTATTCAGGTGTTCTAGCTTATTATGTCGAGATCTTAGCCTCAGCTTTATTAGATGTAATTACATAGTTAACCTCCAGTCATGGCCAATCATTAATACTTTACTGCATGTGGTATGTATGTATGATTTGTGGATTACCTACATTACCTACAGATATGAATGGTCTTTACAAATATAATATCAAATGTAAAACTTCACAAATGATAAAATCCTATTCTATGAAGGATGGCAACTTAAAGACAGGTATAAAAGCTCGTATTATTTATTATTATTTCGATGGATCAAGGTTCCTTAAACTTGACATACTGAACTCGTATTGTTGACAGTCAATAATTCAGTATATCGACGAGCAATTCGAGCGTTTCCTGCGCGATGAAAGCGGTCTTAATCGCCGTAACATCATTGACAACCGCATCCATTGCTGCTTCTACTTCATATCGCCTTTTGGACATGGGTAAGGACTTGGTATTGTATTCGAATCAATAAGAGACATTGTGTTAAAACACCCTATTATAGTGGCATCGACACAGTTTTTTTGTCTGTTTTGATGTTTTAAAGTGAACAACATGTTAGCTGCGAAACAAGTATGTTCCACTCAGATCCAATACAATATCTGTAAATCAAGACTGCGAAAAGTGAGGAGGTTTCAAGAGGAGATAAAAAACAGGATCCTTATACACGTAAAAAAACGAGTGCTGAATCCCTCCCTACTTAAGGCCATCGCACATTGTTGCGACTCGACGCGAACCCGAAACGAACTCAACTCAGAGCAAAGCATTCAAATGTGAGATTTATGTCGTATTACATACAGTAGGTTTTCAAAATTCAAGTGGCCCACGCGTTGACAACTCATCGACAACTACTTCTACTTTTGAATTGTGAAAAGTAGAATAGTCGTCTACTGTATGTAATACGATATAAAGCTCACATTTCAATGCTTTGCTCTGAGTTATCTATTTCTGCCGTGACGCAGTAATGCTTGAATTGAAGGTTTGAAGGGTAAGAGAGCCAGCGTAATTTCCGGCACATGAGGCATTCCATCTTAGTCCTCAAGGTTAGCAGCGCATCAAAAACCCTCTAATATTAATACAGTGAAGTGAGATGTCTATGGGCGACGGTGACCACTTAACATCAGGTGGCCCGTTTGCTTGTATGCTCTCCTTATTTAATAATAAAAAAAAGTTAAGTTCGTGCTGGGTTCGCGTCGAGTTGGTATAATATGCGATGGCCATTATTCGTCCACTTTTAAAAGTTAAAAAAGCTAAAAAAGTTCCTAATACTTTTCCACATCGATTTTAAACAAAGGTTTTGAAATTCAAGCTAGTAATATAACGAGGGTTTACTTTGAAAACCGATTAACTTTCGATTTCGTCAAGTTGAGAATACGGCTTTACTCATTTGTATTAGAGTTTGTTTTCATTTACATTAAAAAATCGGTTTTCACAGTAAACCCCGATATATTTGTCTTTGTTTTTCCCACACTAGTATTTTCATTGATGTTTAGTTTGAAGCCGCTAGACATCGAGTTCATGAAGCAACTGCACAACAAAGTGAACATCGTGCCCGTCATCGCGAAGGCCGACTGCCTCACCAAGAAGGAGGTGCAGAGGCTCAAGACCAGGGTAAGGATCTTCAGGTTAGGGGCGGATCTAGAAAGGGATTTGTGTGGCATCGGTTAGTAAAATCGGAAATTGGTAGTACAAAAAAATAGAAGTTATGTTTGAAAAGTTTGACCTCCTTCCTCATCTCTCTTGGTTCTTTTACATTTGACTCCAAATTGAGCTTTGTTTATTGGTATTTTCAACGATACTATTTGTTATTTACATATCTTGAAAATTGACAAAGTTATGAGCTTTTGAAAGAAGGCAAAAGTGTGACACTCGATGCCCGAACTGGCATACTTCACGAGTTATAAGATGATTTCAGTTTTTCACATCAAAAAGGTCAAGGGTGAGTCGAGGCTCGCTAGATTTTACGTAGTCCCCTAGCCTAGTCCCCCCCCCCCCCCCCCCTTAATTTTTACTTTTCTCAGAGTTAGTCTTAAATTGAAAGGTCACTTGTGCAGGTAATGGAGGAGATCGAGAGGGAAGGCATCAAGATCTACCCTCTGCCTGACTGCGACAGCGATGAGGATGAGGACTACAAAGAACAGGTCAGACTATTCTCTTCTCAACTTTATGGAACAGCCTGCCGGCGTCTGTGGTTTCCGAAACCTCAACCTTGGGATCTTCAAGGCCAGAGTGAATGCATTTCTAGACCCGCATGTTCGATCGTGGACCTCATCGTCGTTAACCATCAGGCGAGGTTTTAGATCAAATATGTTTATTTCCCACTAAGTAAAATAAAAATGTAGAATCCATTCTGTGATCACTTGCAGTTGTTTTCATTTAATATTCAATTTCGTTTAAATATTTTTGGTATTGGAGCGTCGGTGGCACAGTGGCTAGGACTCCCATGCGGGAGGTCCGGGTTCGAAACCATGCCATGTAATGTACCAATGAGTTTTTCGGTTTTTTCGAAAGACTTACGTACATTTACCGACTGCTCTGACGGTGAAGGAAAATATCGTGAGGAAACCTGCACACTGAGATAACCAGTGTGTGAAATGGGGAAGGCAATGGCAAACCACCCCATTAAATCTGCCACGAGAGTCGTTCTATGTGATTATATCCTTAGAATGATCACTACCCTCATCAATGAGGAACACATTAAGATATTTTTTTCGCCCGCCAGCGCAGTTAAAAATCATGAAAATACAACCTTATTACCTAAGTAACCAAGCTGTAGACACTTCATAGACAGATATCAAAAGTAATTGATGCTAGTTTAAAACTAAACAAGAAAATGAATTCCGTTTTTTTATTAGATAAAAGAGCAGACGAGCAAACTGGCCACCTGATTGTAAGTGGTCACCGTCGCCCATAGACATCTCGCCTGACTGCATTATTATTGAAAGGTTTTCGATGCATTGCTGATCTTGATGACAGATGGAATGTTTCATATGCCGGTAATTACGCTGGCTCTCTTACTCTTCAAACCGAAACACAGAAATGCAAGCATTTTTGCTTTGCGGCAGAAATAGATAAGAGGGTGGTACCAATCCAGGAGATCCTGCACATCAAGATCTACCAGGTAGATCAGGTATAAATTGCTTCACAGGTGCGGCAACTGAAAGCAGCAGTGCCGTTCGCAGTTTGCGGCGCGGGGCAGCAGTTAGAAGTGCGAGGGCGACGCGTGCGCGGCCGACTGTACCCGTGGGGCGTCGTCGAGGTGGAGAACCCCGAGCATTGCGACTTCATCAAGTTACGGACCATGCTTATGTGAGTGTACAGTGGACAATATACTCTTTACTATTTTGTCGCATATGACACCTTCATACGATTTCCAAGGAATCATAACATAAAAAATATTGCAGTCGTTAAGCCATGTCAGTTGCCTACGGGCGGCCTGAACAACTCTGACAAATAGGTTGGCCATTAACCATACGAAAAGCAAGCATTGCGATAGGGTTCCACAGAGTATAGCTTGATGTGTCTTCTACTTTACTCTATGACGTTCGGAAAAAAGCGGTATAGTAAAGGAAAATAAAAATCGACAGCAAGCTACACTAAAGTATAGTATAGTATATAAAGTATAGTATAGTAGTAGTATACTCTTTACTAAACATTGACTTGACAGATGACATTTCTATTTTCGTATGTTTTTGTTGCCATCGTAGAAATTATACCACACACAGGCAGCGAGATTGACTAGTTTGCGATTTCCGGCCCTCGTCCCCGCACTTCCAAGTGCGGGGACGAGGGCCGGAAACTGGTGAACGCCACCTGATAACGTGTAATAAAACTCATGGTAGTAGTGCTTTGACTTCATTTTTTTTAGGAAAAAATGTTTTTACGTGTAAAGCATTGAAATGTGAGCTTTATATCGTATTACATACAGTAGGTTTTCCAAATTCAAGTGAAGGTAGTCGTCGATGAATGGTTACCACTCATTTGAAAACCTACTGTATGTAATATTGAAAAAATAAAATAAATGAATAAACGTTTATTTGCCCTCAGTACAATACAAATATAATATAATACAATAAAAATGCAATAAAATTATAACCTGAAGGCAAATGGGTCCATGACTCAGCACAATGGCTGACGACGGGGTGTCGTCAGCCGCTGGTATTCTGCCATGGCCCGAAATAACACAACATTGAAACACACAAAATTAAAATTAACAAAAACAGAACAAACACAACAATTTTTTATTATTTTTTGAATGGGGACACCAGCGTCCCAGAATTGCCTTGTCAACAGCCACCCCGAACCCATTTTTTGGAACAAGGAACGAGACTTTGTCATTGCTCCACGGACAGGTGGCGGTAGATCGTTCCATATTTTGGAGGCAGCGTGCTTAAAGCAACCCTGGGTGCACACTAAGGAATACACAGGAAGTATAAAACGGAGGTTAGAGGTTTCTCTATCTCTAAAGCAATAATCTACGTCGACAGATTTCCTGTTAAGTTTCTCATATAAATACTTGGGCTCTTTTAATTTATATATTATATAGCATTCCATACATTAAAACTCACATTTCAATGCTTAACTCTGAGTTGAGTTGGTGCCGGGTTCGCGTCGAGTTGGTATAATATGCGATGGTCTTAAATCTCATTTTTGGTGCTGTTGTAGGATTTGAAAAGCGAAAACTATTTTTTTTAAATCATTCTACTTGTATCCTCTTGTATTTGTAGCACGCACATGCAAGACCTACAAGAGGTCACCCAAGAGGTTCACTACGAGAACTACCGCTCCGAGCGACTCGCGCGCACCGGACAGGTGCCAAAGCGGCATACGTAAGTTTTAAATACGTATTATTTTATTGTTGCGATTTTGGCCACAAATTATTATTTAGGCCGATTTTTTTTCCATAAAATTCTTTATTAAGCAAACTTATAAAACAAGTAACTTACAGTTATACAATACACATGACTTTGTTGTTAATTTCAACAGCTAAAAAGACACCGTCTAAAGTTATTTACATAATTAATAAATGATCATTACAACTTGAAATGTGTCAAAGTTAAGTAATAATTTTACGTTATCGTATATATATGGAAGCTATTGTATAGACTTTACTTTTTTCACGTGACAATTTATTTAGATTAATGATATCGATTTTAGCAAAGGAAACATCCCGGTCACTCGTACGCAATCTAGTATTGTAAGGGTAACAGTTATATTTTGCGGAATTGGTGCCATTGTATCACAGATCCGACACTTCGAGTGAGCCAAATGATTGATAATCTATGTATATCCTGAACAGAAATGTAAAAACCCTCGCCATATTTCAGAATTTAAAGGGACCATTTTTTTCATCATCATCTATTAATGTTCCCACTGTTGGGGTACAGGCGTCCCCTTGGACAAGGGGGTATGGGCCATGATCCACCGAGCGGCCCCAGTGCTGATTTGTGGATTTCACACGCCTTTGAAATTTTTTTATTTCCTCAGACATGCAGGTTTCCTCACGATGTTTTCCTTCAACGTTAGAGCAGTCAGTAAATGTACACAAGTCTTCGAAAAAATCCAAAATGGTTTCGAATCCGGACTTCCCGCATGGGAGTCCGGCGTCCTAGCCAATGGCGCCATGACAGGGTTTTTATTTTTCAGGTCAGGACGTCATACAGTGGACAAGCCATTAGGCTATATACCCTTTAGTTTGTCACTTTTTTGGCACATTCATATGAATATCAAAGATTCATAACAAAACCTTAATTCGACAGGGTTCCACAGAGTATAACTTGATGTGTCTTACATTGTTCCTCAAAAAGCACAAGAAACCTAAGAAATGTGAACTAATTTTGACAATTAGTTATGAATCCGTCAGGTCCAATGAGAGCGGTCTCAGCGAGGGAGACTCCAACGGACTGACCAACGGTTCGGGCGACGAGCCCACGGAACGGGAGCGCGCTCTGCGTGAGAAGGTAACCTGTGTGACATATACGGTCATATGGATAGTAGTATTTGATGTTATATTTCTTTACACTTTACAATGATAAATTGAGCTGATTGTAAAACTATTCAGTATGAAGTCTATGCAAAATTTTGACCATAACAATGCGCTAGATGGCGCTGTAATAAATGAGAAGGGCATTTTTTTTGTCTTTTTCGCGTAAAAAAAGGCGGACTAATTAAATAAATTGGTATTTACTGGCGGTGATACGTACATAATTATAAAATATGCCTAGGTAGGTATAAAAATAATCTAACCACAATTCACACAATTTTCCCACATTGTGCGTTGATCGCTCACGCGGCCGAGCGCCCCGCTCGCACGCACCGTAACGACGATGAAGACCGAGCCCCTACGAAGCGACGCGAACAGCCCGGTCGTTGCAAAGTTATATTTTCTCTCTGTACCATACATCATTTTCATACAAATGTTTGTTTTCGGGACCGCACTATTAACTTTGCCTTCTATTTCGACTCACACTTGGCTGTTTCAAGATTTTTTCCCTTATGTGTGCCCAATTACCTAACTCCATGCCAAATTTCAAGTTTCTACGTCATCTGGAAGTAGGAAATGTTTTTGATGAGTGAGTCAGTGTTAAAAATGGCCATTTTCAGAGGTCAATATCTCAGGAACTCTTTGACCTTGAATTTAGGATTCTTAGTAATTGCGTGGATACATACAAAATTGCAGGTATACAATACAGGTCAAATAGATTTTGAGTTACAGGAGGGTCGAAAATGGCTCGAAATTGTTATAATAATATAACATAATATAACACACGTAGTGCGTCGTCGCCCTTTTACTTTCCGAAACTTGACGGACACACTCTGGTGTGTCTAGATACAATTGTGTGATGGAGTGCACCTATAACGCGGATTTTACAATCGGGCTGCGACATTAACACTACATAGTAATCTCGTTGTATATGCAGGAAGCAGAACTGCGACGTATGCAGGAGATGCTGGAGCAGATGCAGCGTCAGATGAAGCTGCAGGCCGCCGGTACTACCACCGCATAGTGCACGCGCCGCGCACAGGTATATATAATAATAAGAAATATTTCAGGCTGCATCAATAGGACATAAAACGCAAAGCGTTTCGGAGATGGAGCCACGAGCACACTCCGTAAACAGAAAAGTAAAACCAAACGTTATTTTTGAAGATATCACTAATTTCTCGGTATTTGGATTAATTAATTTAATTTCTCCAAGCTTTAGTAAAATTGTGATGATATCATGGTATCATAATGACTAGCGATCGGAGTAGGTAGAGCTGTTTTTGATACTTGCAAGCTGTGGTCATGATATGGATACGACTTTCTTATAAACCATATTTGGATAATCCCGGGATTTCCGGAATTGAAAAAATCGCTGTAGATAGAGCTACTTTTGGTAATTCCAACCTGCGATCATCATACTATGGATATGCCATTAAAAAATATATTAAAAAATCCTGGGATTTTCGGAATTTAAAAGAAGACTAGAAGACTACTAAAGAAACCCGGATTTAGACATACTTGTAAGAAATGAAATAGACGACGAAATTCTATTGAATTATAAATTCGCTTCACTCTGACGTCTACAGATGTCCATACTAACCTAGCACTAATCTAGCTTTTGAGGTCTTTGACCCCAAACCTAAAAAACTACCTACACCGATCAGTGATAATACTTACTTACTTACTCCGCTGGCGCAGCGACCCGAAGTGGATCTTGGCCTCCGATACCAAAGAGCGCCATCGCTCTCTCTCCTGCGCAGTCTCGAGCCAGTCAGGCGCCCGGAGCTCCCGCAGATCCTTCTCCACTTCATCGCGCCAGCGGTATCTGGGACGTCCGACCGGACGTCGTCCGTTAGGGCGTCCCACATACGCTCGTTTAACTGCCCGATCCTCCCCCATCCTAGTAATGTGTCCGAGCCATCGGAGTCGAGCCGCTTTCGTCTCTCCTATAATGTTCGGCTCGTTCACCATCTCTTCTATCTCCCTATTCTTTCTCATCCTCCACCCTCCATCTTCCTTCTTGGCTGGTCCCAGAATCTTCCTCAATATCCTCCTCTCGGTCACCAAGAGTCTGTTTTCTTCCTTTAAGGTTAGTGATAATGACCATTTCAAAATAGCAAACCTAAAAAAATGTTATAACAGCGTGGCGCGAGTCTGAAGGAATTTGGTGGAAAGGTACGTATCTACATGTTGATGTTTGGCTTTATGTGATAATTTAAAGTTTATTAAACAAAAATCTTGTAAAATCATCCAATATTAATCAAAATAATCATTATTTATCAAATTATTGTCATTGAAAGCAATAAATTTATGTTGTTATGTTTAGAACAAAATCATCTTTAAGTCGTACACGTACGTCTTATTATTGAATGTATTTTTGTAACTGTACTACTCTAGCGACTCTAGTGGTTAAACATTGTAGGATTATCTCCTATTTTCATTCAATTCACTAAATAATATTCTATTCATAGGCCCATAGATTAAAACAACAATACGGACAGACACCAAACTGCTTTCAACTGACTGCAATTGTCGCTATCGATTCCCAGATTCGACCCTGGATCCGCATTAATATGCCCCCTAGTCCTTCCCTTGGATACGACACTGGTCAAGACCCATCTTTATTTCGCAATTTTTTTCTCGCTTACCTACCCGCAGTTAGGACAAACGTCCGAAGTCTGTGTTGACCTTAAGCAATGACTGTGGCCTTTACCTGGTATTATTACGATCCAGAACAATGTTGGACTAGGCAAACGAATTTCTCGTAAGCGTTCGAATTTGTCTGCAATAAAATGTGTCCTAGATTTTATTATTATTATATATTTATAGACAGGCAGCATATATGCTGATGCGTCTATGTCATAGTGTTGGAAAGGTATAAGTTCTTAGTTTCATTTTATAGATTTCACAGTTCACAGTTTTTACACAGTCAATATAACTCCACTATTATATAATTGTACTTCACTGTTTCCTATTCTATCTTTTGTTTGTTGTTTTCTATTTGTGCAATAACGTGTATTTTACTTTACTTTCACTTTACTCCAATATTTCAGTTGGTCATCGGCGCAGTCCACCTGCCGGGCTCGTGCGACGTGGTCAACTCGATCCTGCGCGTTATCCCCTACTGCGTCACAAACTAGCCATTACCACCGACGACGCCATGTTTAATGGTAACTTAAGGCCAATTTCACGAAGCATCCTCAAAGTTAAGACTTCCCCTTGGTTTTCGCATTAGACGATAACGACACGGCAACGATATGTGAGTGTGGATTATTATGTCGTCAACGACATAGTGTAAAGCGTCTAGTAAGTACTAAATGTACGAGATTCGACAGACGACGATATCGTTCTAATGTGAAAGAAAACGCGCCGTATGTCGCGTATATAGCAGGGGTGTATTCAGAAAAAATAATCGAGGTGCATCGATTAAAAAAGTAACTTCTGCTTGAATTCAAGATCTTTTCTATGGTTTCACTGTTTTTCATGATGGGATTGATGTAAAGCTATGACATAGAAAGGGATATCAATTTTCAATAGAGTTAACTTGAGGGCACTTCGTACATCTTTGGAAAAATTCCTCAATGCTCTATCATAGAGTAGAACGTAGACAGAAACCTATAGATAAAAGGATATTTTCTTTCGCATTCCCACGCGAAAGAGATGTACTTATAAGAAAATAACTTTGAAGAAAGAGATAGATATCCTATCCTCGCTATGTTTCGGTTTTTTGTGAGGCGCACAATTATTGTGCAAAAAAACTTTTCACACAACTGCTGTGTGGAATTAACTGGTGTCTATTAGATCATCTGGCTATAGTAGAATCGTATGGATTGTAGCGAGATTTTCTAGTATTTTATTTGATATTTTTTTATAATTTTTGACAATAAATGACTTCCATTACATAATTTAAGAATTGAACTGAATATATTCTCATTTTATCGTATTATTGTGTATGGGCTTTCGTAGAAGATTAATGATAATTTTACAAAATCGCAATTATCTATAGTAAATTGACTCATAAAGATTTTTGGGAGTAGTTACAGTAATAAATGCATAATTATTACGTAGGCATATCCTAGATATTATCGACTATTGAATATAGATTTTGAGGAAATGCAAAGGAGGTTGTCAGATTTATTTTTATCGAAATTAAAACTATGAATGTCTGCTCCGTAAATATGGTCTTCATGTCGCGTAAACAGAAAAAGCCCATAATAAAAATATCATACATGTTTTATAGAGTCGAAATTTCAATGCTAATCAGAAAAAGTGGTTGAATTTTATTTCCGTGAGCAGGATTTGAACCTGCGACTTGCCGTTCCGTGGCAGTGCTCTGACTAACAGCTATCGCAGCTCATCCTGTCGGCACCGGGAAATTTCTATCACTTTTTTTTAAATTTAACTTTTGCCAAGCAATTAGTTTTTAAATTCATGTTTTGTTTGTATGACTCCTATGTGTATGACTCTAAACAAATTGTTCTGTATTTAAATGCTACGTCACACAAGTAGATTTACAAAACTCTTGGAGCACAAAAATAGTACCTATTTGATATTCGTAAGCCTGTATGCTGGAGCCACCTTGCTAGGTGGACTTGTGTCTTTTTCTTTTTTAACAAAAAAGACGAAGATAAAAAAAAGTCAAGCTCGCAAGGCAGCTCGCTCAGTCAGTAAATATGGAGTAGTTTTCAGGATCCTTTAGGAAAGAGCTCATCTGGTATTACATAATATTTTCGGTATTTAACGGTTTCTATGTAATTTTGCTGTAGTATTTTTATTATCGGTATCAGATATAGACAGATCTTGAAGTATAATGGACAAACGGTTGTCAAACGTGGCCTAATAATGATCTGAAATGCATTCGTTTTAATTGTGCTTAGCGCAATTTTCATTAATATTATAATTCAATCATTCCCTTCATTCAAATGAAGGGTACAGGGGAAGAAGCGGAATATTAATTTGAGTAAAATGATAATGACATTTTCAACACACTTGCTCGTGAAGTGGCTCTGATTGCACCGCTTTTAGGTTCATAATGCAGTGCATACACGCGTGCGTTTTACTTTTCATTACCGCACTAGTGTTTTCTACTTTACATGTTTTTTTAAAAATCTCAGCCGAGTTTTTATGTTTAGACATAAAAACTCTTTCATAAAATTTCTTCGCAAGTGTGTTGAAACGCCTGAGCATTGGTCATTAACTCATTACACTCTCGATTCCATTACACCATCGCCTTCGGTTTGGGATGCAATCCGGCTGGATTCGAGTGTAATGAATGTCCACTTAGCTCACTACTATCATAATGTACTATTAAAGTTGCAAGACTAATATAATAGATTCAGGGGTGATAGATGATCGCTAAACGAAAGGTACCGCTCACTCGTACAAAATCTAGTATATTCCGAAGAAAAATAACACGTTTTTTGGGCAGACCAACCGTTTGCAACACAATCCAGTCCAAAGGTTGGTCACTGCACTTTTTCACTCCACTGTACACTGCCTAAATGCATTGATTTCACTTTTATTGACATGACAATACTATTTACACTACCTACTAATCCCTGAAACCAGACTAACTACTATCCGGCTCGAAGGATCACGAATACTATATTATGTACAGATAGCGGCAAATAACTTGAACAAAAATGGCGGATGCCGCAGTGACAAATTTCGGGTCTCGATCGAAGTGCGGTATGAGGTGCGACGCGAGGGGCACATAGCATTTGTACAGTGTACCTGCGCGGAACAACCGCCATTTTTGTTCAACTTATGTGCCGCGGATTGTACGAAATGAGCGCTATCTTTCCTTTAGCGAACGTCGCTAAATTTGGCGGCATCCCTATGATGATGCCACTATCACTATGCCTTAATTTTCAAACTGGAATAATATCTCAGATTACCACTTATTGCGGTGTGGTATGAGAGTTTTATTAGTTTCGAAGGTTGGCTTAGGTTGTAGTGATGATTCCCCCACGCTTCCCCTGTATCCAACAAATGTAAAATATTTTTTAAATCCAATTAGATTAATAATTATCGTCATTCAATGATATTTTATTTTATTCAATTGACTGATTTTATGCTTTCCATTTTCTTGAGTATTCGAATTTTATATTATTAATATTCTTATATTAGAATTAGATATTTTTTAATTGCTGTATTATGAACATTATTGTATTAATTGTAAGTATCTACACATGAAAGTATCAAAGGAAAGATGATATCTTGTGAGTGGCAAATTGACTTTTATAGCCGAAGAGAAGATATGTAGCTACGAGTATTTTTAACCCCCGACCGATCGAGGGAGTTATAAGTTTGACACATTTGTCTGACGGTCAGTTTGTCTGTGGCATCATAAATAGAGAACGGATGGTCCGATTTGGATGATTTTGAGAATTTGACGAGAGTGTTCTTAGCTAGGTCTGATAAAAATTTGACCAGTGGTTTCCAAGATCTTGGAGTATCTTTGATCTCTGTAACGGTAATAGCTAGATGGTTCGAATTTGAGCTCAAATGTGTATGACCATGTTGACCTTCCCACACCTGGAACCTTGAGGATCTGATGATGACCAGGACAAAGTAATGGGGTCTCCATAATGTTACGTCGTCGGGGGTTTCTAAATTTTTAATTTAGAGTTATACATAAAGAAAAATATAGTTGTAGTACTTAAAATATTAAGATTTATTCAAATGTGAACATTTAAAACTATTCCATCGGTGCATTTATTAATAGATGTAGTCGATATTTCTGGCTACAAGTAATTACCTTTATATTCTGATAACAGGCATGACAAATAAATTAACAATGGTTAGGATAGACTCAAAAAATGTAGATTTTAAAGCGGTGCCAAAGTTGTAACAGTTTAAAAGGGATTGGATCTGTAATATAAACCAACGAAACCAACGATGCATTTGAAGGTTTATTTATGTAATGATGAAGCCATGTATTCACTAGGCAGCATTTGATGCGCAACACGTGACAACAGCGCGCGACGTTTCTAGATGGCGCGCAACATCACGCGCATCTTGTTAGTGCTGGACTATACGCATCCGGTTCTAGCGCCGGTTCGATTCGCTGCAGCCAATCACAAGCGTTCGGCCCTCTCTCATCTTGAAGTCAGCGCCTCGTGATTGGCTGCAGTGAACTGAACCGACGGAGGAACCGGCGCATGTAGTCCAGGCCTTACTGTATGGAATAGGACACAGGCAACGTTGCTACAAGTTCCGCGTCATCGCTCAACATGTTGGGCTAAATGTTGAGCGTCAATTGTTGCCTGGTGAATACTTGGCTTGATTATAGATTGTATTAATAGAATAGAAACTCCTATGTAATCATTACATTATATTTTTTATAATTAAATAAATGAATTATTAGAGAAATTGATCCGTTTTTTATTAATGAGTTGAGCCCTATCTACCCTTTTGTTACAAACAAAACACGTCTATTCACTCAAAGATTTTTTGTGTAACTATAATTATTCATCTATTGTGTTACGTGTAGATATACTAAAACCAAAGAACTTTTATATTAAACTAAACCCCGCGCAGGAATATAATGCTCACTGCATTATATTCCTGCGCATTATATTCAGTTGATCACTTATAAAACAAAACAATAAATCAAAGAAATAGAGTAAATATGGCCCCGCTCGCGCGAAGGTCGAATCAAGAGTAACCCACTGAATATATTTTAGAGTAACCGAGAGTTAGTGTCAACCCGCGTTAAATCCCAAAAACGTCTTGCACCATCGTAAACCCTGAAAATATTTGTATGAAAACCATAGACAATTCGCGAGATAACCCGGGTAAAAAACATTTAACCCGCACTTTGGTGCAAGCCGCCATAAGGTGTTTATCCTTAGATTATACTCTAATGCTCAGGAATACTGCACTTTGCGTATGGAGACTACTGCAGGAGATCTGTGAAGACCGATAGACCGATTGCTTAAGATTCGAACGAAAATAAATATTTGGTGCTGTTTGTATTAGAAATAGCAGACCCCTAAATAATGAAATCATCTGAGCCATCCAAAATTCTGTGGCTAGGTAAAGTTGAAGACTCCCCCTTTTGTAAATCCAATAGAGGTAAAGTATAAATCCACGAGACCACGACATTGATTGATAGAGATCTTCGATTGATAGTTAAGGAAGGTTTTCCATTGAACGCAGGCCTTTATGTTTTCCATTGAACGCAGCCATAATTTTTTTTTAATGTGGCAACACCACCACTTACGTCAAAATTGTTGACAATCCGCCATAGGTATATAACGTTTGTCCCGATTTTGTTATCAAACAGTTGTTGGTGGAAAAGTGTAAAATTTAATTAGTTTTGTTGCTAAAAACTATGGCTATTGTGGAGGATGAAGTGCGGAATGAGTCAGAGGAGGAGAATGAGATAGAAGTGGTCGTGGAGGAAGACGACAACGAGCAGGACTCTGACGATTCCGACGTGAGTTGGATGCATCACATTTTCTTATTTACGATTTGCTAAGTCTTTGTAGACTTGGCATAATACATTTTTCAACTAGAAAGTATAACTGAAACTATAAATAACGTAAAGGAATGCGAATAACATGTTAGTCGATATCGTTTAGTTACACTTTCAAATTAGGTTTTTTGTTGGTTACACAAAGGTTTGTCCCTCTAAAATTTACCAACTGCGCGAGTTAAGTTATGTTTGAGCAATTTTTAATGGGAATCTAACACACTTTGTTACTCATTGAGGGTTCTGCTGTCATTACATTATCTGTGTCACATTTTTAAATGCTGCCCTAATGTACAGTCCATGAGCACTTGGAAAAGCATTCGGGTATCGAGTAAAATCGGCTCCTGTTTCTGTCTTACTACAGTCGTAGTACATTCGCGTATCGTTTACAATAACCGAAACACACTGAAGTTCTCAATACCAGAATGTTTTTCTAAAAACTCGTGCACTGTATATTTTATATTAACAGGACGATGAAGACGAGGTCTTGGAGAGTAAGGTGGCTGAGCTGGAGCGCCGTGTCGTAGAGGATCCCTACAACTATGACGATCACATTGATCTGATACAGGCTTTGTGGTAAGTTAAAGGTTGCTGTACAAAATAAGTCGAATTTCATAGAATGTATTTGTTTAGGAGGGTTGATTTGAGGATTATATGTTTTATTATGTATGAATAACACTGGTATGTCTATGAGTTAGTATGTTAAGTAGTGTAAGTTTAATTATTTATAGTCATATATGTTGTGGGTACATTTAATTATATTTATAATATTAGTAGTAGGTAGTTTACCATTTCCTTTTGAGTCAGTTTTCTAATATAGTAATGGCCAATAACTTGTGTTTTATTTAACAGTGACAGAAAGTGACTGATCTATTTCTTTTCAAACTAGCAGACAATATTATTGTACAGTTATTTTAACTGTACATGTGACACTTTAAAGCAGGAAATTACATTAGACAGGTATTTGAAATGGGATAAGTGAAGGACACCTACCTACCAGAAACTTTATACATGTAAGAAAGTTATCGTGGGGATTTTGAAGTTAATTACTCAAATCTGTATTTGTTTCTAAACATAGCATTAAGATTATTATGATTTCAACTTTTCTTGGAAAATCAATTTCTATGGTAGTAAGTAACTAACTGAACAAAGATGTAACTAACTAGAAATGGCAGATATAAATTGGTCAGGAAGTACAGTTTTTCTTATAGCATGACAATAGATATCATTCCATAAAAGCAAAAAAAATTGCTTAAAATTATTGAATTTTACTATAACCAAACGTATGATGAATATGATCATAGAGTCTGAAATTATTATTATTATAATAAAGATAGACAGGCAGCTTAATGCTGGTGTGTCTATATCACAGCATTGGAAGTATTTTGTTATAGGTCCATAGTTCACTTTAACTAATAGTCCATACATAATTTAATTAAACAGCAGAGTGTTATGGCCTTATTACACTATGCTGCATGCAGTCTAACTGAATAAGAAAGTCAAGTTTAAGAAATTCAGTTAAGTGTAATAGCATTCAGTATGTAAGTCTAAGAGCTGTCTAAATCATCGACTAAATCGTATATGGCATGCAGCACAGTGTAATAAGGGCATTAGTGTTAAGAAATTTGTCAAGACGACTTTAACCTGAAGCTTGTCTCTACCAGGGGTCTATCAGAGCTGGAGAGATGGCGCGCCGCGTTCGAGCGGCTGCAGCAGTTGTCGGTGCTGCGCGCGGAGCACTGGCTGCTACGGCTGCAGACGGAGATAACGTTGGCGCACTCGGCGCAGTCGCGAGAGAGCATCACACAGCTGTTCCATCAGGCCGCGCTCGACTGCTACTGTGAGTCACTTGAAAACTTGATTTTTGCAAGATATATCATAACGACTGTCACTACACATATAAAATGACGTATACAGGGTGGAAACGATAAGTGTTTCCAGCCCATTATTTCGTTAATTTAAAAGATATTGCAAAACTTTAAACTGATATAGAATCTGCGTCTTTTAATGCAGAAAATTACATAAAGAAACATTAAAAAAAATATCGCCATGTGTTCAGATTTTGTACTTTTGCGACTCCCATACATTTAGGAATTGTTAGTAGGTTTATTTTTTTATCTTACTGATACACTTAATGTTTCATCGACCAGCCATTCTAATCATGAGCGAGTGGTGCACATGGTCACTCTCTGCCGAGACCAGCCAGGGGGCGGAAGAAAGCAGCGCGACGGCGGGGCCGCGCGCTCAACTGGACGAGGTGCTGCGACGCGCCGGCGCGGACCCCGCGTCCGGCATGATGTTCTGGGATGCCAAGCTTGAGTTGGAGAAGGCGCACTTGGAGACCATGAGGTTTGTGATAGATTAGAACAATAGTAAATTGTATTGTGTCTGCCGGGACTAGCCAGGGAGCTGAGGCAAGCGGCGCGGACTCCGCCTCCAGCATGCTTTTCTGGGATGCCAAGCTTGAGGTAGAGAAGGCGCACTTGGAGACCTTGAGGTTAGGGACGACACATTTATAATCACATGTTCTCTCACTATTCTCGGTTACTATGCTTACCCCATTTTCTTGAACTCTGAAACAAGTGAGCTTTCAACTTGAGTTAATTCAGTCAAATGAACTGAATTCAGTCAAGTGTAAGGACATTCAGTATGATTAGTCTGCAAATCACAGCCTATAAACAGAAGCCTATCTAGTTAGTCAACTAAATCATTGACTAAATCGTCAACTGAATTCAGTCAGGTGTAGTAAGTGCTTATGAAGTTGATACGCAGCATACCCTCACACACACTTAATCACAATCTAGTATATGTAAAAAGTATTAAAGGAGAAATTTAAATACCTCAGAAAGTGCAAACGTTACAACAACATCTCTGATCACAATACATACATCCTACTAAGAGATCGAGCCAAACGACTCGAATCGGTCTGCTTTAATGAATACGTTTCATTAGTCGAAACTTCCATACAGTCCAACCCCAAAGCTTTCTGGACATACGTCAAGGCGCGTAAACAGAACACTGCTTACCCAAATTCTATGACCCATGGAGGATGTACTATCAGCTCTGGTGATGTGATATGCAATGCATTCTCTGACTTCTTTGTTTCTACTTATCAGCCATCAGGATTAGAACCAGTTACTGCTGAAGAGGTTAACATTCCATTAAGCGCTGACATTAGCACTATAGAAATAAACGAGTCTGCAGTATTGAGAATTTTAAAAGGACTAGACACTTCAAAATCGGCCGGCCCTGACGATATCCACCCAATCCTCATCACTAGGTGTGCAGATAGCATACTGGCCCCACTTTGTCTTTTATTTAAAAGATCAACGACTGAAGGTTTGGTACCCACGATTTGGAAGTCGGCAATTGTAACCCCAATTCACAAGAAAGGTTGCAAACGGAAAGTAGAACATTACCGGCCGATTTCAAAACTATGCATATTTGCCAAGGTCCTAGAGAAATTGATTCATAACCAGCTATATAAAGCACTCAAGTATACCTTCAGTACATATCAACACGGCTTTCTACCTGGCAGATCAACTTTAACTAATCTGTCTAAATTTACAGAGGATGTTTCTGCAGGGATGGATGCGGGAGGCCAGGTAGACGCAATTTACACTGACTATAGCAAAGCCTTTGATCGAATTGACCACCGCATCCTCCTGCAGAGGCTTCTGAAATCTGGAATCCGTGGAGATTTGTTTAGATGGTTCACGTCATATGTCAAAAACCGCACTCAAGTCGTCGTACTCAATGGTTACTCATCTGCTTCGGTCACGATCCCCTCCGGTGTGCCCCAAGGTTCGATTCTGGGACCACTGCTGTTCATCATTTTCATCAACGACATCGACCTCTGTTTTCAACATTCCAAGATTCTACTATTCGCAGATGATATGAAAATTTACAAAACAATAGACAATTTTAGCGATGCACAGCAGTTACAGGAAGATGTTGGCAGGTTGGCAGCATACTGCGAGAAAAACAAGTTAGATCTTAATATACAAAAATGTCTCTGCATTAGCTTTTCGAGGAAGTCAAACCCCATAACCTATGGTTATAATATAAACAATCAACCTCTTACTCGGACATCGGAGGTACGTGACCTCGGCGTAACTATAGATTCTAAATTATTGTACGACCAGCACATCAACACAATAATAGCTAAAGCATCTAGAAACCTAGGATTCCTATTCCGCACAAGCAAACACTTTAAAAATGCTAAAACTTTGAAAATATTATACTGCTCTCTCGTGAGAAGTCACCTTGAATATGCTTCGCAGATATGGAAACCTAATTACGTAACATATATAGATGCTTTAGAAAAAATTCAACGCAAATTTGTGCGGTATTTGAACAACAGATTCAAAACTAACATACCAAACTACCCAGACCGATGTAGACATCACCATCTCCTGCCCTTAGAGTTGCGCCGCGAAGCAGCTGACCTCACATTACTTTCTAAAATAGCAACGGGCGCTCTCGACTCCCCTCAGCTTGTCTCATTAATTCGCTTGCAGGTGCCTCCTCAACGTTCGACACGGCGAAACTATCTTGCTTTAAACCTTCCTCTCGCGCGTACTAACTATAGGCGACACTCTTATTTGTGGCGAACATCTAATAAATTTAACAAACTTAACACAGTTTACTCCAACTCTATTGATCTGTTTCACAATAAAGCGACGCAATTTAGAAACATAATTAATAGTAATTTCTTTGGTGACTCAAGTGGGTAAATACAAGGTAAACTGGTTAATTTTACATTTGTTTATTTTAGTACTGCATACTGATTTATGATCTTGGCGTTATCCTGCATTGACACTTTCTATCTTTATTCTTATGTTTATTATTATTACCATATTCATTATTATTTTCACTTTTTCGATCTTTCATAGTTTTTAAGAGCATTATTTTCGGAATGTACTCAAAATTTCTAATTAATTTTACTATCTTCATTATTTTTGTTATTATCATTTAAAGTTTAAACTTTCTTGCTTAATTAATTTCTAACTGACTGGTTGTCCTAAGACCATAACATTTACTTATAAACGTATTACAGGCGAAAACTTGTAAATGGCATAATTCGTAAAAGAGTATTAACTAAAATTTGTACATTAGCTGTAAGTTTTCCGAAGAAAATAAAATAAAATAAAAATATGAGTGAGCATGACAGTTTAATTAAGGTTTAGCTTTAGATATAGCTGCCACCCCAGAATTAAAGCCAATGTCGCTTAAAAATTGTCGCCTAGTGTTTTTTAAAATATGCAGATGTTGAACTGTTTTGTTTGGCAGTGAAAGCGACGCTGCATATAAGTCGCAGCAGGAACGCATACTGCGCTGTCTTGAGGAGGCCGTGTCGCGACCGCTACTGCGCGCAGATGATGCCTGGCCGCCTTTCCAAGAGCTGGCTACCAGCATCCGCGACTCACACTACCTGGACAAGGTACTAT
Source organism: Hofmannophila pseudospretella (assembly GCA_947369225.1). Lineage (NCBI taxonomy): Eukaryota > Metazoa > Arthropoda > Insecta > Lepidoptera > Oecophoridae > Hofmannophila > Hofmannophila pseudospretella. Next base: position 5,832,464 of record OX376331.1, read on the forward strand.
ACGAGTATTTTTTTATTATATAAGGAGACCGAATACGCAAACGGGCCATCTGATGGTAAGTGTTCACCATCACCCGTAGACATCTCACCTCACTTTAATGTTATAATGCCGGTAATTACGCTGGCTATCATAATCAAGCCAAAACACTGCTGTGTTGTATTGCTGCACAAGCAATTTTTTTGCGGAATCTCAGAAACAATGTTGTTCAGTTATCGATACCCTCTCTAGTTTTAGGTAGTCATCCTATACCTATAAATGTGTTTTAATTGCAGGTACAAAAGCAGCATGAGGTGGCAAAGGATTATTTAGAGAAAATCACACCATTCGAAGACAAACTGCTTATTGTCGAGTAAGTTTTTCACAGGTCCTATTGTATATGAGACTTTTCACATTGTAAAGTCTGATTATGTTTAGTTTAAAAGTCTAAAATAATTGATAAAGTTGTTTTTCTTTCAGAAATTTAGAAGACAAGTGCACTCTTTACCAGGAGTACATAGACAGGGTGAAGGAGTTGTCTCATGATGACAAATACGCTGAGTGCGACAGTGATGGAATACTCAAGGTATGCGGTTTGATTTTGCCTATTTTATTAATTCAATTTTGTTTTGATGGCAAAATTATTATTGCTATGAGTAATGTTGAAAAAAATGTTCGTCTGTGAATATCAGAGTCAAAGTGCTTGTTTTTTTCTCCATCTTACCCGTTTGTAATCAATTGCGATTACTGTTAATTGAAGATGGCTATGAAGGCTATGGTGCATTAATAATAATTTTATTACAGTTACTCTACTACTCTACCTCTCCCTCATCGAAACTCCAGAAAGAGACAAAATATTAAAAAAAATATCTTATTACTAAGTAGGCCAGTGGTTTTTCAACTGCTGAAGAGCTATGTCGTTCCCAGGTGCTGTACGACCGTGCTACAACCGAATGCCTCACTTCACCGAATGTCCACTCTCTCCTCCAAGCATTCGCGCGTCACACCCAGCAGTGCTCCTCTAGAGCCACGTACAACCGCGTGCTCGACGCATGCGCGCGGCGGTGCCCACGCCGCGCCACCTTCTGGGTGCTCAAGATGCAGCAGGCTGAGCACGAGGCCAAGACGTTCGATGACGTAAGTGTGACGTCACTGCCTAGAGGCATGTACAACTGCGTCACATGTACCGGTGCTTTTCTTGGGACCATTTGGGACTACTAAACCCGCATTTGACTTCGATCTCGCCTGATGGTAAGCGACGATGAGGTTGACGATGGAGCATGCGGGTCCAGTAATTGCCTATTTACTCTGGGACATTCACTTGGGACAAATAAGTCTATTTCTTTAGAGTGCGTTCCAAAACCAGTTGAATAAAAGTTTGATACATTTTCAGCTGTTAACACGGTAATGGAACATGCACAGTTGTCAACGTGAATTATTTCAACTGGTTATGGAACGCTCTCCTAAATTATAAGTTACATATTTTCCTATGTTTCTTCTCTTTGATTACGATTAGTCAAAGTTACAAAGATTCGTCGACTAATTCGTCAAATATTTAGTGGGTTTTTTTTATGTGTCAAGTACGTTTCTTGATGTGTCAAGTACCTCTTTATGTTTCGCAGGTGAAATATATATTCGAGATTGCACTATCCAAAGGCATGGAGTCGTACAAACAGGCGGAGACGTTGTGGCTGAGCTATTTGGAGTACATACGGCGGCGGAGCGCGTTCGACAGCGAACCGGACGTGGAGCGACTACGCCGCACCTTCCGTCTCGCCTGGGACTCTCTCGCCGAGGTACAGTCGACCTCTAGCTATAGTATATCGTCTGACAAAACCCTCCGATTGAATTTTAACGCTATACCTGCGCTTTAAGATACATTTCAGATTGTGCACACTGAGTGGACAACACATCAGGCTACATAACATTAAGACTTTGTCGCTTAAACTTTTTTGACACATTCATACGAATGTCAAGGAATCATGACAAAAACTTATTGCGACAGGGTTCCATCGAGTATAGCTTGATGTGTGATCAGGCTCCCTTTCGCTCCCTCCATTTGAAATCAGCGCTTTGTAGCGAACCGAAGCGGGGCTGAAACTGTATCAATGAAGTCCGACACTCGGCAATTATTATTACCCGACAAAGCGAAAGTTGTTTTGGAACATTCCCTAACGTTTGTATTGTTTGTCCAGGCGTGGGGCGCGGAGGCGAACGACTGCGAAGTGCCGTTGTTTTGGGCGCGGCTCGAGTACCGCCGGCTGAGCGACCCCAAGCAAGGGAAGGAGATCTTCGAGGAGATATTCAGTGAGAAAACTTACTGTTTATTTTAATTTTATTTTATAAAAAGACGAGGGAACGGGTCACGTGATGATAATCTGTTTTCTACCTAAGATGTATATATAATTGGCAAATGTTATAGTAATATTTTATTGTTTTTATAAGGTCAAAAAAGCTGTAAATTTAAGTAAATAAATGAAATAAAATAAAAATAAGTAGTCACCGTCGCCCGTAGATATGTCACGTCACTTCAATGCTCATGCCCAAAAACCTATTAGATCAATTATAGGACGCGAGGTTCTACTCACCACATTTTTTTTACTATTTTCCGACTCGGAAGTTTTTTTTGGATCCGATCTTATCAGGTTATTTATGAAATGGTGGTGTCGCCATCTTCACAGAATTCCTAATAACATATGTATATAGAGTGCGTTCCAAAACCAGTTAAAATTAATATTTTTGTTAATTTAAAGTTTGATTAATTTTCAGCTGTTAACGCGGTAATGTAACATAGACACTTGTCAACGTGAATTATTTCAACTGGTTATGGAACACTCTTAATATAAATCCACTTTATTTGACTAACGCTGTAACTAATTTCATTTCCAGAATACGGCGAAAACAAAACAATGTCCAAGTACTGGGAGGCGTTCATAGCCCTGGAATCGAACCGGTCGCCACCGCCGTCAGAGAACAAGCTGCGCGATCTGCACCGGCGGGCGCTGCGGTTCGTCACCGACTACCCACCGTCCATCGCGCGTCTGTGGACCGACTGGGAGCGGGACTATGGGCAGCTGGGCACTGCGCGGGAGTGCGCTGATGTGTGCGAGGTATGTTTTTTTTATTTTCGACTAAATCCGCGTTTGACCTCAATCTCACCTGGTGGTAAGTGAGGATAAGGCCGAAGATGGAGCACACATGCTTAGTAAGTATTGGCCCTTATATAAACTGCTGGATCACAACGCTGAAGCGGAGACTTTACTTGACTTTAGAAGGGTCGCTCGGGACAGCTGGGCGAGTGCACTGAAGTGTGCGAGATTTGTATTTGTGTGAAGGGGTGTGTGTGAAAGGGGGTGTGAGAAGGTGTGTTAGAAGGGGTGTATGTTATTGTTACAGTATAACGGTGACTTATACCGTCGATGACTGTTTCATTTAGGTTTTGCTTTAGATTTTGCGACCACACAGGAATGTTTTAATTGAATTCCAGACAAAACTGAAAGAATGGCGGGACACGTACCAAGCTATGAAGGACAAGATGACAGGACAGAAGCAGAAAGGGAAGCAGTCACAGAACAAGAAATCCAAATTGGACAAGAAAAAAAAGAGAGAGGATGAGCCAAAGGTATTACAAAAATAAACAAATCTTATAGGTACTTAAATGAAAAAAAATCGGAGTGGGTAGAAGTCAAGGCTACTACTGATGGTTTTATTATTTCATGAATTCACGTCCGCGCCGCTCACCATCTTGGTAAACCTGGTTCGACCCGGTGTCATTTTTCTGGGCTTCTTTCTTTCTTAAACGATGAAGACGTGTCCTCTCCGCTCCCGAAAGTGGTTTTGGTCGGTCGGAAACGGGATTAAATCTGTTAATTTTAGCATTTTTTCTTTTGACTTTGCCATTTTCACTGGCAATCAACGTCAGAACTTTATTAATATCGCAAACTGTATTTAACGTCAAACCGTAGTGTATACTTTATTCTTTAAAATGCAATTTATTTCGTCCAAATCCGAGGAGTAGTTTCGACGCTAGCTCACTTTAAACTGAGCACTAACCGCGCAACACCTCATTTCCAGTGTTCACTTGCGCGGCCTATGGCGCCACCAGAGGGAGCCGAGGGGGGGTTGAGCATATCTTTTTTCTTATCGTCAGACCGATCTTTACGATGGTATAACTATTATTTTTCTAACTCTTAAACTTTCGTTACACGAAGCTCTCGAAAGTACATATTTTTCGTTACAAATAATATGACCCCTTAACATTTGTATTCATGTCAAAAAAGGTCGAAATTTTTTCCCCCAAAAAATGGAAACCTAAGGAATGAAAATCTCAGTTGGATGCTAGTTTCCTGCATGACCGTAGCAGTTCGATTGTTAGAGTTAAATGCCAAGGTCTTAGATTCGGGAAAAAATGGTTTAAGACATTATTTTAAAGTCTGATTTTAATTAAACAATAGAATTTAAATAAAGGTTACTTTCCATACGATTCAAAACGATTTCCGTAAATGTTGCCAATAAATTTCTTATTTCCAAAGAACAAAGGAAAGAGAAAGAGTGACGATACTTCTGGGGCGAGTGAGGTGAAGAGGAAACGGGAAGACAATATGGAAGTGGATGCGAAGGACAAGGACGCTAGTGGTGGAGTGAAGAGATCTCATGATGATGATGACCATAGTGAAAGTAAGTTAAACTTGAAGTGGTTTTAATCTCCTATGGTACGTTCCAAAATCATTTTTGCTTTGTAAAGTTAGTGTTTTGGAACCGGTAATTATTATCCGACAGAGGGCATTCATTGCCCGAAGCGGGATTGGAACCGGCACTATTTAAACTGTCAGTCAATTAGTACACTTTGTGGGGTAATTATTATCTATTTTGGAACGCTTCCCCAGTAAGTATTTGGTTTATGGTATGGTATTATGTTATAATTTGAAAATGCATTTTGTTGACTGTACGTGACGAATTGTTTGCTACTGCGCACCGACTCGCGGTTCACAGCATTTTAGATACGATGTTCTATATTCATTCAATTCCTTAATAAACTTGGAGGAGTTATAGCTTTAATTATGTCTATTTTAATTTTTTTACCTTTTACATTTAATTTTTGGCTTCCTATGTAAGTTAAATCTAAAATGGAACGTAACATTTGCAGAGACAGAGATCAAACGTCAGAGGACGGACAGCGCCTCCAGCGACGGTTCGCGCGTCGGCGGCAGGGAGGCCTGCACACTGTTCGTTAGCAATCTTGAATTCAAGTACGTTCTTACTTACTTACAAACACATTACTTTTACTCACATTATCTATACTCCAACGTAAGATAAGATAAGATTTATTGTGTAAAAGTTTAGGTAAGAATTACAAATATTGCAGATATAGTTGCATAAACATGTCACCCTAAAGTCTACCTTTACCGAAATCACAAATTAATAATGTTTATACAGATTTTGAGAAGAAAACAGACAAGTAAAAGAGAATTTCATTAAAATTTATACAATGTCAATATTAAATTTACTAAATGTCCATTAATTAATGTTGTGTGAATAATATTAATACAATCATTTATTTAATAATAATCCAATAAAAATATAAATATACAATCAGCAATCACAAAATTATCGATAATTGTCCAAAAATTCCTTGACGCTATAAAAACATCTTTCCACAAGCCATGTTCAGAGTAAATTCAAGTTTATTAATTTTCATTGTTTGAAATTCATCCGGAAGCACTTTGCTGGCTAACCGTCAGTTGCTATCCCTATCGGCGCTATAGATCTAGATAGAGGTGACATGAGACGTTTCTTGCAACTCATTTACGCCTTTAGCATTGCAGCGATAACAAAACTTGAGCGGACGAAACCATACGAACTAAAACCGAAAAATGGTTTTCTTGGGTTTCCGCTTTTTTCTGCTTCGGTTTGTCTGTCATGAGTTCATGACATGTGTTGATTTTGGAGATATTCAACCAAATGTTTGTTTCTAGATCCCGGTATTCTTATTTTAAGTAATTGAGTTGTTCAGTCTAAATTATTAAATCTGTTTATGTTTGTGTAATGTTTTCCAGGGTGGACGAGCAGACACTTCGCGATGAGTTGTCCAAATACGGAGATATCGTCTCCTTACGTGTGAAGGCTGGAGTCAAAGCTTTCGGCGGCTCCATATGTTACTGTCAGTATAAGACACCGGTTAGTAGTTTTATAGCTCTTATTACAGTTGACTGAATTCAGACTGACTGAATTTAGTTCGACTTGTTGTTTCTTTTTTGCCGATATTTTTTTATTTTTCTAAAGTTTTATTGAGATTATTGTATCCAGATTTATTGTATCCACTTTTTTTAAAATTTTATTTTATTTACAAATCGTCGCGCTCTGTAACCAAAAAGCTGGTTTGTCTGGGCGCTGCACATTCCACTTTGTTAAATTAAAACACAAACTAAATATAAAAAAAGTTTAACAAATACACACCAAAACATGACCGTAGGTAAAAATTGATATAATAACGGCAGGTAGGCATCCATCACTGGAGCGCACGGCGCGGCGGCCGACAATTGTGCACCTCTGTGCTGTAAAATGTTGATTCTATTATGTCAAGTGTAAATGTATTCATGTGTTTTTTGTTTTAATCTGTCTTGGCACGCCTCTCTTGCTTCTCTACCTACCGTCATTCGTCGTTTCACGCATGGTCGTCTGCTCTGTATAATAAAATCTAAGAGCACTCTTATCAATCTCATATTTAATGGTCAGTTTAGGACGACCCCGGCTTCGTTTCGTATACCTGTATGGAAGTAGGGTGATGTACTTTATTTGTGTCGATGGAAGGATAAGCGTAAGCAGATGATTTAACAATGATTTATTGAGATTACTTAAATAACAGCAATGCAATCTAAATGTATGCGAACTAGATAGCTATTGTATGAAAGCTAGCAATAGGTATGCGTGTGTCCCGAGTCGCGATTCACAGCTGACAGTGGAAGGGCGAGGAACGGGGTGAGGCGCATCGATGAACCGCGCGCCGGTCCGCTGCCCGCTGCATGGTATTGTATGACGTAGGAAGTGGTTTTGCGCGTTTCCATACTATCAATCCGTCATACTCAGTTTGACGTGTGATGACGGATGTAAATGTTCAAATGATTGTACTCCACACCTGTTTCGTCATTTAGTAGATACTTCACCGGTCTAATTATCGAAAAACATCTGTCCATACAGGAGTCCGTAGACGAAGCAGTCAAGCAAGACCGGACGCCGCTGGCCGGCCGACCCATGTTCCTCTCAAGATACGCCGCGAAGAAGACGAAACCCGTCTTCAAATACTCAACTGGACAAGTGGAAAAGAATAAACTCTTCGTGAAGAACTTACCTTACGCTCATTGCACTAAGGACGAGCTGGAGAAGATATTCGACAAGTACGGGAAACTGAAAGACGTACGGGTTGTGACATTCAAGTAAGTTCTTTGCTGTTACAGTACGCGCTAAACTTCTAGATCGCTCTGAACACGAGGCGAGTGGTGAGCAATATTTACCCGATCGTATGACAGAATGGATCAACAACCCAGATACAGATGCGAGGGCGGAGGTCGTAAATAAATTAAATTAAATCGAAACTCAATAAATATCTCGTCTCACACGTCGACTATAAATATCACGTAAAATATCGACTGCTAAGGACCACTCGTTGTATGTCGATCGCTAGGGTTCGATAAATATCGAATGTGATAATGCGAGAATACCAAAAAGTCCCGTCCTTTGATATCCGTCATTTTTTTCGATATTGATCTACTGTGATATTTATAGCACTCCGTGAGAATATGACATAAAACGCAAAGCGTTACGTAGATGGAGCCACTAGCTTACTCCTTAAACAGAAAAGCAAAACGAAACGTTGTTTTTTAAGATATCACAAATTTCTCGTTATTTGGGTTAATTTAATATAATTTCTCAAAGCTATAGTAAAATTGTACTGATATCATAGCATCATATGGTCATTTCAAAATAGCAAACCTAAAAAATCTGTTAAACAGCGTGGCGCGAATCTGAAGGATAAAAAAAGATTAGGTGGAAAGGAACTCATCTACATGTTGATTGGCTACGTACCGTTGTGCTAGTGGCGCCTCTAGTGGTAAAACATTGCAGGATTATCTCCTATTGGCCTCCTGGCCAGTGCATCTACAGAGAATAATCCATTTTTTTTTCTTTTCGCAGAGACGGCAAACCAAAAGGCTTAGCATACATAGAGTTTGAAGAGGAAACAGCCGCCGCGCAAGCTCTAGAGAAGAGCAACGGATTGCTCGTCGGAGACCGGAACATAGAGGTGGCGTTCAGTGCGCCGCCGCCGAAGAAAGAGGCAGGCGCTGGCGTCAGTCTCGGGCAGGCCAAGAGAGACGCGGGAGGGGGCATGTAAGTGGATTTCTTTAATAGGCTGATTAAGATCTGTACCCTGTCGTGCCGACCCTAAAGAATAGCACCACCCTAACTCTTCCCGTGGGTGTCGTACGAGGCGAGTAAGGGTCTTTGTGGAGACTATTCTACACCTAGTAGACGGCGGTAGGCTCGTCACCTATGTCGCCACATTTGGCGAAAAGTGGGAACTACCTATAATGAAGGTGGTTCCTTTGTCTACTGCCTCGGAGTTTATGGACGTGAGAGTTATGCTATGCTTATCAAGACAGGTAAAACCCACCCATCTCACCTCTCCATCTGAGGAGCTCGTAGCCTAGTTGCGAGCATGATCTGAAAGTGATCGTGCAAGCTAAGCGACGTTGGGCGCGGTTAGAACCAGGATGTGTGACCGTTAGTGGCACATTTTCATCTGAGCCCTTCAAATTAAAATGTGCCACTAACGGTCACACAACCTGGTTCTAACCGCGCCCCGGAGATCAACTTAAACTGTCTGTCCCGATTGTTGATCTTCGTTAGATCATGTCAGGGGCAGCTTGAACTACTCTGACAATAGGTTTGCCGAGGTTGGTTGAGTTTTTAGTATTTTGCGATTACTTACGTACATTTACCGACTGTTTTAACGGTGAAGGAAAATATCGCGAGGAAACCTGCACACTGAGATGACCAGTGTATAAATCATAAGATAAGATAAAGATAAGATCGCGTTGGTATAGCGCCGTCTCTATTTATCACACGCCATACCACGCCATGATAGAACCGTAATAAGCACCCTGAAGAGGTCCTACCACCGGCATGTTACTACTACTGGGTTAGTCGCCTCGTACGACAGGGTTGCTCAGTGGTATAGGGATATTCTAATCCCGTCCTATACAAATACGGAAAAAATGCAATGGATTATAAGCTGATGATTTGTTTATCAGGCGGCGGACACAACTGTGCAGCTTCATCCCTAGCGTGCTGCAGAAAGCGTCCACCAGCAAAGCGGCGAGCGCTAACGGTGAAAGCAACGGCAGCGAGAAACGACCACTCAGCAATAGCGACTTCAGAACCCTGCTGCTCAAGAAATAAAATACGAGAGAGGAAAGAAACATAGGTTTACTCCAAGAAAGTTGCATACTTACTAAAGCAAGTAACTGGAATGGGATCTCCATAAAAACAAAGTGGCCCTGATCGAAACCCTGTTTTAAAAAAAGAGTAAGCGAGACATACTGGAGTAGGGTATCCCGTCTCTTCATCGTAACCTGTGTTATCAGCATTAATAGTTCTGCAATTGAATAATATGAAAGTTACGATTTTTTTACATTGGTCATTGTACTAAAAAGAGATAGGATAGGCCCTACTCCGTACGTCTCGCTCGCTCATCTTTTTTTTTTAATACGGTTACGATGGGGGCCACTTTCTTTTCATGAAGATGCTTTTCCAGTTTACTACATAGTAGTATTGCAACACCCTTGGTTTATTAACACCATGGCACGGGAAGAAAGGCATAACAACTACGGATTGCACGATGTTCACGTCACCACACAAGGGTACGACATCAAGGGTGACACTTGTTTGATGACGTACACTTGTGTGGTGACTGAACATCGTGCAATCTGTAATTGTTATTCCTTTCTTCTTGTTCCATGATTTACACTATCTGCTCTAATACGAAAGAATGTCGCGAAGTGCAAAACGTGATTTTTGAGAAAATGGCAAAAAAATCTTTTATGAGGATCTTTTATGCTTACCCATTTTACACACTGGTTATCTCAGTGCAGTGCAGCAGTCGGTAAATGTACGTAAGTCTTCGAAAAATACGAAAAACTCATTGGTACATGGCACTGCACGGTTTCGAACCTGGACCTCCTGCATGAGAGTCCGGTGTCCTAGCCACTACGCCAGCGACGCTCTTAACGCGTCAAATTGCTTTTCTAATGTTTCTAGAATTCTATGAAAATTTCCGTAAGTATAAAGATTTTGGCCTAACCTTTAAAAACTTCAAAATGGGACGGCCACGCATAAGTAATATATAAATCGATAGCTGATATCAAAACAAACAAGAAATGTAATGTAACAAAATATAAAGTGTCACGTTTCCACGATATAAGCTGGACAGCTGGACTGCTGGGCTTTTTGGCGAGGTTGGGGGTGGCTTGTTTTTCCATAACACGTTTAGGAGATGTACCTCGAGTTACGGAAACCAGCCCGTTACTACAATACAATACAAAAATTAATGCTTGCACACCTACTACCTCTTTGTCGAAATCTTTTCCTCTGCCCGAAGGTTCTGGAAGAGATCGCTCTTAGCGATAAGGCCGCCTAAATTTTACTTCACTATTTCCTTTTCTATCTCTTGTTTGTTGTTTTATATTTGTGCACTAAAGTGTATTTGACTTTACTTTACTTTACTTTACAAGTTATCAAAGTTGTGCTGGTCATAGAACATACAACTTTGATGCCTTGTATCTTGGAAACGTGACACTTTATGAGATTTTTTCATATAACATTTCTTGTTTGTATCGATATCAGCTATCAATTTATGTAGGAATTATTAGTGGGCGCCATTTTGAAGATTTTTTGAACCTTTTTTTAGCGGTTTGACAAAGTGGTCGCAGTTAGTTAGACATCTTCAAACCCCTTTATAAGAGTTTCAGAAAACATTAGAAACCCAACTTGACGCGTTAAGAGCGTCGCTGGCGTAGTGGCTAGGACACCGGACTCTCATGCGGGAGGTCCAGGTTCGAAACCGTGCAGTGCCATGTACCAATGAGTTTTTCGTATTTTTCAAAGACTTACGTACATTTACGGACTACTCTTAACGGTGAAACAAAATATCGTGAGGAAACCTATACACTGAGATAACCAGTGTGTAAAATGGGTAAGCACAAAATATCCTCTAGGGTCGAAGTGCCGCTGGGGTTAATACCCCTCTCATAAGATAACTTGACGCGTTTCTTTGTCATTCTCTCGAAAATAACTTTTTGCACTTTGCGATCTTATTATCAGGGCAGCTATGGTGTTGATTCTGGCGTTGTCTTAGCGGCTACTAAAGGCAAAACCCAATGGAACTTTCACTAATTTACTATTTTGTTTTGGAATAATATTACATGATCTGCCCTCAACGCCACTCCAATGGAATACTAGTATAACTTTTAAGATATGTTAAATATTATCTTTTCCTTTTTATATTAACACTTGATTAATTGGATTATGGATGTAAGAGTTATGTATGTACATCTGAAAACACGCCTCATGAAATATATTTAACTCGAGAATTATCGCTGTGGTGAGATTGGTAAGCCACCAGATTTGTGTATCAGATATTAGAGTGCCTATCCACTAGTGCTGTTTGAGGAAGCAAGTCAGTGAACAAAAGAAAACATCCACCAATAGGATAGCTTTATTATCACATCACGAGTAGAATTAAGTGGTACTATTGGCCAGCGCTCGTAAGGGCATAAGTTGTACGGATTTTTACTCTGCTTGGGGAGTTGGCATCGTTTTGACGTAAATCGTAAAATGTCTAGATCTCAAAACGACAAAGTTGCAAATTCAGATATCAAAATAACGAAAAGGCCAAATCAACCCTGCTTGGGGTTTGTTGAAAATTTTACACGTGACAACCCCCGATTCATATTTTAATAAATGGAAGTCGTCTGATTCAGTAGTATTTAATCTTAGGCCAACCACCCTTCGCTCAGCGAAATATTTTTACATCAATCAATAATTCTAAAAAAAATTGAATGCAATTAACTTTCTGTATATCTCCTGTATTTTCCTTTTCCAGGTGGAATCATCCACTTTTATTTTATACGCATTTTAATATTACCCAAGAAGGACACTCACCGTCAGTTGCACGAAACGTCCTTAAAGTTAAGTCTCTAAGATATTACACAACTTTTTTTATTTACACCTAAACCCGCGTTTGACCTCAATATCACTGGTGGTAAGTGACGATGAGGCTGAAGATGGAGTACACGGGTTTAGTAATAATATGCTCTTCTATAAACACTGTCGAAACGAAGACATTAGACGACATACCTTACATAGATGGATGGTCGCTAGCCAGGCGGAACCTGAAGGGTTCCTACCACCAGCAGGGACTTAAAGAAGCCTTAACATTAAGTACGTTTCTTGCTACTCACGGTCAGTCTTTATTTGCACTCTGTTTATCAGTCACGTTGTACGATACTCTGTACTCGATGCCTAAAGATATACATACCTCTGTCGAAATAGCGCTGAAATATAAATATATTTAACAGTGCTTTGACCAATATCATCGTTGTCGTTCAATATAACCTGTTAGGTTTGCTCCCATTACTGGGGTCAGTTGAGAGCGAAGCGTTATTATTATTAACTCTTTATTGTACACACAAATTATATATAAGAAACTCGGACAAAAATATGTGAAGCACAAAGGGCGTGACTTATCTCTAAGAGAGATCCCTTCCAGCAAACCCCATTAAGTGAAAATTTGATACGAAAAGCAGGCGAAGTGTGCACCTATATGGTAAAAATACCTACTCAATAATACAAAATAGAAAATACGTACATAAAAATACAGACATACGTACGTACGTTGGTTTTGTACTTTTTTTAAATATTGGTTTTTATGAATTGAATAGTAATAGTTGTTTCGATTCCGGGATGGCCGCCAAATCTAAAGCTAACTGTCACGCTCACTCGTATAATAGATGTGTACAGTCGACCATAGGTCGGTCAACCTAACCAAAACGTAAAAAATTGTGAATCATAATCAAATTGCGCAGGCAGGTTTAGATTTAATCGAAGGTTTTTGACAGATGGTATACTATAGCTTGTAGTCGACTGTACGAGTGAGTGGGACGTTTCGTTTAGCTATCATCACTGTGTTTGGCCACTACCCCGGAATCAATACTAATTTCTTAGTAAATTATGGGTAACTGGCAAGGTTTTTTGTATGTGAAATGGATTTTTTAATAACTCTTTCGGTATGTGCTGGCGCATTAAGTATTGGAAAGTCCATTTTGTTCATTAGCTGCAGATACCCGTCAAATTTAAAGATAATTTTGAAAATAATGTATTGTTTTGTATTTGAATGCTGAAATTTGGTCACTTTTAATACAAAATATGTATTTCATATAAATAAAACACTTTAGGTGCTGTCAGTGTGACGGGTACCTGCAGCTAATGAAAAATTGGACTTTAGTAAAAAATTGATAAAATCGCATCGCAAATTTTTGAAGAGCGTAGGGCATATCTTTAGACATCGGTACTGTTATAAATGTTTATGAACAAGCGGATATTTATTTAGTTTGTCCTGTGAAGGTACGAGTATGATTGATCGATGGACTTTAATTACTGAATAAATGAAGAATACTTATTTGTCTTTCATTGCTAATATTTACAGAATTTGACTAGGTACACATTTAAAAAAAATATTGATTATGTTTTGTTTACCTACCAATATTCTTTACCCACTCCAACAAGGTTAAAATGCTTGTGATAGGAGTGGTCCAATGATGGATTCAATGCGGCGACGGCTGCGCTGCAGGCTCATGCCATTGGGTCATTGTCGCTTCAAGTCTCATCATAATAACACTAAGTACTATACAGGTGTAACAAAAAGGAGTACTCATATTTGAGGATCTGATGGAGTTAATGATTTTGAACAAATTTGCATTCGTAGGTTCTTCAAAATCTGAATGTAGTTTTTTTTTTGGTTTTTTAGTCATTATATTCAATAGTATTTTTTCCCAACTCAATTTTGTACAACAATCAATTTTCTACTTCCTAACCATGCTGTGTTTACACGTTAAGGGTTACGACCTAGCTCATCACTTTATATTGATTTTTCTGTAATTTCTATGGTTGTAATCTGTTGCGTTTACCTAATAAATAAATTAAATTAAATAAATAAATAAAATACTATATCAAAATTCGTCGTCAAAACTTGACATTGACGCAAATCTGAATGTGATTTTGAAGAAACTACAAATGCAGATTTGTTCAAAATAATTAACTCCATCAGATCCTCAAATATGACTACACCTTTTTGTTACACCTGTATATACTGACTAATAGAGTAACCATTTCCCTACTAACATTGGAAACTTACGTAATACTAATACAGCGACAGCTCTGAATAAAGGAATTGTAAGATATATGGAATGGACAACACGTGATAATAGTAATTCATTTCGTTTCAGTATTGTCATGAAAATGGATAACCATAATCTTTACGACAGGAATCCTTGGGTAGGCAGTACTACAGGCAGAAGCGCTACGAATATATGGTGTTTACTTGTGGCCATACTCATACTATGTAGTAGGGATGTTACGGAGGTGGTTTTACCGGAACCGAAGGTTTTAAATTTGATTTATCTGAGTCGGAGGCGGAGATGTTCAGAAGTTCAAATATTGAACCGTTTTTTAATTTTTATAGCTGAATATATTGGCCAATATTTTTTATGATGACGTTTGCGGCAATAAAACATATTCCTTTATCTAGTCCTACACTATTGAATTAAATATTGATATTTGAATATGTTTTCTCACAAATCTTCGGTATACCCTCCGATTCAAAATTATCGGAGCCGAAGTCGGAGTCGGATGTGTTGATTTTACACCTCCGACTCCGACTTCGGCTCGGAAATAACATCCCTACTATGTAGTATGACGAGGAATCGCTGCGAAATTGAAATAAAAATACCTTGTAATTAATAAGTAACAAATTATATTTATATCAAAATACAATTTACACTATACAATCTCAATAGAGAATATATATTCTTATGTACACGCAAATTGTCTACAATAAATACGGTCTAAAATCATTGCACATTAAAATTACATCTAAACAACATGCTAAGAAAGTCACAAGTTTGTACTTTAGTATCTGATAAATTCCATATTTCTGTTCTATGCAAACAACGGAGACGAAGTTCCCTGCATGCTTTATACGGTTGTTGGTTCTTACTGAAACTTATACATTATGATTAGACTGAAATAATAATAACAGTTTTATACTGTTTATTAATTACGACCGGTTTCGTTTACACATCTTCAGGTATAATTAATAAAATAGTCGGTCATAATTAGTAAAATATCCAATAAAAACCGTAAAACAGTATATTATTTCAGTATACTCCCTCATGCATTCTAGCTTGAGGCACATTTTCTCACGCGCGTAGCGTGTGGTTGCGAGAATATCTCGCGCCAGAAAGCTGGAGTTTCTTTTCCGTTAGGTACTTATTTATTTTGGGGTCATAGTACCTATGCAGGTAACTTTATAGATTTTGTGTTACTTTACGATATGTTAACAGAAGTGGTTTTTGACTCCAGGTTGGCAATTGAACTCCGTTCTCAACTTGGAACAGAATATTTTTTACTAATCTCAAATAATAGTTGTAGTTAAATTTTATTGTATGGCGTTATCCCTCCGTACCTTAAGAACACGTTGCTTCTGGTATAGTAATTTCGTAATAAAATGTATAAAGTTACCTAAAATACGTTAATATTGTTAAATACTAAGAAATTCAAGCACACTGATTGTCAGTTTCATTGCGTGATAGACGTTTGGTGAAGGAAAGAGGTTTGCCGGCTGCCGCTGAATCTTTAGATCATAGGATGAGATATACCAAATAGAAAATTGAGTATGAGTAAGGGTCTATGTCTGAGGAAATTAAGTAGGCGTGTGAAATCCACCGCACAGCACTGGACCCGCTCGGTGGACGGGGCCCGTACCCCCTTGTGCAATGGGAGGCCTGTGCCCCAACAGTGGGTGCATTAATAGGCTGATGATGATGAAGGGCCTTATTACACTACCGATTTGAGAATATTTTTCGTCACGTGTGTAACGATCTCGCGGCGAAATGCATGTGCACGCGATTGTACAATATTGAGAGATTCGCGGAAACGGATTGACGGATCGCCTCGCTGGAAACACATTCGCAAATCGCTAGTGATAAGGCCCTTAAGAGAGCGTAGCGCGTGCGCAATCGTCTTTCGTCCAAAGTTAAAAACAAAAGTTATAAGTTTTAAAAGCAAATTAGGAACTTTGCACCGACTCGATATTGATTTCCACAGAAAAGCTTGTAAAATGGGTCATTATGGCACTTTCTATATTTTAAATCTTCATAAGTTTTTGGGGTGGCAAGACTAGAGAATATCCTTATTATATATTTTTCTGAGCTGATTTTTCTCTCACAGATATTCAATGAGAGGTTCTATCACAATCTATGTCAGCGTAAATTCGGTTATTCGGGATTCCACGAAAATTCGGAATATGGATAGTCTCTCTAGGCTGGGGTGGCCATAATCCACTTGGAGACCTCTCCCAAGCTGCATGACTAGTCCCATTAATATCCCTATTAAATTATAAATAAATATCCCTCCTAAGGTGAACGCGCACACTCTCCGCACCGCACCCTGATGACGTCACTAGATTTGGCGCGTTCGATGCGTCCGGGCGGTGCGATCTGCGCGGATGACGTCATTCGCATTCTACCGGCCGAAAATAAGAAATGAAATACGCGAACGCAATGCGTTTCGTGCGGCGCGTACGGCGCGTACCAGTGCTTGTTCACCTTTAATGGGGCCAGTCCTCCAGTTCCGGAGAGACCTCCAAGTGGATTGGGGTGGCCCCTGCTCTACGCGAAATTCCGAATTTTGAAATCGGGTTACGCTGACAATAATTTTGTATAATATAATTACGAATATTTTCACAACACTATGCGCATATGTATACGTAGTCAAAAATAATATAGGCTCTTTATTTCACACTTGACAACCATTTTCATACAGTGCCCTATTACGTAAAACGCGTAAAACACTCGTATTGTCGTTATATTTCTAAGTTTAATTTACAACCACGTCATCCAATAATCACGATCGTTGATTGACCCACGAGCAGTGCATCACCGCGTGGTTGGTTAATATACCAGACGCTTACTTTTTGCGCCAATACGGTATTAACCTAATTTTTGTTACTGCATCAATCAACTTACATGGACATACTAATAAAGAAGGATCAAAAATTAGTTTTCCGATATCTCAACTAACATCAGAGATAATAAAGGTTAAAGTTAGTATAAGTCCCTTTCTAGAAAAACAGTCCTTTACATCCAGGACCTGCTTGTATGGCGCTAGAGAACAGTTACGTCATAAAACTTATTGCCGTTTCTTTCTACCCTTCTGATTTTTGATTGCTGTAGCTATTTTATTTTTCGACGAATTTTAATTGTTTTCACCTTGACCATCAATTTATGACTATTTCATTAATTTTGAAGAAATGCATTTGAAAACTACCCTTTTGTAATTCATAAATATTATTATTATTACTCATAGTATTGCGACTGTAACGCCCCTCTCTTCCCTGCGTTTTGATGGATACCATTTTCACGTTTCCATTACACTCCATACATATTAATTCGCTGACGTCAGCTCAGTCATACATAATTTTCTAAATATTTCATTACTGAATCAACCTTCGATTATTCAATCAGTGTTTTCTAAACCTTAAATGTTCCTTGAATCTGGGCATTGCTAAAATGGTGGATACAATATTCACAAATGTCAGCGTTAGGCGGTGGTCAGGCTTCGTGCTTACCTTCCTTCCATTTGCTCTTGGACCGTTCGAATGCTTCCTTTATGCAAGCCCTGCGAAATAATTTGTGATTGGATTAACTGTATCAACATTTAGACGGACAACGGTCGGACGGACGGATTGGAACGAACAAAAGTTCAAGATCCCCCTAAAATAGAAGTAACTTGTCTAGACGCATAAAAGTACTGAATTTTTAGTCCGCGCAAAGCGCCCGTGATTGATGACGTACCACCGCCGATCAAATGTCCGCCGCGCACTTTCTTCGGTACGCGAACTTCTCGTATGACACGGACAAAAGTCCCTTCGGTTGAGTTTAGTGGTTTATTGCAGGAAAAAGAATGTTGAATTAGCGTTTGGCCCACGTACCGTACGTGGCTCGCGTGGACGTGGGCTACACGTTGACACATTCCCATGTCCTCGCGAGGACGTACGTCCCCCGGGGGGGTCAGATCGTTGTACGATACCTGAACATGGACTGGTGCAGGATGTAGGCGGAGACGTGGCCCGCGTCCACGTAGCGCACCTCCGCGCCCGGCCAGATCTCCTCCAGTGTGCCCACGTCCTCGCGAGGTACGTACGCGTCGTGTTTCGCGCATACCGCTGTAAAACATCATGTTATCCATCATATCTTCTTCTTCTAAGTCGTATTCCTCAATGCTGAGGGTCATTATAATTCTAAGGAATTAATCACATAGAACGACTCTAGTGACAGATTTAATGGGGTGGTTTGCCATTGCCTGGTTATCTCAATGTGCAGGTTTCCTCGCGATGTTTTTCTTCACCGTCAGAGCAGTCCGCAAATGTATGTATGTCTTACGAAAAAACCGAAAAACTCATTGGTACTGGCATTGCTTGGTTTCGAACTCGGAACTCCCCGCATGGGAGTCCGACGTCTTAGCCACGACGCCACCGACGCTGATCCATCCATTATATACTTATATACACTTCGGATATACCTGTGCACCTGAGGTGGTGATGACGATCTGGCTGCGTACAAGGCCAGCACGCAGCCATAGGAAACTACTCGTGTATATTTTGGAATGCTATTTATTCACATCTGTGATTACAATATATACACGAACTTTGCGTAAACTTCAGGTTCCAAACTGTACAGTGCCACTTACACCTGATCAAGGGTTCCTAAAGGTAGTACATAATGTAGTTGATGAATTTATGTATTACATTGGTTTAGGTTTCACATAAGTTTATAATACCTAAGTTAGGTCAGTGTTAGTATGCTGGCTAAATAGTGTCAGAACCGAAGTGTATGCATATATTAAGCATATACATTATAGTATATTTTGATCAGATTTGGTTGTGTTTACATATCTTATTCATAAGTGTGCAGCCCGCAGTGATTGATAACCCACGTTGTCCTATGTGGAAATCTGATATTTAGCTAAGCGTGCAAAGCAATAAATAAATTTTAAAGTTTGATATGTAGTTGAACAGTATGATATAAGGGGCCGTTCATTAATTACGTAAGGACTTTGGCCATTTTAACCCCCCCGCACCTTTCCCACATAAGATTTTACCTAGTTTCTCTAAAAAGCGTTAAACAGTACACGTTATTATTTGACATAAATCTAAGATTTATTTAAAATAATTATTTGGTGTTTGGAAAATGCGTATTATAATTAAAGGTAAGATTTGAAACAATCTTAAAGTAAGGAAACAAATCGCGCGCACCCAGGCGATTTTCGACTCGTAATAAAATATTACGCAAGGATGGATTTTACCCCCCCTTCCCCCAACGTAAGGTTATGTAGATATTTTTTGAACCCCTTTGGTCCCCTTCAGGACCCTTACGTAATTAAAGAACGGCCCCTAGAGCTGATGCCATCGATGACATCGAACCGATGGTTTTCAACACTTACCGATAATCAAAGAAGTATCATACGGGACGGAGAAGTTACTCAAATGCGTACACTCATCCATCATCCCCCTCATAAATTGCAATGCCTCTCTGTCTCTCCAGTTTATCTTGCTTATGTCTATCTTCTTCCCTTCCCTCGGCTTCAGAAACGGTATGTACGGCCACAAGTCTGACGTCAGGTCCGATACGTTCCATGACTTCCTTTCTGGCTTGGGCTTTGGCAGTTTCGGTTTGTTTTTATCCGTTTCTGAAGTTCCACTAATATCTCTTACGACCGGTTTAGTAGTCGTTGGTTCGGCTGTTGTCGCCATTAAATCTAATGTAGAATCTTTAGGAGGATTCTTGTCTTTTGCTGACGATTCACTCTTTGCTGAGGCGATGTCTGAGTCCGGTTGTAGCAGTAATTCGTTTTTTATTTCAGCTGTAACGAGTATTGAATTTGAAATTATTAAATTATCTAAGTAACCTGTTAAACTAGACACAGATTTGTTAATTAGGAAGCGTTCCAAATCTGCTAATTAAGTACCCAACAAAGCGAAAACTGTTTCTTAACGTAGACTTATTAGTAAGGATAGGATATTGTTGTATTAGTTTGAAGCATTTGCCGTGGTGGCAGCACTATTCGAGCGACCCCCTCCAAGTCTTTTAACATTAAAACACGGCATGGACAAGTGTGTGTGTCCTGTCATATTGTTTATAAGAATATGGTTTTCCCAGATACAAAGCCTACTGAGCTTTGTATCTGGGAAAACCATATTCTTATAAACAATATGACAGGACACACACACTTGTCCATGCCGTGTTTTAATGTTAAAAGACTTGGAGGGGGTCGCTTGCTCGAAAAATCGATCGGGGAAAATCGATTGCTTTGCTGTTAAATTGGTCATCAACCAATGGTAGCGCACTGACTGAGCTAGCAACCTCACGAGGCAGAGTTTTGTCTTTGTTTTTTCGTCAAAAAAGAAAAAGACAAAAGTCTGCCTCGTGAGACATCGTTGTAATTAAAGCGTGCTAGAGAAAGGGAATAGTGGAGACGAATGGAACGGTTGTGCAAGGTTTAGTCACGCAGCAAATCTTAGCAGAATAGAAAAACCTACAGCTGAGAATCACCAACACACTCAACTATTTAGATGTATTGAAGTAACTCATCACTTTACATAAAAGACATATCAACTTTACATAAACGACTAGTCAGTCAACTTTGCATAAAATATTAATTAAGTTTACATAAAATGACTCATCAACTTTACATTAAGACTCATCAATTTTACATAAACGACTCACCAACTTTACATTTCAGGAGCAGCTCCTTCAAACTCGCTTTGTTTAACTTATTTATATGTTCGATGTCTCCGGGCCGCAGATGGAATTTCTCGTTCGAAATCAGCTTATCGAATAAATCCCTATTTATTTTACCCTCATCTAATAACTTCTTCAATTCCTTGTTTAAAGTTTCTATTTGTGCGAAAGTGTCGGATTTAACAACGTCTTTAGGCGTTCGGTCTACACTTAAAACTTTTTCACTAACGTCGATTATTTCATGTTTGTTCTTGTCAATGAAGTCTCGACTTGCTTTGGAACCATAGGCTTCTTTGAACGTTATGTCTAGTTGGTCTATGGGTTTCGTTTTTGGGTTGGTTTCCATTGTCTTAGAGTAGGTTCGGACGAATTTCTTGCCGGCCAGGAAGGCTTCGTCGACGATGGTCACCATTTTGGACAGTTTGTCTTTGTATTCGCCGTCAGATTGGTACTGGTCCTCTAATAGATCCCAGTTTATGGAGTGCGACATAACGCCCTGGAATCATGGGTTGATGTCACGTTTCGACAAAATGGAGGGCACAGCGCAGCGTCCATCTTAACTTGAATAAGGAAGCTGCGCTGATCGCTCCACTTTCCACGCACCCTTTCTTTATCTACAATACCTACTAATAACTTTAATGTGATGGAGATGAAAAATTGGAAAAAAAAAGATAAAAAAGGTAAAGAAATAAAATGCTTCAAATTATTAGGCAAGGCAATACTAATTAAAAAACAGCCGAATGATCAAAGTTCGAATAACTGGGTTTGGCGGCAAACTTGTAGATCACTCTGAACATGGGGCGAGTGGTGTAGCAGTAGCAAAATATATGTGTCGCAGAAAGAGCATGGAAGGAATAGGGCAAAGCATGGCACAAGAAGAAATACGGGATTGGATGACGTTTCACTTCACAAGGGTACGTCATCAACTAACTGAGTGTTACCATTATTGGATACCAGAGAAAACACAAAGATTGCCATAAAAATATATTCCATGATTTTTAAATTGTCAAATGATTAAATTTATTATGTTCACGCATTTGCATATCGAAATATTTTATCATATTATTTTTTTAATGTGAGCAAAGCAAAGCATAATTTTTAACAAGAATGTGCAATTCCCTAAAAATGGCAACCCGAGTGACGTACCCTTGTGAATGGCTCAAAAGGGCTGAAACCCAGAGCCGTAAAACGAAATATTAATGAAAACCCTTGTGAATGAAACGTCATGAAATCCGTGGTCTATATGAGTATATAGACCACGGATTACATGACGTTTCATTCACAAGGGTACACACTCAGAGTGATTTATAAGTCTGGCGCGTACTGTACAGTGACGCGATGTGACCTCACCTGCAAGAAGACAGCAGAAGCGGTGGACCATGACAGGCACGGCACCAACACCAGGGGTTTGGGCCAGTTCGTGGCCGCCAGGGATGCCATCTGGAGACATTTTCTTGTTTATTTCATAACAACACTAACAGCTATCTATTAGTTTTTTCTTTTTTTGGTGGCCCCATAATTATACCTCTATTGTAATTTATATCTTTAAGGTTTATGTGGTATTAATATTTATTTCTTTTGTTATGTAAAATTATTGTATGTATGTTTAATGCCTATGGATGTTTTGTCTGATAATAAAGAGTTATAATTTATCAAGTTAAAATTTTTCTCGTAAATTATTATTGTTATTAGTGCCAAACGTGTGTGATTTTAATTTTTGGACAGTATTGGTTATAGTTAAATATGTAATTGAACTCAATAATAATTCATAGAAGGGTCGTACTAACATGTCCGCCCATGGAGAGGCCGGTGACCCCGAGTGGGCCCAGTCCGTTCCGCTCGCACCAGTGGAACAGCACTAGTGCTTCCAGGATCAGACACCCGCCCATCACGAATATGTCCGACACGTTGTGCAGTGACGATCGACTGAAGGACACAAAGTTTTATTTGTTTATTACTATTTTATACCCTGACCAAAAAAATAAAAACTGTTACATTAGTGCGGAATTAAATTGAACAATTTTTTCAAAACGATCTCTATGGAATCTGTGTTATGAACTTATGACCAGAGTTCGGATGAGTGGTGTCATTACATGCAATAATGTGGACAAGCCTTCCTAAATTATTACTGAAATAAACATGCCTTCTAAATAAAGAACATTTTTTTTATTATATTTTTTTTAATAAAATATCGGTTAGTTACGACTTATTATTGAAGTAAATTATCAATATTTTTTCTAAATTTTCATTGGTGAGTTTATTCCTCTTCACATCCAAAATATATTTATGTGCCGAAAAACTCCTTTCGCAATCCACAGATGTTAGCGGAGCAAACTTAAGCATTTTAATGGGAATATCGTTTTGCCAATATGATTCGGAGTCCATTTTCTCTCCAAGGCATTGTATAATTTTGAAATCTGGATTTCTCTTAAGAATTGCTTTCATTTTTTTTTGTAATCGGATTCCCATTTCTCCTGGTATACAGTTTAGATTATGCAACATATCTTGTTTTTTTCTTAAAGTATACTCCAATGGATTCGAATGTGATTGTAACTTTTTTATCAATTGTGGAATTGATTCAAAATGTTGACAAATGAAGTGCAATTGGGATGAAACTTCAACTGATTGCATTAATTGCTTACACTTAGGAAATCAAATTACTCATCAAATTGTAAATAGTGGACGTGTTTGAACAGAAATTTCAAGCACCTTTCTTTGAAGTTTAGGTAACACCAACACAAACAGATTTCTTTATTGCCTGTAATATAGAAAATAACAGTACTTATAGCTAAAATTATTGATAGCCTAAACAAAAAATTAAACGAGCCAGTTAACATTTTGCCATACCATCTCCACGTCGAATTTTATTAATTTCAATTTTCGTCATGAGTTCACTTGAAAATTGGCGATATTCTTCCGGGGAAATCATGGTTTCATTATATTATAGGCAAAAAAAATATTCTTTTATTTCATGCGAAATGTCAGATAAGACAATGTAATTTAATTATAAAAGAGAAAACACAGAAAAGGTTTGAACACGAAGACTTTACTCACGCTTTTAGTATTTTTAAAATAAGATTTTATTTTAGTAATAATTTAGGAAGGCATGTCCATATTATTGCATGTAATGACAACGCTCATCCGAACTCTGCTTATGACACATACTATAAAAGTACCACTGGCGTTCTCTTAACAGGCTTTTTATTTTCCTTAAGATTTCATTCATTTTAATGTTAAATCCAACTTTTGACCACAATGCAAGCTTCTAGATCACTCTGATCTCGAGGCGAGTGGTGAGCAGTGGCAAAATATAGGGCAATCAAACCTGAATTATAAAGTGACTATGACACAAAGGCTAGGCGGATCAAAACTATCTTTTGACCATTGTAGTGAACCCCTAGCAAAGGCATTTTTGCCTAGTTGGAGTGATTAACGAAGTGGAGTTGGAAGTAATGATGTGGCTAATGTATAAAATATACGACTGGACTGACTGTTTTAAATACTGAATACATTGATGATTCAGTGTAACAAAGTTTTATGGCATCACTACATAAACGGATGGTCTCTAGTCAGACGATCCTACCATCAAGATTTCTTCGAATTTGTAGCTCTTACAACATTGAACCATGTAGACAACTGATGCGTGATGTTAACACATTATATTTTTTTACGAGATAAACCTGAAGAAAACAATTGGTACGTTATATGTGCCCGCTCACCTGCACTTGGGATGATCTTTTGACACCAACCAAGGGTGTCTGGATACAGTAGCCCGTCTTTTTTTTCGATTGAGCAACACTATGAAATTTATACTTACTGTTTCTACGAGTATTTATTTATTTATTCGTATGGCAGTTGGAATTATACACAATAACAGTAGATACTGCGACATGTCACAACCAAATATCCAGGTTTCTTAGCCATTCGGCGGCGTCTGGGGTTAGTAGGATAAAGTCGTCAGGGTCACCGGCGTATGCTCGCAGGGGGCACTTGCGCGTGATTTGCTCGACGGTCTGGGACTCCGCGACGCAGTCGCAGTGGGGGGACTCGGTCCAGCCGCACAGGTGCTTGTAATGGGCGCTTCGGCCGTGGCCAGTGCGTATCTTATTAAGTGAGCACCAATCGCGTCGGGATAAGTCGGCGCCCTTGAGCTGTTCCCCAGGTCGGATGAGGTCGCTAGCTTTTGCACCCATCTCAGTCTTCCATTGGTAGAGTAGAGTCTAGTAGAGTAGAATTAGACCAATAGAATTTGTTAACTTACATCTGGTCAGTGGGTTTCCGGAGTCCATAGAATGGGTTCTCGAGGATAATGCCGCCGATGCCAGCTTGTTTTAGCAGTGGTTTCACCATCAGATTCCGCCGCCGCCAGAAAAACTAAAAACGGTTATCTCTTTCAAGACTGTTTGGCTAATTTATGATAGAAAATCGCTTGATGATGGGAGTATAGGGATCCTTTTTGTGACAGGCATGTCGTAAAATTGCAATATCTTGGACGTCAAAATGATGTAATTTATTATTTTCGATAAATTTATATAGAACTTCACAGTCTGTGTTATCTTGTCGAACAATAATAAGTAGACAGTTTGAGTAGTTTTACCGTTTTACCGAAATTATTAGGAAAGCTGGTTATAAGACACTAAAAACCCCGTTCATATCGATGCTAAATTCGCTGTCGCAGCAGGAATGTTACCAGCAACGTGTATGAATAGTTGAAAATTAGGGCTTAATCCAATTAGTTACTAATTTTCCTATTTTAGTACATATGCAAAATATTTACTGGATCCTTTTTGGATTTTGTCTTTAAAGTTAGATAATCAATTAACTTATTAACATTTACAATGAAGAGCATTCAACAATGTCACTGAACTTCTAGGATTTGGAGCGTCATAAATAAATACGTATTCGTGGACGAGAGCCAAGTGTCTGCCGCCGTGCGTAATTCATTCTTTAACTAGTTGTTTAGTATCGTTGGGTATGTGACGCAATACATTACATGTTGTTTACAAATAAATTATTGATAGGTATAATTTAAACACGACATTGAAAAGAGGTCAGAATGGAGTATTGTGTGTACTGTATTGTGCTAGATAACATAATTTAGATAATGAATACTTTTAGTATTACAAAAATTTTAGTCCCACAAAATGGCAAGTCGTGGGGTATTATCTTCTCTATAGGATATAACAGAAAAAAATATTAATTTATTAACTAAATGCTGTAATACAAGGAGTATCAATACCTTGTATTAGTGCATTTATTTATTTGGAGAAACGACAGCAGCTCTACTTCTATGGCTCGGACATGTCACTAGGATGAGAGAGGATCGGGCAGTAAAACGAGCGTATGTGGGACGCCCTAACGGACGACGTCCGGTCGGACGTCCCAGATACCGCTGGCGCGATGAAGTGGAGAAGGATCTGCATGAGCTCCAGCCGCCTGACTGGCTCGAGACTGTGCAGGAGATCTTAGAGCAATGGCGTTCTTTAGTATCGGAGGCTAAGATCCACTTTGGGTTGCTGCGCCAGCAAGGAGTAAGTAAGTGCATATATAAGCAAGTATAAGCAATCAATCACTGACAATGTGAGATTTTTTACTTAAACAAACTACATGTGTAATTGAGAACATGCTGATGTATTTAGAAGACCTTACTGGCTTACTTATCTTCTTAGAAGAGAGAGCTGGTGAAGAGTCCCTTTTCATAATGG
The DNA here is from genome assembly GCA_947369225.1 of Hofmannophila pseudospretella. Classification (NCBI taxonomy): domain Eukaryota; kingdom Metazoa; phylum Arthropoda; class Insecta; order Lepidoptera; family Oecophoridae; genus Hofmannophila; species Hofmannophila pseudospretella. The sequence goes on from OX376331.1 coordinate 5,859,276, forward strand.
ATGTTACTGCTTCTAAGCTTCAGGTAACATTCAGTAAATTGTAAGAAAAACAAGACACCAGGACTATAGGTGTAATGTTTGTCATTCAATGCCATCAAATCCGGGGTGGTCGCCAAATTTTGTGATGAATCGTCCCACTCGTCACACACTATCTAGTATATAAGTGAGCATAACAGTTTCATTTAAGTTTAGCTTTAGAATTAGCGACTATCCCGGAATCGAGGCCATTACCATCCATGAATCTACTTAGTGTAGGTAGTGTATTAATGCTCACATGGTCCCCAGTCCCAGCAAGGTGTAAACAAACTGGTTTGCAGTTCGGCTCAGGCCAGTGAATGGGTAGCAGTGCCTGGAAGTGGGCTTTTATTGCCACTTTAGGTACAATGCCAGGAAGGTACCGCTCTAGCGGTGTGCTGAAGTACCCTTCCAGGAGCCTGCAGTCAGTGAGATTCTGCTCCTGTGGGAGCAATAATGGAAAAGAGCTTCATTCAATGTAACATTTTATTGCTAGAAACTGATAAACTTGAATTAGGATTTTAAATTAGATTAAAAAATATGTTAAATATTTTGAAACACTAATTTATTACTTATCATATTTTTTTAAATAAAATCTTAAGTTAAATATAAAAAAATATGGGTGTGTATGAAATGTTGGCCAACTAACAGAGAATTTGTAGTGTCAATGTAATATTTTTGAATGGCAATAAACACTCACTATTATGTAATTTTTTTCATCTTCTTCTTTATTGTTATTATTTTTTAATTAATTTATTACGTGGTTACAGATTAAACTAAACAATGTGGCAGGCCTCGGGACAATTCAATTGTAATCAGACCCCTACGATACAGGGCTGCCTAGTACAGGGGTCACAAGTAAAGGCATTTGTAACAAGTTTAAAAATATAAAACAATTATACAAAATGCATGTATCTTTTTAAAAATGAAGGTACATTATAGTTTAATTTTGACAGTAAAATGTAAGAAAGGGATCATACTTACATCATAAATAATAATATAATAAATAGTTTATTTCAAGCAAAATAGGTATAATCCATACCCATAATAGTAAAAAGAGATAGCTATAGGTATATATGGGTTTATATTATAACAAATATCGATAAAAAATATGACTGATTGTAATAGATTAGATAATAGATATGAGAAGTTAATAATTATGTAACCATTATGACTAAATATGAGGGAAATTTACCAGCCCTGTCTCAAATAAAACATTAGAAATGATTGGAAGTTTGTCTCATCAAATAAATATGCTTTCAGGTACAACTGTCTTATAAATATAGTAGTGTTAATATGGCATTGTTTACATCCCAATAGGTATAATTATTTCCTGCAAATCATAGATTTCTGAAACAAATTGTTTTAAAATATCTCGAAAATTTAATATTGGTTTCATTACCTTAGTGATAGTGATTGGGTAATCTCTTTCAATCAGCTTGAAGCATTCGTCTCGATTGGACACCACTTTCCTGAACTCAAATAACCTAAAAACCACAACAATAAACGTATTTATCTAAACTAGATCTGGAGAGAGAAGACTAAAATTAAATTATGACTCTTATTGGAGAAAATGAGTGCTATAGGCGACTAACCTCCGTAAGTTTTCAGGTTTGCCCCAACCCTTGGTGAAGAATTTGGTTAGAAGAATACTCCGGTACATAGCATCCAACTTGCTTGCAGACATTTTTCGTAAAATGGGCGTAAGCGGAACACTGAATCAGTTATATTATTATACTAATTTGGTTTTTGTGCTCTATACATAACTCTTCAAAACATTTTGGCCGAAAAATCATAAGATGTCAACAAAATATTTTTTAGCGCGGTCAGCTGTTTATTCACCACCACACGTCAATTTAGAGTTGCTAGGACTGAAGCGTTTTACAAAATTATGGGTCATTATGGCAAATTGCATTTATATGATAAATCAATTGTACAATTTTTTCGAAAATCTCAACTTCTAAAACACAGATTGGAAATGGAATGGATATTTGTAAGTATCTATGTACCTATTTCTTTATGGAAACAGCATTGACAATAATGGGATGGTATTTTGTTATGAATCTGGCAGCCCCAATACAAAACAATTTTTTTCTGCGGATCGGTGGTGGCTCTAGCGGTGAATAACAAGTGTCATATCCCATACATAATCGATTAGTTCTATATTTCACCATCTGCAAGACTAATGTTTGTATTGTTACCTAAACTTTTTGATTGACTGGCAGGTAGGTAAAGTGCGGCGCAGTAGTTCAAGGTTCGATTTCCGTATCAGGAACTCGAATATGGAAATCCCAGGCTTGATTATATACTAGAATTACAATTTATTTACCTTTACTGATTATATTTCGAAAATTCAAAAATGTACAAAACAAACAAATATACAAAAAAGGCGGAACTATGTTATGCGATATCATGGGCCGTTGTGCGCTTAAATCGCAAACAGGTGGTTGCGAATTACTCATAATTGAAACATGCGCTGCCTTATCTAATTTTGGAGCGAGAGAAAAAAAATCGCAGCCAAATACGGTCAACTCTCCTCTTGGTGACAACTTCCAACCGATCCAATTAATATGCAGATTTTTGTGTGGGATGGTATCTATTGTAATAAAACGATAACTTATTACTTTTAAACATCTATGAGGAAAACAAGAATAAATAAACGAATATTTTAAGAATATTTTGTTCGATAGGATTTGTAAAAACCAGTCAACAACCAGGTCTAAAGCCATAACGTGTTCCTTTCATCGAAACTTTGATGTTGTTCTGAGAATTCCGATGTTTGGATAAACATCGTAAGGAACTATAAGATTAGGTTTTTCCGAACGTTATATCATGGTTTTCATTTATTTGCCTTAAATTGTAGATAAAATAAAGGTGAAGGATTGTTCCTGTTCAATTTTACCCATCCACATTGATTATATAATACCTACGAGTAAGTAGGTACCTACTTGCTTACTTGCTTATCGTATGGTTAGTGGCCAACCTATTTGTCAGAGTTGTTCAGGCCGCCCGTAGGCCTCTGACATGGCTTAACGACTGCTGTCGAACGACAACAACCGCGGGACCGACTGCTTAACGTGCTTTCCGAGGCACGGAGGAGCTCAGATGAAATATGCCACTAGCGGTCACCCATCTAGGTAGCGACCGCGCCAACGTCGCTTAACCTGCACGATCACTTTCGGACCGTGCTCGCAACTAGACTACGAGCTCCTACTAAGTAGTATTTATTTACGTACCTACTCGTATATAGTGATTCAGTTATAGTATATTGAAAATTGAAAAAAATTATTCATTTACAAATTATTAATTAACATTTAACATTAAACTATAACCTCCACACTAGGCGTTGCCTGTGTCGTGGAGATTACATACACAAACTAACCACTTTACATTGTTATGTATCAATTTAACATTACATTCCAGAATTAAAAGAAAAACTACAACTTAAATTTAAAAGATCATATGTATATGTATTATTTAAAAGATTATTAATTATTAAGACTATTATAAATTTATAAAATATATTAATATATACATTTATATAACTAGGTATATTTAATATATATTTATAATATTAAAGCTAATTATGTACATATATGCAATATATAGTGATTCAGTTTACAAACCAGTGTTCATCAACTCAATCTTGCCGTGCATTCTTAGATCTAAAAGTTTATTCTTTTGATTGGCCCAATTATTCATTTATCATTCTTCATTGGCTGGAACTTTTCAAACTTTTGTTCGACAATCAATTCTTGACAATCAAGATGCTAGATTTAGAGGAAAGGGACCATACAACATCTCTAATCTGTAGACTAACAGACACAGTTGGTACTCGTATATGCACTCTCTTTAGACGCAAGCATATTTGCAAGCCCAGCGTATAAATACGCTGGGCTTGCAAATATTTCGCGATCTAAAAACTAAGCTTACGTAATCAAATGTGGGTTGAAGATGAATGAGTCATCAGATATCTGCGAAATGTTACTGAAAATAAATAAATAGTTCCGATTGCCAAAATATGATGCTAAATGCTGGCATTTACTAGATAAATGGGTCTGTTTATTAAATGGAATCATCTCCAATCAACTTTAATACCGGTTTCCTTTTCTGGAAACTATACCTATTGTTTAGCTTTATTAATCAAAAATTGCTAATGGACGCTAATAAACGTAATAATCAATCATTCGTCATAGTTTGTTCTAGGAATAGATTCACGCTGAAGTGCGAAAATTCACTTTTACACATTGTACATTTAATAAATTGTTAAAATAACGTTTGCCCTAAGCTTGTGTGGAAGCGTGAATCTCAATAACCCGTACTCAAATATCCAGAAAAGAATTATTAAAACACAATCACAAAAAAATTTGGGGGCATCGATTACTGAAATCGGAAAATAGTGCAAGAAAAATGTCAACGCCGAGTCGAGTGTAGTAATCTTATAGGTTTGTCGACTATACAGTCGATCACTAGCTAAAGTGTACCAACCATCTGTCAAAAACTTTCGATTAAATCTCAACGTTATGTCCGCGTAGTATGGTTCATTTCAGTTCCACAAATTTTGACGTTTTTGCTAGGTTGATCTGTTGTCGACTGTACATCACAATTGTGATTGTCCATATTACCATTAAACAACAGGTTACTTATCTCTTACCGGCGAAAGATCTGCGAAGTCCGGTTCAAGTTACATTAAATAGTAAAATGACGTCATTTTTGTATCTGTGTCCAAATAAGGTGGGAAAGTTAAAACCCCAGTAACTAGGAACCATATATTATTATCCCATAGAAATCGGATTAGTAGCGCCTGAATTTCAAAATGTTTGTATTATCCTTTGAGTAGGATAGTACCTTTTTACGAGTACTTCTCATACACAGAGCGTGCCGGTATGGGAAGTGAGAGCGTGCGAAGTGCGTAATTATTATGCATTTTTCCAAAAGACGTACAACAGTTCCACATATCTCTGGAGTGAGCCTATTATACTTTATCACAAATCACAATAGACTTTATCACCTGTGTACTACGCAGCAACTCCAAGCTGTCATACCGGAACTGTCAAAGTCACCGCGCCCCGCATCTCCCACCCATTCGGTGCACACAGTCTTTCAATTAGCTTTTAGCTTTATCCGACAATAATTATTCTCGGGTAAAGTGAACGTTTTGGAACCAGGTATATGCCTAGTTTTACAAAAGAGTAAGAGCTATCTGTCACTTTGACAGGAGTAAAAATTAACTCTGATTTCTCTAGGGTAAAAACATCTGACAGTTGAAATATTACTCGATTGCCCGGTTCCATAACACAACTTGAACTGTCAAATGAAAAATTCACGTTGTGTTTCGGAACCGGGTAGAGTAATTATTATCGGGTAAATAAACATTATGGAACGCAACCCTATAACGTTCCATAACGACCTACATCAGAAAATAACGACTTAAAATTGGAAATTAAGTAAATATTGGCAATGGATTACATTTGAAACATTTTTTCCTGAGGAAGGGGGGCAGGGAGTGACTAATTGGAGTTGCCGGTAGTAGTAACTTATGCATACTGTTTAAAAGCGTAGGCGCGTTTTATAGTATAAGGACAGAGAACATGCTCAGAGGCTTGTTTTCCTCGTCGTACACAGACGGACGAACAGACGTAAGTGTTGCGAACTTAATTTTAATTTATAATTAAATATAGTGGTGCATTGGAAGTGCTACGATAGAAAAGGTAGTGAAGTGATTTTATGAAGGGTTTTTCAATTAGTTTTGTGTTAAATTGTGTTTTTTTTTGTGGTGTATTCAAACTAATATAAAAATGGGATATAAAATGATCAAAAACTAGAAAAGTAGGTCATTTTGGATATATACTTAGGAAAATATTTTTTTCTGTTTCAATCTCATCGTCAGTCAATATTGTTCAATTGTACAATGAGTATAAAAATTAAATCATTAAAATATTAAATAATCGTCAGTCGCGCGAAGCTTCCTTAAAGTTAAGTCTTCATTGAAATAGATTCTATCCCTTTGTAAGCTATACAAATATCACGAGATTTAAGCAAGCCTTAACATTAAGAACGTTACGTGCAACTCACGGTTAGCGAATTTACCAAATTAGAACGATTTTGAATTTCCATGCAAGATTATCGGTCAAATATTATTTATACAATAACGAGTTGGAAGCAACTCCCATTGCTACAGTCTGTCCTCTTTTGCCGGCTAGCAGGGTTCTAGGACACAGAAACAGTAACACAGAAAATAGGTAGTAGGAAATAAAAGTGAACGGGAGACGTCCGTTCGAGACAAAATACAGAAAAAAAATAAAAATACAAATAAAACAATGAAATTAATGGAATAATGAAATTTAGAAATGGAATGGGAACATGATTTTGAATTTAAGAGAAGAAATGAAGATGCCAATACGAAATGAGATGAGATAAACGCTAACGATGAGGTTGAAGTTGATGGCAAGGAGGTTGATATGGACGATGAAGTCGACATCGTTACACCATTAGTGAAATATAACAGTAGTAAAATATTATTTTAAAAAAGAGCTCGGCCATCCGCTCACCCGTCTTCCTGAAACATATTGTGCTAAAATAATACGATAAAAATTACAGACTACTAAAAGAACACCAATGATTTACATCTGGATTACCTATCTACGTATAATCCATAGATGGGTAATAATAAAAATATAAATATGCATAAAAACCAATACGGCCTTCGTATTTTAATTATTGCGAATTCATTCGATTTTTGTTTTATTAGTAATATTTATCCTATTAATTAAATGATAACGAAGTAACTAGTAACAAAAAATACTTACAAGTTAGCTCGTAAGTATTTATACATCAATGTATTCACGCACTAAATCTAAAATAAACTGTAGGTAGGTACATACTGTTCGACAACCAGGAAGATAACTAGAGTGGGCCATGTTGAGGATTTTTTACTTACTAAGGTAAATATACCAGGATGTGAACAAATTTTTTCAAGATCTCCGAATATCCGTACCCGTATACCGTACCACTGAGTGGCACTTTATTAAATCCCGGTCGGGGTTTAGCAAACGATGACTTACATACTTAACTTACCTACGAATACCTAAAAATAAATTAGTCTATGTTATGTTTACATTGTAGAGTTTACCTTGAACAAGGTCAAACATATATCTGATGAATACTCAACTCTGTTTTGTATAGGTCGTACATGAACAAAGTTTAACCGCTAGACGTAGTAAAGTTGCCATTTAAATATAAATTTTAGAATTATTGGTTACGGTTCAGTTGCTGTATACCTATTTATATCTAAAAACATTGTTAACTTAATTAACATTGTCAATATGAATGAGGTAATGAAATGCAACCAATGAAGTCTGATCAGAGAGACACAATACATATAGTTAATACCTACCTTCAAGCTTCCCGCCCTTCTTCTATCTTCCTTTCCGCGAACGCACCCCTAGCGTAGCAGTTCCAGCAGTTATTTTAGTAGTCTGTAATTTTTTATCGTATTATTTTAGCATAAATGTTTCCGGAAGACGGGTGAGTGGATGGGCAAGCTTTTTTATTTAATAATATTTCACTACTTGGGGGTGACCCTTCAATATATTCAAAAAATTAAATTTAGACCCGAAAACCATTAACTTACCCACTAAAAACTCTTCGAAGACCGACCTCATGCAATTCAATTCGAAGGGCTTCGAGATAGAGTTGGAGAGTGATGCTAATTGATGCTCCCCTAGCCCCCGTAGCACTTTAAGACATCTGTTAATGTTTCAATTGACGTGTTTCAGATGGGCGAGAAATTACTGTGCATAGCACCATTGGTGCTCCTCGCCTTGCTGCAAGTTGGTGTTGATGGTAAGTAGACTTTTAATGATTGATAGGTATCTGACGATGAGCTGCTAGCATGCTCAAGTATCGTGCAAGTCATTAGTTAAGGTATATTAGCAATCGTTTATTTTTTTAGAAAACGACTTAAACCAGGTCTGAACCAGGATGGGTGACGGCTATTGGCATATTTTTGTAGACCCTCCGTGCCTTGTTCGGAGAGCATGTTAAACTGTCGGTCCCGCCTGCAGTCGTGTCGGTTATGTCGAGGCCTAACTTACTGGTGTGAACAACTCTAGCAAAATGTATGTTGTCTCTGAATATGAACCCATGATATATTGAATGTTAGTATTGGGCCATGTTCCATCTATGTATGTATGACGTCATATCACCCAATTACCCATTGCACCTTTTTATCAATATAACAAACAAAACAATCGACTGCCAAGGCTGCGTAAACGTTATTAATGTTATTATTAATCGCTGATGGTGACCATATAAGGTGGTCAGATTTGGTGGGCGTGGTGCGGTAGGCTTTGCTCAGATATACATATATTACAATGGCATTATGTCATAACTAGTATTTTTCACATAGGAAGGCACGTCGAACTTTTATAAAAACCTTATTAAAATACAGATTCTCACCGATGAATGTCGGAAGTCCTCTTCAGTGTACTCTCTGTGTCTCAGCCAATACTAGTCGGAAGATTTCCAACTTTCATCAGTGAGAATTATATTGAGGTTTTTATAAAAAATCAACGTGCGTTTCTATGTGAAAAAGATTATAGTTAACAAAGTTTTTCGTAAGGGGTTTTTCGTAAAAATTGGAATGGGCCGATGAAATACTCTTTGTGGTGAAAAGGATTTTAGCTAACGCCTTTAGCACACTGCATCGAAATCGGGCCGAATCGAAAACCGAAAAATAAACTATGGTTCGGTCCGATTCCATTTCAAAATCGCTACGTAAAAAAATAGTTGCTTAGTTGTCACACTGTCGACCCCAGGCAGGGGAGTTGCGTTACTCTCTCTCTCTCTCTCTCAATAAACGTCACGAGACAATTTTACGCAGATTGTCGGAGGAAGTATGAACGAATACCCATTAAGACAGGGCCATGATGTCCCGGGTGACGGTAAAGTTATAAAATTCAACAAATAGCTAGGTACTCAAAACTGTCAAAACAAACCTTTAACTGGAATTTTATTTATTATTGAACAAAGAAGGGATACTAAAATAACACTAACCTTTAACCTGCAATGTATCTTGGGAAGTCCCTATAACGACGCTCGTACTTAGGTAGCTACAACTATTAGATGTAAAATATGAGTGAAGATTTCTAGGCAACATGATAACTTAATGGTTTATTTCACAACAACACAAAGTAGAGTTAAAATAGACAGAAGTTGGAGTGAAAGGGAAAGTCTTATTCAGCTTAATGAGATCAGCAGGATGAAAGAGAATAGCGGAATATTGACTGTATGCAATGGGTTGTTTCGACGAAGAGATCACTAAACAGAACGAAATCCACAATGTGTTGTGTCAGAATCAGAAAACTCTAGGGGCCTTGCTTATGCAAGGCTCTTAAAAGTCTTCAACCGTTAAATAAACTGTCATATTATTCTTTCTGTGGCTATATTTGCACATGCGATCTATCCAGTATACCAGTAGATTTAATCATCACAATCGCAGATATATTTGAAGGTCTATGCTGCCAATTGTCCACGCGGAATCGACCCACACCCCCACATTACCATATGATAGGTAGATATAATAAAGAAGTGGACCGCGGTTTAACATATAACAATTACGCATTATTATGTTCGTCGTAGGCTCTGACGGATGGATCCCACAAGGACATAAGTACAAGCGTGGGTGGACCCGTGTTTACTTTACTTTTATAGACTGTTGCCAAGGTTTTTTTAAGGCATTCGGACGCTATGTAAATGAAGATGAGATGATTATGTATTTAGATTAGGTTTAATATGGTTCGATTGGTTTATTGTTTTATTTTCGATAGGCTTTAGTTTCGAAATTAGCTGTATCCGTATTCAACCAAATTATCTTTTTGTTTTGAATCGTAGACGACGGTTGGGAGTTGTTATATTATATATAATGTTGGAAACATTTCTTTATAATTTTTTTAATAAAAGCCCAAGATAACATAAGGTCCGTTCAATTATGTATCTATTCTTTAATTTCAGGAGAGGTTGCAATAAAAAACTACCAGTATAATGTAGTTTGATTTCTGCAATAGGCGTAACGAAACACAGTTTTTACTGCAACCTCTCCAGAAATTGAAGAATAGGTACATAATTGTGTGGTAATTCTACAGCCTGATTTTAAAGAGTAGAATTTAAATAATTGAAATTTTCCATACATCGGTGTCTTAATTTGCAATGACATTTTCATACGATTTCAGTATAAGTTACCACTATTTTCAATGATCCTCTCAACAGCTCAACGCTACTACAACTATAACCCACGAAGCTACTATGGCCGAAACCTCTACGAGCATGGGCGCTCCATCTCGGACAACCTCGTGACCTGCGGGTCTCACACCTGTGGAGTTGGGGCCCACTGCATCCAGGGCAGTGTCAGGCCTGTCTGTGCATGCTTGGCCGGACATTCTGGAGACCCCCTGTCCCAGTGCATCAGGATTGAGTGTCTAGGTGAGTGGTTGCACTTCAGTATCCATGAGGTTTGCGGATCCTGCTACGGAATACGGAATAGGGGCTCTCTGTGTCGAGGCAATATTAAAATCCACTCACGTCTATTGAGTTAAGTGGACCTAACCTCTCTCTATCTCTTTGTCAAACTTATTGCTTTTCATTAGGTACTTATGACTTATCCTCTTTCCACATTTCTCCTTTGTTTCGATACTTCATTCTAGGTATTAACCTCCTATTTATTTATCGGTCAATTCGGTAGTTTCCAAGTAACTAACATTAAAATAATTTCTTAAAAATTAAGAAATAGACATAAATTTATTGTCAAATGTGAAAACAGAATTAAAATTCGTTGAAAAATAAAATAGCTAGATGCAATCAAAAACCAGACAATAGAAAGAAACGGCAATAGAGCATTATGACGTCACTGTGCAGTAGCGCCATACAAGCAGGTCCTGGTTACATATAAAGAACTGATTTACTAAAAAGGGACAGAGCATCTCTCCAGTACTAATTTTAACCAAATGTTACTGCTGCGATATCGAAAATAGAATTTTAAATCCTTCTTCAGGATGTCCAAGGAAGTTGATTGATTGATTAAAGTTGATGGAATATTTTTTTTAAACTCAATTGTTTACAGACAACAGCGAGTGCCGCGGTCACCAGAGCTGCGTTAACCAACATTGCATCAACCCTTGCGAAGGCACTTGCGGTATCAACGCCAATTGTGACGTAAGTAGTGCAGGATCTTGCTATGATTATAGTTTAGTTTGGACTAGATCATCATAGCAATATTGTTTCAGGTCCGTAATCACATTTCCGTGTGCACGTGCCCCGCTGGATACACCGGCAATCCTTTCCAGTCATGCAGAGTTGCTGATCCAGGTAAATGTTCTTTCTTTATCTTCTTATATCTTTGTATCACTTTATTCATTACAACTATTTATGCGTATCTATTCTTGCAGAGCAAGCCTGCCACCCATCTCCTTGTGGCGCGAACACCAAGTGCCACGTAGCCAATACTCTGGCTATTTGCACTTGTTTGCCTGGGTTCAGAGTAAGTTAATCTTCTAAAATGAGCTTTATATCATTAACGTTAAAAGAACATTAATTAGTTGTGGATAAGGAAATCCGAATTTAATTATAGGTAAATATTTTGATAAAGATCTAATGAGACTATGTGAAACATAGTCATAAGTATTTGCTAAATTACCATTCTCCCTCAAGACTACTCAAGACTATTTTATTCAAATTAAAAATAAATATAGGTTGTAAGTAGGTACAAGTTGTAACGTAAATGTATGGTCCTCTATATTTGGCTATATCAGCATACGAAATTTTCTTAACATAACAATTATAACAATAGTAATTTAAGTAATCTTTTAGGAACTAAATAAATAAAATTTTAAACACAGTTAAATTCTACATTGAAGTATAATGTACTACGCAATGGAATCCTTTTATATTTTCTTCATCGATAATATATCAATGCTCTCGTTATTTGTGTATTCGGTCGTTCGTTTTCTCTTAATAAGGAGATATTTTGGTCCTTAGTCCACCAATCTGCTCATACCATAGGGAAGCTCATGCAATTATTCTTTATCCAGGGTAGTCCACTAACTGGCTGCCGTCATGAGTGCGAATCTGATGGCGAATGCAGCACGCAGCAGTCCTGCCGAGACTTCAAGTGCGTGAGCCCCTGCGGGGATTGCGGTGTCAATGCGGACTGCGAGACCGTTGCTGCTCATCGCGCCGTATGCAAGTGCCCCAGAGTAAGTCACTTAATTAAGTGTACAATTGACCGCAAATGCGGCTCGCAGCAGTCGTGCCGAGACTTCTAGTGTGTGAGCCCCTGCGGAGACCGTAGTATCAATGCGAGACTGTCCTACATATGGTACCAGTATTCCAGAAACAGTTATTTACTTCCCTCTTTTTTCTTTCTTCTCCGATCGCAACTGCGGTCGCAGCAGTCGTACCTCAACTAATAATCCTGCAACCATTGCGGCATTTGTAAACAAAGAGTCTGTAATTTTAGTTTTTAGTAGAGCCTTTGACACTTTATAGTCTACTTTACTTCACTTACTTTAGTTCACTATATGTATAGTCTTCTTAAAGAAACTAGGGGATATTTCAACGTCAGACATTAAACCCATCCAATTTCACCTTCAGGGCTACCACGGCGACCCCTACCGTATCTGCAGTGCGGAATGCACATCCGACAGCGAATGCCCCAGCTACAAGCCCGCGTGCGTGTACAACGCTTGCATCAACCCGTGCACAAACGTATGCGGTGTCAACGCAGACTGCAACCTCCGAGGACTAACCCCTATCTGTTCGTGCCCTAAGGATAGGACTGGCGATCCGTTCACTTACTGCAGGCCTTTTGAAGCTCGTAAGTGATCATGCTAAAAGACAGATCCACATACTTGACTAAATTGTATTACCGGCACATGAGGCATTCCATCTAAGTTCTTAAGGTTAGCAGCGCATCGAAAACTCTGTATGTAATAAGTAAATAACATTGTAGTGAGATGACATGGCGATGGTGATCACTTACCATCAGGTAGCCCGTTTGCTCTACAACAAGGAATTAAATAAGTACGCCTGTTTTGTACTTCAACGTGCATTCGATTGCTTGCTCTACCAAATGCTTATCTTTCTAATCCTCCTCGTAAAAAGAATCGTCAATGTAAATGTGTTTCGAAATAATTGATTTCAATAATTGATATTCAAAACATTCGAATAATTGAAGATAGTCTTTCAAATTCTAATTCTAATGACAGGTATGCCTCAGGGCGATATACTAGGTACATCTCCTATTGACAATGTTTTTCTTACAGGTGATCTTTGTGAGCCGAACCCTTGCGGAACCAACGCCAAGTGCATACCTGGACACGACCGCACTGGAGCTGAACGGCCTGTCTGTAACTGCCCTACTGGATACATCGGCAACGCTCTAGTGGCTTGTGATAGGGTGAGTTAGAACACGTTTGTACAGTGTAACGGATTTCGTAGCTACTTTACAATACAGAAAACTTTGGCAAGTGGGTGGGGTTACAAGTGTCAAGTGACAAGTGACAATTGACTGTGACATGTGACAAGTGACAGGTGACAAGTGAAGGTGACAAGTGACAGGTGACAGGCGACATGTGATAAGTGATAAATGACGTTATAATCATGTCAAGAGATAACAGATTGACAGTGTTTTTATATAGCTTCTAAGCGAGATTTTGAAGCATGAAGACTGCCTGTTTGTTTTTTGACTTAGATAGTCCAAAAACAAACAGGCAGCCTTCGTGCTAACACGTTTGTTTCATTAGATTTAAAATTATATTAGGTACGGTATCTAAAATCACATTTTCTCAGGGCGAGTGCGAGCTTGACTCCCAATGCGCTGACCACCTGGCGTGCGTCGGCTACCAGTGCGTGGACCCTTGCCTCGGCGACACTCAGTGCGGCTCTGGCGCGGTCTGCATGGGCCGGCGGCACATTGCCGTGTGCACTTGTCCCAACGGTAATATTCCTTCAGTCTTTTTCTTTTTGTCATACTAGACGATAGAGACGAAGTGACAAGAAAGCCAAGCCTTGAATACAGTAGGTAAAACCCATACCTCGTTTTTCGAGAGTCTAGAGCAAATCTTGTATATACAGCACTGTGATCAACCTTCTGAAGCCATTTTTTTTTCTATTAAGTCTTTTACGTCATGTGGATTGGGCCCTACTATACCATTCGGCAATTGTTTCTTATTTTGCTTTACTTTGAGAACGTTCAGTTCGGCTCTAGTATGACCTTATCAAAGTCATACATGTAATGCAGTGCAAATTTTGTGAGACCCAGAATAGAAACCGCACATATTTCTTCATACGTAACTAGATACATACATTTTCTATTTATTTGTTTATCTTGTTGATCTTCCCTTCATCCTGTTAATTAAACCATAATGACATTAACATTCCATCCTCGTCACCACTGTTGGTCAGGGGGTGAGTGTGGAAAGAAACTACACTACACGTAGCTTGACCAACGCCGTGTACCTATTAGACTGCTCACTCTAATAACACGTCATTCAATGTTAACAGGTCGCAACGGAGACGCTCTCGTGAACTGTTATGAATCAGCATCCGTTGCTGCCCGCTACCGGTACAAGAGACACCACAACGGCACTGCCGAGAATGAAGAACCTCAAGCAGCGGCTGTTGAGGAAACTGTGCTACCAGTGGCTCCAGCGAATGAAGCTGTGAAAAGCGAAGAAAAGGTTCAGAGCTCCGAGACTAGCGAGAAGAAGGAATGAAATGTGTAGTCGATAAGATGAAGTTGTGATGATGTAGAGACTACAAAACTCTCTTTTATTCTCTGATCTTAAAGAAAAGAATGTTTTTGTAAGTTTTGTAGATAGATGACTTGGCCTGGACTTTTTTAACTTTCTAGGTTGAAAGTTCAGGCTAATTTAATGGAGGATAATGACAATGTATAATATGTAGGTACTAATGTACCATTATGCTTGATATATTAAAATATTAACGCGATGAATAAAATGTCTGTGTACGACAAATTGTCGATGAATTATTATCTAACGATCGCAAACAGCGACTAGCAATGCGTACCTTGTTCAAATATTGTACAAAATAAAAATATTTTATGTTTACCTACCCACTAATTCTTGAATAAAAAATGTTAAAATGCCAGTACTTTTTGTTCTGGTTTTGTAATGAAAAATATAAAAATTACTGATATTTTAATTTATTTCATTAAAATCCTCTTATCATCCCACTAGTTTAGACTTCTAGGAAGTTGGGAGTATCCTAGGGTGAAAAGGCTTTGCAGTAAAAACAATACATCCATCGATGTATTCAGTATTCCTATAAATTGATAAATAGCGTCGTTGGGGCTGTGGCTAGGACGCCGACGAAGCCGAACTCCCATGCGGGTTTGAAATTTTGCAATGTCATGTCATTGGTACATGTACCAATGAGATTTTCGTTTTTTTTTTCAAAGATTTAGTACGTACATTTACAGACTGCTCTAACGGTGATGGAAAACACTGAAAAAACCTGCATATCTGAGGAAAAAAGTTCCCGTAGGTGTGTGAATCATCACTGGGCCCGCTCGGTGGATCTTGGCCTGTGCACGAAGAGCCCTGTACTCCAACAGAGGTTACGTTAATAGGCTGATGAGGAATATAGATAATAAAAGTTCTTTGCTACTATAAAACATTTATAACTATTATAAACACTAATACTGAAAGAATATTTTTACGTACGACACAGTATGTAGGTACAGGCGCACCACTTCTGGGGTTATGGGGTGTCATTCGCTATTTTTTTCTAGTATTTCATGCACCAATTGATTATTTCCAGAAACCTAAACTTTTGACAAAATACAATATACGCTACTTCTATTGGCTGCATATGTGGCGTCAGCGCTACGCTATGGCATAATATTTTGGGGAAATGCCACAGGAAAAGAGCAAGTACATATCGCCCAAAAAAATGCATTAGAGCAATCTGCACTTTGCGTCGAACTGATAGCTGTCAACCGTACTTTAAACAGCTTAAGATACTAACGGTACCATCACTTTACATCTACGAGACATACTCTGTCTACACGAGACAGCTTTTTTCGTTCGTTCCAGTCCCCAGTATTTTGAACAGGTCAAGCGAGCACACCATTCTAATCAGCTATATGTAGTTCCTTGCAAGACTGCTCTACTTCATAAAAGCATATTTGTTATGGCTCCAACAATTTATAATAAAATTCCGGCACATGTACGTAACTGCAACGATCTCAATGGTTTTAAAAAAATACTATTTAATTTCTTGATTGATAAATCATATTATAATATTAAAGATTTTCTGAATGAAAAACTACAGTAGGTAATGATAAGTCTTTCTTAATGCATTATACCCGTGTGTAGGCACTTTGATCTCTGTTTGTACTTTACCAAATACTTATATTATTTGTCTTATTTGTTTGTTGTTTCTCATTTGATCTATATAGGATGTTATGTTTTTATTTTGAATTAACTGTGTTTATAATTTTATTTATTTAGTTACTTAAATTACTATTGTTATAATTGTTATCCTAATCCCCATCGCTGGTAACAAACGACGTAAAAATCGACCGTGTCCCCAATTAAAAAACAGAACGGGCGGCGTTCGCATTCCAGCATCTACAATCATTAAGTGCCAGGTTGTACAATAAAATAAACGAACACCTTGATATCTATCCACTAAATAAAAATAATTGTAAAGCAAAACTTAATAGATGGCTACTCTCTTTAGATTACGACAAAACTGAGGCTCTAATCATATAACATAAAATTTTACACACTAAACTCATTACGTTCTTCAGATTATTAACACTTAACTTCCCACACTCACACACCCACTCACCCTACACTACATATGCACACTTACATCATTACACACTCCAAAACAACCTAACACACCCCCACCCATACTCACTCTTACCATTATCTTTACTAAATTCCTTTATGATTAAATTTTCCAAATTCCTTTTAGGATAATTTGTAATTTGCTTGCACTGAAAGTGCGACGGAATCCCGATTTACAAGATACAGGTTTTCGACCTAGTTTGTAAGTCGGAGGTCCTTTTTTTGTGTGCCCTGTAATAAGTAAATAAACTTTTTCATTTTTTCATTTTCATGTTATGTTAAGAAAATTTCGTATGCTGATATAGCCAAATATAGAGGATCATACATTTATGTTACAACTTGTACCTACTTACAACCTATATTTATGAATGAATATAAAATTTGAATTTGAATTGGTAATTTGAATTGGCACTCGATACGATTGATACGATATGATACAATTGTCGATCAAGGTCAAGTGAAAGTCACAACTAAGTTTTATTAATTACAAAATAATTTTAGGTGTTTAGGAAATAATAAAGATATCAGCGTGTTTATCTTAAGATATCTTAAGATAAACACGCTGATATCTTTGGGCTATCGTATTATATTTATTTTATTTTCTTCTTTAATGTTGTGATATTATTTTGTAAATTAAAAATTTAAATCATTGAGCCTCACTCTTCTTTCATCGTGTGAACAATTTTTGCTTAGTGAAAGTGCGAGTGATCCCCTACATTTAAACAACAGAAATGAAATATTATATATTTGGTACCTCTGTGATTTAAACGCTGGTGCCAGTACTAATGATTATGTGCAAGCTACTGCACATCGTGTGAACGGGTTTTAGTTAAATATCGCGAAACGAAATGTCACCCAATCACAGTGAGCATAACTTTAGGTTTGGCCTGTGAGTTTAGCGGACAACTAGAATCGACGCTACAGTTTGCTTTGAATCTCAGGTATAACGAAACGTATCGTATTATTAAGATGTCATTTATTTTTTCTCTAGTGGAGTGAATCGAACAAAACGTAATTTTGACATTTGGTTTCGATGGGTTGATACGTTCTGTCGTTCGATTATCGAATGATGAGAGAAATTGTATTTTTTAAGATAATTTCACGTTGAAATTGTAAATATTTTTACTCGAAACGATGTCCGACATCAATATGGAAAAGTTCGCAGTGCCAGACTTCGTCCCCGAGCGTTACGTGAAGGAATTAGCCAGGTCCTGCGTCGGGGGGGAGGAGCTCAACCAGCAGAAGGATAAGATTCAAAACTTGTCCGAAGAAACCGCAAGTGCCCTCAAGAAGAATGTCTACGAGAACTACATGCAGTTTATTGAAACGGCGACGGAGATATCCCACCTAGAAGCGGAGATGTACAAGCTGTCACACTTGCTAAGTGATCAGCGTACTGTCCTCACCACGCTCTCCCACGCCTCAGCTCTTGGCAACGAGAACGCCATATCCCGAGAGTCGCTCGACAACCACGACGTGGAAGCTGAACGAGCCGAGGAGCAGCGAAAGAACAAGCTCAATCTCATCTCAGAAAAAGTTGAAAACTGCATGAATCTTTTGGATGTTCCTGATCGAACTTTGCTGCACGAAGGTGATCTACTAGAGATAGATGCAGAAGAAAACACTGCCTTACAGAGAATGCATGTATATCTATTCAACGACTGCCTTATGTTGACCTCATGGATATCTAATCGGAGAGGTCCTATGAGATATAAGTTTCTGGTCAGTTATCCCATCAGTACATTGGCTGTGGTGAATGTGCGAGATTTAGGAACCGTCAAACAAGCTTTCAAAGTGCTAGCCTTTCCAGACACGAGAGTATTTCAGTGTAATAGTATAGCAATAAAGAAAGACTGGCTGGACAAGTTTGATGTGGCAAAAAAGATACATATTGAAAAAGAGAATTCTAAGCAAAAGAAAAAGGATAGTCAAGATAAGCCGAAGTTGGAGTCAATGGAGTCTCCTAGTCTTTCAGTTGAAGAGCTACCATCACCACAGATACCACCACTGCCGGAGTGGTTAGTAGATGTGACAGAAGAATTAGATGTATTGATTGTTGAGAGACATTTTCAAAAGACTTATGAGCTCATGGTGTCAGCACAGAAAGCTTTAAATACAGAGGAGTTTAAAAATCATCCTCAGCAGAGTGATATTTTAAAAAGAATTGAACTAAAACAGAAAGTTATGATTGAGATTTTGTTAAAAGAACTCGATGTTTCACACAACTGGAGTCCAAGAGGTGGTCTGCAATCATCAAGGCACCCGGTCCTCATACTCAATAAGTTCAACATGACCAGTCAGGCATGTGAACTGTTTCTAGCCATCTGTAGTCACACTGTCAAGGTCCATGTCAAAGGAGTCCAGCTAGAAGGCACCATAAACACATATGTGAAACAGGTTGGAGAGGTGTTTTTCTGCTCATTGAGTGATGCCTTAACAGAATTCACTGCTCTGTTTCCTAAGAATAAAATTAGTGCTTTTGTAGTGTGGGCCAGCATGCAACTGAGGATGTTAATGAGTCAGCTAATAAAGCAAGTCTTCACCCCACAGTGCCCTTTGGATTCAGTCCTAGAGTGTGTGCAAAGTCTGCGTGATCAATGTACTCTCTTCTGTGAATTTGGTTTAGACCTAAGATTCCAAATGAATAGCTGTTTACGCTCACCAATAATAAAAGCATTGAGGGAGTATAAAGAAAAGGTTATCGACTCAATGAAAACAAAAATAAACGAGGACAAGTGGACCCCTATTGCCATGCACACTAAAGCAGGAGTCAGTAAATTTTTAGCACAGATGGAAAATTTGGGCCTTATCTTAGCTAAGTACATAATAAATGAAACGTGGGTGGACTTATCTAGTAGTACAATATGGTTTGCACAATCTGTGCTCACTGTACAGAAAATGGGACTGGAACTTGTTACGAAAGACATGATGGATGTTTTGGACGAATGTATTTATGCTATTTTCAACTCTCGCCTTATGCTCTCTATAGGGAACGACTCTACTTATGCACAGAAGAATTACAGATTTCTTTTGGATACAGTAATGCCTCTAATGCTCAGATGTTATAGAGAGGAAGTAGGTTACGACAACGAGAAGCTAGTGAATCTAGCGAAGAAGTTTGGTGTCAACGTAGCACCATTGAAGTCCAACATCACAAAGTATACAAGTAACGAATATTTATGAAAATAGTCATTTGTGGAATAACAAGTGTATGATGGTGTATGAAATAACAAGTGTATGATGGTGTATGAAATTATTTTGATTATGCTGAAGCTTTAATACTGTAATATATAGTTAGTAAGCGTGCAGGATTTTTGTAAGTTTATTTAAAAAACTGATCAAATTAAAATTTATATCAAGTTATCAATATGGAAATTTTAATAAACCAAAAATAATGGTTTATGAGAGTTTACTTTTATTTGGTATTTTAGAATTGTAAAATATAAATAAAAGATATTTTGGTATTAAATAACTTTTTAATAAACTGCGATACAAAATATTACAAACAATATTACACTTTGATGTCCTTAACACTAAAATACCTACATTATCAGTGACTAAAATAGGAATGACGTAATACATGATTATTTACAGTACAAGCCTAACTACTAACTACAGTAGTTGATTGGTTTAACACCTCCGCTGTGAGGTCAGTCTCGGAATTCACATTTCTTTCGTCAAATTGATGAAGTCTCTGCTGGCTATTTGAGTATAAAATATATTTTCACAAGAATAGAATATAAATAAAAAGAATATTAGTTTTTCATTTTAACACTACAAAATGTACTCAGTATAGTTTGGTGAAATGTTTGAGAATTTTTCCCTTCTAGGTGATTTACAGTTGTTATAACTGTTATACATTTTACACTACCTCAATTCTTTTCACATCCTTAGGAGTTCGGATTTCTCATCCTTTGCGATTGTAAATCGTTGGGGAGGCAGAATCCTAGGGAGAGTGGCGGGTTTTGCCCAATAATTTTACATTTATGTAAAACTGCCATTGTACAAATGGCATGGTGGAAACTGCACATCCACACGCGAAAATTCAAAGTCCAATTCCAATTTACTCGGCTTCCATCAAAGATTCGATAAATGTAGTACCATTCAACAACTTAGTCGTCAGTACCACGAACTCGACATTCGAATCCTCTTGCTGGATGACGGTCCTCAACGCTGAGATCTCGTGGTAGGTGCAGCCTCCGATGAAGAACACCAGGACCACTCGAGGAGTTTCCAGGGACGAGGAGTTGTCACTGGAGACGGAGTAACGACGGGCCATGCGAGGTTGTAATGTTTGGAGCTCGTCGACTGTCGGCCCGGGAAGAAGATTCAGAACGTCTTGGATGCCTGCAAGTTACGGAGTTGGAATAGTAAACTCAAGATTACAAAAGAGTATGCTTTTGAAATTCGCCCTATGTAGATTGTGAGCATTTTCTCATACATTAGTCGAGCATTGAAATGTATGGAGCAAACACAAACTCTTTGGCTTGCTGTCAGTGCTTACATCATCATTCTGGGGGAGGGCGCAATTAGTCAGATTTCTGTGAAGATTACTAATGTAGGGAAAAAATATCAAATCCTGGAAGGAGTATTCAAAGCCCATAGTAATGGATTTTTGTTACACTTCAAAAATGGGCTGTGCAATTTTCAGTCGATAAATAGACTGGGAACTGTGCAGGCAAGTTCCAAATTTCCGTAATAAAATTTTAGTGTATTACGTTCTCAGAACTATGCTAAATAGGCTAATTAACCACATATTGTAGCAGATATTGAATGAAGGAATGAATTACTTATTCACCAGAAATATGGTACATTGGATGAGAAATCTTAAATCTAATTTTATATAGAATAGAATAGAATAGAAAACGTTTATTTGCTGTCTATCTATATCTTTCTATTCTTTTATTCTTTCTATTCTTATTATTCTGTCTATGTATATCTTTCCTTTTAATCTTATATCTTATTGGCAAGTAGTTCATACACATTTCGCAACATTATGTTATTAGAGGGTTTTCGATCCGCTGCTAACCTCGAGAACTTAAGTGTCTCATGTGCCGGTATTTATGCTGGCTCTCTTACCTTTCAAACCGAAAAACAGCAGTGCATTGCTGCTTTACGGCAGAAATAGGTAAAAGGGTGTTATCACGCCAGGCTGACTTTATATAGTCATACCAGTTTGCTAACAGTACATTACATTAGGTATCGTATAAACATGCGTTTTGATAAGGTATCAAAAACGTTTCGTTATTTTTTATGACGAATCCTTGTTATGAATAAGATTGATAGCATTTATTAAAATACCTATATTTTATGCTCTATAGTTTTTCCTGTTATTTATAATACTATAGTAGTTATATTACAGCTCATCTTAATACCTATATAATATATTGTAGCTGTCGTGTGTAGTCTCCTGAAGAATTCCTTAAGTATATGGAATATTGAATTGAAATATGTCGTATTTTTAAAAAAATAAGGAGAGCAGACGAGCAAACGGGCCACCTGATGGTAAGTGCTCACCATCCCCATAGACATCTCACCTCATTTTATTAATATTAGAGGGTTTTTGATGCGCTGCTAACCTTGAGGACTAAGATGGATTGCCTCATGTGCCGGAAATTACGCTGGCTCACTTACCCTTCAAACCGAATCACAGAAATGCAAGAATTTCTGCTTCACAGCAGAAATAGATAAGAGGGTGGTACCACCCCAGGCGATCCTTCACTTTAGGATAGATCCTAATATAATATTATTATTATTGTAATATAATATTTAGTAGTGGTAGACCACTACTAAATATTATATTACAAGTTAGCAGTGCATCGAAAGCCCTCTAATAACATTATAGTGACGTGAGATGTCTGACGGTGACCACTTACCATCAGGTGGCTCGTTTACAATATTTATTTACACAATAATATAACTCTAAATTAATTCAAGAAATCCCGGCTTACTATTGTGGAGATTCCCTTACTTCTTCCTGATCATCATCAGGTCCAGGCTCCAGATGTTGGAAAGGCACCATCGTCCTAAACATTTCAGCTCAAACCCGAACTACCTGTTACCGTTCCAGAAATCCCATCTAACAACAAAGATACTCCAAGATCATGGAAACCTCTTGATTCATTTTTTATCAGATATGGCTAAGAACATTCTCTGTTAACCAAAAAAACGGGTCCAAATCGGATCGTTATGATGCCACAGATAAACTGACAGACAGACAAACGTCAAACTTATAACACCTTTTTAAAAAGTGCAAAATTCTTAATTATGATAAACCAAGTCATAACCGGTCACTTTTACGATGTGTCTCCCTTACAACGTGAATTGGCGGAATTATTGTGCCTTAAAAAACCAAGTCATAACCGGTCACTTTCATGATGTGTCTCCCTTACAACTTGAATTGGCGGAATTATTGTGCCTTAAAAAACCAAGTCATAACCGGTCACTTTCATGATGTGTCTCCCTTACAACTTGAATTGGCGGAATTATTGTGCCTTAAAAAACCAAGTCATAACCGGTCACTTTCATGATGTGTCTCCCTTACAACTTGAATTGGCGGAATTATTGTGCCTTAAAAAACCAAGTCATAACCGGTCACTTTCATGATGTGTCTCCCTTACAACTTGAATTGGCGGAATTATTGTGCCTTAAAAAACCAAGTCATAATCGGTCACTTTCATGATGTGTCTCCCTTACAACTTGAATTGGCGGAATTATTGTGCCTTAAAAAACCAAGTCATAATCGGTCACTTTCATGATGTGTCTCCCTTACAACTTGAATTGGCGGAATTATTGTGCCTTAAAAAACCAAGTCATAACCGGTCACTTTCATGATGTGTCTCCCTTACAACTTGAATTGGCGGAATTATTGTGCCTTAAAAACCAAGTCATAACCGGTCACTTTCATGATGTGTCTCCCTTACAACTTGAATTGGCGGAATTATTGTGCCTTAAAAAACCAAGTCATAACCGGTCACTTTCATGATGTGTCTCCCTTACAACTTGAATTGGCGGAATTATTGTGCCTTAAAAAACCAAGTCATAACCGGTCACTTTCATGATGTGTCTCCCTTACAACTTGAATTGGCGGAATTATTGTGCCTTAAAAAACCAAGTCATAACCGGTCACTTTCATGATGTGTCTCCCTTACAACTTGAATTGGCGGAATTATTGTGCCTTAAAAAACCAAGTCATAACCGGTCACTTTCATGATGTGTCTCCCTTACAACTTGAATTGGCGGAATTATTGTGCCTTAAAAAACCAAGTCATAACCGGTCACTTTCATGATGTGTCTCCCTTACAACTTGAATTGGCGGAATTATTGTGCCTTAAAACACCAAAAAAAAATACCAAAGGCCATTAATAAAAAAATAATAATAAAAAAAACCACCTTTTTAGTCGGGGGTAAAAATAAATAAACATACCAGTCCACCCTTTATTCTTAGCGATGTGTTCGCTGAGCCGAACTGTCAGAGGTGTGTATTTAGTAGATAAATAACTCTTCTCTTTCCCATCCGGTTCAGAATCTTCTGTCGTAAGGTGTAGGGTCTGTAAAAAAATATGTCTGAATAGATGTAGGTATAGTCCGAGAGGATATTACACAGATTCATAGAGAATCATGCAAGAATCAGTTTGAGCAAATGTGAAAATTAGCATATTTAGGACACCTAAAGGATCGTTTTGAAAATTAGAGCCCACGCAGATCACCGCTCCTCTGTGAGGGGGAGGGGGTCAAAGCTAGTTACACCTACCAGGGCATTTTTGGTATCGTTTTCGTATAAAAAAGGAAGACTAATTTATTATTGGAACAATATTTTCACTATTCCATTGAAGAAATTCAAGAAAATTAAAACAATGTAAAACTGATAACAAGAATTTAGACCTAAAACCGCTGCTACTTTGCTTCACTAGTCTCTGAATATTTTTTTTTATTTAAAATATTTAATTTATTTTAATTTATTTAAAATATTCCAAGTATTTATAAAAATTATAAAAAGTTGGTTTAAGTTGATTTAAAGATATTAAAGTTTTACATACCTTTCTGAGCACCGCATACTGCCGCGCCCCGGTCTGAGCTTTAAGGAGTCCGCATTTCTCGAGGTTGCACAGCGTCAGCCATGTCTTCAGACCGTACACTTGAACTATTTCGCGTTTGTAGTACTCTAGAACCTTGGGCTTTAGCCCTGATCCAGTCACGCATTGTAAGCAGATCAGGCGAAGAACCTGGGGGAAAAGTTATTTAAAGAATTAAGACACATTAGGGATTTTGAAGGTGGTAGTGAACTCTATGCAGTGGTTATTTTTTTCGAAAAACTAGTGTATTTTACCTAAAAATCGTCCCTGTTTAGTGAACTTTATATAAGATAGTGAAATGGGAGTGAAATACTACAGATGGTGTGTATCCGGCAACCTAACCTCCAATTGTTGACTCTCCCTTAATCTCGACGTTGATAAACTGCTTTTTTTTTTCAAAACAGACGCCACAACTTTCCGAGTTATTATCAAGATATACGGTCATTGGCCAAATTGCAGTGTAAATCACTAGTAGAGGTCATACATTAAAGAAGAAAAAAACCAGATTCATGGGAGTGTAAGAGTGTAACAAAAATGGGTGACTCAAAATTTTTCTATGGTTTTTGGGGTTTTCTGGGATCTCATAGTAAGTTAGCTGATGATGAAGTTACCTTGGTAAGTGGTGCTTTCTGTGCGATCAGGTCCTCGATGAAAGGCGACACCTTTTCGTTTTTTGGGGGTTTTCTGGGATCTCATAGTAAGTTAGCTGATGATGAAGTTACCTTGGTAAGTGGTGCTTTCTGTGCGATCAGGTCCTCGATGAAAGGCGACACCTTTTCGTTTTTTGGGGGTTTTCTGGGATCTCATAGTAAGTTAGCTGATGATGAAGTTACCTTGGTAAGTGGTGCTTTCTGTGCGATCAGGTCCTCGATGAAAGGCGACACCTTTTCGTTTTTTGGGGGTTTTCTGGGATCTCATAGTAAGTTAGCTGATGATGAAGTTACCTTGGTAAGTGGTGCTTTCTGTGCGATCAGGTCCTCGATGAAAGGCGACACCTTTTCGTTTTTTGGGGGTTTTCTGGGATCTCATAGTAAGTTAGCTGATGATGAAGTTACCTTGGTAAGTGGTGCTTTCTGTGCGATCAGGTCCTCGATGAAAGGCGACACCTTTTCGTTTTTTGGGGGTTTTCTGGGATCTCATAGTAAGTTAGCTGATGATGAAGTTACCTTGGTAAGTGGTGCTTTCTGTGCGATCAGGTCCTCGATGAAAGGCGACACCTTTTCGTTTTTTGGGGGTTTTCTGGGATCTCATAGTAAGTTAGCTGATGATGAAGTTACCTTGGTAAGTGGTGCTTTCTGTGCGATCAGGTCCTCGATGAAAGGCGACACCTTTTCGTTTTTTGGGGGTTTTCTGGGATCTCATAGTAAGTTAGCTGATGATGAAGTTACCTTGGTAAGTGGTGCTTTCTGTGCGATCAGGTCCTCGATGAAAGGCGACACCTTTTCGTTTTTTGGGGGTTTTCTGGGATCTCATAGTAAGTTAGCTGATGATGAAGTTACCTTGGTAAGTGGTGCTTTCTGTGCGATCAGGTCCTCGATGAAAGGCGACACCTTTTCGTTTTTTGGGGGTTTTCTGGGATCTCATAGTAAGTTAGCTGATGATGAAGTTACCTTGGTAAGTGGTGCTTTCTGTGCGATCAGGTCCTCGATGAAAGGCGACACCTTTTCGTTTTTTGGGGGTTTTCTGGGATCTCATAGTAAGTTAGCTGATGATGAAGTTACCTTGGTAAGTGGTGCTTTCTGTGCGATCAGGTCCTCGATGAAAGGCGACACCTTTTCGTTTTTTGGGGGTTTTCTGGGATCTCATAGTAAGTTAGCTGATGATGAAGTTACCTTGGTAAGTGGTGCTTTCTGTGCGATCAGGTCCTCGATGAAAGGCGACACCTTTTCGTTTTCGACGCAGTGCAGGAACTCTTCCTCGCATTGTATCGTGTCGTGGAACTCGAAGCAGTCTGTCGTCTGCGAGTATATCATTTATGTTTAGTTTTACGGAGTAAAATATGTACTACGTAAAACTAAACATAAATGATTTTGTAGATACGTATTTTAATTATAAATTAAACAGAAAATATAATATAATATAATACTAAAGCTAAAACTAATCTAATTTTGTAGATAGGTTTTAATACTATTGGCATAGCTGTTACTGAACGGAATTAAGGCGAGGTTACATAATGATCGTTCGCGGATTCGGCGACTACGATGGACGATCTACGGTCACCGACCTCCGTTGTTTATACTGTCGTATCGTTGGCCGAACTCGTCCAACGTCATTAGCTCAATGACAACCTCAATGACACTTTGATGTTCGCTGAAAGCGGTCCAATGATAGATAGATAGAAACACTTATGATGAATGTAATCCATTTCCAGTTCTTATTGTTGATTTAGCTGATAATTTATTTTTAATTATTATTTTACTATGATTCGTTAGTTAATAAAAAGGAGCTCGTAGCCTAGTTGCGAGCACGGTCTGAAAGTGATCGTGCAGGTTAAGCGACGTTGACGCCGTCGGTACCTGGATGGGTGACCGCTAGTGGCATATTTCATCTGAGCTCGTCCGTGCCTCGGAAACCACGTTAAGCAGTCGGTTTTGGTTGTTGTCGTTCGACAGCAGTCGTTAAGCCATGTCAGATGCCTACGGGCGGCCTGAACAATTCTGACAAATAGGTTGGCCACTAACCATACGAAAAGCAAGCAATTAGTTAATTATTATTATGTTTAATTTCGAACACAATTTATATTGTTAACGAAATCAAATGAAATTGGATTGATTCAAATATAGTAGGTGGCCGCCTGCTTTGACCGACCAGACATTCGGTCAACGACCAGGTGTAACCGGAGTTTTACTGAACATTTTCTTTTTTGCATATCTACAGAATATAGGACATGTTCCAACTGTTTTAGCGTTACCTCCTTGATGTACTCGGCGATGGCGGTGTGAGTCGCTAGCGACTGCTTGTTGGCCAGCAACTGCGGTAGACGCGACACGAAATGCTTGATCTCTTGCACTGACTTCTCGTTGTGTCGCTCGTCTAGTTGGGTTTTGATTATGCGCGCTTTCTTTGATAACGCTGCGCCCACCTGGTTTGAGAGAGGAACTAACGATCAAATTATTACATTGGGTATTAAAAACTAAGTAGTTACTACGAATCGTTTTACGAGTTTCTGATACTTCATATTTTTTACCCCATTGGTATCTGTGTAAAGTCTGTGCTCAAATTTCGGAAACTCAAAGCAAATATGAATCGTGATAAGAACGATTTTGTTGCAAATTTATTAAATAAAATCTGCTCAGTAAATAACCAGTAGTAATTTGAAAAAAAAAAACAATGTAGCTGTGGCGGCCCTATCTTGATGACGTCACAATTTGCCTTCCACAAAGAACGATCATGACAGCAAGCATTTTGCTACTGAAGACAGGAGATCTCACTATACACTGTAGTCTGCTAGCGACTGGAGACCTAAGTTCTTCGTGAGTTCGAAATATAACTAACCGAGGTAAAGTTAGAGTCGCGTAGTTCAGCGAATAATTCCTCACTGGAGTTGAGTATGATGCGCTTCTTCTCCCGAGCGGTGGCTTCGGGACTAGGATCGTCAGGGCTGACGAACTTGTGACCGGGGAACGTTGCTGTCGAGTTCTTTATGCCGAACAGTTCGTCTGCGAAAAAGAACCCATAACTCTTAAATGTAACTTTGTACAATGTGTAATTTTAATTGTTTTAATAAGTCTAGTGTTGGACTATGATAAAGTGTAAATAAATAAAAAGCTCAGGCACTATGTGCTACTAATAGCCCTTTCGATATTAGTTGGCACTTTGGCACAGCTCAATGAAAATAAAGTGTGAAAACGTTTACGATACATGCTTATCGCTGAGCAAAGATCGCCCGGTACCGTGATACTCTAGCTAGTGAGACTCGATTATCGAACTAACTGACTGATACCTATATTAACATGTATCGTTTATCGGTCGATCAAATACGCAGTAATAGGGCGACAGTGTCCTATCGTGCCAATTAATATCGAAAGGACACATAGTGTCTGAGCTTTTTATTTATTTATACTTTATTGTACAACACTAGACTCAATAAAAACAATTAAAATGATACATTGTACAAAGGGTGAACTTTTCTCTAAAAGAGATGTCTTCCAGCAAACCCGCGAAAAGTTTGGATAGTCTTGTTTTGTGACATACGAACTATTGGCATATGAAAACGTCAAGTCGTTGCAATTTACTAATGATTACTCTTTCAGTATTTAGAATGCTTACATTTATTTACTGTCTTAAAGACAGGACTGAAAACCTCGCGAGGAATCATGTATGAGAAAAATTGCTTTGAATTAACCAATCTGCACTGGTTCTCCACAATGTCCTCAAGCAAAGAGAGGACTATAGGCCCAACAGTGTGGGGATCTAAATAATGGGTAATGGCCAAAGATTTTAAAATTCATTTGCTCGCTGGAGATAAAAAAGTTTTATGTGGAAACAGCGTCTGCCAGTTGGCGCATGCTATGTGACTATTTTCCCATACATTAGTCATATTCGGGCATTGAAATGTCAAATGTATGGAACAATATGTGCATTTGCCCATACCCTTTGGCTCACTGTCAGTGCTCACATCCATCATTCTAGAGGAGAGAGCGCTACTAGTTAAGATTTCTGTGGTTATAACCAACCGATAACTACACCAGGGTCGCTACAACGCTGGTGAAGTCAACAGCGCGATTTAATACCTATAAACAAGTGGTCGGGGAGCCTTGGGTGCCGTGCCTTGCACTGGTTGTGCACTATGATCCACAAGCAAGGGGCCCATGCTCCAACAGTATGGGGACGTAAATAAAGTAATGTCTCACCGATGAGCCCCTCGTAAGTGAGCTGTGTCGCTACAACGCTGGTGAAGTCGACAGCGCGGTCTAACAGCAGCAGCTGGTCTATGCAAGAGGTCGGGGAGCCTTTGAGTGCCGAGCCCTGCTCCTCCTTGTTCAGTCGGCAGAGGAGGTCCCATACCTGGTAATTAGAAACGTACATATAAGTTAGTTATTTTTTAACTTTTAGATATATTTAGTTTTTTTTAGGCTAGATAGAACCAGCCCAGATTGACTGCACAGACCACCTTAAGTAATATGGGTTTCGAAATTATTTTCTACAGTTAGTCACTTTAAAGGGAAACTAGTTGCCAAGCTGGTCTGAGTTGGTAATTCATTCATTCTCTCTCTCGAGCATAAATCGCAAAACACATTTTTTATAGTTATCTTATTATATTTTTATAGTTATATTATCTTATATCTTCTTATCTTATGATGAGGGGCCGGGAATAACCCAGCGGCACTTCGACCCTTGAGGATCTTTTGTGCCAACCCCATTTTACACACTGGTCATCTCAGTGTGCAGGTTTCATCACGATGTTATCCTTCACCATTAAGAGCTGTCGGTAAATGTACGTAAGTCTTCGAAAAATACGAAAAACTCATTGGTACATGGCACTGCACGGTTTCGAATCCGGACCTCGCGCACGGGACCCCGGTGTCCTAGTCATTGTGCCACCGACGCTCTTTTTTATAGTTACATGTAGCCTTGGCTAAAATAGCGAACACCATTTTAGGTATATTAATAATGAAAATTGATAAAATAGGGGTCTGACAGTTTTGATATAAAATGTTATCTTCTACCTAGCTATGTCCCAGCCTAAAGTCAGGGTTCGCTTAACCTGTTATACCACCTATATATACTTATATAAGGTCCTTTTTATTAGTAGCAAATATTTGAAGGGTACCCCCTTCAAATATTTGCTACTAATAAAAAGGACCTTATATAAGTATATATAGGTGGTCATTTGTACCAATTTACACGAAAAAATAACTTGGTTACTTGTATGAAAATTTTCCATTTAAAAAAAATTAAATACCATTATTTTGCGCCTTGGTGGCATAAACTTATCCATGTCGTTATGAATGAAACGTGTTTCAATCATATCTCTTATTTCAGTATTAGAACAGCAATAATTCATTCATTTGTAGAATTTTCAAACAACAATTTTGTTGTTTTTCTCGAAAATTTTATAAGTAATAAATTATTATTTTTACCCTATCGTTACTGTACCTATAGATGACACCCTAGAAATATTTGCCGCTACTAAAATAGGACCCTTTTTTGTCATCACATCCGATATTAATTGAAACTAGCCTGCTTAGCTGCGACTCCCTTCCCGAACACGCGCGGTATGATCCCATACAGCTGTTGAATGGAGCGCAACGCTTGTGCCGAGTTGTAGATGCATGTTGGGTCACCTTCCAGGTAGTTCTCTCTGTTTTAGTGACAAAAGTGAATTAATGTGACGACCTATATGATAATGATTTTGTGTTTCTCGAAACCTGAAACCTTGCGATTATATCTACACTTATCTTTATCTTATCTTATGGTAGAGGGCTGGGAATAATCCCAGCAGCACTTCGACACTTGAGGATCTTTTGTGCCTACCCCATTTTACACACTGGTCATCTCAGTGTGCAGGTTTCCTCACGATGTTTTAATTCACCGTTAGTGCAGTCGCTAAATGTACGTAAGTCTTCGAAAAATACGAAAAAAATCATTGGTACATGGCACTGCATGGTTTCGAAACCGGACCTCCCTCATGGGAGTACGATATCCTAACCACTGTGCCACCGACGCTCTCTTATCATCGCTTACTATCAGGCGAGCTTGAGGTCAAAAAAAGGTTTAGTAGTAAATTTTAAAAAAATTGCAATACAGCTAAAATATTTACCTATAATTATCAAACCAAGGATTCACAACTACAATTAAACCAGTTCAGATGTCGAGAGCAAAATGAACCCGCATTCCATTGCATTGTTTTTACAATTTCACTACTGAAGGTTGTCTGGAAGAGATAGCTCCTAGCAAAAAGACTGCCTGCATTGTAGTCTACAATTACATATGCCTTGTCTCAATTTATTCTATTGTAAAGGAGAGCAGAGGAGTAAAACGGGCCATCTGATGGTAAGTGGTCACCGTCCTCGCCCATAGATTTCTCACCTCACTGTATTATTATTAGAGGGTTTTCGATGCACTGCTAACTTTGAGAACTTGGATGGCTTGCCTCGTGTGCCCCTAGTTACGCTGGCTCTCTTAACCTTCAAACCGAAACTCAGAAATGCAGCGTTTCTGTTTTTAGTTTTATGCAATATAATCTATTCTATATTTACCAAATCTCCATGTATTTTTTTTAAAATGTATGATTGTAATATTTTTTTCTGGTTACACTGTTACCTAAAGTCATTTTGCAGCTCCAACGACATGACGTCACTGTCGAACGGAAAGATGTCGCACTTGAACTCTTGGATGGAGAGGCTGAGCAGCACTCCTCGGTTGATGAGGTGCTTCTCACAGAGCTCACTCTTACGAGGAACGAAGAATAGGTGGAACTCCACTGTGGTGCTTTGCTTTGATCTATGAAGAGTACAATGTTTAATGTTTAGAATTTAAATAAAGTGTGACAAATTATAACAGACTGCAATGCGACACTACGATTATTACACTTAACTTGCCGAATGATGCTACCCTTCTCGAACTCTGCTTACAAGAATAATAATTTTTATATACCCTGACCAGGAACAAAACCCTGTAAAGAGGGCTCCATTAATACTTTTATAATCTGTGTTATGGAGTTCCCAATGAAAACAATAATTCCATTTAATTCCGCAATATGGGGAGAGTTTTTATATTTCTGGTAGAGTATACAACTACAGAACATGCTATTGATATTTGCAGTCACACTTATTTTATATCTTATCTTCCCTCATTAAGACTTTTTATTTAGGAACATACAGATTTCACTTTTTGGGACAACATTTCAATGGTTCAACATTTTTCTAATTCAAAACTTTTTGAATTCAACATATTAGGAATTCAACTAGGGATTCCTGCCAAAAGACGCAAAATAGGCGCTTAAGACGTCGAGTTGCGGAAATCAGGCCGTTATTACATTACATTACATTCCTGCCAACTGACCTGAGTGAAAGGATGAAGTCAGCGACCAAATCCATCAGCATGAGTTTGGGTCTGGTGATGAAGACTATGTGCTTGATGTGTTGAGCTTGAGTGCTATGTGCTATGGTGGGGAGGGAGCCGGGTCGCAGAGGGAACATCTCCGTGACCTCATATTGGGCTACCAGTCCCACTGGGCCCGCAAGCCATTCGTCCAAAATTGTTATCTGATGAAAAATTATGAAAATTCATTATAAAATTAAAAAAGGCACATATTTTTATTGCAAATAAGCACCATATGTAAATTTTTTAAGGTAACTTTTTTTACTCTACCACACTGCTTCGTATGGTGCTATGGCTGAAAGAAAAGAAGTGGTGCAAGAAACAATTTATTTATCGCATGGTTAGTGGCCAAACATATTGTTAGAGTAGTTCAGACCACCTGAAGGCATGGGTTAACAACTGCTGCCGAACTACAACAACTGAGACTGCCGTTGGTGTTGGTGTGTTGAGGCATGCAGGGGTTCAGATGAAATGTGCCACTAATGGTCACAGTTCTGATCTCCCCTAATTTGGCTTTAACTTGCTTGATCACTTTATGACCATGCTTGCAGCTAGGCCTGTCATTATGTAGATTAAAGTATGTGTATGTAATATTTAGTGATTTAAAAGCCGCAGAGTGCAGCTAAAAAGTGGCACAAGACAGAACGGCGTAAATGCAGAGCCTATGGAGCAGAGTGAGACACATTTAATTTTACCATTGATGGTAATGTGCACGTCAAAGGCATGCCATGGCGTTGCTCAATACCAGCCACAAAATAATCCAAAGTAACGGTGAAGGTAAACATTGCGAGGAAACCTTCATGCTGTGTAAAATGGGAGCTGCTGGCATCCTAGGCTGATATGATTTTCAAAGACCGAAGACTGCTCCGCGTAAGGCCACCTTTAAGCTGTGAGGACAGTAGGTTGCACTGCCTGTCAAACAGAATCTAGACCTGCACAAATACTGGGCACACACCGTTCAAAGATCAGGAAAAGTGGGTAATTTTGACAGCCACAACAGCAAGGTTAAGGATACAGTATTTTCCAGATATATTTTTTGTGATGATCTCATCCCTGTCACTATCCTATATGGTAAATTTTGGTTTTCCTCACTAATGAGAGTTGCTAGGGCCTGCCTAGCAACTCTCATTAGTGAGGAAATACAAAATTTAGGAACAAAAACATACCTTCGGTCCCTCACAAGGTTGTAGGAGATTCAGCAGCTCTTTGCGCATGGTTTCCTGGACCAGCGCCACGTTCAGACGTCCGCCGGTTAGATGCGTGCTCATTTTTGTTTCCTTCATAACTTTGTAATAAATAAATCACAATAAATTGTGATTTTTTTAGAGAGCGTTCTATAACCAGTTGAAATAATTCACGTTGACAATTATCAATATTCCATTACCGCGTTATCAGCAGAAAATAAATCAAACTTATATTTGACACAAGCAATGGATGATGTACAATTGTCAACGTGAATAATTTCAACTAGTTTTGGAACGTAACCTAAAGAAACAACAAATTCAGTTTTGGCGGGAAAATCGCTGGAGAAAGTTCTACGGTGTTTATTTTATTGCTCAAAAATTGTTTTTTTTAATAGCTAAAACCGGTGTAGTTTTGTCTAGCAAACGTCAGTAACAGTGATAATGTGCAACAACTCTTCAAATAAACTTCTCGTTAGTGGTTCGTTCTATAGTTTCACTCTGTGAATCTGCGACGCGCCATCATAATTCGCCAGAGACTAGACCGGTTGAAATTTCCGTCTTAACTCCTAGGAGTATTAAAATGTGTCTACACAGCCAAAGCCTTTTTAAATTAAAAAAAAACAACCAATTTTATCGAAACCAAAACGTCAAAATGACAATTCTAGTGTAGTGATGTGAGTATCTGTTCGTCCTTTCGGGGCTTTCGGACAGTCTCGTCGGCTTATTGCAAGAAGTCATTAACTAACATTGACCAAACTTTAGGAAAAGCGATATCAAAGGTTTCCTTGTAACCAAATAATGGGAAAGTGACTTCTTAGCATGCCACAACGAAACTGGATTTTAGACAAATAATGATTTTGACCAATTCAGAGCTCAACAAGGCGAATACAGCAGTGTATGTAACGCAGTTAATTTCTTTTTAATGACTTCTTGCAATAAGCCGACAGTCTAGTGTTGTAATAAAGTTATGTTGTGTGTTGTTGTGTTGTGTTAATACAGTGCAGTGATCATGTCGAAATCATTAACCAAGTATTTTTTTACTTTGGTCGATGCAGTTGGTCATAGTGCCATTCACAGATATAATATATAACATAATATAGAAGTCTTTAACGCTAGTATTACAAATTAATAATTACAATAATTTATGGTCAGAAAAAACCCGCCCAAGTGCGATTCGGACTCGCCTATCAAGGCTACCTTTCTCAAAATAGGTACCTAAGTGAATAATTTTCGTATAATCAAATCTTTTTTTACTTAAAAGATATTAAGAACTTAGTTTTATTTTACCCGTAATAATATACACCACCAATAATCAACAATAATTATTTCAAATTTTCCGTCGTTAAAAAAATGATAATATTTTTTTTAATTCTCAAAAACTAGTTTTGAAAAATATAGAAAATTATCTATGAGTTTGAATTATTTTCGATTTTTCAGCTTCCAAATTTCGAATTCAATACAGCCTTGTGTGGGTGTTGGGTGGCGCCAAACTTCTAACTTTTATGCTATAGGTGGTAATCTTTTTCACATAGGAAGGCACGGCTGAAGTATATCACTTGTAAGTCATAACAACAAAATAATAATGTGCCACCATCGTTGCCGAATAACGATCATACACACTTCATAAAATCGATACAACAACAAACTCGGTGTTTTATCTAGGTATTATTTATTAAGCATCATATTAATTTCCGTTGGGCTACGATAATTTGAGAAACCAGATCAATGCAAATATTATTTTTCATGAAAAAACCGTAAGCGTAAAGTAATAATCTTTAAATACATTACAACGTCTTTATAAAGGGAAATATTTTCCATATTATTGTAACAATAATTTGTGATATGAGTTTTCGGGACTTTCTGTATAAACGCAATAACGTAAATTTAACATAACAGAGAAACAACAAAAATTTTAACCGAGTAATACGAAATATCTACGAACAATCGATACTTACGAATCAACAAACAAAATCAACAACGTACCGATTGTAAGTCACGTCACTAGCGCCGTGACGTAACCATTGACTCTAGAAGGTAACTGCACTTTCACGTTATTATTTTTATAGCTGTTGCTAATAATTAAGTAATATATTTAATAATTAGTAAAAACGTAGGTATTTGTTTTTATTTTGTTGTATCATTTATCTGAATTATCTGATGGTCTCTGATTTTAAAATTGTAATCTATGACCACTAGCTACCTATTAGTTTTCGTGACGTAAATGTTGAGTGTTGTAAGGTTACGTTCTATAGAAACTCCTGGCGTGCCTTCCTAAGTGAAAAAGACTGTAGGCTTACTATAACAGGATTTTTCAGAAAAAAATACGTGCCCGCCCCTATGGGAAACTATTTTTTCTTTTATGCAAGACCGTAACTATGTACCCTGCAATAATGCAACAAACCAGTGGCGGATTGATTTTGGGGGTGCCATTGGGTACCTATCTCTTGTGAACAAGGCTTGATTTAGGGTTCGAGGCGCCCTAGGTTAATATGATTATGGCGCCCTGCCTGCCCTACGTGATATGTCTGTTTGCAGGACATCGCACGACAATTCGGTCGAAGGTCGAGGTCCATCCATTCGTAGATTCGTTACAGGCGGGTGATATGAATTAGGGTAGTAGGGTAGGGCGGGAGCGAGCGAAGTGAACTCGGAATTTCGGCTAGCTAGTTCTATTATTACCATCCCAATACAGCTCTTACAAAGTTCAGCTGGATTTTGACCCATCCATCACTGCAACAAACTCGTGACTCTAGACCTAGTACTAGATTTTTTTGAAAATGGTACGAGAGATGTCTGAAAAGTTTCCGACCGCAACATGAAGATGGTAACACTCGACAACAAAAGTTGGGGAATATGTTTGCGCATCCTTTGAAAGGTACTCCACAAAATTTCAGCCATTTTGGACGCGCAGGAGTTACTTGGCAATCGTTTGAATGAGTCGATGTGAAATCCATCCGAATTTTAGTGTAAAAATGGGAAAAATCGAGCGTCAAGCTGTCATAAATATTTTTTACGTAACCGATTAATTATGTAATCTATATTAATTAATCGGCACCAAAACTCTGATTAATTACGCCTAAATTGCGCCAACAGAGAGTTGAAAATGTTTATTCGAACACGGTTCTGGTCCTGGAGTGAGCAAATGCGGCAGCTAAGGCGCGGTCAGCTTTTTCATGCCTAAATCTTAAATTTAGGTATGTTCATAATTCATTTATTCATGCATAATCAATTAATCATGCAGATCTTATTATGTACAATTATTTAGTCCTAACATGATTAACCTTGACGGTATGGCTAGTTTGTAAGAGTTTTCGTACTTATAATAATTTCTAAAATTTTATCTTCAAAATATTTCCGAACTGAATAGTAGCTTTTGGAGGTTAATAAGTTCCTTAGATACTTTTGAAATTGCTTTTCCAATTGGACTTTTTTCAAATTTTCAGGGAGGTGGTTGTGACTTTTACTGCCATGAAATAAGTGCTGTCCATTTGCATTTTTAATCTTGTTTTAGCCTCTGCTATCTTAATTCGACGGTTATCAGTACCATTTGGTGAACTTAAGCGATGTTATCGTCAGTGGTTGCAATGTTTGGCCGTCCCAGACATTCATCGTCACCCAAGCTGATCTTGGCCGGATTAAATTCAGCTGCCCAAAATTTCACGGTGGTAAAGATGTTGCAGAGTCCCCACAGCGTCCAACTCGTCTTTAATTTTCGTATTGCCGTCAAAATCAATTATTTTATAACAGCTCAATACTCGATTCTTTTCCACTTTTACAAAAACACTCACATCAATGACTCATTACTCATGACTCAAAATGTCGGACGACACTGTATGATAAAAACAGCTCCATTATGTCTGTAAGGATTTATAATCATACACCAGCAGATATCAGACAGTTGCCTTCAAAAGGTCTAAATACTAAACTTAAAGCATGGCTGATTGAAAAATGTTTTTATTTTTTAAAAGATTTTTTGATAATAATTAATAAATTTGACATTAACCTTATGGCTAGTTGGTAGATTTTATTTTATTGTATTATTGTGATTTATGACTTATTATTATTATTTTGCATAATGTAAAATTTTTTTCATGCCAAAATAATGGCGAAACATGAATGATCTATTCCAACAGTACTACTATATTATATGTTATGTACCGTGTTTCGTGCGAACAAATAAAATTTCTTTCATTTCAAAGTATTGCCAAACAGCTCCTGCACGTCTAAAATGGCTGAAATTTTGGTAAATACGGTACCTTTCAAAGGTGTGCAAATATATTCCCCAACTTTTGTTGACGAGAGTTGCCATTTTCATGTTGAGGTCGGAAACTTTTTAGACGACCCTCGTACAAGGAGGCTCATCTTTGTCATTCGAGCCGGTCACCATAAGTAATTAGGTAAAAGAAGTATTCTAGTTTATCTACCTATTATACGAACACCGTAACAGTAAGTAGTTACTGTCTGTGCACACAAAAGTGTAACTTAGGCGGATAATAGGCATATTTAAAGTCAGTCTTTATCAAATGAGGCCACTCAGAATCTACCTTTATAGATTTGGCCTTGCGACAAGGCTTTCCACCGTTTTCAATGGGTAGGTACCGATTCTCTCGTATAATAAATAAGAGTTAAATGGGAACAAATTAGGTTTTTCTGGCTTCACAGGAAAAAAATTGGGAGTTACATAATGACATAAGTAACAACACCACCCAACTTTGGGTAAGTAGGTAACTGGTATTCACAAGCAAGGGAGTCGAACCCAGAACCTTAACGGTAGCACAAGAACCTTCTTGGGAATGGAAGGCGTAGCAGTAAGTGTAGTTTTCAGACCAACGGCAGGTGGACCGGGAGATTGAATAGTAATCAAATCAATTCATTTTTTTTTAAATTGTACGTATGTACCTTAAAGTACATTTTTACAACGTCATTTTTCACTCTACCTACCACTAAGGTGCTGTAGCTGAAAGGAAAGAAGCGGCGCAAGAAACTTTCAGCAGCACATCTTTTGAAGTAAATATATCTTAAAATAATTATGAATACAATCATATACACAATGTGCAGAGCTGGAGCTGAATTTAGGACCAAGCCTCTTTATCATTTCAGTAGTCATTTATTTTATAATGACCCTTTTTACATAAGGTCCGTCTTATGTGGGTCTTAATAGGTAGATACCGTATCTCAGGGAATAATCAGGCTCTATGGCATCTTATCTGATGACAGGGGGCCGAGAATAACCCAGCGGCACTTCGACCCTTGAGGATCTTTTGTGCCTACCCCATTTTACACACTGGTCATCTCAGTGTGCAGGTTTCCTCACGATGTTTTCCTTCACCGTCAGAGCAGTCGGTAAATGTACGTAAGTCTTCGAAAAATACGAAAAACTCATTGGTACATGGCACTGCACGGTTTCGAACCCGGACCACCCGCATGGGAGTCCGGTGTCCTAGCCAATAGGCCACCGACGCTCTAGGCTCTATGGCATACCTATTATATAATATGTTCTTTGGGTTAGAGTCGGGTAGTAAACAACTTATTACATACAGCTCGGGAGTCAGATCCTTGTACGGAGGCTATACGATAGCGTAGGCTGAATAACGTTAGTGTTGTAAGATGGAGAGGTTCGTTTTATATATAAATCAAACCACGAACCAAGTCCTAACATTAAAACGAAGGTTATATTTTTAAGCTATATACCCAACGTCTATATTTCAATGTCGTATTTTTAAGCTATATACCCAACGTCTATATTTCAATATCGTATTTTCTATAAGATCTAAACAAGTTTCTTTTCATCGACTTAGGTAGGCTGCATTTTGAAGCATACAAAGTTAAAAAATACATACCTACCCAAGAAAGACATTAAAACTTTTCGAGTAGTGTATACCTACCTACCTATATATCTACTCAGTACCTAGTTACAATATAAGAGGCGGGCCGTTATCACTTGCGTGGAGGCGCCGGTTGCGCGCGACGCGGCATCGATTTTTCCACAAAACAGGCAAAATAAGTCATTTCCAACCACTAGTGACATTGCAACCACGCTTTAATAACACTCGCGATGCTCTGAAACGTGTTTATCGTAGCAAAACATAGTGAAATGTGAATTTTAGTCGGGAAAATAATGCGCTACATTACTTCCGGTGGAGACTGCGATGGCCGCCCAAAATAAAGGTAGGGGCAGTGGAAAATACCCACGAATTTCCATGTTAGAATAATTATTTAGATTATTTTCCTGTTGTTTTTGTTAATGTTGGTTTTTAGAACACTGTAGGTACCTATGTACGCGTTTAATTGAGTAACATTGCACGCCGTTGTTTCGCGATAACGAGCGTGGGCGAAATCAGCCATGTGATTACTTTGTTATGTTTTTATGGAGAGATAATGAAGCTTTATGAAACTTTAATCTTTTTAATGGGTAACTTTGATAGTTTTTGATCTGTTGTGTATTTAGGTCACTATAATAACCATACTAAAGTAGAAATGTACGGGGGGTACCAAATCCATGTAAGTAAACATTAATTTTGGGAAGGCCTTGAAAATGTTGTAGGTATTGATGTACCTAAACTAAATCATGAATATTCCATGCATAATCATTACATTATAGGTAGGTAGGTAGCACGTATTAAGGGAAAGGATTAAATCCGTTTCACGATCTTCAATTTTCCACCAATTAATTGTTCAATCGAATATTACACAGCTTCATAATGAACCATGCATTTCGAACAAAGAATGTGAAAATTTGCACACATATTTAGGATTAGGACATCCAAAGGATCGATTTGAAGATTAGATCCCGCGCAGATCACCGCTCTTCTACGAGGGAGAGAGGTTCAAAGTGTCCCTCCGCCGCGTTCCATTAAAAAAATTATAAAGTCATCGTTATACATACCAAGGCAATTTTTGGTATCGATTTCGTATAAATAAAGGATAACTAATTCAATGTCGAAACAATATTTTCAC
Source organism: Hofmannophila pseudospretella (assembly GCA_947369225.1). Lineage (NCBI taxonomy): Eukaryota > Metazoa > Arthropoda > Insecta > Lepidoptera > Oecophoridae > Hofmannophila > Hofmannophila pseudospretella. The sequence goes on from OX376331.1 coordinate 5,900,427, forward strand.
TATTATGGAATAGTGATTTCTTCAATGGTGAAGAAACTCGAGAAAATTAAAAAAGTTTAAAATTGACAACAACAGTTTGTTATTGTCGATAACGTTAAACGTAATGCAAATTTAGTTACTTAAAAATACTATTATAAAGCCACATTATTCTAGATTTTAAAAAGATAAACTTTTAATACCATTATCTTACAATAAGTACGTAATTTTTTTAATTAAGTGTCGCGCGGAAGAGCTTTACCATAGTAAGAGCCGCGTGAAATGCTTCATACAAAAAAAACATCATAAAAGAAGCCGAAGCCGCCGCTTCGCACATTTATTCATTGGGTCAATCTAAGCTGCTTTGGTCCAGTCGCCGCGCTCGCAGATCGTGCTCCTGGGCATCAGTTCGTCACGCTCGTCTATAACTTATACGCCGACCCCAAAAACGCCCTGGTGATCTGCGTGGGCTCTAATCTTCAAAATGATCCTTTGGGTGTCCTAAATACGTGTTGTAATTATCACATTCTTTGCTCGCAGTGCATGGGTTTTCAACAATCTGCCCTGCTATAAAGATGAACTGTTATGTAAAATTTGGTATGAAAACTCTTATAAAACTTAAAAAGTTTAAAATTATGACTCATCCTCGGACGTGTAGGTAATTATGAGGTATAGGTAGGTACTTAATTTTTGTTTTCGTCCTTACAACCCTAATTAATTTTTTATTCGCTTGTTATATAGATTGCCTCGAAGCATGTTAAACTGTCGGCCCCGGCTACTGTCGATGTCAGAGGCCACAGAACACTACTTGTCAGAGGACTACGGACGCCCTGAAAAACTCTGCCAAAGTTTCGCTTAACTTTACTTTATTTCGTGTAGATAGAGTACTTAATTAGATATTTACGAGTACCTACCTACAATTCTTATATACGTAATAACAAGAGATAAATCTGACCTAGATGTTTAGATGGCCTAATAACGCCATTATGACCGCATACGAGACATAAAAGGCGTCTAATGGACTACATTATTCTTTCAATTGTGTTTATCCTATTTAGCGTATTATTTAGGAGCAAGAGGCAGACACAGATTCTTTTCTCTCCATTCAGTCTGAAAATAATTGTGTACATAGAGGTAATACTAAAACTTAGGTACCTTAGACATGGTGTCCCATAACCATAGTTAAGCCAGCAAGAGCTGATGGGTAAGCTCATGTCTAAACAGAATAAGTAGGTAACTAAACATGACTTCAGAGAACCTCACGGTTTTCGAACTATGACTATTTCTAAATTGGAGACAACTTCTGAATTAGATTTTTTTTTACCTATTTATTTATTTTACATTTTTTAAATAATAACTCGTACGCAAATCTATAGGTAGATATACTTATTAACATTGGGGGTAAGGGATTTAACTTTGATTCTTCGAATTTAGGATTTCAGGTACCAAAATTAATTAGAACCATTATCGGTAAGACGACAAACTTTCAATTTGTCAAAATAAAATAAAAGTACTAGCTAGCTAGGCTGACAAAAAGGGTCAAAGGATTTTTGACGATCGCGACCGTAGCCTTACAAATATATGTGTCGGGCCTGTGAAGTTTCAAGAGTACCTAAAGGCATTAAATATAATACTGTGAGGTACAGAAAATCTACAGGGGTCTATGTTAACACACCTGTAGGTATAGGTCTTACTCCGCTCATTTTGTTGACGTCATACGCATGATATACGTACCTACATTACCTACCTCTTCTTTCCACGCTGTCTCCTCCCAGTTAAATACAGCCGGCCACACAACCATATACTTTTCATTCGACTACGACCTTTGTGCCTAAAGGGCTGAGGGACGACTTAGGCGTAGCTCAGTGTGGTAAACTGTACACATGGTGATTGATAACCCTCAATATTTTCGAAGTTCTCAGCGAAAAATTGTGCTGAAAATTGCGCTGGTAGCTGCCTGGATGGATAATTAATCTTAGTTCTTTAGGCTCGGTGGGCACGAGATAAGAGCAATGAGGAAGATGGAGGATTGGCGATGAGGATCATTATGTCTGTAATAGGCAGGGTCGTACTCAGATTGGAAGGGGGGACTAGGCCCCCCAAAACCTAGAAGGACAAAATCAAATTACAAGTTTTCATATGCCGCCCGCCCTCCCTCACGTTTTTTTTTCTGAGAATTGGACTCTCTCTACACTCTACCACAGACTAGGTTAATTATAGTACCCTTGTGGATGGACTGATAGTAAGTAGATAAGTATTCAAATTAGATAACCAGTAATTGCCTCGACAAAAACTCTACTCACAAAGTCGAAGCAATTGCTTACGACTTTTGTAGTAAAGAAATAGACAGTGACTAATTACCAAATAAGTAAAACGGTAATTGTAAAGATACCTACGTAACTGTATCTTCCATATGTGGGGTGATTAATTTAATTTTAATTTATTTATTAGGTAAACACAACAGATTACAACCATAGAAATTACAGAAAAATCAATATAAAGTTATGAGCTAGGTCGTAACCCTTAACGTGTAAACACAGCATGGTTAGGAAGTAGAAAATTGATTGTTGTACAAAATTGAGTTATGAAAAAATACTATTGAATGTAATGACTAAAAAACTTATGCCTATTTGAAAAATTAAAATAATAAAGTAAAGACTATAAAGTAGGTGCTTGGATAGCTACCCATATAACTCATATGAATTAAGGAGGAACTTATTAATATCTGTTTATATTACCAGAATCGTCTATCGTGTGGAAAAATAATTATGCAATGATTTATTGTTAGATAACATGACGAATTATTTTATATTAACAAACTTTTAAGCTCATTTATAGTTAATTTTTTCTTTAGCTGCAAATTTGAAGATGATTTCGAGGAAACATACATTTTTTTGATGAAAATGTATCATAATAATCTATAGTTTTGCATTTTAATCCCGAAATTTGATTACTTTTTGTACAAAAATATGTAATCATATAAGTAAACCACATTTCAGGTGCTGTGAGTGTGACGGGTATCTGCAGCTAATGAAAAAATGGACTTTAGATATAATAAATATAAATAAATATATATAAATAATAATACAAATTTATTGAAATTACTGTAAGTTACCGCTTTGCCGCCGAAAAAGTTCATTAATTTCATGTTAAAATGTTCGTTTAATTTTTCCACGTCACCGCTCCTTCTTTACAGGCACTTATAATGCCATATTTCGTAAGCTGAGGTGACGTGAATCTTTTGCTCAGTTTTAATGGAAAACTTTCTGAGAGCCTTAATATCTGTGGACATTGACACGGAATCCCTAAGGTGGATTTTAAAATAAATGTCATGGAGGCATACAACACAAATGCCTATGTAGTATAGATATGCTTGAAGAGTTGATAAATGGGCGCCCAACCTGTCTTGTGCGTTAATTTATCAACTCTTCAAGTACACTCACATAGTGGCATTTTGAAATAAATAACCTCTTCCATTCTTAAGAATCTCTGCTCCCGTGTCTATTCTTCCCGTCGTTTCCGTTCCGTTACAATTAAAAATAAATTTAATTGTAAGGTGAAACTTCATACTAAAGTAAGACTTACCACTATTTTCTTTAATCTTTATTCATGTTTTGTTTTTGTCGCGAGTGAGAAAAAAGTACCATAATTATTAATTTAATTTGAAGTAATCAATCCCCACATAATCATAAATACGAATAATGCAACCTAACACGTTGACTCATCAAAAAAAAACCTGTGTGACATTTATTCTTTCACGAATTGTTCCCGAAAATGAGGCCAAGTTACATTGTGTATGGCGGATACGCCGAGGGAATCAAAGGATACAAGCCTAATTGACAGGACGCCACTCACCCTGATAATATTTCGCTTATTCCGTTTCATATTTACTTGAGCCGTCGTCTTATATCTACAGATCCGAATTCAGACCGGATTCGGGATCCCTTTATAACCTACAGTACCTAGAATAGGTACGGTTTAAAACTACGTATTTCCCGCTCGAGACGTGATCTCGATCGTATAAGAGCCGATTTGACTCTACTAAGAGGTACCAGGAGTAGGAACTGACCCCACATATTAAAAGCATGCAAGAAATGTGTATAATTTGCATAGATTCTATGTATTCAACTAGAAAAGCTATGATACCACTTTAGAAAAAACTTTACCTACTTATAATACTTAGGGTTTATCTACCTAAAAATAATGCGTAGCATAGCATAACTATCAAGTCCATAATCCCCGAGGGGGTAGACAGAGGAACCACTATCATCATAGATAGTTCCCACATTTTCGCCGTAACATAAGTTTTTGGTAAGAAAAAATGGATTTGTAATATACTTACTCGTCGTATAGACCCCTAAATGATTTTCTGCCTAACAATAATAAAGATTCGTGTCTGTACGGTTGTGTTCTTAACCTACATATGAAATTGTTCCATGTCACATTTTCGGATGACAGCAGAAAATCTTTACTTTAGGAAAAATATTGAGAAGTTTTAATGGGAAATGGGCGTTTCTTTCATGCCATTAGATATATATTTGATATATAAGTAAGTAAGTTTGTTTATTTGTCAATAGGTAGGTATCTACAAGTCAAAACCTTGAAAGAGAGATTGAAAATCAAGGTTCATTGAACGATTACTTACTGCTCAAATCAAATTTAACAAATATTTATTTATGCAAATCGTTCACTATTAGGGACACATTCAAGCCTACAAATGACAATTTGGAATTCTAACGAGCCGATCCTTTGAAAACGATGGAAGCGCTTCGTGGGGAATATTCAAGCAACCTTCTTTAGAACACGCCGAATTTTTCAGTACCCACACCTAATTTGTTTGTATTAGGTTCTTTTATTATTCTAATTTACTTTAACTTCGGGTAAAGAATAAATTTGCATAATTTATTAGAACGATCATTCTCAGAAACAGGGTTCCTTACCGCGGTTTGTTTTCAGTTCCCGATTAAATGAAAACTTAGACACAGAAAAAGCAGGACAAAAACCAAGGTTGGTTACTTGCGCCAACTCTTTACTTACGCTCTACTCTGGAAAACCGTAACATAGTTGTAAAAGTAAGCGCTACTCATACTTCTATTAGCCATGATACTGATAATCAATCAATTGGATTTACCTATTTAGAATAGTTACTTTCTGTTGTCCCAGGCGAAAGTGACGCTGAAGAGATGCCGGCGGCGACGGCTACAGACCCCAGCACCGAACAGAAGGAGCGGCTGATAGCTGCCGTCAAGAAGGAGGTCAAGCAGTTGATGGAGGAGGTAAAGGAACAAAACCAATACCTCCGTAAAGTCTATCAATCAATCTCTCTGTCCTCTCAAATCAATGAGATGTGCTCAACTTTGTTGGTTTCTCAGGCCGTAACCCGCAAATTCGTGCACGAAGAAAGTGGAGGAGTGACAGCACTTTGCGGTGCGGTAGAGGCCTGCCTCGGCCAGAGCTTGCGACGACGCGCTCTCGGCCTCTTCAAGACTAGCTCCACCACCGCTCTATTGCACAAGATTGCTAAGGTAAGATTTACTAAATATAAAAGACTAGATAGACGGTGTTATGGCGTAAACCGTTAAATTTAAACCTCCGCCGTATTTTATTTGTTTTTATTATAATAAAACGTTTTAAGTTAATAATACGTGAAATTGTTATAGTAATACATAAATCTTTATGTGCATGAAAGAGTTTCTATGAAAAATTGCACCAAATACTATAACAATGAGATCTGCAGCTGGCATAGACAGGTTGGTGGACGTTATTTCAAATTTACAAACAAAAATCTCCGATATGCAGTCAAAATTGGATAATATTCTTAAAGTATTATTTCACATACTTACAATTGAAACTTTGAATTTCATTATTTATATTTTATATTTATTTTTGACATGTTCAAAATACTGTTGATACAAATTAATATCATATTTGACATTGTATTATATAACCGTAATGGTTTCCTATTCTGATTATTCGTTTTGATTTGTTGGATTATTTGATATTGATTTTATTATTTGAATTCAATCACGACCTTTTTATGAATGTGTTATTATAATAACTGCTATGACATTTTGTAATAAATCTAAATAAATAAATCTAAATCTAAAGTGATGGCGTAACGTAATGGGCACTATATGGAGTTAGACCTTTAGGGAGGATTAACGCTACTTTACTGCTCAACCCAATGCTATATACGAGGAGCGTGTAGCTTGTCAAAACTGGAGCTACCATAGCTCCTATTCTTCGCCCGAGACTACAAGGTTGAAGTACTTACGGTACCTACTTAAACCTATCATTATAAATACCTAACTTGCCGTTTAATTTCTATCTCCAATTTGTAAATACCGATCACGCGATTAGATCTCAAATCAGAATTTCGGTTTACATAATTGCGCCTACATTTTAAAGGTACCTAACTCGCTATGATTGCGAACAAATCAATAAGCCCTTCGTCTGGTCCCTAGCGACGTCGTAAGCCCTTGTTAGTTACCAACTGTGTCTTCTCTAATGAGTTATTCAGCTTTCAAAGGTTATTTTTATATGTAAAAGGTTAAAAGTTCACTATGTCTAAGACATTATAATTCTAAATCTTAGTACGCGTCATCCCCGGAATGCCGGTTTCTAGTGATGTGACAAACACGTTGGGTATTATCTATAAATATATATTATATTACCTATCTATCGCATAGATCTATGATAGAAAGGAATTATCGCATTATCAGTGTCTATTCTATATCTACGAGTACGTTGTGACTGCCGTTATATACAGATATACAGAATCGAGCGGCAAATAGAACCTTGGTGTTCTATTTGCCGCTCAATTCTGTATAGAATAGAAAGAGTGCCAAAGTTGAGCTTCAATGCCAACGGATATTTTATCGCATAGAAAACCTATTCACAATTACCTACTTCATAGATTCTATAAAACAGAACTTAGAATGGAAGAAGTAATAAGTTCCCTAATATCCTCGTGGCTTGTAATTTTAATATACCGACATCGAATATTCGATGCAATTTCCATCTCCGTGCTAAGGGCCACTACATAAAAATGGGCGTTTTTGATCTGTCATCAAAATAAACCAAATTTAGATTATGTCCATAGCTTTTTCGGAACTGAACACTGTTGCATAGTAGGTACTTGCATACACTTTTGTTTACAAACCATTGCATGTTCAATATCAAAGCGAACGTCAAGATTTGTTTCTAGTCAGACACGACAGATGGCAACACCACAAGCGCTCCGTTTGCCGTACGCTTAATTTGACTAGCAACTGTAAATAAAGTTCTTAGCAACGGCATTCCGAGTTTGTCGCGTACCATGAAAACCGAACCGAACCAAACCGTGTCTATGAAAACCGAACCCCTTTGCGTAGTCGAGTCGGTTGAATCGGGCGTGTACGCCCAAGGGTCCAATTACTTGCGAATTTCGGTAAACAGGTGCAAGATAAGTTATAATAAAGGTAGAGTTCGGTGAAGTCATGGGTTTCGGTTTCAGTCAACTGAAACCAAATAACTAGCCAGGCTTATAAGTATTATTGTGTCTGAAAATTGACGGAAACAGATAGAATAAACTGCAATCTTGTTTTATACATAATTAACCTTTTAAACATAACATTTTTTTAAATAACCATAAATAAAATTTTGTTTTTACTAATAACTATCTAAACCTTAGTACTATTCAATATCAACTTACTGTCTAATAGTCAGTCATTTCATTACGTATGTAAATAGATACTTTCAAATACAAATATTATTTATTACACGACCAGGACAAACAAAACATACAACATTAAAAAAAATGTGCAGAAGGGAACCTTATCACTTTTAGCGATATCTTCCAGACAACCTTCAGATGACGTACTATGTTCATCAGAGAAATAAACTTACATTACGCACAAAGTGCTACGCGGTGGTCAGATAAAATCGTACATATAGATGCTACGGCCGTAGCACATCTACGGATTACGATAATTTTGCTTCTAAGACGTTGTGGCGGACTTTGCACTGACTCCATGAACTTAAGAGTTTTGTGCAATTCTCTCGAGCCATCAGCTAATGAGCCAAGAGTTCCTCAAACTCAAACTATAAAGCATAATAGTTTAAAGTTAAGCCGGCTTTTAGCTGACTGCACTATACTGCACTGTTTTAGTTTTACAAATAGTAACACGTTTCACAGCATACTTTCAGCGTCGGTTTTATTTTAGAATACAAATCAATCTCTAATTCTGTGTCTAACAACACGGTACCGTACGGTGAAGAACACGATCTCTCGAATAATTTATTCGGGTTATAGTATAGGTAGGTACTTGTTAGTGAGTTGGTTTCTTCTTCAAAGGCGATATTGGATATTTCAAAGTTGTTTGGGAGTAAAGAGTTTACTCTTCTGAAGTTGAAACACATTAAGGTCTTCATTGTCTGATTTGATGTACGATTTTATAATAAGATACCTGCTACTGTACCGGTCACTGTGTACGATTTTATAATGAGATATCTGATATTGTAATAAATATGACAGAGAGAAAATTTAAGACCCATGTAAGACGGTAAAAAGGGTATTATAAAATTAATGACTACTTAAATGATAAAGAGGTTTGGTCCTAAATTCAGCTCCAGCTCTGCACATTGTGTATATGATTGTATTCATATATATTGTAAGATATATTTATTTCTAAAAAAAGATGTGCTGCTGAAAGTTTCTTGCGCCGCTTCTTTCCTTTTAGCTATAGCACTTTACGAAGCGGTGGAAGAGTAAAAAAATGACGTTGTAAAAATGTACTATAAGGTACTTACTTACAACAAGAACATTTTTATTTTGGTTAATGTTACTTAGTAAAGAAATAGACAGCAACAAGAAATAATTAATATAATAATTAAATTATGGAAACACTTAATTGTACACAAATAGAGGAAAGGTACAAATTACAAGAATAGTATTAGCACTACGTACAAGTACAAAGGCGGCCTCATCGCTTAGAGCGATCTCTTCCAGGCAACCTCTGTTGTTAATTTTTTTTATTTTTTTTTAATGCAAAGGGAACTGAGCCCATACAGCAATGTCTGATGTAAACAACTCTTGCAAGTCTTCATTAAAATGCTGGTGTGACACATTTCAATGCTATCTGGGAGAATCTTCCACGCTTCTGCACCATCTGAACCAAAGAAGAAGGCGTCCCGGACGCAGTATGGCTCTTTAAAATCCAGCCAAGTACGGATCGGGCTGCAGCGTCTTATTTGACTTTACTTCACTGTCCCATACATTAATCACATTTTGTAGACGTTCTTCGAATAAAAAACACCATTCTTTCTTGAAAAGCACTACTGTAAAACAATTTGCAAGACAATGAAAAAAAGCTGGTGTGGAAGCGACAAAAGCGCGGGAGAAACTCCTCTGTTGTTAAGTGGACATAAGATAGATGTTACGTATGATGATGTACGTTCCAAAACCAATTTCGCTTTGTCGGGTAATAACAACTTTCAGGCAATGGGTATCCTTTGTCGGGTATTTTTTACCTGCCTGTTATGGAATTAGGTGATCGATCGGTCCAGTAGCTCGGTACCTAATAGAGATTTAGGCATTTACTCGTATTACATTTATGTCTATAAATAAAATTAAAAATAAAGTAAATAATAAGAAATACCAAATAGACGACTTTGAGTGTAAATTTCTTTTTCGGAGTTTAATGTGCAGCTAAATATAAATATTCTATTATAACCTGCAGACCTTTTTAAAAAACCGTGCCTTTTATATTTACCTACCTACGTTTATACGGGTTAGGCATGTGGGTAAGGATAAAAGCTGACAGACAAACCCGAGGAAATGCCAAAGTAGAGGCAGGTACCCTTACCTTTACCCTTTACCGTAAAGGGTTTCTATAAAAAAAACTGATAAAAATAAATAAAATACACATTTAGGTGTTACCTCTATAAATCATCCATTATAATGAACCTCAGGTCGGATCCCTTATATCCTGGGGCGGTTAATGGATGGTTAAAGATGCATTCTTACCGGTAAATTTTAACTAAATTGTTAGCGCGCATGTCTGTGTGTCTTTGGCAACATATCTCAACAACTGATAATCCGATTTCGACGCCATTTTATAGTGTTCCATGTCTGATTAAAATTGGACCAGCGGTTTATTTATTTATTTATTTACACTTTGTTGTACAACAATAGACTTAATAAAAACAATTGAAATGAGACATTGTACAAAGGGTGAACTTATCTCTAAAAGAGATTTCTTCTACCAAGCAGCAGTTTCCAAGGTTTTGATTTCAAACTTATGTCAAAGTATCTTTGATGTCTCTTTAGAGATTATTACTATTTTTCTTTTGCGGTTAACAATAGCTATATTTGAGCTCAAAAGTTTAGGACAATGACGTCATTCCCACTTCTGAAACCCAGAGGACCGGATTCAAAACCAAGCTTCACACTATGTAAATAAGGTTACCTACATGTGTCCGAATAACATAACATTAATAACATTTCCTCGAAGATATACATATTTTACGTGAGAGCGCAGGTTGACTTGCTTTAAAAAAAAGTAACTTTCGTCCCCGTTGATTGACATGATACGTTACCAGTACCAGCTTTCACGGCTATTCAGTACCCTTTTACGATATTCAGTACCCTTTTCAACAACCTGTAAGTAGGTTGATACTTACTACTTATTTTTAGGTGTGTTTGGTTAAACTAAGCGACAAAAACAGCAAAAGAGAACCTGGCCAGACAATAATTTCAAAAATATGTGAATTACATCAGTGATTAGATTACTTATCTAGACTTACGGACAGACAGAGTGATGTTAAATTTTATAATACCTACCTAAGTATGTAGAGTATAATGAGATGGAACACCTGCGCCGTACCTATAAAATATATGTGTAAAGTAGTAGGTAATTATATAAGCGGGTACATAACGGTTTTATAATGGTAGGCACCAGTAGGGATTTAATAATATGAGCGCCAAATTATGCACCTCCTAATTGAATATGAGTTAACGTAAATAGAATAATTTTACGTTTATCAGATATTTTAAAGTGGAAAATATTATAAAACCTCTTTGTTACTTTATTGTACTTATAGTATAGCGGCACAAAGATCACAATCACAATGGACGAGCAAAATCCCTCGAATCCTGGCACGTTAACGTTGAAATCTAGTGAACATGCCATTTGCTTGTTTATTTTTAATTTTATAATAGATAATTTATATTTTTTTACGATATCGGCCAGTAATTTACAGCAAAGCATCTTTCTTTAAAGGAGATCATAATCAAGACGAACATAAATAGGTATTTCACACTTTTTTTGAAAAGTATGTTAAATTGTTTAAATCATAGCCATTCTTTACTAGTTTTTTTTATTTCCGCAAAATAAAGTCGCTAAATAGTATTAACAGCATTTAAATTTTAATCAATTAAAATTCCCGCGAAAACGCTGGTCGCCATGATAGTTTTGCTGTGACGTCACTATCAATTAAATAAACAAATAAAACTGCACTGATCACCCTACATTCGTTGTGTTGTTTAAACGATAGTGATGTCACACTTGACAGCGTCATGGCGGATAGCGTTTCACTGCGTTTCAGGTCACGTGATACACAGATTAAAAAACGGCGATTTTAAACTTAAATTATTAAATTAAAACCGTGATTTCATGGGCGGAAATTAATATATTTCTGTTTCCCATTACTTAAACTATCGTATTTACATACTCTCATAATTTATTTTTTACGACGGCAAGTAAGTAGCCTATTCCATAGAATCCTGGCAGGTTAACATTGAAAATCTTCTAAAGATGCCATTTGCTTATTTCTTTTTATTTTGTACAGCTTTGTGAATTATTTTATTAACGAAATCAGCCATATTTTTTCTATTTTTAACTTTAGGGTCCATCGTAACAATTTAAAAATTACAACGTTATCACGTACTATTACGAGTACGACTTTTGTAATTTGCAAAACCTCTGGTAAAATAGAAAGTGGTCTGGATAAAAAGCGAGGTATTGTGTTTTCTGAAAACAAATCCTACCGTACTACATGACAATGCTTTCGACCCCCCGGTGTGTGTCCTCGTTTCGATGTTGGTCTGGTCAGTCATGTCCATTGCCCACTCTTTGTAAGTGTCAATTTTATTAGAGGCGGTTCAGTTACTGCACAGAAGTTTTCTTGCAAATGAAAATGTTTATTTTCTTTTAAAATGGCTATACATTGAGAGTGCGTTCCAAAACCAGTTGAAATTATTCACGTTGACAGCTGTAAACGTTCCATTGCTCGTTTTGATTAAAAATTTGATACATTTTCAGATGTTAACGCAGTAATGGAACATGCACAGATATCAAAGTGAATAATTTCAACTGGTTATGGAACGCTCTCTTAAACTAATTTGTAACAAAAATAATGTACATGTATAAAAAAAATAGATCCATGGCTCGTCTTTCTTGTGTTATTATTCTTTAAGTACGTAGCATTAAATAGATATTGGACGCAACCATTTTCGATTTTAAATTGGTAGATTTGCATTTTTCTTTTTTGATGGCCATCCTAAATGCCCCTTGCCTGAGAAAACCTTAATATTCAGACTAGAAAGCCCTTGGGATAAAAGAAAAGCTTGTAAAAAGCTCATAACCCCCATCTCCCCTATGTGTCCATAAGTCCGTATAAACCATATCGATTTCTGCGACAAACTAGCGGGCGGCGTACGTGCAGATGACGGCGAACGTGTGGTATAACAAAACAATCAATGTAGAGCGTACAGGGCCCGATTTAGGGCTGGCTAATATACTCATGACGCCCCCACCTATTTTCAGTATGGACTAACTACCAGAGTCGCAAGAAACGTCTTTAATGATAAGGTTTTAAATCTCGCTCGTGTGTATTTAATGAAGACTTAATTTTAAGGAGGTTTCGTGCACCTGATGATGGTATATCTATTTTTGAGTTTTAGTGCCTAAGTATAGTGTCGCCCATGGCACAAGAAGCCGCTCATCCTTCTCAGGCATATCGAATACAGATCGCCTGACGTTTCATGCACAAGGGTATATTACAACCAACTGAGTATTACCATTATTGGATACCAGACAATTGCACAAAGTTTACCATAAAAATATATTCCATGATTTTTAAATTATTAAATGATTAAATTAATTATGTTCATGCACTTGCATATCGAAATATTGTATTAATTTTGTTATTGCAAGCTTAGTAAAACATAATTTGTAACAAATATGTATGAATTTGCAATTCGGTAAAAATGGCAACACGAGTGACGTTCCCTTGTGCATGAAACGTCAGGCGATTCGTATTCGATATGCCTTTCTTTTTGTGCCATGGTATCACCATTATCGACAAAAAACCTGCCAAGTAAAGTGCGAGTCGAGCCTTATGCGCCTTTTACACTTGACTGAATTTAGTCTGACTGAATGAGTTATACCGACTGATTCAATCAATAAATACAACAAAGAGACCCACGATCGCTCAATACATGAAGTTAGCGTCTCGACGCTTCTTCGAGCAAGCTCCCCACCACCCAAACCCTCTAGTAGTAAGCGCCGCCGCTTATTCGACTAACGGTTTACCGACATCCCGTCGACGACGTCGGCCTAGACACGTCCTAGACGACCCCGACGACGCCATCACGATCTCCATCGCGGAAGCCACTCCGCCACCCGATAGTAGTTCACACACAGCACCTTCATACCGCCCGCGCCGGCGCGGGCGGCGACCCGCTTCTGGCGCTCTCACGCGCTATCGGCGTATTCCAGGCCGCTTCTCCCCGACCCCTCCGTCCCCAGCGACGTCCTAAGCCGAGGTCCGTACCCACCTGGGTGCCCTTAGGCAGTCGCTTCTTATAGTAGTTTTTAAGTCCTCCTCTAGGCTGGAGCGCATTTAGCGCTCGCCCCAAAAAACCCGGTGAAGCTGTAAAGGTCATTAAGACCAACAGCAATATCAGTACGAAAAAAAAAAAACAACAAAGAGACAGTCCGTCTTTAGAGTGACCTGAATCTGGTCCTGCACATCAGATTTATATTGAAATTATATTTTAATTTATATTTTAGATTTCGTTCGCTGAAAATGTTTACATTGTAGTGTAGTTAATACTTACCTACACTACAATGTAAACATTTTCAGCTTTTATGTATTTTTAACTAATGGAAAACAGATTTTATGTAAGTAATAAAACTAAATTACATCAGCTTTGTCAGACTTATTCAGTATTTCAGTGCTAGCTATCCATTAAGTTTCATTAAAAATGGATTACTTTCCTATAGATTTTCATTTTAAAGTAAGTATATAAGTATTTAGAGCCCATTAGGAATAATTTGATGTATTTGTTTACTTAACGTTTCAGTAATATTGTGTACGACAGGCTGTCTGAAACATAATACAATTATTCATGTATAATATAATTTGCATAGGTATGATATACAATTAAGTATAGTTCTAACTTTGTCGATATTTCAGGTTTGTGAGAGTAGTTCTGAACCTGATAACAATTTCTAAATTCCTGTCTTTAGAGATCTAGTAAGTCTACTTTTGAAATTGTTTTTCCGTTCAGACTTGTTTCAGATTTTCACAGAAATAGTGGAACAGTGGCCTCTTGTTGGTTAAATTACTTACAACATATTTGGACAAAGTAGTAGCTAAAAGATTTTGATTAGGCAGCAGATTGACAATGTAGCTAAATGATGACCAGAATATGACTTCTTAAAGTCCAGCTCAATGAAACTTGTTCATAATGTTAACAAACAACCATATTGGTGATGTCGATGGTTTGTTTGTTTGTAGTCTCTTAATGGAACACAATAAAAATATACACAGAAAATAAAAACCATTAAAATATGTACAAAGGCGGGCTTATACCGTAGGGATCTCTTAGAGTTTAGACTACTTTTATGGTTGGTAAAGAGTACAATAAATAATAAGTATAAATAAATGGTTAATTAATGGTTTGATGAATTATCTATGTTTCATTAATATTTCATCGTATTGTGTAGTTTAGGAAAAAGTGAATTGCACATGTATTATACTATGAGTGATCGTTTAAAGTGATAAATCAAGGATAGGTTTGTTTACATTATGAACAAGTTCGAGTTAGAGCGTCGGTGGCCTAGTGGTTAGGACGTCGGACTCCCATGCGAGAGGTCCGGATTCGAAACCATGCAAAGCCATGTACCAATGAGTTTTTCGGATTTTTTCGAAGTCTTATGTACATTTACCGACTGCTCTAACGGTGAAGGAAAACATCGTGAGAAAACCTGCATGTCTGAGGAAATTAAAAGTTTCCGAAGGCGTGTGAAATCCACCAATTAGCACTGGGCCCGCTCGGTGGATCATGGCCCGTACTCCCTTGTGCAAGGGGAGGCCTGTGCCCCAACAGTGGGGACATTAATAGGCTGATGATGATGATGATGAACAAGTTCCATTGAATCCGACTTTAGGTGAATATAGAGGGTGTAACAGCGTGTGGGAGTAAGAAATTTCCAAATTGGACATTAATTTGTGTGCTCGCTCCGCAGCTTTCGAACAATAATTCAATTTAGAACTGGCGGAAATGGGATCGGAACACCCAGCCATAATACACCTAGATTTAACTTCCATTTCAGGGCAGCATTTTGTCGACATTTAACAAATGGGAAGTCTAAATTGGTATAGAGCAGTAGTCTTAAATTTAAAATACATATAAATACTTACGCTTTATTTTATCGCAATCGGACTACTAGAAAAAAATAGGGTTAGGGCTTTTAAGGGGCATTATAAGGGCAGCTACTAGAATTGTCCATCCACAACTGAACAACTTTTACTAATGGAACTAACTCTGAAAATTGCGAAAAAAAATAAACAGATAGACAGATAGATTAATACATTATTGCACACAAGAAATTTACATAGGAAAGCAAACATAGAATAAGTGTTCGAAGGCGGCCTTATCGCTATAAGGCCGCCTTCGTACACTTATTCACCTAAAGTTGGATTCAATGGAACTTGTTCATCATCATCATCATCAGCCTATTAATGTCCCCACTGTTGGGGCACAGGCCTCCCCTTGTACAAGGGAGTACGGGCCATGATCCACCGAGCGGGCCCAGTGCTAATTTGTTAGTTAGTTGATTGTTGCCTGGAAGAGATCGCTCTGATCGCAGAGCGATCTCTTCCAGGCAACAATCAAGCTTTTCAATCAGGTGTTTCATTCACAGGAACAACTGGTTTTTTTTCGCGATTTCATTGCAGAGTTGGATTTCAAAGTTGTACAGTTATGGATACTGAACACCCCCCTTTCGGCTCTATATAGGGGGTTTTGTTACACCCATCAGTAGAATGAAGATTGCGTCTTGGCAACAATCGGGTGACGTCAGGTGTCATAAAAGTAGAGTCCC
Source organism: Hofmannophila pseudospretella (assembly GCA_947369225.1). NCBI lineage: Eukaryota > Metazoa > Arthropoda > Insecta > Lepidoptera > Oecophoridae > Hofmannophila > Hofmannophila pseudospretella. Next base: position 5,916,776 of record OX376331.1, read on the forward strand.
TCGGAGCCGTTAACACGTTTGCGGTTTTATATGGGTTGTCATCAAGGGTGCTATGCATTATTAATGGTGCGAGCTTTCTGCTAGATGAGGTCCATTTGGGCCGATTGTCGGGAATGTACGGATGGATTGCGGAATGGTTTCAGGCCGCCAGACCAGGTTTTTACGAGAATTAGGACGATTTATCCATCTAGGTGAAGTAATAGTTTTCGATTAGCATGGCATGGAAAAATTGTGATGGCAATTTGAGTCAAGGTAGGTATTTGTTTGCGAATACATTTTATTTGTAATTACGACATCAATATGATCTAAACTAAGAAATGAAATCCGAGATCAAAAATGTAAACAAACAAATGTCATTGTCAAAGGGACATTTCAGGGATATAAAACATTTTCTTAAATATACATAAGTTTTTAAATTATTATTATTATTAAATAAGGAGAGCAGACGAGCAAACGGGCCACCTGATGTTAAGTGGTCACAGTCGCCCATAGACATCTCACCTGACTGTATTAATATTAGAGGGTTTTTGATGCGCTGCTAACCTTGAGGACTAAGATGGATTTGCCTCTTGTGCTGGAAATTACGCTAGCTCTCTTACCCTTCAAACCGGAACACAGAAATGCAAGCATTTCTGCTTCACGGCAGAAATAGATAAGAGGGTGGTACCACCCCAGGCGATCCTTCACATTAGGATCTACCACTACTAAAATTAATTAAACATAGTCTTAAAATTATTCGATATGTATCGGCTCTTTGTTTAGAAAATACCAACTTGTAATTACGAGTATGTACCTACATTCTGGACAAACAAATTAATGAATGAATACTCTTTATTGCTCAAAATTAGTGTGATACAATGCGTACAAAACGATTAATACAATCTAGGCGTTCTGAATCTGAATCTAGGATTTCATTTCTTACTTTAGACACACGGGAGTGTGTCCGCCAAGTCCGGAAGAAAAGGGCGACGACACACGACATGTGTTATATTATTCTGTTTTCCCCTGCGGATACCTACAGATAAAAAAAATACAATTTGTAATGAAACTTTAATTTTTTTTTCTACGAGACAAAAGTAATCGTAAAAAGTAAATGCGATTGGTACATATTAATAATCGTTTTAATCATCTAAACGCAATTTATTCTATAATAGTTATTCGTATTAAATTTTTTTTGCGCTGTAGTCTTGGCACACGCCAATACCATAGACTCGTTAAATAATCCGTTGTGTAGACGGCTGTCCCGTCTACACAACGGTCACCTCGTATGGCGTGGATCCACTATGAGGTTATAGAGCTAATCTCGTTGAATAGACCCCAAGCTAGGGTTGCCAGATGACCGGGATTCGCCTGGATTCTCCCGACATTTCGTGTGATGTCCAGACTCCCGACAAAATACAAAATCTCCCGCCAAAAATGTATTTATAATATTTTGTATAGGTACCAAAGAGAAGAATCGCATGGCCTTTGATTTAATTAAAGCTGAGCTGATTATTTAAACTAAACTTCGAGGAAAATTGTTTGAATTTTAAGTCTTTTCTTAATACTCCTAAAGAATACAAATTGGTAAATTCCATAAAAAACAATTCAAAATTCATTGACCGATATAGTTAATTATTGATCTTAAAATTGTTAATTGAATGTTTAGCTTTTTAGTAGAAAAAAATTTTTTTGATTCATATTAATTATCCAGACAACAACCCCAAAATCCCGATATTTTGAAATTATGTACAGATATTACGGTTTTCCGATCTGGCAACCCCACCCCAAGCGCACCGTCTCGAGTCAATAGCTTTGTGAAAGGGTGGGTTGAGAGCTACTAGTATATGAATACAACGTGTTGCTGTGACGTTGAGAGAAAATTCAAAAAAGAAAACGAATAAAAGCGCCGCTTTTTCTTTTGAATTCGAATCTAGTACTCGAGTCGTTTCTCTTTTAAAAGACCTCGTTCCTCGTGTTAGTTGGACATTAAAACAAGGTCGGGCAAAATGCACGATGCAAAATGACCAAGGAATATACTATTATTTAGAAAACTAGACTGCGTAAAGAAGCGCTGTCTGACAAAATGTCGCCATAGAATAGCGATCTCAGTAAATGTAAATTCAAATTCATGAGACAAACTATATAATATAATACATTATTATGTATTTTTTATTTTACTCAATAAAATAAAATAAAACTAAAGCTAAAACTAAACTAAGGCTAAGAAAACTAAAGATAAAAAATTTGGGTTAAGTCCCCCACATCCGGCAGTGTACCCAAGAGACTGGCTGCGTTGCCCCGTTGGATAGCTAAGCTAATCCGCTGGGCCAAATAGGAGCCAGATCTTGGGTCTTTTGCGCGTCGACCAGGCGCTTTGCGAGGTCCTTGTAGACGCGGTGCGCTCCCGGGCCCCAGGGTCCCAATGTTTCAACCCCAAACGGCTCAAATATGTATGTTTCACCCAGATTGGTATATTTGCGCCGTTTGAGGGTTTCTGCAGCAGCGGCCGCAGAGCCGGCTCTATAAGAAGTGGCTGGAAGGTGAGACGGGGCAAGGGTATCGACGCAGGTGGCATCCCATACCAAAGGCCGTCCCAACTTCCAAGGTACAAGGGTCATACAAACTCAAGTGTATAATGAGATTTTTAGACATTTTTCTGTACAGGGTAGCTGAAGAGATGTGGCACTTCTAGCACATATTTCAGTCAATAAATGGGCCCACTTTTCAGCAGGTGCAATAAAAAATAATGTAGTATCTTTTCGTGCGGGAAGACCACGTGTCCCACTAGTGTAGGTTTGGTATCCACAACAGTTGCCTTTGACTCGTGGTACGAAATAAATAACACTTGTGGCAACAATTCAATTCTTGAATCGCACCACTCGTCGGCACTCAATTTTCACCCGCACTTTCTAAAGCCTTGGGTATCTACCACGACCCGTTTTACACGAACGTTTCTGCCACGCACCTACAAAATGTGAAACTCTCTTCCACCCGACGTTTTTCCACAAAGCTATGACATGGGATGCTTCAAAAAGAACGTTAAAAAAGTCCTCTCCCTCCACGGCCGGCAACACACAAACAATACCCCTGGTACTGCACGTGTCTCTAGGCGACGGTGACTACTTACCATCAGGTGGCCCGTCTGCCTGTTTGTCGTAGTTAATTTATAAAAAAAAAATGATCCTTCCCGCTCTAGTTAAACAATCTACTATATAATTATAAAAACGTGGTTTTCTTGTAAACCGACTTCTAATGCTTCTACTCTATTTTATTCATTATTGGGCTCTGCCTAAGGAATATTTATTTGTAATAACATGAACACTACACGTGCCAGGTCGCAAACGGAATCTATAAAAGTGCCACGTGCTATCAATATAATATAGTAGCTTATTTTTCATGTGACACAAATATCAAGGAAATATTGTCAGTGTCGGTGATATTATATGCAGAAATGTCATCCTTTACTACCCACACATTACAGATAGTCCACCCAACTCGCTTTTGAAATAAGTGGGTAGGTACGTAGATATTAGAGAGGAGTTGATCGACTATTAGGAATATTCCCTCATCTTCTTCTTCTAAGTCGTGTTCCTCATTGCTGAGGGTCGTGATCATTCTAAGGAATTAATCACATAGAACGACTCTTGTAGTAGATTTAATGGGGTGGGTTGCCATTGACTTCCCCATTTCACACACAGGTTATCTCAGTACGCAGGTTTCCTCACGATGTTTTCCTTCACCGTCAGAGCAGTTGGTAAATGTATGTAAAAACGTCTATCGAAAAAACCGAAAAACTCATTGGTACATAGCATTGCTTGGTTTCGAACTCGGACCTCCCGCATGGGAGTTCGACGTCCTAGCCACGATGCCACCGACGCTCTTAACACACGGTATTTATAATGTTCTTTTTTTGAATAGGCAGGGTGTAACAAAAACGCTATTAAGATTATGTGTACAATAAAAATTAAGAAATTAAGAAACTTTTCCTGTAAGTTTTTTTCAGGGTCTTTTCAGAAACGCGCCGTGTTTTATTCGGGAACATTTAAGTAAGTAAGTAAGTAATACGTTTATTTCACACTCTGCAATGACCGAAACAGTTATAAATATGATAAAATAATTATGTAGTCAAAGGTAAACATATTGAAATCATGTCTGATGGTCTGCTGTTATTGTGAAAAGGGCCTCAACTCAGCTTATTGCGGTTGACAAGAATGCCTACAGCGCTGGTATTCTTTTATAGTATGGGCACTTTTGAACCACCATCGAATTACAACTATTTTCATTAAAAAAATATGAAAGTGAAGCTGCGTAAAACATATACAAGAGGTGTGCCGACCAACGTGCCGTCAGCGCACCGCCTTTATCTGTTTTGCGGCTTAGATGTAGACTTTCTGGAATTTGTCTGGATTTTTTTGGCGCGAAACAGATTAGTAAAGTATACGAGGCAGTATGGTTAACACAATTTTGCGGAAATGTTGTTTTCGTAATTGTATTACATACTACTACACGCTCTATTCCCAATTCCCAGCGGTGGGATCAGGGTTTGCTTTGCATTTTGTTTTTATTTATGTTGAGGTTTTCCAAAATGTTTTTATTCAATAAAGGATTTTTTTGATAGTAATCATTAAATTCGACATTAACCTTATGACTAGTTGGAGGACTTAATTGTTATTCTATTATTGCGATTTTTAACCTATTATTATTTTTCATGTCGTAAACATTTTTTAGGTAGGTGGAAGGACGATATCGACCACTTCCAAAAAGGATGGTATAAGGACGCCGAGGATAGGGAAAAATGGAAAGGAGGAGGGGAGGCCTTTGCCCAGCAGTGGGACAGCCTATAGGCTATTATAAAATAAAAAACATTTTTTGCATGGCAAAATAATGGCGAAACATGTATGATCTATTCAAACAATTCTACTATCTTATATGTACCGTGTTTCGTGCGAATAAAATAAATTTCATTTCATTTCCATTGTCTTCTTCATTTAACACATGGTTATTTCAGTATGCAGGTTTCCTCACGGTGTTTTGCTTCACTGTTAGAGCAATACTACAACTATTCTAGAGAATACATCGTTTGCAGCGATTTCAAATGACATGATTAAGGAATGACTCGATCCAAAATCGAATACCAACCGAATCGGTAGTCAGGCGCGGTCTTAGCTTAACATTTGGGTCACTTATATATAGAAAAATCTCGATTTTGGGGGTCACATAGAGCGACGAATTTTTAAGGTTATTTTCTATGGGAGTTGAAGATCTATGTGTAGAATCGAATTCTAACAAAGTTCATGTAAACGCTAAGGTGGACTACATCCTACTTAGACTCATTTAAGCTTGTTTACTCCCAAACAAAAAGAGCTTCTTACTTACTTTTAATTTTGTTATTTTCCGAGAAAGAAATCTTCCGTGTTTGTTTTCTTGTTGCCCGTAATAAAAGAAATTACTCAATTTGTGTAGTTATTCCTTCGGTCGTCGCTGTTTCTTGGAATGACAGTGAACGCTTCTCTTGGCGTGTTATTGCGAGGGTTTTTTGCTTTGCGGTTCAAAGTCTATTTGGTGCAGAAAAGATAGAAAGAAAAAGTTTATTTGCTCATACACCATTGCTGTATATATATATAACATACATGTATAATGATGACATCATACACCAAACTAGATACCTACCGTGCTTATATACTTGACTGAATTCAGTCGTCTAATTAGTCAACAATTTAGTTGACACATGGGTGATTCTTGACATAGACAGGCTTCTGCTTATAGACTGTAAATCGCAGACTAACCGTACTGAATACACCTGACTGAATTCAGGAATTTATACGGAGTGTCGGTGGTGTAGTGGCTAGGATACCGGACTCCTTGAGGTGGTTTCGAAACCATGCAACTTTTAGATTCATTTTTATCGATTTATCGTTTTATTAAAAAGTTATATTTGACATTAAAAGTTATAAACATGAGATGTTAAGTAGGGTGCATCTACTTATTCTTCTACATCGTATTCCTCATTGATGGATAAGTCTCTCTTGGAAGATTTAATGGTGGTCTGCCATTGCCTTCTCCATTTCATGCACTGGTTACCAGAGGTGGGCCTTAATGCGTTAATCCGGTAATCGATAATTTACGGCAATAACAAAGTTAACGCAGAATTAACGCTTTGATGCGAAAGAAAAAGCGAATGATGTTGCTAGACATGGGAATTTACCCAGGTAACGAACGAACACATGGGTAAATACCCGTTTCCGATAGAAACTCTTTGCTTTTCAAAATAATTTTCTACGTGTATTAATCTAGTCTTTTCGTAGTGTGCATAATGACTCGCATCAACCAAAAAACTCTGCTGGTTACCTCAGTGTACAGGTTTTCTGACGATGTTTTCCTTTACCTTTAGAGAAATAAAAGTAGGTACGCAAGTTTTACAAAAAAAAACCCCAACTCATTGGTATATGACATTGCATGGTTTAGAATCCGGACCTCCCGCATGGAAGTCCGGCGTCCCAGCAACTAGCCACCGACGCTCATCCGACAGACACCGCATTGATGAGAGTCGTGATCATTCTATGGAAATAACCGCATAGAACGACATTCTGAGCAGATTTAATGGGGTGGTTTGCTATTGCCTTCCCCATTTGACTTTGACCTATTTACTTGTTTGTTAATTATCCCCGTTTGAATGTATTCTAAACACCCGCATCGTTACAATGTTTCATGTTGTAAAGGGCTCTTATTGCTCTTTCATGTTGGCTATTAGGGCTATTCCACAAACTGTGTATTTATATTTATATTTTATTTATTAAGGAACACAAACAGTTTACAAATAGACAGAAATACATATAAACAAAAAATAATACACAGAAACAAAAAGGGTTCACAAATATTATAAACGTAAATAACATATTTCAGTTCATGTAGACAAGACAAGACAAGTAATAACAAGTATATGGAATATGTTTCAGTTTTTATTCTGACATTCAGGTAGTAGGTCAATACTATTTTCACTCTTTCAGACCTTATAACGACATCTAAATATTTCATCTACGCTACTCGCATACTAAGCTCGTGTTCTCCATCTTCGACCTCGACGTTACTTACCACCAGGTGAGATTGAGGTCAACGTAAATAAAAAAACCGAGATCACAGGAGTGTTGTATAGAATAACAACATTAGATATGAAAAAATAATGTGTCGATATGAGAGAGATTGATTGAAAACATACATTATACTCCGACATTACAAAAAAATACAGAAAATAATAAACATATTTTCGGTTTCGAACTAATTGTTACCCTCTATAACAGGGGTTCCCAAACTTATTTTGTCTACCGCCCACTTTGAGAATAAATTATTTTTTAGCGCCCCCATTTTTTCCCCTACTTAAAAACGACTATAACTTCAAATTAAATTAATTAATTATTGTGAGCTATATTAGCGGAGATTAAACATTAATTCTAAACGAGACTTTTACTATAATTCGCAAGAGTTAACTTGAAACCTGAGCGCAGTCGGTAATACACAACGGCGCTCAGGTCTCAAGTTAACTCTTACGGGCTACACCTGCCAATGAGAATGATTATTGAAACTACTTTCATTTCGAAACGAAGCGACCGATTGACATGATTTTTATTTCATATATTCAATAAAACAGGACAGATATATGAACTACGCGGAGAGAAATAGCGAACCGAGTTTGAGCACTCTCTTAACTAATATTAGTTGATGTTCACAAGTTGTAGTTGAGAGTCGAGAGCTCATGCAGTCGGTGTCTAAGAGGCCTCTTAGCTAAATGAAATTACAAATCACCCCCCAAGCCTCTACACAACGCCCCCATTTTTTTTTTCTGGGTCTCTTACCGCCCCCCTTTAGGCCTGCAGCGCCCACAAGGGGGCGTTATCGCCCACTTTGGGAAAGGCTGGTCTATAAAATAGATTATTTACTGTGTCCGTATGGAAGAGTCCTTATTACATATAGAGTAGACAGAAAATCGATACTTCGCTCGTTAGCAATGAAATAGCACGACGTTGTAAACTTGAACTAGAGTGAAGTGTATTATTAATCACTGAATCAGCTGAAACGGAGCGAAAACAGTGTTTGATACATTTGGAATGTACTTCAAGTTGTATAGGTACATACATATGAGTATATACGAGTACCTATAGGTACGTACAGGAGCTTTATAATTTGATGCAAATATTTCATGGGTGTTATCTAATAAAGCCCGACTTGACAATTTTACATAATGGAAAAAAGCTTACGTTGTCACTTTTACAGACGATAATTATATAGAAATGTTTGATTTGATTATCTGCAGTTTCTTGTTCGCGTTTTACCATTTCTGTTTGTTCCAGCACTGCCCAGAGGCGGCCCTAGTGTCAGCGCGGGTGCTGTCGGCAGAGGGTGCGCCGGCGACCCGCTCCGCGTCCGGCGTGGAGAGGCGGCCGTCCGCGCCGCGCCCGCCGCTCAACAAGCGCGGCTCGGGGTCGCTTTTGTCGCAGGCACCGCCCGCGCCACAGTCCCGGTGAGTGCATTCACAGGTGTATTCCAGGATGATCGAGTCGTGATCACACCGTGGTGTATTCGTATAGTTGTCTACTAGTTTCCTGCACTTAAAACCGCATGATGGGGAACCTTTTTGCGTGAAAGGGACGTGGCGGCTACAGTAGCCAGCACAATTCCCGCCAGAAGCCTGCTTCAGTATGATCGGATAGTTTTTTAGGGATCCGTCATATTCTAGACAGTGGCGTAACTAACGGAGGGCTAGGCGGTGCGGTGCACCGGGGCCCCCAAGTTCAGCCAAATCAACCTCGAACTGATCCCATGTAATTTTTTCCTACTTTCAGAACATAAATATGATAGGTTGCAAGCTGTAAGCATGGCAACTTATTTGATAGACATTCGAAACTTGTAATTCCCATAAATTGTTTCTGTTGTATTGTATAGATACTTGTGTTTGTTTAGCCACTTCAACCAATATCAATGAGCTGTTATGCGACCAATTTATGAAGACTAGCTAACTGTACCGCAAAATTGGTAATGGAATGAACTCCGCTTTTTGAAAAAAATACATACCTTTGACTTGAAATAGACGGGTAATACTCGAGCGCAGAGCGCACACGGATAACCATTAAGTTACATTAAATTACATAGTAGCTTTATAAGATATGTCTTTTTTTATTTGGTAAAATTATACTGGTTAATGCCCAATGATTTTTGCACCGGGGCCCTTGGTCATCTAGTTACACCTCTGATTCTAGAAGATATATCCTAGATGATATGACTAAACACTTCCTGTTCAAAAAGGTTTGAACAAAAAATACTAACACTTGATACATCTGTACTTAATAGGTTGTAAGTTGTGAGCAAAAACGGTAAAAGTCTTTCATTTCAGGTCAAACTTTCTTTTAGATTTATTTAAATTATCTTCTAGAAATTTTCTTTTTCGGGCAGCTTTCTACGTAAATAATACGAAAACCTTACTAAAATCCAAATATCTACATCACCTACAGGGTTTTTATTACAGGGTTGTAATCAGTGTGATCTTAGGGCTCGGATAAATTGTTGAAAATGCGTACAAAATAATCTTTATAGCTATCTACGCTGCAGCGGAAATATTCGTAGCCAAGCCAGCTTTCCCGGAAAATTTATTGGTTAAATTGGATTGCTACTGAGTTGGGAATTTCATTCCTGCAATCCTTGCCCTGTTAGCCGCAGGAAAGATTGCTGCGAGCGGTTTTAATCTAAATGTTATGATTTATTTTTTAATTAAATAGATACCGTTATTACGAACGAACGAAGTAGCTGCCTAGCTGCAGTTATAACGAAGTAGCTGCCTAGCTGCAGTGGTAGGTACTCGTATATCTGCAAAACATTTTAGACCCAAAAACATCAGATAATTCAATATTTAGATAGTGTTGGCGTGTGTCAAGGAGATACCGCGGTTTAACTATTTATACGCGAGGTCCAATGAGTTATTTGAAAATTAAGACTAATAACGTAAGTGTATTTACTGACTGCTCGAATGGAGAAGGAGAATATAGCAATATCAAAATGAAACCTGCATGACTCAGAAAATCAATAATTGAAAATTTGACGAGAAGAAAAAGATAGCACTGGTCGATACATAACCTCTTTGTGCAGAATCGTCAATTGGAATAACTGAGAATCTGAAGAACAGCGACTAATCCATCTAAAACGGTGCAGGAAATGACATACACCCCAAAAGTCGGACGATCCCCCTGAAATTTGATAGTCAACAAGCTTAGGCTTACCGGCAGTAGATTATTATAAATATTAATTTTAATTCAATCATCCCCATACACTAGAGTGTTTGTGTTTACGTTCCCCGATGTGTACGCTTCAACACCAAAACCCTCGGTGATTGAAATTTGTTATACGTATTAATGATTGAGCACTTGTCACGTGTCGCATATCTTAGGTTTTGGTTTAGAATTAATCTGGGTAGAGGATAGGCGGTGTCCTAGATCGACATTTGAGGGGATTACTTATGTGTATAGGTAACTGTTGATTTGGGGTGGGGGGTGGGGGGTGGGGGGGTTATTTTCTATGGATGCCGTGGATTCGAAGGATTTGGGGGTCATGAATTAAGCTTCAGTTTTTGTAGGAAATCTCGATGATCATAAATGGCGAGTGGGTATATAGCTTCTATCACACCCCCCCTTAAAGACTTAATTAAATTGTACACTTTAAAATCAGTCTACTTAGGCACAGTGTTTTTTTTGGATAAAATAAAAACGGAATAAAATGTGCCTGAAATTGCTTGACATAATAATATCTGCGATTCAGTAAACAGACAAATATATTATGGTTTTTTTACAAGAATTTTTTTGCTATTTCGACGGTTAAGGCCATGAAAACTTTGGTCTTTTTATTAAAAAAAGTAATCGGGTTTAACATCTGGAAGTTTTACTCGTGCAATTAGGATGAAAAGCTATGTCGATGTATGCAATAAAACGAGGAAGTCACTTTATTGGTCCCAAAAAAACACTGCGTAGGTATAGTACCGCGACTAGTCCGATTTATGTCATAGGTAGTTAAGTACCTAAGTTTCTGAAAATTGTGGTTTCACTGCTTTGTACGGATAAACGTACGGAATATTATGACTTCCCAAACCTTGTACAATCTTTGATCTCTCCCGAGTTTCCTGTAAGGGAATCCCGTTTCATTTATCAAAGGAACACCAGGCATATCTCTGAAATAATTCGCATTGTACGAGAGACCTTTGGTTTTGTTCGCGTTTTCCTAATTTCCTAATTAATCTCGTTTTTATTTCGCTTTTAGTTAGAAGAAATGAAATATTAGAGCAATAATTTTCCTCGAGCGCTGTGAATCTTTTGCTTTGTGTAAATAAACCGGGAAAATTGCTTGTTTTGAAATGAGTAGACACGGATAACAAGGAAATTCACCATTAGAGGTGCGGTTTTATTGCATACCTATGTAAAAAAATCTACTTATAGGTATTCAGTTTCAGTTCGGCTCATGGTCTACTATATTTCGTATTCGAGCTAGAGGCTTATACTTAATGAGTTAATGACAAACGGACGCGACGATGGACGAACTGACAGCAATAGGGCTCCGTTTTCCCTCCATTTTACTAAGTATAGGATATAAATAATTTCCTGAAAACTGAAACCTAAACAGATTCTGCCCGTAATTTGCTATGAAAGTCAAGACACTAAATAGAAGAAAGGCGCTCGACTTTGTTGCACGAAACATCTTTAAACTTATGTCTTCATGCTATCCCTTTGTACGCCATAGCTTTAGGTAGAGATGACACGAAATTTAAGAAAGCCTTTCTTTCAACTCGCTGTAAATATACTTAGGTATATACAGATTTTTAATTTTACAAGGACTGTGGCGTTCTTAGCCATTTTTTAATTTTTTTTGGCTTTGTATAGTTTTTATTTAGTCTTTTTCTTCTTCTCTAGCTTAGTTTTAGTTAGGTTTTAGTTAGTGTAAGTGCCCTTTTCTGTCTACGAATTACGTAAAAAGGTGTCGAACAAAACCTCTGTCTTGTTATTTTAATAATAACGTAGTAGGTAGATGGAAGCAATAAGTTAGATAGAATAAAAGTTGGTTACATTGTATTTTATCGGTTTCCGATGGTCGGTCAAGGGCACGAATGTTTTGAAAGGGAGCCGTGTGGGCGCGCGGTGAATTTCGGAGGCTAACGTACTTCACTGTTTAAGTTATACGATGGAAGATGCTTTCAACTCGTATAAGGCTTAACATTTAACATATGATGATTATGTTTGATCCTTTGATAGTTTAGTGACCTATAAAATCATTGAGGGTTAAGTGTCTATATAAGCGGCTAATTGCTATGGGGCGCAACCGTCGGGTCGCCGGTTCGAATTCACCTTTGGACCATTGGTAGTGTACACCAGCCACTTGTACACCAGCAATTAAATTAAATATACTTAAATAACAAATAAATTTTCGTCAAATAAAATTCCGATCCCTTTAAATATATCCGTGAAAATTCCATCTAAATCCAGTCAGTAAGTACGTGATGTTCGTTCAAACAGACAGACAAACAAAAATTTACCTTTTTACGATTTTTTTTATACCTAATGTATTGATAAGGAAGTTCCTCTACCTACTAATGAAAACAGCTTTCATCTTAGAATTTCGATATCGCTTTTAATCCCGCTTAGAATTTCGATAGGAAATTCTATTGGTGTGACGGCATCTAAGCAGCCCCTTTGTGTACAAAACCTTAGGGATCATTCCAGCCCGCATACTAAACTAGACAAATATTTTCATTCCCTATATACCTAGTCGTATCGTAGCTATCGGTATCAATCGGAAATCGATCGCGGTACGTAATTTACGAAGTTTCAGAGATTAGTTACAAACTATTCTATTGAAATTAGGAACAAACTTTTCAAGACGAATTGTTTTCGGAGATAACATTAATTGAATTTGCGAAAGTAGGTAATTGAGTGTTAGATGGTGTTAGGTAGAGTACATAGTCAGTAAAAACTTTTAATTGGTATTTGTAACACCTGTACCTGTAAATAACTAAATAGAGAGGTAGAGGTAGGGCGTTTTCACATTAGACGGTGTTGTAACACCGACTCGTGTCGGTGTCGTCACCGATATGTATGGTGTCTTGGATGACATGGTGTGAAGGCGTCTAGTGCATACTAAATGTATGAGATTCGACAACTGACGATATCGTTTCGTCGTTATAGTCTAATGTGAACACGCCCGTAGCTGTACTTACCTCTGGTGTTAAAATTGACAACACCTGAGTTCCCGTATCCGTCATAATACCCTTTTCAATTTTGTATTTAAACCAAAAAATACGTGCACTACTGTTGAACTATGCAAGCATTATTTTTCTACATAAATGGAATAAGGCTTATTTAATTTCAGACAGTGTTCACTCAACTTGAGAAACGTGATCAACTTAGAAAATTACTTACTAAGTAAAAAAGCAGTCTTCTTAAGTTATGACAACGCGCGATCTTTGTTAACATTTTTTCGTTGAAGATCCCTCTTTGTTCCTTTTATGGTAATTTTGGGAAGCTCATGTTAAATGGGTACACACTAAAACCTTCGCGTAAATACCTATTCAAATTTCGGCGTAAGTAAATCCCTCTTGTATTTTTTGTGGGAAGAGAAAACAAAGAGGACTAATGTATTTCAATATTAGAAATTGAGAATGGAAAGTTTCATTATAACTACAAAAATGATTACAGTGAAATACCAATTTATTCATAACTCAAATCAAAATTTGAGAAATCAAAGTTTGGAATCTTTTAAAGTTTAGAAGAACAGATAACTTCATGTAGTTTCATTATTATTCGTACTCCAGCTTTTTGTGGACAAAATAAATAAAATTATAATACTTAAACATTTTGATGCTGCCTATATTTACCTATATTACCTGTCTATATTTTATAGTGTTTCGTTATTTCTAATCCCTTAGAAAATATAATATTTTTGGTTTATAAAAAATGAATGAGTTGTACTGAAAATGTATGAATCGTTATAAGTAGTACATTATTGTTGTTCTATTCACATGGTGCGAAAGGGCGAATAATGGACAATATTTGGAGAGTCAATAAAATGCTCTTTCCAATGGTTACTTTTACGATATTGTTTTTGGTTTATGACGTCATTTTATATACCGACCCACAAAATTGTATTCTGCTCGCTCTCAGTCTTGTACCGAGGCAATAAAGTGGGGTTTTCGGTGTCATAAAAATTGTAGATTTTACCGGGCAGCAGTATCTGAAGTCACGTTTTATGACTGATCATAACAAAACATGATGAGGATTGTACGTAAGTACCTAGGTATACGTTATATTGGATTTTTATGTACCAATTTGAGACCACGGACCGTAGGTCGAACATAATGAAAGAAAGTTCATTACATCGTCAGGAAATAAACCAAAATCGCTTTAGGTATTTATCGCCATAGGTAGATATCAATAGTATCTATTATAATGTTTTCAACACTTCATTAAATGTCATTAAATGTCTATAGGAAAGTGGTTATTCATAATACGTCTAATATTATGTCATCAAAGAAATAAACCACGTGTCTCTGTATTCGTGAATGGCTGAATATTTGATCAAAAATTTCGTGTTTCGACTGTTAAATCCCGTTTAACATCGTTCGGTAAAATATTATCGCAATTTCTGTCACAGATACCTGTGGATCAGGATCGCATTGTTCGAACGTCAGTTGGCGAAAATCATTGAGCACCTCGTCAGCAACGCGACGCGGTATTACGAGCGAGACGCATTGGTCGCTGATCCGGACTACGGGAGCATTCTGAGCTCTCTCCTAGTTGGCCCATGTGCTTTAGAATACTCCAAGGCGAAGGCACCAGCTTGTTTCTGGACGGATCCGCCTGCTGACGAGTTGGTGAGTTTTTGGTCAGATTTGTGGTAGACAAGCTTTTTCACGATTTTCCTAAAACATGGCAGTTAAGTAGTTGTTAATTTCGTGAATCAATAATTAAGTTCCCGTATTGATATTATATTTCAACACACTTGCTCGTAATGTGGCTCTTTATTGCACCGCTTTTAGGTTCATAAAATAGCTTATAAAACACGTGTGCATTTTACTTTACATTACCGCACTAGTGCTTTTTACTTTTCATTTTTTTTAAATGAGATTTTATGGGTAAAATATTTTTTTCCTCACAAGTGTGTTGAAAAACGTCGTATGAAACACGTGAGCATTGGCAACTTAGCTCACTTGTATCATAATGTACCTACTATTGTAATTTTACATACCGTGCTTTAACAATATTATTTGTTAGGTTCAAAGACACCGCATGTCTGCTGGGACAACGACGCCACCATCGGTGCGAAGGCCGATCCTCAACTTCAGGAGAAGCTTGAATGCTTCTTCTGATGATGCCAGCACTGGTAGTGCAGGTAATTGTGATTGTGATAATATGTCAGTACCAGTGAAAATTTCTTTTAAACAAAATCCCAAACAGCATTGAATCAATCCACATTTTCTTACTCTGATTTTATTATCTGACCTATTAATAGCAGGTGTAAGACATTCAATCCCTTAAATATGTCAGCGACGGTTGTTTTGTACATCTTATTTATATATTTGTATATTTATTCATTTTTAACAATTTGGAACATTTAGAGCACTGCGGTTGCGTCAACATAATATGAATCGCAATACACAAAAAGCGTTAAATTGAATTTTGTTTGGCTTAGCTAGTCCTTAAGCGAAGAATATTTTTGAAGAACTTGTTTCTATCAGGTACAGGAAATGTATCAGGATCAACTGCCAAGGACTACGTTGAGAGTTTGCACCAAAATTCTCGAGCTACTCTTTTGTATGGAAAGAATAATGTCCGAGTGCAGCCGGTAAGTTTTCGTTCAAGTTTTGAACATAAAATTAACAGTGAATAAAATGTACCTTATATAAAAACCCATCCTTAGAATTGTCTCAGTTACTTATATTTACGTAAAATATTTGTAGAGGTAATTATTTTTGCTTAATATTGTAAAAATACCTAAGTAAGTAGTTGCGTTTATTGTAGAAAGACGTAGAGGAACCTATGCCTGGGTACTTGAGTTTGCACCAGACAGCTGCTGGTCTGATCATCAAATGGACCCCGAATCAGCTCATGAACGGATATGCCGAGAGCGAAGGCATCGACAAAAGGTCAGCTGCTTTAAATTCGCTTGTAGTTTTGCTTGACTTTAAGACCTAATAAATGGATTGTGGTTCATAATGTTCTTTTTGCGTTTTTAGAATGTACCTACTGGGTGAAACAATTGTATTATTTGTGAAAAGCTATTTACCAATTTTAAGGTTCCGTAGCCAACTAGAAACCCTTATAGTTTCGTTATGTCTGTCTGTTTATCTGTTTGATTGTATGTCAGACAGGGCGATATGTTGGTCGTCGTCCTTTAACTTTTGAAACAATTACAAAAAATCTGAATGATAGGTACCTAATAGCAAACTTATGTTATGAAATAGAACTCTATAAAATACTGTAGTTGATAGGGAACAAATTGTATGAAATCAATCGTAAATTAAGTATTTTTTGCGATAGAACGCCTTCGGAACCCTATCAATATATCCGACACGCTCTTGGCTGGTTTTTAAGTACTTACATACATTTCTAAAATAAAAGAGTTAATTCTTAAGTAGGTATTTTAAACAAAGCAGCTTGTTGATAATGAATCAAATTACAAATAACTCCTATTTGTTACATTACACCCTGTAGGTATCATGATTTACTCTTTATTGTTTATACCAGCGTAGCTTTAATTTGCAGTTGTCTTAGTTGTTGGGTTTTCTTTTCTTTTTATGTAGACATTTATAATTATGGGTGCTAACTCCTTTAATTCCTTCTGAGAACTCCGTTCAAAACAAGTTCAAGAAGAGAGTTAATTAACTGTAGCTTTGACGCGAAATAGCAATTTACTAAAACAGGCTACAGTCCAGTACCTACCTCAACTCTAATTTTCTTCAAGGCTTGTTTCTATTGAAATGTTTGTAAATTTTAGTTTTAATGAAAGCATTTTGTTCAAAATCTTCAATTACAGAATTGCCTCCCTTTTATCATTTAGTGACTTTGAAGTACTTACTCAACTACGGAGAAGTTAGTGATTAATTATTCTCTGATATAGAAATTCCTAAGTTTTGAAAATCTGTGACTTTGCTCGTCGACAAATATAGACTTCTGAATATTTTATTACTTAGTTTATTTTAGCTCTGAATATGTTAGAAAGGAGTACAACATTATCTATTTAAATCTAGTAGAATAATTCTGAATTTTAATCTAGCACTATTTGCGTAGTTCCATTTACTTTTGCAACATTGCTTTATTTTCTAGATCCTTTTCACATGCATCCAGTGTTTTATTTCCATTAATTTAGTTATTATTTGCTCTAGTTTCGTCATTGTCTGACTGTGTAGTGTGTGTATAGTTATCGCTGCCACCTAGTGCATGCGTCTGCGTGTCAAAACACATGTGTTATGTGCAGCATGGCTCCTGTATGCACCGTCTACAGACGCCAGTGTGCCGGACCTTTGTGCATCGACTGGTACGTTGCTTGGCTTCTCACTGTTTTCAAATTGTTCATTTTATTTATACTTACTTACTTTGTTAAGTTCATAGTAGGTAGCATCCGTCAGTTTTAAGACTGTGCACTGCTCCGATCCTATACTTCCTTTTTTTTTAGCAATAATTACATACCTTAGGTGATGTTTAAGCAAAGCAAAATGGTGGTCAAGGGTTAGCGTATGGTCAGCGACTAATTTTAAAATCATTGAACGTGCTAAATTTTTGACAGGTGTCATGACATTTTTAATTTAAGCGCATTATACTACTAAAACGTCGCTTTACGTTTCGGTCGTCTTTAGGTCTTTTATAGTGTAATTTTTTGAAGACGATTGTTCATTTTATTATCATTAGACCCATAACGTTTAAATATTGAGAAATACGTATAAAAGTAACGTATTAATTACTAAAATAACCAGACATTGACGGTGAGGTGTTTACGAAAAAAAATATAATTTATAGCCACTTTAATTGAAATTTTTGCACTTCATATTTATAACGTGCCCGATAAAATACCTTAAACTTGCTTCTGTCTAATGCTAAAAAAATGAAGTATAGTCACATTAGGATGACTCCAGCCAGCCCTCTGATTGGTTGAAATTTTTGATGAATGAAATCGTCCGATATCCAAGTTCGGATCAGAGCAGTGCACCAAGAGTCGTATTAGTACCTGTCTAATGCCCTACTTTGGGTCAATTTGCCGACAGGTGTCACTGTGCATTTATACCTGGCGGCATCGTTTAGTGACCTCAGTTTTATATAGCATTTTTTGGATTTTTATTAAACTGTACTCTTCGAAAGTTCATGGCTTTCTATTCTTTTTGATATAGGCGCCCTCTGCGCAACCATAGTGGTCCTTCGAGCCGGATTTAGTTGTTCGGTGTCGGGGGGCAGTAGGTAGTAGTGTACAGTATTAGGCAGTGTACAGTGAAGTGAAAAAGTGTTAGTGAATTAGGCAGTGCACAGTGAAATGGAAAAGTGCAGTGACTAACCTTTGGATTGGATTGTGTTGCAGACGGTTGGTTAGTCAAAAGACTTGTAATTTTTTTCGGAAATTATTCTAAAAAACTTGTAAAATTTTCGGAATTTTATTGTTTAGACTTTGAATCTTTTCACAAAGTTTTGGACTCAGTGCATTTTCTAACGTTAGTTTGTCAAAAACATAGTGCAAACTCAGTTATTTTTGGGCTTAAAAAATTCCTATCCAATTAAAGATGGAATTAATTCCTTTACAAGTTGCGCTTTGTTCTCAAATGGAAAAAGAAAGAGATGATTTCCAAAATGTTTCCAAATTAAGTCTGAAGGAGAACTGTATAGAAACCAGACTGAATAGGCTTGAAAGTGATTGGGCTCAGTTCAAGACAACTCACTTCGTGATTATTGTAGAAGAAAAATCGAGAACTGATGCATATTTCACTAATGATTTATACGACTCGACTCAAGAAATATATTTTGAATACATTAGTGAATTGAGAGATGCTGAGGAACTGAGCCCTTCAGAACAACCGATAACGCAATGTGTCAAACCTAGCCAAACAATTTGGATGCCAATCGCAGTTACTTCTGATGTCTTTTCTTGCCTCTATTGTAGATCTGAAGAACATTTACTGCCTGATTGTGCAAGTTTCAATCAACTGACTTTCATAAAAAGAAAACATTATGTACAATTAAAGAAATTATGCAACAACTGCCTACTGCAAGATCACCCGACATATTATTGCAAATTGAAACAATCATGTACAAAATGTCAGGGGCGTCATCATTCACTCCTCCATATGTATGGGTCTCATTTTTTCAAGCTTGAAAATGAAGAAAAGGAGGAAGTGAAAAATGAAACAAAGGTTGAACAAAGGCTGATAGGAGAGTACCACACAACGGAAATACTGTTTCAGTTTTCAAAAAATGACGAGGTTGAAGCTGATACAAGAGCACAAACGGTGTTGTTGTCTACTGGAATTGTTAAGGCAGTAGATGGTTTTGAACAACCCGTTTTGTTTAAAGAGTTTTTGGATCATGAATCTCAGGCTCCATTAATAACGAAAGCTGCAGTACAACGATTAGAGTTACCGAAGACCTTAATCGATGGGATGGTGGCTGGATTAGAAGTCACGAAGCCAAAGATAGATCTTCCAAGAAAAGATGTAACCAACAATAAAAAACAAATTTCTGTGAATTTAAAAACGGAGTCAACATTTACAATTAATTTTAGGACTTGTGTGTCGAGTTCGCTCACGTCTTGTCTTCCCATGAAGAAAATTGATTTTGAGTGCCCAAGGCTGGATGTGGATGATCTTGCTGAATCGGAATTTTCTGTAAGGGAATTCATGATGTCAAGAAAGACTAGAGCTGATCGTTACACGAGTTATGCAAAGGGCATGATTAAAGAGAAAGATACTACTGCTGGTAGTACTGAAAAGAATATGTTCTTATGCTGGTTGGCTGGCCGATGCGTCCGCTGGAAAGAACTCTTATTTTCTACGACTAACCATGATCGTGTTCATCATGTCTTTGAAGACAATCATACCGATTGTGCTTCCCGGGGGGTGACACTACAACCCAATTCACATAGATCATGGTGGACGGGGCCTATTGATAGCGGATATTCTTGAACATACTTCTGTAATCTTACCGCACAAATAAACTATTCTTATTCTTATATTTAAACATTGTATATCTATTATGATTTCTTAACTTGTGTATATATATATATATATATATATATATATATATATATATATATATATATATATATATATATATATATATATATATATATATATATATATATATATATATATATATATATATATATATATATATATATATATATATATATATATATATATATATTCAATAACTTTTTATATGGGAATTTGTGTGTATTATAGTGTATATTCATCTATCGTATCTTCAATTTGTGTGTGTGCATTTTGGTAGTGTGTGTGCCAAAGTTCAGAATAGATTGATAGAATTTTTGTGTAGGTGTTTTAGTTATTACGATTTTTTGGTTATTTAGTTCTTTGTGAGATATCCACTTGTGTTTTAGTTAATATGATAATTATCTATTATCATAAGACTCGTTTTATGTGTATTTAATCTAAACATTATTTTACTGTATTTCTCCCCTTTGGTTTAAGTTCCTCCTTTAGTCAATCGTACATTCAACAATGAACTTAATTCTAGTTAACATGATTCAAAGTTGGTATGGTATCCTTAGTGTGAATAACTTTAGTCTTCTGTTTTCATATTTTGTTTTAAATTTTAAGTTCTGCCTTCAGCTATTTTTTTTTTTTTTTTTTTTTTTAAATTGAATGAATGAATGAATACACTTTATTGCACAAAATTAGTGTGATACAGTGCGTACGAAACGATTAATACAATCTTTATTTATTTATTTATTATTATTGTTATATATAATACCAGGTTTTACTATTAACAAATCTTCGCACCCTGAAACCAGAAACTGGTTTGTCTGGGCGCTGCACATTACACTCAGTTAAATTAAACACTAGCCAAATATAAAAACAACTTAATATATACAAATCAAAAAGGCGGTCCTATCGCTAAAAGCGATCTCTCCCAGGAGGCAACCTTTTGGTGGAGTAATTTTGGTAGAAAAAGGTAGGTTGTGCACCGTATTATATTGAGTTAGAAACAACAAAAATTGATCAGAGCAGTGCACCAAGAGTCGTATTAGTACCTATTAATATAATGTCACGTTAAAGTGACATCCCATCCCAACCAATTATTTACATGTGTGTACCTATGTGTCTGTTTTGTGTAGGGACTATAATTAGATATTTTACAACCAGAAATAACGTAGCAACTTTTTTATTTTATAGACCAAACTCGTGTTTGACCTCAATCCTAATCCCATTCATTTCAACTTACAGCCATTTATCCGCAGTTTATTGTTAAAGTTACTGCGCTCGCTGAAACAAGTCTGAGACTTATAATAAGTTGAGCTCTGTTAGTGTTAATGTAAGATTTATTCATTACAATTTCAAGTTCTTTGTCGGAACTTTACGTTTGTTACTTTCTACTTAACTAAGTTATAGGGTTTCATTGAAATTAGAATTATTCTCATCTCAGTGCTGTAACGGACCAGACTGAAAATATTCTTCTTCTTATTCTTGTAGTCTGACAGTCTTGTAGTTCTTGTGGTCAACTGGCCAAATTATCACATTTGTTCGGGCCGCTAAGGGCACTGACAAGGTTTCGAAATGGAAAGAGATGTTGTTTATGACAGAATATTTTGACAATAAACTCCTTATGTTAAGATTTCGATTGCTGGGTTAATAAGACTATTGTTTCTGACCGCAGTGTGTACTGGGCGATGTCACTGCAAGTGTGCGTGTGGGAGGTTGTCTACGTACATGTACATCGGTCACAGGCCAGCGATGCTCTGATACTAGTTGGCCAGGATGGTGTCCAACGACCTCCTATACATTTTCCAAAAGGTAAGCGTTGATTTGATATACTGAAACTGCCTCTAAGTTTATTTTTAAGTTATCTTTCCTTATTTCATCGCCGATATGAGCTTTCTTTCGTGTAAAGTGTTGCAGTACCTACAGTGATCGGTGATTCATTTAACAGGCTTCAAAAATCTATTGTTCGTTATTAAGTGAAACATTGACGTCTATTCCGTGGTGGCTAAACTAAATGAAACTGTCTTGCTCATTCACATGTTAGTTTGTATAAGAGTGAGGATGACGTTTCGTTTATCGATGTTTTTAAATTTAGCGAGTGATACCCCAAAATTGGTTCCATTAAATTATTTAAGGATTCCTTTCTTGCAGGAGGTCATCTGCTGTCGTTTTTGAGTAACTTGGAAACGGGGTTATTACCACATGGGCAGTTGGACCCTCCACTATGGTCCCAAAGAGGCACTGGAAAGGTAAAGTACCTATCACAATTCCCAAACGAGACAAACAAACTTGCTTGACAAATAGCTTGCAATTATTAGACAAAGTGAGAAAATATATCTAACAGATAAATTCGACAAAGCGCTGATATCTAATATCTAATGGTCTAAAGATTATAATTGTAAAGGTCGTCAAGACGAGAACGTCGGCGAAATGCGAATAGATGTAAGTAAAGACTAGGTATTGTCTAGGTATATGTGTTGTTCAACAGACTAAATGATGAGTTTTAGGACATTTGCTATATGAATCCTGATCCATGATCCTTAATTCAACACCTTTCCTTGATGGTCTGATGTTATTTCACACCAAAGGTGACATACTTTGTCACTAACTACAATTTCTTACTATTAGGTGTTTGGCCGCGGCAAAATACGACGACGCCCCATGCCGAGTCTCTGCGAGAGCGGAGAAACAGAGGAGGCCGAATGGGAAGAAGTCGCCGGAGACTACGTGTTCCGTATAGTGAATAACGCGATCACTGATAGAGAAGGTGAGGCAAAAAGGATTTCGTTGATAGGTTAGTATATTTGAAAGGAGACCGACTTATAGTCGTATACTTGAAATCTACATACTGCGCACAGTAATTTTAGCAGAAGTTACTTATTGTCTACATTGAACTCACGTTAATGCCGGACTGGAATTGACAGGATAAATCGACAAATGCATTTCAAAAATGCGATTAATTTAAAGTAATAATCTTAGCCAACTATCCCATTAAATCTGCCAAGATAATAATTCTTTGTGGTTAATTCCATAGAATGATCACGACCCTTATCAATGAGGGATACGACTTAGAAGAAGAATAATCTTGTCTTTATACACATTGTTCCAGCAATGCGTCACTCTCTACTGGAACGGGCAGTTCAGTCTCCGCCTCGGACGCCGCGTAGACCTCTCGCTTCCACTTCCACCACATCATCTGATTCGTCTACTATGTCAGTAGACTGCCCTCCATCCGCTGGGCTCAACGGTCATCCTCCTGTAATACCAGCGGCTCATCAACCTGTGGAACAGGTACCAGATTCCGATCTTTGAAGTTATTTTCCATTTTTTTGAGACATGTATGTTTCTTCAAGATGTTTTCCATCACCCTTAGAGCAGCTGATTGATCCACTTTTTGTTTCTTTACTATCAAAATTCCCTAAAAATAAAGACATTTCTCGATACCTTAATGTAGGTAGACCTGCGTGTTGGATCTTATACAAGAAACTTGTGATAAAGGACTATTAGTATATTTTTCTATATCTTTGCCAGACATAAAAATTCTTCGATAGTTGATGACTATTGCTGTTTACCTCTTATACTTCTTAGCGATCAAGACCCACAAACGTCAATTTTGTCTCCATCTTCCAGTCGGCTTCGATCGAGCTGGTGTGCAGCACGATGCGACGACAGATCATCTCGCGCGCATTCTACGGGTGGCTTGCCTACTGCCGCCATTTGTCCACAGTGCGCACGCACCTTAGCGGTCTCGTGCATCCGAATATTGTTCCAAGAGGTTAGTCAAACCATATTAATACCGCTATAATTATCATCTCCTTGTGTCATTAGTCAAATTACTGTTTCAGTATTATAAGTGCGTAAGGCCACAAAAATCGAAATCTCCCGAAATCTAACTTCTAGCTTTTATAAGTTAAAAATCGAAGTGAAGTGAACACAAAATTATGCTTCGTTACCTAAAGAGCATTGGCTACTCAGAGAACTTTTCTATGCAAATTAAATGAGCGTTTGTATATATGACGATACCAAACCAAAAAATACTAGAAAAGCAGCATAAACATTGACTTGGACTTGCAAGTTGGTTGCAACACAAACGTCGTTTAAAAACTTCACTTTGTCAGGAAATAATGTGTAACGCCTCGCTACCAAACGTGGGAATGTGACACCAATTTTTTTCAATTATAGAAGGTACCGAAGGCGGTCTAACAGAAGAAGTATGGAGAGCCATGACGGATGAGAGAGGTGCTGTGAGCGACAAGGATGGAGTATACCGACTGGTATATTACGGAGGAGTGCAGCACGACATCAGGCGAGAAGTGTGGCCGTACCTGCTGGGATATTACCAGTTAGTACAACATCTGAAAGGTTTAATTGCAGTTTAAACCACAAAATGTTGGTCTCATGTAATTTATTCTTCCCCCAAATGTTGGGCTAGGACAAAAGGTTATAGCTGTTATATTATATTATTTTATTCAAGGCCAATATTTACCGCTATAATTTTTCTCGACGTCTGCTAAATTTTAGATAATGGTACTTAAAGTATGAGGTAACGAAATAACTTATGTTTCTAGGTTCTCCTCAACAGCAGAAGAAAGAGTAGAACTAGACTCAGCTTGCCGTCGTCAGTATGAAACGACGATGTCTGAGTGGCTCTGTGTAGAAGCCATAGTGAAGCAACGAGACCGTGAAGCTACTGCCGCTTCAATAGCGCGCCTCACTGAGGCTTCGGGGAAATTGAAACCGGCTGAGCCTGAGGCGTGTGAGGTAAGTGATAATAATAGATAAATTCACGATTTCTGTACTGCAGAAGACTCCATGCATGATGCTTACGTCACAACCAGTAAACATTTTTTCTATCAGTTTCCTTTTATTTAATATAATTTTTTTTCTTCAACAGGTATTCGAAGATGATTGCAGCGTCATATCAGATAATCCACCGGTAGTATCACCAGAACCAAGCGAAAACGAACAGAGAAAACTAGACACGAAACCAGTTCTGTCGCGGGCACCGAGCATAGATGAAGTAGATAATATAGAGATGGACTCTGAGAAAGAGAAGGATGATACAAAAGTTAACGGAGAGACTGAGACGGGTGATAATAGGGATATAGATGTAGACAGTCTAAAAGACTTAGATGAGCAAGAAGAAGTACATTTAAAGAGTGTTGTAGAGAATCCAGATTTAAGGAGAGAAAGTATAGCGGAGATAAAAAGACTAGCTGAGAATATCGTTCAGAAAGGTGATGGTAGAGGGCTACTATGTAGCGTGGATAGTGGTAATAATATGAATATTAATGGTAATGAGTTAAGGTCGTCTTTAGATGAGAGCCAACCAAGTCCTCACGAGCAACGCACAAGTGTTATTATAACTAATCCTTCAGTGGATCTAGCGGCATCCGGATCTCCAGCGTCAGAAGGAACAACGGGTAAGAAACACTATACTCATGATCTCGTTTAAATAAAATAAAAATATTTTATCTTTATTGTCTTTTTGCTACAGCATTTGATACCGTTCACATAACAATCCACACTTAAAAACTAGTTTGAACTGATTTAGAATCAGTTCAAACAAAGAATTTCGATTGGTAGAGTAGTTTTCTACGACATCTGCGAGATATATTTATTAAACAAATAAGACAACATACTAGTACAGATCAAATTATCTGGAATTTGTTTTGGTTTCCCTCAGGGTAGGGTACTAAGACCACATTTATTCGTACTAACGTCAGAAAAGTTAATTCCTTATATTTTCTAGCAAACGTGAGTCCAGCGCGCAGTCCCCTAGGCGTAGTACGCGAAGAGTCTCACTCCGCCGGAGCATCGTTCGACACCCTCGAGCCAAGCGGCGACCAACGCCCTCCGATCCGATCTAACTGTGCTTCTCCTGCTAGTTCTAACGGAGGCGTTTATTCCGTAAGTTCACCATCAATTGATAAATTTATAGACAGCAGCTGGCATATACCACTGATTTCTTAATTATTGTCATGATCTTTTACCACTTGCTTGACCTATTTTTGACAATTATAGGTTATACTCTGGTTATCCTATTTTCAGAATGAATTAGTGGAAAGTTTCGCACTAAATCTTCATCGCATTGAAAAGGACGTGCAGAGGTGTGACAGGAATTATCCGTTCTTCACAAATGAGAACCTAGATAAATTGAGGAATATCATGTGCACGTAAGTGAATATTTCACTTATTTAGTGTAGTCGATGGCGATGGCTATGAATAAGGAAATTTAGGGAAATATGAGTGATGTGATATGGTACGTCTTGGAATATAATAAAATATTAATATATACTATTATCTTAGATATTAGTAACTTAAATGTAATTGATTTTACATCAACTAATTCACTTCAAATTTGAAAATGTACTCCGCGATTACAAATATTGGTGAAGAGATAACTTTTAGCGTTTGGCTTACCAAGGGAAAGAATTTACAATATCGATGGAATATGTAGCTCTGGTCAACCATCGTATCGTATAGCAATCTGATTTAAAGTTGATAACACTGGTTTTTTTTCAGATACGTGTGGGAGCACCTCGAGATAGGTTACATGCAAGGGATGTGCGACCTGGTGGCGCCACTACTAGTGATGATGCGCGAGGAGGCAGCTGCACATGCGCTGTTTTCTAGTCTCATGGGCCGGGCGCAGGACAACTTCCCATCGGGGCAAGCCATGGACGCGCATTTTGCTGATATGCGGTACGTTTGAGTGAGAAAATTGAATTAAAGTACACAATTGAAGAAACTAGTGAGGGATAAAAGCGGCAGGGTAATAGATAATTTATAATTCGTTTTATTTTTTTATTGTTGTTGTGTTGTTGAATGTTTATGTTGTTGTGTTTCTATCTATCTATCTAATGTTAGAAAAATAACCTGCCTCTTTTGCTATGGTAAGTTCATACTGTTAGTGTTGTTATGAAATATGTAAATAAACAAATACTTACCTGATACAATAAGCCACTAAAGAGAACCTTCAAAATATTCAATTTTTCATGAGAATTTCACTTTTTTTGAATCATTTGTCGATATTGATGTTCATTTTGTTGATATTGTACCACTCATAAGAGATCGACATTTCGACACAGAAGGGTGTCATCATCAGAGCGATATGCTTCAGAGTTCGCAGATTTTATTAATGTAATAACCAGATTAACAATGTGTATCACTTGTTGGTGGAGTGTGGTTGGATGGCGGCCCAGAGGCAGCACTTAATGGGCGACGAAGCGGGGCGCGTAATGGGCAGATTATTACAATTTTAAACCAGCCATTCTCCGAAACAGCAATCAAACAATTCTGTTCCATCAGGCGCTGTATCAGGGCAGCAGTTTAGTGATTTAGAGTTTGTATTACAATATGAGGCTGGCATGATAAAGAGCCGAATCCTCGAAAAGAAATAGATTAAAAAAAATGAAATTTAAAACAGTGGACCTAAATGTGAACCCTGTGGAACGCCAGAACATACTTCAATATTAGTTAAGTAGATACACTTTGCCTAACTAATTTATGTCTACTTTAACTGGGATACTTTAACAGGTCTCTGATACAAATCCTGGACTGCGAGCTATACGAGCTGATGCACGCCCACGGCGACTACACACATTTCTACTTCTGTTACCGCTGGTTTCTACTGGACTTCAAGCGGGAACTGCTCTACCAGGATGTGAGTATCCTCAGACACCGTGGTAATGTGGTGATACGCCACGTTCCTGGAAGTAGAGTAGACGAAAACTCTCAAAATTTTCATTTAGACTTCATACCCTTATAACGAAACTCCCCGAAAGCAGTAATCATAGGTTTAAATTGTTAGGCGTAAGTAAATATATAAACTAGGGTGTGATATTCTCAAAGCGTGAAAACGTAAGACTTGCTTCAAGTATTAACTCAGGACCATATTTAACAAAGCAACATTCCTTATGTAAGTCTAAAATGGTAACATTTACGCTGATTTGGATGGGTGTTGCCATTTTAGTATTGTAATTACTAGGATTGTTGCTTCGTAACTTGGAAGCAGCTATTTCTGTAATGTTTGTACACCATCTTCAAATGGCAATATTTACGCTGATTTGGATGGGTGTTGCCATTTTAGTATTGTAATTACTAGGATTGTTGCTTCGTAACTTGGAAGCAGCTATTTCTGTAATGTTTGTACACCATCTTCAAATGGCAATATTTACGCTGATTTGGATGGGTGTTGCCATTTTAGTATTGTAATTACTAGGATTGTGGCTTCGTAACTTGGAAGCAGCTATTTCTCTAATGTTTGTACACCATCTTCACTAGGTATTTGCCGCATGGGAACTGATCTGGGCGGCA
The DNA here is from genome assembly GCA_947369225.1 of Hofmannophila pseudospretella. Lineage (NCBI taxonomy): Eukaryota > Metazoa > Arthropoda > Insecta > Lepidoptera > Oecophoridae > Hofmannophila > Hofmannophila pseudospretella. Next base: position 5,945,301 of record OX376331.1, read on the forward strand.
AGGCATGTGGCTTCCGAGCACATGGTCCTGTTCATAGCACTGGCACTGCTCGAGACGTACCGAGACGTTATCCTCGCAAATACCATGGACTTCACTGATATCATCAAGTTCTTTAACGGTAAGAGTCTATTCAAAGCGAGAGTGAAATATAGTTTTGCTGAGTACCCCCTAAATAGTAGTTCAACGTAACGGCTATACGTAAATAAAACAGCATTTTTCCGCCTACTTCCACTTCTTTTGGGATACTATAATATAATGGCTATGTCGGTCAGTTTGGTTCTTTTCCTCACTCCTCTTCTAACGGGAACCGGTTGTGAGAGCTCATGCTGTTTTACTTGAAGTGTAGCGTCACTATAAATGTCAGTGACTGCTGATGCTCACTAGATTTAAGTAATTAAGACTAAAATAGAGTTTATTTACAGAGATGGCCGAACGTCACGACGCTTCTGCCGTACTGTCTCTCGCGAGAGACCTCGTGCTGCAAGTTCAAACTCTCATAGAGAACAAATAAATATCAAATATAAGTACCTATATTACGACAAAGTATTTAAAATACTAAAGTAAACTTAGAATGATTAAAGAAAAATAGAAGATTTTAATATTTTCAGATTTTATAGTAAATAAACGAAATATTAATGAAAATTATTATATTATATAGCAAATGAATATTGTGAAACATTGTGTAAGATGGGTTTGGTATGTTTCTATATCCTAAATCCTAATCAGTTGGTCAAGTTTTATTTTCTTTCATCGTTTTCATGGCCTGTTTAAAATTACAAACTGCAGGGCCTAAATCATTTTCCTAAATTATTCCTAAATCATCAGGGTATCATTTTATTATAATTAAAATAATTGTAATGGTTGGAGGTAATTAAAGTGTACAAAATGCTACTGTAATACATCTACCTACATGAATTAAAATTATTGAGATGCCAAATTATTTACTTACTTAATTTAAAAAGCTAGTCACTTACTTTATAGAATTGTATAGATTTTCTTCTACTACTATTTTTTGAACACATGATGTGATACATACTATTAATAATGCCTCTAAAATTTTGCCTCCCAAGTAATTTGTTACTATATTATGTATTTTCAAGCCTGGTGGGAATATGTTGACATGTCGATATATCCATATATACCTACATATCTATGTGAAGATTTCTACGTGTAGGAAGAAGGCATTGTTTACCTACAGCCACTGAGTAAGCGTGTTTTACGAGGCAACTAAACCGAGTAACCTATTAAAACACTACTCTATTTAAAGTTAATTAAAGCTAATAATATCATTAATTTTAAAGATATGACAAAACAAATAATATCGTTGAAAACATCGATAAACAAACTCATTTTGAAGTCAAATACATTTGGCTAAAATAATCAGAAGAGATGAGAAAGGACGTCAAAGTTAGCCATTTTTTCGCCATACCAGCGATACTTTGAGGTCTATATCTCAATACCTAAATGATTTATTCTTTCATTTGCGCAAGATGTTTCACACATAAAGTGTGCGGCACAGCGTCCCTGTGTCTCTTCAATTTTTTTTTAAACTAACTGCTTTAAACCTAGGTGCCAGAAAGTGTCCGAAGCAGATAAGTAAGTCAAAATGTGGATATAACCATATATCGTTATATTCCCGCCCAGCACCTATATCTTACCGTATCTATATACGCTTCATATCGTCTGAAATACCCTCTTCCCCCCGTGCCTTGTCTTTGAAATATCCGAAAACCACTATCATTTAAGATATATTATAATAATAATAGATGAACAATATAATTATAAAGGACTTGTTTGTAAGTTATGTTAACAACTAATAGTGTCCACTGTCCACGCTTCTTGTATTTCGTCCAAGCATCTTCTTTAAGTACAATTTACAATTACAGGTTCATTCTTTATCAATTTCACGTTTATTAATATGTTGCTTAAATAAATAATTATATTTGAGAATACTATTTAAAAAAAGTAAAAAATATAATATTGTTAGCGCTTCCAAAACGTTTTTTGTAAAAGTGTATAAAATACTTAGTTACTTTAGAGTCCCTTTCTCAATAAATGAAAATGAAACTAATTTTTACCCCTAACATCAGTAGTACCATTGATTTGTACCATTGATGGTACTAGCGACACTATTATGTATCGCTAGTACCATTAAAGAATAAACAAGTATAGTACCCTGTGTTTACTTGTTTTTATTCACTTTACTATAAAAACGACTTGCGCTAAAGATTTGTCAATACTGTCATAGATAACAGCTCAAATGTACGTACTTTTATTTATTTACTCTAACAGTCCGTTGCTCAAAACGACCTTAAAGTTAAGTCTTAAATCATGCTATCTCTTTCTACCATAGCTCTAGATAGAGATGACACGAGAGTTAAGGAAACCAACCTTAACATTTATTACGTTTCTTGCCACTCACGGTAATTCGTTGTTAAAAATGAGCATAAGTAATTACAAAAAAAACCTAATTACTGTAATAAGAATAAATTAGCGAAAAATCTTATTTATTTACTGTTTTGTTGTGTATAGCCCCTATATTCTGATATAGTCTTTATCAATAAAGATCTATGTATACTTTTAACTATTGTTAAGGCTTCGTAAGTGTTTTGTGCTACGTACGAAATGTCCGTTATTAAAATGTACAATAATTCTGGGAGAGTTGATAAAATTTGGAACAAGATGTAACAAAGCCTCTATAATTGTATATTGAACACTTACTTACATGGTTCCTTAAGTGTCGCTATTAGAAAAACAAGCCAAAAAAATGTTTACTTTACAATTGCTTACACAGGTCATTAAAATATATTTTTTGTACTTAGTTGTTCAGTTAACAATTTACCATCAACGAGAAACCCCGAAAGTAATCATAGTTTGCAATAAAAAATTCACTTAAGTGAAGCTTAATTAATAAATCATAGCGTTAAGCCATTGATTTGAATTTATTCAAAGTTACAATTAATTTTACCAGCTCTCCTTAGAAAAACTATAAATATATACTTACTTGTGATTAAATACGCTTAATTATTAACCTACCCTACAAATCTGTTAGAACGGGCCTAACTCTACAAAGAAAAGCGAAGCTTTACAATCAACTTTACTGTGTTATAAACACAAAGTAGTGTCAAAGATGGTAGTGAAATTTTTAAAATGTAACATCACGATACCTAGCTTAATATATCAATGTTTTAAATAATAAATGTTTGTACGAATCTATGTAATGACCATTTTTTAATTCGCACTTGTTAATTGTAAGAAATAAATAATGTATATTTACTGAAGTGTTTAATGTACAGTGGTATAGAAATTATTAAATAAATTGAACTATAATCTTCACCAAGGGTCATATTTTTGAAATTATACCGTATATTTTTTACCATACCTACGTCATTGTTCTCAAACCTTTTAAATGCTATTGTTTGAAAAGTTTGGAAATACCTGTCTTGAAATATGTTATATCTGTAATTAATTTTAAAATGTTTTATGTAAAGTTATCCAATTTTACGAACATCATCAACTATAGTTTATCATCATTATGATTCTATATAATCATCTATGATCGGAGTAGGTAGGGCTGTTTTTGGTACTTGCCACATACAGTCATAATATGGATAAGTATGCCCAATAATCCCGGGATTTCCGGGATTGAATAAATATATTATTTAGATTTTTAACGTTATATTTGTTTTGATACACATTTAAGATTGGTGGCGAAATATTTTTTTTTAAGATTCATGGCGCTAGTGTACCTATGGTAGTGTTTTAACTTCTTCGTAAGTTCAGTCGTCAGTCCGCCGAGTAAGGGCGAGGTTTATAAAAGTAATTTACAACATTTGCTCGATAACTTAAAACGGGATCCCGAAATCATATCCATATTGATATAACCTTTGAGGACATTGACCCGAAAGAGCCCTACCTACTCCGATCAGTGATAATCATCCATAAACTAAAGATTATCAGGTGGATCTCGCCGACTGTGTGGTAAAATCTACTTAAAGCAAAAAAAACAGGAAAAAATTAATGTCATCTGTCAATGTCTAGCGAAGAGTAGGTACTTACTACTTTAGTACTTAATTGCTTAGGTACTGTCGTTTTTTTACTTTACAAAAATGGGGTGCCATAACTCATTTGATAGACCCTACCATATTGGCACCGATTCTGGGGCTCACTCGCTAAATTAAAACATTGCTAAATGAAACGTCATCCTCACTCTTTACAAACGTGACTGTTTGATTTAGCGACTTCGTCAGAATCGACGCCAATACTTACCTAATGTTAAAATATGTTAATTACCTTTATAACGATGTACCTATTTAAGTAAAATTTTTACTTGGTGAATAATTATTTTTGTGAGAATCATCTTGTCATTAAAAACATGTTTCCATTTTATCGTTTTGTTTTCTTTTCGTAGGTAAAGTCCCTTATCTTTTTCTTGAAATGTCCTTCTTATCTTACTCATGAATTAGTTTATAAACTTAATGTTTTATTAAACTAATAAATCAATGCTTTGGTTGACTCGTGCCCCTCATAAAGTATTGATATTTATTGATATTTTGATATATTGAGTCATTTGTAAGATAATGTTAAAGGTAATTTCCCTGTTATGTCGTGAATTGACGCCATTAATAATCTACAGAATTACGGATATAGATGTAGTTATAAGTATATGTTTGCGGTTCATTAAGGGCTCTACGTACGTAATGATCCCAGAAAAAGGCTGTTTGTTCTAAAAACTATATTGTGTACACTGAATGCAGATGGCGAATTACAGTGGCGCCTATAGGATTTATAGGTGGCAAAACACACTAAGCTAAGTGATTTAAATTAAATAAAAACAGCCTTTAATTCCTACTACTCATACACAATTATTCATAAATTAAGATAAAATTGAAATGAAATGAAATTTATTTGCCAGAACATAGTGAAAATTACAGGTGATCTGCCAAGTCGCCTTAAAAATGGTCCTGCTAGCCAATTTAAAACTAATATTTCCAAGCGGCTTCTAGACAAATGTTATTACTCCATAAAAGAGTATCTCAACGACACTAACAAATAGCAGAAAAGATTTGCATACCGTTGTCGGTGGATTAATTAATTGACATGTCATTATTCATTATTTCATTAAATTATTATAGGTATGTCAATATTTATTATTTGTTTCAGTAGTTGCCATCTCTGGCACAGGCCTCCCCCAATTTCCTCCAGTTTTCACTGTCCCTCACCATTCTCGTCCAGAGTGCTCCCATTTTCTTTGCAAAGGTATCGTCCCATCGTTTAGCGCTAAGTGATTTATGGGCACTTTAATAGCAAATTAGAAATGAATTGCATGGGTAGGTACAGGTACTTAATTCTAGTACGGGTTTGAAAAAATAGGTACTTGGTTTCATTGTAATATTTATTCAATATTTTTTAAGGAAATCGTTAAATTCTAAGATTCTTAGCTATACCACTGAGTACATTGAGTAACTCCTATGAAATAAGGGAAAAGGGAAACCCCAACATTTTAGAGGTGAAAGTACACATGCGTTCAATGCGTCTCAATACCGTAAACATTAGATGTTAGAAATACCTTGGAGCCTTGGATGAAAGGAAAAATAGTCTCCATTTTATTTATGTAAAGTTTTTCCGAATTTTAATTATTTTTTCGCGTAAATTTTATTATAACCAGATGGATGGACATTTCAGTTATACCCCGTACTTTCACATCTTCGAGGAAATAGAAAATTTCAAAAAATGAATATAAAATTGGCTAACTAATTACTTAACATCGATAATAATTATGTGTTTATACCACAATTTAGGAAGAAAATTTCATGGCTCACTATATAATTTAAAGTAAAACAATTATTTAATTAAGCTAAAGAAAATATGCTAGTTATTTTATTATTACTTTTACGCTACACAGGAACAGTTTAAGGATCTAACCTACTCGTATATTAATTATGCAGATGTTTGAATGTCACAACATAATATTTTAAGGCCAGAGTGAATAGGCATTTACTGGACCCGCATGCTCCATCGTCGACCTCATCGTCGCTTACCATCAGGCGAGATCGAGGTCATATGCGGGTTTAGTAGTCAATAAAAAATAATTTAAAAAAAATAGAGTTACGGCCAGATAATGTCATCAAAGCTCTTGTGAAATCATTAATTCGTCAACTGTTGGATATCCTTCGCCGACGCAGGATGCCTGGAGTACCGCGGCCACTGCTGGATCTCATCGAAGAGCGCCTGTCCAGGACACTCTGTCTCCCTGACCTGACGGTGGCCGATCAGCTTGTAGGTGGGGCTGATGTAGCCGAGCTTGACTCCAGCCTCGATCAGAGCTTTGGCGGTGTTCAGCTGAGCTTTGGGCGGCAGTTGGGCTAGAGGGAGAAATGTGGGTATTATAAAGCGTGTAACAAAATACTCTTGCGTGTGGGTTTCACGCAAAGACCTGGCGCATTAGCTCAGCATCTGGTGGAAGATGGAAGAAGCAGGTTTCCCATGCTTCTACAGGGTGAACCGTTAACATCAAGCACGAGGGCGAGCGAGTTGAGGACGCGAACTTTTACCGTTACGTTTTTCGAAACTTGAGTATTTAGCTCCCGCAGTTCGATACAAAAGTCGATTTTCAAAAGTAACTCATACTCATACTCATACCATTTATTGCTTTTCATGTGTTACAATTGGTCTTAAAAATGTATATTATCTGTTCATACATGAAACCCTGAGTAGGGTACCGCAATATTAAATAAGAGAATATAATATATTATAATAGTAATAAATGCTAACGAGATAAATTGAATTAAATGTCATTATAAGTACCTAACTCTTTTAAGTACCCAATGAAATGTAATCGGTGTAATCTTATCGTGTTATGTATATGTGTGCAAATAAATTTAATTCATTCTTATTCATTCATTTAAGTCGAGTTCAGTTGGTTTCAGTCGAGTTCAGTTGGTTTAAGTCGAGTTCAGTTGGTTTAAGTCGAGTTCAGTTGGTTTAAGTCGAGTTCAGTTGGTTTAAGTCGAGTTCAGTTGGTTTAAGTCGAGTTCAGTTGGTTTAAGTCGAGTTCAGTTGGTTTAAGTCGAGTTCAGTTGTTTTAAGTCGAGTTCAGTTGGTTTTAGTTGATTATACTTGACATCACATTTATTTACTTCTAGCCTCTATAACTCGGTTGAGATTGAGTTTAGGAATAAACATGTCATAACAAGTTTTGTTTGTTGCATTATTCTGAGCTACAATGAATAGGTTTGATTGATGGCTGCGCGAAAAACATACAAATTTTTAACTCCGCCGTTGTCGGTCCCAAGCCCGGATGAGAAAGGAGGAGGGTTGGTGTGGAGGAGACTTGCCCAACCATAAAACGTCAACGCTGAATATCGGGCAGCGGTAACTAACCCGACAACCCTTTGCCCACCCAGCGCGCAAGGAGCGGTAACCAGTGACCGTGAGGGATTAAATCCCCTCTAAAAGACTGACACGGAAGGACGTGGGAACCCACCGTGATTACTGTCCCATGAAAACCCCCTTATGGAATCAAGAACTAAGAAGGAATTTGGAATGTTGGGTGACCCGACCAACCATCGGCGCCACCCAGTTCCCGGAAATAAATGGAGGAAGATCATCCGCCAGAAGGTGATACCTAAAGGTGGTCACGACCCTCAGCATTGAGGATTACGACGCGAGGAGGAGGTAGTCTTCTCCTTGTCGTGGTTTCTGACCAGTTAGACGTTAAACGTGCTCTTCTAGGCACGGAGGGGCTAAACTGAAAATGTGCCACTGCCATAATCACCCATCCAAGTTATGATCGCGCTCAACGTTCTTAACTTGCATGATCACTTTTGGACCATGCTTGCAACTAGGCTCGAGTTTCTTAGTAAACTTAAGTTAAAGTAAAGATTTAGCTTAAAAGTTGAATCTTAAATTAGGTGCCTATGTAGGTATTTGAGGATTTTGTGGAGGATTTATTTGAAGTTAAACAATAGACGAAGTACGAAGCCGACTTTGCCAGGCACGATACTCACTGGTCCAGTCACCGACGAGGCAGATACCGAGACTGACGTTATTGAAATGCAGCGCGTGCGCACCCAGCACTTGCCATCCGCGACCCTCGTACGCGGCTCCGTCGCCGCCCACCGCAAAACTGGTAACAAAACATAGTTGATGTCAACTAGCTTCCGAAGCCAGGGCTTTCCCTGAAGAAGCGAGGACTCTCACCCTGCGACCAAAGGTAGCTATTATAATGTTCGCAAGGCTCACCCCTGAATCCTGCATAGACTTTCCAGTCAAGTAAACTTAGACTGGGTCAGATTTTTCTGGCGATGAAAGAGTTATTATGTTAAAAATATTATAATTGTATAGTGATAATGTCACGACGGAACTCAAGCAATAAATAAATAATGTAAAATAAACTTTATCGTCGTTTGCATTTGTTTCAAAATTGGAAGATCGTGTGCGCCCGCGTCGCGTCCTCTTCATGTGACACACGGATAACATGTTTAAATATCCTTATTGACTTGTATGTATATATCCTGTTAGTAAAATCTATAGTAGGTAGATTGGATTGCTATAAAACGCCCACTTTGCACCGCCCAGGTTCGAACCTACACGCCCTCACTGATAAGGTTTGCACGATACCTAAGGTCACCATGTATTCTGTATTTAACTAAATAAATAATGTAGATACCTATGTTACCACGTCGTACTGAAACAAATCTACGGGTATAAACACGGTTTTTACGTGCCGCTTTTTATTTCATAGAGTTTCATTCGAAAGTGTTCACTAGTGTAAAGCTAAGAGAAACACCCGCGTGTCAATTCCGTTTAGTTACGAAGTAATAAATTTCTGAAAATTGCTGATTTTTATGAACTGGAAAAAAATAATAAAAAATAAATGGTATGCGTTATTAATTTATTTACCATAACGGTTTATAGAAGAATCGAAACGAGGAACTTACTTGTAACCAATATCCCACCACTTGCGAGTGTCCATGTGGAAGTTCTGCATGGATCTCATGGCTTGCTGACACTCAGCCGGTGTGCTGCAGGCTCCAGGGCTGTACGAGTGGTGGATGACCACGTATGGCACTGGCGTGGAGAGGACCTGCCTATCCACAGGAGGCTCCCTGGCCTGCCAGTTCTGGCGGGTTTGGAAGACGAAGTTATAAGCGCTCTTTGGTGTTTCCCCTGGAAAAATAATTCAATTTAAAATATGACAAATTATTTTTAGAATTCGGCACGCTACATGTCAGATTTTACGAAGACTAACCGTCATCGTCAGTTGCGAATAATATCCTTAAAGTTACCTAAGTCTCCTTCTACGCCACAGTTCTAGATTGAGATAATCTCAATGAGATGCCACGAGACTTAAGGAAACATTAAAATTAAGGACGTTTCTTGCAACTCAAGGTTAATAACTAGTTATTTACTTTTTGTTACCACCTGCTTAAAATTGGTCTATTTACCGACTGAAAATTTGCAGGAAGTGCCAAATTGTTTGCAATAGTTTGCATTACATAAATATTTTTTGTTAAAACTATTTTTATACAGAGGTTAAAATGGTGTAGGCATATTAATTTACTACGATTGTGATAGTATAAATTTACATAAATTGTACCTACTAACTACTAAATTACATTTTATATTATCTAAGGAGTTTTATTATTAGATTTATGAGGATATTATAGAAAATAGGTAATATATCTTACCTGCAGGCATGCCTAGAGCGTTGTCAACCAGTTTGATACACAAAATCACATAAAATAACAGGAACATTATTATTCTGATACGCAGGTGTCAGCTGTTAATGGATTCTCGTACTTCTTGTATCTGATAACCAAAAAAACGTGAACCTTGAATCAATATCAGATAGTAATGAAATTCACAATGAGTGAGTGGTGATAAATAGTGATAATGAATAGGTACGTATATAGATTTATCGATCGATATGTGACGTCTTTTCGCTATTTTTCAAACGATTCACGCATTGGCAAGTAACCATCGCCTTATAGGAACTAGTAATAACTGATCATAGTATTTGCCATCACCCATAGGGTGCTTTTATGATTACCGTGCCGTTACCGTCCACGAATTATCATGGACGTCCGCGATTTTATCGTCCACGTCCACGTTTAACGCTTTTATAATTTACCTACCGGCACAGCTACCGGTAGGTGGACAGCGGGGCGGGAGGAGCTCACTCACACATCATTAATATACTTGTAGGTACACGCTACCACTACACTCTCAACTTTGCCGTGACGATTTGACAGGGAGCCTAGGTGTGCCACGGCAACGGTAATACCGTCGACGGTAAAACTATAAAAATATAAAAGCGACTTCATACAGTTCCATACATTTCGCTTCCCTGTTAAATCGTGACGATAAAACGTTTCGTTACCGTTCAAAATATCCGACCGACCGCTAGTGGCATATTTCATTTGTGCTCCTCCGTGCTTCGGGAGCACGTTAAGCAGTCGGTCCCGGTCGTTCGACAGCAGTCGTTAAGCCATGTCATATGCCTGCGGGCGGCCTGAACAACTCTGACAAATAGGTTGGCTACTAACCATACGATAAGCAAGCAACCGTTCAAAATTATAAAAGCAGCCATAGATATCTTTCCTCACTTTTAGAGAGTTTTCGATGCACAGCCTCGTAATTATGAGAAGCTTAGTTATTGCGATCACCGGTTTTCATACCATCTCTAATATAATTCTCGTAGGTACCTAATGGCGGATATAGAGTGTAATATAATCGCAGACTATAAAATTCTACAAAAAAATAATTGTGGAAAAGGTAGATTTTGGTACCTACCCGGTCTTGTACCACGATGGTCTAAATAGCAGAAAATACACAGTAATATCCTGTATTATATTTTAGAATTCGTCCGATTACGAGGCAAAAATGTAAAATAAGTTGCCCAAAAAGTTAAAGAAAAACATGTGCTTGAATCAACGAAGAATTTTTTATCTAGACGTACTTACATTTCCAAGTAGTACCTACGTTGTATGTATACATAACATGTAGGTGTACTTAACACGATCACAGTTCCCATACAAAATTGTTTGACTACTTCACAAGTACAACTATTTTATGTGACCCAACAAAAGAGGCACGGACTCCTTGGTTAGGCAGTTGGGTGCCCCAGCACTGGCACTGGACTGTGAATGTACCCAATGTTTAAATTTGCATAAATTTAAGTACTTACTATTGACGACGTAAAAAAGTCGACATCACTCAATTGCGGATTAAAACCGTAAATTATCAACAAAACAAAAATTAAATTAAATTAACTGACTTAATATTTTTAGTAGGTAAGTAAATAATAATAATAATAAGACCCAGTGGCGGGTAAACACTGTTAGAACTGTACCCATCATAATTTCATCTACAGGAGTCATACCCAAATCCTTACACACCAGCCTGAAAACACTTCAAATGCACCCTCTTACTTTCATTCTTCTTCAGAAAGCTGCCATTTTAAACACTTGCAGGATTGTTCGAAAATTCCTGTCCATGGACACATAAACGTCTCACATTCACTCATCATCAACACTCTCATACACCGATCAACTCACTTTATTTCTTCTAATTAACTGTACTTCTAATACTTCTTTCACTCATACTGTCGTTTGGCCAAAAGCTCGCGACAGTATGGTAAACTCACCCCAATAATGGGAGAAAAACAGTAATATAAATAAATAATAATAATATTCATAGGTATTTTTTAATTTAACTTAGGTATTTTTATGTTATATGTACCCTTTTTTATTAAATAAATTCATATATAATTTAAAAAAAAAACTTAAGTTTGGTATTTGGAATAGCAGCTTGGTACAGAAGAATTCAACAAATATAAAGGAAATTACTTACATAATAGGACAGACGTCTTGTAAAAGCAATGAATAATAATGACGTTCGACTCCAATAAAATGTCATTATATGTAAAATGCGTAGGCATTAGGTATATAACACAAAGAAAACTACTCGTATAACTATCCACATATTTCTGACGCCTCTTTTGACCGTAGCGACCCGATCTTACTGCGAAATTATACATACAAACTATATACAACAGTATATATAGACATGTGTCGTCGAGGTGATTCCCCCCAATGACTGAGTTAGATCGACGGTCGGTAGCCGAAAAAACTTTTTTTCGTGAACAGGTTCTCGAGTAGTGACAAGTGCTTTTCGTATGTTCGAATTGTTACATCTAATACGTAGTAAATTATGTATATTTTGTACCTCTAATGATTCTTTTAAAATAATTGGTTGGTAGAGCAGACATTTGTATGACTGGTGTTTTTTTATATTTTAATTTATTAGGTAAACACTTGGTAAACACAACAGATTACAACCAGATAATATACAGAAAGGTTAGGAAGCATGGTTAGGAAGTGAAAAATTTAGTCGGGAAAGCAAAAAAATACTAGTAAATGTAAAGACTAAATATAACAATAATACCTACTGAAAAATAAAGTAGGTGCTGGGTAGCTCATTTGAGGACATCCTAAACCTGGTTCTGTGTTTCTATTGGCATTGATGACATTAAAAATTTTTAATTTTTAGGCCTTCGCGACAAAGTAAATAAGAATGTAAACATGTTCAGTAAAGTAAGTAAAGTATTTTAGTTAACGCGAGGAAGTGGACAAACATTTGTAGCTTTACCTAATTTTGATTGGCAATTCACATTTTTTGTTGCCAACTCGGAGTTAGGTTTTCGGGCTAAATCGAATTCAAAAAAGGGCTAGATGAGGCCAAAAATGTCTAAATAAAGAACTATAGTATTGTGATTTATTTTTTCACATCTTAAAAATTATTAATGAAATATAGAATTATGGAAATATTATTAATCACAAAGAAAGAAAAAAAACTAATGGTTTTTAGCCCCATAAGCCAATTACTTCAATCCGTTTTTACCGTAACTCGAGAAATGTCCAGTAATTATGAACTTAGAGCTGGCAACTCACAACAAAAAGTTTCTTTTCTTTTTTATTTATTTATTTACACTTTATTGTACAACACTGGACTTAATAAAAACAATTAAAATCAAACATTGTATTCTATGGGAATCTAATATGAATTAGTGTGTCCCCACACAGTCCCTCCGACTAATTATGACCTCTGTGACACCCTTCTCCTGCGACCGAGTCTGCAATATAGTTTATTTAGGTACCTACTTATATAGAGCGGTACTTTAGACATAATTTCACTAAGAAACATAAATTACCTACTTACTTTCTTGAGTACGATCCATTAATCTTATAAAATATCTTATAGGTACTATTCAACATCATCATCATCATCATCCTATTAATGTTCCCACTGTTGGGGCACAGGCCTCCCCTTGCACAAGGGGGTACGGGTCATGATCCACCGAGCGGGCTCAGTGCTGATTGATGGATTTCACACGCCTTCGGAAACTTTTAATTTCCTTAGACATGCAGGTTTCCTCACGATGTTTTCCTTCACCGTTAGATAGGGTTGTTAATTTTATCGTTAATTTTCCTCGAAGTTAAGTCTAATTACTAGCTCAGCTTTAATTAAATCAAAGGTCATGCGATTCCTCTTTGTATTTTGTATTTTGTCGGAAGTCTGGACATCATATAAAATGTCGGGAGAATCCAGGCGAATCCCGACCATCTGGCAACCCTACCGTTAGAGCAGTCGGTAATGTCTTCGAAAAAATCCGAAAAACTCATTGGTACATGGCATTGCATAGTTTCGAACCCGGACCTTCTGCATTGGAGTCCGACGTCCTAGCCACTAGTCCACCGACGCTCCTTCATCATAATATGAGTCAAGTAACGTATTATGACATTTGAACAGAAAGTTTCCGCGATACATTATCAGTAGGTATATACATATAACATTGTCTCGTACGTTCATGTTAGGGTTCCCTATATTTGTTCAGCGTCATCGACAGTCATGTGATTGATGATAATCATCACAAATTGCTAGAAAATTACAATAATAGTTGCGAATGCGATAACCTTTTGGGGGAAAAACATTATTTGCTATTTATGTAACACATTATGGATACCTACTTATAAATAACCTACTCATCTGTTGGCATAAAAAGTGTAGTGCAAAAAAGCAGTAGTAGGTATAGGTAGTAGGTAGGTATATAGTCTATTTTGGTAACATCCGTAGTGTAATTTTTTGTTCGAATCTGTTGGTTTTCTCTATCCCGATTGTTAGCAGGAACAAAACTCGAATACGAGTGCTGTAGCAAAGTTGAATAAAACTGTACAAAAGGTATACCTTTTTGCCTTTTTTTTCGCATTCGTTTTGCCGAATTTTTTTCTACTTTCGCCCCTTTAAAAGGAATTTAGTATTTATTTGCTTGACACGAGAATCGTACTCTGGATTAATAATTATTGCACAAGTGAACGTGCACTAACAACTGAGAAAAGAAATTGAACAGACATGTTGTGTCTTCTGACATGGGGCAGTAGTGGCAATATGAGGTGATAGATATTTGTGAAAAGGGCGGAAAATAGTAATAAAAAATAAACATGGAATGACAGCAAAAAAAAGGAATACAAGAGCAATAATAATGATTGTAGGTAAGTATATTAATAATGGAATAGTAATGGAAATAATAAAATAATTAATAAATGAAACGAGTATGGAAAAGAGGAAATGTAAATAAATAAAGTGTAAAAGTATAGAAGTGGTAAAATAAATGATGAAATAGAACGATATAATGTATATAAGAAATTTAAAAAAAATAGAAATACAAGGACTCCGAAAGATTTGTATCGGAGGTGAACAGAGACAGAACATCATTTAAAAAAAACCCAGTGTAAATAGGATTTTCTTTTGTCTAGTCAGTGTTTTGAAAATCTTTTACCTATCCGCCTTATAAATTAATATAGTAGACTTGTGATCTACATTGCTATATTAAATGTGTTAGGAGCTTGCCGTTCTTTATCTTGATTTTAGGATGGTAGGTTGACCGTCGAGCGGCATGTTGACGCGCTGCAGAATCCGACCTAACCCACTCAGAACTCCAGCACCGATCGACCCCTTCCCCCAAATTCGCAGAAGACCTGTGACGTAGCGGGGGGAGCGGGCATGGCCAGGCGGCAAATTTCAAGAGGCGGCAAAAAAAACATTTCACATTATTGTGATATTATGTCCGATGTTATCCAAAGGCAGACAAAAAGTCAGATTTCGAGCCATGATCCAATATTGGCAGCAATAAGTCAACGTCCGTGCTCATTACCACCAATCGGGTATTCCATAATTAAATTAGAATTAATCGATTCGTATCTTATCAATTATCATAAATCAGGCATCATACATATTAAATTTCCACTCGACGCTTTCCATAATCACTATTTGTGAATAATGAGCTGATGTAATTATCAATAAGGAGCTCTCAACCTAGTTGCGAGTACGGTCCGAAAGGGATCGTGCAGGTTAAGCAACGTTGGGCGCGGTCGGTCCTGGATGGGTGACCTATAGTGGCATATTTCATCTGAGCTCCTCCGTGCCTCAAAGAGCACGTTAAGCAAGTTGGTCCCGGTTGTTGTCGTTTAGACAGCAGTCGTTAAGCCATGTCAGAGGCCTACGGGCGGCCTGAATAACTCTGATAAATAGGTTGGCCACTAACCATACGATAAACAACAATGATGACGACTCAGTCGCGGGATTTTCACAGGGGCTAGGACGTTGTATACCTGCTTCTTTGCGGGAGGTCCGGGTTCGAAACCATGCAATGTCATGTACATTCGACCACAGGTCAAAATTTGAGAACTGAAATGTATCATATTAGCCAGTCATATAAGGTTGAAATTTAATCGAAGGTTTTTGACAGATGGTATACTATAGCTGTGGTCGACTGTACCAATGAGTTTTTCGGTTTTTTCGAAGGACTTACTTACGTACAATTACCGACTGCTCGAACGGTGAAGGAAAACATCGTGAGGAAACCTGCACACTGAGATTACCAGTGTGTAAAATGGGGAAGGACGTAACGGCAAACCACGACATTAAATCTGCCGAGAAATTTGTTCTACGTGGTTATTTGCATAGAGTAATCACGACCCTCATCATGGAGGAATACGACTTGGAAGAAGAAGAAATATCAAAACATTTTCGAAACAGCCAAACAACTAATTCGTGTTCTCTACGAAGCCTGGGTTTGGGAATGAACCCGAGTCGATTATATTGGGATGACGCATCTTGCGTTGACTACACCACCGACTCTTAGCTAACTGTCGAGTGTACATAAGTCAAAGCCCTGATATTTTATGAATAGTGTAATTTTTTGTCTCAACTCCTGTAGGCTATAACCTTAGGTAGAAATAAAAATAGAAAAACGGTTATTTGTTATCTGCAGCACACATGCAATTCCACTTATGGTAAGTATAGGATATATTATACAATATATATTCTTAAACAACTAAATTAATAATGGACAGCGTACATACTGCAGCACCAAATAGGCCTCTACTCTACTCTCTTCTTTTTTTCGGTTAATGGCATTTTCAAAGGTACGAATTCTGCCAATGGCGAGTCAGTCACGGGCCTCTCATTAATCTTGTAGGCTATGAGTAAAGATTTTGAAATTCATCCTATGTATTTAATTACTCGCTAGAAAAGTTTTATATGGAAACCGCATCTGCCAGTTGGCCCATGCGATGTGAGCATCTTCCCATTATAGTTGGGCATTCTAATGTCAAATGTATAGAAATATACGTGCATTTTCCCAAACAATTTGGCTCGCTGTCAGTGCTCACATGATTATTCTATTATAGAGGGAGAGGACGCCTACTATAGTCTATTCGAGTTAAGAAAATAGTGAGTCATCGCTGTCGGCCGACCTAGCCACGCCCCCTGACTAATCACGGAGCAGCAAATTAGAAAGCCAAGTTCACATTTACCTGTTAAAGGCAGACCCTCGTACGAAACGGCCGTGTCCTTTGTGCATTACAGAACATTTAAAAAATATATTTTATGTCGCAATATCGTTAATAGACGCTAGTCGATGGAAAAATGCTGCGACCACGTGATACGAGAAGAAGATGCCATGTGGAATTTGGATGTCGTCCTGGAACATGCAGAAATGAATCCTTTTATAATAAATACGAACGAAGATTCTGATGATACCGATTAAAACATATTATTAATTACTTTATTTTAATTTTAGATAATATTTAACTTCATTTTAAATCAATAATAAATTGTCTTTTAAAATGTAAATGGTTTGAATTTTTATTCGACTATGACTAGACCTTTACCCTGCAGTTGCACTGATGACTCACTATTTTCTTAATCCGAATGAACTATAGTCCGAGAGCGCTACTAGACCGATTTCTGTGGGTTATATTCAAAAGGTTAAAATGTAAAACAAAAAATATTTTGTCATTCAAAAACATTTTAATAAAAACAATTTCTTAATTATAGTGAGTACATTACTGGCTTCGACTCCGGGCTGATCACAAAATCTAGCTAAACTTACTTAACTAGATTGTGTATGAGTGAGCGGAACGTATAGGAACTTAGTTTAACGATCATCGATTTTGGCAGTCACCCCAGAATCGATGCCATTATATGCATAAATACCTACTTAAAATGATGATGAATTGTAAACATCAGTTAGACTGATGTTTGGTTAGCAAACAACCGGATGTTTAATAGGATTCAACGATCTTGATGTTGAAGGATATACTGAATAATTACCAACCTGGTTATAAATAATTACTAACCACCAAATTGGTTAAAAACGTCTTTATTGTGTCTCGTTTCATCACTATCTAGAGTTATGACGTTGAAAGGGATAGCATTATTTTAATGAAGACTTAACATGCAACTGACGGCGAGTGTATTAATTTCGATGTCTATATCTTGTTGTTATCACGACTGGGCACTTGAAATGGCCCGGGTTGGAAGTGGTCCCAGGTGGAGATTTCGTTGAGCAATGCCGTGCCAGGACACTCCGTGGCCATCGCCTGGCTGTGGCCGATCAGCTTGTATGTAGGGCTAACGGTTCCAAGGGAAATTCCTTGACTGATGAGGGCTTTCGTCGTCTCCAGTTGGATTTTTGGTGGAAGCTCGGCTGTGAAAATATATGGTTTAGTGAGCAACTGTAAACTGTAAATACATAGTAACCACCGATTGCAGGAAACTTCCAAATTCTAGCTACTGAAAAGCAGCAATGATTGTATTGCTGTATTTTGGTTTGAAGCCTAAGTGAGCTAACGTATAATTACCGGCACAAGAGACACTCCATCCAAGTTCTCCAGGTCAGCAGCGCATCGAAAACCCTATAATAACTTCATAGAGAGGTGTGATGTATAACTATGTATGTTAACTACGGTAACCACTTACCATTTTATCACTTACCACTTACCTTACTGCTTGTTTGCTCGTTTGCTCACCTTATACAATAAAATTTCGTTCTAGACCGAGAAAAGGAACTCTATATCGACGATCAAGTTTTCTATGTCTGCGTTTCTCTTTGGTGTGAAGCGATTTGGGTCAATAGCCTTAGTATTTCCATGCATCTCGACAAATCTTCCACCGATCAAATAGATAAGCTATCGGCATACAAACCCTCAGACGTTTTGCTAGATGAACTATGTCCTTTTACTGGTATTCATCAATAAATGTAAAAAATCAGAATGCCGTACTTCTCCAGTCGCCGATGAGACAGATGCCCACGCTGAAGTTGTTGGCGGGGCCGGTGTGGATGCCCAGCACTTCCCAGCCGCGACCCTCGTATGCACCACCGTCGCTGCCCACGCAGAAACTTGAAATAGTAGTTTAAGTTAGTATCATGCACGTACAAAGATCAGTGTACGACAAGAAAAAAATAAAACGGAAAAGTATAGTTAGACTATTATATATACTTACTTGTATCCAATATCGCCCCAACCCAAACCAACATGGTGGTTCTGCATGCTGCGCATAGCTGCCTTGCATTTGTCCGAAGTGTGACAGGCCTCAGGTATGTACGTGTGATGGATGACCACGAAAGGTACCGGCGTGTTCAGCGGGCGGGTGAAGTTGACTGGCAAAGCACCCCAGTCTTCTTTGGAGTAGAACACAAAGTCGTCTTTTGCTGAGGAAGAAAGAGGTTACAAATTAAATTATGCCTGCAGTGGAATTATGGAAATAGTATAGGTACTAGTAGGTACTTAAAATTTTATTGTGGAATAGGTACTATTAACAGAATATAGGAACTCTATGCCTAAAGTCAAGTTTCTTATGTATTACACAAATACAACATAATTTATTTACCACAACAATTTTACAATCGTTTTTAAGTTTACTGTTGGACCCCGCACTAAGGCAATCCTGTGTCGCGACGATCCTTAAATACATTAGCAATATGTATTAATTAACTAATTAGGACTCAGTTGTATTTTATAGTTTACTTTATACTTACTTTAGACAACAGTAAGAAGAAGCGGTATATTTGAGATTGAGTGTGTAATATAATATATATAGTATATAATGTGTATAGTATACGTGCCTGTGAGGGTGTTAAGGTGGGAAAGGGTGTAAGGATATTTCTGGCATAGATTCAGAAGCAACAGGACTGCCACCTATTGCCTATTGTGTGCATTCTGTGCTATTGTGGAATGCACAAAGTCGCCAAGCATCGTAATCCAGTGTTAATAACCATTTAGTAATTTTCTGCTTAGCTTCTCTTCAGCAACTCTAAGTACTATAATTATACTCGTAGGTATTTCGAATTGAATTCGAATTTAAGGTGCAACTTCACGAACAGGTGTCCATGTAAATTGTTTTACACATACTTACATGTCGTAATTGTGCAATAATTTACTAAAATATTGTTACTGTTCGGTCAATCGTGCTAGTGTATTGACGCAAATTAAAAAAAGTGTTATAGTTTATGTTATTAAAATGTTTATTTACTTGAAGATTTCATACCAATATTGATAGGTGAAAATTAATGTAAAAGGTTCTAAAGTGTATTATTTTATTCTGCCCTGATAAGAGAAAAGGCCGCTAAGTGACATTTGGTCGTTTTTAAGTTCTTGATACCTGCGAATTAAGCAAAAGATTCCGCATCGACCCATCTTGGAATTATATTTTTATTCCAAATGGTTTCAGAGATATGTTAAGCATTTTAGCCGTTAAATACAATATTTTGGGATTGTACTAAGCTAAAAAGCAACTTTTTTTCTCTACTAAACTATAAAAACGTTTAGTGACTATAACGGTAATTGCAAACTACAGACAAACGCCGCTAAATACGTTTGATCTTCTAAAAGGCGGCTAGAGGAGTGTAATGGTGTTATTATATAGTAGCCGTTCTAATAGAAATCTTAAGAAAACTACAACAAAAAGCGGCAAACAGATTGTCATACGCTAGAAGGCCGCTAAATCTTTTAATTGCTTTCTAGGGTAGTAATTCCATATTTTTTGTGCTAAGCAAATTGGAAGTTTCGGCTTTTTAGCGTATGATAAGGTTTAAATATTTATTTTGAATTTTATGTTTATGGCGGCAAAAGCACAATACTACTTAAAAAAAACGGTTATATGTTCATCGATAAAGTAAAGTCGAAACCGAGACTAAATTATAAAGCCGTTAAGGTATATTAGCGGCCCTTTAATCTCAGATAGTAAAATCAAAACTATGAATATGCTAAGCTAAAACAGAAAATATATTTTTTATTACTAATACTAGTATTTTAACTACCAGTTTCACTCAATCTGATAGCGTAAGAAGTCTTCTACGAACTACATTCCACAGAACAGTGGTAATTTACATAGATTCTAAAAAACGCTAAAAAAACAGTTTGCCGCGTTTTTTTTGCCATTTTCTCGAAAACAACTTTTTGCACTTAGCGGCCTTCTCTCTAATCAGGGCAGTATTAGTGACAGTACAATAACACTTACCTACAGTATGTTTGAACTGATGGTAATTATTTCAGTAAAATATTACACGAAGATGACGTGAATGTGTAAAGTACCTATAGTAAAAGAAGCGTCATGTTGCGGTATATAAGTACATACTTAGTTATATTTTCAATACTTTTCGAGACACGATAAGACAAATCTTTTTTTATTATTTTTTATTTGTATTGAAATTGCATGTACCTAGTAGTAGATAAGAGAAGAAGGAAAAACTATAAGATCTGTTATGTCATGTCACTATCTGAAGCCTTGTCATTAAAAGCTGTTGAGACTGTATCTTATATAATCAAATTTATTTTTTTAATAAATTTATTTAACGACATCACTGTATATAACGGAAAGGTACAATGAATACTACCAAAAAAAACATACATATTTTGTAATAACGAGCCTACGATTAGCACCCACACTAGGTAATCCTGTGTCGTGGGCGCTATAATCACAGGTTCCTAAATATAGTAATTTCGCTAATTCACGGTACTCACATGAAGAATTACGTTTCGGAAATCCATACACCGAAACACTGAATAATATCACCGCAGCAAAAACGCAATAAATATTTCCAACTGCCATTTTAATACTTTGAATATAAAGTCACTTGAAATAGTTAATGATGTTGTTAAGAAGAGCACCAGTTGTGAAATGGTGTGATAACACCCATTCATTTGTTTATAAACTCAATCGTAATCCACCGGTTCTTTCCCAATTGAAGCCGCTCGGTGAGATAAAAATCTATAATGTTTGTATGATGTCTAAAATCTGTAAGTACATTTAATAATGACACCTCAGAAATTAATCTGTTTTTAATTTCGACTGTTTACAGGAGCACAAATTATTACAATGTACACAAAATTATGTCTATAAAAAGTAAATTAAAGTATAATACACTTTACTGCACAAATATAAAACAACAAACATGAGATAGAAAAGGAAATAGTGAAGTACAATTTAGGCGGCCTTACCGCTGAGAGCGATCTCTTCCAGGCAACCTTCGGTCAGAGGAAATGATTTCGAGAAAGAGGTAGTAGGTGGGCAAGGTTTATGGAAAACGTTATATAAGAGAATTTTGTAACTAATAATAATATTTTTTTTAAAAAGCTTGCCAGCCGAACACATCGTTCAAATCCAACCGGGTTTTGTTTAATTTTATTTTAACAGTCTCTCTCTTGGGATTTGAACAATATATTGAAGCAGCATAGCATTTAAATTTTGAACTTCTTTCCGCTATTCAACTTCCTGAATCTATTTCCTTACCTTATAGATCTAATTTACCTTTTGTAAGTAAGTATTTCCTTAAATCCTAGTGAGACAAGCCTAAATTAGCCTACCGGTGGCTTGAACTCTGACAATAAAATATGTTGTTCTGTAACCATAAATTGTAAGCCATCAGATCCTGTTATTGACAAGCTATAAGTATTATTAAATTACTGTAAACAAGTAATAATACGATCGATTCGTTACTGGCGCACAAGCCCTGTGGCTTATGCCAGTATTATGTTTTACGACAAAATTAGTTTTTTATTTAAATAAAGGAAAAAAAAAACCTATTTCTAACGAGAATCCACCTATCACATTTGTTCACCAAATCTTACGGCGAAAAGTGGGAACCTCGGGGATTATGGACATGAAAGTTATGCTATTATTCTATACCTATTTCTAACAAATAGGTAAAAGTTTATTCCAATCCCAGGCTCACACTACACAGATTCATACCACCCTCAAAGCCAACATTGACAATATTCCAAAATCAGTAATGCTGCATTGCTGTTTCGATTTGAAGGGTAATAGAGTGTAATTACCGGCACTTATCCGCTCTATCCAATAGGATGCACTGCTAGTGCATCGAAAATCATTAACTGGCCACCAGATGGTGATCACCATCACTCATCATCAGTCGTCCCGTTTGCTCATCTGCTCTCCTTTATTTAGGCTACGATTAAATACTTACTCAATTTACTATGCTGCTTATCATATTCATACGCTGACATTTTAACTTCATAACCAGCAATTAATATTGCGTGTGCGCAACGCTTCGCACAACGGAGAACAATTATAACTTTTTATTGTACCTACACACAAAATATAGCTCCTTTCTAACATTTGAGTATTTGACAAGTATCGAAGATTAAATGCATTTTATAAACATGAGCGTCGGTGGCCTAGTGGCTAGGACGCCGGATTCCCATGCGAGAGTCCCGGGTTCGAAACCACGCAATACCATGTACCAATGAGTTTTTCGGATTTTTTCGTAGACTTACGTACATTTACCGACTGCTCTAACGGTGAAGGAAAACATCGCGAGGAAACCTGCATGTCTGAGGAAATGAAAAGTTTCCGAAATCCACCAATCAGCACTGAGACCACACGGTGGATCATGGCCAATGTGCAAGGGGAGGCCTGTGCCCTAACAGTGAGGACGTTAATAGGCTGACGATGATGATGATAAGCATTAATTTATAGAATGGACGTAAATTGATTAAAAAATAAACGTAAATTGATAGTCAAATGTAAGAACACTATTCAAACTCGTTAAAAATTAAATTGTTACAGGCAATCAGAAATGTTACGTCACTCTAATGTTTAAATTTGTTTATTTATATACATTTTTTTTTTTTATTAAATAAGGAGAGCAGACGAGCCAACGGGCCACCTGATGGTAAGTGGTCACCGTCGCCCATAGACATCTCACCTCACTGTATTAATATTAGAGGGTTTTTGATGCGCTGCTAACCTTGAGGACTAAGATGGAGTGCCTCATGTGCCGGAAATTACGCTGGCTCTCTTACCCTTCAAACCGAAACACAGAAATGCAAGCATTTCTGCTTCACGGCAGAAATAGATAAGAGGGTGGTACCACCCCAGGCGATCCTTCAATTTAGGATCTACCACTACATCACGGCAGAAATAGATAAGAGGGTGGTACCACCCCATATACATACTTATTTCACAACAACACCTTATTTCCAAACGGTAGTGCAGTGTGTGCCATACAAACATAGCAAAAGAGAGGTATAGAAACACAAATTTCAGATCCTTAGATTATTCTTTATCCACTTTCAGAAAGATGATGTAGATTGAATGATGCAATAATATCTTTTGTCAAATATTTAAAAAAAATTATGCCCATAAAAATTTCGTAAAAAGGACTAACTTAGGTACATACAAACCTAATATGCCTAGATAACGTTCATTATACTATTGTTGTGAATCGGACTACTAATATTGTGCTGGTTGGGGGTTATCGTGGTCTTTATCTATTTACGATTGTCATTGTTTTGTTTACCAGTACGTATAAAGCATGGATGAAAAAAATATTTTTGAATCGAATTGAATTGAAAACGTTTATTTAGCGCTGTAAACACCAAAATATAGTACACAACAAAAAGTATACAAAGTTTAATACATGCAGCACAGAACATCTGGTGTGGTACAGTGCCAAAAAGGGTACACCAGCTCAGCATAATGCTGAGGCAAGCCACAGCGCTGATTTTCAGCTGGCACTGCAAAATAGTCACCCCCTCGGGCGTTCGCTCCTTCACGGTATAAATAAAGTGTTTATTATAACTTATAATTATAACACAAGTAGGATGATTAATCCTAAATAGAGATGTTGAAATTTTTTTTTTTTTTAAATACTAGACTTTCCATAACCCGTCTGTCTAAGCTTAATGTAAAAAAATATGTATAAGTACTATCCATATTAAATCGCATAATTATTTAACTAACGTCCTGAGATACATTATACATATTATAGTTGCACTACGATAATAAAATTGTAATATCCGTTGTAACTTCCGAGATACAAAGGTTCAAAGTTGCCGATTAGACAAAGATAACATTAGAGAGGTGACGTCACTTGCAAAACATGCTTAAGATCGCCGAATAGAAATACTTACTGATGCAGAAGTTTTATTTGGATTATCTTACATGTCATTTTTTTTATTTTTATTGACTACTAAACCCGCATTTGACCTCGATCTCGCCTGATGGTAAGCGACGATGAGGTCGACGGTGGAGCATGCGGGTCCAGTAAATGCCTATTCACTCTGGCCTTGAAGATCCCAAGGTTGTAGATTTCGGGAAATACAGACGCCGGCAGGCTGTTCCATTCCTTAGCCGTTCGCATAATGAACGAAGAAGCAAATCGCTTCGTACGAGCAGATGGGATATCAACAACATAAGGATGGAACCCCTCCCCGCGTCTGGTAGTCCGAAGGCGGAATGGAGATGCTGGAATTAGGTCGTGCAATTCCGATGGGCACTCTCCGAAATGTATCCTATAAACAGGCAACCGATAGACAGGCAACCTTGCGCCGATGTTCCAGACTTTGCAGTCTAGCTTCCACCAGCGATTTGTCACCTATAAGGCGCTTAGCGCGTTTCTCCACTGAGTCAAGGGCAGCCAGTTGATACTTAGCTGAGCCGTCCCACAGGTGGCAGCAGTACTCCATGCACGACCGGACTTGGGCTTGGTAAAGGTTTAAGAGCTGTCCCGGCGTGAAGTACCGCCTAACCTTACTCAGGATGCCCAATTTTTTGGCTGCGGTCTGAGCTTTTGCCTGAATGGAGCGCCCAAAGTTGAGATTGGAAGTCAGATCCAACCCCAAAAGGCTGAGGTGGTCAGTAATCGGTACGGATACATCCCGGAAAGTCGGAGTCAGGTGGAAGGGACTCCGTTTATCGGTGAATAGACACGCCTGCGTTTTTGAGGCGTTAAACTTGACCAAATTGGCATCGCCCCAATCGGCCACGGCCACGGCATCTTGGGATTTACTGGACCCGCATGCTCCATCGTCGACCTCATCGTCGCTTACCATCAGGCGAGAAGCCCGTAGCCTAGTTGCGAGCACGGTCCGAAAGTGATCGTGCAGGTTAAGCGACGTTGGCGCGGTCGGTACCTGGATGGGTGACCGCTAGTGGCATATTTCATCTGAGCTCCACCGTGCCTCGGAAAGCACGTTAAGCAGTCGGTCCCGGTTGTTGTCGTTCGACAGCAGTCGTTAAGCCATGTCAGAGGCCTACGGGCGGCCTGAACAACTCTGACAAATAGGTGGGCCACTAACCATACGATAAGCAAGCAAGCAAGCATCAGACGAGATCGAGGTCAAATGCGGGTTTAGTAGTCAAAAAAATATTTAAAAATATCTTGCTAAAAGATGTCCCTGAGACTGATTTAATAAGGATTGCCAAGAATTGAAAAAGATGATATATATCTATGATAATATAAGCATTAACATCAAAGTAATTAATTATATACGTACTATTTCACGTTATATATATAATCATGTATGTATAGAAGTAGCTAGGACACCTGACTCACATGCGGGAGGTCCGGGTTCGAAACCGTGCAGTGCCATGTACCAATGAGTTTTTCGTATTTTTCGAAGATTTATGTACATTTGTCGACTGCTCTAACGGTGAAGGAAAACATCGTGAGGAAACCTGCACACTGAGATGACCAGTGTGTACAATGGGGTAGACACAAAAGATCCTCAAAGGTCGAAGTGCCGCTGGGATTATTCCCGGCCCCCTATCATAAGATAAGATACCTAAACCAAACATCCTTTATGCAAATTTATCAGCATATGTAGGGTAATTACATGTCAAATTTAAATGCAAAATATTATCTACGAATTATCATAATCTAATCTTAATCGGTAAAAAATATAATAAATGTGTATTATTTTGACAGATTTGGTTGAAAAAAATGCATCCTTTCCATGCATACCTTCTAAGGTAAGTAAATAATGGATTAATATACATATTTACAATTAAAAATTATTATATTATAATTACAGAAAGAAAGCATAATATACAAGAGAAAATGGCCCTCCGTGCCTCGGAGAGCACGTTAAGCAATTGGTCCCGGTTGTTGTCGTTCTACAGCAGTCGTTAAGCCATGTCAGATGCCTACGGGCCTGAACAACTCTGACAACTAGGTTGGCCACTAATCATACGATAAGCAAGCAAGTATCCTCTTGCTTTTACCTGGTCATCAATCATTGGGTCGTCAAAGATCATGGTCCTAAACATTTCAAATGACCTAGTGTTACCGTTCCGTTTCGGATATCCTATTTCACATACCTACTCCAAGATCTTGATCATTATCCAATTTTTATCAGATATGGCATCTCGAAAAAAATTATGTTGAATAAAATAATGAGATGCAATTGAAAATGCGTCACTAGCGGTTACCCATCCTGGTTTTTTTTTTATTTATTATTTATTAATGTTGTGTACATATTAGGTTTTACTATTTACTAATCTTCGCGCCCTGAAACCAGAAACTAGCAGCTAGAGCAGGTTCTGACCGCGCCCAACGTTACTTAACTTGCATGATCATTTTCTAACCATACTCGCACTGGCTAAGAGCCCTTCATCGACTGGGAAAATCCCAAGAATAAGATCTTTTTTGGTCAACTCCTATGTATTTTTAATTACTATAAGGAAAAAGTTGTTATTAATGTATTAGGCGAGGAAAAAAGCGTACTTACTTCAGGGGAGTTACATGTTATTTCGTATTAAGTTCAAATACTCATTATCTTCCAAGAATTGGCTCTTTCGATTTCACAAATCAATTTTATTGACTCATTCTACCAGTAAGTGGGTATTTAACCCTTTCAGAGTAGGTACTTTAGTACTTTCTTTTCAAACGAATGCCAAGAAAACATAACAAAAAAGGTATTGGATAATGACTTTCGAATATTAAGGATGGACTTCCGAATTTTATCAAGGATTGATAAAATTCGGAAGTCCTCTTGCTCTGTACTCTCTGTGACTCACCCGATACTAATCGGAAGACTTCCAACTTTCATCAGTGAGAATCCGTATTTTATTGAGGTTTTTATAAAAATTCGACGTGCTTTCCTATGTGAAAAAGATGACGGAAAACATCGTGAGGATGAACAAACGTGCATGTCTGAGGAAAATAAAGTTTCCAAAGGCGTGTGAAATGAAATCTTTCTATCAGCACTAGACCCGCTTGGTGGATCATAGCCCATACCGTAACGTTGTACAAGGGGAGGCGGGGAGATGAAGATGTCTATGGGCGACGGTGACCATTTATCATTAAGTGTTCATCTGCTCTCCTTATCATTATCATCAGCCTATTAATGTCCTCACTGTTGGGGTACAGGCCTCCCTTTGTACGGGCCATGAACGAGCGGACCTAGTGCTGTGCGGTGGATTTCACACGCCTTCGAACACTTTTCATTTCCTCAGACATACAGATTTCCTCATGATGTTTTCCTTCACCGCGAGCAGTCAGTAAATGTAAGTAAGTCTTCTAAAAAAACCGAAAAATTCATTGGTACATATAGCATTGCATGGTTTCGAACCCGGACCTGCCGCATAGGAGTCCTGGCGTCCTATAGCCACTATATGCCACCGACGCTCTTTTGCTGTCCTTATACAATATAAGTATTAGGTGCCTACCTCACTGTCACACTCCAGTGATTCCATTTAGGAGTGGTTCAAAATCTGAGACGAAGATACTGACGTCAGCGCAGGCGCGCCACCGGAAGTCAGGCGCCATATTATAGATCGGACAAACCTATCATCTGGAACCAATTCGATCAATATTTGGATATGTTTTGGGTGTGTTTGGGACTGTGATACTCGTGTTGAGGGTCGATGGCTCAGTGGGTGGGATTCCAAACTCCCCATATAAGAGGTACGGGTTTAATCCCAGTTCTTAGATTTATAGAAGAGCCAGTAGGCCCGTGTGCATCGGCCTGATCGTCGTCACTAAGTTACTCAATTTTACATTTTACATATTTTACATTATACATTATGTTATGTTAAACATACTCGTAATGTAAAATTGGGTTTAGCCGTAGACGTAGGTATGTAAATAAAAAGGAAATACCTAATTAAAACTTGAGATTTATTTTATTTACCTACCTTTTCCTTTAAAGATGTACTCGAAGGTTGTCTTAAAGAGATCGCTATTAGCGATAAAGCCGCCAATATTGTATCATATTATAATGTGCGCCCTAATTTATTTTAATTACGAATTTTTGAACAGTGTTTCGATAGAAATCGATCTATCGATCTAGTTAGGGCATTTTTTATACAAGGAGAGCAGACGAGTAACCCGGTCACCTCATGGTAGATAAGTGGTCAAAGTAACCCATAGATATCTCACCTCACATATTATTAGAGGGTTTTCGACGGAGTGCCTCATGTGGCCGGTAATTTGGTACGGTATGCCAAGACAGTGATTTACCAGTTTTAGCTAAATCTTCAATGGAATGAAAATACCATTAAGGTTCCTACTTGGTATAGGAACCTTCAAAGAGATGAAAGCCAAAACAGTCCTTTTGTTCTTTGACGTAGATATGACCTTGGTGCCAATTATTTGTCCGACTGTACGCTGTCTCTCTTACCCTTTAAACCGAAACACATCAATACAATAATTGTTGCTTTGCGGCTGAAATAGATAAAACCACACTAGGTTGATTATGTACCTACAGTCAAACCACCGTCAATCGCCAAGAAGCTAAGAAAAGTCGAAAATGCCAATTTCGAAACATTAGCAAAAACTCTACTGTTATCGACATTGAAACGACATGCAAGAGGTCAAAAATATATTTTGTTAAACCCTGCACAATCATATGATAATAATTAATTGTTTAATAGAAGTGTGGCGCGGCATGTTCCATAGCGCAAAAGCGCCCGCGCAGGGAAAGCATCCAAAATAGATCCACTGACGCTGGATGTTCCATTTTATTTAAAACGTGACCGCCGCCGTCGCCGCCGGGAAATGCGTTATCGTGGCGGAGCCCGTATCTTAAATTGATTTTAAAAATACAAAAGCTTCCTTAAAGTGTAACGTTACGACTCGGTTTTCATACAAGTCATTTAACACATTCACGTCGCGTATTCGTGCTAATGCACGACTTAAAATTTAGATTTAGACTTCATTAACCCTAGACCAAAATAAAAAATTTAGTTAGCCTTGTAATATTTTAGGATATTAACAGGACAGCATCACTTTTAGAGCTGCCTAAGTCCAGTCGAAACCAAGCAATGCCACTGCTCTAATGGCGAACGAAAACATCGTGAGGAAATCTGCACACTGAGATAACCAGTGTGTGAAATGGAGAAGGCACAAACGATCCCCATGGGTCGACGTGCCGCTGAGGTTATCCCCGGCCCCCTATCATAAAATTAGATCGCATCCAGGAGTAATAATTGCAAGTCCTACATCAAAAGTCTTCAGTTAACAAGAGTATGATTGCAAGTCCTACAACAAAAGTCCTCAGTTAACAAGAGTATGATGCAAGTCCTACAACCAAAGTCCTAAGTTAACAAGAGTATGATTGCAAGTCCTACAACAAAAGTCCTCAGTTAACAAGAGTATGATTGCAAGTCCTACAACAAAAGTCCTCAGTTAACAAGAGTATGATTGCAGGTCCTACAACCAAAGTCCTAAGTTAACAAGAGTATGATTGCAAGTCCTACAACAAAAGTCCTCAGTTAACAAGAGTATGATTGCAAGTCCTACAACCAAAGTCCTAAGTTAACAAGAGTATGATTGCATCTCCTACTAAAAAAGTTCTTAGTTAACAAGAATATCATTGCAAGTTCTACAACAAAAGTCCTCAGTTAACAAGAGTATGATTGCATCTCCTACTAAAAAAGTTCTTAGTTAACAAGAATATCATTGCAAGTTCTACAACAAAAGTCCTCAGTTAACAAGAGTATGATTGCAAATCCTACAACAAAAGTCCTCAGTTAACAAGAGTATGATTGCAAGTCCTACAACAAAAGTCCTCAGTTAACAAGAGTATGATTGCAAGTCCTACAACAAAAGTCCTCAGTTAACAAGAGTATTATTGCAAGTCCTACAACAAACTTCTGTTAACAAGAGTATCATTGCAAGTTCTACAACAAACTTCTGTTAACAAGAGTATCATTGCAAGTTCTACAACAAACTTCTGTTAACATTGCAAGTCCTACACAGAAGAACAGAAGTCCTTAGTTACTGATAGAGGTATAATTGAGCTAAAGATACTGAAATCTCCGTTGGAGCGTGCCGGTGTGACGCACCTATTTATAAAGTTCCAGAGGATTGTTCAGTTCAGCGCTGAAATTCCGACGCTAGTCGCGAACCACGCGCGCTCCATGCCGCGTCTTACGAACCCTCCGAGTAATATCCGAGTTTCTTCCGAATTCCTACGAGTCTCCGGGTTTTCCGAGTGCTGAGATGATCAGTTGACTCCGCCAGTGTTGTGTTTGGTGTGTTTAAAAGAAGTGCGTATTTTTTGCGGTTTTAGGGTTACACAAACACACGCACATAACATGTTAAATATTTTGTATTTACGCCATTAGCACACAGCAGCGTTTTTGAAACGGAATTGGTTTGATAAATATATGTTCCGCCCGATTTCGTTTCAAAATCAAGAAAGTGTAGAAAACATTACACAGAGGTAGAATATTTACCTCTAGATTACAATCAGCTAATCACTTTATAGGGTGCTATTTTAGATGCAAATATTTTGAAAGGGGCATGTGCTGTTAAGTACCACTTTTTACCAAAAAATAATGTTATAAGTCGCAGTACGATTTCCATACAAAAATCGACAAAACAGATTTCAACAATACAAACAATAGTAGACATACTATAGTAGGTACCTACCTACATAACAAGGTTTAACAAACAGGTTTTGATTTCAGTTTTAAAACTATTTAAAAAATGTTGTTAGATAAGAATTAGGATAAGAATAATTTTATTTGTGCGGTAAGATGCCAAAGTATTCATAGTCCATACACCAGTAGGAACTTAAGCATACGTTATATTAAACTAAATAAAATTAGTGAGCAACAAGTTAGTTTACAATAAACGCTGACCTCCGAACTAGGAAGTTCCTGTATCTCGAGAAGTTTCTGTAGATCACACTTTTATTACAACACTCGTTTGGTGAATTTTCATGATGAAATTTTAATGCTTACATGCATACATGCCTCCGCAGCCGCTGGTAAATTATCTTACTCACTCCGAGATCTAGCCAAATATTTACAGAATATTATTTGCTGTTGCTCTACATTATTATAAGTTTATAACCCTTATAAGACGGGTGCACTGCTGACCAACTGGTATACATTCCACGACACGTGTTCTGAGGTATTCCTCGTGCTCAAAGTTTCATACAAATCCTGTTAATAAATGGGACATTTTAAAGCAACTGAGCTTTTAAAAAAAATTAAGCCTTTTTTCTACCAGAAAAGAAATCCTTATCCAAAATTTGTCTCAGAATAATTTCTCAAAGTATCCCAATAATAAGACTGGAAACTGAAGACTGGACTGAAAATTCGTGGCGTGATCGCCACAAATAATAATAGAAATCGAAAATAATTAGATCTGCAGTTCTTACGAAGTTCAACAAAAGAAGCATCGTCGAAATTTAGAGTTTTTTTATTGTCTAAAAGAGAGCAGACGAGCAAATGGTCCATCTGATGGTAAGTGGTCCTGTCGCTCATAGACATGAGAATATTAGATGGTTTTCGAAGCGCTGCTAACCTTGAGTTAGCAATTACGCTGTAAACAGCGTAATTGCCGGCTGGCTTTGCAGCAGAAATCGACGTGTACGACAGTCATACATGCCTACATAACATAATAACATCACGCTATGTCCCTTGCGGGGTAGGCAGAGAGAATGGAGCGCCACGAACCTCTGACTTGGCACGCCTCTCTTGCTTCCTCTACAGTCAAAGTCATTACCACCCTAAAAACTATAACAACATGGAAAAGCAATCTCGAAAGCGAACAAAAAAGTTCTACCTATTTGTTATATCATGAAGAGTTTTCGTATAATTTTAATGTTAGCAAGTGTTAGATTAGAACACCAGTCGTGGGTGACGCTGAGCCAAAAATAGTGCTGTTGAATGAATGGCTTGACTTGTGTTTTGGCGAATCTCTATCGCTACTATTTACGATCGGGAAAAGTATGATTTCATTTTAGTTTATTTATCTTCTTGGCCTCTCGTTTATTGTTTCATACCGCTGCTGTTGAGACAATGGGTTTAAGAATTTGAAGCAATCTACCAATCAATGAGTTAGCCCATTATTTAATAGCGATAGGTTACATTTTAAAAATATTGTTTCGAGGTTTCCACACAGCTTCAAAGGTAGAAAATTATAATTTTACAAATAAACAAAAAAGTAAAGCAAAGCAATGTCCAAAAAATGTTAATGCTCACTAATGTAGGTAAAGATATTCTTCCAAAACCACACCAACACTCCACATTTCTTTACCACAGAACACCACAATGCCAATCGGTAACGTGAGCAGAGACACGGCGCCCAAGCGGGACAACTACAGGCCTCCCTGGGTGAAGGAAAAGGACACTGCATCACCTCCAGCGTGGATGCAGAAGAGACTCAAACCGGTGGACACCAAGCCATCGACAACAGCAGAGGCCGAGGAGGCGCCAATAGCACCAGCTGCCAAACAATTGAAGCGTAAGTGTCTTTTGTTAATTTTAATAAAACCCTTGATAAATAAGAATGTAAAAGACTAGATAGTGTCGATGCAGATAAAACCAGGTGGAGACCAAGCCATCAACGATAAAGAGGCCGAGGCTCCAGCAGCACCAGCTTTCAATCAGTTGAAGCGTGAGTGTCTTTTATTAACTTTATAGACAGATCAAAACCTTAAGGTGAATGGAAAGACAAGGATGCAACATTTCATCCAGCGTGAATAGAAGTTCAAGCCGATGGAGGCCAAGCGATCGACAACGGCAGAATACCCGGCAGCAGTCGGCAGCACCAGTCAAATAAAACATTTCCATTTTTCCCTCAGTCATCAAACAGCATATGCGGGATTGTCTTATATCAATTTTAATCGAACGTTGATGATAGACAAGATTGCTGAGACTGAGAAGATTCAGGCGCCATTTGAGAAACCGTTAATTGTGTATTGCGTACTTACATGATATGGTATTCCATCACATATTTGTGAACCAAGGATCTTAGAAACGGTGAAAATTACTTACATATTTTTCTTGTGACATGTTCGTAAAGTAACATGTAGGTAAATAAACTAAATGCTGTGAAGTTGCGCAGAGTCGGTCAGTGCGCACAGGATGTGAAGTAGCAAAAATCTAGACAGACCGACATTACACTCATTCTGCACTACAGTCTATAAAGTGCATTTTCCGCCTGTAACATGTGCGAAGATGCGTGCAGTGCTGCTTTACTGTAGAAACACACTATGCTAAAATCACGCGGCCGTAGTTCGGCGGCTAATCATTTTGTATAAGTTTTCGGAGACGTCATTTCCGTCAAGTGTGTCGTGGGTAATCTAAAAAGCATTGTGCGCGTAACCAAGCCGAAAGTTCCGTCGCGTAATTTCGGCAAGTGTGTCACTAGGCTTACTCAGCATTTTAGTTACGTGAAGATATTTACGCGATTCACACACTGCTCCGCGCTCCGTCACGGTGGTGGAGGCGGTGAGGCGGATTTTAACGCGGTTCTCCGCTCGGTTAGGCGGAAAAATCCGCGTTCTACGCTCCGCGCGTCCGCGCAGGGATGCAGTTTCAGTGTGTAAAGCGAGCGCGGTTTACATACAATCCAGTTCAGTACTACTAGCTCGACAGCGGTGCAATTTGCAAATGACCTTATATATTTGTCATACAAAGGTCATATTTGATTTAAAAATAGATTTGGAAAGTAATTTGTTATAAAAACATACCTACCTATCTTAGATATCTATCACTATTTTTAATATGCTATTTCATATCTCCCGGAATATGTGTGGGTGCGAACATCAGTCGTTTTCACTCTATCAAACGAGATAGGTAATATTTATTTTGCGACTTTTAATATATGCTACAACTACTGTCAACGTATGCACTCGAGTACTTGATAGATTTTCGGTGATGTAATGTGGAATAATGTTGGATAAACATACCTAGCTATTTATATATTTTCTTTATAATCCTATATTATATAAAAGACATGGGTCGGACGATACAGGTCGGATGGACGAACTTGGGCTTTGCCGTTCATTACACAATAATTAATTAAAGGTAGTCGTTGGTTGCGTCTGACTGAATGAGAAAGTCAACTGATTCAGTCAAGTGTAATAGCTTTCAGTACGGTCAGTAATAGGAGCTGTCTAAATCGTCGACTAAATCGCAGACTAAATCTTATACTGCATGCTGTGCATGTTGGCATATCATGGATAAAATATATTTTTGCAACAGGATACAAGACATTTCCCCTAAATAATAAGTACTTAATAGTTTACCTATTGCATAATGATTCTCTTTTATCATTTTGCGTGTAAACTTTTTGCTTTTTGTAATCATGAAAGAAATACACTGGCATTATACTTTTCAAAAACTTTTTGTCAATGCCATTTATAATTTTATGAAATATTTAGATTTATTTTTAATACGAATAAACAGCTATTTCATTAATTATTTTAGACTTACCTGCCTTGCATTTGGCTTAGTTATGAAATATATAATAAACTAAACTAAAGTTAATTTTTTATTAGCTGCAGATACCGTCACATACCTATAACTGTCAAATTTGAAGAACACACACATTTTATTAATGAAAATTTATAAAAATAATGTATAGGTAGTTTTGCATTTTAATGTCGCAAATTGATTACTTTTTGTACAAAAATATGTATTTCATATAAATAAAACACTTTAGGTGCTGTCAGTGTGACGGGTACCTGCAGCTAATGAAAAAACGGCGCTTAGAAGAAATTAACAAGAAAAATGTACTTACAATCCTTTGCATACTTTTTTCAAACAATTTAATCACTGGCACGTACGCCAAGAAAATGTTTTTAAATGCCCTAATATTTAAAATAAAATCAAACCATTTTCTGGGTTTTTTTTCCCGCGCTTTTGTGGCGTCCACGTCAGCTTTGTTTCGATTTGTCTTGCAAATTGTTTTACAGTAGTGCTTTTCCAGTAAGAATGGTGTTTCTTGCTCGAAAAACTTCGACAAGATGTGAATAATGTGTGGGACAGTGAAGTAAAGTCAAATAAGATGCTGCAGCCCGATCCGTACTTGGCTGGATTTTGAAGAGCCACACTGCGTCCGGGACGCCTTTTTATTTGGTTCGGATGGCGCAGAAGCGTGGAAGATTCTCCCAGATAGCATTGAAATGTGTCACACCAGCATTTTAATGAAGACTTGAAAGAGTTGTTTACATCAGACATGGCTGTATGGGTTCAGTTCCCTTTGCCTTAAAAAAACAACAACAACAAAACCATTTTCTTTTTCCTCTTCTTTTTATGTCATCCACAACAATTTTTTTCTGAGCATGAAAGCCAGCACTAAAGTTTAAAGTACCTATACGTACTCTTTGGAGTTTAAACTTTAAAAAAACTATTTATACTCGAAAAGTATTACGAGAATATCTTAAAGTTATACTTAACTTATTAAAAATAGTAATTTATTAAGTATATAGGTATTTAAAACACAAGAAATATCCTAAACATTATCAAAAAAGTTTTCTGAAAGGAAATCCAACAACTTCACGTTTTGGTGAAAAAGTTTGTGTCTATACGAAAAAATACGAATAATCATGTCCGCTCCGTGGGCGGGTAACGTCAGCAAATCAAGCTCGTGAGTGTGTCACTGTTATTTTTCAATACGTAGGTACGATACGTAAGGAACTGATAAAGAAAGAATCTATGATCCTATCTAGTTCGGTACGTGATGTAATTACTTACGCGCTAAAACTTATCTTATAGATAACTATGCAGTTAGAAACAGGATCACTCGCTACTATGCTGTAAAAAACAAGATCAATCAGACAACAAAGGCGTATTAAAAGCTTTAAAATTGTAGGAGTCGGATTCAAATCTTTAACATAAAGATATCTCGAACGAAACCCCCTAGAGTTGTCAAGAGGATTTGTCATGTCGAAACCATCGCCACTGGACTTTTACTTTATATTCACAAAATAAATTAATAAATTTATTTAACGACAACACTACAACGGAAAGGTACAATGAATACTACAAAAAATTAAATTAAAAAATAACATACATATTTCCTAATACCGAGCCTACGATTAGCATCCACACTAGGTAATCCTGTGTCGTGGGCGCTGTGGTGGGGAGTGTGTGTTGTGGTTTGTACCTAAATGTACTGTAAGTAATGTGATTTGGCGAAGTAGAATTGTGTGAGTAATGTTGGTGTCTCTATTTGTAAAACTAAATGATTGGAGAAATAATTAACAGATAAAGCTATGCGAATTAAAAAACTAAAAAAGTAAATAAAGCCCAGTGGGTATTTCCGCTAAAAATACCTACCCCCATACCCAAACAAATTCAACAAATTCCGCAATATGGCGAATTAAAACTAAATATAAGTACTCTTCTAAAAACTTGACCAACTCTGAGTAGATCTATAATACATCATATTATATTATATTATGATTACCACTTGCGGACTTTTTAGAGGCTAACCGGAGGGCTACCGACGTGGGTGCCTACTGGCAATTACATTATTATTTCGTGTAAATGATCGCAATTTTATATTTTTCCCAACCTGTAGGCAGCCATGTCGGTAGCCCTCCGGTTGGCCTCCAAAAAGTCTTTGAGTAATTAGTGATCAATCACTAATCACCCAAAATCCACTATGATTAATAACAGCCAGCTGCACAGAGCTTTATTAAGTTAAGCCTTCATTAACATATAGATATTCCTTTCTACACCATAGCTCTAGAATCTAGAGCCTAGATATAGATAGATTTACGCGATACCTACTTAAAAAACTTAGAACCTATAAAAGGACGTTTCTTGCAACTTACGGTAACGGATGTAGCACTAAACAAGGTGATATTCTCTTTAGGTCTTATTCAGTATTTGTTGCGAAAACATGGAATCGAACCCGGATATCCAGTATGCATATCGGGAGTCCTTTCCACTACATCACTAATGCATTATTAAATGCTTAGGTACAAGATTCATGATACTCGTAAAGCAATAACACCCACGAAACATGAAATGAAACACGTCACAATTTTTCTGTAACGCTGTTTATTTTCCGACTCTCCTCCGAGAGAGGGCTATATTTCAGAGTGCATAATATCTATAACCGTTGATATATGAACGTGATGACGTCAGCACCTGCCTGAAACTTTGGCAGGAGACACGTTCTCCGAGTAATTGACTCCTCAACGTTTCCCACTTTGTTAGTCTGGAGAGAACCGTGTTCTTACGTGGTGTTGTACGGGACTACCTTTACCTTTATTTTATTTTTTAATAGAAGGTTCTTTGTCGTGCGAATTACCGTGTTAAGTGATTTGTGGCGTTTGTAAAGTGTTTTGAGAGACCTGTGTTCTTTTTTGGATTGCGGAAACACAGGTAGAGTAGATTTTTTATTTGTGCGTATGAGTATGACCAGGCAAATAAAAACCGACAGCAAGAGGGCGCCATTGGTAATTTTATAGTCTGTGTTATGGACTTTTGTATGAAAAAAAACAGTTCCATTTAATTCCGCAATATGGTGAGGGTTTTTATTATTCTCCTCAGCGTAATAATAGAGTCAACATATTAAATCAAGTTACTAAATAGGCCGATTATTTTTCATAATTTTCCCATGAACACACCATAGACAATTGCTGACGATTATCGACTGAAATGTGAAAAATAAATTTTCATCAGGTGTTTTCAAAGAACAGAATAGTTATATCGCCAATAAATATGATCTAACATTTCTGGCACTTCCCTGGCACGTACTTTGTATCTCAACTTCTCAAGGCGCAATACATTGTATCTTTCCACAAAACAACAATTTACACATATTGGCGTGTTTTATTAGATTTTTTTTATATTACCACGGTTTTGCTTTGTGTTTCGTCTCATATCACTATTGCAGTGCAAAGCGCTTATTTTTAGCGCATTAACAGCGCATTCAGTCAACGAATAAAAAAACGGACAAAATGCACGGAATACCTTTGGCAAAATATAGGCTTCGGTAGGTACCTACTGTTATCTTGAATCTGTGAAAAGACTGTCGTGGAAAATTGGAATACAATACGCTTATGTACATTTACTGATTGAATTGAACAACGGTAAAGGAAAACATCGTGCAGGAACCCTGCATGTCTAAGGAAAAAAATAAGTTTTCCGAAGGCGTGTGAATCCCAGCACTGGGCTCGCGGGTGGGGGATGTCATGGCCAAGGGGAGGGATGAACCCCAACACAGTGGGGTAGTTATGGCTGATGATAATGATATCGTAGCGATTACAATTTTTCTAAGTATTTTTAACAATTTTTTGCTTTTTTTTTAAAGTGCTTAGACTTTACCCTTACATGGATATGTGGGATTTTCCTTACACTCTGAATTCTGGACATTATGCGTACCTATTGGACTCGTTCTGCGTGTAAGTAGAATGGATAATAATTCGAAAATTGGCGTGTTACAACTTAGTATATGTATAACAAATAATACATGACCATTGTTTTTATTAAATAGTCCTATTGTTAACTCAAGAATAATTGCATTTTCAATGACAACAAAAACTATTAATCACGGTTCACGGGAAGGGACACGCGTCTGAAAAAAATTCACGGCTGCGTGACGTGTCGGCAAGTCGGCATTAAAAGTTTGGTTGGAGTCGACGGTATTTCGAATCGACGCCGACGAATCCGCGTATTTTTAGCCGGGACGGACTTTTACAAAATAAACCGAGATGTTGGGGTTACGTAGGATGATTTATAAGAGATATTAACGAGGTACAACGCTTTCTTTGCAGTAAGGAGATGAAATGAAAAGCTCTCTGAAACTTAAATTGTAATATAGTTTCTTGACGTACGTTGAAAAGAAAGTAAACATTGAAACCAAATGTTACGATAGAGCAACTTTGGTATAGGTGTATTATATTACTGAAATTGATTCACTAAATACGCAGTAAATACTGAGTGTACTCTTATTGCCTAACTCTTTGCGGGAAGCTGGCGAAACGCACGCCATGTGAATCCAAAAAGTTTTATCTTTTAGGAGAGTTCAAAACCATTTATTTAGAAGACGATTTTCCAATGTAAGGTAAAATATTCGAGAATTCACACTGCTACAAAATATCTGCAGTACCTAATCTTGGCCTTTCGTTTCTTTTTACCGACGAACGTAAAATCCTGAGAGTAGTAACGATGTTGCAGTAGGAACATAATTTATTTGCAGAGAAGTCCTAGCTATCCTACTGACACTATATTTGCAACATTAAAATTAAAATTCCTAGCATTTAACGAGGCACTCATACGTGTGACTGTAACAAATGTTGCGTATCAAGTTGGCCATATAATGTTGAATTTTGACAAGGAACCGCACTGAAATAGCGAAGGTCGGCCATCTTGGCAGCGGCCATGTTTATTTACGTACGAATGCCACCAAATGCACTGCGCCTGCGCCCGCGGCGTCGCCGTCGGGGTTGCACGTGCTTCCATCAATTTCACTATTTCTACATATTAAAGGTTTTATTTAAGCTGTTAGTTTAATTCTATTACCAGCTAATCTTGTTTATTTTGACATTTAGGTGTGTTCTGTGCTCTTGGAGAGCCGTTCATATTGATTTTATCAAATAATTATCAAGTTCCCTAACAATACTTATTTTAAAATTGTTTATCGTTATGGTTAGTGCGGACAAACTATTATCAGAGTTATTCAGGCCGCTCGTAAGCCACTGACATGGCTTAACGACTGTTGTCGAACGATAACAACCGGGATCGACTGTTCATAATAATGTGCTATCCGAGGCACGGAGGGGCTCAGATGAAATGTTCTAACCTCGCTCAACGTAGCTTAACTGGACTATGCTTGCCACTAGGCCATGAACCCCTCATTTAAATATACTACCACATAATAAATAATAGTACCTACTATGTATTCTACCTAGATGCAGGTAATAGAGTCCTTTCTTATTGAAGGGTGAGTATCAAAATATAATATTGCCATTTATGAAATCAATCAATCAATCACAACACTAGTCAACCTAAACGGTTAATTGTGACCATTTAATGAATCGAGTGAATTTCCGTTAAGGGATTCCTACAATGCTAATTTTATTGTGTAAACAGGAATCGGGAAATTACGTCAACCATGTGACGATAGTAATAGTTTTACAATATATTTATAGCGAATTCATTTCCCTACTGAAGCTAGAGCTCAGAAAATCTTGCAGGTTGTTCTTCGACTTACGTACCAGATTATACCTATTAAATTGTATTGTCTTGTGCAATAAAAAAAATCATACGTTTCAAGCAAAAAGTCACTCAAGTCAAATCAAGTCAAGACACGTAATTAGATATATTTATTAGTACCTAGCATTGATTTAGCTTTCGATTAGTATCAACATCTCAGAATTTCAACCTTTTTTTATCTACATACGAATGCATAAAAATATTTGTTTAAAAATGTTCTAATTTTCTGTTACAGCTACCCTTAAAAAGCAGACGACGATAAGGGACAAAGCAGAAAATGGTGTATCAGAAACAGTAGAAGAGAAATTAGTCAAACCTTCAGCTGCAAAACTAGCTGACAAATCAAGAAATCCTGAAGAGAAGTCAAAATTCACAAAGTCAGCGCTAAAATCCATTGATAAAATACCGAAGTTGGAAGATAAGCTTTCCATTGACAAAGAAAATGAGAAAAGCAATGATAAACAACCAGAGAAACCAGCGCTAAAGAGTGTGAGAACGATTGATGACAAGGCTAAAGAAAAATCTGTTACGATAGTAGACAAACGCTCTGCTGACAAA
Source organism: Hofmannophila pseudospretella (assembly GCA_947369225.1). Classification (NCBI taxonomy): domain Eukaryota; kingdom Metazoa; phylum Arthropoda; class Insecta; order Lepidoptera; family Oecophoridae; genus Hofmannophila; species Hofmannophila pseudospretella. The sequence continues at coordinate 5,986,926 of OX376331.1, forward strand.
AACGGCCCTACAAAATCGAATAGCACGGCCAATGATAAGCCAGTGAATAAAACTAATACCATTATCAATGATAAACCCTTGAATAAAACCAGTAACAGTATAAATGAAAAACCAGCAAATAAAACTAATAACAAAATAAACGATAAGCCATTAAACAAAACAAATACTATAGTAAATGATAAAGCATTAAATAAAACAAATACTCTAGTAAACGATAAGGCAAATGACAAGAGTGTTGCAAATTCTACAAGTAAGGTTACTAAGCCAGAAAGTAAACCAGCTAGTAAACCAGAGAGTAAACCAGAGAGTAAACCAGAGAGTAAACCAGAGAGCAAACCAGCTAGTAAACCAGAGATTAAACCAGGGAATAAACCAGAGAGTAAACCAGCGAGTAAAGGTGAGAGTAAGCCAGAGAGTAAATCGGAAAGTAAACCAGTTGCCAAGGCTTCTGAGAAACCAAAAGTAGAAGATAAAGCAGAAGAACAAACGAAAATGGCTACCAAACCACCGACACCACTTGACAAGTCTTCTTCTAAGGTTAGTACATTATAAATACGTTCTTATTTCCTTTAATTTTCGAGTAACATACCATATAGTAAATTTCATATGGTTTAAAATTAGTTGCAAGACTATATAATTTTGATAATTAGGTTATTTGTTGAAATTACTAGGTAAGGTTGTATATAAGTAGTACTCTGTGGACATGTTTATAATGTTTTTAGTTTGTGTCAAGTCAATACCAGAAATAATATCAGCCCCTTGTCTAGCCGATCTGGTTTACCGCTCGATACCGCTCGCTGTCTTTGAAGGATATCCTTTCACTATGCGCCTTAGATTTTAATTAAGTTATTGGGAACATTTTCAGCTGCCACCTCGCAAACCGTCAATACAGAAGCAGCCATCGAAAGACGACGGCGGGCCTGTGAAGAAATGGCGAGATCCATTGCACGAGCGCGTGAAAGAGAACATAGACAAGACATTGGCCAATGAAGTACCCAAGGGACACACGTTAACTAAGAATGAAAGCTTGAGAAGTGAGTATTCAATCAGAGCAACGTTTGCCATATTCATTTGATGGCAAAGCTACATCTTTAGAAATGTTTTCAGCGTAAAATCTTAAAACTTATAATGATCCTCCTTTTATCTGTTTAGTCATCAAAGCGAAACTCCTTGGTCAAAAATTTTGAAACAGGATACTAAACTACTAACTAACTAAAACGCTTTGTGTGTCCTTGTCCTGTCCTTGCTCTTGTATCGTTTCTTTTACTGTTGTCTTTTGTTTCCATGTTAATTTTGTCATCACTGAGTATTCGTTTGTCATTTACGGCCTTTAATAAAAGTAGCTACAAACTTCATTAGAGTCAAGTGTTCTGAATTCGGGAGAACGTTTGTTATAATACTTATTTATTGGTAGCGAAAAACAGTATAGTAAAATACACTAAAAAATATAAATAATTTATTGAATGTCATTCCAGAGAACACGATGGTGAATCAAACAGATGAGAATAGCTTCCCATCTATTTATCGTGCTGTGATGTGATACAAACATTGACACAGTGACACTCGCTGATTTATAATTAGCTAGCGACAGATTGCTAGTTTGTATCAATGCGCAGGCGCATCTGATGCATCAATCGCATTTGGCAGAGATTTAGAATATAAATGATAAACTTATCTCGAGATCCTTCATTTTTATCGTTGTAATAAACGTATAGTAACATAAGTATTACAATTAGAATACCCTGACTTATTTACTGTCTTCGAGTTCAGAAATTCTGGAAAGCTCCAATCGGAATAAAACCAGCTGTTCGTGCTGTTAACTACGATCTTGGCGATAAAAATAACTACGCTCGTAGTAGTATAATAATCGTAGTATGAAGTTAATATGAACTCAAATTAAACCATTAATTATTTTTTTTAAACTCATTTTATTGATCGCCTCTCTGGGTTGGGCAAATGCCTTCCACCGCAATCTTGCCCAGGGTTGTTAGCTATAATTAGTATTAGATCTATAACTAATGCTATCACTGTTCCTTTACCTAATGTCAAGATAACAGTAGGCAAGGTTCGTTTAGAAGTATCATCTTTATTCAGACTTGTTTGTTTGCGACAATGTAGAGATGTTTTGTTGTTAGTTGTAGGTAAATTATTCTGTCCATCTATCGGTAAGCGAGGGATTTTGTCGGCATACTTCGTAAATGGCTGCCCAATAAATTTATTGAATTGGTTTATAGTTTCAACATTCATAACATGCTCAGATAGGCCGTTCCACGGTATAATTACCGATTTGGACAGATGATTTTTTGACAGTGTTTTACTCCAATTGTGTGCAGTATCTCCTCGAATGTTCCTTCGCTTTTAATCTAAATAAATTCTTCACTTCATCTGTGTTTTAAAATTTATTGAAAATTTGGTTTCTAGTATCTAAAAGACGCAACATGCGATCGCAAGCGATTTTGCATACTGACCTCCAAATTTCACTTTGAAGATGACACCTAATGATAATGATGATGATAGTAGTTCAAGCTTGTTCCCTGAAACACTTGTTCAGTAATAACCATGCTGCAGATTCTGGAAAGAGACATCTGACGATGTTACCTTTTGATCTCCTGTGCGCTAGACGATTTGTGGTCTAAGTGCATTCAGAAATAGTCTCGAATAGTTCCGCGTGCGGCGTGTGCGCCTCAGGTGCGAATGTAGGCATACCTCAGTTAGATTGCATCGTCTTAGTGCATTTTAGAAAGGAAATTCTTGGATATTCCAGTTACATAAGTGGCTTTAATGCAGTAATTTTTCCATGGCAATGAAGTGTATGTAATAAGTTTGCTGTACTTTTGTTGGATAGGTAAAGTTACTGTAGGTATAATGGCTGACACAGAAGATTCAAATGGAAACATTTTCAAAGGTTTGTATCTACTTATTCACTTATCAACCAACAGTTACTACCTAACGCACTACCTAAACTAACATCAGGGCCTCTACACAGAGACCCCTTCTCTTCTTCTGATCAGATGCAGTCATTGGCAGTTTTTGGATGTTCCTGTTAATTTAGACTCTTATTATGGATGTATTAAATTTTCAAAATTTTCTGCTTTGTCTCTGAGTCTGATGGTGATGATGCGCTTTTGTTGAAAGCTTATTTTATTCTTATCGTAAGAAAAGAACCCTCTGTTTCCGCATCTTAATATCGACATGAGAAAGGCAGTCTTCGCCTTTCTGGCATCGATATAATAATCGTGTTACAAAAAACCCTTTTGGTCCAGGCTTACTCAAGCCCACTCCGCCGCCAATGCCTCCCCCCCTGCCGCCGAAGATGCCTCCTCCCCCGGAGTTCAAAAAGGCGCCGTTGGACCATACCAAGCTGAAGAAGATCGAGTCGCTCCGCAGCAGGCCTAGGAGAAGACCAGACTGGAGCGACATGATGAAGGAGGTGGAACAGGGGAAGAAGCTGAAGAAAGTTGTGTGTAATGACAGGTGAGTGAACATATTCGGGTTTAAAAAAGGTCTGCAATATGCGAGTAAACTGAAAAAGATCGAGATGGTACGCAGAATACTTAGAAGGCTGGATTACAGCGACATTATGAAGGAGGTGGAACAAGGGAAAAGCTGAAAAGAGTTATGTTTAATAATAGGTAAGTAAATATATCGTGGTTCAAGAAGGTCTGTGTGATGCTACAAAGCTGAAGAAGATTGAACTCAAGGAGGAAGGATAAACATGATGAAAGAGGTGAAACAGGGAAAGAAACTGAAGAAAGTTGTGTGTAATGGTAGGTTCAAGAAGGCTCTACTGGGTTCTAGAAAGATGAAGCAAATCTGAAGGCTAAAACTAATCTTTTAGATAATAGCATACAGTCCATTTTAATTATGAAAAGACAGAAGTTAAACTGAATGTAAAATTGTAAATATAAACTGATGACGTAATTAATGGTTAGTAAAGTTTATAATTAAACTGACACCGAAGTAGCCAAGCTCATGGTGGAGCCGGCTCTCTCAACGAATACCATTACAAGTGTCTATCAAGCGAGATGTTAGTTTTCTGATTCAGGAACCAATAAAAACGATATGTGTAACCTGTGCCAAGTCAACTCCACACGTTGTGATGTGCGAACGCGTTGTATCGCTGTTTACTTTTTTATTTTAGTAGGTTATTTCTAAAAATACCGTCTCAGAGCAGTTTTATTAGTTTTGACAAGCAATTGAGTTTGCTTTATCAAAATGGATTTAGCGACGATGATTCCGCCGCCTCCACCACCGTTCTCTGATTTCGACAGGTAGGTAAATTATAGTTGGTAAAGGCGATTACCGCACGGCGTCCCTGCGCCGCCTTGCGGTCTTGCAGTAACCAAATACATCCCGGTCAGACGTCGCACCGTGTAATAATCTCTTAAGTCACTAAGTACTAGTATTTATTGACAAAATGTATGTACTTATTTGCTGTATCCAGACGGTTTCATCAAATGTATATAGATCGAGGAGCCAGCGCGCTCTGTCTATTATATTTCCAAGTGATTTTGAGAATGTTTTTTTTGTTAATTTCCGGGATTTTACCAAGAAAAGTCGATGTTTATTCCTAATATTTATCTTTTGTTAAAATTTGCAATTTACCTAGACGTTGTGGTGGTTGTTAGTGACTTCACTATTACCAATACTGGAGAAAACAATAATGTCTATAAAAGTCATTTAAAAGATGCATTACATAATTGCAGGTCAAGCCCGATTATAACAAGATCGACAGTTGTCAAGAATAAGGACCAGTTCATCTTCGAGTCAGAGAAGCCCAATTCCCACAACGCGTTGCTCAAACAGATCAACAAGGGAGTAAGACTGAAGAAAACAAAGACCAATGACAGGAGTAAACCAAATCTGGAGGGCCTGCGGAAGTTCAGGAGACAAATGACGATAGAAGAGCAAGTACAGAAGTCCATGTCACAGGCTAATTTAGCTGCGTCACCGTCGGGAATCATAGTACCCGGAACTGCTGATGTAAGTTATCTACTGACACTACAAGACCTGATAATACACATAAACTCAACATGAAAGCAAATCTTAATCTACATTATCCCTATCTCACACTAAATCTATGTTTTACACTTGTGCAATCTTTGGAATTGTTTTGTAATAGAAAAACAGGTTTAATGTTTATTGAAAGACTAATACAACTAATGATAATAGAAATAGATACCATGATTACTTATCTAATGAATGAACAAAGCGGTAATGAATGAGCTATTTTCACGTCCTGTAGAAATTATCTAAGCGATGCTTATTTGAAAATTATACTTGATAATGTTATGATAGGTATCAGACATTGTTGCTGACGTAATTAGCATCAGGGATTTTTTTTATATAAATGATTACTTAATGACAATAAGATAATTTAAATGATTGTGTATTTGATTAATATTTAAATAACCTTTATCAATATTTTGATAGATAGATAGGTTCTTTGTTTCAATAGTGCTCCTGTAATAATACAGCTCCTGTAATAAAAGATACTTTTTGCGAAATTCGCAATCATTATAATAAATAATGATTGCGAATTTCGCAAAAAGTAACTTTTTTATAAAATTTAGTTTTTTAAATATTCTAGGCAATTCCACCCCCTCCTGCAGAAGAGGATGAAATTGATGAAATGGACGACATTGACAAGGTCAGAGACGACCTGCAGTCCACAAAGCAACTTTTGGCCATTGAACTTAGGTAAGTGGTACACACAAAGTACTTATAATAAGTAGCTCCTTACTATTAAAGCGTCTATACAGTGTAAAGCGCCTATCTAAATAAGCGAACCTAAATCAATAAGAAGACTGAACTCACTGAAGTTTAATAAGCGCCATAAGACTCGAAATAAATTCTTCTTAAGAACTCTTATATTCCATACTACGCCCTCATGCTTTACAGGAATAAGGAAGCTCAAGAAAGAGAAAACAAACGACTCCAAACTAGGATACACAACTTAGAAGCAGAATTAGCTAGAGAACGCGCTATAATCAAACAAGAACAACACAAAACCGTCATATCGGTCACTGACGCTTACGACGAGAGGCTAGTTAACCAACTCAAGATGGAAGTGGAGAGAACGAAAGAAAACGCAGATAGTTTGGAGAAGAAATATTTGGATGCAGCAGAGGAGCGAGACACGGCGTTGACGGATTTAGAAGAAGTGAAGAGACAAAACGGTGAACTGGAAAAGAAGTTACAGCAGGCACTATCGGTGAGGAATACTTTGATAACCGAGTTACCATTTTCGCACCATTATGCAAACTTAACAGAAAAAAATAATTATGTTGTGTAGGACGATAAGTTGACCAAAATCTGTAAAAAAATATACCACTAGAATCCCGCTTTCATACAAAATGTATTGAGAAAAAAATAAAAGTATAAAAATATATATGTTCTAGAATTCGCAAAAATATGTTAGTTATTCATTGGATCAACTAAAATAAACGCAATGCTTTTCAACTTCAAAAAGTTGCAAAGACCTTGTCGTAGTAAATAGTAGATTTTAAGGAATATATTTTTGTCAACTTATCGTCCTACACAACATATATTTTTCAGCAAATTTTACTGAAAGCTTTTATTCATACATCCTGTCCTGTGCGCTGCTTTAACATGGAAATTACATCATTTACTAAAATAAAACGTACATCGATATAACATCTTTTAATCAATGCTTTGCGAAATAATAGATTATTTATTAACAAGACGCTTCACTAACTTTGCAGAACAAAATAGAAGATCAATGCTTATCAGAAGAACCCTTATCTTTCTACCAGAAACGGCAGCTCGAATTCGAAAAGCAGTGTAGGTTGCTGGATATAGATGTTAATTCCGCTGAAGCTCACAGCTTGAGGAAAAGTGCTGCTAATAATAACATTGCTTTCGCTTATACTAATACAGACGATGAGGTAAACGATTTCATATTTATTATACTTGAAGCCGATGATGACTCGGAAAACACTATCAATACAGTTCATAAACGTTTTATGACGAAAAAAGGACTGGTGTTATTAGAGAACCTAATTAAGTCGAAAAGAACGCACAACTATGAAACAAACCGGGGGACTTTTGAGCACAAAAGATCCCCGAGGATCGAAGTGCTGCTGGTTATCCATTGTTTGAGAAAGTAATCGTTACAATTTCCGCAGATGTTCTCAAATAATTTTAAATATTTCCAGGGAATTATACCGATGAACGCTGGATCGAGAAGATCGAGTCACGCCATCAGACAACTGTCTGTCACCAAAGATGACAGCTTCGAGGAGGAGGAGGAATCTGAACCTGAAGAGGTAAGGGAAAATAAAATCATTTTTTCAGTTGTTTCGTCAGTTGCAAGAAATTAAAATACACGCCATAGTTCTAGATAGAGATGACACGACGATTAAGGAAGCGTTAATATTAAGGACGTACGTAATAATCTGTTATTGTGATATTTCCACGTTTATATCGGTATTGAATGTTTAGAGTTCGATGAGGGTTTTCCGGAAACTTCCAGAAAATTCAAATCGTACTAAAGAAATCCATTTTCGCCACAGTACGCACATTTTGACAGATTTTCGTAAAATACTCATATGGACTTCCAAATTGGGTAGGTACTCTTCGTTGGTGAGAGTTTCACCAACACCACCCGACAGATTCAGAAACAAAGGTTACCTACCCAATTTGAAAGGCCATTTATTTTTAAGTAAAACATGAATACCACTCTTTAGAAACATCTACTAGATAGTGTCACAAGTTTTATGAAAGATAGTGTAGGACAAAATGCTACTAATATACTACTAAATTACTGATACCTCAGGAGGAGAGCGAAGAAAAGAAACAAAAACGAATGGAGAGAGAAGTCCGGAACATGAGGAATAAGATCCGGCACCTGAAGGAGAAGCAAGACCACATGAAGAAAGAGCGCATGGGCTTCAAGATGTCGCTCAAGAACCAACAGGCCGCGCTCAAGTCAGTAACTTTCTTAAGCTTCCTGGTTTACAGTTGCTCAAGTACAGTCCATTTTACTTGCAGTTGCCACTGTACTTGACCAAGTGTAAACCAGCCCTTAGTCGTGAAAAAGGCCTAAAATTATAGACATGTTATTCTGAATTTGTTTGATTCTTTGAAACTGTTTTGAATTTTGACCTTGTGTGAAGTCAAATGGTTGTATGTCTCCACTTGAACTATCTTATATGCAAGAAAACATTGGTCAAATCTTTATGTTTTATCGCCACAATAGCGCTTAATAACTTCTATCGTATTCATAGCGTAATTTTTATTATTAAACTATGCATCCAATTCACTATATTTTTCAGTATTCTTTTTTCTCACCATTTCCATTGATTTATTTCACAATTAATTTCCTTCTAACTTATTTGGTGTTACTTTTTCTTCATGATTTCCATTCTTATCATACAACTTATGTTCTTCGAATATATGTTCGTCTATTTTATCTTCTAATCCCTAATTTGATGAATTAATGAGATTAGTTCCTAGACTAATGTTGCAAGATTGTTTCGTTAATCGCTCTTCTTCAGTATCTAGCTAAATGTACAATTGCATGCTTTTGGATTTCATTCTTATAATCGAATACGAATTAATTTAGCTATGTTTTACAGAGACGCGAAAAAGAAATACAAAGAGTTAAAACGTGAAGTAGACAAGATGGCGGCAATGATGAAGGAAGTTGGCTCGGATGAAGATGAAGAGGAGGAAGAAGAGTCGGAAGAAGAGAAGAAGAGTGAGAGCGAAGAGGAAGAAACCGAGACGGAGACAGAGCAGGACACGGAGAGTGAGACCGAGAGTGAAAGTGAACCGGAGGTACGGAGGTTTACCTAATTGTTTTTTTTTTAAGATTAACCTAACCTCGTCGTGTATCTGTCGTAGACACATAGCGTGAAGGCGCGAAGTGCGTAGGCATTTCACGAAGAGTCAATACTCTTAGACAGATACTGTAATTGTCGAGTTCTACACTATCTGTCTAAGATTTTTAGCCACTTCGTGAAGTGTGGATCGTTAATTCGCACATCATCATAGGCCTGTTACGTCTCTTCAGACGATTTAAGTAGCGTCGCGAAGGCATCGCTTTTCGTGGCTTAATAAACCAATTCGTTAACGGCATACATGCCCGCACGCGCGGCAATTCGCACATAGCGTAATGGTATTAAATCTCATGTGGATCTTAATCATTCTTCTATGAAACTAGCGCCATCTGGTAGTATCCCCTATTTCATTAGAAATGCTACATACGTACTTGTATATTATCGATGTTTCATGTCGCTATTTCGTAGAACTTCATTAAACTTAATGTTAAATTAGATTTATAGCACTTATTCTAGAAAAATTATTTTATTTGATATTATTTTCAAACAAATTCACCGCGACCGGGTATTTACTAAATATTTACTAACTATATTTAACAAATTCTCTAATATAACGTTTGTATAACGACATTTAAAGCAAATCAAGATAATGCTTTGGGGCAGTAAAACAGAGGGCGCTAGTATAGATTCATAATTTAAAACCTGACATCATGAAGTGCGGTTCATATCAATACAATTACGCTATGTGCTACTAGGGATCTGCAATTCACGAAGTGGATAAAAATCTTACCTTAACTCGACTATTACTATCTGTGTAACTTTATTAGCGCTTCGTGAAATGACTACGCACTTGCTGAAATGCGCCATTACGCTATGTGGCTACGACATACCGAAGTCTTGAAAACACACATATAAAAACGTCATTGTATCATTTACATATCTATTTAATCTAGTCTAATATCATTTACAGGATTCCCCGTTACCCAAGAAGAAGGATAATCTAACAACACGACTGAAGAGACACGAGACACGAGTGAATGCGTTGAAGAAAGGGAACGCTTTGCTGATGGCAAATGTGGACCGACTGAAGGACGACGTTTCGAAGCAAAGAGAAGAATCTATGACTCTACAGAAAGAATTAGATTCGCTGATTGATGATCTTGAGTGATGGAGGACGTTAAAAGTCACAACATGTGATATTATACTCTAAATCAATTGTCTTCTCTCGAAGTCCCGTCGATCGAATACATCCCATCGATATATTTATCAACGTCCAAAAAGAAATACCTTTCGTAAAATCTTAAGTTGTATCTGAGAACGATACCTTTTAATTTTATAATCTTCTTTTTGATGTTATTTGAATCTGTGTTCTGTTTAGATCTCTGCATCTAAGAAGTTTGTTATAAAAAGATTTAGGTAAGTACCTATATCTTTTGATACTTTAATGTTAATATTATTAAACTACCAAAAGTTGTGATCCTATTTAACTTTTTATAATTGGATTATTAATTTATGAGTAAGTTGTCTTGTAGTTAGGTCTTTCATTGAATATTTCGTTTTCTGATTCCTCATTACGTCTATACTTAGCTAAATAAGTATTATCTGTAAACTTTATGCTTTTCTAAACTTAATGAGCGGCTTTTATAATGTTATAATTATATTTAATCGCAAAAATGACAAAAAAATTACTAATTTATATTACGAAATAACGTGTCCTTTAATAGTCTATATCATGAAATCGAAACGCGAGGAATCGTTTCTAAGTCATTAAGTATCTACATATTATCTACATAGTTAAAACAATCACCTCTTCATGTTATATTTGTCATAAACTCATAATAATTGAACAACCACTGTTTTATGCAACGCTTCTTGGAATACCTACTTACTAATAGTTAATATCATGTGATTTGTATATAATTATACATATTTTAAGTTTAATTTCTTAGTAAATAATGTATTGTATTTCCAAAAAATAAGCACAATAAACTTTTACACCCATAATAAAATTGATTTTCAAATTATAAATCACGTGAATGACTCGAGCAAGTCATTTTAAAGTGTAGGTAACCTAAAATAATGGCAAGATAGGTAGGTATAGATTATAAAATCACAATAAAAAAACTCACTAAAATCACTGTGGCGACGCACGACGCGCGCCACTACGATACAGTACCTACTCACATCGGCGTAGAACGCGCTATCGAAATTTTCCTAGGACTTCGTATATATACGAGTTCCAAACATCCACAGTTAGACTAGCACATCTGGTCACCAGGCACAACACCCCGCCTGGTGGAAGATCTTCCCTTTTCCTTTTCATACAGCTGACGTTACGTCATTCCATCTCCTTACATAGCGCGTTCCTACAATTGGTGACCCCTACTACGAACACTAAATTGGATTGGATCGTACTTATATCACCAAGTCATACATAATAACTCCCCTGATCAGTTTGAATGTTTTGAATCCAAGAATGTGATTTTTTTATTAAGTCTTAACCACTTCTTTTACATACAGACCTAATCCCTTCTCTACCCCTCCTGGCTACATTTCTGGATTTGGATTCAATTGCCGATAATAATTCATCATCAATAGAGTGCATGTACTTAATTAAAATCGATTATCCAACTATATTAATATTATTATTAATTATATTACTATATTATTATTAATTTCTTTGTATCAATGAATATAAGATTTTATTGATAAAACAACATCACAAACAAACCGACATTATACCTACACCAATACTTGACAATAAAGCTGATTAGCAAACTGTTTTGATTGAATAAATTATAATTAACAGGTACACTTGCGAGCAAGAAAGGCGAACACTTTCTATGATACCTTTCTCCGCCTCGGGGCGGTGACGTAGGTTTTCCGTCAAGGGTTTTTTCCCTTACCGATATTGTTTGTATGATAATCTAACATGGTAGCCATTTATTTGGTTTATCTGTCGAATTTTCAGTGTAAATGGATTTCACTTAAAATCAATATAGGATGGTAAGAAGTGACAACGGCTAGAGGAAGTCAACCTGGAACCTGGTGATAAGTACCTAGATAGGGTTTTTAACAAGTGTTGTCATCATCTCTCATGATGGTAAGGTAGCTATCAGGAGGAAGATGGTTCTGACGGCCTGAAAGACTGTCGGAACATGTTAATCTCGGCGCCAAAGCGAAGATATTTGACGAGTCTTGGTTGATCTTATTTTACTACATCCACTATGGCTTAAATTTCTACGGCCAACGGATCTAATAAGAATGACGCTAGCCAGGCACACCCTGAAGGAACTACTGCCACTACGGTTCATCGGGTATTAAAGTAAAACCCCCGGGTTTGTATCTAAAATCCATTTCAAAGGCATATTTCGGGATGCCCCGAATTAATTGAGCGCAAGTGTATAAAGATAAGTGATATGATAAATACTATATATAATCTATGTCAACGCTAAGAGGCACTTCAGTTATTTTGTATATTAGCTCCCGAATTAACTACGTAATAAAATATTGAAAAATGATTTACTATTTATTATGCTTGGCTGTCATACTTCAGGCTGGATTCCACTGCAATGCCAACCGTAAGTATTCATCGAAAAATCTAATAAGTATAATTATATTGAATTACTGAAAGTTCTACTCCTATGGTTCTTAATTTAAAAATGGTACAAGGCATACTAAAAAACCTCTATTGATCCTACCTCTTTTAGTGCGATTTAGTAAAGAGTTTGATCGTGTATGAATCTCATGTATGCAGACTCAAGCTGGGGTGGTACCACCCTTTTACCTATTTCTGCCACAAAGCAGCAATGCTTGCTGTGTTTCGGTTTGAAGGGTAAGGGAGCCAGCGTGATTACCGGGAGATGATGCACTGCACCTGAGTCCTCAACTCAAGGGTGGTTTACATTGGTCAAGTGTTTAGCGAAGTGCGTTAGGGCAGTGACTTATTTGTCATTGGCCAGGCATTCGCCATATCGCCATTGCCTGCTCTCCTAAACTCCTAATACAATAATAAATGAAACTTGCTCAAAACTACATTTCGACTCTATTTTTCGATCTTTTATTTTGGGAGGCCCACGGAGCAAGAAAGCTATTTCGTTTTCAATACATTTTTAATTACGTGATTTTTTATTAAGTAAGTATAACGGGTCTCACTCATCATTATTTGTCGTTGTAGTTGTGCATTTTATTTTCATTATTATGTATATTTACCTATGTATTGTTTACTATCTATTATATATGTTTATTTATTTATATTATGTATATCTATGCATTTAACTATTTTAGTATACCTACATATTTATTTATGTATATCATATTACTTTTATTTTACTATATTTACTGTATATTAAGTAATAGTAACCATTTTCATATCCTCACACTACACTGTCGCTAATCTCTTTATTGTCCAATTAACTTCAGAGGTTGCCTGGAAGAGATCGCTTTAAGCGATAAGGCCGCCTTTGTACATATCGTGTTATTATTCCTGTAGTTTTTACTTTGTGTACAATAAAGTGTTTCTATCTATCTATCTATGTAGGTACCTAAGAACAATTTTCTAACATAGACCTCTTCCCCGCAGCCATTGAAAGCCGTAACCCCACAATAGTAACCAGGGCGCAATGGGGCGCCAGGGTACCTCGCTCAGTGAGCCGTCTGGCTTTACCAGCGCCGGTCGTGATCATCCATCACAGCAGCTCCCCGGGCGCCTGCTTCAACCGGAACGAGTGTGACAGAGCCATGCGGTCCATGCAGGACCACCACATGTTGACCAATGGATGGGCTGATATTGGATACAAGTATGACTTTCCTAAATTTACATACATAAACTCACGTCTACAACACAAAATTTACCTATTTTAATTAACTGTCGGTGGACTAGTGGCTAGGTCGTCGGACTCCCATGCAGGAGGTCCGAGTTCGAAATAAAAAACCAATGAATTTTTGGATTTTTTTCGAAGACTTACGTACATTTACCGACTGCTCTAACGGTGAAGGAAAAAAAATTAGTGAGGAAACCTGCATTTCTGAGGAAATTAAAAGTTTCCGAAGGCGTGTGAAATCCACCAATCAGCGCTAGGCCCGCTCGGTGGATCATGGCCCCGAACCCCCTTGTGCAAGGGGAGGCCTGTTGTGCCCCAACAGTGGGGAGATTAATAGGCTGACGATGAATTAAGCGTTAATTTATTGCCCTATAAGGAAGAAGACTTCTAAGTGCAATACGTGATTTTTTACAAAATGGCAAAAAACGCGACAAGTGTGTTTTCTAATGTTGTATGGAATTCCTCTTTAAAATTTCTGGAATTTTCCGGAATTTATGAAAATTCCAGAAATATTAGACCAATTTAACGCGTTTTTATCATTTTCACGAAAATCACGTAGGTATCATTGACAGTGTTCTTTACCAACTGGATACAAAAGTTTATCTGGATAGGAATACCTTCATAATAAGTATTTATTTATTTATTTTTATTAAGGAAAACAAACAGCTAAAGTAGTACATAATAATAAACAATATAAATAACACAAAAGCCAGTTAAGTTTTCACAGAAAGTACTAAAAAATAGGCAAATAAAAAAACAAATACTAAATACTATTAATATAAATACTAATTTAAATTGTATTCTTATTTAAGTATGAAGCTTTCCATAACAAAACATGAAATCGATTAAAAAATCGTCCGTCTCTTTGTTACGTCTAAGCATGTCTAAGTATAAAAATGACTTGAAAAGTTATTGAGGAACCGATTTGTAAGGGGAAGATGGAAATTATAATCCATTTTGACATAATAATTCCACTCTGCGAAATACCCTAGACCCTAATAAATAGGTAATAATGTACTTTACGAGTAAACATCTAATATTGGATTGTAATTGCAGCTTCGCCGTAGGCAGTGACGGCTTGGTCTACGAAGGTCGGGGCTGGTCTGCCGTGGGTGCTCACGCTACCAACTGGAACAGCAGGAGCATTGGCATTGTGCTCATTGGACATTGGGTTTGTAAGTAGCTACCTTACTTGTTAATTAAGGCCCGCTTCCGCGAAAATTTTATTATCATCATCAGCCTATAAATGGCCCCACTGTTGGGGCACAGGCCTCCCCTTGCACAAGGGGCTACGGGCCATGAAAATTTTAAGCTTTTCATTAAAAATTACATCGGGATGAGTTAACCCAGGAGTTAATGTTATCCTTAGAATATTCTTTTTAGCCCCCAAATAGCACACCTAGATAGCGTAGGTATATTTCTTGTAATAAGTACCAAAATGATAAATGTGTAAAGTGGCCAAGTTTGGTACAAAGAACAGTGAGTCTGTCGGCTTCGTCGATAAAATAATTGAGATTTAAGTAAGTGCCAAGTTCAGTTAACCTTCAAAATTACCTACAGAAATATGTAACATTATTTTTATTAAATGAGGAGAGCAGACGAGCAAACAAGCCACCTGATATTAAGTGGTACTACTACTATTATAGTAGTACACTATAATATACGTGTCGTGTGTCGTCGCCCTTTTCTTTTGAACTTGGCGGACACGTGTGTCTAGATTAAGTGTAACTTGGTTTTGGTTGTCAGGTGAAAAATGCTATATTTGGATTTTGGTGGGAAGCGCTGCATAATTAAATGTGACCTGATAAAAATTCAGAAAAAATAGGCTTCAAAATGGGAGGTTCAATGTTACTTTTGACTCGGCCCTCTACTTCCTTGAAATAAGTCAAATTTTAAAAAAATGGATATTGATGGGATACATAGGTAGTTACCTACTGGAAGATACAACACTGGAAGATGACTGGAAGTGGAACATACTTCCAGCGCGCTTGCTTGCTTGCTTAGGGTCAATAATGATGTTTATTTTTTTGTTTCAGCCAATCTGCCCCCACAAGTTCAATTGCAAGCAACTAGAAACCTAATCGACTTTGGAGTGCGAAGTGGTTTCATCTCGGCTGCACATTCCCTGATCGGCCACCGGCAGGTATCGGCGACGGAATGCCCTGGAACTAGGCTCTTCAACGAGATTTCGACTTGGCCTCGTTTCAACCCACGACCCTAGATTTGTTGATATCTACAACTAAACCCTGACCAGGAATATAAAAAACCCTGCCAAGAAGGCACCACCATGAAAAAATGAAATATTTTTATTTTCTAGAAGCATTACTGATACAATAAATTAACAGTAATGTCTTCTAATACAAATTACAAATTAAATACTTTAAATTGAATTAAAATTGTTAAGTTAAATTAAATTGAATGAGAATATATTGTATTGTATTGTCAGGTACCTATAGTCTGTGTTATGGAGCTCGCTATGGTAAAAATATAATTCCGCAATATGACGAGGGTTTTTATATACCTGGTCAGGGTATACAATTTATAGCGTCACAATGTACTTAGAAACACCGTAAGTTGCAAGAAACGTCCTTAATGTTATCTTTCTAAAATGTGATGATTGATGCTAAAGTTGTTAGGTATTTTGTATAGAATTTGTTTTAAAAATACTTACTACCTATTACTCCTATGCATTATGCCTTGAAATGTCAATGGCTAGTTGAAAGTTGAAACACGAAATTTTGTAAATTACCTGGTTTTTTGTACAGAAAAATTAAATGTTTTTATAGACAAACAAGTATTTTATTTAGAAAATTACTAATGGCCGCCGCCGGCCGGTTCACATCACACATGTTCTATTCTATGACCTTTTGGCCACATATACTCTAATCTGTGCTTTTGACAGATCGACATTCTGTCTCCTTCCTCTTAGCATTCTATCGCGTAAAAATCCTGTCGACTAAAAAAATTCTAGAATAGAAGATAGAATTGTCTGGGGGGTTTATAGCCAGACGACAGGAATTTTCCTGACATGTCCGGAAAATTCCGGCCAAAATTGGCCCTCTGCCAGGGAAAAACTAGTCAGGAATTTTTGAAATTGAAAGAAGAAAATATAAGAAATAAAAAAATATATTTATTAATCTTTCTGGTAACAAAAAATAAAAGATTCAAACCATGACAAAATGAGTGAATTATTGGTTAAATATTAACCTACCTATTAATTAATTTATTCAATTAAACAGTTTTGTTTTATACTTGATATTGCTTTTAGCAACTGCTGGTCTTTTATAACCATTTTATGAAATTCTTCACATGATGTAACATAATCTATAGACAGTTTATTAGACAGTCAGTTCGCACAAACACGAGCACGAAGGTCGCATTCGCAGGTTATATGTAATGCGGGCGGAGTTGAAGTGTGTTGCGTGACGCGCGAGATTTTAAAATTAGGCGCGCGACACATACAACATTCAGACAAAATGTCAGGAAATTTACTGAAAGTCAGGGACATTGTCAGGAAATCTCATTGTTTGATCTGGTAACCCTATATGCGTACAGCCCTGACACCGGTTGATGGTATTGTTGGACTCGTCGACCCGTTGCAAATATATATACACACAACTAGGCTTTTAATATTTTATTTTATGGCCTGTAATGGGAATATGGCCTTTCTGAGTTAATTTTGTCTTACAGAAGCGTGGAAGATTCTCCCAGATAGCATTTAAATGTGTCACACCAGCATTTTAATAAAGACTTGAAATAGTTGTTTACATCAGACATGGCTGTTTGGGCTCAGTTCCCTTTGCCTTAAAAAAATAATTAAATGTCAGTAATGTCAACAATTATCCGTTTTTCAAAATAAAACGGATTTTGTTACTCTAGTTTGTTTTGTTGATTTTTAAAAATTTTAAATATAAAAGAAGTACCTATCTAATAGTGTGAAAGCTAAAGTGGCGACAGTGTAACGTCTTTTCATAATAATTAAGTGCAAAATGCCGCCAACGGACGCCGAGGTTCCTCAAACAATGTCCACAGCTAAACCGAACCCGCGAAACAATGTTACGATGTTCAAAATATTCCAAAATGTACAATATAATGTTGTTCAACACAAAAAGTATGTGAAGGAGATGGTTAAATTGTATAAAAAAGTAAGTTCGAATATTGATCATTTATTACCGGTAACGTTCTTCTATTAGTTGCTCTGGCCCAAATACCACTGATAAATTTAGTCTATCCCTGTCGAGGAAATCATAATTTCAACCAACACCTCCTTCGTAATATCACCAGAAAGTCCAGAAACATTTCAATTTGTAGCTTGACCAAGATGCATTCCGTGAGAGCTTCAAGAATGCGCTGCAGTATCTATTCACATTTGGTGACACGAGCGCCAATGTTGACCGTGCAGTACAATTCGTGGCTGCGTTCTGCACTGCCTTGGACGATGAGGAGGAATTCCTGCTGTTCATATTTGAAATTGTTTTCGATGTAAGTACATTGAATTTAATTTGTTTTTGTTTTGCTATATTGGTTCTTGTAGTTTCCCTTAATGCACCGTCCTAACTATCCACCCTGTTTCTTAATGAACTTATTAGTTATTGAGCACTTTATGTATGATTGTCTGGTTTGGTTCAGATATGTACTTATAAAGTGGCGCCTCACTATCACGCCTAGCTAGATCCACACGGGAGCGAAGAGTGGGCTGAGGAGAGCCACTTGAATGCTGTGTTTAAGAGGAGGAAAGTCAGAAGTGATTAATGAGTGTGGAAGCAAGAATGACATCTTGCAAGTGGAAATCCTTAGTCTCTGCCTGCTCCCTTTATACAGGAAATGGTGTGAGTTTATAACCATCGACATAAGATGCTGAAGGTTGTGATCAGCAGTTAATCACAGAACAACTCTTGGGTTTATGTATCTATGATAAAATTGTAACCCTCAGAGTCAGTGCGTGTCCGGACAATCAGTACGGTACCGAGCTAGCCAGCTACTGGCGGCTGTGCTGGCGGCCCTCGGAGAAGATGCCTCCCTCGATGATGACCTGTGTGATAAACTACTGGCCTCACAGGTATGTTAACATGACTTAAACTCTAGACTAGGATCAATTAGAACCTGTTTGTCAGATTATACATACATGCCTTCATGCTGTGTCCCTTGCAGGGTAGGCAGAAAGAACAGAGTGCAACAAATCTGTGTCTTGTCACGCTTCTCTTCTCTTGTCAGCTTTTTTTTTAATCTGACCTTGATTATCACGCAAAAAAACGATGTAAAATCAAACTATAAATTCTTTTTTTGATCTTTATTATTTATTTTTATTAAATTCCCGAGGGTATGGATGGCGCCACCCCACGGCCAGAGGAACCTTAATTAGTTCACTGACCTGACCAGGAACTAAAAACGGTGCTATTGGTAGTTTTATAATCTGTGTCATGGAGTTTGCTATGAGAAAAATAGTACTGTTTAATTCCGCAATATGGCCAGGATTTATTATTTCCTGGTCAGGGTATACATGTCTTGCGACTCACGGTCAGTGCGGCTCTGAGTATCACCCTCTCTGTATCACTTGGCTTTCAGATGCAACGCCTCCAAGACACCCGGGGCGCCGTCCGCTGTCGCGCCGCTCTCGCGTTGCAGCGCCTGCAGAACCCTCCGGATGACGAAGTTACACGAGCTTACAGGTTTCACATGAGTTGTGATCCTAGTTCTTCTGTTAGAAGGTACATTGCTCGAGTTTTATGTTTGCGTGTATTAAAACTATAGGGCTTATATAGAGCTACAGACAAATGATAACTATAAATAACATGGATTTACCTTTCTAGAGATCCACATACTATGTTCCTGGTCATCATCAAGTTTCCACTGGATCGCCAAAAGGCCAGTTTACATTTGGTCAAGTACAGTGGCGAGTGCAAACTGCCAGGCACTCACTCGTCATTTTACTTGCACTCGCCACTTTACTTGACCAAATTTTAACCGGCCATAACTGTTTGTTACCATTCTTAATATTCTCTCATTCTTTATGCACCTATTTATACACACTGTTGCTTTCTTCGTCCGTGCATTCACTAAGGGGCCAGCTGAAAATCAGTGCTGTGCTCAGCATTATGCTGAGCTGGTGTACCCTTTTTGGCACTGTACTACGCCAGATGTTCTGTGTTGCATGTATTAAACTTTGTATACTTCTGTATTCTGGTGTTTACAGCGCTAAATAAACGTTTTAAATTTCAATTTTATTTACATATTTAATTTGCATTTTTTTCAGGGCTGTACTAATGTCAATTGCGAAGACACGCTACAACGTGCCATTTGTACTGGAGCGACTGTGTGACGTCGACGAGGCGGTGAGACGAGCCGCGTTCCTGTACATGGCGGCCATGCCCGTCACGCAGCTGAAGGTCACGCAACGGATGCTCACGCTGAAAGTAAGTGACGTAGCCAACACTGTTTTGGAACGGTTATGTGAAGTTAACGACGTCTCACACATCGTCGTGTGTGACGTTCTTTCACAAAGTTAGTCAGAACTTCGTATATTTAGCACCAGACTTTTCCTGCGTTGGAGATTCAGTAAGTATAAGTAAGTAAGTATAATTACATTACAAATTACAAATAAATTTATTTTGCAACTTACATTAATACAAGAGTGGTACATATAAGTATAAGTAAGTATAATTACTGAAGCACCAACATAGCTGGGAATGCACTATTCCTCCTCCATTACTAATGACGTGACAGAGCCATCGGAGTCGGGCTGCTTTGGCGTCTCCAATAATTATGTAAATCTGATTACAGTTTTTTTTTGTTACGAAAATATACAGTTTCTACCCTGTAGGTAGGTTTAACGGAACGCAGTCCGCGCATACGGCGCGTAGTCGAAGAGATCCTGATCCCAGGCTGGCTGAGCACGTTCCGGGGGAACATCATCGACTTACTGAAGGCCACTCGATTGGACAACTCCCACGATGCCAAGGATTCGCAGTATGTCGCGGGGAAACTGCTAGAGTCGCTGTTCAAGTGAGTCACTCTTTTTTTTATATGACAGCAGGCAAGCAAATCTGATGGTAAGGGGATACCTTCGCCCATAGACATCTTACCTCACTATAATATTAGAGGGTTATTGATGATTCTGACCCGATTTATAAGAATAGTGGTAGTCTGTAGGTGGTATGATTCTGTGGAGTCAGCCTGGAGTGATACTATTACCTACCTATTTCAGCCGCTAAGCAACAATGCTTGCATTTATTCAAGTTCGCATTTTCTTTCGAATTGGTGCTATTCATTTCACACTTCTTCACCTTATACATGAATTGTTAAGACTGAACATCAGACCGAAAACTCCAAGTTTCTGCGGTACAGGGCACCTAACCTATTGCAGGAACTGGAATTCCAATTGGTATTCTGCCAAACCATAGAAAATATCTTAGATGATAGATAAGATATTAATAATTAAATGCGTTATCTTTAAGTGTTTCTATCTATCTTGTAATACTTATATAAATACTGTTTCTATTTTGTTATAAGGCTGAGATTATCAATAAATCTTTATCTTATTAGCTTATCACATCCTTAGGAGATCGGATTTGTCATCCTTTCCGTAAATACTTCTGGATTTTGTTATTAGTTACCGTTGGGGAGGGTGAATCCGAGGGTGACTCCTTCTCCAAATAATGTTTATAATGCCAAACTTTGATGTTTTCCTCAGACGCCTCCCAATCTCAGAGCTTCTGGAGTGGCTACCAACCGAAAAGAACCTCCACCTCATACCATCTGAAAAACTGAACAAGGAAACAGCGTGGTACTGGAGACATCTGGCACAGCATCTGCAGGCCATCGACGATGATGAAACCCTGGAGACAGTGCTACCAGACCTGGTGGTGCTCATTGGATACATTCGCGCGTGAGTCCGTCTTTTGATTCCATTTATTTTTATTGTATAGCAGATGAGTAAACTGGCCATCTGATGCTAAGTGGTCACCGGCGCCCATAGACTTCTCACTTTTAGATTAGTCAACGACATAAATTAATTAAAAATAGTAAAGTAAATTAAAGTAAAAGTAAAATACACTTTATTGCACAAGCATGAGATAGAAAATGAAATAGTGAAATACAATTTAGGCGGCCTTATCGCTAAGAGCGATCTCTTCCAGGCAACCTTCGGGCAGAGGAAATGATATCGAGAAAGAGTAAAATAGTCCGAAATTAACTCTTATATAATTTAATATATAGATTACACGGAGCTGTAGTGCGGTAGGTGCGAGGCGCGGCGACTTTAATTAGTTCAGACGATAGCTTGAAGCAGCTGGATAGTTTGTGTTCACTCGTCGCAGCGGCCGCCGCTGTTCTGCTGTCGTTGTTTCTAGGGCTTTACGTAACGTGGACGCTCAGCTCGCTCAGCGTGCTATTGAAAGAGCTATGCTGGATCGAATCCGAAATGAGATCTGGCATAGAACAAAAGTTATCGACATAGCTCATAAGATTAGCAAGCTGAAGTGGCAGTGGGCCGGTCACATCTGTCGCAGAACCGACAACTGCTGGGGTAGACGAGTTCTGGAGTGCAGACCGCGTTTGGGCAAACGTAGTGTGGGATGCCCCCCTGCTAGATGGAGTGACGACGGTGGCTGGCAACGACTGGATGAGAAGAGCCGAAGATCGAGCTCAATGGCGCGCCCTGGGAGAGGCCTATGTCCAGCAGTGGACTAGAGTGGGCTGCTGACGATGATGTGCACTAAATCCAGCTTAACTATGATATTATATTCCAGTATCGTGGAATCGCCGTGTCCACCCGAGAAGGAAGACCCGGTCGGGTTCAGTACCCGTCAGTACGTGCTTCACGAGCTCGCGAGCATGTTGCGAGTGTACGACGCGACCGACCCGGCCGGCAGGACTGCCTTGCAGACGCTTATTACAGACGTCCTCACAGGTAACACGAAAGTGGCCTCAATTCCGGTTAGGTAAGTACGGCCGGCAACACACAGGCAATAACCCTGGTATTGCACGTGTCTCTAGGCGTCGGTGACTACTTACCATCAGGTGGTCAGTCTGCCTGTTTGTTGTAGCCAATATATAAAAATATAAAAAATGTTGCTAAAGTTAAAGCTGATCTCAAATAATACTCTCACGCTCACTCTTAAGAATGCTATAGCAAAATTCTTACTTTTCAAAACCCATAACTAATATAGCTATGTAAACAAACAAATATTATACCAAAATAAATACCATTTCCTCAGAAATAATCCATGGACGAGAAACAAACTAGTCCCGTACATTATTTTCACACAATAATTTGAACACCGACGAAGGTTTCGCAAAACTGTCCAAAAAAGGGGTTGATTCAGAGAGTAATATAAAAAAACACTCGGCTCAAATACATTTTTTAATTTTTTATGTGTGCCTTGTATTGTCCGACCGGCAGTCGTCCGTTCGGACTACTCCATATAATTATACCACCATCATTATCTTCTCAGGTGACTACGGCCCACTAAACTCGGAAGTAATCCGCGCGTTCGTATCCGCGCTAGAACTCGTCGTTCCCGAAGTATCGCAACGCATGGAAGTCATATCCGGCGTCATCGACGCTCTCCGAGACCCGCCGGAGCCTGAAATGCCGCCACCGCCGCCGCCGCCTACCGTCGACGATACTAAACTCAAACTTGAAGTATGTTGTGTAATACTTATACAAAATATACAGTATACACTACCAAGTGTATACAAAAATACACAGTATACACACCGTGTATATACACAGTATACTCACCAGGTGTATACAAAATACACAGTATACACACCGTGTATATACACAGTATACTCTACCAAGTGTATACAAAATACACAGTATACACACCGTGTATATACACAGTATACTCTACCAAGTGTATACAAAATACACAGTATACACTACCAAGTGTGTACAAAATTTCACAGTATAGGTACAGTCGACCACTAGCTAAAGTATACCATCTGTCAAAAACCTTCTATTAAATCTCAACCTTATACCTACATAATATGATGATACATTTCAGATTCTCAAATTTTGACATTTTGGGTAGGTTGACCTGTGGTCGACTGTACTCTACTAAGTGTATACAAAATAAATAATCTAGACAAAAAGTCAATACCCAGTATTACATTGTGCTCTACACACTTCCCTTTAGAATTGTTTCATTGCTACATGGAACTGTAATAATAAATCAATCTTTTTATGAAGAAACCCCATCTCATGCGTGTTTATTCTCAAAATACAAAATAGTTTCTACAAAAACATCTACACAAAACATGTCTGTTTTTTCACTGTAACATGGTTGTTTCTCACTGTCACGTAGAAGAAAAATGTTTTGTGTAGATCTAGATATGTTTGTATATATTATATAAGCCAAAACACGCGCAGAAGCTGCCACTTACTGTCGTATTAGCATTTTGCGTATCGTAATCGAGTATTTGGCAATTTGCGAAATTGGCAATATGTGTCTAAACCATTGAAACATGCTCCAACGAAAATTTACTTTTTTTTCAGAGAGCTAGGCTTCGCGTGTCACTAAACGTCGCTATAGAAGCTCAAGAGGAGGCGGTTCGGGACCAAAACTACGCTCTCGCCGCTGTGTGCAAAGCTAATGTAAGGAGACTACACGTTTATATACTACCTACTTATATTTGTTTCAAAAGATGTGATGTTGATTGTTTCTTGTGCCGCTTCTTTTTTTTCAGCTATAACACCTTACGAAGCAGTGGTAGAGTAAAGAAATGACTTTGTAAATATGTACTTTAAAGTACTTACTTGCAATAAAAAAAATACTTTTGACTTTTGCTCATAGCTTAGTTAGTGCGTAGCCTAGAAAGTGCATCGAATACGGTATTAACCTATTTTTTATTCCATCAATCAACTTACATGGACATACTAAAGAAGGATCTAAAATTAGTTTTCCGAAAAATACTTTAAAAACATCCAAATGTTTAATTTGATCGCTTTCGGGACGGGACGACTCATTATATATTTTTTATACCAATAATAAGTTGGTAGTCCCAAGCGATCAAACATAGTAATTGGGTGTAATTTTTTCAAAAGTAATAAACATAATACACATTTAGTTTCTAAAAAAACTATTAATTTGCATAAAAAACGATTTTAGTAAGCTAAACGTTTTTTCCACCTAAATGGGTTTTTATCGGAAATAAATGGGAATTTACCCAGAAATTAACCCAGGGGCGGATATTTACCTGGACTGATGCCAGTTTCTTTAAATTAAATTAGTTATCTAAAATTGTAAACGTATAGAACAATGCCTGGAAGAGCTACTGGTCAATGAAAGATCTAATGAAGGGTAGCCTTCCACTGTCGCTCAAGCGAAAACTCGTCGACATGTGTATCCTAACCTACGGTGCTCAGACATGGTCGCTGACAAAACATCAAAAGTCCAAACTCAAGGTTTGCCAGCGTGCTATGGAGCGTAGCATACTCAACGTGAAAAGGACAGATCGCGTCAGGAACACGACCCTACGCTCCAAAACACGCATCGCTGATGCAATCACTAAAGCATCTCTATTGAAGTGGGACTGGGCAGGCCACGTATGCCGCATGCATCCGGAAAGGTGGGCAAAGATCGCCATGCACTGGGTGCCACAAGACGGACAGCGGCGCCGAGGCAGGCCCAGGCGTAGGTGGAAGGACGATATCGACCACTTCCAAAAAGGATGGTATAAGGACGCCGAGGATAGGGAAAAATGGAAAGGAGGAGGGGAGGCCTGTGCCCAGCAGTGGGACAGCCAATAGGCTATTAAAAATATATCTAAAATTGTACCGTATTTCTCGCAAATAAAAGTAATTTCATTTCAATGTTGGGCGCGGTCAGAACCGGGATGGGTGACCGTTAGTGGCACATTTTCATCTGAGTCTGAGGAAGTATTTTTTAAAATCTTAATTATCAATTATCCTTGCAGAATTTAATGGAAATGCTTTTTTAGGTGGAGGATATTCAAAAGAAATTGGAGGATTTACAAGGTCAACCAACTCCCACTCCACCGCCACCTGTGCCGCCCG
This sequence comes from Hofmannophila pseudospretella, assembly GCA_947369225.1. Taxonomy (NCBI): domain Eukaryota; kingdom Metazoa; phylum Arthropoda; class Insecta; order Lepidoptera; family Oecophoridae; genus Hofmannophila; species Hofmannophila pseudospretella. Next base: position 6,012,572 of record OX376331.1, read on the forward strand.
TAAGTAGCTTCCATCTATAAGAATGCTCCATGGTTAATTTTTTTTTGTATAATTCTCTTCTATTATACTTAAAATTGAATGGTCTTTCTGAATAGTGGATTGACCGTCACTTGCACGAAATGTCCTCAAAGGTATGTCTTCATTAAAATACATGCTATCCTTTTCTATGCCAAAGCTCTAGATAGAGATGACACGAGCGAAACTCACGTTAAACCATTAAATCTAAATTCTTACGTTGAAAAAAAACGAAAGTAATCGAGTAATTTTTATATAATTGTAGACAATAAGAGAGAAGATTTCCGACTCGGAAACCCTGAACAAATGCCTGACGATTCTTAACAGTGCGCTGGACACGCCGCAACTCCAAACTATCACGCCCATGCTGCAGATGATATTCAAGGAGTTGGAGGTCAGTTTGACATTATTTTATTATGATTTCAATGTTATAGCGGGGCCATTTAAACATCCAATCCACAGCTTTTTAAAATTAAGAACTCCGATGGGAGACTAAAAATGGCGATGGCCATTTTTACTGGAACATCAAGTTTCACCGCAAGAAAGATTTATTTAGTCGCTGTTTCTGGAAACGAAACTTTCGCTCCAATTTAATTAAAACCCGTTTTATAAATATTTTTTATACCCTAACCAGAAACTAAAAAACCCTCGCCATATTTCGGAATTAAACGGTACATTTTTTTTCATAGCGAACTCTAATTCAGATCATAAAGCTACTAATGGCGCCATCTTGACAGGGTTTTTAGTTCCTGGACAGGGTATAATTCGCAGCATTGCCCCTTCCATGGACCTTTGCGAATCTTTTTAATTTTGTAAGTCAATGGTCAAGTTTCACAACCATAGTCCATCTAGATTTAAAAAGAACTCGAAAGAAAGAAAATGTATATAGTTCTACATAAAACAGTAAATACAGTAAATCGCAGTAAACAGACATGCCTCTTGTTCGTGCTCTGCAGAGTCTCAACGCGCTTCTCGCGTCAGCACCAGACTGTGATGTGTTTGCAAGTCGATGGGCGAGTGTGCGTGATGAGAGTCTGAGGTTCTGTGAGAGTATGGATGTGCGTCCCTCTTCAGTTAGTATGTAATTATTTATAGATATATTTTTGTTGAATTTCACAGTGCCTTAGTATAACTGTTATACTGTGATTTTTTTGAAATAAAATAAAATAAATAATAATAAAAATAAGTAATACATTGATCAAATACCTTTGTCTTAAATGGCAGGCATCTTCCTGTCGACCCCTGGTATCATATCTTTAATTCATTATCCAAGTTAATGCTTTGGCCGAGATTAACATTCCTGTACGGACCTGATTTTAGTTCCACCAACATAGATTTGAACTTTTTTCAATTAGATGCTCTTTTCAGGTGGAGGTACTCCAGAATCCAGACATTTTGGAGAACGCGTTAGAGACAGTTGCATTATACGGAATGTTGGACAAAGAGTTCGCTAGGGAAAATAAGGCGTTCTTTTTTACTAACGTAAGTATGGCCTCTACCACATTACACACTTTCAGTTGCGTTTCTCTTAGTGGTATCGTATTCCTCATTGAGGAGGGTCGTGATGATCATTCTTTGTAATGGTAATTTTACTTTCTTGGTAATGGGGTGGTTTGCCATTGCCTTCCTCATTTCAAAAATATTATTCAATAAGAGATAATCCTGCAATGTTTTACCACTATAGGCGCCACTAGCACAATGGGACGTAGCCAATCAACATGTAAATAGATACGTTCCTTTCCACCAAATCTTTTTTTTACCCTTCAGACTCGCGCCACACTGTCTTAACAGATTTTTTAGGTCTGCTATTTTGAAATGGCCTTGTGATGCCATGATATCATCACAATTTTACTAATAGCTTTGAAAAATTAAAGTAAATTAAACCAAATAACGAGAAATTTGTGATATCTTCAAATATGACGTTTCGTTTTGCTTTTCTTGTCACGGAGTGTGCTAGTGGCTCCATCTACGCAACGCTTTGCGTTTTATGTCCTATTACCCTATTCACGTTAAAACATGTTTATTTTCTAGTTGATAGACACAACGAATGAGCCCGTAGTGACTACGGTTTTGCGCTGTTGCGTCGACTTGCTGTGTGTACACGGAGCCCGAGTGTTTGAAGAAACAGACACAGCGCTCGAAGACACGTCCAATCGAAGCAAATGCAGAACTGGACACGAAACGGATGATGGTAACGTAGTGAAACGTCACCCGAGACGTTAGAGGAGTGCGGGCGAGACGACAGAAGGCGAGCATGCGGCATGCGGGAGGTGAGGCCTGACGCCCGCTAACCCTCGGTCGTCCCGCCCCGCGCCCCTCTAATGTTGCTGCTGCCTAAATAACAATTGCATTTCTTATAATTGTAATAAATGCATTTCTTCAAAATTAAGAAATAGTCATAAACTTATGGTCAGAAGTGAAAACAGAATTAAAATTCGTTGAATAATAAAATAGCTACAGGCTATCAAAAAACAGAACGGGAGAAAGAAACGGCAATAAGTTTTATGACGTAACTGGTCTCTAGCGCCATACAAGCAGGTCCTGACTGCATTATAAAGGACTGTTTTCATAGAAAGGGACGGAGCATCTGTCCAATACTAACTTTAACCATGAATATCTCTGATGTTAGTTGAGATATCGAAAAACTAATTTTAGAACCTTTAGTATGTCCATGTAAGTTGATAGATACAATTAAAAAATTAGATTAATACCGTATTGCAATTGACCGTCTTTTGAATCAGAAGTGCATGCTGGTTGATCTGCGTGATCGGACATAATTATACTGTTTATCGTATATCGACGCTGATAAATGAAATAACATGAAACTATCTGATCAGCAATTTGTAACAAGCTGTGACAAGAACTATTTTATCTAAGGTCATAACACCATAGATATACATCGCTTGCAAAGAGTTCTCACCACTAATAAGTAATGAAATTGCACCAAGCAGGTTCAATACCACTGTTGGCTGCAGGTTTTTTTAATTCCCGTCCGCCACCATGAGGAATATTTTTCCTGATTGCCACCAGTAGTGGCGGTAGAGGTGGTGGCAATAATTTTCACAGACCCCGTCCAACTAAAACTCATCAATGCGCTTCTATATAGACACCCTAGAGCTATTGGTTTATTTAAGTTTAATTCCACGTTTTTTACGTACAGGTACAATGTCAGAGTCTATGATGTCATTGTCGCCGAGTCACAGCACCGTCATCGAGTTGCTGCTCAGAATGATAGATAGCACTGTAAGTGTTTAATCATCCTATCCCATCATCATCATCAGAAGAGAATTTCTCACCCAATAAACAGACATACCTCCCTTTTTTTTCGAACTGTCAATTGCTGTTGGTCCTAATGACCTTTACAGCTTCACCGGGGTTTTTGGGGCGAGCGCTAAGTGCGCTCCAGCCTGGAGGAGGACTTAAAAACTACTATAAGAAGCGACTGCCTAAAGGCACCCAGGTGGGTACGGACCTCGGCTTAGGACGTCGCTGGGGAGGGAGGGGTCGGGGAGAAGCGGCCTGGAATATGCCGATAGCGCGTGTAAGCGCCAGAAGCGGGTCGTCGTCCCGGTATGTAGGTGCTGTGTGTGAACTACTACCGGGGGGGGGAGGAGCAGAAATACAAATTTGGGCCTTATAAATAAATAAATTCATTATTTTCAGGCAACAAATTATATAGCTAACTATACAAAAGGCACAGAGATATACAGCTAGAAAGTTTCGGTGGGGTACACAGGGCAGCTACCAGATCCCTTGGAGCTATTTAAAACTGCATTCACAGATTTTCGAAAAAAAAAACTGTTCTATTTCGTGTCAGGAACAAAAGACTATATGTGGTCCACCGAGGTTCAAGTACTAGAAATCTCGGAAATAGTAAAAAAACTATTCCCATACATTTAGTATGAGTTATGATTTAAAGGTTACTGTGGAACAATGAATTCCAAAAAATGCTGGCCACTACATCGTCAAAAAATTTGAAAATCGAACAAATTGGAATTGTTCAGAAAGTTTTGCAATTATTTCATCACTACGTAAAAATAAAGCGGGAAAAATAAATGCCGCATGGCATTAAGCTCGCCTCATGTACTATTTTTAACTAAATACGAGCCAAAAAAGAAAAGTAGCTAGGGTAATTCTCGAGAATGCGCGAGGATTCCCCGGAAGACGCGCGGCCTCTTTTTTGGCTCGTATTTAGTTTGTATGTTACACAATTGACATAAAGTTCGTTATGCTATGTACAATTACGTTGCGAAAATTCGCTTCCATTCCATTCCGCGGCAATGTAAATTGAGCCCAAGGGTATTCGTGGATACTATTCTACAGCTAGTACACGGCGATAGGCTCGCCACCTATCACGTTTGTCCACCAAATGTTACGGCGAAAACTGGGAACTATCTATGATGAAGATGGTTCCTCTGTCTACCCCCTCGGGGATTATGTACGTGAGAGTTATGCTATGCTGTAGTCTTAAATAAAAAAGGTTCAGCTGAAGTACGATCGATCCCAAATGTTTAGTCTTCTTGCTTTCACCTAATTCTTTACTCGCATAAGATTGCCCACTTGCCCAGGTAGCCCAAGTGCATATTTTATTTTTATTTTTCAGTGCTCAACGTACAGACTGTTAATAGTGGAAGGGCTGTGCCGTCTCCTGCACCTAGGTCATCTGGAGTCACCTTCCATCCTCAGCAGACTTCTTCTGTTATGGTTCAATCCTGCTACAGGTATCTGTTATTCTATTCATTGCTTTACAGAATAACTACATTAATTTATTTATTTTAAACCCGACTTACCATAGTGGAGAACCCCTTCCTTTTTTCTGGTCATCATCAGGTCCTTGAGGTTTTAGATGTGGGAGGGGCGACCATGATCTGAACATTTGAGCTCAAACTCGAACCATCTCGCTATTACCGTTCCAGAGATCCCACCTGACATCAAAAATACTCCAAGATCTTGGAAAGCATTGATCCAATTTTTATCAGACATTGCTAAGCACACTCTCGACAAAACTTGACCTTGATCGACAATGATTGAATTTAAGATTTTGTCAAAAGTTTAGGTGTCTGGAACTGAATTAGTGGAGGTTTTAATTTTTTGTAGAGCATGAGGTACTACAAATATATTTTTTTAAATCACGTATTTCTTTTTATTGAAATTAAAAAAAAGTTTATTGGATGTCATGTTTTTTATTGGCTGTCAAGGGTTACCAGTGGTGATAATCTCTTTATTATTTTTGGGTAAATACGTACAGATTGACACAACGTGTTTAGTGTGTGGCAAAAAACGGAACTATAAGTATAGTAACAGAATTTTCATAGCTACTAGCGCCACCCCTGAAAAGCGTCACAATTATGTGCGTCTGTAATTGGAAAACAGATATGTCATATATTGGCAAGCGGGGAAACTGTTACGTAAACTTCTAGAGGGGTTGCGGAAGGGCAGCGGAGCTGAATTTTAACACTGTTAAAAGCTAGGGCGAATATACACCCTTAACTTGACCGTAAACCCGGCGTTATTCACTCGATCGAACCGAACCAGTTATTTTCATACTCATACCATTTATTGCTTTTCATGTGTTACAATTGGTCTTAAAAAATATATATTATGTGATCATACATGAAACCCTGAGTAGGGCACCGCAATATAAAATAAGAGATTATAATAAATTATAATAGTAATAAATGCTACCCGTTAGCTTTTATTATAAATTAAATTATACATATTTGATTTTATAGTTAAGTATTGGTTTTATATTTTGGTTTTTTCTCATTGTCATAGCCCAATTTTAATCGTTTCTTCGACTTCAGATGCATAACATTTTCATATAAGATAAAAAACGTGACATAAAATTTTCTCTTGTTCACAGTTGAAGAAGACATGCTTCGACAAACTATTGGTGTTTTCTTCCAGACTTTCCCTACGACTGTAGATGGGGCTCAGGAACAAATACAAGTAAGTTATAGTAGATAGATAGATAGAAACACTTTATTGTACACAAAATCAGGAAAAGTAAAAACTACAGGAATAATAACACGATATGTACAAAGGCGGCCTTATCGCTTAAAGCGATCTCTTCCAGGCAACCTCTGAAGTTAATTGGACATTAAAGAGAGTTTATAAGGAGAGTTTTTTTTATTTATTTTTTATTAAGTTTATAGTACCTAAATATTCTGGAATAATTCTTGTCAACATCATTTGAGGGGCTCATATCCTAGTTGCGAGCATTGTCATAGAGTGGTCGTGCAAGTTAAGCCACGTCGGGTGAGGTCAGAACCATGATACGGATAGTGGCAATTCTTGCGATTGGAATCCTAGACTTCTAAGGGCCAGTAGTGTTCTGGTAGTCTAGAATTTCGAGATAAGATTAGAGAGTTTGATAGGCCAAAATAGTAAAAAAATATTTCAAAAAATTATACAAGCGAATGGCGATGCTATGAACGAAACGTCAACAAACATCTAACAATAAACACGACCCCGGGTGTGCGGCGGACATTTCGCGCGCATGGAAATAGTGTACATACGGCAGTACGGAAAGCACTTGACGGGTTATACAGTCGGTTCTGGTTTTTGTCGTTCGACATCAGTCGAAGGTAGGCAGAGAGCTCGAATCTGTGCTTCTTCGCTTCGTCTACAGTCATTCATCACTTCTCGTATGGTTTTTCTTGGGACAGGTTGCTCAATTTGTATCTGATCCATATAATTTGAAGAAAGTCAATACTATTTTCATTGTAGAAAGCAACGATCCCGACACTTCGCGCGTTGGCCAATGCACCGTCAAGCTCTCCGCTGGCAGAAATAGACCATGAAGCGGTGGTGCGGTTTATTGTCTCTCTCACCAGAGTCAACCACGAGGTAAGTATATACAATAGTAGTTTATAAGAAGAATAAGAATAGTTTAATTGTGCGGTCAAATAACAATGGAGTAGGAACTTAATCATATGTCACATTAAACTAAATAAAATTAGTAAGCAACCAGTTATCCTACTATAAGGGCTGACCTCAGAACTAGGACGTTCCTGTATCTCGAATGACAGATCTCTTCTTTGACCAGTGCAAATGAACATGTAACAGAACATGGGATAATATAAAAGTGCAAAATTTGGAAGAAACAAAAATAAGAACAATAATAAAGGTTAATATAAGGGGTGGTGTGTGTGTGCGTGTGTGTGTGTGTGCGTGCGTGCGGGCGTGTGTGTTCGTGTAATATGCAACTGACATGTAATTACAGCCATTGTAAAACGAGTTTTATTCGTTTTTATTTACAGTTGACCGATAGTCAAGGAGCAATGGCTATGCTACTGAGCAATTACGTCGTCCGAGAACCGACATCCCCTGAAGTAGGTCTTGTCTGCCGCATGCTGGCGCTACTGTCGCCGCCGAGGGATGGCAGGCTCGCGTCGGAGCTAGCTGCCTTGCTACGTGATGTTTGTGTCGTGAGTATAATATTCAACATCCCATGGGTATAATATTCAACATCCTAGGGCTAGAGGCCGAAACCTCGACAGCAACGGGCAGCGGAGCGTGATACAAAACTAGCAATAGTATCGATATCAAAGTGTTTCTACCTATCCATCGCTGCCTTCCGATAGTAATAGGGTAGTTTCCAAGTATCAAATATTAAAAGCATTTCTTAAAAAATAAGAAATAGGCGTAAATTGATTGTCAAATGTGAAAACAGAATTAAAATTCGTTGAAAAATAAAATAACTACAGGCAATCAAAAATCAACGGTAGAAAGAAACGGCGATAAGTTTTATGACGTAACTGTTCTCTAGCGCCATACAAGCAGGTCCTGGCTGCATATAAAGGACTGTTTTACTAGAAAGGGACAGAGCATCTGTCCAATACTAACTTTAACCATTAATATCTCTGATGTTAGTTGGGATATCGAAAAACTAATTTTAGATCCTTCTTTAGTATGTCCATGTAATTTGATTGATGCAATAAAAAAAAATTAGGTTATTACCGTATTGCGCAATTGGACTATCGATAGTGTCGATACCGTAGATAGTAACGTGACCAGACAATACTATAACGATAGAATTGTCTGGTCACGTTTTGTTTGTAGTGTGGGTGTTTTGGATTGAAAATGATCTGTTATCAAACTATAGACAATTTTGCAATATTAGAACGACCCCAATCAATTAATCACCACCGCGCGGGTGCCGCAAGCCGCCCCGCTGCCCGCTGCCGTCTAGTTTACGGCCTGACTTTTTTTTGTTAACGGGGGGGAAATCTTTGAAAGATACCCAGCCTCCTGGGGGAGAGACTAGGACTGACTGGTTATGTGAGATTTTTACTCACTAAATCCCCTCAATGGCCGGCCTCGTGCATATCGGAGGGCTCCGAAATCTCCAGTGGAACGCACCGGTGCCCCATAGCATTTGCCTTGGGCTCTTCCTGGGAGGTGTATATTCCACCCGGTTCCTCCCGTCACAGAAGCGTGCGGCCATAGCACGTTGCTGACTTACCGCCGCAACTTACCGCTACTGGAGAATCATGATGTTTATTATTTCCTGGAAAATCTCGCATAATGACTTTAATAATTTACTAGTTAGTATAATCTATATTAAAACATTGCTAAACGAAACTTCACTCTTACACGATCTAATATATGAGTGAGTGAGACAGTTAGATTACATAAAGATTTAACTTTGCACCTTTGATGTGGTTATACGTAAATTGAAATATAATTTAAAATAGTATTTACGTGTGTGATATATTATTAACTATTTTTTAGTACTATCAGTGAAAACTTAACTGGTTTTTGTGTTATCTATATTGTCTATTATTATGTACTACTTTAGCTGTTTGTTTTCCTTAATTAAAATTAGCGGCCACCCACTGTTGTGTATGATTGTTACAGAATTTACCAGATAAGCAGTCTTGTAGAAACCTGACTCGCTATCTCGGAGCTTTGGAAGCGACTGAGCGAGCGAGTCTCAAAATGTCTAACATGGGTAAGTAAATATCGCATATTTGTAAAAGAGGTTGGTCTCCTATGACGCAGCGCACACTATCGGAGTGGAGGCACAATGTAAACTAACCCTTAACTTCTTTATAGTACGGTTCAAACAAATGATCAAGAGACTCGGATAGCGGCAAGCGGCGCGAAGCGCGGAAGTCCAGGTTAAATCCTAGACCCCGTATTTTATAAACTAAGATCAAATTTTAAGTTTTTATCGAAGAAAGTCGCTGCGCCTCCACTCTTCTAATGTACCTTGGGCCTATGGACGCCCAAAGCTCCTCCAGCTGTGGTCTAAGCCGAGATTCGTACCTACGTAATTAATGAACGGCCTCTTAGATACAGGAACTTCCGAATTCGGAGGTCAGCGTTTATTGTAAACTAACTGGTTGATCACTAATTTTATTTAGTTTAATATGACAAATGCTTAGGTTCCTACTGGTGTATGGACTATGAATCCTTTGTAATCTTACCGCAAAATTAAACAATTCAAATTCTTAGGTCTATAATTTTACCCTCTAACTAAATTGTCTGGCTGAGCGCCCTCTGCTATTGCTCACTCGCCCAGCGAAACTCTAAAGGCATTCTGAGGCCAACAATGCAATCCGTATCGAGAAAAGAAATAATCCCAAAAGTTTGCTTTCTTAGACGATGTTTTTTTTTTCGACTATGAAATGTTTCTCATAGTAATTTTTTGTACCAGGTGTCACTGAAGAGACATTGCACACCGAGGATACGATCTCACAATTGGGACGTGCGACCACATCTTTACGTAAGTATTTATATTTATATTTGTCTCTATCTTTTTTTAATGTATAAGGAGATCAGACGACCAAACGGACTACCTGATGGTAACTCATCAACGTCGCCCATAGACATCTCACCTCACTACAATATAGGGTTTTCGAAGTGCTGCTAACATTGAGGACTTTGTGCCGGTAATTACGCTGGCTTTCTTTCACTTCAAACCAAAATCGCAATGCAAGCAATGCTGCTTTACGGCAGAAATAGGTACCACCTACGCGCTAAGCGCCTTATAGGTGACGAATCGCTGGTGGAAGCTAGACTGCAAAGTCTGGAGCATCGGCGCAAGGTCGCCTGTCTATCGGTATTTTATAGGATACATTTCGGAGAGTGCACATCGGAATTGCACGACCTAATTCCAGCATCTCCATTCCGCCTTCGGACTACCAGGCGCGGGGAGGGGTTCCATCCTTATGTTGTTGATATCCTGTCTGCTCGTACGAAGCGATTTGCTTCTTCATTCATTATGCGAACGGGTAAGGAATGGAACAGCCTGCCGGCGTCTGTATTTCCCGAAACCTACAACCTTGGGATCTTCAAGGCCAGAGTGAATAGGCATTTACTGGACCCCCATGCTCCATCGTCGACCTCATCGTCGCTTACCATCAGGCAAGATCGAGGTCAAATGCGGGTTTAGAAGTAAATAAAAATAATAAAAAAACCTCGGCTGATTCTGAACATAATCATCGTTCCTGAAATTCTAGCATTTTTTCGTTTAGAAATATATTTCTTGTAAATCACTAGGTATATCTTCGGAGAGTCGCCGTGTGCGAACAACTAGTGGTCTTTTCAGCAAATTGTTTGCAAGTATGTCGGTAATTACCACAGTACCAGTTGTTTTTTTTTTCAGTTCATTATTCTTTAGTATAATCATCATTATTGCATATACATTATACATACATACATCTTACAATGTTTTAGCTGTAAAGTATGCTCGTTTTAACCTACTTTGAATTATATATGTATTATGAGTTCGTTATAAAAAGTTATTATATTTAGATATAGACATAGATATAGATAAGAGTAGCGCATATAGCACTCATGTTTATTTCATTATTTTTCTTAGAATACGTACTTATGTTTTCATTAATTTAATTTTAATTTTTTAATTTTAATTTTAAATCTTATTATATAACTACCAACTTTTAATTCAATGCTTGTTGTGGCTACCTTAATAAGATATGCATTTAGCTGTATTTCAATGAATGTTTTTTGTTTGTATTAAGAGTGTAATATCTACTGGTTGTCCTAAATAAATAAAATAATAAAAAATAATAATAAAAATTATTTACCAACGACCTATTTTCATACCTATCACCGATCTACTGTACTGGAGCCCAATTCCACTGTTTTACAACGTTTGACTTCATTTCCAATTAGTAGCAATTACGTTTTCGTATCGATTGATCGAATATTGGCGTGTAAAACATTTAAAAAAAATTCTTAATTCAAATAATATACGTTTTATATTACAGCCCAACCGCTAGCCAGAAGCACGCACGTCGTTATAAACGAGACTGTTGAAGAGGAAGTGGAAATAGACGAGACCTCGCCCACGGAGCACATTTCTAAAGTAACTGAAGGTACTAAACTTGGCTTAAAAAAGTTATTTTTACACAGTGAAATTATTTAATGGCACTCTCTCATTCAGTCAAGTGTAATAGCTTTCAGTACGGTCAATCTGCGATTTACACCATATAAAATAAACAGAAGCCTTTATAAATCGTCGACTAAATCGCAGACCAAATCGGGCATAAATAAGGGCACGTACGTGGTACGTTCTTTTAGCACTGTAAACACCAGAATACAGCACCTCCACCACCTCATCCACCTTAGTGGATTCTATTCTACACCTAGTAGACGGCGATAGGCTCGCCACCTATCACGTTTGTCCACCAAATCTTACGGCGAAAAGTGGGAACTACCTATAGTGAGGGTGGTTCCTCTGTCTACCTCCTCAGGGATTATGGACGTGAGAGTTATGATATGCTATTATAATTTTTAACGCTAATATGTAACGACAGAGGTGCCGACGGGTCCGACTCCGAACTCCGCGCGCAATTCCTCCGGGTCGGAGAGTGCGGGCGCTGCGCCCGACGTGGCTGACGGGTCATCTGACTCCAGCACCAATTTATCATCAAAATTGCCTCGTTAATATCGATCGCAAACATTCATCTTCCTATTTAGTAAATAGTATTATTAAGAATAATAATTATAAATAATTTTTTTAAATCTATAATTTCACTGTGTTCAGGCAAGAAAAAGAAGGCACCAGTTTCTAAGCCAAGCTCAGAAAATAAACCACAGCCGAAAGGGAGACAGAAAGATAAACAGAAGGACAAAAAGGCGGGAAAGGAAAGTAGCGCGAAAAGGAGCCGGTCGCAACGCTCATTGGAGGATGTCGACAGAGGTTGGTATCGAGAGATTACTTCAAATCTATCTAACTTCTAACGTAAGTCTAGTACTTCTTTCTAGATCTAGACACAGAAAGGAACAGATTTTCAGGTGCTTAGCTGCTTTTATCACCAATCTCTTATAATGCGAATGATTTATTTTTTATTGACTACTAAACCCGCATTTGACCTCTATCTCGCCTGATGGTAAGCGACGATGAGGTCGACAATGGAGCATGCGGGTCCAGTAAATGCGAATGAATGTGGTCAGTCGTTATAGAATGTTTATAGGTTGCCTTTACAAGACGTGCAAGGAAGATTTTGATCTTTTAAAATATCCGTTTTGGAAGAGAAAGTGCTGCCTGCCTTGTGAATAGAGGTCTGCTAGACTTCCATTTGTGTGATCGGTTGGGTGCGTTGGGATAACGCATAAAAGCCACTTGCAATCAGCTCTAAACCTAATCCGGATCATCAACTCGAAAGAAGCACCCTCTAATAATAATACAGTGAGATGAGATGTCAGCTGTACTTATTTAATTTTTTTAATGTTACTTTAGTTCTAGAGGGTGAATTCTTGGAAACTGTATCAATCTGTATCTCAATTTCTAGGACAATTTAATCTAAAAAATCTTTTTTTTTTCGAGTTTCCGATTTTGTTATATATATTTCTTGTATTAGGTGTTTATTTATTACAATTTTACACCTTACAAATATACATCACCATAATCATCATCAGCCTATTAATGTCCCCACAGGCCTCCCCTTGCACAAGGGGGTACGTGCCATGATCCACCGAGCGAGCCCAGTGCTGATTGGTGGATTTCATACGCCTTCGGAATCTATTAATTTCCTCAGACATGCAGGTTTCCTCACGATGTTTTCCTTCACCTTTAGAGCAGTCGGTAAATGTACGAGAGTTTTCGAAAAAAATTCGAAAAACTCATTGGTACATGGCATTGCATGGTTTCGAACCCGGATCTTCTGCATGGGAGTGCGGCGTCGTAGCCACTAGTCCACCGACGCTCTTACAAATATACATAGAAATAATAATCCAACAGCATCTTTAAACCTTAAACAGTTATAATAACTTGACCACTCTTTATTTTTATAGTTCAAAAAGCGAAAGCCGAAGCAGCCCAAAGCAAAAAGTCACCGCCACAGCAACTTCCAGTTTTAGATGACCTCGACGTATCCAATGTGACACTGCGCAAGTCTAGTAGAGGCCTACAGTCGGGCTCCAGTACTGAGTCTAACGGGTCAGCCAAGACTGGAGGAAAGAGGAAGGGCGAGGGGAAGGCGGGGAAAGAACCAGGTTGGTTATTATATTATAGTTTATAAGTACTTGCAATAAGTCAGTCAATTTTTTTACATCCTTCATTTACCTGAATTTATATTATGCCTGATTTATAATAATGATTTAATGATGTAGCAAATGAAACTTCATATCTAAAAAAATCTAAATTAAAAATTTAAGTAACTTAATTTTCCTGGTCATCATCAGGTCCTCATGTGATGATTTGAGCTCGAACCATCTAACTTGCCATTTTAGAGATCCCATCTGACATAAAACATACTCATGGAAACCCCTGATCCAATTTTTATCAAACATGGCTAAGAAACACTCGATAAAATGAAATAATCTGCGTTGTAGTAAATCGGCTCATCGGTTATTGAGTTATGTGCCACAGACATACAGACAGACAAACAGACATAGGCGTCAAAATTTAACAGCCCGTGCTTTTGGTCGCGGGCGTTAAAAAGTAATGACATTCCGGTTTTTTTACCAGCAACAAAAATCTATAAACAGCTTTTTGCGTTCCTAAACTTATAGTGCCATGTCGTGCCAGCCATTAAGAATAGCACCACCCCAACTCTTCCCGTGGGTGTCGTACGATTCGACTAAGAGACATGGTGGATACTATTCTACACCTAGTAGACGGCGATAGGCTCGCCACACGTTTGTCCACCAAATCATACGGTGAAAACTGGGCTACCTATAGTGAAGGTGGTTCCTCTGTCTACCCCCTCGGGGATTATGGACGTGAGAGTTATGCTGTGCTGCAAACTTACAATCACAATTCCAGTAACCAAAGCCAAGCCCGCGGCGCGGTCGTCAGTAAACTCTACAAGGAGCAGCGCCGACAGTTTCCAAGGATCCGTGCTCGAGGATTCCACAGACGAGACGCAACTGCACACCATTGTCTATGAGAAGGAGTTTGTGAGTATCTAGCTTCATTGAGCATCCTGATCGAGGCCCTTTTTTATACAAAAGAGCCGAAAAACTTTTCTCCATCCTAAACTGTTCAAGGTATTCCTGCAAAAAAAAAAAATTGGCTATTGACACTGGATTACTTCGATACTGAAAAAATATTGTTACCAATTAGTTGAGTCTTATGGACGCACACTGACCCATAACCTTATATAATAATAATAATAACCTTATTATATCATCATAATATAGATATGTCGGAAGAGACTGGCCCCCACAACACAGGGTATCATAGTGTGGGAGCCATGGAAATCTGACAAAATGTAAAAGATACTGTCTGCATGAATAAATTTTTATTTTATTATTATTAATTGATTTACATACTTTTTTATGATTTTGTTTTTTATATTTACGTCAGTAAACATCTGTGATTTTAGTAATGCTTTATGCACGTACTGTGTGTGATAGAAAAAGGAATGAATAGTGCAGTAAGATAAAGGTATGGTGTGCAAGACAATGGGGTAGGGTAAGGTTGAAATATCTTTGTCCTGCCAGAGAGAGGTCTACGGGCGAACTGAACAAAACAACATTGATAATGAAAAAAATGAAAAAGTTTACTTATACAGGGCACACAAAAAAAGGACCTCCGACTTACAAACTAGGTCGAAAACCTGTATCTTGTAAGTCGGGATTCCGTCGCACTTTCTGTGCAAGCAAATTATAAATTATATTCTTAACCTAAAAGGAATTTGGAAAATTTAATCATAAAGGAATTTAGTAAAGATAATGGTAAGAGTGAGTATGGGTGGGGGTGTGTCAGGTTGTGTGGGAGTGTGTAATGATGTAAGTGTGCATATGTAGTGTAGGGTGAGTGGGTGTGTGAGTGTGGGAAGTTAAGTATTAATAATCTGAAGAACGTAATGAGTTTAGTGTGTAAAATTAATGGGTTATCCACACGACAAGGACAAGTATTGTTTTGCGCACTCTACATTTCTTGTCGTGAAATAAGTATCATCATCATCATCAGCCTATTAATGTCCCCACTGTTGGGGCACAGGCCTCCCCTTGTACAAGGGGGTACGGGCCATGATACACCGAGCGGACCCAGTGCTGATTGGTGGATTTCACACACCTTCGGAAACTTTTAATTTCCTCCGACATGCAGGTTTCCTCATGATGTTTTCCTTCACCGCTAGAGCAGTCGGTAAATGAACGAAAAAATCGGAAAAACTCATTGGTACATGACATTGCATGGTTTCGAACCCGGACCTCCCGCATGGGACTCCGGCGTCCTAGCCACTAGGCCATCGACGCTTAGTGAAATAAGTATAAGAGTAAATAAAAAGTTTGAATGATACCTTTACTAGTACGCGGAAGAGAAATAAACAGACCTATGTGCCAAGACTCTTGCTTGTAGCAACCACGCTAATTTGATAGGTCTTTACTTCGTGTTTTTTTTGTAGGAACAATCTCTTCTAAACGACTCGAGCGAGCTGGAAGACAGCAGACAAGCATCCAAAGCCAACGTGACCATACCAGAGACTCCTGAGGGCAGTGCCGAGTAAGTACTAAATATCTTTTGAATTCGATTCAAAATTAGTATGCTCTAACCAGAAACTAAAGAGCCTTGTCAAGAGGGCGCCACTGGTAGTTTTATAATCTGTGTTACGGAGTTGGCAATTTTAAAAAATAGTACAATTTAATTCCGCAACATGGCGAGGTTTTTATTTTTATTTTCTAGTCAGGAATTGCATATTGTTTTGTTTTTTAACCCATAGCTATCATTATATCATTGGAATCAACTTTTAACTTAAAAATGTGTATAAGTAATATGATTCATTACATAAGGTATCTCGGTCATTAATTATAAGCACTAATCGGAGTAGGTAGGGCTCTTTCGGGTCAATGTCCTCAAAGGTTATATTAATATGGATATGATTTCGGGATCCCGTTTTAGGTTATCGAGCAAATGTTGTAAATTACTTTTATAAACCTCGCCCTTACTCGGCGGATTACGATTTTTTAAAAATTGTGAACTTACGAAGAAGTTAAAACACTACCATAGGTACACTAGCGCCATGAATCTTAAAAAAAAATATTTCGCCACCAATCTTAAATGTGTATCAAAACAAATATAACGTTAAAAATCTAAATAATATATTTATTCAATCCCGGAAATCCCAGGATTATTGGGCATACTTATCCATATTATGACCGTATGTGGCAAGTACCAAAAACCTACTCCGATCATAGATTATAAGGCATCAAGTTATTGCAATGAATTACGGATATTATTTTGTTGGAATATGTTTTCCCGTATTTTCTGGTACGCAGTTTATATTTGCAGTTATGTACCTATTTTGTCGAGATTTTTTTAAGGAGAACAAGCCTGATGTGAGTAGTTACCGTCGCCCATAAACAACTCATCTTACTATGAAGTTATTAGAGAGCTTTCGATGCGCTTCTAACTTAATCTTAGTCGATAGTTTTCTTAATTATATTTGCGACGACGGGGACGATTAGAGGCAGGTTATTGGACTAAAATTATTGTTATATTCTACTTAAAATTATTTTTGATGACTAAATAAATTGTGACTAAATTAACAAAAAAAATCAAATTAAAGTTAATATTTTTTATTTATTAAGTATTTAGCCATGCTGGGCGTACTTAAAAATATTAGAAAAAGTGGTAGATAAAAAAATTCAGCAAACAGAATTTTCTAAATTCTTTAAAATACATTATGTACAATAAGGCATGACAAACAGACTAACAAAATTCTCCGTCGTCCGTTTACAGGTCGGAATCTGAACCCGAACCCGAACCTGTGCCAGTGAAAACAAAAGGGAAAAGAAACGGCAAGAAAAAGTGATTTGACTAAAGTTATCTAGCATAGGTAGTTTGTGTAAAGGGATTTGACTAATTAGGATTAATTCTATAGATTTGTTTATGTTAATTTAGATAGAACCATTAAAATGAATTATTTCTAAATATTTTTTTATTCTCTTTTAGTTTTTATTTTCTTTTAGTTTGCGCAACATTATACATTACCCAATTCCTTTAAATTTATGATTTTTCAATAAAAACATCGCGAAACAATAGCAAATAAGTTTTTAGAAGGTACTATAATATCTCATTACATCTTCTGGTTGATAAATGGACATTTAATGTCCATTTATCCATATCCATGTCCAATCAGTAGGCAATAAATGATCTTTACTCGTTTATATAAAATGCGTTTATTTAGTAAATAAAGGCTATTTTGCCTGACTTACATTTTTGTGTACTTATCTATGAAATAATAATTTTATTGATCAACACTGGTGATCAGGAGCACTGATCAAGTGATCATTGTCATTACGCATGATCAAAACAATCGAAACAATTTTAACATATTTTACATTTTTTACATTGCATGGTGTAAAGTCCAACAATTTTATCAGATAATTTAAGATCTGTACTTTATATACTATTCCAAATTTCTTTTACCTTGGATAGGTGCGGGCAAGCAAGCCCTACACCTGTGCCAGAATTCAAGTCGATAGCATTTAGTAGTTCTTGATAAAAACAACTGTGACATACAGACGGACGGACGGACACCGAAGTCTCACCATAAGGATTCCTTTTTTTACCATTTAGTGACGGAACCCTATAAATAATTCCATTTAATTCCAAAATATGGCAACGTTAGTTAGTGTGTTGCCTAATATGATAGAAATCTTACGCTTTACATTAATATTTTAAAAACACTAGGATTTGCACACTTACATTAAACTCAGGATCATATTTTTACAACATTAAATGGCGATTTAAACTACCCTCAATACTTAAATTTATCTAAAACTGTATCTCTGGTTGGACTCCGGCGCAGTCTTCGTGTGCCAGTCGTTGTTGTAATCGTAGGGTTTGCGGTCCCACTGCTGGGCATGCCAGTTCTTGTCCCACGGTTTCCAGCTGTGCCATTGGCCAGGCTTGGTTGTTTGACTGTCTGTCAGCTTGTCGTCTTTGGCTTCGTTGCTGTCGGAAGTGCCGAAACCCCACCTGTATTGCATAAAAAATGTTGTTAAACACTACTCATATTTTTCTGAAGTCTTTAATATTCTTCAAACAACGAGTTCTTAAAGGTAAGGAGAAGTAACACGAGACAAAAAGCTCTACCGATAATAAGTATCGATACGACCACGTTCTTTTAGAACAAATCGTAAGTCGCAGATATGTATTGTGACTTTGTAACTCCGCCCTCTACACTTCGTTTTATTGGGTGCCATTTTTATGTTGCTGCCAAGTCGCTTACCTTTCTCTGATTTGGTGATTTATTATTACAGTTCTGCGTGTAGGATTAGTTTCCTGTTTTTAAGGTTCTAACTAATCGTGTTCGAAGCATTACCAACTTCCCTGCTTTTACTAGTGCGATGTTTTTATTTACTTACACATTTATAGCTGTGGTAGGTTGTAATGTGAATATTTATAGCTAGTTATGGTTTAGAATAGTATAGACACGAATTTAACAAATTAAAATTAGTTATGCAAAAGTTTCGACTGACTACATTATTCTAAAACTAAACAAGCTTTAGGTCTACTTGCGCCAACATTTAACTCGCAATTTCTGTATTATTTTCATACTAAAGTGATCCTGGATTAGTGTTACCCCCGAGAGTTATCGGTAGGCGCAAGTTAAGCTAAATGTGCAGTTTGTATAAATGGATAGTGTTTACTGTATCTCTCTTTACCCCCAAAATATTTCAGCGGGTGTGAGTTTGCGTAGTGTTATCTTTTGGATGCACACGGAATATGGACGATGTCTGTAAAATGATAGGAGATATAATGTAAATTATTTATAGACAATATACATATAGATACATACAAAAAATATACAGACAGTGCTCATAGTATTTTCTGTTACTGTGAAAATATTTAGATTTATATCGAAGTTATTAGCTACCTACTTTATAAATATAATTTTCTTTCATACAGCCTATGATATATATACTGATACAGTATCTATGTGAATAAACAGTATACTAAATAGAAATGATTTTAGAAAAGAGAGAGAATAAAGACCGAATAGAACCGTCACTAACTAAATGACTAACTACCAGACAGCTAATATGTAAAAAGATACAAGATACAAACACCATTACTTGTTATTAATAGTCAGGGTCGCTGATTGGCCACGAGCAACTCGACACCGCGTGGTTGGTCAAAGTACTATGACGTTCACTTTTCGCACCAATCATAAGTCACAAAACGTATTGTGACTTTTAACTCCGTGCTCTGCACTGTATTTTGCTCAGTGCCATTATTACTTTTCCTTTATACTCCATACATATTAGCTAGCTGCTAACTACATCATGATAAAATGAACAATGCACATGTATTGGATTTCTGAAATCTACGTAAAAAACCAAAATTTTCAGTGAAAGAATCATTCCGTTATCTTCAAAAATAATGACGCTATGACGCTTTGAAGGTGCAAGGTACCCAATTGCCTAAAGTTTGTAGAAGTTCCATACAGCGTGAATTGTAATGACGTCACAACAAGCTGATCCAGCAAGACACATGTTTTTTTAAAAAAATTATATACGCTATATATATAGCTACGACAAACAGGCAGACGGGCCACCTGATGGTAAGTAGTCACCGTCGCCTAGAGACACGTGCAATACCTATATAATAGTGCTTGTGTGTTGCCGGCCGTGGAGGGAGAGGACTGTATAATCTGTAGTCAGACAGCTGGAGATGACAGCTTACTACATCAGCTGATTCTTATTGACAAAGATCTTATGGCCTCCTATTCTCTGTGACCAACATCACTCAGTACAAAATGCGTAATATTTTTACCAATGACTGACCAAAAAGTTTTTGTCGTAATGTCACTGGCTGGTTACTACTAAACTACCATTAGGTAGCGTTAAGCGTGAGTCTGATGTGACAAAGCCCCGGTCTCAGCGACCACATGGTTTTGCACTTGTATGCGTTTTATTTATTGTCGACTTTGAAAACATATTTCTCAGGACCTACTCGAAATGTTGGAAAAAAAATGAAATTAGTTTTTTAAAATTGCATCTTTGACGTGTCATACTCAGAAATTCAAATATTGAACTTAGTGCCAGCCCCTATTTGACTAAGTTTTCTAATAATGAAAGAAAAGATGAAGTATAAACTCCTGAATGATTATTACTTGTCATTATTCTCATTGCTGGCGTAGTTCCCGCTCTGGTTTTCGCCGAATCGGTTCCCGAGAGTGCCTGGCTGGTTCTTGGAGCGCTGGTACCGTGTTACGATGAACTCGGCAACTCTCTCGCCTATCATAATGGTGGGCGCTGCTGTGTTGCCTGCAGGATTCAAAACAAATACAGTTCAAATTTGGAACCCCTATTTTGCAAGGGACATTGACCGGCTGGAGAGTGTCCAAAGAAGAGCCACCAAGCTTCCTTACTGCCTGCGCAAAAAAAATATATGAGGAGCGGCTACACATTCTTAAACTACCGACGCTACAGCACGACGTACTGGAGGTGAACTAATCGAAGCATACAGGATCGTAACCAATAAGTATAACTGCCCTGAGTTGCCCAGGCTCTTCAATATAAATACTCTATACACAGAATACGGCACAATAATGACTTGCAACTGATGACCACTCGTTCAAACACCTTGGTCGGCCATAACTCTCTCAATGACAGAGTCGTGAGACTATGGAACAAGCGGTAGCTTCTAGCTAGAAGTCGTGGATTCAGTCAATAATTTCAAAAATATAGACTAGATAGGTTTTTAAACGATGCATAGTGGTGGACTTAATTGACTATTAACGCAATGACTAAGTGCTATAAATAAGCGAATGAATAACACACCAGCTTAGATTATTGCTGCCTGCTCATTAATAAATAATAATAATAATATACTGGGTGTAACAAAAAACCCCTATAAAATGAATCACTTTCACTATGGGGCCAACTCTGAAATCGCGAAAAACAATCAGCTGTTTCATACATTTCAGTCTTTTAGGTATTGAGCTTTTGTATGAAACAGATTTTGATTTTAATTTCGCGATTTCAGATTTGGCTCCATAGTGAAAGTTGTTTAGTTATGGATACTGAACACCTCCTTTCGGGAAAATAGGGGTTGTTGTTACAGCCTGTAGAAGCGCTAGGAGATAAGTTTATGGACTGGCCGTAAATCAGTGTTCGCATGGATTTTCTATTTCATTTAGGGGTACCTAAATGTAATTAGTATTTTTTTAACGTAATTAGAAACTTTTCTTAAAATTTAATTAAATATTACGACTATTGTCTAGCCTTCACTCACTAGTAACTACAGTTGGCATTACAGACGCGTCAGCTACACGAAGACCTGAAAAGATAAAGAAATGAGCTCACAGTATAAAGAAAGAACTTGCTTATTTTTTATGACGACGCGGGCGGGGTGGTTTGATTGGTGATTACGTTAGCAAAAACGCTATCAGCAGTTAATAATCAGGAGTGGGGGAGCTTTGCTTACTTTCGCTGACAAGGAGGACGGGGGGGGGGGGGGGGGGGGGGGTTAAAAATGGCTAAAATTCTGCTTACGTAATACTTGAACGGCCCCTTTCAGCCACAGCACCGTGGTACCTATTATTACCTTCAATCCCATGCACCTTCAACTCATGGTCGACTACCGCCATAGGGTCCGAGACGGGCCCAATCTTGCAGGTTCCTACTTGATGGTTCTCTGGTGCCGTATGTTGTTTGGAGAGACATTTGAAGAACTCGTCCGTTGGGTCGACGCCGCCCCCTTCGCATTCGTGGCCGTGGCCAGGAGTGGGAATCATGCCATACTTTTCACGCATTATCTGGGAAACAGGTATGAGATACAATATGCTAGCCAGGTGGATTCTGATCACTGGAATCTTGAAAGGTTCACGTAAACCAATAACCAACCCAAGGCCCTATTTCACGAAATAACATCCTTATAATTACATTTTGCTATTACCCTCAACGTAATCCAATGTTTACGTACAATCGACCACTGGTCAACCTGGATCAAACGTCAAAAATTGAGAATCTGAAATGTATCATATTGCACAGTCATAAGCATAAGGTTGAGATTTAATCGAAGGTTTTTGACAAATGGTATACTATAACTTGTGTGTGTGTGATCGAGGTTGAGGCAAATGAACCCAAACGATCATGTCCACTGTATTTTAAGAGTAAATTTTAATGGTCCCAGTAGTGCCATGAAGTACCTAGTGTTTGTTTTGTTTTTCACTCTGTTTTTGGCTTTACGCAGTTTATTGGCCGACGTTTGTTGTTTCGAAGTAAAAACGTGGTCTCAGGTAAACATTACATCATAGTTACCGTAGTATTAGCAAGCCTGTAAGCAATCCTAGCCGCATCGACCAGCACGTCCAGATCTCGTTCCTCGAAGAAGTAGTTGGGTTGCATGACGGGCGGCTGCAGAGGATCCACCGAGCGCAGCGTCACGTATCCGCGGCTCTTCGGCTGTACGTTGATGGCGGAGATACTGGAGCATACGGAATGTTATCAGCACAGAAATCGGAATACTAGCGCTCTCCTCTGACGTTAGCACTGATAGGGAGCCATGGAATTGACCTATAGGTAATATATTTTCATACATTTGTCATTTCAGTCCCGACTTAATGTCAAATCGCATGCGCCAACTGGCAGACGCAGTTTCCTTATGAAACTTCGAGCAATCTACACAGATAGATCTGGCCTAACAACTGCTTTCGTGCGAGAGCACGGAGGCGCTCCGATGAAAATGTGCCACCACCATTTTCGGACTTGCACTCATGACGCAACCACAGAATAATTAATAATTGGCGCAACTAAGCTATGAGCCCCTCTGTTGTCAGCTGTCTGTGTAGCCTCTTCCACCAGAGTAAAATAGAGTACCTATCCTAACAACCCAAACGATTTCTCGCATAGGTGTGCAATAAATATTTATGTTGTCCTATTCAGAACCGTAGTTATTCTTTCATATTAAGGTTTCTTTAAGTCTCGTGTCATCTCTATCTAGAGCTATAGCATAGAAAGGAATAGCATATACCTACTCATATTTTATTGAAGACTTGTGGACGGTTCGTGCAACTGACGCTTAGAAGTTGAAACTAGGAAACAAACTTGTAGTTCATCTGATTCAGAATTCTAATTAACTTTACTACCTATCTATATACTCTTCTCACACAACAAAGCGCTATAGGTACCTAATAGTCCTTTTGTCTGTGACTTCATCCGGTAGTAGTTTGTGTTCGGTGCCGCACCCCGCATAGTATCCTCCGAAAAAGAACTGGATGTCGGGATGCTTGCCGCCCGGCGGTGCTAGCCGAGACGTCGCCATACCGGTTAGCTAGAATACCAAGCTTTCTTTTTATCGGAGCAAGGACAACTAGTTGAAAACTCTCGACAATTGCTCCCATAGCCCTTTTTTTTTCTTTTGGTTTCACTGGGGACATTTTTGTTCCTCAAATAGTAAAATATGAGTTACGTTTCTCGACTTTGCAACATCCTCGAGATGGGGACCTACGAGCCTGATACAGCTGGTACATTTATTCCAACCAAGATGCAACCAAGATGGGATGTAAGGGGGGTTACCAACATCTAGACCTCCAAATGTCAAACTCACCTGCACGTGGTGCATCCTGCCGATTAACGAACGAGTCCCTGGCGACCGACTAGTGGCGGTATAACCACTCAAATTCTGGCTGGGTCAAAATACCAGAAGCACGATGACGGGCAGCAGCGTCATCGGGGCAAGCGACCCGGCTACTGCGATCGCCAACCCGCAGGCCTAGCGTGGCGATTATGGCATCACCTCTTATGGACAGCGCAAAAAGAAAACGGCCCCCAGTTCCCGGCCGCCCCACTATTCCTGGTCAGCGACGATCTGCGTAAGGTGGCTGGCAGCGACTGGATGAGAAGAGCCGAAGATCGGGCTCAATGGCGCGCCCTGGGAGAGGCCTATGTCCAGCAGTGGACTAGAATAGGCTGCTGCTGAAGATGCAACCAATAATTTCAAAATCGCAAGCGGAGTGATGAGACACCAGCTAGATGGAGCGACGATCTGCGCAAGGCTGTCAGCGACTGGATGAGAAGAGTCAAAGATCGGGCCTAATGGCACTCCCTGGAATATGTCTTTGTACATAATTGGACTTTAGTAGGCTGCTGATGGTGAATGATGTGTCATTATTTCACAGATAAAACATGCATTCTAAGGGTTATTACACCTGCACGATCGATATAGATCGGTGATATTGATCAACATCGATTATAGACCGTTCAACGTCGATCATTGTGTGCTATTACACCAAACCGATCTGCCATCGATTGAGCATTGATCAATGAAAATATTAGACTTTTGTTGATTGATTGATTGAACAACTAGAACAAGATTGATCAATTGTCGTTCGACGTGTAAGCCGCAATCATTGATCATCCTGAGCTATTACACCTACGCGGCTGATCGTGCAGGACTAAATGCCCGCTTACCTGAGACATCCCTGTACTAGACAGAGGTCCCTGTCTGTTCAGCATATACTCCATAGCGGTCTCCCAGTTCAGTTCAGGAACGTCCGCCTCCTTAGTCAGTGTGAACTCCATGATCACGCCCACATGGTTCTGAAGGTTCTGTCCGACACCTGACAAGACAAAAAAGCTTATACCCTGACCACTCTGATCAAGAACTAAAAAAAACTCGCAATATTGCGGAATTATTTGGTACTATAATAATACTATTTTTTCATTGCGAACTTTATAACACAGATCATAAAACTGGATCTGTGATAATAAACATAAATACGGTATTAACCTTAAAAACATTATTGCCTCAATCAACTTACATGCACATACTAAAGAAGGATCTAAATTTAGTTATTCGATATCTCAACTAACATCAGAGATATTAATGGTTAAAGTTAGTATTGGACATATGCTCTGTCCCTTTCTAGCAGAACAGGAATTTATATGCCGTACCGTTCTGATTTTTGATTGTCTGTAGCTATTTTATTTTTCAATGAATTTAAATTCTGTTTTCACATTTGACCATCATTTTATGACTATTTGCAGTTTGCGAAGGACGGGAAAGGAGGTCATATGGGGAGTCGCACACTTTGAAAAATTGATAGTGATACTAGGACCTAACAATATTTAATCTTCAAATTCCACTTGTAGCAAGCTTCATACCTACCTGGAAGGTCTTTAACCGAGGGTATATTGAACTTGTCCAGTGTATCTTTCGGGCCGATTCCAGAGAGCAGCAAGATTTGTGGAGTGTTTAACGTGCCTCCAGACAATATTGCCTGAAAAAAGAAAAAAATAATTGATTTTTTTATCTTAATGCACATAAACTTTATTATAGAAAAATCTCAGTTCTGATGACGGACGGAAAGGAAGATGATACAATGTTGACAGTCTTATCGCTAAAAGCAATCTCTTCCAGATCACCCAAAGTTATGATAATTCTTCCTTCTGACTTCCGACACTGTGTTAGCCTAGATTTATTACTAACCTCTTTCCTAACCGCGACTGTCCTGATCTGTCCATCCTTGATATACTCCACGCTGACCACCCTCTTCTCGACCGGGTCCACGAGGACCCTTTAGCCGTGGGCGTTCAGCATCACGTGCAGATTTTCCCTTTATTTATGACGTTGATGATTTCTAACCTCTTTCTTAACCGCGACAGTCCTGGTCTGTCCATCCTTGATGTACTCCACACTGACCACCCTCTTTTCTACCGGGTCGACGAGGACCCTAGACCCGTGGGCGTTGAGCATTACGTGCAGGTTTTCGCGGCCAGACGCCGGCCGGAGGAATGCTCTAGCCGCACTGTACCGGGAACCGCCACTGGAAATTGTTTTTTTGTTCACAGTACAATTTCATTATATGAGTACCTATAATTGCATTAAAAAGGTCGATATTACGGTAATAAGTACATAGAAAACAAACATCATGCGTGTGTTTGTTTACATGTAAAAGGCCAATTTTTTCCTTAAATTTTCAACCACCACTACGACCCTTGTCAATTTGTTTCACCCTGTTTTCTCAGCATGGAGATGGAAATCGGCACTTAAGTCATCTCATCATCATAAGCATACATTAGTTCACTTCTGATGGACATATGACTCTTCCAAGGTACTGAACACTGAACTGGATATTCTTGGCTCTCCACATCCAGCCACCTTGTGCAGATTGTTTGGAACAGGAGGATAGTTTACGTTTCGTTTACCTAATAGATACCTAATTGTGCTCTTCCAAGAAGCTCTACCTGGTTTTGTGGCATGTTACCAGCCCAACGATAAAATCAACCCAAGAAAAGTGGTTGTCATTATTTGATTACTAATCTGGTCACTTTGTGAAGAATCTAAATTGTAAAACGTATTCATGAGTAAAAGCGACTTACTCGTGCATAGTCTGCGCAATAGTGAAGCCGAGGACGGAGTCGCCATTAAGGTCGCTGGTGGGAGGAAAGCCGAGCTCTATGGCGGCCGACACCACATCGTGAGCGAACTTGGGTGCGTGGCGGAACTGTCGACAATAATTAATACTTACTTAGAACCAATGAATCCAGTGGGGAATACCTACACACACTTGGTACATAACAGGATTCTGAATAATATGCAGAGTCGCGGTGCAAAGGCGGAAGGAAAGCACGATCAAACTCACAGCGATTTACACAATAGTACATGATCGCAGAGACCGGGAAAATAGCCATTGTTGGGCGAGAATTTTTGAAAGGCCGAGCCTCAGGCGAGTGTTTAAAGATCTGAGGGTAACAATGGCAATTTCCGGCGATGCGATCCGGATAGAAGCCTCTGGCTGATAGTGTATAAAATTTAAAAGTTCTAATACCTGCTGCACCGGTAAAGGCCCGCCTTTATTATGATGCTGCGCCGACACTAACGTCCCGACCTGCTTGTTATCCTCGCTCTTCAAGAAGTAGGGGAACACATCCTTCCAGGCCCAACCCTTGGCCCCTTCCGCAGCCCAACCGTCGTAGTCTGCCGGATGGCCTCGCATGTACATCATTCCGTTTGTCACTGAGCATCCTCCTGATCGACAGAAAATTGAATGTTTGAAATCTGACTATATTATATGCGAAATGAACTATCAAAGCATCTATAATAAAAAGAGGTGTAGTTAAGTGATGAGTCCCGGGATATCCTAATAATAGGTAGATCGACGCAGACAACAACCCAGACATATCATTTCGCGCTTATTATTGTTTTAAGGCAAAATCAATTTTTTTATTGCTTTGGAGAACGTGTTCTCCACGTCTAAATATTTTAGGGCGGACTTCGCGTATAAGGGAAGGATGCGCCAGTAGCTTTTGATGCCTAAAGGCGGCAAGTTGTTCGAAATGATCGGTAGGTACAGAGATGAATAAATACTCTTTATTGCACAAAATTAGTGTGATACAATGCGTACAAAACGATTAAGAGATGACTGTAATCAGGTTCGTCAGGTTCGTTCGTCTGTCGTCAGGTTCTGTATCGAAGAGGAACCGGGAACAGGAAAAGGGAAGATCTTCTACCAGGCTAGGTGGCCTGGGGACCAATGCCGATCAACCAGTTGATGTTTGGGACTTGCATATATGCGATGTCCATTGAAAACTTCGATAGCGCGTTGTACAGCGCGATATCTGTCGGCGAGTTGAGTGCGTCGCCACAATATCTTTGGAGACAACGCTGCCATACATACGGTTCATTTCATATAGTCAATGTCGTTTCACCTTCAGAACGCTATCGCATTACCACTGACAGGGACTGTATCCATCACCTACCTACTTATATACTTACCCAACATCTTAGCCCGGTTCCAGTAGCACTTGCCCTCCTTAGCCAAACAGGCGTGCTGCTGCGGTTCAGTATAGTACATCCAGTCGGTGTCGTTTCGCCACCAGTACGCTATCACCCAGGCAGGCACTGAGGACGGTGTAGGTTCGTCTGGACCCGCCTCTATTAGGAGTACCTGGAAATGGTCAAATAGCGTATTAGAAAACACTTAAAACGAGGCATTGCGCGTACTAGCGCTTCCAATCGAAAAAAATATATCAATTAATTAAGGCATTTAAAAAAAAGTGTCTGGTGTTAAGGTTCCACGAAGAAGAAATTTTTAAAATAAAAATAGTTTTGTATTCTCATATTGAAACAATAAGAAACAAAAAGCGAAACTGTTAAAAGTGGCCACTTTTTTAGATTTGGCTTTTGACCATTATGCTACATTAGTACGGAAAATTTTAAACCATAAAATTTATTCTACTTATAGTTACAGTTATATACACAGATAAGTATTATTTTTATTCCTATTATTTACGTATTACTATACGATCTATATATAGCATACATACATAACTTCACGCTATATCCCTACGATACGATTGTTTATTCCCATTATTTACGTAATGCAGTAATTTTGCCTACATTAAAAGTAGGTGATTCAATTTGCAAAAAGATTAATCTTTGTGCAAATTATATGAATTTTATATAAAAAAATATATAACAAAACATCTTTGTTTGGCGGATAAGTCGTTACTACTCGTATTCCTACCACTATAACTTTTTGCCTTAATTATAATATTAGTTCGGTAAATTATAATATAATAGTATGTTTTTTTGGTCACTTTACTTCTTGCTCTTTGAGTTTTTAAGTTATTCAAAGTCCATGGTTAGCGTTAACTGACTGAAATGTTAAAATAGGTACCTATCAATTATTTTGCTCATACGTCGGTCATATGTAAATAAGGTAGCTTTATATAGCAATATATAATTAGAAACGGGGGGAGGGAGGGAGGCAGGACTACGAAAAGTTGTGTCACGTGATTTGAAATTTTTGTACGAGTTTCTGGTATTTCGGATGGGAAGAGACCAGGAGATCGATTCCACTAAATACAACGTAACTAAATATAATCTAAACTTCATCGTTATGACGTGTTTCGTATGCTGCTATCCACTAAAGATCCTATTTCAGTTAAGTTCCGATCGAGTCAACTATCGATCTAACAGTAACGTATTTGTGCATTCTAATAAAACGTTTTGTTTATACTGAATCACAGTTGAATGGTAACAAAACGCTTCAACTTTCAAATATAACGATCGAACATAAGTTTCTCCCAAGGTACTTTTGCTCGATCGATGGTAAATCGAAAGGTGGCAATGGTAGAGTTACGAGTCAGCAGAATGCGATTTGGTGTCCTAATAGAATTGGAACAAAAACTAAATTGGAAAGAAATAGAACTACAAACGTTGTAATTTAGGCGAATTGGGCCCCTGGTCATATGCCTGCAAATGCGATGCATGATGCGATGGTTTCAGGGTATTTATCTGCTACTGGTCTACTACCTCTAGGTATTTACCTTCATCACACATCCTAATGAACCATAAAAACAGCATATAACGAGGACTTTACTGCATCGATACGCAATGCGATAAGACAATACTTGGGGACCATCAGGCTATGAACAATGGTCGGAACCACGCGTCAAGTGTCACGGATGGACAGCCGTGGTGAATGAGAGGCCGAGATGGACGCAGAGGGCCTTGGGCGGTTGTGGATTCCCTGGTTACGACTAATGAGTAATCTTAATCGTTAATCGATGGATAGAATATGTCATTATGTAAGACATGTTGTGTTGTGAGTATCTTGGTCCTCTTGGACAGGTTTTAGCCAGCCATCGGTCATGGTCCAACAAAATACCAGCGCTGTAGGCATTTTTGTCTGCAGCAATAAGCTGAGTTGAGGTCCTTTTCACAATAACAACAGACCATCAAACATGATTTCGATATTTTTACCTTTGACTGTATAGTTATTTTATTATAATTATAACTGTTTCGGTCATTGCTGTGTGTAAAATAAACATATTACTTACTCGTACTAACTTACATAGGTAATATAATTTTATAGAATTTATAGATTCTCCTACATTTTTTATCTTTAATAGTTCGTGGCATAAGGATGCTTAGAGATCGTATCATCTCTCGGGGGGACGTAGGGGCGACTACCTTAATGATTTAGAACCGTATAGTGGAACCGAAAACACCCCTTCCACATAAAAAAAATGTTCTATAAAACTTCGAAATATTCGACCAGCCCTGGCTAAGACTCTCTAACAGGATCAATCGTCCTAACAAGGTCCATCGGTAGTCCCGATACCCATCTTTCTGCAAATTTCATCACCGTGATGCAGGCTCACCTTCCACTGAGGATTCTCCGACAGCCGAGCCGCTATCACAGAGCCGGCCGTACCTCCGCCCACGACCACGAAGTCGTAGCTCTCGTCCGGCTCGTCCTTGCTCCGGACCCGTCTGCAGGGGTCGGCCAGGTCGCAGCGGCCGAAGATGAACTGCTCCAGGATCGTCATGAACAGGAGGAAGTTGCTGCCCTCACAGGCGCCTGCCATGGATGGGCCCACCTCTTGGATCGGACACCCGCATCTCTGTGAAAGATAAGTCGTTTTAACAATATTAATATAACCTTTTCTGCCGCCCACATGTAAAATATGGAACACTCTTACATCCGACGTTTTCCCGCAGTGTTACGACCACAAATGTCAAAATAGGTAAATAGGTATTACCAACTATATAAAATTTCTTTGGTTACGACATGGAGTGCATCCAAAATAACGTTAAAAAGTCCTTGGCCGGTAACACACAAGCCCGGTATTTCACGTGACTCTCACATTTATCTAAATTTCATAAATGTTTGAGATTGAGTCACATAAAATACTTACTACTAAGCGTTACCCGACGACATATGAAGAAGAGTTTGTGTGTTAGTACGTGTATTAATTATCACAGTAGGTATATTTATTTATAATGTACGTTTATATTGAAATAACTTCATGATTACTACAAAACCAGTTTCCTACATTACGCAATACTTACTTGACATAGGAAATAAATAATACTGTTGCAATGCAAGATAATCACACACAATTAACTTGATATGTGTAGGTTAAGTACTCCCTTTTCAACACTGACTAAACGCATTCTATTTCATTGTCTTAGTTAGGTACTACTGCACAAAGAACTAATAGTTATAGCTAATTGCTGAAATGATAATTAATATAATGACAACTGATCAATGATCAATGATCATGTCTACGTTACCTATCTATTGTAAATGGATAATAATATCGATAAAGTAGGTTGTAATTGATTTCTTCTACTCCTGATTTTTTTAAAGCCAAACCTCTAAAGAGTTCAATATCCGATATGTACAAATAGCTGTTCTCGTGAAGGAAACAACGCGCGCTCGCTCCTAGTCGCCATAGCCTATTTTTTTATCCAAGGATGTGGACGAGACGGTAGATATGTCGCACCCCCGGTGCAACGCTGTCACTATGCATTTTTTTTAAATAGCTTAACATGTATAATGCATACGGAAAGTATAAGTACCACAACAGCGACATTATTGCACCAAGTGCAGAGGTACTTTCGGCCACATAATACGTATATGCTCGTTTTTTTAAATATTGACAATGCCTTTTTACAGCAGCTAATTAGTATATAAGTTTCTTTTTTTTGTTATATAAAATCGTCAAATCGGGCTGTTCTTTGCTCTGAATTGGTATCCAGTTATGTTTCATCTATTAGTCTTAAATGTTCTTGTACGGTATGGTTGACGTGAAATAAGGCTTTCCACTGTAGGTACTATAAGGTAAAAAAAATTGCGAAGTTGATCAATTAACCATGACTCCTACTGCAATACGTGCTGGAACTAGGATACTGATGTATCGAGGGGAAATACAAAGCTCCCAATTGATCGGGCCAAGTACAAGAGCTGTGAGTCTAGAACTGGGTTCTCAAGATTTTTTAGCAATTGTGTGTACCTACCAAATAACAGTTAATTCCTAATACCTAGGCCCTAGGCATAAATAAGTAAGTCTTACTACCAATATTTTCATTAACCACTCCAACTAGGCTAAAATGCCCTCTTGCCCACCACTATGGTCAAGAGGTGGATTCCACCTGGCAACGCTTGCGCCGCAGTCTCGTGTCTCTTTAAGCCATTGTCGCTTCATTACCATTATGTTATCTTTTTACCCTAATTTAGTCAGATTATCTCATTATGTGCAGACATGTGGGATGAGCGTGACGGATAGATTAATTTTATAGGTTCCATATAATAAAAACTTGGGTTTTTCCTCAAACAAACAATACCTGCACATAAGCTCAATTCTATATAACAATTACCTTATCTTATGATAGGGGGCCGGGAATAACCCCAACGATACTTCGACCCTTGAGGATCTTTTGTGCCTACCCCATTTTACACACTGGTCATCTCAGTGTGCAGGTTTCCTCACGACGTTTTCCTTCACCGTTAGTGCAGTCGGTAAATGTACGTAAGTCTTCAAAAAATACGAATAACTCATTGGTACATGGCACTGCACGGTTTCGAACCCGGAGTCCGACGACCTAGCCACGACTCCACCGACGCTCCTACCTTGTATGTACTTGCCTACCTATGTTATAAGTATAGTTATAACTTAGAGCATATCTAAGATATCTTAGAGTATAACATTAAAAGTCAAGACTTAAGATATGTACGAGTATTATGTTTAAGTTATATAAACTTACGTCTGGTGATAATATTGTCATCTTGGTCCTTATTCAAACGTGGCACCGTACTGAAACAAAAAAATACTTGAAATATAATAGTAGGGAACTTAGCTCTACCTAAGGTAGAGCTTTAAGTTAGCTTTGTATATGATCTTCTGTAAAAAAAAATACCTACTTGGCACCCGCCATGTAGCCTTTAAAACTAACTATATACCTATACATTGAGCGTAAAATTTCTTCTTTTGTGGAAAGACATATGTGTTTAGCATAACATTTGTGTTGGCATGCTTTGAGAGACGAAGGTAAACAATGAACAATTTCTAATAGAAAATGTAACGGGTCGAGTGTGGTTAAACATTAATGTGCCTGTTTTATAATTCAGAACACGTGCTAAACTGGTTGTTATGAGGAAGACTATTTATTTAGTATTATGGTGAAAAGTCTTTAAGGGTTTTCTACAAAATACGTACTCGTATTTCTACAAAATCAACGTAGAAATAGAATTTTTATTATTAAAGACTAAGCCTCATATTCGCCTCGACAACGAGGCTGAAGATGGAGCTATGAACATTCTACTCAGAACACATCAACACCGAAGCGAAGATATTTGGCGGCAGATTTTACATAGAAGGGGTCTTACCACCAACAAAGTGAGTAGGGTAGACAATACGTTTAGAATTAGCCACTAGCTATAGGGAAATTCTAAACTGTCCCTACACAAATCCTCTTCGATCGTGTCAAAACACTTTTTTATTAAAAAAATATTAAAAAAACAGGCGTAGGTACCTATAATAAATGACGCTATCATATGCTAAAATAATGTTTCTGAAGACGATTGAATTAGTGGAGACTAAAATAATAAAAATCACCCATATTGCAATAAATCAATTTTTATCGGTTCAGATCGCCAGTTATAAAAGACACCCGAATAAATTAATAATACGATTAAACGATAAAAGGTTAATTGCTCAATTAACTTAGGTTAACGAACTATAAAAAAGATTTGCTTCAGTGATTTACTGCTATGATTATGCTAGTGACACATTTTCATCTGAGCCCCTCCGTGCCTCAAGCACGTTAAGCTGTCGGTCCCGGCTACTATTATCTGAAAGCAGTCGTTCGTTAGGTCATATCAAAGGCCTACGGAGACGGTCTGAACTACTCTGAAAATACAAACATAACATATGACCGGAAGAGATGTGGAATGTGCTCACCATTACGTGCCATTACTTTTTCTAACCACACGATAAAAAGTAGTGCCACATAGATACAATAGAAACCTTAGGCCTACGAACGGCCTAAATAACTCTGACAATACAAACATATGACAGGAAGAAATGAGACATGTGCAAAAAATTACTTCTTTTACCCACACAACAAAAAGTAGTGCCTTGTAACACTATTACGCGAATTACTTAATTTTCCCCCGAATTTCCGTTATTGAGATCCACTTCCTGGTCATCTTCAGATTATCAAGGTCCCAGAATGGCATAGTCCTTAACATTTGAGCTCTCCTAACTACCTACTAAGATTTCTGTCATCCTCTGACATCATACATAATCCAAGATCTACTCTTCCAATTTTGATCTATTCAATTTCAATTCATTTCAAAATATTTATTTCAGACAAAGTCCATACAAATAAAGTTAGTATATTATATTACTTAATGCTATGTTAGGTAGGTAAAAAGGTACTGGTCAAGGTCAAAGTTACGGTACTGACCTAAAGCACTGGACGACTACATCGCATTGCATGTGGGGTATATCCAGTGCCTCAGAATCGGGGAGTTAGTGGACTCGGTAAACTATGTCTGGCATGGAGAACTATGTTACGAAAAACTCTCGACAAAATAACCGCATTCGCTTTTTAGATATGAAGGCACAAACAAACAAACAAACCCGATAAACGGTTAGTAAATAGGTAGATAAAGCGTTCAATCTCCTGCTACGAGTATCTTAGTTTTATGTGTAAAAGTCAACTTAATACAAGTCAAAGTAATAATGAATAAGCGTATTTTGATAGACTGTACCTAGTCTACCTTTAATATTAAACTCCTATTATAATAATTATTAGGAAATGACATAGTTTTGTATTCAAGGTTTTATGATTATGTTTGTTCGTTTACAATAGTTTACGTAAATGTAATTCCACCAAAAACATAAATGTGAAAAATGGTGCCGAGTTCGGTGCAAGGAAACAGTTTTTACACAAAGTCATGGACTCTTCGCTTTCTTGAATGATTCTTGAGTGAAAACTTGCCAAGTTAGGGATTTAGTTTTAAGCAAGCGATAATTCTTATTTTTAAACAATGTTACGTATGATTTTCTGTAGGTAAGTTTGAAGGAACGTTAATAATTGAACTTGGCATCCAGTTAGATCTCCATTCTTTTAACGGCGAAGCCGACAGGCCTACTGGTTCCTTGCACCGAACTTGGCACCTTTTTTCACATTTATATTTTTGGTGGGATATCAATAGTTTTTGTAAAGATATATTTATTTAAATGGTGACACGGTATTAATTTCTTTTCTTTATCACGATTAAAAAGTACATATAATCTTTTTTTAAATTAAATCAACTTCAATGCGTGGCGTCGCCGATACATAGTTGTATATGATCTTTTACATGTATTTATGTTTACCGCTGACCATTGTCGTAACCTAAGTCGTTCCTGTGATCCTATTGCTGTCGCTACTCTGTCTATGCTGTCTGTCATGTGGGTTAAATTCCTAAACGGAATAAGTTAAAGATTTAAAATCACATAACAAATGAATTTCTTTGATTCAAATCTGAAAATCGTCAAAAAAAATTAAATTGTTTTTAGAGGAGGCCTCTAGTTTTAGGTTTTAATACAGGGAGTTTGTTACATTTTTGTCTTTTGCTATATGTGCGCTGCCGGCAGGCGGGCGGGTGGGAGGCGCAGCTGGCCTCGTCTAGGATATCCAATCCTTCAATAAGGTAGGACTTCCAACATTAATTTTGCAATACCCCGCATCAGTTCATCCGATTCAGCATTCCGGTGCCCTGCAGCTGTTTAGTGATGATCAAGTCAAAGTAACGTTCTTGCCTTGACCATGGCGACAGAAGAGTGTCTAGGAGAGGAAAGGGGCGACACGACTAGCCTGCTCGTTGCAAAGTTATATTTGCACCAGGTACGTGCCGGTATCGTACATCACTTGTATGAACACAGACTTTCGGGACAGCACTATTAACTTTTCCTTCTTTTTCGACTCACACTTGGCTGTTTTCCGATTTTTTCCATAATGTATACCCAATTACCTAACTCTATGGCAAATTTCAGTTTCTAAGTCAACTGGAAGTAGTATATGTTTTTGATGAGTGAGTCAGTGTTAAAAATTGCCATTTTCAGAGGACATTATCTCAGGAACTATTTGAATTATTTTTATTAAATTTGGGATTCTGTAGGACAAATAGATTTTGAGTTATAAGGGGGTCGAAAATGGCTCGAAATGATTCCTGTACACACGTCAAAGCGTCGTCGCCCTTTTTCTTTCCGAACTTGGCGGACACACTCCCGTGTACATCCGTCAAAGTGTGGGTAAATTATTTTATTTTACAAACAATCTAAGCGCCCTGCTATGTTTCCTCACATACCTGAATTTCATGATATGGATGTTACAATGCGGCTAATTTTCTTTAAACAACCTGTGACATAAATTCCAGAACCGGTCTAGTAGTTTTTGAAAAAAATCATAAACTCTGGCCATTTGTTTTATTTTACATAATTAAAACTAAGAAAAAATACGGATCCCTAAAAACGATTCCAGAACTAAAGCTAAAACCTGCCACTACACTGATCTTTGCAGATGAAATAAGTATAATAGATACAGAGGAAAACGCATCAAACTAACTCTGTGGAACCCTGCCGCAATAAGTTTTAGTTGTGTTTTGCTGACATTCTTAGGAATTTTTAATATAAGTTAAAGCGACATAGTACAAAAGGGTGTACCTATACTGTACCCTTATACTGATAGTCAGTATACCTAATTATAAAGATAAAGTCAATGTCAATTTCTTTTATTGTAACTAAGTGCCTTGAAGTACATTTTTACTCTACCGCTTTAATAGTTACTAATATCACATAAAACATACCTTTTTTTTAAATGACACCACAAAATACCACTTGCACAAAATCACAACAAAATTAAAAACCGTTCGGCGTCCGAAACCGCGACGCGCACGTCAGCATGCGCGGACGACGGATGAGACCTACGAAGCGCGTCCGCGGACAGTTGTTTATATGGAGATGAGCTCTGCGCCTGCGTCGTTTAGCGCATCTCTTATCTCGTCAGTGTCGAAGGTGCTTATCAGTGGTATTAAGCTTAGCAGGTTTTTTTTAGGTTAAGTGATGCATTTGGATGCATTAGCTTTAAAGTTGTTGAGGGGATTTAAAATGAATAAAAAGTGTTCAAGAATACCCTGTGGGATCGTGGTGGTGTAGCGAGTGAGGGACCGATGATCTCATATGTCTTCAGACATGCAGGTTTCCTCACGATGTTTGGCACGTGAAATCCACCAATAAACACTGAGCCCACACGGTGGATCATGGCCCGTACCCCCTTGTGCAAGGGGAGGCCTGTGTCTCAACAGTGGGGACGTTAAAAGACTGATGATGATGACAATGATATCTTCTAAGTAGTAATCCTCATTACTGACGGTCGTGATCATTCTAAGGAATTAATCACATAGAACGACTCTCTTGGCAGATTTAATAGGGTGGTTTATCATTGCCTTCTCCATTTCACACACTGGTTATCTCAGTGTGCAGGTTTCCTCACGATGTGTTACTTCACCGTCAGTGCAGTCGGGTTTCTCACTCTCAAAACTCATTGGTACATGACATTGCATGGTTTCGAACTGGGACCTCCCGCATGGGAGTCCCACGTCCTAGCCACAACCCCACCTATTATCGTATTCTTATATTTGTCTGTATTACTAAGGCTGCTACAGAACGGTGGTATCTATGGCGCTGTGTAGAGTCAGCCTCGGACGGTAACACCCTTTTACCAATTTCTTCCGCAAAACAAAAATGCTTACATTGTTGTGTTTTTGTTTGAAGGGTAAGAGAACCATAGCGTAACATGAGGCACTACATTTAAGTCCTCAACGTTAACAGCGCATCGAAAAACCCTCTAATAAACATTAAAGTGAGGTGAGATGTCAATGGGCGACGGTGACCACGTAGTGTTTGCTCGTCTGATCTACTTATACAATAATAAAAATCGTCAATACTTTCAGGTTTCAGGTACGACTGAGCATCTGTGAATATTTTGATAATTTGAAGGAGTTACATCGTGAGTTCATACGTAGGTAACGTGAAAGGCAATGGCATACGCGGCCACTGTCACTGCCAAAGCGAACTAACGACTATGAAGAATACTTACACCTAGACTATATGTAATATAATAACGCCGATTTTAATTAATTATCTTTAAGTATATTTTGTGTGCACAGTGAGTTGGGCCTGTTTCAAATAAGAATGTTTAGTCGGAACTGAGATGACATGGAGAGGACACGCGGCACAAAATTGTCTGTACGGACTTTTGGGTTATCGGGAGAGGGGGGAGAGCCCACTGCAATAGGGTATTTGACAAGTATCAAGTATAAGAAAAATTTCACAAAAATAAGAAAATAGACAATAAATTGATGGTCAAATTTGAAAACAGAATTAAAAACCGTTAAAAATAAAATAGCTACAGGCAGACGGCAATAGATAATTGTGACGTCACTGTTATGTAGCACCATACAAGGAGGTCCTTGGCTACTTAATAAGGACAGTTTTGCTAGAAAGGGACAGACTACTAACTACTAACTTTAACCATTAATATAGCTGATGCTAGTTGAGATATCGATAAACGGATTTCAGATCCATTTTCATAATGTCCATG
Source organism: Hofmannophila pseudospretella (assembly GCA_947369225.1). Classification (NCBI taxonomy): domain Eukaryota; kingdom Metazoa; phylum Arthropoda; class Insecta; order Lepidoptera; family Oecophoridae; genus Hofmannophila; species Hofmannophila pseudospretella. The sequence continues at coordinate 6,051,414 of OX376331.1, forward strand.
TAAGTTGATTTATGCAATTATTTTTTTTGTCAAATACCCTATTTAGGACAGAACAGCTCTCCCGAAGGTATTCGAACATTTCATACTGATGTAGGTACCTATAGCAAATACATATACCTAAAGCAGGGGCTACTATCGATATTAAAAGAATCACGTTAATCTTACGCTTCTAAAGAATAACATGAGTAAGCTCTAGTTTTATTGAGATCCTCACAATGGTCATGTACTTACCAATCAAATAATTACATCACATCGCACCGGAACGTACAAAAAATATGAATTTCCATAGGTTTTCTCAAAGTACCTAAACTAAATTGTATTATGTGGGGTATTTGTTACCAATGTTTTTTACAAATATTTTTTACCAATTACGTTAATAATTGTTTTGGGTTCCGTAAGTAATTAATAAAACCGCAAAGTAAGAACGAACTTATCAAACGATTCTAAAAGAAGTAAGTACGTACCTATAGATGTAAAAAAATCATTTTTGTAGGTACCTATACTTAATATAAAACCTACCTATTTGAAGATCTTCAAATAGGACCTGGAAAAGCTTAATTAGAGTTATAAAAACCCTCACCCATATTGCGGAATTAAATGAAACTATTTTTTTCATTGCGATCTCCATGACACAGATTATAAAAGCACAAGTGGCGCCCTCTTGACAGGGTTCTTATTTTCCCAGTCGGGGTATAAAGTGATCACTTTTATTCTGTTTTGCGCCCTAAATTTAATAAAGGGTAGATATTCGCGTGCTAAAAATAATCGGAAAAAATGTGATGACGTTATACATATAGTATACAACCAATCTTTTATTAAAATAGATACCTACAAAATATCATCATGAGATCGCTTTTAGCTATAAGACCGCCTAGATTGTATTGATCATTTCGTAGGCACTGCAGTATCACACTAATTTTGTGCAATAAAGTGCATTCATTAATATCAGTGCCTACGGGTAATCCAATCAACTTTAGGGATTCGTCGGGAAATGTCACATAGAGAGATTTTCTACTAGCTACTTGCGAGTACTTTACTAACTTAAGTGAAAAAGCGACTGCAAAAAAAATCAAACGTTTGTAGGGAACCCTAGCCAATACATAAAGTTACTGGCATACGAAACCGGTTTTAGTTTAAAAGCAGTTATGACGATACGAGTTCCGATTCTAATAAAACCAGACTCAATCATGAGAATCGGACATGACCTTTCGCCTTGAACTAGACCTCCTGATGGCCACATAGACTCTTTAGCGAATTACCTACTACTTTGTTATGTAACTTTTTATTAACATAGATAATTTTCAATTTCAATTTATTAAAATAAAATTTGCACCCTAGCAGTATCGAGGAGCGTCGGTGGCCTTGTGGCTAGGACGCTGGACTCCCATGTGGGAGGTCCGGATTCGAAACCGTGCCATGTACCAATGATTTTTCGAATATTTTCGAAGACTTATGTACATTTACCGACTGATATAACGGTGAAGCAAAACATCGTGAGGAAACCTGCATGTCTGAGAAAATAAAAAAAATCCAAAGGCGTGTGAAATCCACCAATCAGCACTGGGCGCGCTCGGTGGATCATGGCACATACCCCCTTGAGAGGCCCGTGCCCCAACAGTGGGGACAACAATAGGCTGACGGTGATCAGTGTCTACACCAAAAGTACAAATAATGAACGACTGAGATAAAAAATAGTGCCTAAATTCTTCGTATTTTTAAAATTTATAACTAAACCCGTATTTGAACTTCAACACATTATAGTAAGCAACAATGAGCTGAAGATGGAGCACACAGCTAATAGAAAAGAGGCTCTGCCCGATCACCAATGTCAGAGTCAAGGGCTCTATACCAGTAACGTCGTAACGTAACGCACGTTACATCCTGCTGTAGATGTTGTACAGCATCCAGACAAATGGGGAGCGATGTCATTGTTAGGAGGCTCTCAGGGAGGGGTATTACCCGTGGACGAACTGCAATGTCCAACTGGTTGTAGATAGATAGATAAATACGAGTAAAAACTTTATTTGCTGTTACAATAAAAGCTTACAAACTACATACATTATGTATGCATGAATTTAACAATACTATATCGACAACAACAAAAAGGGGAAAGGAAGGGTACCAAGGGGAATTGGAGAGTACACATTTCATTACCCCGGGAATGAAATTTTACTTACCAACAGGATTAATATGTTTTATTAATAATAATTTTAAGGCTGCTCTTTCGAAAAAGCTGGGATGTTAAACTCTGCCGGAACACTTAACGCAGAAAGGAAGATATTTGGCGACAGAATTCATTTACCTACATTTACTTTCGCTAGCCAGGCAAATCTTGAAGTATCTTTGTGGATGTTTTTCCTCAAATCTCACCTTTGGTACGGAGTTTTTCCGTAAACGGAAAACTAACCGCGTAAGGAGAATTGTAGTTTTTCTTACGTGACGTGAGTAACTATTACGTAAAACATGGTTAAAGTTAACTTCTTGATGTTTTATCAAGTCGTCAAAGCTAGTGCGTAATACGTAACATTTCTTGGAAACACATATATAAGTTAGAATTAAGGTAATATGAAAATTGATAATGATTTAGAAAGGATGGTGGGCGAAAATTTATGGAGTTTGGTCCAAAGAAAAGTTAACGGCTATCTCAAGAAAACAAAACCAGTACTGTGTCTTCATACTTTAACCGTTCTAGGTACAACTCAATTTACATCCAATATGTCCTTTCCCAATAAATTATTTCAATTTTGGTTTCATTTCATTTCATTTTTTTTAATGCATTACAAGTTCATACAGCACGGAGCCAATTGGAATTGTAGCCATACATGAAAAAACTACGTCCGCATTAAACCTATAGGTTAGGTATCTGATACATAAAATAATGATATCAATTCAAACAGAAATTGCTCTACAATTGGTAGATATCAGATAGCTCATACATACAGATCGACCCGGAAAAATCGCAACACAAACATTGCGCGACCATTACAAATCGAAATCCGGTGGACCATTATGCGACTTGGTCCAGACACGTTTGTTTTCAATAGCCTAGTCATTATGACTTAACAATTTCAATATTAAAGCTGAAATGAAACATTTCATCCTAGTTCCAAATTGAAGAAAAATCTCGTAATTAATGTAAATAATTTTAAAATATTACTTACCTAGGGCGATCCATCCATCCATCCAATTATTTAGTCAAATAGAAAATAAAAGAAATATTACAAATGTTTATTTACAACTTTTCAAAGTATTCCCCTGCGACATCAATGTACTTATGCATTCGACTGAACCAGCTTTCAAAACATGTGAAAAACTGTTCCTGCGGAAGGTCGAAAAAAGCCGCCTAAATTGGTCTACTGCGGCCGCAGTCGTAAATTTCCTTCCCCGCGTTTGGTAATGTTGCGACATTCCTTTATTTATTAGCGGCAGTCACTCAAGAAAACGTCATCAGGGTGGAGTGACCCTGATGACGTTTTCTTGAGTGACTGCCGTTGGTGGTCGCCCCGGGTTAAGGTCATCTTTTAGGTCGCTCCGACCACGCTTAAACTCACGAAACTCACGGTGATGATGGCAAGTGATGGCGCCAATTCTCCAAAAGCACTAAATTTACATGTGATTCTTTCTATATAAACCCTCGTTTAAAATCATAATAGCACGAAATGCTCCCGCGGTACCTCCATCGTAGCGATTGAAAAGTGACAGACATATTTTATTAAATAATTAATTAAAAAATGACTAAAGTTCGCACGCAAGTTTGCCTCCAATGGATAATAAAAGTATAACAATGAGGTTGATAACAAGCCCACAACAACAACTAACATTTTTTGGACCGCCCCACGTACAACGGAGAGTAATTTGCATTTATCTGAAAACGAAATCTTTTACCCCAGATCAAAAATTGTTACAGTTACGGTGTAGGTAGGTAATTTTATTATAAATATTCTAGAAATTATTCATCTTTAATACGATACAATATTATGTCAGTTACAATTAGATAGGTAGGTAATTAAAAAAATACAATTATCAGAAATCTTAACGCGATCAAACCTACTTTTAAAAATTAGTCGAATTTTCGATACAAAATTATTAGTCGATCTGAGATGTAAAGACATGGTGGTATATTTTTTTAAATCCGTTAATGTAGTTTAATTATTTATAAATAAAACCATGGAATCACTCTGCTACAACTTCCGACTTTTTCATTACACTTTGTGTAAAAAAAAAACTGTAAAAGAGATCTGAAACTTTTTTTCTTTTATGTCATAGAATCTATTCTATTTATAGAAAAGAGATTTGTAAAATTTAATGTTTCGATTTCGGTAGCTATCGAGAGATAAAATCATCAAAAACATTTAAACAGAGAGGCCACTGACCCGCCGAAAAAGTCGTTTCGTGAATATTTTACGAGAATCGTCCTTCTGTCACAGCGTGAGCTAACGGGATATTTTACTGTACTGGATACGTACTGACGAGGAAGGTTGCATTCGGTCACAATAAGGAGAGATCGTCAAATTTAAAATAAAAAACAATGAGCCATAGAGTATAAATATTATATTTTAGTCGGTGAGTCCACAATTAATTAAACTAAATATTTAAAAAAAATTAACAGCTCTAACAAGTCTTGGCGACGACGAACGATAAAATTCCTCCTTGTACCAATAGTGGGACAAAGAAAAACTATGAAGATCAACCTAAGAGATCACTTGATGTAAATAAATGGAAAACCGCGACTTTATAATGATAAAGAATGAACGAATGAACTACTTAATGCCTTTTGGCACACTGCAGCGATTTTGAAGCGGATGCGGGCCGGTCCAATTTCGTTTCAAAATCACTGCAGTGTGCTAAAGGCATTAGAGAACCCTCATAACTGTTATGTATAACCCTTGAATGTGAATGTGAATTATTTTATGGGGAAAAAGCCGAAGATATTTTTTCATGCAAAATTCAAGTTATAAAAATTCATATGCTAAGTTCCTCAATAGTATTTTGTTTATTAAATTTACTCGTATAAGGAAAATAAATTATAAACTAGGTTAGTGTGTATTGAGGTGATGGACAAGGGATAGGTACATACAATACATCACAAATAAGTTCTGTTGATCTTGTATTCTTCTTCGAAGTCACTAGTCATACTCCTTCCTCCATTGATGATGGTAGTGATCATTCTATGGAATGAACCACATAGAACGACTCTCATGGCAGATTTAACACCCTATTAATTTGCCATTACCTTCCTCATTTCACTTCGTCGGTCAATAATCATACGTAAATCTTCTAAAATACTATAAGCATGTAATAGAATTGAATGATTTCGAACCCTGACCTCCGGAAGGGGGCCACCGATGCTCTGTGATCTTGTGTAAATAATAATAAGTAGATTCCTACTTAGCCTAAATGTAGTACGCGTATATGTAAAACCTAACTTTTTTACATAGTTCAAAAGTGCCTAACTTTCTTTTCGTTTAAAACACTAGCACACGAGGTTCCTGCACGCCAGCGCCGCCAATCGAAAAAAAAACGTACCTCACCTTAATGCGGTGGAGTTCACATTTTAGTTCGACTATATATGACCTTTATGTGTTAAAAATGGAGAAGTTGTAGCAAAACTACGTGAAGAAGACTATATTTCCTTCCTATAAGTAATCAGCGTTACCACAACCATCGCAAATCTACAAATGGCAACAAAATTAGATAATCTTTGTTGTGTCTTTATTTCTTCCTGCATTAAGTAGACAATACTATTTTTTTCTATGGTTAAGTATCTAGTCGTTCCTGCTTATAAGATTTTAGTTATACAAAGATAAAGCGCAGAGGAGTTATTTTTTTTAGTATCCTTTTTTATCAGTTCCGCTAATCTTTGTGATACATACCTATAATTAATGTTCATTTACATTTTTTAAACTCAAACTTTTTATTGCTTCATGTGATAATATCTATAGATGAGGAACAATATTTTGAGAATCGCACATGAACCCTGCAAGAGCCCTGCAAGTTTATCTTGTCTGTCTGTTTGTGTTTTTGTCTGTGGCATCATCACTTAACAACGGATGATCCGATTTGGACCCGGTTTTTTAATTTAATAAACAATTTCGTCGAGAGTGTTATCATCTAGGTCTGATAAAAATTGGACCAGTAGTTTCCAAGATCTTGGAGTATCTTTGATACGCCCTCGATCGGTCGGGGTTTAAAAATGGGATCAACACACATGAAATACAACTCAAAAGAAAAGTGTTATTGTATGTTGTAGTTTGTTTCTTATATATTATATATAAATATAGATTTATAATATTTAATCATAAGAAACACGACACGACACGACTATTCGTGTAAGTATTTTTAGGAAGAAACTGATTTTAACAACTCTCCATAAATAATTTCATGTCCCTCGCAGTCTAGTCGCACTTATTATCTACCTACATTATTAAAACTTAGTCATTCTGCAATAGCTGTTCACATAGCTACGAGTATATGTTACGACCAACAATGGTTTTAAAAATAAAGGATTTTGCTATAGCGTCCTTAAGTTGAACCCCGCATATACATTCGTAGCACTTCGTTCTCCCTGCCTAAGTAAGTCTTCAAGTTATTGTTAAGTAAATAGTGTTTCAAAGCTTTTAAAACCTTTACTATTTCTGAAGCGTTACATGAATAATGAAAACAGGCATCTTTATGTATACTCCCATTTTTTCGCATTACACGGTTGCGGCACATTTTAAAATGGCTACGTGACAGTTACATAAACTACTTTGGCATCATGATGTTGTGCAGTCGTAACCCAAAAAAGGGCAAATAATATGTCGAAATTGGTTTATCCGACGATATTTCTATTTAGAGTTTAAAATATATACCCAGTGCATACAGTGATTAACACAATACCACCGCAGTCGGATAAAAAATACTAGTGTTCTGTAAAAAACAAAGCACAGGTGATTCATAGATCTACGAGTACTAGACGATCAAAACGGGCACGATACGGGCCTAATATCGGGATTACCGACACGAATACGTGACGGTGCCATTTCAAATGTCATATACGAGGAAAACCTCTGTTTTATCGTCTTAGCATGATGCAAAGGCTCTATTGTATCTTGTCACTAGTGAGAAAAAGGGTGACTCGCCCCATATCACGCTTCGTTATCACCATTTTTAACGAAATAGAGCCTGATATGGAGGTCACCCTTTTTATCACTAGTGACAGGATTCAGAATAGAGCTGATTAGAATCTTGTGGTTTTTTGATTGATATGTGTTTTGTGATGGATAAATATTTATTTTATGTTACATCATTTTACGTAGTTTTAGAAGTTATCTACAAATAAATGAATAAAGTAAAAGTAAACGTAAAATACACTTTATTGCACAAATAGAAAACAACAAACAACAGATAGAAAATAGTGAAGTACAATTTAGGCGGCCTTATCGATAAGAGCGATCTCTTCCAGACAACCTTCTGAACAGCTCTATAGATATTTAATAGCAAAATTACATTGAATCGAAACTCGTTGATGTTTTTGTAAGGCACTTCTACAATGAGCGAGACATGCGATAAATATATAATAGATACGGCCAACTACCTACATGCTACTTTCTAAAAAAATCATTTTTTGAGCTTAGACGTAGAAAGTGACAGAGTATGTTTTAATGGAGGTAAAAATCTTAGGACCTAGGTACTAGCATACAACGTAGGGTAGGTACTTAAATGTTGTCCCAGGCATCTCAAAAACGGACTCCCGGAGTTACCTTCAATATATAGATATCATTTTCTGGAACATTTGAACGAAATGATCGAATAAAATCAGAGTATCTTTAAATCGAGGTGAGGTCTTTCTTAGGACATTTCTTGCAACTACAATATTTTACATACATAAAATTGTCTCTGGTATCTCGAAACAAACTCAGAGTTACCTTCAGTAAGTGATATTTCATTCGCCTATGAACGAAACAGTCAGAGTATCTTTTAATGTAGGTGGAATTCTTAGGACATTTCTTAACTACATTATTATTCTAATATCTTTTAGATAACATACTCGTAAAAATACCTACCTCCTATTGTCAGCATACATTGTCCTCAAAATCCTCATACATGTCTCTTCTTCTAAGTCGTTTTCCTCATTGCTGAGGGTCGTGATCATTCTAAGGAATTTATCATATAGAACCACTTTCGTGGCAAATTTAATGGGGTGGTTTGCCATTGCCTTCCCCATTTCACACACTGGTTATCTCAGTATGCAGGTTTCCTCACAATGATTCCTTCACCGTCAGAGCAGTCGTTAAATGTACGTAAGTCTTTCGAAAAACTCATTGGTACATGGCAATGCCTGGTTTCGAACTCGGACCTCACGCATGGGAGTCCGAGCCACGACGCCACCGACGCTCAACATGTAAATGTATGATAAACTCTGATTTTTATGCAGAGATTTGCTTCGTCATAATTGACGTAACCTTCCCACCCGTAGTCAGTCATCATTGACCTAGGTTCTACATACGGGTAGCTTACCCTACTTGTAATTAATGACCTAAATGTCAATAGAGTTAGCATAGGTAGGTAAGTAATATACACCTCGCAGGAAGAGCCCTAGGCAAAGAGGGCACGGTGCGTTCTACTGGAGATCCCGGAGCCCTCCGATATGCACGAGGCCGGGGTTTTAGTAAGTAAAAATCTCACATAACCCAGTCTCTTCCCCAGGAGGTTGGGTATCTTTTGAAGATCCCCCCCCCCCCCTTAACAAGAAAAAAGGAAGTATCTAACTTTTAGTAGTTGTATTACAAATAAAACTCAGTCAGTAGGTAAGGAAGTAATATAGATAAATAGAAATTACATTTACAGGAAAAATAGCATACGCCGCAAAGCAGCAATGCTTGCTTGCATTTCTGTGTTTCGATTTGAAGGGTAAGAGAGCCAGCGTAATTCCCGGCACATGTCACGCATCCATCTAAGTGTTCAAGGTTAGCAGCGCTACGAAAATCCTCTAATAACATTACTATGGGGTGCTATGGGTGACACGGTAAACAGTTACTATTATGTTGCTTGTCTGCACACCTTATAAGTAGGTAGGTACCTATAATAAAAATAGTGATATAATTAAGCATCTATTTGAGAATTGTTTATGTATAATGGTGACTAACAGAAAATATGAATTAAAATGTGGATTCCATACAGTTTTGTCAGTCATCAATCTGATGTCAGTTTTTGTTAATTTTGCGGTTTTGCAGGCATCACGCAGTGTAGGTCTACCTCTATAATTTGCATAAGTTTTTCTTGTTCATATCCGGTTATAAAGTACTTAAGTATTTGTAGGTACTTATACTTTTCTGAGGACCTATACCTACTTACGTTGTATCATGCATCACATCGCAACTAGGTATTTATACCCTGACCAGAAAAACAAAAACTTTGTCATCTGTGCCACTGGTAGGTACTTTAAAATTGTGTGTTAAGGAGATCGCAATGAAAAAAATATAGTTTTATATAATTCTACAATTAGGCGAAGGTTTTCATATAGATAGGTATTTCTGTTCAAGCTTTACAATGATGGAGCTAGTGTGATTTCTGTGAATTTTATACTTTTTCAAATCGTACTTTATAATTTCACTATTTCCTTTTCTATCTTTTGTTTGTTGTTTTCTATTTGAGCAATAAAGTGTATTTTACTTTACTTTTTAGAGTCGGTAAAATATAAAACTCTTTATGCGGATTTTGGACCCACCTACCTATTTCACCAATGCGGGCCAAAGATACCAGAAAAACATGTTACTTTACCCATATTATTATATGTTTTAAAAAATGCATTTTTTTCTTTCAACATTAGTGTTACTGTTTACTGATTCTACAGGATGGACCAAAAGTCCGTTAACATTTAAAATGGTTATAAAAAATACAAATGCTACTTTAGTGAAAAACTGTTTATTTAATAATAAAGTAGACAAATTAGGATTTCACTTTTTAAAAATAACATCATTCAAATGTGACCCTTGTTCATCCTGGCACACCTGTAACCGGGAACGGAAATTTTGCATGACCGCCCGACAAGTGGTTGGTGAAATGTTCTGCATTTCCTCGCGTATATTTTCTTTTAATTCCTCAATAGACACTGGGTTGCTGATGTAAACTTTACTTTTGAGATATCCCCAAAGGTAAAAGTCCATTGGAGTTAAATCCGGGCTGCGGGGTGGCCAGTGAATGTCACCTCTTTTGGATATGACTTTTTGGCCAAAAATTTCACGAAGTGCTGCTATAGAGTCATTGGAGGTGTGACATGTTGCCCCATCTTGTTGGAACCAAGAGCTTCGATTAAAGCCTGAGAAGTCCTGTAATGCTGGAGCAAAAAAATTCTGTAGCATCACAATGTATCGCTCTGTATTAACGGTGACGGCGCGGTTTCTATGATCTTCATAAAAATATGGACCAATGATTCCGCTGGCTGACAATGCGGCCCAAACAGTAACCTTGGGCGAGTGTAAAGGTTTTTGGTGCTTCAAGTCCGGGTTAGTGTCACTCCAGTATCTGCAATTTTGTCGATTGACATGTCCATTTAGGTGGAAGTGTGCCTCGTCTGAGAAAAAGATGTTATTGAAGCTCGTAAACCTCTCAAGCACTTCGTTAGCAAACTGCAGTCTCTGAGCAGGGTCATTTGGCTTTAAAGCCTGTACAATTTGAATTTTGTAAGGATGTAAATGTAAATCTTTGTGTAGAATGCGATTTAGAGATGTTCTGGGCACATCTAAAGCACTAGACCGCTTTCGAGTAGAGAGACCAGGTTGTTCTCGAACAGACGCTCGTACACGCTCTATGTTTACTGGATCGCGCGATGTCCTAGGTCGGCCGGATCGTGGTTGACTTAAAGTTGAACCTGTTGTTTCGAACTTCTGTACAGATTTTTTAATCGTTTGAATTGTTGGTGCTTGATTTCTGTTCCGTATATTGTAATGATTATAAAATTTCCGTTTAGCTTCGGTCGTAGAATCGTTGTTTCGATAGTACTCGCGTACGCAAAATGCGCGTTGCGCTCCGCTGAATGACGCCATGGTACTAAATCCCTATTAGTAGCTCTCGCTTGTAGTAACACCCCCCGCGCCAATACCCCGCCCGCGCCGACGCAGCGACCTATTCAAATGTTAACGGACTTTTGGTCCACCCTGTATGTTTTAATATTATCGCTAAACTATAGGTATACAACAAACATAGAAAATATTTTAAGTTTAAAACATTTTGCATAGTACCTACCGCTCTCAATGGTTTCAGAATACTACTAGAGCACTAGCGACTATAGACGCACCTAACACCTGGTTGTTTATAAAAGCCTTCTAAAAGTTCCTGAGCAACTGCGTAACTTCCTACATTAGATATGATGTGCAGAGAAGGCAATAAAATTGTAAAGCGTACTTTTTACCATAATATTTTTTACCCTATGTATGATGTCTCTTGAGTTATATTAACAAAGTAGTCCGCTGGCTGAAGTTCAAACGCGGAAGCCTATGTATTTTTCAAAAATGCTGTAGGAACGAATTCCAAATGATATCAATCTCGATAGAACAAATGAAAGTGTTAAATAATTGTTTGATTCCCATAGAACATGGTATCCCGCTGAGTGTAGACCACAGAATAGCACCGCATAGGGTGAATTACAATATCTTTGGTGTATAGATACACATCATATGTTATGACCAGTGATCGGAATAGGTAGAGCTCTTTCGGGTCAATGTCCTCAAAGGTTATATTAATATGGATATGATTTCGGGATCCCGTTTTAAGTTATCGAGCAAATGTTGTAAATTACTTTTATAAACCTCGCCCTTACTCGGCGGATTACGATTTTTTAAAATTGTGAACTTACGAAGAAGTTAAAACACTACCATATGTACACTAGCGCCATGAATCTTAAAAAAAATATTTCGCCACCAATCTTAAATGTGTATCAAAACAAATATAGGTAACGTTAAAAATCTAAATAATATATTTATTCAATCCCGGAAATCCCGGGATTATTGGGCATACTTATCCATATTCTGACCGTATGTGGCAAGTACCAAAAACAGCCCTACCTACTCAGATCAGTGGTTGGCCATTGTTGTAATGTCTAAGTAGTTGGCGGATACAGAAAATAAAATAAACCAAATTAAAATTATTAAATTTTTTTATTATTACATTTTCAAGTTCGCTCTACAAGAGTTGCAGCATTACAGTCATTCAACTTTATATACAAGTATAACATTTTTTTGGATTTTTCATGGAGATTTTGTATAAAAATGAGTCAGGCGGTATAGCTGAGATAGTTGAGGTCAGGGAGGTATTCAGTGCCAGCCGCCGTGGTGGCCCCAGGGCTCCTCGGGTGCGGAGGCTGCGGCGTGGGCCACGGCCGCGTACTGGGACAGGTGGGCGGCGCGCGCGTGCTGCACCTCAGGGGTGTCCACTACGTACTGGCCGTCGTGGGTGAGCTGGATGTGGGCCTGGATGGGAGGAAGACGTGAGTTTAACTGGTGGCTAAAATAATAACGCATTGCACAAGAAGACGGGTAAAACAGCTACGCATTGCATGACGTTTCATGCACAACAGTACGTCATCAACCAACCGAATGTTGCCAATAGAGGGACTATTGGCTGCTGCCTGTTGAACCTGTTGTTTCGCCTGTGACATCAGTTGACATCACCAAGGTAAAGCTGAAAACCAGCGCTGTGGCTCTGCCGTGCCGGCCTGGCGTGATATTTTGGCATTGTATTTTACCTAGTATTAAGTCTTTTGTATTTTGTGTTTTCTTTTGTATTGCAATGTTTCTTCTTCTAATTATGGTTATTTTAAGAACTACGGCATTCCATTGCAAAGTCCATGGCGCTGTGGCAGTAGGTCGCATTTTTTTTGTATTCTATAAAACTTTTGTATTCCCTGTTTAATAATTCTCTCGATCATAGTTTGTATCTGTCTCGTGGATTGTACAACAACTTACTCAATTCAATTTTCTTGTCTAAAAGGTAGGTATAGTCCATTTTGTCTACATTTATTCATTATTATTACATTACAGCAGCTTTACAGAGACCATAATCCAAAAGTCTCTCTATAAGTCAATTATTAGTCGTTATTAAACGTTATGGCAGACTCAATAAAGACTCGTGTCCGTAAAAATCTGTCTATATCACTCACAGAAACCGGACTAGTTGCGCCTTCCTATTTCAAAATCTTTGGTATAACTATATTTCCCTATGTTATCAAGTTATCTTACCTGAGGGCCGGTCCACTTGTAACCGCCGGCGTAACCAGCGCCGTACGCAGGTCCGTGGGCGAGGGGCGCAGCCGCGTAGGCGAGGGGCGCACCGATGGCTCCGTGGGCGTAGGCGCCGTGAGACGCGTGCGAGTGTGCGGCCAGGTGAGCGGCCTTCAGGTGTGCGACCTCAGGGGTGTCCACCACGCGACCGTCGTGCGCGAGCGGCGCGGGGCCGTATTTGATAAGACCTGGAGATTATACAAGTACTCGTATTATACAGATAGAGTATTTCTTTACTAATCAAAGATGGGATAAGACTGCCTTATAATATGTTTCTTAATTTTGTGTATTTTATGTAAGTACAGTGGAAGACACATCAAGCTAGACTCTGCGGAACCCAGTCGTAATAAATTTTCTTGACATTAATATGAATGTAGGAAATAATACCAAAGCCTGATGTGCTGGCCACTATAGAATAAAAGATTACAAACAAAGAAGTTGTAATTCATAGAGTGCTACCTACTTTAAACTAAGTGGGTACTTGTTCCAATAAAACAAGGAGTTGGATAATGAAAGAGCGATCTCGCCTAGAGTCTTTTTTCGCATGCCATTGTGAAACTTGTCAGTAATTTGGGTTTAGATTACTGTAGTTAGAGTAGAAGCATTTAACCGAGCTTAGACTGGAATCGAACCAGCGGTATATAAGGATATCAACTGAGCATATAATTTTCTCAAACTTTCATTATAATATGCTGCTTTACTGTGGAACTCCAAGAATTCTAAGTATATTTATGCGTAACGTAATTCAAGCACAAATACTCAATCAAAGATTTCATTTTGTGCTCCTAATGGAAAGCAATAACACCACATTTACAGATACGGATTAAGGTACATACCAGCAGCAGGGGCACCGTAGTGGCCGCCATGGGCGTACGCAGCGGGGGCGCCATGGCCGTATGCAGCGGGGCCGCCATAACCGCCGGCAGCAGGCGCCCAGGCGCCATGGGCGGTTGACGCTTGCGCGTGGGCGGCGTAGTGCGCGGCTTTGGCGTGCGCTACCTCGGGCGTGTCGAGGAGGAATTTGCCGTCAGGACTAAGTTGGACATGCGCCGGGGGGCCAGCGTAGTACGACGCCTGCGCGAGACATAGAGAAGCGGCGAGGATAATCTGTGGAGGAAGGCGAGTGGTTAATGATAGTTGAAATTTGCAAGGTAATGCGTTGCTTTGTTCCCAGTAGTTCTTTTTAAACAGTTCTGCTAACAGAACAATTGGGATTTTAGTTCCACTAGTTCTGTTAACAAAAACTAGTGGGAATTGCTCCCCATTTGCTCTATTATTAGAAGAACTACCTACTCAACTACTGGTTGTTTTAGTAGTACATTTAAGAGCGTTTGGGAAAATATTAGCTAGGTACCTGCTTGAATGGAAAATTGAAATCGCGGCTTTAGTGCACTGATGTGGAAACGACAAGATAGTGGTCCAAAGGCTCGCAAAGTACCTACCCTATTGTGGTATTTCCATCTTGTAGAGATCCAATCTCGTTAGCGGACGTGCGAAACCGTGAAATCGACCGATTCACGCTCCGATTGTTGCCTCGGTCAATGTCAGAAACGCGACCGTTTTCCCATCGACTTAATCATTTTTCGCTACAATCTTATTAACAAAAACAATTTGTTGCATCCGTTTTACGCAATATTGTTTATGAATATGTAGTTTAGGTGAATTAAGATGTTTAAAAGTATGATTGTCTGTGTGGATTAACTAAATCTTAAATTCCTTTTAGGGGAGATATTGCGCACACTAACGGCGCTAATTACCTACCGTACGCTAAAACGGACATTTTTGGCGGAAATGTGTACCTAATGCAGCTTCATGATATTTTTTTAAATCTATTTCTTTTTTGTGGATACCAGCCTCATATTAACACAAATTCTTGATCACTACACTCCTGCCTTGAGACAGCGCCTGCATGATATATCTGAACAGTTGGAATGCAAACATGGCTATTAAATGCTAACCTAAAAATAAAAATGTAACAAGTAGCCTCATCATAAACATAAGCTGATATGACCCACAAATACCACTTTCTATGAACATGCGTGAGAGTGTACGAGCGTACAGTGGCGGTCATAAAATGTTTACCACCCTAAAGTTTGTAATTGCGTGCACACGTCATTTTCATAAGGTCGCTAGACAATCGGTAGAGTCGTAGAATCTTTGATATGACATCGATCTTGTTGAGCTCAGTGTGAGAAGATATCGAATTTGAAAAGTAACATATTCTGTTTGCCACTCTACCTAATTTTGAAGTCAACTTAAGTTATTTACGAAAAAATTGTGTTCAGAACTTTAACACAGAACTATTTGGAATGAGCGATTTGCGTTTGACGATTGGTTTCGAGTTATATAAATCTTCGGTCCGTCCTATGATTATGATTGATAGCAGATAATTTTGTTTTATTTCCACAACTTTTCTACGCATCATTAACCGCATATTGTGCTCTTAAATTGGCATTATGTCACAGTACGTGCAATCTTCTGTCGTCACGATGCAGAGTGCAGTGAATTATTGAAATCGTTACAGTTTTTTTAGTCGAAAATAGAAATTGCTTCGCATTTCGTAACATTATAAAGTCAAAAAAAGCGTGAAACGAACAAATCTTCTATTTATAGTTTCTTAGTTATTTCAAGTAATTTCACCATAAGTTTTATAGGTAAGTGGTTAAACTAGCGACCCACTCCGGCTTCGCACTGGTAGACGGCCCTGCTTCTTCGATTTCAGCAAAAAGACCTTTTCAAAGGCTTAAAAAAATTAATTAAATATAAAAATATGCTTATTTTAACAACGTCTTTTTGCAATAAAATAATTTTAATCTTGTATTATTTTGAAGTCTGTAAAATTTCGGTGAATATTTTTGTTAACACTCTGTGTACGAGTAATATGTAGATTTTATCTAAAAAACTGTACCTTTTTCTAGTATTCTCATTACAAAGTTATGTGCCATCTAATCTTATACGCTTTTTATCGGACAAAGAGATTTTAGCAACTAAAAATAATTATGAGTAAGTTCACACGACATAAAGCTTAACATCCGAGATATTGCACTCGGAATTATGGTGTAAGTGACCTTGTGTCGTCATATGGTTCGTGTGAAATTGGAACTTTTGCATACAACACTAAAATACTGACACTGTGTAGCAATTCAAGTGTAACTAGCCATAACGCGGTGTCGACATTATTTCTAGAGCTTATATTGCGTGTTTTTCGGAAATTCGCGTAAAAACTAAGCTTAGATAAAAATACATCTATTGTCTGAATACGGTGGAGCAGAAAAAAACCTGGCCAAGAGAATGTGTCTATTTTGAACTGTAAATATTTTGCAGTCGATTTTATACAATTTGTTCCAATACTACAACTTTGTCGAGTTATATTTCAGGACATAACATTGGTGCTGGGTCCGTTATTATATTTTTTACTGAACATATCTTAATACTAGGTATTTCAAAAGTTAAAAAGGAGGGACGGCAGTGCTTCGGATAGACAAATGGACTGACGATATAACGATACTATAGGGTTCCTAAGGTTGGCTACGGAACCCTAATTGTCGCATTAGGAAGTTTAACGTAAGACAGTAGATCCTGAATGACTTTCCCAATCTTTAGTAAAATAAAAACAAAGGAATTTCTAAACTGATGAGAATTTTTATGAAAGTATTAATTCTCCAATCTTCTTTAGTTAATGGAAAAATTTGTGCCTACATTAAAAGACAGAACCTAACGTAAAGTTAAGTAATAACGTTAATTAACTTTACGTTACTTTAGTAATTTTTTGCCAGAAAAAACCTGTTAGAGAATCAAACAGTACCATGCATATGAAATAAACACCTATAATTGTATCTTCACACCGGCCTTCGCTTTACGGTTTAATTAAAACCAATGTAACAATACGCGGAAATCGGAAGAAAATAAGGAAGGAACAACATTTACCTAGCGTCGCAGAATTAGTAAATTGTTGTAATCCTCATTAATGAGGGTCATGATTATTCTATTGAATTAACCACATAGAACGACTTCCTGGAATGGATTGCCGTTGCTTTCGCCATTTCACACACGATGATGTCCTTTCTACCGATAGAAAAGTCGACAAATTTTCGAAAAATCCAAATAATTGCTAAATGATATTACACGGTTTCGAACCCGAATCACCCGCATGAGAGTCCCGCATCTTAATACAACGATATAAGATTATTTTTTTAATTATTCACATCCTAACTGGGCAAGCGTGAAGGAACCAACGCCCGCAAGATTATTTTTCTTTCATCCAATGGGCAAAGATCACTGTTATCGTCTACTAGTGGCAGGCGTTCGTTCCTTCTTGTATAAGTCATAGCTTAGCTAAAAAATAAAAAATATTAACTAAGACCTAGACATTTCCGCGTTCAAAATTAAGATCAGATTATACTAATTCTAGTGTTAAAGCTACAATTTAGCAAGAGAAATAACTAGAACTAGTTTTGTGTAAGGGTTTCCTAGCTCAGCTATTTTATCTGGCATCAGTGAGTTAGTGCGTGCAAGTATGCCCCGCCCTCGAATGTTTAGCGTAACTCTTAGCCGTTTCAATCCTTGTTAGTGGAGGTTGCAATTATTTGCAACCTCCACTAACAACATAAATAAATCTGTTACGGTTATCCGTAACAGCTTTATTTATGTTGTATGTGACACCTTGTTGACATACTGTAAGTAAATCGGTAAATGCACGTAAGTCTTCGAAAAAATCCCGAAAAACTCATTGGTACATGGCATTGCATGGTTTCGAACCCGGACCTCCCTCATCGGAGTCCGGCGTCCTAGCCACTAGACCACCGACATCTTGTATCGTGTCTTATTTATCAAATAAAGTGTGTTACGTCTGGTAATTCATGAAAAAATTTCAATCATACATGCTGCCCTACACTTTCAGGCGACTCTATATAAGCTAAAGTTATACAAGCTTTAGCACGTGTTTTCTAATCTAATCAAGCCTATAGCAAAGTCAGAAAGCTTACGAATGCGCTATCAAATAAATTAGTTATAAAGCCATTAACAACTCTGTTTTATCTAAGTCCCCTGCGGTTTGCTCCAATTTAAAATCAACATATTCTATTACAAAATTTGACCGCACGCGCCTGCGTATATCCGATATTGCACCTAACCGCCCGAATATTATACGAATTATTGACACATTATACTAAACCGCAGGTTCTCAGTTACATCTTATAATAGTAAATGAATTCAATATGTCTAACCAGATTCTTAGAAAACGAGTTGAAAGTCACAACAAGCTATAGCAGGATCATTTCGTCTTCCATCCACAGCTTAAAAATAAAAAGCTAACCTAATCCACGCTTGCCTGATCGTCCACCGTCCAGAAACACAGATGTCCTTTATAACATAACATAACATACCTAAATATGGTTTTAGCTCTATATTTTCTCGGTAGTTAATGTATTGTTTGATGTGGGAAAAGTTGCTAAAATTATGAGTAATTACTTGATTTTATAGACATTCCTATTTAAATATATTTCAGGCGTAATGAGAACAAGTTATGTAGTCATTATTTTAATGCTATCGTTTAGTTACTCGATACTAATAGGAATTAAATTCTAATGTTGTACATTTAATTGAAATTATCTTTGCGCAAGGCACATTAAGCTAAATACCTACATAAATAATAGCAATTCATACAATCAAAGTGCCTATAGGTACTTACTTATTTCATTGTCTGATTTAATAAAGCTGACATGAGTCGGCATATTGCGTGTTATTTTGTTCAAACTTCTAACACACTTGTCTATTTTACTTTGGTTTATATAAAGTATAAAAAAGTCTTAATAGAAGTAGGTAACCTACCTAAAATTTAAATTAGTCATCCATTACTACATCCTACAAGTGGAATCTGTAAAGCGCTATAAGATATGGGCTGGCTCGAAACATTTTTTATAAATAAGCTAAGACATACCGGACGAGCTGATGTAAGTGGTCACCACCGCCTAGAAACACGTGCAATTTCTTTTGAAACGTCCCATATTTTAGCGTTGCGGAAAATTTCGAACGGTAGATCACATATTTTACATGTATGCTCTGAAAGTTCGTATGAAATGTGTATTTCTACATATTTGTCCCTACAGTTAGATAATGATAGCAATCTTAGTTTTAACCAGATTGGCTTTTGACTCGCTAATTTAGAGTTGTCGCCTAGGGTTATTGAAACGAACTTTAAGAGTTTAATTCAAGATTTTCTGCAGGTAGCGCTTGCAGCTCGTTTAAAACGGGTTAAGCTAAGCGCTTTCAATTTCCTAAATCACGGCCTAACAACCACTTGTCCGCGCAAATACGACGCAATTGTTGAACAAGTGATCGTTCTGCAAATATCTAGGACTGAGGCCGTTTTATAAACAATTGGAGTTGTGAAATGCATTGATGAATGGACACCGCCCTTTGTTGAGAGTTGGTCTACATTTTACTTCGGAGTTTATTGGGTCAATAAACTGTGAATGTCAATTAATGTTGCTTTATGATCGACTTTACTTTAAACCTTCAAATTTATGATCATTGATCACAGAAGTGTGATATTGCAACTTTTCCTTGTAAAGTAAAAAGTTATTTTGAAATAAATTGCAAAATTGTAACTACGAGTAGCAAGTTCAAGTAGATATGTACGTACAATAAGCAAATCCAATAAGTTTTAGTTACAAAATATTTGATTAAAGTTTAATCAAGTTCCAAATAGGTACTTTCTTAATTTTTAAAATTTTAATTCCTTAGAGAATGAAGTTGCATAATTATGCAACTGCAATTGCAATTAAAAAATATTTCGATAAAAATGCTTCATCAGATAGTAGGCAAAGCACTTGTTTATGTTTCAGCAACTAAATTGCTCCAATTCCAATACCATATCAGGGATAATTCCAAGTATCCTAGACAAAGCGAGCGCTGTAGATATAATTTGAGGGCGTGGGCCTCATATCGGCTGCCTTTGCATTCAGTTGCAAAAGCGGAATTTTGCAACGGATTGGAATTATCATTCGGGGAACTGGTGCACAACCAGTCGGTTGCAGTTTGCGTCACGTTGCCCAAGAGGAAGTGGGCGGGAGGAAGTATGGGTCCACAGGTGCCCAAAAAAAAGGCGGGGAAAGAAAACTGCAGCTATGATGATACCAAATTGCTTCATTTCCTCCTCCTCTTTATTTGATAGACTACTCGGATTTTAGATAAGTGCATCTAATTTACCTATAACCTGATTTTTAATAAGAATTTAAATAATTTAAATAACTTTTCATACAACAACGCTCAAAAATAGGTTCATATTTCCGATTAAATAGGGTCCTATTTCTATAATACAACGTACACCGATGTCTCAGTGACGAGTTGTTTCCACCTTTCCCATGGGACAGATCACGGGACAAATGGGACATTTGTGTAAGTGACGTGGTACAAATTTAGGTAGTTAACAATTTTTTTTGTAAAGTTGCCATAAATTAAATTCAACTTCTTAAAATCAGATTATACGATGTCCATTGGGAGTTTGAACCATATGCAACCTAAATTCAACATATATATCCTTACGAATTCATAAATAATGAAAGTAGATATAGTTTGCATTGTCTGTTTGTTTGTACAGATTTTTGTTTCCAAAGAAAAAAATCATGGCCAACGAAAACATGGGTAGACTAAAAAGCAAAACTGCATTGATTACCTACAATAAAGTTGAAAAGTAGGCGGTTACTTTTTTATACGGGGATAAGTACGCTACTCAAATAATATAAATAAACTACTTAACGCCTGCAGAGATCACGACCTTATAATCGCAACCTGACTATTCTGTTATGGTTATGCCAAGGTCATATTTTGTAGCGTAGAAAATAGAAAATTATTCGTCACGCTTGATCGGCGCACGCGGTTATGATCCCAGGTCATGCCTTGTCGTTACTTGTTGCTAATGTTTCACATTACATTAATTTACCTACTGTCTTTACACAAGATCGAAAGCGAAATTCAGAATCGATTTATGGACGAGTGTGACGAAAGGAGGCAGAGAAATATTGCTGTGTCTAACATATCTTTGATTCGCTATGGATTGTTTCATTTGTTGCAAATTGTTAGAGTCGACCGCGCATTAGAAAATACATGTAAACGAAAGCAGTTTTTATAAATCGTTTACCAGATCGCCGTTTTTGTGTTCTTATAAAAAATAAGAAAGGAAAAATAAGCGGAAGGAAATTTCAATTTTACATAATGTAATCAAAAGCTCAAAAGTCTAAGAAAAAAAATAGAATACTTTCATTCATGTAATTGTCATTGTAATTGTATTTTTGTTTTAGGTTTTAGTTTTGTTCACGTGACTAGCATTCAATCGCACTCAGAATTAGTGTTTATATCACAAAACATTTTTCCTAATCTCTCCTACTCTCTTGTACTTTTTAATCAAAGTGGCGAGGTGCCTTTAGTGATAAAAAATAAAATACATAATTTAAAAGCGCAATGAATCATCAACAAGTGTAACTAATATTTATGAATGACGTGTTTCCCGCCCACTGTTCAGAGATGCGCGCGGAATGTGTACGTAAGATGCGCACGCGTCGGGTCGCGCCCGCCCAATGTGTTGGCGGCATTGACGGCTGTTTAGGCGCGAAAACAGAGCCATCTGATTTGTGGATTATTTTCTTTAATTTGTTCTTTAGAACAAAACAATTACATGGTTATTAAACTTTTTTTATTCTGGTAATATAACGTAAATGTTTAATAATCATTTTGTCAAAATAAATTATGCTCGATATAACATGTATTCTGAGTTTTGAATGTTTTTTTACACATATAGAAGTTTTGGATAAGTAAAGCTCATAACTTTAAAATAGTTTCGAATGTTTTAACATTCGAAACTATTTTAAAGTTAATTTAATAATTATTTTGACAAAATGATTATTAAACATTTACGTTATATTACCAGAATAAAAAAAGTTTAATAACCATGTAATTGGTAACAAATAAAAATTAATACTTAACACGTAATAACTTAGTGTTTTATATGCAGGATATGGTAAAAGTGAAGCTAATTAATGAATTCTGATAGACAGTATGTAGGAATACCTACTGTAGGCGACTACCGGATACATTGTTATATTCATCACTAACATTGTTCTCTTGAAGCCTTGACACAGTATTTAGTGTGACTGATTACGATTTTAGTACTGGAATAATTTAGCTGAATAATTTATTAGGACATAAACAAATTATGGGCTGGACTGGGCGGGGCACGTTTGAATTTATTAGAATTTATTAGTTCCTGGTGTTTTCGTTTTGAAATCGCTTTTAATTGCTAATAGAGTAACTTGTTACAAATTAATGCTCATGAAAGGAAAATATAATTACTAAAAGGGGTCTGAATGTTCAGTCACGCGTAAATTATATATAATTTTAGAAATAGAGTTTGACCCAATTTGACGTAGGCATATTGGTCTGCACTTTACACGTAGGTACTCGTATAGCTACGTATTTGCTAATGTTACGAAAATAAATTGGTGGAATTAATAAACAAAAGTAAGAAGTAAGTATATCGTTACGAAAATGCAAAGACGAATAATAAGAATTTACGTTAGCATGATAAAAATATATACTCGTATACTTAAAAAAATCACAAATATAGCAATTGAAAATATTAGTTATACTAAAATAAAATGAGAATTTACATGTTCAAAACCGCATGCTTTTCCTAGGTGTTCCCGACTTTATTTTATGAGCTAACAGTAAGTCAAAAAAGTTCAAAATCACTTACCACAGACTGCATGATTATTGTTTATTCTAAGTTTTTGGAGATCTCAAACGAACTAACTTAGGCGCTGCTGGAGTCCAGTATTCGCCTAGAAATTTTCGCCTAAGCGAGTGTCGTGCGATTGCAACCACTTTCGGAGTCGGAATGTGGACCGTGCGCGCACGCCGCCTTATATATGGAGCACCCCGCTGCACCGGCTAGTAATTGAAACAATTAGCAGGAGGCAAGTGCAGTACTGTAATTTTTAATTGAGAGATGCACTCGCTTAGCTTCCGCCGGAAGGTGATGCGTTAGGGGTTGTTTGCTGAGGTAGTGCCCTATAAATTAGAGAAGACATTTAGACATACAAAGGTATGAATTAGTCTTTTTCTTCTAGTTGCAATGCATTCCTTACTGTTGAGGGTCGCGATCATTTTATGGAATTAAACATATAGAACGGCTTCCTGGGCAAATATGATGGCCTATTCCACTAGTCCGTAACAGCTATCCTCCTGGTGGGGTGGAATGGGATTTTTCTCCATTTATTATAAATAGACCATTTTAATGGGGTGGTATTTCACTGCCACATTAGTTAGACACATGTTCTATCTATATCATTAAATTCAATGTATTTTTAAAGATCCTGTAATATCATTAGTTCTTACTTCATACAGTAAATACAATAAAGAAAAGACACCCAGGTCCGCTCTTCTCTTCTCGAAAAATCTTGCTCTTGTATCAAGAGATTCACCAATATAGAGTTAACTAGAATTGAAGAATAAAAATAGAAAGCATAATATTTATTTACGAGTATCCATTTTACTTTTTGATACAGGTAGATATAATTATACGAGTATTTGCTTAGATATTAGAGATACTGATGTACAGTGGAAAGCAAGCTGTATTCTGTGTAATGGACTCTTGTCACTATAGGTTTTTGATATGATTTCTTGACTTTCGTAAGAATGTGTTACATAAGTGACAGCGACAAAGTACTAAAGCATAATGTGTTTCATAGCTTGGACGCTGATAATGTGTTTCATAGCTTGGACGCTGATAATTTTTCTCAAGGGAAAATTTAATTCTCAGGAATCAGAAAGTTTGAGGACCTCTGGGTACCACGGTCACTAGTCGAAGAAAATGTGAAGGACAATTGATACATATCCTGCAAGTCACTCTAAAACTGGGTTGTGGTTAGACAAAGTATTTACAACAATTATGCATAAATAGCAGGAAAATTGGGTGATAAAATGTAATATTTATCACTGTTTAATACAATGTGTAAAGTCTCGCGAAGTAGTCGTGAACTCTCGGGTGTTTATTAGCATAGATAGAGTATGGGCATAGAATATATAATAACACTATATAAGTAGGAGTTTTTCTTTATTCAAGCTTATTTGATATAAAACAAAATTATAATAAAGTTTTCGACATCGTAAACAGAATCTCCAATTAAGTTTATATCAAATAAAAGCTTTCTTAGTCAAAAATAGTCTAAAACCTGCAGAAAAAATCTGAAAATTTAGGTAGAGATGGTGATTCTCATTTTCGAGACAGATTTTTTTAACCCAGGGTCCCGTGTATTTGTGGTATGTACTACTAGTTCTGTTAAATCTAAATGTAGGAATCTAAATCTGGTTAATCTTTTAATTTGATGTAAATTGGTCTATTACGGATGTGCATTTTATACCTAATCGTGATGATTATTATTTGTATATGAATTTTGAATTCTGCTGAAGAAACCTTGGACTAACTAGCATTTTTTTTATTTTTTAGAGAAGAACAAAACTACCGATTACCTAGTCTATTCTACATTTGGACTGAGCAATGCTTTGAAAATTCAAGGAGGTTGACTTTTAATAATATCTTGGAACTTGCACGATTTTTGCGTTTTGGTTCAAGACTACTTTTTTGGTTCCTCATAGAGTCGCCACAACTGGTCAATGTAGGTGTTTTTACTCCCTATATACACTAGGGCTACACCTTAAACCGACACGGAAATCAAACTTACGAGTAAAACTTATACATTACGCAGGCAAATGCACTACCGTATGAGGTCGTCGAAATTTTGAGTATATATCTCTCGGTTTATTTTATAATTTTATGCAGTCTGCATATGTAAATGAGCACGAACTACATTTAAACTGTGAGAACAGACGGTAAAAAGTATTATATGTGTAATAGTTTCAGTAAGAAACATATTGTTGTAAAAGTTACGACAAAAACGCCCGCGTTGATGTCTTTTGTATGGGCGTTCTGGGTAAATCAGAACATTTATTTTTTTATTAATCCGACACATTACATAAGTAAAAACTGACAAGATAACATGTAATTATTGTTTAACGGCATTAATTTAAAAAACCAAATGTTTCGATTCGGATGTCGCCACTCCATTGGTCCTAGGACTTGTGTTGGAGTGTCAATTTACTTTAAATTATTTTGTTATTCCTACCACTTCACCTTTGATTTATATACCTATGTAAAGTATATAATTATTATGTATTATGGTATTTTTAAATTACCTGTATAATAATGAAGTAATAGTGTACTTAGTCTAATGACAATTATTTATGTAAAAACAAATAAAAGATAGTATCTACAACGTCATTTTGAATTAGTTATTATTTTTCCTTTTTATTACTTCTGGAATTAATAAATCTTAGTAATTGTATTTTTTGCTCATTCAAATATAATTTGAATAAAGATAGGTAACTATCATGAGTTAATTTCCCAGAAGTTTACAAATTGTCTAAATATTTAAAAGTTTTTCGAACGAGATCGCCGTTAGCGATAAGACCGCCTACATTGTTTTAATCATTGTGTTATATTATAAGCTCTCGTTTTCTTTGTTTAACAATAGCATATCTAGTCTAGAGATATAGAATTAGGCCAGTATCTAGTTTACTTATCAAGGAATTAGGTAGAGCGATTTGCATCCTTAACGTATGCGATCATAACATGGATAAGGTGTTAAGTTTAAAAGCCGGTATTTTGCATTCATTTGCCAAAACATTAGGTAAGTCCTTTACTTTTGTTGTCTGCTTATTCGTAATTTTGTCAGCGGTAATCCGGGGTAGTCAATATAGCAAATCAACGTGTACCAAAATCGATTACATAATTCCAATCACTGGTATAATAGAGCAGTTTCCCAACTTTAGGTCCGGGGTCCACCAGCTTGTCCTAAGCGGTCTGTGGACACATCTCAATGTAAAGACTTAAATCTAGGTATCCAGCGTGCACCAGGCCAAGATCGGAGCAGGGATGAATCCAGAAAAAAATTAGGGACGGCATCGGTTACTAAGCTCAGAAAATATGCACTAAGAAAATGGTCAACGACTCGTCGAGCCTTGTGACCTATAGTGATCATATTATTATAGGTTTTGGGTGTGGGGCATATTATAATATTATAAAATCCCTAATCCCCCGGATCCGCCTCTGGATCGGCGAAAAAGACAGGCACTGGCCATTCGTTGGCCATCAACTTTCGTATTTTTTTTTATTTTCATGAGATCAATGATGATGATGAGTTTCTTCTGGGAATAAAATATATTTCAATTCATATAGAGTAAACCTTCATGTAAGTACAATCACTATAGAAAACATCTGTCAGTTTATTTCGAATGACCTAATCCTTATGTTGTGGCGTCCAGCCTCCTTTGCATAGACTATGACTGGCTGGACGAGGACTTTGACATTTAGACGAGACAATACATTTGACAGTTGCGAATAAAGACGAAACACCTTATCACAGCGATATATGATTTTCTTCAAATTAACTTCGTTTCGGGTGTGTAGAAGGTTGACCTGTGGTCGACTGTACACCAGTAAAAAGTATGTGGATACCTCAATTGAAGCAAGTCCGTGGATCGCATACCTAGATAAAATTCCTGTGTTTTCGTCAGCATACCATTAAAATTAGCGTAATTGGTAATTACTGAACTTGAATTATGTGTAATTCGCGTTTCGGATTATTAGTTTTACTAGTATTACATGTAGTAATTGTTAATTATTTGTTTTTGTGTCGTGAGAAAATAAATTGTTAGAAGTTAGATTTCTACTCGTTAGGATGGCTGATTTTCTCCGGTTACTTCCATTTTGAAAATATTTCTAGCATTTTAATTATAGGGTCCGCCTAGCCTAAGATTTGGACTCCATTTATCATGCCTGCTTAGCAAGAGACATTATGAAAATTCACATCACCATTACCCCAGTCCATATTATATCTCTGCTGGGAATAAGTTAGGCCTTCTCACTTTTATGCCTTCTTAACACTGACAAAAAGAAGTAACTAAATCGGCTATTTCAGAAATAAAAAAACTGCCAAGTCATCACTAAAGTTCATTATTAATTAAAAAATGTGGTTTACTATATGTACTCGTAAATGTGGCTTTGGTTACATGATATCAATAGTTTTGTAGTCACTTTCATATTAGGTACATCAAGACTAAGTTTTTTCTAAGTTTTTTACATTCGTAATTCTTATCTTATCTTATGATAGGGGTCAGGTATAACCCCAGCGGCACTTCGACCCTTGAGGATCTTTTGTGCCAACCCCATTTTACACACTGGTCATGACAGTGTGCAGGTTACCTCACGATGTTTTCCTTCACCGTTAGTGCAGTCGGTATATGTACGTAAGTCTTCGAAAAACACGAAAAATTTATTCAATCATTGGTACATGGCACTGCACGGTTGTGAAACAATCGTAATTAATTGTTTACCTATGTTCGTATTTAATTGAATCCTAATCACATCTTAAACAATTTTAGGGTTACTGTTAGGACCAATGATTTTGAAATTCACCCCTATGTAGAATGCTCGCTAGAGAAGTTTTATAAAGGAAACCCCTTTTGCCAGTTCGCGCATGCGATTTGAGCATTTTCCCATACATTAGTCAGGCACTGAAATGTCAAATGTATGAAAGTAAGTAGCCTATGTGTCAACTCCGTGGCTCGCTGTCATTGCTTACGTCATTGTTCTAAAGGAGAGGGCGCTAGTAGTGAGATTTCTGTGGTTAGGACATTATAGGTACCTAAGTACCTACACAATAAACTTATTGCAATCATTTAGGCAGTTATCTCAATTTATAGCCGCGAATACCAGAAGCTTAGCTTTGATCGGAATCGTGAATTGCGTGCCCAACGATTAAATCAGGTTTTTGTTAGGCTATCTACCTATCTGTTCACAATAATATAAACCAATTTACCTAAGTGATTTGACATATTAATGTAGTATTAAATCAGATAACGGCAATAAAGTATTTTGTTGGACTCCATTGAGATTGAAAGGTGTTCGAGTACTTGACTTGTTGTGTGTGAACCACAGTGGCAGTGGCTCAAATCCTTAGTTTAAATTTTTATAAACTTTGATCTTTGTTTTTGTAAAGATTAATCAATTAATTGGAAAAAGAAATTGCCGTTGTTGTACTTAGTTTTAATGTTATGAAAAAGTAAGTAAGTTGTTTTTGGGACAGCCTGTATATAATTACAGGTATAAGTACCTACTACCAAATACTGCGAAGTTCAGGAAACGACCGCTATCTTCCAGATACTGTCTTGCTCATCACTTACCTTTCGCGAACAAAGGTAAGTGATGAGCAAGACAGAAACGTTGAAGACCAAGTACAAAAGACCAAAACTTACACCCATAAACAAGACTCAAAGATTTAATCTGCACGACTACAAATAAATTAAAATATATCTGTCGTGGCATCGAGAATGATTTCCAAAATCTCTTTTAAATAATTCGACTTTTGCTACACAACTTTAAACATGAAAGATTCCTTCCATCCAGCACGTCGCACCGATGCAGCGTTCCCAGAACGCTGACAGCAATTCTCTCTCCTGAATGGCCAGGTTAATGCGAACACCAACTACCAGCCCTGTGATCACCAGAAGCCTCAATGAGGCGCGCTGAAATGTCCTTAAAAAATTAAGGTCTTCAGGACTCTAGGACCCTATTGTCTCGATTCCGAACGGTACGAACATCTATGTATCTTAATTGATAGTCGTATGCCTAGATATGATTTAAAATCGAAATATTGAATAGACGAAGTAAAACCCAAGACCAACTCTCTTTTTATTTGCAAAACCACTCAACAATGCTATAATAACACTATGATTATGACCAAAAATTTGGTCTTATCTTATCTTCCGCTCATGATGATCGCTAAAAGAATAAAATTAACCATATTCCGGTGTATATTCCGAAGGTCAACCTCTCGCACTTAAACAATTGCATTTTCCATTTTCAACGAATACCTCCGGCCTTCTTTTAGTATGAAATTAAACACTTTGGGCATATTATCCATGATTTACGAGTTTGTTCGCTTAACGATATTTATAATTTATCTTATCAGTCAATAATGAGGGCGTGGCGGATCTACCTAAAAAGGGGAGGGGGGATATTTAAAATCCCCACCATTCCCTTTATAGGCTGAATATAATAATACATGTACCTAAAAATTTTTTGGGACATAGGTAAGTACCTAATCAGGTTCTGGTTATTATCGCATTTCAGCCAGATCGGCAAAAATCTAGACCCATGACCATAAAAAATGGTGATGTGACGGGTCGGGACATATAGTATAGTGGTCTAAGCTGAAGTCAGGCGAAGTAGGCATATTGCTCCTCCTTCTGGCTGAGCGTCTTCAGCGCTCGCCCCAAAATCCCGGTGAAACTGTATAGGCCGCCTGAGGCCAACAGTGTAATCCGTATCGAAATAAATAAAATAAGTGCTGGACTAAAATACATAAATCTTTCGTGATTGGATGGAGCGAACCAAACTGTCGCTGGAACCGGAGCATGTAGTCCTAGCTTTATACTCGTGCCTTTACCAAACTTCCTGTAGGTACTAATTATAATAGACTCATTAATCAAATTAGAATTTAGACTAGTATACAAGGATAGGTTCTGAACCCGATGGCCCTGTATGTTTCCGTCTAGCTTTATAGGTAGAGCAGAATGGTGGGCGGCAACCAACCTATCAATGATCTTGTTAACAGGTAACAAATATATTTGTAGGTCTAATGTGTATTTTCGCATTCTAGAAGAAGTTCTAAATCAATATTATTACTAACCTACAAAAGCCATAACAAGCTATGGCAGGGCCATCTCAATTCCCATATCTCTTAGTTGTAATTCTCATTGATAAGAGTCGTGTTTATTACAAGGTAATAACTCAACAAAATTAACATCTAACAACCGTTAAACATTAAAAAAAAGCTAGCCCATTCATTCGTCCGCCAATACTATAAAAACGTTGTGCTTTATATAATAGGATAACCGGTGGAGCTGCGTTGAACTGAGCCGATTAACGTGGTTTGTAAAAGCCAGTATTACGTATCTCAAGTTAGGCGAGGTCTGTAGTGTCTATTATCAAACATACGCCAAGATCTTGGAAACCCCTGATTCATTTTTTAAGAACGCTCGACAAATAAATCAAATAATTAATTATGTTGAGTTATAATGACAGAGAGACTATCAGACATACGCGTCAAACTTATAATACAAGGGGTATTATATACCTTTACCTATACCTTTTGGTCTGGGGTTAAAAAGAATGTAGAATGTACAAAACGCGACGCATATGTATCCAGCAACCATTGCGTACTTTTCATGCATTATTGACTTACTTTGCCAACGTGACATTGCGGCCCTCATCACTAACATTTGCAAAATTATCAACCCCCTTCATCACTGCATTATAAACCTTTTTACACTATAATAGAGTTCCCAGAGACCGCAAGGAAAGCGTGTGTCGGTGCCAAGGTGTACGTAGCTCTTTAATTATTCGGTCTATTTCTTTCGCAGTCATTAGTCAGTTTTGCGCGTTACAAAGTTTGTATCGACATCATAAGTGATTTACCTGTCAATCCGTTATTTTATACCTAATTAATAGTAGATTGTCATGAGTTAGACAATCTACTAAGGTAGGAACACCCGCCCCTTGGGAAGGGGGACAATTTTTTCTTTCATCCATGGTATAAAAGTAAGGACCGAATTGTCGCTCGAGTGTTATTTCGCAACACGAGCCAAAGTCGAGTGTTGTGGAAACGTGATCTCCAGCATGTAATAGACCATATACACAGACTCATTTTTGAGTTGAAGTAACGAAAACCAGACGTACTTAAAATACTTACTTTTTTAACTTCAATTTTGTCCCGTGAATTGTAATGTTTTCAGGACAATTGGTTTAATATCCTATGTTATTTTGTAGGGGACTTAGAAAATAAAACCACCACCATAGTGACTTGTAATTCATAAATTATTTAGACAGTAAATATAGAGTTTAAAAAAATCTTTAGGCGCTCCAGGCAGAAATCAGGAATTATTATTATTTCTTTTAAACCCGATATGTACGTTCCAGTAATAAATTTTCTTTTAAGTATACCCAAAATTACAGTTAAACAATAAACATAAAATACTTATTATAGATTACACACACTAGAAACGTTTTACAACAATTTGTCAAGATCAAAATCAACTTCACTTTAGTGTTACTTAACGCAATTCGGTTCTAAAATAGCTTGAACAACTCCATTATAAAATAAGACATAAAACCAAGTGGCGTGACATGATAGAATACGAGTAACTTAACTAAGTGTATAATATTTTTGCTAAGTCGTATTTCATATTCTGCACTCTACTCTGCGGTGATGCTGATTTTCCGGATCGTGGTTTGACATTACCTGATTATTTATATCATTATCATCCATCCCTACATAGTATAAAATCCTGGCGCATCCGTCTGTATAGCTAATCTCGGCAATGACAAAAGGGATTATGTTCCAGTTTTCATCATATATACGAGTACCTACTAACATCTGATTCACGCAGAGGTAGGCAGATACTAAAAAAGGTCCACCTGCAACGATCCTTACAAACCGTTCTCGCTACTTCCACACTTCGCTTCATACACCTTATGGAGTCTTTTCTTCAGAACCTCCACAATCTGGTCGCCGTGGTCCGTCCGATTTTCACTGACTATTAATTCCCGAGAAAAGCGTCTATCCTATATCTATCGATCCATTACGTTTAATTTTCTGAACTTTCATTTCCCCAAATATCTTATTGCCTGAAGGTCTAGTTAGTCTAGAAGTTAAAAGGGCGCGGTTACGGATAGTTCAGATGACAGCTTGGAGTTGCTGCGTAGTAGGTACAAGTGCAGTTTGACAGTAATGTCAAACTTATTCAGATTACAGTGCTATGTTTTTCTTTAATTTTTCTTCATCAAATATAAGGTGAGTAAATTTCACTAGAGTTTACCTACACATATTTAGTAGACAGATATCAAATAATCCAAAACATGCCTAACTGATTACATAATAATACTTACAATCACCATTGAACGTCTATGTATTACAATCATTTACTTCTAACCGCGATCTAAATCGAAATATCAAATTGTCGAAATACGGAGCGCCCAGGCAAGCCTAAAAGCTATTATTATATTGGTGATAGCTATGCCTCTGGGACCGCGGGTGGTCGCTGGCCTAGCCTCTACATTGTAACAGACTCACTTTCAGCTTTACCTTATTTCGTTCATTCATATTATAGATACTTTCTTTATACTGAAACATATACGTTAAACCGGCTGTTCGACAAGTGGAACAAGTTTAAAGCTGTCTGTGTATAAAGGGTCTGTCTTTTACATAAGTCTGCTAGGTGTGAATATAAATAAAAATGTACTTATACTTTCAAAACTTACTTGGAAGAAAACAAACAATGAAGGGACTGCTTCAAATGATATAAACTTTATACGCTACCTGGCAACAAAAGCACAAAAAGGAATAACTCAAGAATTTTGAAATTCACTCCTATGTAGATTGCTCGCTAGAGAAGTTTTATAAGGAAATCGCGTCAGCAAATTGGTTGACGCGATTTCGATGTGTTAATTAACACATGCTATTTGAGCATTTTCCCATACATTAATCGGGCATTTGAAATATGGGTCAAACCTGAGGCTCGCTGTCGTGCTCACGTCAACAATAACAATAGAACAATTTCTAGAGGAGAGTAGGGCGCTAGTAGTCCAATTTATGTGGAATGAATAGATTAATTGATTGATACATTAGGTATGCCCTTATTGTCAGCAACCTTGCGTTAATCTAGTTAGTCCTTTCACCTGTGTTTAACTTTAATAGTGTCTGGAAACTTCGACCCGATTCGGCATTCAACTCGCCACTACTTGACAGCTGATAAATTGACGTCAAGAATGTTATTTTTAGAGTTGCGTATTGTTCGTTACACAGAGCACCCTTCGTTTGTTAATAACCGTGTAGTGAAGGCAGTAGGGTTCTGTCGAATACCTACAGCGACTTAACAACATAGATCTTTATTCAGATGCATGTGCATCCATCACCTTGTAATCTGGGCCTCCTAGAAGTTGCATTCCTAGGTACAGTCTTACTCTAAAAATCTGACCTGACTGAAGGGGGGGTGTCCTTTGTTCCACGGTGTAAGCAAAGGTGGGTAAGATTCTCGTATATTTGATAACAGTCTACCTAACCAGCCGCCATCATTTGACCGTCTATCGCTGACGGGTAAGCCCTGCTGAAGGCAGCAGCTAGTACCACGCTGCTGGGACACGAGGCAGTGGGAGGTGGAGTATACACCTGCTGCTAATTGGAGAGCCTCATGTATTTCCTGCTTTGTGGGAAAAATAATGTAATACTGATATTTATTCAAATAAAATCTTTAGGTAGACCGCTTGGTTACATAAATAAATACAGTTTTTATGAACTGACAAGGTATCTAGAGGTTGTTACAGTTCTACAAAACTTTAATTTAAATCGGTGCAACTAAATTTCCAGTTTCACTAAATAACTAGAAACCAGTGACAAATCAGTGCGACACTCTCCATCACGAAGTGTTAATAAACAACAATTATGGACTCTTGATTGATGTTGGGGCTAATTTAGTTAAACGTTTTCATATTTATTTGTTAATAGGAGCAAATTACAGTAAGCCCTCGGAATTACTTAAAATAACTACACTTATTATTGCTAGATCGATTTGTAACCACCTGTAAGACCTAGAGAGCAGATATAAGTAATTTTTATAACTTAATTTAAATCATAAAGTACATACTATACATTTAAGTGGAGTATCTAGGTAAGATGTGGTCATAATTATAATTATTGTCTCTACTTTTTAACCCCTCTGATGGGCAAAGGTTTGGAGGTATAAAAAATCCTCCACCACTGCCGGAGCGTGGGCTTCTTTCCTCCCAGGAATTTTTTTTATTGTATTAGGAGAGCTGACGATCCAAAAAAAACTACTAATGGTAAATGCCTTATGGCGGTAATTAAGCTAACTCTCTAACGCTTCAAACTGGAACATAGCAATCTAAACATTGCTGCAGAAATATGTAAAAAGTGGTACCTCCCCAGACTGAATCTATACGTACACAGAGCACTAAAATGATATTGTTCCACACAAAAGACATCAACGCGCTACTATTTTACCAAGATTGTTGTTGTAGATTAGTGAATTTAAACCCTATATACATTTCTTACCATACTCTGTTTACCACACTTATGACAAATACATACAAATACCAATAACTGATCTCTTGCAGAGCGGTTAATAGAAGAAGTCGCTCTGTTCATGAGGGAAATATTTTATTTAAAAAGGGTAAAAAATGTTATTAATTAGAGCAACAACCCAGAATAGGTTTATTAATCGTTTGAAGTTAACTATTGGTAATTTGAAACATTATTATATATTACTTTGAGCGAAACCATGCAGTGCCATGTACCAATGAGTTTTTCGTATTTTTCGAAGACTTACGTACATTTACCGACTGCTCTAACGGTGAAGGAAAACATCGTGAGGAAACCTGCACACCGAGATGACCAGTGTGTAAAAAGGGGCAGACACAAAAGATCCTCATCCTCAACACTCGAAGTGCCGTTGGGGTTATTCCATCATAATATAAGATAAGATACCATCACTCCATACCTAAATATTTCCTAATTCATAATACACTTTGTTACGTTTGTTATTTATTACTAATTATAGTATACACATCTCATCTCATCAGCCTATTATAGATACACATACCTACCTACTTATTAAAAATTAAAAATTCAAACATACAGCTATAGATACATATCAAAGCAAACCTGGCAACAAGCAGTAGCGGATTCTAATCAATCATTGTAATTAAGCCACAAAGGTCCAGTAGAGATATAGTTATTACTCACATTTAATGGAGCCAATCTATTAGGTTATCGGCGCGACATGGAACAGGGTTGTCCGTGGTCTGACACCATGACAGAGGACGCCGAAGCAAGAAATTCGTAGGTGCTGCCGGCGGTTAACTACCTTCCCAATATTTGATTTCCTCTTGTACTTTACCTAACACTTTTTTGATGGTATGACTTTGTTCAGAATCAGTCTGGGTAGGTAACATACTCTTACCTATTTCTGCCGCAAAGCAGCAATGCTTGTTCCGTTTTGAAGAGTATCGGCCAATTGCATGAAAACCAACCAGTTGAGGCTTGTGTAGATAATCTGAATGATAATTTTTAACTGAAATCACTTCTCTAAATTAAATCGGTGTTGTACTTAGAAATTACCCAGCAAGTAAAGTATATACTATAGTATACGACGTCGGAATGCTGCGTGCCGCCAAACCAAATAGAGCTGTTACCGGCTTGTCTGATTTTGAGCTGTTGTCACGTCATTATGGTCTATTTACCTTAAAAAGACAATCGCTTTAATTGATTGTACTGATAGCGGAATGACCTGTCTGAATGTCTACGGCACTAAGGTTTCACCATAGGCTAAAAACGCACCCGTGTTTCCCATTCATGTGTACGAACTGAAATTTTGGAATAATTTCGTCACATTTGATAGCAAGTAGGTACTTATTAGAAAAAAAATCACGTTCGTCAAACAAAATAGAGCCTCTAACGTTTGCACCCGAAATTTTCTTTTGTTAAATTACGGTAGTTACTCCATATCGAAAGATAATAATGATGAATCCAATGATGCCTCATAAATTACGAAAATTGAACCCGTCTTAGATCTAGCATCCGGAATACGAATACATTCATTGGTTAACGAGATTCATACTCTTCCTTGGTATTTCGCAGGTAGTAGGGTAAATCCGAAATCTTTTACGGGATGATTGATCTCAAATTTGTTATTGTCCACTTTGGAACGCTATCAAAAGATCAAAAATCACAGATAACTTTTTTGAGCGGTTCGTAGTAGGTACCAAGTGACTTAATAATGTTCCAGTAAATGTTGGTTTGTAAAATTATGTTGGTTTGTAATTAAAGTCTAGACTTACGCTTTATAATAAAGTTATTAAAGCTCGACCCCTAGTGAAAGTGGCGCCACTCCAGGAAATAAATCATTTCTCCTGAATTAAGATATTTATCAAAAAAGTGGACATCAGAATTGTTCCACAGAAGAAGAACAATTCTAATGTCCCCTTTTTTTAAAAATGTCTTAATTCTGGAGATATATTTTTTCTGGAGTGGCGCCACTTTCGCTAGAGGTATCCTCTTAAGACACATGATCTGTTTATTAATGTTTTCATTTGTTTATTTAGTTATTAGTATCACATTTAAATACGTTTATGATGTCTACTTACTTACTTATAAATGTTCTACTTAAAACTTTATAATGCATGTATTTAACATACCTTAAAGCTATTTCAAATTAGCCGGGGGCACATTCAATTAAATTTGATTTAAGATTCGAGTACAATCAATTATAGTTTAATGTCGACGTGTTTTTTCTCTGCTACACTGTACTTTAATGTTTTCATTATTTATTTTTGTTACATTTGTACCTATGTAAGTTAATCCAGTTGACAATAAAATTAAATAAATGTTATTTTTTGTAAGAACACTTCTAAATACATACCTACTTCATTAAATCATTATCATACAATATATTTAGTAACTTACGTCACATGATCTATTTCCTTTAGATTTATATAGGTCAACATGTATTTTTTACTAACAAACTGAGGTATGATCAAGGACAACTTATGTTGACTATTTATTTACCTATACATGTATCTACTTAAAACTCTTAAACAGTAATCTTTCATGAACACTTTTATAAAAGGTCGAAATCACATTTACTACATAGTTTTAAATGGTGGTAGCCCGTATGCTCGTCTGCTCTCCTAATACAAAAAAAAAGGATTTGCTGCTTTGCTGACTTAAGTAGTAAGTGGAAGGCTATTTAGATTTAAATTATAACTTAGATTAAATATAACTTTAAAATTCGTTCAGCGGATAATTAGGAAGTATTCATTTTAACCTCAAGATGGCAATCTGACTCGCAAAACGTTGATTACAACATTTTAATGTAATGTTACTAACGGAGATTTTCACTTGATGCTCCCGATATAAGTACAATGATTAATTGAATACAATCCACCAATGCGTGACCCAGGCTGCCCAGGCGCACTACTAGCTCTACATTTGAGGGATATGCCTATGAATAAAATAAACAAATTGAATGAATGAATGAATTAAAATTTATTTGCACACATATACATAACACGATTACATTTCATTAGGTACTTAAAAGAGCTACTTTTTTACATTTTGTATAGTAAGTTTACAATTATGAACTTGCATATGTGGCAAAAGGGTCCCTGACTCAGCATTATGCTGTGACGATATGGCTAGATGCTAGCCACCGCCGCAGCGCTGGTTTTCAGTCAGGGCCCGGTGACAATTGCAATACCTAAAACTGAAACAAACCGGAAGAAACCTTGCCTAGATCCCAAGAAGTAATCTATGAGGGTCTCTGTCATTCTCCACTCTCTAATTCTCTGTAATTTACCACAGAACGACTTCCTGAACTAATTTAATAGGTTTATCATTGCTCTCCCTATTTCATACACAGTTACGTAATCCTTCGGCAAACTGTACGCACGTATGTCAGTCTTAAAAATAAATATGGAAAAACTCATTAAAGAAAGAATTTATTTCCAATAGCGCACATATACAAACAATTAGGGGACTGTCTCAGCCTTTTGCCGCAGCGGATTTAGCACTGCGGTGCTGATTTTCAGGCATCACCTGTGTGCCAGGGATCACTCCCTAATGATACACTACCGGAACACAAATTGATATTAGTAATTATAGATTGAATAGTTATAAATACCATTAAAGAATATTAATAAATAGAAATAAAATATTGGGAAACGAAGGAAGGTACTTAATTATTAAATTATACATTAGTAACATGCATGAAGATGGTGGTGTACTAGGTACTATGTACTTAAAATTTCCTTGGTAACATATGACATTGCATAGTTTAAACCCACGTACCACCGATATCAACAAGCTGTAGGTAAGTTTATATTTTAAAATTATTTCTTATAAGTACGAATAGTTCCTATATCATGTCTGTCTTTGACTGGCTTCATGGCAACCATACCTAATTGCGATTTGATCTAGATATTTTCATAATCCACACACTACAGCCCCAATGCGTGCAGTGAACCAGTTGTGATTGCGATCGCGAAGGTCGCAAGTTCGAATCCGGATGCACAAAATTCATTGATATGAAACAACTTCTCAAATGTTTTATTTTATTGATGAAGACACACAAGAATACGAAAGAATACAATAATATTAATAATTATAGCTATTAGAGCCCGTCGGGAAATAAAAACTGTTTTGTTATTTGATTTTAATGCGATAAAAGATACCTACCTCACTATCTCAGAGCGACCTCTTTAAGGAAACCTTGGGTGAATGTGAAATTAATAATAAATACGTATCGATATAGTTTAATGCAAAAAAAATGTATAAGGAGAGCAGAAAAGCGAAACTGCCACCAGCTGGTAAGTGGTCACCGTAATCCATAAACATCTAACCTAACTACGGGTATGAAGATCTCTTACCTACTCGTTATGCTGTTGCTTTGCAGGTTTGAGTTCTTAGAGCTAAATATAGGGTTTTTTGTGAGTAAGACAGACAATCAATCCATTTATTGATATCATATATTTATATTACACCAGCCATACTAAGTTAGCCGTGTAACACCAGTCGGTAGCCTGATGGCTAGGACACCGGACTCCCATGCGGGTGGTCCGGGTTCGAAACCGTGCAGTGCCATGTACCAATGAGTTTTTCGTATTTTTCGAAGACTTACGTACATTTACCGACTGCTCTGACGGTGAAGGAAAACATCGTGAGGCAATCTGCACACTGACGTGACCAGTGTGTAAAATGGGGTAGGCACAAAAGATCCTCAAGGGTCGAAGTGCCGCTGGGTTATTCCCGGCCCACTATCATAAGATAAGAAAATAAGAACACTACGTGTCTCTTAAATGCAACCTAGGTATAACAAATATCGCAATCTCCTTCAGTTACACATAATTATAATCTACAGCAAAATTAAGAGCAATAGTAGACAATTTAAGCAGGCCGCCGTATGATTTAGTTTCATATTCATTGATTCGACAGAAGCCTATAATTTGGCGAATTGCATTGCATGCATAGGTCGTAAAGGAGACATAACGTCATACAAAAAGCAAACGACAAAAAGCCAGAAAAATACTATTAAGATTCTGATGAACGTCAATCTGCTGAGTACCGACACGAGCACCGCGTCACGGCGTGGTTGGTCAAACCACGACGACGTAATTATTTTTCACCAATCATAAGTCACAAATAAAATAAGTATTTATTGTGACTTGTTGTAACGCCGTCCGTTTTCGCTCCATACATAACTGAAAATGAAAAAGTTTATTCACTTATTACAAGGCACAAAAATAGGACCTCCGACTTACAAACTAGGTCGAAACCTGTATCTTGGAAGTCGGGACTCCGTCGCACTTTCCGTGCAAGCAAATTACAATTTAAAACATTACATTAGTGTAACTAAGAGTTCGTTATTGCATGTTATTATTTTTACGAGCGCAGTTGCCAATTAATTCACACATAATTTAGACGTTATTTATTGCGAGCTCGTAGCTCGGCATTCGGGCAATTTGTCGTCCGCTAGAAGACGAGTTGTTCGCAGTATGGTTTCGATGTTCGATACTTCAAGTTAATTATCAAAGTACACCGCAGAGCAAGTATGGAGAACAAAATGCCGGTGGAAAAATAAAATAAAAAATATGTTACGTGAATCGATGCATATAAGAAAATACTACAAAAGTAAAAACTTTCTATGAATAGTTTTCGAGAAAAAAAATTATACAATTATACAATTTTGTTTGTGATTTCGATAAAGTTTTTACTTTTGTAGTGTTTTGTTATATGCATCAAAACACGTACCTAACATATATATATTTTTTCTCCGGCATTTTTTTGCCATACTTGCTCTGCGGTGTACTTTCTCCAGGGTAGCATCGCGTTTCTCATTCCTATGACAACTGAATATTCAGGAGCGTAAATAGCGAGAGAAGGGTGGGTTTTGGGGGTTGAAAGTTAAATGAATTCCTTCCCCGAACTACAAATTTTAGATTAATTATTAATTTTAATTATTATTTACTCCCTCCCGAAACCCAAAACCCCTCGTCCCTTCTCGAAACCTCATTACCGTCTCCTCAGAAATCCTCTATAAATTTTTGGCTGTATGTTAGTAATTAAGTACCTACCTACGGCTCTACCTAATTATGTTATTTGAACATATGAACAAAATCAAAACCTACAATTACTAGCAAAAGACCTTCTTCGCCAATAAAGTTTAGTGTTTTAGAGAAAGTTATAAAAAAATTAGATTAGTATAATAGGTATTCAAAACAACTCGTATAAATTAACGATAATTTTTGGTATTGATTTATTTAATGTTTCTACAGCACTTTCGATATTTAACCCAATAAAGATCTTAGATACGGTACCTATTAAACAAACTGCTCATAATTCATAAATCATAATAAAAGGGTAGTATTTACTGCAACATCAAATAATGGCCGTTTTTAACTAATTATACCAGAGTCTTAACAAAATTACTAATTGCATACCTAATTACGCACACCAAAAGTAATTTAATTATTTTATTAAATTAATAAGTAATATACACACACATAAATGCACATATATTATTTCAAATGTATTCCAAATATTGGACATCTAATGAATTAGAAATAAGCACATATTGAATTGCACAAATTGAAGCACCCTTTTGAATATATATTTTTATTCCATCAAAAACATAAAACATGAAAAAGGTGCCAAGTTCCGTACAAGTGGATCTGTCGACTTCGCCAACTTCGCCAATAAAAGAATTGAGATCTAGGTACGTGCAAAGTTCAATTAATCTTCAAACATACCTATAGAAATATAATATATGACATTTAAACCAAATGAGTTTCTTTTACGAAAGGGGCTCTGGGATTTGGGCGGCGTGTGTGTAGGCCAAATAGATCGAGTTACGAGGAGGTTTTATATAAAAGAACAACAACATTAAAATAGTAATGACTTATGATAAATTATGTTGGATATTCAGATAATTTGATGAGTAATTAGTATTTTTGTTGTGAAAACGGTATTTCTAAATAAGGTAATAAGGATAATTTGTTATATAACTAGTGCTGTTGTAATTTTTTAATTAATTTGTTGGATGAGATTTGTTCGTGAGTTAATTTATTTGTAGCGCAAAAACATAATAGATGCTAAAGTAATTTTATTGATGGGACATGTTTGATGTGTATTTCTATATTTCCCACAATAAAACCATAGTCCATCTAAAGCAAGAGCCTTAGCAAGAATAAGAGTCTTAACTTAACCATTTCACATACGTATATCAATGATGAATGGGTGTGCGAACACGGCAGACAATACATTTGGCTCAGATCTCATACAAAATAGATACCGATCGCGGTTGTGTTGTGGAACTATTTATGTGTGTAAATACTTCCGCATTTCAGCTGTCAAGTCTATTTAAACTGTTTTGATTGAGGTTTTCATCTTATTGTTTGTTTTGTGGACAAAGGTCGTAACTAAATCCACCTAGTTATGACCTTTTATGGTCAAGGTTTACTCCAGTAAACCTTGACCATAGCTCTATTGCAACCTCTCTGTAACACGCTATAGCCCATTTTGCAAGTGGGAAGTCCGCCCATGTTCTGGCTTTTGGATAGTTCTCTCATGATAATTATGACGGCCTAGTGACGTAGGTTTATTTCCATGATGCTCCTAAGGAGGTAGGAGTTAGATCGAGTGCATCATTTGTCTAGCATATACGGCGCTCTTTCCCTTCAAAACTGAAATATAGCAATGCAAGCGTTGCTTATTTACGACAGAAATAGGTACCGCCCGTACCGACTCTAAACAGAGTCATACCACTTAAATAGCCTAGGTAGGTACTTTACTGATTCTATCTATCTATCTCAGCCATGTGGTCCACCTTCGGACTCAGGCCTCCTCCAACTTCTTCCACTTCCGACGGTCGCAGGCGGTACGCATTCAGTTGTGGCCCGCTATTCCCCGAATGTCGTCCACCCATCTCATAAGTGGGCGACCTTGTCCCCGCGTGTTTTGCCGTGGTCTCCACCCCAGCGTTCTTCTGGTCCACTATACTGATTACTTATTAATATTTAGTAAGTAGGCAGGTAGCCTATGCCGTCTTATGACATACACACAGGGGGTCAAACAACCAAAAAGCAA
This sequence comes from Hofmannophila pseudospretella, assembly GCA_947369225.1. Lineage (NCBI taxonomy): Eukaryota > Metazoa > Arthropoda > Insecta > Lepidoptera > Oecophoridae > Hofmannophila > Hofmannophila pseudospretella. The sequence continues at coordinate 6,094,003 of OX376331.1, forward strand.
CGGCGATTACCTTACAACAATTAGCGGCACATTCTTGCGTCGCGTGCGTCGCGCGCCGCCGCGCATGCGCCGTAGTTGCATTAATTGGATTAAACTATTATCGGAGCTACTCTTTTGCAAACAACACAGTTTCCTCTTTATTAGTGCAGGTAGTGAGCGAACTTCCGAATTTTTTCTTGTGTGACATAGACGTCTGGTTTTGAGACACGCGTTTTGCCTATGAACCGTTCGATTTTATCATAGACCTGCTGACTCTGACTGCTCAAATGGTAAAGGAAAACATCACGAGGAAACTGCATATCTGACTATTGACGAAATAATAAAACTAGACTCGCCTGACAGACGGACAGACGGACGGGTGGAGTAGCGACAGGAATGAATGAATGAATGAATGAATACACTTTATTGCACAAAATTAGTGTGATACAGTGCGTACGATAACAACGCAACACATATATAATATACAACAGACACTGTCACTGCGCAATGTCTCGTCTTAAGTCTTAATGTTTCCATGACAGAATAATTTCAACATGTCTATAATTGAGGTAAGTAAAAACTGCTCTGAAAAAGTACTAGGTAGGTGCCTATTTAATTCACACAATATATCGTCGTTACTTATACAGAGCCAACAACATAAGTTTTAATTAGGTATCTCTGTAATAGATACCTACCATAATTTGATCTAGTTAAACATTTCTATTGAAATGAAACATAGTGGTACAAAAAGTTTGGAGTACGCAATAACAGTAATGACAACCGCATTTACACTAACTACGCCATTACCGACTTGTAGTACAGTGGTGTACATTAGTTATAAACTTATAAATAAAGGATCCCTCGCACCGGTGCGGTAAGCCGGTGTCTGCAATTATAATATTTTTAAGTAATTAGTTAATTCCGCGACAAATACTTAATAGACTATTGTAACGGATTAGCCTCTAGTGTGTAGCCTTAGGGTTCCCGAAGCTTGGGACAGCGGCGTCGATCTGATGTTGACTGGACGGTAAGAAAGAGTCTTCTCCCGAAGAAATATCAATACCTAATGGCAATCGGAATTAGCGTGGAAGGCGGCATATACCTCGGGCGGTCAAATGGCTTAGTACGCCCCTGGACGTCATCAATTATTATCTTATATATGTCTCATTGTTGAATACGCTCTTCTCTCTAATAATGGCGATGTTTTGTTCTAACTCCTACACCAATAGTCGTTGTATTATGCCAGCCCGCTACCACATCGCACTGCCGCCGTCATCCTCGCTGCAACAGCTTACGAGTTCACTTCCGTGTATACTGCCAATCGCTCCAGTGTGAGAGAATGTAAAGTGAGTACTAAAATACAATCCGGCGATTCAGGCCTACCACACCCACTTGTCCCTAGGTACAATGCCGAGCAGAAGTGTTTCGAAATTCTACGCAGATTGCCGATTTAGATAAAGCTATAACTCTATCTGATTGGATTACAAAGGTTATTTGATATAATTACAAGATCAAAATTAAAGTATTTTGTAAAATTCCAACTAACTATCGAAAAGCAAAAAGCAGAAGCTTGTATCTTAATCACACAAATTTGACCATTGCCCCGCGATTTCAAAGGGCGGCATTAGGGAAAAATGGCGGGCGGGGTATTTCAGATAATGGAATTTTAAAAAAACAGACTACGCGGCGTGTCATATTGTGAAATTGTATCGAATGCAGTTGTTAATTTTTTTCAAACGAGCTGCGTGCCATTTCACAACGTGTCATTATTTAAACCTTTTGAAATTATGATAGAATATCCAACGTAATATTATAATATCACAGATTTTTTACCGATTTTTTACCGTTTCATGCTGCGCTTGCGGTCTCGTACTTCTAGAAATATTTCGTGAAGGATCGCAAATTAGTTTTTTTTTTAAATATTACTATAGGTATCATTTAACAATTATGTAGATGACGTTACAAGATTCGCTATCATATACAAGGTATTGTTCTGGTTATTGGCTAACGATATTGTTTGTTACCTATGTTATGTTACCTAACAAATGGAAGACTTTCATTGCCTGGTCGCCTTATAGTTCGATGAGTTTCATTATAAAAATAATTAAAAAAGTAGTAAAAGGTAGCACAGTCACAGAATTACATAACTTACGATTCAATATTATAAGAGTACATTATCAATAATGGCAATCTTACTGAAATCGTATAAAAAATTCGTTTGAAAGTTGTCATTACTTATATCTATAAGTATATATACATACATATACCCTCTAAGTAAGTACCCTATAAGTGTCTAATATCTACAGTTAATTCACGACTTTTAATATACTTAGTTGTACTTATTTATGCTAAACTTTTTATATAGCTCCACTGCAACGGTATTAATAAAATATATCGTTTTCCATATTGATTGCACACCTACTACCTCTTTCTCGAAATCATTTCCTCTGCCCGAAGGTTGCCTGGGTGAGATCGCTCTTAGCGATAAGGCCGCCTAAATTGTACTTCACTATTCCTTTATATATATTTTGTTTGTTGTTTTCTATTTGTGCAATGAAGTGTATTTTACGTTTCTTTACTTTACTTGAACGTGGGCTATGTTCCCGAGAACTGTAGGATGGCGCCCCGTTTTCGTATCGGGAGAGTCATGCTTATGTCGGTCCAGATAGAGTAGAGAGCGAGCTTTAGGAAAAAAACTATTATATTCTATAGACTATAACCTTCTGGGCACCTCATAGAAGCCCTAGCTATGACCTTTCTAATCGTAATTATTTTAAGAAGTACTAATTTGTCCCTTATATCGGGTGATAGACTAAACCCACTTGTTGCGTGTGCTGCGTGTTACCCCACTATCAATTACAAAATAGCCCCCCATCTGGCAGCACAAAATAAATAAGTAGGTAGGTACTTACAGAAGAAAAACTTCAGTACTGGAATTTGCGACCGAAGGACCGATACGGCGGCGGGCCCCGTGGTGACCGAGCGGTACTTCACGTGCGTTTTGACAGCGCCGTCCAATGATTTTTAGCAGACGATCTCTGACGTGCGACAATCATTCTGTTTTATCACGGCAAACGCTAATTGCCAGGCGCGATCGCAGTCCAACATATTCACGTTTTTTTAACAATCGTAGAGGGTCTCCTTAAAGATACAGATGATGGATTAGGTTTTCGAGGCAGATCAGACACAAATGGTGGATTAGGTCAGAAGACTAGTACGAGAGATTTCGGAATGGATCCGACACAGATAATGGACAGGACCCTTTAGGTCCGTCAAAAAAAAAGATTAGTTAGAGAGATAGGTGCGAACAAAGCGAGCGCGAAATTTTAACGCTGATCCGTCACTAATAATGACTTGTGTCAGAAGGTTAGGGCGGGAGTCAGCGAAGCGAACTCGAATTTTCGAGGCAAATTAGACACAGACGGTGGATTCGGTCAGAAAGATAGTACGGGGCGAGCAAAGCGAGTTCTAAATTTCGGCACGGATCGGCTGCAGCCAATCACAAGCGTTCCGCCCTCCGGAACGGAATCCATCCACCTGAATAAAAAAAGAAAATTGAAAAATCAGATGATTCCGTCCGACAAAATGACGGATTGGACTAGTGCACAAACACCCTCTGTAAAATCTCAACGTGCCAGTGTGTAAAAACCCTATGAAGTTCTCAACGTGCCGGTGTATGGACTTCAGTAGAGATTCTCTTCTGTAGTCATCTAATTATTTTGTACTGGCAGACTTGATTCGTTCGCTGAGCGTATTCGATTGACGCAGATATTAGGCCAGGCACGCGGCGACTGGGCGCGGTCCGCCTTCGGATCCTATGTCGCCGTTACGTATCGAATTCAACTATTGAAGCTTGGTGGTTAAAAAAGACGACTCCAAATTATTCAATTCAATAATTTCATGAATACATGCTGTCAACAGACGTAATTTTCACATATACTCGTACCTACGTGAACAGATGTAATTATCATACATTCCTGCTGACAGCAGACGTCATTTTGGTATAAATAAGTAGGTACCTATAAGGTACTTACTATATTATGCGTGCAGTCAACAGACGTAAATTATTTTTTTGGTATAGTAGGTACCTAATTATTTACTATAAGCTGTTCGTTTTTATAATATATGCAGTTTTCCTGTTCTGTACAAAAAAAGCCGATTTTATTGGCAAAAAAATAGTATAATAAATATTGTTAATATTTTTTAAAATTTTAACTATATTTTTGAACAGGAAACTACTTGTTTTTATTTTAGAAATTAAAAAAAAAATTATTATTATTTAATTATATTATCCCGTTAGCATTTATTACTATTATAATGTATTATAATCTCTTATTTTATATTGCGGTGCCCTACTCAGGGTTTCATGTATGATCACATTGATCACATAATATATATTTTTAAGACCAATTGTAACACATGAAAATCAATAAACGGTATGAATATTTTTTTTTTAATTTCTAAAATAAATACAAGTAGTATTTATTTTAGAAATTAAAAAAAAATATTTTTTTTTTTTTTATTTAATTATATTATCCCGTTAGCATTTATTACTATTATAATGTATTATAATCTCTTATTTTATATTGCGGTGCCCTACTCAGGGTTTCATGTATGATCACATTGATCACATAATATATATTTTTAAGGCCAATTGTAACACATGAAAATCAATAAACGGTATGAGTATGAGTATTTTTACTAAGTGTTATTTTTTTAATTTCAGCAATTGCCAGCATGCGGTGTAATATAAACATAGAATTATTAATTATTTAGATAAATTCCACCAGATACGTACGTAGTAATTAGTACTTACTCACTTCATTCCTATTTTTATAGTAATAACTATATAGATAGGTTCGGATATCCGAACGAAGAAACTGATTTTGATATTTTGTAGTGCATACCTAATTTTCCTTATCTTCCATCAATCTGAATTGAATGCCAAACTAAGAAATCCGAGATCAAAGATATAAACAAAAGGGTTACCACAACAATAAAATAAATTATCAATAGTAGTTTGTTGATAACCATTAAAATAGTAAGTTAAAAATTCTCGTACCCTATTAAATAAGTAAAACAAAGCCGAACAAAAATCCTTTGGTATGAAATTTACGTAAAGTAATACAATTTAATATTTTAAAAAATTATGAAATAAAAATGTATATTGTTTTTTCTGTAATGAATGGCCCCTGCTAGTGATTTACAATGCAATTTGGCCAATGAACGTTAGAATTCTGAAAATAACTCGAACGTTTTGGCGTCTGTTTTGAAAATAACAGTTTACCAACGTCGATATTAAGGGAGAGTCGTGTGCACTAGGAATGCTTAGTGTCTTGCATTCCAAGTGCAATTGGAGGTTAGGTTTCCGGATCCACAACATCATCTGTAGTATTTCACTGTCTTATATAACGTTCACGGACGATTTTTAAGTAAAATACACTAGTTTTACGAAAAAATAACCATTGTAAACCGTTTTTAAACAATAAAATAGGACGAACACGCCATGACAGCATGAACATAACGAACGAATGAATCACATAACCTCCATGTTTAATTATGTATATTTAAGAAACTTTGACAAACAACTTTGTCACTTTGACAATGACATTTGTTTGTTTACATTTTTGATCTCGGATTTCATTTCTTAGTTAAGGTAGGTACTACCTTCGTCCTTTGTTATTTAATCAATGAGTTCTAATCCGAATTATTTGACCTTTAACGAGATTGACCTACATTTTAACCTTTTGAACCACACCCAAAACCACTTAGCTGCACAGTTGTTACACGTCCACTCAAACTCGACTCAATAAGTAGGTAATGATGAAACTTCAATAAAGCTCCTAAACTTTGCCATAATTTCTGTAAAATTACTCACGAGAAATCAGTCAGTCTAATTTAATCATAGTGAATCCGTAGTTTATAAAACATTCTATTGAAGCTTGGTAGTTAAAAAAAGACGACTCCGATCCTTATTGACTGACTTGGCTACGACCGAATGGCATTTTTCCTGTTCTGCGTGTTTTGTCCCTGGCCGCAGTATGTTCACAAAATTAAAATTTAACGCCTTTAGATATTTAAAAAACAAATTTAGTTTTTAATTTATCAAAGCACGCGTGGAGTTTCTCCCGCGCTTTTGTGGCGTCCACGTCAGCTTTGTTTCGATTTGTCTTGCAAATTGTTTTACAGTAGTGCTTTTCTAGTAAGAATGGTGTTTCTTGCTCGAAAAACTTCGACAAGATGTTAATAATGTGTGGGACAGTGAAGTAAAGTCAAATAAGACGCTGCAGCCCGATCCGTACTTGGCTGGATTTTGAAGAGCCACACTGCGTCCGGGACGCCTTCTTATTTGGTTCGGATGGCGCAGAAGCGTGGAAGATTCTCCCAGATAGCATTGAAATGTGTCACACCAGCATTTTAATGAAGACTTGAAAGAGTTGTTTACATCAGACATGGCTGTATGGGCTCAGTTCCCTTTGCCTTAAAAAAAACAATTATCAAAGCACGCCACAATGCGTCATCGTGGGCCGTGGCATCTTTTATCGATATCAGAATGAATTTATTTATCCCTCAACAAAATATTTAGTGGGGGAAATCACTGATTTCACTACTTATACCATAAATTCGAAAATTTTAAAGGGCGTTTTCCCGCATTAAATATATGGGCCGATAAAAAATATACAAATACAAATATACTTTATTGCACACCCGGGACATAAACAAAACATACAACATAAAGAGAGGTACAATACAATGTGCAGAAGGCGGCCTTATCGCCTTATAAAATATATTGTTCAGTTATTTTTCAATGCTCTGCAATATATCTTAATACGAATCAAATCGGAGGAGTCAATTCTGCAACATGTACCAAACCTATTTCACTATGGCCCATACATTCGAAAACTTTGATGGGCTATTTCTCCCACTAAATATGAATTTAGGCCGATAAAAAAAATACTGGTCGGTTATTTTTCAATGCTCTGCAAAATAATCTTAAAATGAATCAAATCGGAGCCGGACACTTGGGGTAGTTTCCTTGTGGGCCTGTTATCCTAATGATAAAATATCAGTAGGATGTACCTAAGACTGTCTAAAGTACTTAGGGCACGACAGTTACAGTAGATGCCGATGGTCGGCAGTAATAAACCTTGGAAATTTAAATTTTCAATCCCAAAGACCGATTACTAATTGAAATACACGCCTACATCTGGTTGATTGATGAATGATTAAGTATCTAAATAACTCCATGACAATAAAATCTGATTTATAGTCTATGGAGCTTTGGAGCCTAAACTCGGTCCAGTTCATTCAAACTTGAATAATTAGTTATGGATAGTGTTTACTTTAAATACCCACATATTATTATCTACTTCTCCCTACAGGATATGTAGGGCATGCTAGTCTGATAGAAACTGCTATGATTAAAATATAAAAAGATATTTTTCAATTTATTTATAAAAAAGAATGAAATGGCACAAGAACTTAGTAACGTTAGTAACAATAGATAGATACCTACAATTTAACACGTTGAGTGCCATGAGCATCACCGGTGGGGCTCGAGATTCATTAGTTATTCGTTACGTATTTTCTTTTCAACTGTCAAAATTTTAAATTATCAATTTAGCCATCTTTAATTATTTATTTAATTTTTTTTTAATGCGATTTGAAGGCCAAAAGATGTCTCGATGCCATACAATGAATAATGCTATTTTGATACCAACGGTGGTGTTTACGTCATGTAAGAAAGAAAAAAAGAAAAGAACGCATTATTGCCACAAAAAAAACATATTTAGTTCACTCTATAATACAATTGGCAATAGGCACCTGGCTCAGCTCATGTATGGTGGCACTGAAGGAATGACAACGCAATATTGACTGGCACTCAACAGTAAGAGCTATGAAAAATTACAACTCGATTCATATCGATAATCGATATTACGTTGCAAATATTAAAAGGTACATTAATAAAATCAAACAGTTACAACTAATAAATAGGTAATTAAATTGTTAGTCTTATAATTATTAACAAATGTTAATGAGTATTCAAAAATAAAACTATCTTAATTCTCGATTTTAAATTTGTGGTAACAATGCATTTTCACCTCCACAGACGGATGGGCCAGCAATATTTGGCGTATTTCTTCAGGCTTCACTTCTTCTTTGCGGAGGTACTCCGGAAACTCTTTGATTAACGCCAAATACGCCTCAATGCATTGCTGGTCTATTGTCATACGCTTATACACGTCCCATTTGATCTCATCGGAAATAAACCCATCTAACATCGATCTTAAAGACCTCGCAAATAGTAAATAGATGCAAGAAAAATACAATTTCACGTCCTCTTTCAGGAACCCAAGACAGGAATCTCCGAAATCCGAAGCCATTTTCCCACAAATCACATCCCAATCCGAATCATCCTGTCTGTGCTTCTCTACAAGCTTAGCCAGCTCAACTGTCAGTCTCCACTTTGTCAACATCATGTAATTTTCTGCCACCGGCAATTTAAATAATTCACTCTGTATATCCGAATACATGGCGACAGGGACGATGAAGTTATTTGTTACAATATATTTCAAATCGTCGCAAAGAGCGTTTAAAAACTTTTGGAAGTTTCTCCTGATGAAATAATCTTTATCTTTCATTTTGTCCCAAGAAGCAAAACAACTCTGCATCAAAGGAACTACTATATTATTGTATTTCTCAGTTTGAATTCCTTCATCCTTAACGCATAGTAAATATGCCGACATAAGTGACACTATTTGGTCATTTAATTCTTCTTTGACGAATTTCTCATCGATGTACTCTAACAATAGGTCGGCTACAAATTTTTGAGGCAAAAATTGTACAATTTCCCTGGAGTACTCTGCCAATTTAAGAAGTCTATACTTGTAGTTACCGGCTTCAGTGCCAGTTGTATTCGGAATCAAACGTTTCAAAAATTCATAGCTTTTGACCAAATAATCTGCTCTCACTTCCATGGGCATTTTTTGGACTTTATCTTCAGTCAGAAAATCGTAAATTCTTTTATCCTCTTCATAAGATAAACTGTCCATGAACATAGCAAATGATTCCCAAATGTTTTTAAGTCTCATTGGGTCTGTTTCTTTACAAATGAGATCATAGGTGAACTTAAAAATAACAGCTCGGATAGAAGCGTTTTTCGTGACCTTCCAAATGTCAGGGAAGACATGTTTCAGTTCATCGGGGGTTAGCTTGTTGAACGCGATACGAATCCCATGTTTCTGTATAGATACCGGTGAATCGAGTAGCTTGCCGATGCATTCGCGAGTACGCGAGGCAGTCATGTTGTAAAATATTGCCAACAGTGACGGCAGGGCGTACTGCAAGTAATCGCCCTTTGCGTACAACAATATAGCGTCAGGCGTGGGCTGCGGACGAGCGAAATGCATGTTTTTAGCTATGTGTCTTTGTAGACTTAATTCCAGCTCGCTGGTTTTGCTCCAGTCGACTTCCGCTGTCTGTGGCGCATACTTCGAGATAAGTTCGAGTAGTTGTTTCCGCGACAACAGAGCACAAAGACCGCGGATGAGAGCTTTGTGTCCTCCGAGTTGGTCGAGTCTCTCGAGATAGGATCCTGTCCACTGATTGGCCAGTGACTCCGACCAATAGATCCGCAGCTTGCCGAGCGGGCGTCGCAGCGATATTTTGTCGTCGCGACACAACTTCTCGACTTGACTCTTATGACGTGCCAACTGTTCAGGACCATGCTTTATAATATTCACGCACACCTCTTCAGATGGACTCAACTCCAGTGATTCTTCAAACAAGTACTTTTTCCACGATTTCTTCTTATTATATAAGGGCGACAAACTTGTCTCCCATGAATTGTCTTTCTTTATCTTAACAAATTCTTTAATTTTGTCAACTACCCATGGATAATCATTAAGTTCTTTCTTCCAGTCCAATAACAGGTTCAAAACCATCTCCAACAGCGAATTGGCAGTTTCAAACTCTTTTTCATTTGTTGCCTTCTGGTTTTGTAATTTTAATAGTTCTTGATTAAACAAATAATTGAATATTTTGTTTTTCTCTGCTTGATTTAGCCTCGTTTGGTATCTTTTCAAGGTATTTAGCTTAAACTGCTTCTCCACTATATCAGGTACCGTGCTATTATGAAGAACTTGGTATACAATTATAGATTCAATACATAATTGTTTATCAGTTTTAGAATCAGTGTAAATTTCCATGCTCTTGTATATGTCATCCAAAATTTTCCAAGTGTCTTCGTCATATTTATGGAAATCAGTCTGTGACAATAATCGATTTACGAAATTGTGTTTCAGTTGCAGTTTATCATTGTAGTGTTTGTCGCGGTAGTACTGCAATACAGTTCGTATGTTTGGCAAGTTGCGGCCAGCGCATGTGATCAGTACTGCCAACATGGAGCTCTTCACATCCGGAGAAGGTTCGTCTTCAATCAGTTTCTTTAATTCAACAAATGCAGTATCAAATGAAGCAAATTCATAAAATTTGTAAACTGGAATACGAGGTATGATATGAATACACAACTGTCTCATTTCATACTTTTCTGATTTGACATCATCGTCTTTCTCTGTGTGTATTTTGTTAATAAATACTTGATTCACAAATGTGAAGCGCTCTTTTTCCGGGAGCGCCTGAATAAGAAGCTTCAGATTATTAAAATGATATAAGTAGCCCGTATAGTGTCGGTTTTCTCTGTTGGCTAGCATATACAAAACCTTCTTTACGTCTTCTGTCTTTATGTATTTAACGAATGTTGCTAAATCTATAGTTTGGCAATAAACGTCGAATTTATCAATGATCCTATTAGGGAACTTCTCCATCAATATTTGAGTTGTCTTAATACCGAATTTTGGAAAACTATAAGGATTTTGTTTTTCTACCAAGTCCAAATATCTGCCCGCATCGATACTTAACATGAAATTGGTAGCTTCCAGCCACTGTTTCCCACGATAGTCGCCATCTGTAATAATAATTTCCAGGGCTTTATTAGACTTCTCGCAAATGCGTTTCAGTAATCGTCTCTTTAAGGATTTATCATGTTTCGAAATATGTTTTTCAATGAAGTCTGCAGAGCAATTTGGTAACCATTTTGCTGCTTTATCGGCATTTTGTTCATTCCTATAAAATTCTTCAACGCGAACTTCATCTTTTAAATGCAGCCTTATGTGTTTGATGAATTTATTGCTTGCTTTAGTCACCATTTGCGGGAAGAGTTGTGTGTGCAGATAGTGGGGGTTGATGATGTGGGCGTACTGCGGTTCGGTGACCAGCCAGGTGCTGCGCTTGATCGCTCTGGTCACGTACAGCATATCCTCGCACTTTAGCACTTCCAGAACATACTCCACATCTCTCTTGTTGCTCGCTAAATCGATTTTCACAAGTTTGTCCACATCGCCTTCGCCAGAGTTAAAATCTCCCGATTCTAATTTGTTGCTCACAATAGCTTTTTCTACTAGCTTGTTATAGTGCTTATGCTTCTCCCCTAAGGTTTCTCCTTCCAGCGCAAGCGTCGCCATCTTGATGCTGGAAAAGAAAATTATAAAGAACGTACAATAGGTAAAAAAAAAATAGCTACTGCTAATGACTTTGGACCCCCCCCCCCCCCGACCCCCCCCCCCCCCCCCCCCCTACACAGATCAAAAATATAATGGAGCCCCCCATCCAGAAACCATGGATCGATATGGCGCTACAATAGCAATAAAAAAGACGTAGAGGCGGAAGTATGTTATAGGTATCCTTCCTTACTTCTTTTAAAAAATGGTCCCTGCAGCAGTTTGCAATTTGCCAATGTCACGTATTTAGGTATGCTAAAGTCAACGACGTAACAATACAAGGTGTTCCTGAGGATATACATTAACTTCGCCAAACACTTCTGTAGCTTTTACCTACATAATATATTTGACAATGGAAGTGATCCTCATAAACGCTTCGTTTTCGAGATACTTGCTATTAAATTTAATTGAGTTATACAATGAGTAAGGATCTTTATTTATGCCCGTAAGAAAACCTGAAACAAAACAATAAAAACCTATTTGCCTTTCGTTTGCACGTCATTAATAACTTATGCCATGACTGTCAAGTTCAAATTAATCAAATTGCGACGTTGCCAGCTCGGATAAAGAGTATGGCATACTAGGTAATTTAAGGCAAGGCATTTAGTTTGTATGAAAATAAAAATATTTTTATGTAGGTATAATAAAAAAGTGACAATATGGAAAATGACTACTTGGATGTTCCGAGTACAATGTCGAAGTTAATGCATAACCAAAGGAACACCTATATTCATCCATTTATTTAGATAGTAATTAAGTATTTATCTACTTATGTATGACTAATGTTATTCCTATCAATACTAATCTTATGATAAATACAAAGATTTTTTTTATTATCTATAATGTTACCAAATTCAACTATTTTGGATAAATACTTGTTTTTTACATACGAGATAAGCGTATGCTAGTAGATAGTATAGGTAATTTATGTACTCGTAGGTACAAATAATAATGTGTGATAGATAACGGATAAGATAATGTTGACATGTACCTAGGTTAGGTAGGTATTAATATTTTAGGAACATTAAATTTCCCTACCTATTGGGGATTGGGGATGTGTAAAAATAATGTGAAATACCTTTTTAATTTGTAAACTTTTTAATTATATTAAATAAGTAGCCACCTAGTACAATTTCTCATTAATTTTAGTATATACCTATATATTATATAATAAATAACATTAAGTAGGTACCTACATCTTTAATTTGCTGTTAATATTTATCAAAATCAAGGCATATTGACATCTCAAATAGATTGTCAGATGTTATCCACTTTTAGGTACTTGTGTCAATTTGTGTGTACTGTCATGGTAAAAGTTCATAAACAATTCTTTACTTTATTATAATTATAATCGTAATTAAAAAATAAATGTATACCTACCTACAACTTAGGTCGGTTCATACAATCATCTAAATAAATATACATAATAGGTAAGTTTATTATGTGTAGGTAGGTATAGATTAACACAGGTAAAGATTAAAATATTATTGGATATATAGAAACAATATCCGACATACCCTAGGATATAAGATTTATTCGCATAATAATGTAATTAAATATAACGAGGATTACATTTTAATTTTTGTGAGGGTAGCGCTAGTATTGATGCAGAAAAAACAAATAAAAAACAAAGAATATTATATTTAACAATAACAAGCTTACATAGCATTCAATAGCAATACATACTCCTTACCACAGAACCTACATATTAAAAAGGATGTCCAGATATCACAGACCACTAACACTCCCACTACATTAAAATTTCATAATATTCCTCAATAGGACATAAAACGCATAGCGTTGCATAGATGGCGCCACTAGCACACTCCATAAATTGTTATTGAAAGCAATCGATTATTTTAGGTTATATTTAGAACAAAATTATATTTAAGTCGTACACGATATTTAAAAAAGATATTCAATACCTATTTAATTAAAATTTTCAGGATTAAAGGTATACATATAAAATATTATAATATCTTATTTAATATTGCGGTGCCCTACTCAGGGTTTCATGTATGACCAGATAATATACATTTTTAAGACCAATTGTAACACATGAAGAGCAATAAATGGTATGAGTATGAGTACATATTTTTGAACGTTTTTTGCTCGAAAATATTTATTTCCGTAATTGTGCTAGTGGCGCCTCTAGTGGTAAAACATTGCATGATTAAGTATTACCTAATAATTAAAAAAATCAATACTCCTTAATTATTATTTAGCTGTACTATATGTTTGTGATGTGTAGTTATAAGTGTAAAGCTGTGAACTTAGCGAAAATAAAATAAAAACAATAAAATTCCTTAATACGCACACAAAGTACACCGAAACACAACCATCTTATTCCTATGCAAATAAAAAAAATAGATTATTTTATCCAATGAGCTGTACGAAACAGCTCGATAGCCATTACCATTACCTTGGAATGAAAGTCATTAGATTTACAAATTGTCTCCCGAGGGTTAACAACTAATTATGAATAACAATAAATTATTTAAATGCACATAATGCCACTTGCATTTATTACCTTACCCACAAAAAAAAGAAAAAAGGATATTCGTGTAGTTTTAAATATTTTCGTTATCCAGATCGCAATTGTTAAACTTTTTATAATAATGCATTTTTATTTCCGCAGATGAATGCGAACGAATCATTTTACGTATTTCTATAGCTTTTTGAGTTGCTATATCACTATTCAAGTATTTATATGGTAGCAGTTTAAGTACCATTAAGTAGCTCTCAATAAAATCTTTCTGCCGAAGCATAGCTTTTAATGTTTCTATTATTATCAATTGATTCAGCCCATAATCATTAAACATATCTCCTAACGCTTTCGCAAACAACAAGTAGATAGTCGGGAAATACGTTTCGATGTCATCTTTTAAGTATTTGAGACAAAGTACTGTAAATTCTGAAGCTACATTCACGTAAACTTTTTCCCATGTTGTATCACTCTCTGGGTTACCCCAGCAGTCTTTCCTAAACACAGGCGTGATACTTCCACTTGCAAGACCTTCACTTAATGTCGATATTAATGTTTTTTGACTTTCAAGCAGTGTGACATAACAAGCGGTCAATTTCCAAGTTCTCAGCATTATATAGTTATTTTGCATCGGCAATTTTTCTTCCAGTAGTGTCAGTATATCCGTAAACAATTTTGCTGGAAATACCATGTTTTTCTCAAAAACATGTGACTGGACATCAAGGGAAAGTTTCTTCAACAAGACATTTAAATTGGACCTGAAAAAGTAGCTGTCATCATCAGTCTTTATATTCCATGAATCGAGAGACCGCTCTAGAAAAGGAACAAAAACTTTCTCATATCTCTCTGTTTGAGATTTCACGTCCTTAGCACACAGCAAATAGGCCGATATTATAGGCACATAGTGATATTTTTTTGTAAACCTTTTACTAAGATATTCCAACAAGATATCTGCCACGAAATCAGCATCGAGGAACTCCATAATGTCTCTTATTGTGTTGCTCACAATATTCTCTATGATACCTTCACAATTAGCTTTTGCAGGTAAAGATTTTAAATACTTGTAACTTCTCATACAATATTTTGGTCTAATGGGAAGCGGTACATTATCAGCATTGCCCAATAACTCGTAAATTGTTTTGTCTTCATCCTGAGACAAGTTATCAATAAACATACTCAACAGTTCCCACATTTCGTCTACCAATGTGGATTTCTTTTCTTTACATAGCAAGTTAAACGTTTGTTTGAAGAGGACCGCACGAATCGTTGAATTTTTGGTAAAACTCCAGATGTCAGAGAATATTTGCCTAATCTCTTGGGACTTCAATTTCGTAAAAGCAAGTCGAATGCCGTGTTTTTGCAAAGACACCGGTGCGTCCAAGAACATCTTGATGTGCTCCCGGCTGTTGGCAGCACTCATGTTGTACAGTATTGCATTCAAGGATGAGAGAGCGAACTGCAAGTAATCACCCTTCGCGTACGGCAACACCGCTTCGGGAGGAGGCATCGGACGAGCCAGGTAAACATTTTTTGCGAATTGTTTGCATAAACTCAGTTGAAGATCGTCATCCTCACTCCAAGTTATTTTAGTTTCGGTCGGTGCATGTTGCTTCACAATATCAAGTAGTTGATTCAACGGTAATAGTGCGCACAGTCCACGTACGAGAGCTCTGTGTCCACCCGGGCTTGTGAGTCTCGCGAGGTACGCCTCGGCCCATTCGTTGGCGAGCGTCTCTGGCCAGTATATTCTGATATTGCTGAGCAAGCGCCGTAGTGATAATTTATCATTGCGACACAGCGCTTCTACTTCGCTCTTGTGACGTACCAATAGTTCAGGGTCATGCTTCAATGCATTAAAGCAAGCTTGCTCAGTTGGGGATAACAAAAGAGAATCTTCGAACATGTGTTTTCTCCACAACTTATTTTTGTTGTATAACTTTGATATATCTGCACTCCACGAATTACTTTGTTTAATGTTGGCAAGTGTTTTAATCTTATTGCATACCCATGGATAATCGAGAAGTTCCTTTTTCCAATCAAGCAATAAGTTCAAAATGCTTTCCAGTAAATTAATTACCTCCGTGAATTCAATTTCATTCTGGATATTTTTGTTTTGTATTTTATTTACCAGAATATTAAACAAATAACTGAAAATCTTGTCTTTTTCTTCTTGATTTAACTTGTGTTCAATTGATTTCATTGTATGAAACGTAAACTTCTTTTCTATTATTTCGGGAACTCTCTCATAATGCAATATTTTATAAACTATTATTGCTTGAATACAGTTTTGTACATTGTTTTCCGTTTCTGTGTACACTTCCAAACTGCAGAAAATGTTATTTAGAAGGCTCCAAGTTTTATCATCAAACACATGTGTGTCAGTATGCGAAATCAAAGTGTTTACGAATTGTATTTTGAACTTGAATGGCTCGTTAATGTGTTTATCATGGTAGTACTGTAACAACGTGTGTACGTGTTGTAGATTACGGCCAGCGCATGATATCAGCACTTCGAGTATTGCATTCCGTTCTGTAGGTAACGACTCATTGCGGATCAATTTCTTCAATTCAGGAAGCGCCACTTCGAACGTTGCAAATCGATACCAATTATAAACATTATCACTTTTGGTTGAAGCCTTGTGTGTCATTGCACAGCAAAATTGCACATCTTCAGCTACGATATTCGATTCCTTTGTGTCACTTTTGTACACCTTTTCTATAAACACTTTCTTTAAAAAATCGAATCTACCCTCTTTTGGCATGCGTCTAATAAACAGTTTCAAGTTATCGAATTTAAACCAATATCGCATTGATTCATTATCAACATACTTTAACAGGAATGGCTTTATGTCCGTCTGCTTTAAATGTTTTACAAAAGTTTCTAAATGAACGCGGCTGTAATATTTGTCGAATTTATTTATTATTCGATCAGGACACTTGTTCATTAAAGCATTTGTAAATTTCGCATTGAAATTCGGCATCTCGTAAAAATCTACTGACTCGACTATGTCTAAATATTTTTCAGGATGAACATTAATTAGAAACAATGCGGTGTTCAAGATATGATTTCGATAGCGAACGAATTGTTTTTTAATGTATGTTTCGAGAATTGTAATGGACCTGCTACAGAGACGCTCTAAAATAGATAATTCAATTTTGTCGGCGACCTTTTCTACTTCTTTTTCTATAAAAGATAGAGAACAGTGAGGCAGCCACTTATGAGCTTCTTTCTCATTTTTGTTCTTAATATAGTTGTAAAAGGTTTCGACCCGCGTTTGGTCTTTCAAGTTCAATCGTACATGCAGTATTAATTTATTGCATGCTTTGGTGGTCATTTGCGGGAAGAGTTGCGTATGCAGATAGTCAGGGTTGATGATGTGCGCGTACTGCGGCTCGGTGATCAGCCAGGCGGTGCGCTTGATCGCTCTGGATACGTACAGCATGTCCTCGCTCTTTAGCACTTCCAAGATGTACTCCACATTCCTCTGGTTACTTGCTATATCAATTTTAAGCAAATTATCCAAATCATTGTCCTCATTTTTTAGCTTTTCAGGTTCAATCGACTTTTTCTCTGCTAGAGCTTGTTTCAAGAGACAGTTGTAGTGTCGATGCCTTTTTCCCAGCGTGTCTCCTTCGAGTACTAACTGCACCATTTTGATAACTGAAATCAATGTGATAGATCGTAATATAGTCGAAGAATGTTTAATACCATATTGAAATGAAACGTAAGATAATAATTATGTTGATGAAATCTATTTTTATGAGTAGATGAACATTTCGTTATTTGAAAAAAATACAATTTCGTTCAGTTTTTCATACTGAACTCACTACAGGATACTTATCTTTTGTACTACAGTTATTTCGTTACAATTAGGGAACGATATCCCGCAGCATTATTGGCAATCCCGCAGTCCCGCGTGATTGAGGCGATCGATACCGTAGATCCGCACAATCCGCAGGATGGATATAGAATTATTATTTTTTTAGATTTCTTTTCAAATTTTAATCTATTGAATTATTACGTTACAAACAAAATAATTAATTCGTCTCATTGTTATATATTAAAATGTAATTCTTACTATGAAAGTGTTATTTTCAAATTACTCCTTAGATATAGACAACTAGCTGAAGAAAGTTCTCCCTCATCATATTATTATGTACTCGTTGGTGGTATCGACATAATAAAAAAACTCATACACTAAATATTTCTCCTTGCTACACGAAAAATCAGATTTCCCTTTTTAGGAATCCGTACCCCGACGGGGAGAACGCAGCCCTATTGCTGTCGCTCCGTCGTCCGTCCGTCTGTCACGCGGGTCTAGCGCCTAAACGGTATAAGATGCAGTCTTCAAAATGTCACTTAAATACAGGTTGTAACAAAAAAAACCTACAGTCCCAAAAGGGGTTCAGTAAACTTAGCAACTTTCACTTTGGGGCCAACTCTTATTACTCGAATTATCGGGCTGGGATCGATCGCTAAAGTGTATTTTTTTTCAAAATCACGGAAAATTAGGTGTGCCAATAAGGTTCATGGCCTTTTCGTTTTTAAATTATTTGCTTAAACTATTTGAAGATCGTCATCCTCATTCCAGGTTATTTTCGTTTCAGTCGGTGCATGTTGCTTTGCTTTACAATATCAAGGAGTTCAGCGGTAAAAGTGTGCTCAATTCACGTACACGGTCGTACAGATCTGTATCAAATTCTCATAAAATTGTGTTCTGTACAAAATAAGCATTTTGGGCACTCATAGTGATTGATCATCCTACGTTCTGTACCTAGGCTAATAATGTAACCTAGGTACTTATTTGGAATTTGTATTGTAATCTAGTCATTTTGTGTGTGTAGGTACTACCGTCGAAAATATGCAAAAATAGAAACGATTTTAGTCCATCTAGTACACTCACATAAACCAAAGTAGCAAGCAACTCGACTTTGTATATGCGAACGAAAGTGCCAGACAGAACGCCCCGCTCAGGTCCACACATATTTCCAATGGGTAGTATAATACCTACACATAGGAACTAAAAGATATTACCAACTAAAAGATAGTTAGAAGATAGCCTATCAGATACTATATTTGCTTATAGTACCTATTAGACTGACTTCTACGAATTTTACCTCAACTGATAATGATTAATGGTAAAAGGAATAGGTTGATACCTGATATACCCACAATATAGTTAGCATAATTATTGTAAAATTGTTGTTTGGTCTGGGAAACAAATTTTTATAAAATATCATAAAATTGAGGTTTTGGCCTTCAGCATCTAGAAGTTTACGGCTTTGAACTCTTGCCGAAAACAAACTTTGCAAATTGTAAAGTTGTTCTTATCTATTGCTGTGACGAGCTTTTTAGCTGAACAACAGTAATTGAACAAAAATTGTTCAAACAAAGACAGAGGTTAGAGGTAATAGAGGTTTGAAGTATGTATGTGCAAAATATTAACTTCGACTGCTGGACTACATGCACCGGTTCCAGCGCCGGTTCGGTTCGCTGCAGCCAATCACAAGCGTTCCGCTCTCCCCCCACTTAAAGTCCGCGTCTCGCCTTGCCTCGTGATTGGCTGCAGAGTACCGGCGCTGGAGCCATCGTCGTGTAGTCCGGGCCATAGTATCAAGCCGTTTCGTCGCTAGAGCTTGACAAAAAAAACCTTCAATTGGCGACTGTAGGCCCTTAATTAGGTACTTAGTTTTGCCGTATGGGTGCTGCCGCAATCATTTTATAATGTAAGGTAAATTACCACACCATACCATTGTCACCATTGCCACCTCACATTAATTCATTCATCGAAAGCAAACAATCAAAAACCTGTGTGGGTTGTTAAATGTCTAGTCTAGTTAGTTATAGCTTTTAAACAGTTACCTAGCAATTTTTATTGGGGACATGGTGTCTTGGTCTATCTTATCTTATGATAGGGGGCCGGGAATAACCCAGCGGCACTTCGACCCTTGAGGATCTTTTGTGCCTACCCCATTTTACACACTGGTCCATCTCAGTGTGCAGGTTTCCTCACGATGTTTTCCTTCGCCGTTAGAGCAGTCGGTAAATGTACGTAAGTCTTCGAAAAATACGAAAAACTCATTGGTACATGGCACTGCACGGTTTCGTCGGTCTAGGATCTGACTCCCAGATAAATTACTAACTGACTCTTAACATATACCCATGGATCCTGCTCAATCCAGGTGATCATGGACAGTGAGCTAGCTCCCGGACTAATATTTTATCTGTAACGAACATAAATAATCTAAGTGTAACTATTCGATATAGGTAGATACTTTGGTAGGTAAAAACTTCCCCAAAATAAACGTAAATGACATCATCATGCATGTGGTATTGTCACAGAGGATAGAACAAACAGTGAACTAACTCACTTGCTTTATTTTCGAGATAATCTACAATGACTGGGGCGCAGACTGTTACTGACTGGACTGGTCAATCAATGGCAATTGGCAGCCTTGGCCTTATACTGATTTGATACATCATCATCATCAGTAATAAAAATAGGCAAGTGTGTATGTATAATTTCTTTACCCGCTTACCCACCCTGACCAGCACGGTGACTTTTATTAGCTTCTTGGCTACGCCCGTTTTTTAGAAATGGTTCTGATAGTTTTGCTATCTAGAGTAAGTATACGAGTTTGCAGAGCAGCTAAGTACATATTTTATAACATATTTTTTGGTATAAGTTTTTGGGTATTCTCAGATTTTGATACATACCTAAGCAAGTAGGTACCATATAGAAAATGGTTACTCGACAAATGAATCTAGCTTAGCCATTATCTAGGTACTGTGATTAAATGTCGTAAGATATTATGATAAAAAAATTCGTTCTACCAAAGTATTACACCCAAAAAATCTATCTAGATATCCGAAGGCCGAAGCGATAGGTTGACGTCACCTTCTGCCGCATTGCATGAGTACCTAGGTGCCTGAATCATCAAATTTTCACAATATTTGTTAATAAAAGTTCTGTTATTTGTAATAAAATAATATGTAGAAGAAACTTACCTGAAAGTATTTGCCCGTAATTCGCAATTAGCAGCTCGCAAAGCGAGTTAAAACGCTGAAGAACCGGCCACTCGATGAGTAGGTAATTGATGAGTAAACAATTGAACGCTGACCAAAAACGAGTAGGCGCCGACGACAGACAACCGGCCCAGACAACCAAGTCAGAGAACGAACGGAACGAATGAAATTATGTGGCCGACCGACAACCGACAATCGACGTACGTCCGATCCGACAATAGAAGTTGAATACAGTGTTGTCAACTAAGTCGACCCCAAAAATATGTCAAAATAAAAAAAACAATATTCAATAAAAGTATGCCAAACTATTTTTAAGTCTTATTATAAAAGGACAATAAGGAGAAAAAAATATTTCAAGATGTAGAACAAAATATCAGACTTCAGACATTTCTACAGAAGATAATAATCATGTTGATGTTGCGGATGGTTCAAGTAAAATAACCCAAATTTAGCATTTAAAATGCTAAGTTGGCAACACTCTTGAATTTACTGCGAAAATGAATGAACGGTTAAAAAACAAACGCCCGGATTGGCCCGGATGATGAAGTGAGTGCAGGTCAGATGAGTCACTGAATAAACCTTCAGATTTTTATTTATATAATGTCCAGATAATATTATATCGTATGATATCAGCATAAAGATGATTTTACAATTGTAATCTCTTACATCTCATAGATAAATCGCATGAACATAGGAACAAAACAATACGGTGACCTAGAAAGAAAAAAAATTGAAGGACGCGACCGGCGCGCGCCAAAATTTTACTTAATTTTTGATTTTGTTAAAAAAATATGGATAACAAAAAACAAGTAGAACAATTCGCTGAAGGAATGTATAGCGATGAAGATGATGTATCAAACGATTCAATAGAAGAGTCACTGAAAGATTCATATGAATTATTAGAAAATGAATATTTTTATAGAGAACCTAAAGTTATTGGTCAAATTGAGAGGGACTTATTGGATATGGAAGAAGTAATTGATAATTTAAATAAAATGAGAGGTTGGTTGGATCTCATCATTGGATATTTCTAATACATACACCTACCTATTCATCATCAGCCCACTAACGTCCCTACTGTTGAAGTACAGGCCTTCCCTTGGACAATATACTTACATCTATCGTCTGATATTTTATTTCCACATTATTTCCATGCTTCTCAGATAACGTAAAGATAGCGTAGTCCGTTCCTCAGAAATTCAGCAGGCACCATTTCTGTTAACTTGTCAACATTGCATCAATATTGTTATACAGAGAAAATTAGTTTAGCAAACAATATTTTTACAATTTTCAGAGCAAGTTGCGTGTTTGGAATTTGATTTAGTGTCAAGACTGAACTGTGAGACATGGGAGAATGTCTCAGAGTTTATAGGGATGTCTACCACAACGATGATCGACCAGTGCATGAAGATCCTCGACCTCGCAGAAGAAGACATTGAATGGAATGCCATATAATCTGTATTTTGAATTAATTTAAAATAACTTTAAATAAAAATTATAAAAAAACCAGACTTCCTTTTGTATTTTTCCCTAGTCGACGACATTAGGTGCATGCTTCATATAGAAAAAATTGGTTCAAAATTGGGTATAATAGTAAAAAGCAAAATTGTGGCAATAATGTTTATTGCCTTAAGCTTAATTCTAATGAAGATAATTTTTATCCTGACGTTATTACAGCATCTTTGTTGACCGACACAATAAATTACAACAAAATACATAAACGTATTTATTAGAAAACACATAGTTGTCGGCAAGCAGTTAGTCAATTTTGCATGGATGCTGTATACTAGATCGCTGTTTCGTGACACTGAATATGTTTCAAACATAACGGGAATTGCATTTCTTACATCATCATGTTATACTTGACAGTTTACTATGCATAGCCATTATTAATAGTCAAAATAGGACCATTCAAAGTACATACCAAAACTTGATTTAATGAAAATAAAATGTTTTGAATACCTTAATTTCAATGATAAAGACAATGCTTTGTGGCAAAGCTTTCTATACATTTTTTAATAGTAAGTCTTATAATTATCTTAAAATCGATTTTAAAAATAACCACACCTTTTCGCGACCAGAATCAGTAAGTCAGAAGTGAAAGTATTATAATAATATCTACTACATATACGTACATATCACGGAAACCATATAACCATATCATATACAGTGTGGAAAGTTTGGACAGGACACTATAAGGGCAACTTAATAACCATAAGTTGTTATAGCTAGAAGGAAACCTTCCCTAACTTTAAGAGTTATCCTCAGCTTTTTACGAAATGGTATAATCAGCAAGAAAAAATAAAAGTTACACTTTTTATGTCAATCTATTTTAAACTTTCCATCCTGTCTCTATATTATTTTGATTGATACTATCAAAAATAAGTTTCTCACTTCCGAGTGACAGTTTCAGAAGACTGTAATGGGAAACCATTGTCATGTGAATTTATAAACACACTTTCAAATTAATGTCATAAACTCATAAAACAATAAAAAAATTACTGTGATTACGTGCGTTAAATACTAAACTGTCTCGCTCGTGTTTTAAAATCCTCGCCTGACGGTTGCGTTTGCTACCTAGCACTCGGTAAGACAATTTTGCCCTTACCACACCAGGCTGCTCGACCCCGAGCTGCCTCTAATCCGTACGCAGCTTTAACTGATAGGATAGTCAACCCCAAGGTACATGTCGCGGAAATCTGCTAAGAATAACGCTGTCACAGTTATTCCTACAATAAGACAACACAAGCCGTAATTGGACAATTTCACAACATTGGATCATTTTAAAAACCTACAGCATTGGTGTCGTCAGCCAAAAGCCCTGCTTTTTTAAGGAGTTAGTCTGCGAGTCGTCAGCCCAGCCGACCGGGCTGACGGCTCGCAGAAAGTTTCACAAAACTCCCAGAGTCAGTGCAGCGTCTGCCATGCCATTTAGAATTAAAATTCCCGTGGATCATTGAATAAAACTCAATAAACAACAGATGAATGGCAACAAAGCAACCTTTTATATACATATTTTTATTATATATATATATATATATATATTATTGTATGAGACGCGCAGGCGGCTTCGTTTTGCTTTAGCCCTGTCGTTGTCAATTAAGTAAAATATTAAAGTCATGGAAAGGTAGCTTTATCGGCACTCCATTGGACCTTTACAGTAACCTAATTAATTAAATTATAAAAGTCAAACTGATATAAAACAAATAAAGAAGGATTTTCTTTCACTGGTATTGATCCTGTCCTTGATATTTCCAATTATTGACCTTAGATTCCAAATGTTTTTGTGGCAGACATGAAGTTAAACAAGATAGTAGTAGACCTGTAGACCTGAAAATATATTTAAATGGATTAAAATAAGCTGATTAACCAATAATATACTAACTACAGCATGGTTCTTTAGCAACTGGGTTGAAGTGGCCCATTCCAACAAGAGACTCGGAAGGAGCAGAGGCTGGTATAAAATAAGAATCTGAACAATTGATACTGACCACTTACTGACTTGAGCAAGACGCCTCGAGAAGCTAACTTTTGACATATTTTTTCGTACGAAAAAGATGACAACAAAAGACTGCCTACCTCGAGAAACGGCTCGATCAGTCACGGCTCGACTCGCTGCACTGCAGCGGCTAGTTCTGAACGCACAGACGCAGCGCGGCAACTGTAAACACGTCCGTTTCCTAGTCAAAATGGCGGCGGTAGCTTGGGGAAGCTACCGCCGGGGGCACCCCGAATCCCCATCACCGAGAGTTGCCGCGCAGTTGTCTGCCACGCCTTTTAAGTGCGTTTAGCTCCATACAAACTCATATAAAGAATATTTTGCCGCGCCGCGCAGTGCAGCGAAGTGCATTTAGATCTTTATGAGTTGTCAGCCAGTATACAAATAAACATATAGGTACCTAATCATCGTTATTGCCCTCATCAGGTGCTGGTGTGTGCCAGGTAAGTCTCTCCTCGTAGAACTGAATGACGACCTGTGGGCACCGCACATTGGCCTGCTTGGCAGGCACGAGGTCTGCCTCATCTGTGCCCTGCCACTTCATTAGGAACATCAATTCACCACTGCTGTCTGTTGCACCTGTAATTTATAGGAACAAAGTGAAGGTATTTTATTTACTTATGACAACTTTCCGTATAGTTGTTCTCTGTTTAATGCTTCTAACTCCCTTCAAACTCAACAGAAAACCTTCAAATTTTGCAGAACAAATAATTTGGCTCTAAAATACAAGTCAACTTCGCATTTCAGTCAGATTGATAAAAAAATAATCATAACAATACTAAACAGTTAGAGGCTCACAGCTAAAAAAGCTGCTCTTAGTGTTCAATATGCATCTAGATTATCATAAAAAATTAAAGCACTAACCAATGATCTTTTCAGGTTCAAGTCCACGGTCAAAGCCAGAGGCTTTCTTGTCATCACTCTTGGACTTCTTGGCACCTTTTAAGTCTGGTGTTGCTGCAGTAGACTTGCGTTTCTTCACGTCCTTGTCAATTTTCGTCGTTTTGCCCTCTGCAATGCATAATAAAGTGTTTTAAACATACAAAATACTATTAAGATAACAATATCCAAATAATACAGGTTTTGCACTTGCCACATAAGAAATGAAATTTATGTGCAGTATACTGCACTTGTATAGAAGAAATTATGAATATATGAAGGTAAGTGAAGTTTTGTAGTCTAGTTAGCTAGATAGTAATTAGCCGTATACTGACTGAACAAGCCGACTCGCGAGGCAGACTTTTGCCTTCGCCTTTTTCGTCAAAAAATAAAAAGACAAAAGTTTGTCTCGATACGCATCACTCAATCAGTATGTGGCTAATAATGCATTGTAACTTAGACGCTGACCTCCGGATTGGACTGAAAGTAGCACAAAGAAGCATGGAGCGCATCATGGTCGGTATAACCATATGTGACAAAATTCGGAACGAGATCATTCGCATACGCCCCCGTGTCACAGACATAGGCCATCGTGTAGCCAAATTAAAATAGGCTTGGTCTGGACACCTCTGTCGCCGAAATGATGGACGATGAAGCGAGTTCTCATGTGGAGACCCCGGACTGGAAGAAGTGTGGGCAGACCTGGTGGTCTGGACGAGAAAGACAGGGTCTGGTTGAATGGAGACAGATTGAAGAGGCATATGTCCAACAATGGGCGTCTGTATGCTGGCCGAGAAAGAAGAAGAAGAATGCATTGTACTGTACAATTTAAAAAAAAATATCATATGATGTAATTTCTTATATCATATGATGAACCACCATCTTTAGTACATCAGAAATGTACTAAAGATGGTGTGAATAAATAACAGTGTACCAGTGACTACAATTTATTCTTATGGGTACCCACCAGCTTCCTTCTTTTTCCTGGCATCCTCAAAGGCCTGTATCAGGTCGGGGCAGTCAAGGTTCTCCTCTGGTTCCCATGTGTTGTCCTCATCGCTGTAACCCTTCCACTTTAGAAAATATTCAACCTGGAAAATTCATAATAATAATTATTATTATTACCATTTTAATTTTAATCATAAACTTCAATTCCAAGGGAATTAATGTACTAAGTGTCTTAGTACATTACAAGAGAAAGAAAAATTAAAGATGGCAACCAAAAAATTAATGAAATGATGTGAATCTAGGAATTTTAAGATAGCCTTCAGGCGCTGCAGGTCTAACCTGCTGAATGTTTTTAGCCATGTCAGATGAAAATTGGATCAGTGTTTCTAAGGTCTTGGGGTATCTTGGGATGTTGGAGTATGATGGGATCTCTGGAACGGTAACAGTTAGGTGGTCGAGTTTGAGCTCAAATGTTTATCTCTGGAACGGTACCAGTTATGATGTTCGAGTTTGAGCTCAAATGTTATGACCATGGTGACCTTCACACATCTGGTATCTTGAGGACCTGATGATGACCAGGAAAACGTAAGGAGATCTCCACAATGGTAAGATAGGGGTTTCTTAAATTTAAAATTTAGAGTCATTATGCTCGCAGTTATAGATTAACACATGGGCGGAATTATTGTGCCTTAACCACAATAAAAGGTCATTAAAAAAACTGCACCTACTCTATTGTGGAAACGAACCTTGCCATTTCTCATACGACGGTCCAGCACCTTCTCTACGGAGAATTCTTCTTCGCCCTCAGGTTCGCCAGGTTTTTTGTCAGCCATTGTGCTGTTTAGTTGTATCATAAAATTAAAAATCAAATAAACAAAATATTAGTAATAGTTATAAGGGGATAGAGTAGATTCACTGGATTTTGCTGTGTGAAGCGTTTATCAAAATTAAATGCAGGGGTACATTCCATAACAACTTTTGCTATGTCGGATAAATATTATTGAGTAAAAAATTTGTTTTGGAACTGGGCATTAATATCAACATCAACGTGAAAAAATTGTTTCACGTTGATACTAATGCCTTGTTCCAAAACACATTTTTAGTACCTATACAATGCGAAAGTGGTTAAGGAACTTTGTATAAAAATCAACTTTTTTACAATGAGTTTGTTGTCTTGACTGAAGGGATTTCGTAGTTGGAGATTATTCTCAAAATGAACTGTTTCACAGAAACCTAGTGGAGACTTGGATATAGTAGGTTATGTTAGGTTGCATTATGACAACAACGCAGAGCCCCTTAGACTTCATTTTGCGCCCCCTCGAAGTACTGATGTGCACTAACCTCCTATACTAAATTCGATTCTTGATGCTATACTGGTTTAATTATTGCACTAAATACACAAATCATAAAAAAAACAACTCCAATGAAGCTTTATCCCGCCATTTTGAATATAGCAAGCAAAACCAAGCTAGCTAACGACCAAAGTTTTGTTATGAATTATTGTCTTTGGGCACATTTTTAGGCAGTCTAGTATAATTTCGATGATTTTGCATTCTAGTTTTATAAAAACAAAATTTTTACCTTTGTTTTCAGTCCAAACAAATCTGAAAATTATTGAAAAAAACCGGCAGATACCACCACACAAGTACACAATGTTGTAAATGACATTATTCATTCTTTTACTTGTTTGTTCGCTACCTTTCATTCTCATTCGTGCAAACTTCAGAGTCAAAGCCTACACCAAAGAGGATTATATCGAAGTCGATAATGGTCCCGCCGCCGAATTTAAAGCTAAACCTAAACGTAACTGTCACGCTCACTCATATACTAGATTTTATACGAATGAGCAGGATGTTTCATTTAACGAACATAATTAAAGATGTCCATATTTTTTATATGGAAGTAGGTATAAATTAAAATTCCGACAATAATTGGACTTACTATTTAGAAAGAGCAATAAGCTATTTATGTAGTATAAAATTAAACCTCCGAATATTTTATTTTATTTTATGAAAAATAACCCGGTTGCTAGGAGTGGAGGAGGATAATAAATAGAATGGAGAATAATTCTGTTTACAAGTTTTTATTTAATATATATTTTGTATCTGTTGGAAATACCTACTATGGAATAAAAAACAATATTTGTCCTTCTCATTTAATGAATTGGAACCTCATAACAATTGGCAGTAATGGTCAACGAATGCCATTTAAAAAAAAATACTGTGAGAATCGCCTCCTGCGATGCGCTGCGAGCAACGAGTGCGTACGGTAGCTGGTGCTTACGAGGACAGCGCTAAAGGGCAAAATACGATCGTACGAGTTTATTGCAGTTACACGTTATCCGATTTGGCAGAATCGTACAAGATAGAGATGGAGCCAATGGATCCGAGTCGTAGGACTCCTCGGATCTGGATCCCGGATCTGTGTGGTGTTGTTAACTATTATTACATAATAAATTATATCCGATCGGCAATTCGGTCCAAATCGATCTCTAGCCGAGTGCATCATGCGGTACGCGTTGTCCCAGCCGGACCCATGACAGACACTGATCCGGAATCCTGTCCCGAGGACTCGGATTCAAGAGTCTCTGGCTTGTAGGATCCAGTCAAATCTATCCGATTTGACTGGATCTGTGACTGCTATTACATCACCAATACATCTGCAATAGTGTGAACGTGTGGCGTCCGAGCGGAACGCTCTATCTGAATCACCCGTGCCGCTTATCGCCACCACCGCGCCCAAGCCTCGCAGACCGCTGATGAACATAGCGTAGTGGTGTACGCAGCTTATTCGCGTTTTTCGCAAACATGCTTCTTTTCATGGAAGAAAAATTTAGATAAAGTCATAAAAGCAAAGAAGTCTTAGTCATGAACATAATAAAACTATAATAGAATATCTATTTATGCGCCTATCGCTTTTTAGAATCTTTTTTTAGCGCTCTACACAGCGAAATCCGACCCGCCGACATGATAAACAAGCCGCTGCGCCGACTATCGGCGGGTTTGGTGTGTAGAGCGCCTTTGAGTAACATTGCTCACCATTTGATAGAAATCTACCTATCGTTACTTTGTTTTTTTTCATAGCAACATTATTGAAAAAAAATTACATTCTGTTTTCAACGCAAGGGGGCGCTACAATTTCAGAAAGTTGAATGAAGTTGTCTGTCTGTCTTGTTCTTGTGTATGGGAAAGTTGTAAATAATTTCGTTGTATTTTTGACGAAACGCTTTTCATTACAGGCGTATGATATGTAAAAAGTGATCAAATGATTATAAAGTAAACGTTGAGAGTGATGGAAATCCATGAAGTGTGTGCCTTATGAAACAAAAAACTATCATTGCGCACGATACCCAACGCCATTTTGAGGCGAAATTTTGTATTGTAAGTGCCAAGTATTTTGCAATATTTTCGGTATTCGCCCCTGTTGAGGAGTTCTAAGTGATATTAACCGGTGATACAGAATGTGGGGAGAGTGCCTGGAAATGTTTCGATGACAATCCGTGATTGAGTGCGGTGTTTGAGATCGGGGCTCGGTTGATGCACCGATCGAGGTGGGTTGTGTCTTGCGGTGCCGTCTTGGTGTTAGCTGGCATTTAATTAGATTACAACCGTAACTCGGGGCTAACTATCGTTGGCGTAGTGGTTCCCCGTTTGGTGTGGCATGCCGTGTGTGAGAGATGGTGGCGTTGGATTTGGGAGTGCTGTTATCGCTGCCGTTTCCGACTGTTGCAGATAGCGGGCACGGAGGATGGCCCGGGGCGACGAGAGCGCTCTAATTAACTGACGGACGCCGCCGGCTTACAGCTGGCGCGAGCAGTATGTTCACCACCTTATATTTACATACGAATTGTCTTATTACACTTGACTGAATTCAGTCTAACTGAATGAGTCAGTCGACTGACTCAGTCAAGTGCAATAGCATTTGGTACAGTTAGTCTGTGATTTACATCATATAAACAGAAGCCTGTCTAAATTATTGACTAAATTGTACACTGAATTCAGTCAAGTGTAATAAACCCATAACTATAAGTGTGTAACAGTTTTGTATGGTCATGGGCCTAGATTTTTTTACAATATGATTGAAATACGAACTTGACCTGTATTTGATCTATATGAGTAGCTCTGCTAA
This sequence comes from Hofmannophila pseudospretella, assembly GCA_947369225.1. Taxonomy (NCBI): domain Eukaryota; kingdom Metazoa; phylum Arthropoda; class Insecta; order Lepidoptera; family Oecophoridae; genus Hofmannophila; species Hofmannophila pseudospretella. The sequence continues at coordinate 6,124,505 of OX376331.1, forward strand.
ATTTGAAAAAAATATGTTGAGGATGAAAAGCATTATATACGGAGATTGATCACCTTATACATCACCATTAGGGTGTCCTAAAAAAAATAAAATTGTATTTTTTCAATGCATGCCCTGTAATTTTGTTTGTCTTATGTCAATACATTCATAAATCAAATTTCAGTAACTTTGGACCACGACAAACCGTGCCGACTTGCATCTAAAGATCAGTACTTGCAGACTTGAGCGAGCATAAGCTCTTGTCTCTATGTGCATATTATTGCCAATTGATTTTTTAATAAACATATTGGTTTTACTCGAAAAATATGTCGTGTGAATACTGTAGTTCTAAAATCCAGCCAATCTAAAAAGATATAGATGCGCTAACAAAAGTGGTTTAAAATTGATCGGGCCCCTTTATTTATGATGGGACCCCTTCTAAAATATAATTTTACTAAATTTTAAAGGTGATATTCTGATTTGCCGATTATTTATGATATTGACACACAGTCAAGTGTAAAAGCATTCAGTAGGGTTAGTCTGCTATTTACAGCCTATAAACAGAAGCCAGTCTAATTAGTCAACTGAATAATTGAATAATTAGTTGACTAAATTTGTAATTGTGTAATAACCTAACCTAACATTCATATATATATTCAAATCTAAGATAAAATATATTGATCACACAAACAAATACAATATAGCATATTTTATTAAAACTATTTTATAAATACAACTACCTAAAGTCGGATTTAATAAAACTTGTTCATAATGTAAACAAACCACCATATTGATGATGTCGATGGTTTGATGAATTAACCATGTTTTATTAATATTTCATTGTATAATGTAGTTTAGGATATAAAAAAATGAATTCCATGTGAATTAAACTATGGTTCATCGTCTAATGTGATTAAACAAGGATAGATAGGTTTTTTACATCCAACTTTACTCACAATAGTCACTATTAGGGAAATCCCTTTTCCCATGTATTTAAGCATTAATGGGCACAACGTAGATCTGAAATAAAGAATCACCTACATTTTGGAAACAAAAATTGCACTGATTCTGAAATCAAACCCGGAACCTTTGTATGGATGCCAAACAACCTTGGCATAACTAAAATTTCTGCCTATAATTTAATGAAAACCTCTTGCAAAACATTACTTTGTCCTGATGAAAAGAACAATATTCGTTACAGATATTGTATCCCCTAAAAGCTACAAAAAGATGTACAGTTACTTTAACTAGAATCAGATTTCAAAGTCTCTTCTATTGAAGGCAAATTCACGATACTGGTTAAATTTTTGTAAATCATACAGACCCTGTTACCAGAGGCAACCATCAAATACAAACTTATAGCTAGACAGCCTTTCCCAAATTTGGCACACATGTGTCTAGATTTAGGGCTTTGTATTGAGATGTCTGCGGCCTTCTTGGGACTGGAATGGCTTAGCTAATAACTGATATTTGTATGTTTTTGGATGACTGAGTGGTTGCAAATTTATTTAATTTTTCTTACTCTAGCCTCACTTGTATGTAGGCCCATATTAAAAAAATCCTAGAAAGGTAAATTCAGTGTTTGTAACATTAATAAAAAAATATATCAGAAATGGTTAAATATCTAAACTAATTAAATATCAATTTTACATAAATTTAATTTCTCTTTGAAAAATATACATAGTACCTAGTTGGTTTACATTTCTCCTTCCGAATTTAACTAAACATTATAGTTAATGTGTAATGGTAACATGTCCCTAATTTCATTCTTTTGAAATTGGCGTATAATGACATCACAACATAATTAAATGCAGGAAGATGTCATTGTTTAAGATCACATCTAGTCTCATGATCAATTACACAATACACCTACATTTACATGTGCAAGGTCAATGGTAAATGTAGCTTAACTGTTATTATTGTGTGCAGTTCAATACAAACTTACAAACTCGTCATTATAACTGGAATTATTAATTTTCGTTAGACATGCAATCAAAATAGTTGTCTGAACAACAGACAGATTAGACAACTTGACATCTAGAACTTAGTCTAGAAAGTGCTACTAAATAGTTGTTCTTTTCTTAGATATGCCCAAGATATATCTAAGAAAAGCATCAGCTATACCACTCATTTTTTTTAAATTAGGGAAAATTTAAAAAGTATTAATTATGCAAAGACAGGAATTAAATACTTAACAACTAGTTGCTAATTGCATAAATAATATTATTTGAAAGACTTCCTTTATATTATTTAAGTCTGCTGTTATATTACTTAGGTTACATATTTATGTGGTAAAATAATAGTTTTCCCTATAATTTTCAAATACTAAAAATACTTGGCAAAAAGTACAATATATTATCTGTTCTCAATAGAAAACTCTTTTTTATTCAGCTAGCATTGAGAAATTAAGTACATCTTAAATTTGCAGACAAATATGCCACGTCCTGGCAGTCTCAAGGACCCAGACATAGCGGAGTTGTTCAGCAAACATGACCCGGAGAAGATCTTTGAGGATCTCCGTGAGATCGGGCATGGGTCCTTTGGGGCTGTCTATTATGCCCGCTGCAATCTCACCAAGGAGATTGTGGCCATCAAGAAGATGTCGTATTTGGGGAAGCAGAGTGAAGAGAAATGGCAGGATATCTTGAAAGAGATCAAGTGAGTTTAGAAATTAATCTAATGAAGATCTTACATCAAAATTGTTTAAAAGAAATTGAAGTATTATTTCAGTTTTGTCCAAATCAACCATCATATTTTGTCTTTAACTGTTAGTAAATTTTAATTAGATTTCTAATAGTTCAAGATGATGAAACTGTCACTAACAGGCGGAATATACTTTGTAGAAAAATACTAAAGACTTGTTCCCTATTTTTAAGGAGTACTGTTTGACGTTATAAAATTAGCTATAACTTCAATGTTTTCTTGCCAGGTTTCTGAAGCAATTGGAACACCCAAACACCATAGAATACAAGGGTTGTTACAAGCGCGAGCATACGGCATGGCTCGTTATGGAATACTGCGTCGGCTCCGCCTCCGACATTATCGAGGTAAGTGACAAACCATCAGTTGCACGAACATCCTTAAAGTTAAGACTTCATTAAAATGCATACTATCCCTTTCTACGCCATAACTATAGAGAAGAGACGAGTGAGACGACAGGAAGCCATAGCATCAAGCCTGGTTTACACTTGGTCAAGTGCGTTAGTCAAGTGGCAAATGCCAGTGGCGAGTATGGCGACTGCATGGCCAGGCGATACTGGTAATTACTGGGCAGCCATACTCGCCACTGTCCTTGCCACTGACCTTGACCACTTGACCAAGTGTAAACCAGCATTTAAGTACGTTTACTACAAAATCTCTACCACACGAAAGATCTCTACCACAGCTTTAGTTAAAAAATTACCTATTTCCCAGCCTACGCTTCACGAACCCAGGTCGTCTATCTTAGACCTAAGCCTGTATAAGAATAACCCTTATTCTCACTTAGCACCAGGTAAACACTGCCAGGTGAAACGCGGTTTACTTGTACATTATAAAAAAACTCATAATCAATGAATTCAATATCAACTAATCAACTGATTAAATGGTGTTATCATATTTGGACAAAACAATTAATTACCACAATTTGACACATTTTGCAACAATCTGCATTCCATGAAGCAATGACTAAGTTACGCTCGAAAATCTGGAGACTTGAAGTTCACACACTTTGAATATGAGGTCATAATTATCTTTGATTTCCTAGAAGGAATACTGCATTACAAACCGAAAACTATGATGACACGCGATGTTGACTCATATGTGCATTCTACACTTTTCATTCTCAATAAAATAAATAAGAAACCGGTCCAGTCTGGAGTCTGATGGTTTCAGTGTGGACTGAAGAGGGTTGCGGTCATTATATATGGAAATAACCAGATAGAACAGCAAATAAATGGGGTAGTTTGGAATGGCAAATAATGATCTCATGTGAGCATGTTTCCTCACGATTGAGGAGCTCGTAGCCTAGTTGCGAGCACGGTCCGAAAGTGATCGTGCAGGTTAAGCGACGTTGGCGCGGTCGGTACCTGGATGGGTGACCGTTAGTGGCATATTTCATCTGAGCTCCTCCGTGCCTCGGAGAGCACGTTAAGCAGTCGGTCCCGGTTGTTGTCGTTCGACAGCAGTCGTTAAGCCATGTCAGATGCCTACGGGCGGCCTGAACAAGTCTGAAAAATAGGTTGGGCACTAACCATACGATAAGCAAGCAAGCAAGCTCACGATGTTTTCCTTTACCATTAGAGCAGTTTGTAAAAGTCTTCGAAAATTCCGAAAAAACCCCATGGTTCATGACTCATTGGTTCTGTTATGTGAAACCCCAGAAATGTGTTAGTTTATGTTATACTTATCATTATCAATCAGAACTGGACCAAACATCGGTGTTATCTAATTTTATCATGTTCTCCGCAACATTTCCCGATAATATTAGTTTTGGGATGCATATTGTCATATTTATAAATAATTTTGGTCTAATTCACCATGTCAATATTTATCCTCTGTCGTGAAATATTACCTAGCTGGCTGTTCATAATCTGAAACTACGTATGTTTCTTTAGATTATGAGCAGTTGGTTCAGTCAGTCTTTGCCTAAACCATTTCCCGAGACGCGCAACTTTAACCCCATTACTGCCTTATGAAGACATTAATGTAATAAATAATACTAGCCTCATTATTATGAAGTATATTTTTTTAGATAATTAGTTTTCTGATTTGTACACATACATACATCAATTTTAAAGACGTGTTATTATAAACTATTCGATTGTATACAGGAGAAAGGAGCTTAATTTTTTTAATTCCAAAATATATGGTTTCTTTCCAGGAGGAAAAAAAAGATCTAAATCAAAAGCATACATTATTTTATTTTTTGTTTTATTTATTTACTTAAATTTACAGCTTTTTTCAGAACTTATAAAAACAATAAAATATTACTTGAACATTTGCCAATTATAAATTTTCATTATGTTACTTAACATTATATCTTCCTACCTAAGTAGGAAAACAAAACAGAAAACAGATCGTAGGTTACTATTACGACTATGAAATTTAACGTCTAAAGTTAAGGCGAAGTTCTCCAAAAAAACAAGCGCCGCCAATCGAAAAAAAAAACCATTATTGTTTCATTATTAAGTTTTGTTTAAAAAACTTAACCGAAAGCACTCGGAAAAAAAATTAAAAAATAATAATAATGAAAAAGTTTATTTACTTATACAGGGCACACACAAAAAAAGGACCTCCGACTTACAAACTAGGTCGAAAACCTGTATCTTGGAAGTCGGGATTCCGTCGCACTTAGAAAGGTCGAAAGGTTAAGTAGTATTTTTTTAACTTGCATTAATAACCCTAGTTGAATTCTTGAAGTTACTGTACGCATTTACGCCAAAAACGGCCACTTTTGGCGATAATGCGTACAGTAACTTCAGAAATTCAACTAGGGCTATTAATGCTAGTTTAAAAAATACTTAAATTAATTAGAAAAAGGATGAAAAAAAATCCGCGAGCAGGATTTGAACCTGTGACCATGCCGTTCCGTGGCATTGCTCTAACCAACTGAGCTATCGCGGCTCATCCTGCTGGCTTCAAATTGGTCAATCCTTTCTCCGTAAGTATACCCAGCATGACAAATGCATAATAAATAAAATTAAAAAATACTACTTATCCTTTCGAAGTGCTTTCGGGTAAGTTTTTAAAACAAAACTTAATAATAAAACAAATATGATTTGTTTCCATTGGCGGCGCTAGCGTGCGGGGTTTCCTCGCCTTAATTACGCGGAGAATGTCAATTTGAGTAAAATGTTCAGGAGAACATTTAAAGTTGCAATTCCAATAAAATAAATAAAAATAGCCTTTATTTTTTAACTTAATACATAATTTTCCTTAATCTAAGTCTAATTACTATACCCATATTACCCATGCTATAGCAAATTTTCAAACTAGAATATAATATCAGACTATTCCTCTTACTGTCGTAGTTAGGTGTGTTATTTTGAAGGATTGCTTATTTACCAACAGTTGGTTAAAAAAAAACTGTGTTTAGTGATTCTCCCCTTTCTTTCCCTGTACTCTTCATTATATACCCAGTTCCTCGTTTCTAAAACAGATGATCTTTTTCTATTCATTGTTTTACACCTTGCTCACCAATTGAAACATAAATTACAGTATAAAAACCTATAAGTAACAAAAACTACTTACATTCTATGTAGACAGTGTCAAGTGCTGCAGAGTTCCCATCACCTCTCACTGGGTAATTCATTCGCCGCATGCCAACGCACGCGTGAAATGCAAATTAATATGAAGTATTGTGAATGACACGTGATTTTGTTTCCTGTTTTCGTGGAGGTTTTCGGTTTTATTGCCGAATTATTTGCTCATTATATGTGTTATTGGATTACTTAGTGGGATTCATTGTTTTAGGTCGTATTCTAAGTAAAAAAACCGACAATATAGAGATACACTTTCTTACTTTTGAACTGACTTTTGTTTTTAAAAATAACTGAAGTATGTTCGCATAAGTTTTCTTTTTTATAAATGTACTATGGTACAATCAATGGCCCCAATGGTTTCCCTTTGTCATTTGCTCAAAGAAAGTATGACGGACACTAGTTACGCCTACTATTATTTATTCTGTTGTAACGCCCAAAAGTCCAAAGAAAGTGCGTACACTTACATACCATAAAATTGAACTGAGAACCTTTGCAGAAGTTAGCATTACTTTACCAGCACAATGCCACCTCCGTTTGTTGAATGAACTTGAATGAATTACCTTCGGTAAAATATTATAATTTTCTTTGAACAATGTTTTATAATTTGAATTATGAAGTAGTCTGTATGATTCTAAACTAAGATCATATGACCGTGAAAGAGACTGCATTCTCGAATTACGCCACTGTATGACGCTACTACCGAATTCTGCGCCTACGACATTTGTTAGTCAAGCTAGATTTTATTCCAATAAGCTCACTTTCGATTAGTCATATAATAATGACGAATGAATATTATCGCTAAAAGAGTGGCTCTAATAAATGCAAATGCCTAAGATGGTGCCTGTACTATAAAGTTATCTACCGTTATCGTCAATGTTTCTAGGCACGATTCTTTCCTACATTATACCATTTTAAATCTTTGACAATCGCCTTTCATATCTATCATCATGCTTTTGCCATGTATCATATTTTTTTAACGTTGTTTCTAGCCTCATTAGTAATTCTCAGTCACGATATTCGTTCCTGTCGACTCTCTCTCTCTCTTCTTTTTTTCCTTAATCTTTCTCATAATATTGAGTTTCTTGAGGTTACCTACGTTGAAAGAGACATCACTATTTAATCCATATGGCCTATGCTAGAATTCCTTGTATCAAAAAAAAAGAACACAAATTACACTCTTACTCAGAAAATGGAATGACAATGAAAGCAGGTGCATTTGGGGAAGTGGATACATGGCCACTAACAACTATAAGTAAATTAGTAAATTATTGTATCACAGGTCCACAAACGCCCCCTACGCGAGGAAGAGATCGCCGCTATATGCGAGGGCGTGGTCTGCGGCCTGTCCTACCTCCACAGCCTGGGACGCATCCACAGGGACATAAAAGCTGGCAACATCTTGCTCACTGAGAACGGCACAGTGAAACTGGCGGATTTCGGCAGCGCTAGCATAAAGTGTCCGGCGAATAGCTTCGTGGGTACGCCGTACTGGATGGCGCCGGAGGTCATACTGGCGATGGATGAGGGGCAGTATGATGGGAAGGTTCGTATTCTTTGACTGTATTTCATACAATTTTTTATTTATTAAGCATTTAGATGTCTATACAGACGGTACACGGGGAAAGCTTGATTAATTTGAAGCCAGCAGGATGAGCCGCGATAGCTCAGTTGGTTAGAGCACTGCAACGGAACAGCAAGGTCGCAGGTTCAAATCCTGCTTGCGGAAAAAATTTCAACCACTTTTTCTAATTTCTTCTTTGACTGTGTTTAGAACAGTAATGTGGTATGTTATTCATTTTAAAAGCGGTAATAGCTTCCAGACGGCGAATTAAACATCCCTGGATCGATTCCTCCTCTGGACGTTTGTGGTGAAACACTTCAGATTTTAAGCTTGGTTGGAGCATGTGACTGTATATATGGCAGGGTGGAAATTCCTCGAAACTAGTTTTATTATTAACGCCTGTTAATGTCAGTTGAAATGGCTTTTAACTAGTTATCAATGTTTAAAGAAAGTCAACTGGAAATAGGGAATACCAGCAGATTGGCAAGTAAGATCTTGTATCAAGATTATTTGAATGGTTCGTGTAATGGTTTAGTTTGTTCTAGGTGGACGTGTGGTCGCTCGGTATAACATGCATCGAGTTGGCCGAGCGCAAACCACCCTACTTCAACATGAACGCCATGTCCGCACTTTACCACATCGCGCAGAACGATTCACCTACTCTGCAAGTAAGTTTTATGCTTTATCAGTTTATAACAGTTGTTGTTTTGTTAGAATCTAATAATAAGTATTTATTTCACTATGAATTAGACAATGGTTTCCAACAAATCATGTCATGTCGTGTATCGTATAGTTATAGTACTTTACCACCAAGTGAGACTGTTCAAACGCGGGTTTAGTGATGTAGTCCACGTAGGCCAGATTCCACAAGTCATCTTGAAAATAACCTTCAATAAAATACTATATATATGCACTAATTTATTTGTGTCTAGGGAGACACTATATTCCCAAATCAATTTCGTCACGAAACTCATTTCATCACTGTAATAACTTTGCCGAAAAAGTAATAAATTGGTATTTCTTTATTTCTAGCTATACCATGTATGAACAGTCTTACTTAGTTATTTTTCTACTAATCGTACTAACCTATAACTCTATAAAACCATGTCGCAATAAGGTTTTGTTACGATTTCTTGACATTCGTATGAATGTTTTAACTACGTCAAGGGGGCTTAATCGCGTTGGTATTAATTCTGCTAAACTAGTTTTTACCTTTGTTTGACGTTAAGTACAGTCTAGTTATCCAAAATTAAATACTGACTCTATTAAGTCATAGTTAAAAAATGAAAACAAATTTTAAGTTTAAGATCTCATTGTATCAAATATAATCGACAAAGTACCAAAGGGTGAAGGGCCAGATGTGTTGACCACTGTACATGCTTACCCACACATAAACCGACGACATCCTTATCTAATTTTAACCATAAAACCTTTAGGCGCCAGAATGGACGGACACATTTCGCTACTTCGTCGAGGCATGCCTGCAGAAGAACCCTCAAGATCGGCCATCGTCCACCAAGTTACTCTCCCACCCTTTCCTGACACGGCCGCGCTCGCCTAACGCCCTCGTCGACCTGATACAGAGGACTAAAGCCGCCGTCAGGGATCTCGATAACCTCAACTACAGGAAGATGAAGAAGATTCTGATGGTTGATGGCGACAATGAGAGCGCAATCGGTACGTTAATCAGCTTTAAGTTTCTAATTTGTACCATTATGTTTATACTTTAAACCGTGGCAGGAAATCCGCCAATCAGCAGTGGAAGCACCACAGAGATAAATCAATCTCAATCTTGCAATATACTACCAGATTTCATTAATTCAGCGCCTGGTTTCCGACGCATACAGATCAGAGTGGCTGTGCTAAAATGCCTTATTGTGCGGTTTGTAACTGTAAGAACAACAGATACGAAAGTGAATCGATCAAAAGGAGGTATTTCGTTCGTAATCTAGTCACTTTGGGGTGGCTTATGAAAATGTTGACACGCACGATTCTTATGGTAGCTCGCCCGCGTCACCGTCCTACTTGATTTATTTCTGTGGGACGCACACTGAATCATGTCCCGAACCGAATTAACTGACGACGACTGTTTTTCGGTCCAGATATCTCTGTTCAAATTGTCGAGCAATTTAACAATCTTCATATTTTACGTTGGCCTTTTGTGCATCATCGCAATCCAACATAGATCGTTATAGAATAAGAACCTTATAGTTGCAACAGAAGACTTACGTACGTTTACCGTCTGTTTTAACGACGATGGAAAACATTGTGAGGAAACCTGCATGACTGAGGAAAAAAGTTTCCGAGGGCGCGTGTAATCAGCACTGGGCCCGCTCGGTGAATCATGGCCCGTAACCCCTTTGTACAAGGGGAGTTCTGTGCCCCAACAATTTTAAGAAGCATCATCTAATTAATTGTACTATTATCAGGTGACAGTGAAGAAACAGCCGAAGAGAGATCAGGTGGCGACAGCTCCAAGTCCAACTCGGCCACGTCGGAGCACAGCGCCGCCGGCGCCTCCAGTCAGAGCTCGTCTTCTGGCAGTCTACGTAGGAGGCCACGTGTGGTGAGTACATATTATGGGGTCTTCCTTTTATGTACGTACGTGTCGTACGAGGCGACTAGGGTCTTTGTGGATACTATTCTACACCTAGTAGACGGCGATAGGCTCGCCACCTATCACGTTTGTCCACCAAATCTTCCGGCGATAAGTGGGAACTACCTAAAATGGAACGACAGACGTGCCGACGGGTCCGACTCCGAACTCCGCACGCAATTCCTCCGGGTCGGAGAGTGCGGACGCTGCGCCCGACGTGGCTGACGGGTCATCTGACTCCAGCACAGGCGTGTCGCCCGTAAAGAAAGCTAAAGTTGTCAAAGGTTTACCTATAGTGAAGGTGGTTCCTCTGTCTAGCCCCTCGGGAATTATGGACGTGATAGTTATGCTTTCTCTTATCGTGGCCTGAACAACTCTTACACTCGGAACCATACGATAAATAAATGAACTATGCTGTGAGTACACACTTAAGACTGGTGATATTCTGTGCAGTTGAACGCGAATCATCACGGGCAACACCAGCCTCAGCCGTACTCCCATCTCAACCACCAGCATTCTCCGCACTCCGCCAGGTATGCATTCAGTCTGATACTATCCTCTTTACTGGCCCATTGCATGTCGTAGGTTTTAATTTGGTTCAGGAGCCCAATTTCACTGTTTTACGTTTGTCGTTCTTATCCAATGAAGTAGCTATTACGTTTTCGTATCGATTCATCTTTAACTACAAATCGTATTCTGCTAACACACCATGCTATCACGTCTAACACATTAGCAGACCGATCGATTGTTGGCTAGGTCGAAACTTAACGTTATTCGAACGGTTCGTGACTAGTGGCATAAAAAAACGTCAAGTTGCTGCAATTTAGTTTATCTTGAAATCTCGTTGTATGAGTAGAATCGGGCCTCTGAATTCCCAAGTTAAATAGTTTTTCCAAAAACAATAATTATTTTTGGAATAATTGTCCAAATGCCAAACTGAACTGGCCACTAGGAATAACATTTGTCCGAATAAAAGTACTGCGTAAGTATTTTTAATTCTCGGTTGATAAATTTTGATTACCAATCATTATGGTCACGAAGTAAAAACTACTCATAATATTTGTGATCCATCTTTGTGCATTTTACTTAAAATATGTGCGTTTTCTCTACATATATGTATTTGCATTTTGCATGATCTACCTACAGGCTAAGAGGGTATGTTTGTAAATGTAGAATGTAGATAGACCATTCGGGATGGTTTTCACTGCATGTCTTAGAGCAAAATCAAATCACAATTGGTTCATTAGAATTTAAGTTACATAATGTTTGCTTTTTGCATGATTTAGTTAGAGGCTAGAAAGGTATGGTCACCTGCATATGAAATTATAACTATTTATAACATTTGAAAATTTTAAAAACACATTTCCTGTATATTTTTAGGTGATTGTACTTTTGTAGATAGACCATTAAATAAGGTACCAATTCATTTCCCATGTAAATCAACCGAAATTACAATTCTTGAAATAACTTTAAATCTAAAATAATTATTTTCCAGCTATAACAATGGATATGGATTTTTTATCATGACCAGGAATATAAAAATACTCGCCATACTGCGAAATTAAATGATACTATTTTTTTCATAGCGAACTCCATAACACAGAAACTAGCAATGGCGCCCTGTTGACATGGTTTTTATATTCCTGGTCAGGGTGCTTATTACGGTTCTTTCATGGCATGCGATTGCGCTGTCTCTGTTTCATTCATTCATTGATGATATCATTTGATGGTTTTGAGAACAGTAATAGCCCTGCAGGTCAGGGTATAGTTAGAGGTTATATTTATTTTTATAAAAGTGTCTCCATCGCATGTAATTGGCTTCCGTACCTACTGCACTACATCGCTTCACATCACGTAGTTGGCATAGCTCGCACGTTACCTTTCAGACGCAAGTGGTATTACTCATGTTGCTGTTTCGTACGCAGAGAGAGCGAGAGCCCTCTACCCGCCTCGCACGACGATTACGTGAACCGGGACGCGTTGCGAGACTACGCGAACAGAGACTCCCTTTGCGACGACTACGGGGATGACTACGCGAATAGAGAGGCTATTCGGGAGGCCCAGAGGGAGAGGGAGAGGGAACGGCAAGCGAACGAGTATAGAGAGTACGTGAACGCGCCGTCCACGTGGCAGAAGGACGAAGGGGACGATAATAGGAATACGCAGCGTCGGCAGCAGAATAGAGATCGTGAGTTTTTTTTTTGTTTTTTTTTGTTATGGAAGTTGCGAGCACGGTCCGCGGTCAGAAACATGATGGGTGACCGCAAGCGGCACGTTTTCATCTGAGTCCCTACGTACCTCAGAGACCACGTTAAGCTGTCGGTCCCGGTGCTGTCGTCCGAGAGGCCTACAGGCGGCCTGAACAACACTGACAATATGTTAGTCGCTAACCACACGACAAGAAGTTGGGAGATAGTGTGGTAATGTTTTGTGGAATGGTGGATACTGGATAGTTTTCTGAACTGTTATTGACATTATTACAACCCTCCATCTCCGTATGCAAACGTTTGCCTTTCAAATCCGATGTCTTGCATCCAGCCACTTTTCCAAAAGACCTAGAGCCCAATTCCACTGTTAAAACAGTGGAATTGTTTACAACGTTTCTCGTTTACAAGTAATTTGTATTCTGCTAACACAACACAATGAACCGATCGGTTATTTGGTTGAACAAAACTATAATCGAACGGTTCATGACTCTTGGCATACGCATACTCGCAGGTTGGTTTCTATTGAGTTTACGTTGTATTAGTAGAATGGTGCTAGAATGGGTCCCCTGAACCTTTCTTCATGTATTACACATGTGACATTTGTGCTGCAGGTATCAGCAACAACGTGTCGGCGGCGATGTCGCTGGTGTCAGAACACGGTGCCAACAACTTCGCGACCATCCGCACCACCAGTATTGTCACCAAACAGCAGAAGGAACACAACCAGGTCTGCAAACTTTTACCTTACGCATAGCTCGATGGTTAAGGAAAATATCACGTGGAAAACTTAGTGAACAGGTAACGTCATCAGCCTATTAATGTGCACACTGTTGAGGCACAGGCCTCCCCTTGCACATGGGGGTACGGGCCTTGCACATGATCTACCGAGCGGGCCCAGTGCTGATTGGTGGATTTCACACGCCTTCGGAAATTTTTAATTTCCTCAGACATGCAGGTTTCGGTAAATATACGTAAGTCTTCGAAAAAATCGGGAAAACTCATTGGTACATGGCATTGCATGGTTTCGAACCCGGATCTCCCGCAAGGGAGTCCTATCCTCAGGGGTAACGCTGAGGAAGAATTGTGGGGTTGTCCAACAACCGAATAAGAAATAATATTTAGTTTGTACGTAGCGAAGCGGAAATTCAAATCTACAAATGAAAAAATTTGCCGCGAGCATGATTTGCACCCGCGAATCGCCTTGTCGCGGCCTACTCTATTCCAACGGAACTATCATGGTGCGATGTCTAATGACGAAATCTGTGTTCTTCAGGACTAAGAATGTAGTAAAATGATTCGAGTGATAAATATAACCTTGTGATAAACAAGATAGAATAACTCTCAACGGCCCACACCACCTTAAACAGAAGCATGACCTCAGAAATTGGACTATACCTTAAGCTTTATACTCACTAAAACCATTTCCCTTTGCAGGAGATGCACGAACAAATGTCAGGCTACAAACGGATGCGGCGCGAGCATCAAGCAGCGCTGCTGAAGCTGGAAGAGCGCTGCAAAGCCGACGTGGACGCGCACAAAGCGCAGCTCGACCGCGAGTACGACGCGCTGCTGCAGCAGCTGTCGCGCGAGCTGGAGCGGCTCCAGGTAGCGTTCAGAGAGGACTTTAGGGACGCGTCGATCGACTTCATTGGTACCCAAAAATGCACTTCTGACGTCCTTAAAACCTAAGGCCCTTGGCCCAATGAGGATATCACAGATGCGAGCGGCGGTTGCCACTGTCGAGTATGTGGCGCGCTCATTGTTCACTGTGAACTTGTACGTACATACGATTCCATGCTTCCTAAATTCTGCGGGAGTCCCACCAAGTGGTCACACTTTTATAGTGGCGAGTCTTCACAATAGGACATAAAACGCACAGCGTTGCGTAGATGGAGCCACTAGCACACTCTTTAAACAGAAAAGCTAAACGAAACGTTATTTTTGAAGATATCACAAATTTCTCGTTATTTGGGTTATTTAATATAATTTCTCATAGCTATAGTAAAATTGTATGGCAATTTCTAAATTGCAAACCTAAAAAATCTGATTAGACAGCGTGGCGCGAGTCTGAAGGATAAAAAAAGATTTGGTGCAAAGGAACGTATCTACATGTTGATTGGCTACGTACCATTGTGCTAGTAGCACCTCTAGTGGTAAAACATTGCAGGATTATCTCCTATTGACGTTAGATCGAGAACTAAACTCCAATAACAATATTCTTCTATTTTCTAGACAAAACACGCGCAGGAACTGGAGCGCAAGCAGAAACAGAACGTGGCGGCGGAGAAGAAACTTATAAAGGACATCACGGCGCGGCAGGAACAAGAGAGGAAGGCGTTCGAGTCGCAACGCAAGCGCGAGTACAAGGCCAACAAGGAGAGGTGGAAAAAGGAGCTCAGTATGGACGACGCTACGCCCAAGAGGCAGCGGGACGCCACGCTGCAGTGAGTACACTACTTTGTTATGACGTCACTGAGAGGGAGGGAGCGAGAGAGGAAGGCGTTCGAGTCGCAACGCAAGAGCAAGTACACAACACGAATTTACACTGGTAATATAATACCAACTAAATTTATTCTTTCCATTTCAGCATCTCTGTTTTCCAGGATGTGTTTTGCTAACCGTTAGTATTAGCAACTTCCGCAAACTCTCGTGCTTGTGCATATTCATCAGAAAATCGCTATCTCTAGGACAGCTCCTTAAATTGTGTTCTGATTTTCTCATTATGTGTACACATTGTTCTCAGATCGCAAAAAGATAACCTGAAGCAAGCCGAAGCGGCCGAGGAGGCGCGGCTAGTGCGGTCACAACGAGAGTACCTGGAGCTGGAGCTGCGGAGGTTCCGTCGGCGTCGCATGCTCGCCGTGCATCACAAGGAGCAGGAGTTGCTCAGAGAGGTAGGTCCAGCTTTCATTAGAGTTGAGGCGCAGCGTCTTTCTTCGATAACATAACAAAGAAGATGGATTCGCTCCCACTCAATGTGAGGTTCAGTGATTTAACTATTTATTTTACAAAAAAAAATACCATCACGACATTGCAGAAGATAATAAAATATTTATAAGACGATAGCCCAAATTAAGATAAACACGCTGCTATCTTTATTATTTCCCAATAAACCTAAAATCATTTTGTAATTAATTAAATCTCAGATGTGATTTTAAGTTGACCTTGATCGACCATGATTGTATTTAAGATTTTGTCAAAAGTTTAGGTGGAAATAATGAATTAGTTCATGAAATACTACAAAAAATATTTTTTGTTATATTAAAATTATAATTTTTATAAACTCTTTCGTGGTGGTAAAAACTTCTTCGTACGTGAGCCTGGGGAGGCCATGTCTTGACCCTTAATTGACCTTTAACTAAAGTTCTAAAATACGATTTCACTGGCATGCCTGGGATTTCGCGCTTTACGCCGCTTGCCCCCGTCCCGTGTGCGTTGGTGGAAGTAATAATGGGTACATGTCAGAAGAACATTTATGAATATTATTATTTTTCTTGCAGGAGTTGAATAAGCGACAGCAGCAGTTGGAGCAGGCGCACGCGATGCTATTACGTCATCACGAGAAGACGCAGGAGCTCGAATACCGACAGCAAAAGGGGGTGCATGCGCTCAGGTATGATGGCAATTCGTTAAGGGTCCGCGAAACGATCAATTTTCTATTGACATTAAAGAGAGATGGCGCAATATGAAGAAGCGAGAGGCGATTACAACCTCGCCTTTTCGTATTGCGCCATCCTTTCCAATTGTCAATCGCAACTGATCTCCTGTAGCCTTTACAAGTTACCACTGATACTGTTTCGATCCCGTATTACTCCACGTACCCTTGAGTATTATGTTTTTTCCGGTAAGATAATTTGCGCTGACTGCGCAATTACCGGCACATGAGGTGCTCCATCAAAGTCGTCCAGGTCATCAGCGTATGGAAAACCCTCTAATAACATCATAGTGACTGTGAGCACACCACAGGAGGCCCGTTTTAACATCGGTTCTCCTTATACTTAATTACTCCGCTGGCTCAGCGACACGAAATGGATCTTGGCCTCTGCAACCAAGAGACGCCACTGTTCCCACATTTCGAGCCTCTCTCCAGTTTTCGGAGAGAATAAAAAATCCCCAACACTTGGGATGTATGCTCATTCATTATAATGACGAATGTAACCTTCCAGAGAGGAGCTCATTATAATGATGATGTAACCTTCCAGAGATAAGCTCATTATAATGACGAATGTAATCTTCCAGAGAGGAGCAACTGGCCAACCAACACGCGACGGAGCTGGCCAACCAGCGTGAGTACATGCAGCGCGCCGAGCACGAGCTGAGGAAGAAGCATGCGCTGCAGCTCAAACAGCAGCCCAAGAGCCTCAAGGTACGCTATTACATTGTAGCATGTACAGTAACAGGGTGGATCCAGAAAACTATTTGTGGAGGGGGCATCGGTTACGAAAATAGGGAAATAGTATTAAAATAATGGTCAAGGGGAGTCGAGTCTCGCGGCATTTAGGGATCTTATAGTTTGGGGGATATCCGACCACCCCTATTTGGATCTGCCATCAGTGGCATTTCAGTGGCCCCTAATACGACGTGGCGCTTTCAGGCGCGTGGCAAACGGCTATTGAATAAGATGGTTGGGAAGCTGAAGTCCCCTGTGATCACTATCTTTTTCTGGGACCGCATCTTTGTACTATTTTCGGTACGCAACTGTCAGTTTCGTGCTGCTCTTACCCTTGTCAATGTCAGGGCGTAGTAGCCCTACTAAACAGTAAAGAATAAACATTATCCTTCTAGAAAGTGTTCTGAAACACCCGACAAAGCGTACTCTTAGCCGGACATTTGAAATAGTGCTGGTTCCAAAACTGGTTTGGGCAATGAGTGCCCCTTCGGGTAATAATAATTAAGCGACACAAGGAAAGTGGTTTTGGGACGAGCCTCTAATTTCTCCATTGCGATATTCATATATTTTGTGCAGTGAGAATCTAAAAGCTGCCAGCCACCTTTTTGATATTATCTTCTCACTTCGTTTTTGAGTTTCGCTCATGAAGATATTTATGTAATATCAAAAGTCGCCTGTGATAACAGTTTTTTTGTTGGTTATTTTTAGCAAAAAGAGATGCAGATCCGCAAGCAATTCCGAGAGACGTGCAAGATACAGACGCGCCAGTACAAGGCACTCAAGGCGCAGATATTGCAGATGACCGCTAAGGTAAATATTCGTCGTATTCATTGTATTCTTGATAATTCTATGGAAATTCTAATCTCTAAAGAATATAGCTATTACCATTCCAGAGATCCCATCTGACATCAATGATCTAAGAACACTCGACAAAATTCGCTAATAAATAAAAAAGGGTCCAAATTGGGTCATCCGTTGTTAAGTTATGATGCCACAGACAAACGTGTCAAACTTAAAACACGGCCTCCCTCGATCGGTCAGGGGTTATAAATATCTCTGATCCATAGCAATAGGAACACAAGTAAAATACAGTAAAGTCTTTCTTCTTATCGTAACCTATTTGTCAGAGTTGTTCAGGCCGCCCGTAGGCTTCTGACATGGCTTAACGACTGCTGTCGAACGACAACAACCGGGATCGACTGCTTAACGTGCTCTCCGAGGCACGGAGGAGCTCAGATTAAATATGCCACTAGCGGTCACCCATCCAGGTACCGACCGCGCCAACGTCGCTTAACCTGCACGATCACTTTCGGACCGTGCTCGCAACTAGGCTACGAGTTCCTCAGTACAGTAAAGTAATAAGCCAGGTTTAAACCTCTTTAAATTCCCTTACAGTGTTGTACAGTACAATACTAAATTAATATCCAAGACATTTGTCAATTGTTACAGGAGCAGCAGAAGGAAGTAATAAAGACGCTGAAGGATGAGAAGCGACGCAAGCTGGTGCTGCTAGGAGAGCAGTACGACCAGAGCATCTCCGAGATGCTGCAGAAGCAGACCGTCAGGCTCGACGAGAGTCAGATGGTGAGGCACGCTTTTTTAGGGCCGCCATTGCTCGTTATGGAGTTAAAACGTCAGCGAAAGAACACAATAACCAGCAATATACACCGATATTGACTCGTCTGTGCGCGGGTCCCGCTTAATGCAACGCATAGCCTTATTGTATAAGGAGAGCAGATGCACAAACGGGCCACCTGATGGTAAATGGTCACCGTCGCCCGTAGACATCTCACCTCACTGTAATATGATTAGAGAGTTTTCGATGCACTGCTAACCTTGAGGACTTGGATGAAGTGCCTCGTGTACTAGTGATTACGCTGGCTCTTACATTTCAAACCGAAACAGCAATGCAAGCATTGTTGTTTTGCGGCAAGGCTAATTCTGCAGACTCATACCACCTTCAAAAACTACACTTATAATTTTCGTTTACGTACAGATGGAGTGCCAACAGCTGAAGATGCAGTTGGAGCACGAGCTCGATATGCTGACGGCGTACCAGAGCAAGAGCAAGATGCAGGCGGAGGCGCAGCGCAACCGAGAGCGGCGCGAGCTAGAGGACAGGGTCGCCGTGCGGCGCGCGTTGCTCGAGCAGAAGGTGAGCTATGGGCTTGTGGTTAGTGAGGGTGAGCTGTGGGCTTGTGACATGCTGACGACGTACCAGGATAGAGCAAGATGGAGGCGGAGACTCAGCGCAACCGAGCACCGGTAACCTCGCTAATTTATAACTGTGTACTGATTATGTGCAAGGCATCGTAATTTATGCTGCCAAGTCATTTTTATCAGCTGCTCGTCTACAATTTAAATTTGTAGCATTTTTTAAAGCTTGTATTTTTAAACTATTTGGAACTGTACGAAACTTAATGTTATCTCTGCGAAAAAATTAAAACGCTGCCTTTAAACAAGTGCCAATGGGCTTCTGTTCCCGCATTTAGACACATAAGTGGTCCTTTATGCGTGCAAGTATGTTGGGTTAGCTAGATTTCCAGCCAACCCAGCTCCGTCCAGAAGCTCAGAAGTGTTCAGACATTCACTGGTTTCACGGAGCGTCCTTGGTTCGCCAAGGAGTTGTGTCCGTGGATTTGCCACTGCTGAACTGTATAACACTGCATTCGTACAAACTGTTACGTGCCGTTTTATTCCTTAACTGCCCTCTGAACCTTACTATCCCTTTCGATTGTAACAATAACAAATTATTTTTGTTTAGATGGAGTCTGAGTGCGCACAGTTCATGGCGGAGCGAGCGGAGCGCACGCGCATGCTGCACGAGCGTCACGAGCGGGAGCTCGACCACTTCGACAACGAGTCCGCCCGGCTCGGGTTCAGGTACGGATTTAAATCAATATGTATACATACATAACTCTCACGTCCATAATCCCCGAGGGGGTAGACAAAGGAACCACCTACCTACCAATGATGACATAGGTAGTTCCCACTTTTCGCCGTATGATTTGGTGGATAAACGTGATAGGTGGAATCTATTTAAAACAATACAATACAAATCCATTAATTACTCTCACAAACATCTTAACTTTTTTCTGGTCATCATCAGGTCCTCAAGATTTGACGTTTGTCCACTAAATCTTACGGCGAAAAGTGGGAACTACGTATGATAAGGATGGTTCCTCTGTCCACCATCTCGGGGATTATGGACTTGACAGTTACGTATGTAGTTTTTTGTAACGTTCGTGTTCTTGCAGCGCAATGGCCATCGCGGAGGGCAGCAGGGACGGCTACGACGAGGAGCAGTCTCTCTCCGGCTCCATGCTCTCGCTGGCCCACAGCAACTCGTCCGCGAGCTTTCCCGCCGGCTCCCTCTAAGGCCCAGCGCACAATGTAGGCGCGGCGAGCGGGCGCGGCTGTCGAGTAAACAGACGCTCGTGCAACGCGCGCGGTTCACTGTGAACACGGGCGTGGGATTACACACTGCCTAATTATCTATACTCCATTTAAAAGGAAGAATGTTTATACCCTGACCAGGAATATTAAAATTCTGTCAAGAGGGCACCATTGGTAAGTTTATAGTCGGTTGTGGAGTTAGCTATGAAAAAAGTAGTTCCGTTTAATTCCGCAATATGGCGAGGGTTTTTATATCCATGGTCAGGGTAATAATTTCCTGGCAACCATTTGCAACTAATAAATGCGTCATCCCATGCCATTTCATTCAAATCAATTTATTTATTTTACACACATTTTACATGTAAAAGATGAAGTAGGTTTGTATCCGACAAAAATTAGATTTGCCTAATTGTTTAGAATTGATACTAAACTGTCTTGTTTCCGTGGTATGACAAGGTCATATCGTATTTGTTAAAAACGTACTAAATTCTTGGTATGACAAGGTTCTATTCTATTCTGATTATTGTCGAGTTAGTATACATTATTTCTTTCAAATGGAGTATAGTTCTGCTCGAGTTCCGCGCATCTGCGCTCGCGCCTTCATTGTGGCAAGGCGGTAACGCGCCACACTACGTATACACACCACCGCTATATCATGCGCTTGCGACGTTACCGCCGGGAGTAGTGATTGCTTGTGACTTGTGAGGTATTAATTATGTTTAGTCTCAAAACGATGAAATGATGCGAGATGGCTCGCTAAACGGAGACAATGCTATCGCGTTGTTAGCGCTGTCTCTGTTTTGTACGCCATGTCATGGTATAATTTTATTTTATAATTTCATCGTTCTAAGAATTTATAAACTTCAGGTGGTAACGGCGCAAGATTCTGTGTAATGCTGTTGCCAGAAGTTAGGGCGGCTTTAGGCTCAATTAGTAGGCTTGTAAATGTTTCGGGGAGTGGTAGAAGATATGTGTTTGTTTGTTATGTTGGTGCATCAACGGCTATGTTGGTATTACACTTGTAACTAGTTTTATAGGTACGAATCAGTGCATGTACAGAGGGTCTACGGCTCTTCATTATGATCTGTGGCATGGCTATCTATGCCGATCATAAAGAACTGTTTCACGGGTTCGGGTAAGATTGCAGATCATCATTGGGTCTGGGTGTTGTTATTGTTGTTTTGTCCTCTTAAAGCACAGACATGCCCTCATTATAGGGTTGTAGAGTGATTGATTTTATTTAATTTATTTGATTTTATTTATATTTTAGAAATACAGTGTAATACTGGCCGTAGAATTTGAAACATAGTTTAAATCGGTGAGATTGCATTGTATACTTAGAAAAAAAAATGCTATTTATGATTGAGATACGAATGCGAGTGATTCGCTAACTTTATACAAGCGCTCCGCTATGATAGTCGTCTCGCTTGACTTTGTTGACGCTTGACGTTGAATTCGACAAAATATTTAGATAATACGAGTGTGTTTGAATTGAAGTGTAAACGGCGTTTTTTTTATTGGAATATGGTTACCATCGGTAATCTTTAGAGATGTCTACCTCACGTCATATTTTTTATGTAACTTTATATTCGTGTACGTGAATGAAAAAAGTAAAGCACTCTTGGCAACAGCATTCAAACCCCCCATATCACATTTTTTTACTGAGACTGTACTGCCCTCCCCTGGTGTGGACAATTACCCATTTGGTAGAAAATTTACCCGATTATTGGGAAAAACGTGGCGAAGGGAAAACAAGACTTTCTTTTGCTTTTGTAATTTTTTTTGTTACGTCTTCCAATGGCAGTATTCGTAGAAGGTTACGGGAGGGTATTTCCTATTCTACACTATTAAGTTTATTGCACTCCATATGTAATTAATTATCTCTATAGTGTTGCTCTGTGTTTCTGGTATGCAGTTATGTATGTGGCCTCTAGAGTTCTTTCGTTTTTGTATAGTGATTTTAAAAACACCTTATGTCAGTGGTAAGAAAGTCTAAAGTCATAGGATATCTGAAACACATTGCTGCAAAATTATATAAAACTATGTTTGTATGAAGGCTCTGCCTCACATGCGCGTTTTCCCGCGGTATTTCATTATAGTACATTTTGTATGAAACCGCGCGTGATGTTACACCCGCGTCGTCGCCCGCGCGGGAAATGGTGCCTGTGTGGGAGAACCAGAGTTGTTCGCGAGTGTCTGCCGATAGTACGGTGTTATTTAATACGCAGCGATGTGAGAATGAAACGCTTTTCTATTAGGAAATTAAACTTACGAAACGACTCGACTCCGTTGCTCTCAGATTTCTCAGAACCATAACGAAGCTTGTCGCAACCTCACTCCTAATGCACGTTTAAATAGTTTTCAACTAACGTCTCGATCTCTTAGATTTAAGGAACTTTATCTTCAACTATTTATTAAAACCGAACAAAAAACTAAAACAAATTATTATTAGGCCGTCCATAACTAAAATCGGAACATAAATACTACTTCTAAGAACAACGGAGCGAAGTCTAGTAGAGCGCATGATTAAAACTAAAAACCTAGAACTCCAGACTCTACTCTTGTATAATATGTAGTTTACGATAAGTTTCATTAGTGGTTCTAGCTGATTTTTCATCTTGATTCTCTATGAAAACCATTTAAGATAGAAGTATGTTGTTAAACCAACAGGTGGAATGATATTTTAAGATAAACTTTGTAGTGTAACCAAGGAATGTTGATCCTCAGTGTACGCTTAAGAAGTTTGACAAAAGGCATTACTTAGATGGTGTAGTCCGCTCACGAGGCGGCGGCCCTGCGCGCGCGCCGCTGACTATTGGACAGAGGAAACTATTATTTACAACAATTAGGTAGTCAAAATTCTAATATTCATATCATTAGTTACTTTAGGGGACACTTTGCAGATAATTGTATTATTTATAAGTTAATTTGTTAGCGAGCGGACTGATCGTATTCGTTTATTGGCCTATGCTTGAGTTCGTATATTGAAATGTTTATAACTTTTTTGTACCAATGCAAATTATGCTTACGTTAGATCACTTTTAGATAATAAAATGTGTAACATGCTTTACTAAATCATAAATAACAAAAATGCAGGTGCTGTGTAATGGATATTGTGTAACCGACTGCCAATTATGTTTTGTAAATATTATAAAGTATATATCGTATTAGCGAGAACACAATTTGCCTTAACCGAGGCGCGGCGCGCAGGGTTCGCCGTTTGTACATAAAAACAATAATATATAATTAATTATTATACATAGTTTGTTACTTTTGTAAGGTGCGCGTGCGATATTTGTGTACATTGGAAGTGCGATGCGATGCGGACCCGTGGTAGGGGACCGACCATGTGCTATTTTCTTTATTCTAGTGTCCTAATACACTATTGTATGGTCTACTAAGCTTACCAGTCATGTATGTATAGACGATTACATATTATTTAATTTAACGCCGATTTTAGTCATAAATATCCAAATTTAGTTAATGCTATTTTTAAAAAAGGTAATTTTTATTTTATTATTAATTAATTATTACTCTCTTCCTATAATCACATTGCTTGTAAGCATCACACGATGTGTACGATTGTATTATTTGAGTCTGTTAGGGATTTCAATATTCGACATGTGAAAATAGAAGTAATTATATATAAAATGTTGGGCAAAAAGGTTAGGTGTTTTTAGAAGTGTCGGTGATTGACGCCGTGGACTCGGCATTACTTTGACACCTTGTTCATGATGAGCGAGTGGACGACGTCGCGAATCGCCCCGCATTAAAGTAGCCTCCACAACCCTCTCCTAAACTGACCAAGTTGTTGACAATAATCTCTAGACACAGCCTGACTCGACTCGATCTAACTCTGTAAATAATTTCTAGGCCAGTCTGTAATGTAGGGTGAACTAGAGGTGGTTCATTACAGCTCCATTTTTACCAAACTACAGCGAAGCCAAAAGGAGGACAATATTTTGACGCGTGAAATTTAATTTATTCCAAGAAAATGCAAAGTTTTAGTTTGACAATATAACAGAGAGTGTTTATTTAAACAGCATCTGACCCCAATATTTTCACAGTCTAAAAATTGTGGAGCAATTAACGCTGCTGGTCGGCGGTAAAACTTAATACATAATAGGCGGGCAGAATCGTGCATGCTTTTCAGATTATCCACGTCTTAGGAAATTTTTAATTGCTACTAACTACTATCTATATTATATCTTCCCTTATGCCTCCGGGGATAAAATTATTGAATTGAAAGTTTATGTGGAATCAATCACACATATTATGTTTTATATATTGACGATCGATTTGATTAATCGATAATTTTACATTTTACCCAATCCATTAATTGTAATATTAATATCCAATCCGTCACTTCTCCTTCCCTCTATAATAAAAGCCCGGCGGTGGATATAGCTCAAAAGCGTAGTATTATTTATAATATCTTTAAATAATTATATTATTTCAAAAACTTTTTGGTGTTTTACAAAGTATACATCGCTCAGAAAATAACATACATAATACAAACTCGTCTCTAATTAAGTACAGAATTTTTGTCGTAAATAAGTTCATCACAAATATAATTACACCCACCGCTGCATCTCACTTTAGGATTTACAGATAATAAATCACAAGTTATTAGACGTTCTTCATGGTCTAATATAGTGAAAATCCGGTTCGGAAGCACTATGGAATTGAACTGTACGCTGTAACTTCGCTTGCGTGGAATAGATGGTCGTAGATGGCGCGTAGATTTTCGCTCGCTATTCGAATTTCGTAGACCTCTGTCCGAGGCATTTTAAATTTATCTCCAGCCAGTATTTAGAAGTTAATGGCGTTAATTCTGGTGTAGCCGCTAAATTTAAATGAAATTCACGCTCACTCATGTAAGGACATGTCACATAACAATAGTACCTAAGATCCGTTTGGTGACAAATGCATGCATACACAATGCATGCATGCACAATGCATGTATGTACTAAGGCTACGTTCCAATTCGGTTTATCCGACAATTATTTTCGGATAAACTGAACGTTTTGGAACCAGGTATACGCCTAGTTTTACAAAAGAGTCGTGTAACGGCTATAAACTTGTCAACGTGAATAAATCAAATCAAAGCTATCTGTCACTTTGACAGAAGTAAAAATTAACTCTGATTTCTCTAGGGTAAACACTTTCACCGAAATATTACTCGATTGCCCGGTTCCATAACACAACTGTCAGATGAAAAATTCACATTGTGTTTCGGGACCGGGTAGAGTAATTATTGTCGGGTAAATAAACGTTATGGAACGCAACCTTATTGTAAGAATGGGGGTGACGTTTCACACAAACTTACACATAACTTCACGCTATACCTTGCGGGTGGTCAGAGGATGGAGCACCATGTCTTGGGTGATGTTTCGTTTAGCGATATTTTAATTTAGCGAGTGACTGCCAAAATCTACACCTATATCAGTTCAAATTGGTGCAATACATAAATATTAGTGTAAACTGGGACAAGCAAAATTCAAATAATATAAAGACGAGTAGTTGTTATTAAAAAAACTGACAATTGTAACCCTCTTTCATGATCATTCCAAATGACACTTTCAAACTGTGCGTCATCATTTGAACTGAACTAATTTTAAGACGGAAGATGTCCTAGAAAAAATGTTTGTCCGTATCTTGCCGAGTCGTATCTCGTTTTATTAAAATTAAGGTTTGAAGAGAATTCTTAGTGTCAACGCTGAACAAAGCGAGCGCACGTTCATTGCTGATTATGAAATTAAAACGTCAGCGGATGGACAAGATAACTTGCAATGTACGTCGATATCTACTCGCCCGTGCCGTTCTCACGCTTCGTACAGCGTTGGCGCTTATAATATTGTTCCATGTGATCCTCCCCGTGCAACAGTCTCTGTTAATTTGTCACGAGGGGTTTAGTTAGAAAAGAAATGTAAATGTTATTGTGTTAAACCGAATTTTGTTCATGATTGAACGCACTGGCCGAGGACATGAGTATAGTGCGTAGGCGCCTCTTTCCAGTTCCAACCTCCCACCACTTAGCTGTTCTAGAGTTAGAAGTTTCACCCTTCAACGTTTTACATACCTACGTCACTACTGACAAATATTACGATATACAAGTACCAAACTCGTAGTTAGCGATCACGTATTATTATATGTACATTGTAACTAAATAATTTTTATATTTTACCATTGTATAGTCGTCTATCACTGATAGGTAGTTAGCAATATTTTGACAGAGGTGTGGACAAGGTGCGCGCGGGCGGCGGTTATTTAGTTTGCGATTGTTCGCCGCCCGCGCATCGCGCCGTTGTTGTTTTCTTTTTATTTTTTGTTATATATTTAAATAACACAATCGACTTGTAGTTTTAATAATTATTATCATTAATTATTATATTGTAATATAATCTTATTAATGAAAAAATCAAACAGAAAATAAAATAGAAAGGAAATTTAATTGTGTATTTTTCCGTCCCTACTTCCCGAGACTAAATGAGATTATACGAATCATCTTAATTCCATGTACGCTTACTAATTAAACACTGTAAGACTGTTAAAAAAACTACTTTATTTCATACAATACGTAAGGTAAAAATAAACAAAAATAAAAACAATGATAACAAGTACCAACTATAATAGTTTTAGTATTATACTTACGTACTAGTGATCTTATAGATAAATATTTTTTTACATTAAGATTTCATTTTAAATGCCATGCAAAAATGTTACCTACTTTTATTACTTATTACTATGTACGGTCGTGTCTTCATTTATTGCAAAAGTCTAAACAAATACTATAGGACCCATTGTGCTTAACTTGAAGAGAAAGGAAATTTTGCACCTATTATTTCGATAGGTAAAATGCATTGACTTAGTTCATGATACGAAGTAAATAATAGTAAATTATCTTCACTTAAAAACTAAACGATGTTTGTGCTAATTTTATCATGCATACATACTTGGTTGGAGATAAAACTGTCTCGTTTATGAAACTTCATATCAAAATAAAACTTGTTTACGCTATAATGTAACGCAGATATATGCGATGTCAATATTTTTCGTAAGCGCGGAATATGACTAACTTGAGCGCTTTTTTAAGCTGTCCCACTGCTGGGCAAAGGTCTCCCGACCTTTTTACCACTTTTCTGTCTTCAGCCTCCTGCCATCTCTGCTGGAAACCATCCAACTCGTCCCTCCAAGCACTTATTTTAATTCATTTCTTTTTATGTTCTAATTAAAATACACATAAATGACATCGCATACCCTGCGATTAAAATATTTGCTTAAAAATATCTGAAATATGCCTGTCTGAAATGCCATACCTAAACCTAAGAAACGAAGACCGCTGTCGCAATCAGCTTCACCCAGAACATTCGAGTAAAGATGACAACGAATCTCAAAAGGTAGTCCACTTCAGTCAGAATCGCGCCCAGTCTAGATTTCATTTCAAGACAAGTTGCATATTTGGCATGGGTGAGTTATTTTGTAGCATGGGTTTAAATTTTTTTAAGACTACTTTTGGTGCTTTTTCAGGTTAAAACAAAGATGGGGCACACGGTCTCCTCTTAGGTCTGAGATTAATTACGGATTAGGGTTGGACCACATTTGTCCGCACGGAACCGTATTTTCCCGTAACTCTATCCTTTTCCGTCGCTCAGAAACATCGTTCGCTAGAACGAGAAATATAAGCTTACATGGCCCGCCAATACGGAAGAATGCGGGCGCTTGGAAGCAATCTTTCTCGCTCTAGCGAACGATGTTTCGGGGCGACAGGCAGGGACAGAGCTACGGGAAAGTGCTGTTCCGTGCGGGCAGGTGGGGTCCAACCCTTACTAATAAAGGCCGGAAATCCTCATGGGTCTATTTATATTTATAACTCACTTTTCTTGTTTCAACTGAGGATCTGATCAAGGAGCGGCGGCGTGATTTTACTAGTCTATGGACAGGACTAATCTAACATCCCTTTTTTAGTAAAGTTGAGGTTGTCGCGGTGGTTAGACCGAAATAGTATACATAAATAACCATACATGCATGCGAGCATGTATGGTTATTATGTATGTATGCTCGCCCCATACATTCGCGCTCCAAGCCGCTTCGCCGCGTCGATTCGCTTGTTATTGTCATTCCATTTAGAACCGTATTTTAATGTTGTTAAGGTTTAGTTCAATAGAGTTCACTCACGATTCACTTGCCTGTGCTTCAGAGACTAACCAGGAGGCCAATTCTCAAAAACGGGATATAATATCGAAACTCGATAACTATCCCGTCTCGCATGTCGACTATAAATATCACGTAAAATAAAGACCACTCGTTGCATAGAGATCGCTGGGACTCGATAAATATAGCAGAAAGACCCGTCCTTCGATATCCACCATTTTTTTTAATTTTTATCTACTGTAATATTTACATCACTCCGTGAGAATAGGAGATAATCCTGCAATGTTTTACCACTAGAGGCGCCACTAGCACAATGATACGTAGGCATTCAACATGTAGATACGTTCCTTTCCACCAACTATAAGATTTTTTAGGTCTGCTATTTTGAAATGGCCATATGATGCCATTATCTCATCACAATTTTGCTATAAGCTTTGAAAAATTATATTACATTAATCCAAATAACGAGAAATTTGTGATATCTTTAAAAATGACGTTTTGTTTTGCTTTTCTGGTTACGGAGTGTGCTAGTGGCTCCATCTGTGCAACGCTTGGCGTTTTAGGTCCTATTGGCCTCCAGACCCCCAATTTATCAGCTCAGCCAGTTTACTGCGTGGGCGAGAACTCCGTGGGCTCGAGGATGCGGCAGTGCATCTCTCTGATGAGCGGCACGGTGTAGGCCACGCACTCGTCCCAGCCGGGGTTACGCCACGTACTTTCGCGAGTCTCTCGCCGTGCTTGCAGATTCTTATAGCCTGTGTGAAGCAAAATATGTTTATTTTCTCTCTGCAAGGGACGTAGCGTGAAGTTATGTATGTGTCGCAGGGAATTTGCCGAATTCAGAGAAATAACCGAATACCCTAGGAATTTGGCCAAGACTGGGGAGAACTGTTGCTATGAGGTTCCGGAGCACCTTTGACGGAAGGTGGAGGGTATGAAATGGTTGCCCGAGGTTCTTTCCTACATATCTACCTACTATTTAAAAGGTATAGGACGGTACTTGCGTACACGCAATATTTATTTACTCCCGAGCCCTTCAAGAATAAAGGAGGGTACTGACCGGCTTTCGCCCGTAATGTAACAGCTCAGAATCAAGCATTACTTATGTATGTTAGTCTGTAAGCTATTTATCTATGAACCTATACAGCCTGAAAATAAAGATTATTGTGTTGTATTATATCAGTGAGCGTTCCATACCCAGTTGAAATTATTCACGTTGACAACTGTGCATGTACCATAACCGTGTTAACAACTGAAAATGTATCAAACTTGTATTCAAAATTGGAACAGCTAATGGAACGTGTACATCTGTCAACGTGAATAATTTCAACTGGTTTTGGAACGCACTCTATGTCGCGAGTAATGTGAGTTTTGGCGGGAAAATCGATGGAGAAGGTTCTATGGTGTTTATTTTATTGCTCAAAAATTGTTTTCTGGTGATTTTGATAGCTAAAATCGGTGTAGTATTGTCTAGCAAACGTCAGTAACAGTGACAATGTGTTGAACTCTTAAAATAAACTTCTCATTAGTGGTTCGTTGTGTAGTTTCACTCTGTGATTCTGCGGCGGGCCATGAGACTCGCCAGAGACTAGACCGGTTGAAATTTCCGTCATAACTCCTAGGAGTGTTAAAATGTGTCTACACAACAACATTTTGATGCTGAAAAACTAAAAACTGTTTTAAATCGATTAATGTTTAGGCTGATGGCATGTGTGTGTTGCCAATGCTTTGTTATTTTTTTTAAAAAAAACGCGTGTAACGTAATGCTCCTCCGGTCAGTACCTCAATCGAGAACTTATTTGTTACATTACACGAACATGTTCGCGGTCAAAGTCACAGGAACACAAAGGTAGAAGAATATGCTTACACCAGATATGATGCACGTTGTATAGCCGTCCGATCTGTGAGAAATACCCGGCGAACGCCTCGTTCTGCGAGCGCCGGTATGTAAGGCCGCGGGCCCAGTTGTTTCCCCATTCGATCATAGTGCCTGGCTTCAAACTGCAACCAATATACACAGTCTTGTAAAACGATTCGAGACTACAAGCATAATCGCTGAACTTAATTCTACTTTTGGATAGTGTATTCTTGGTAAATGATGAAGATGGATGGTACATTTAGAGACGAGAGACGTCGAAATTGAATTCAAGTTCGCATTTTCCAGCGGAATACTGCTTAGGTCCCATTAATTTCACATTCTCCCAATCCTTATCACAACCTTAGATCGGATTTGTCATCCTTTGTGATTGTAAAGGGTGAGCGGGTCCTTCTCCAAATAATTGTAATAATTTCTATAGAAGTAGGTACATTATTGTGTGATCCAATGGCCAATAAAAATAATCGATGCAATATCGCCCTTTATTTGAACACTTAAAGGTTGTCTGGAAGAGATCACTCTTATCGATAAATAAATTTAACGACAACACTGTATGCAAATATACAACGGAAAGGTACAGTAAAATGGATACGACAATAAAAATTAAATAAAAACCACACATATTTCCTAATACCAAGCCTACGATTAGCATCCACACTAGGTAATCCTGTGTCGTGGGCGCTGTGGTGGGGAGTGTGTGTTGTGATTTGTACCTGAAAGTACTGTAAGTTATGTGATTGGCGAAGTAGAATTGTGTGAGTAATATTGGTATCTCTATTTGTAAAACTAAATGATTTGAAAAATAATGAACAGATAATGAGAATTAAAACACTAAAAAGTAAATAAAGCCCAGTGGGTATGTAAAAATACCTACTCCATACCCAAACCGTCAAAAAAGATGTACAATAAGAAAGAGGTCTGGAATGACAAATATAAGTACTGGACATTTATATTAATTTCACAGATTTAGTTAGATTAGATTTAGATAAGACCGCCTAGATTGTATTAATCGTTTCGTACGCACTGTATCACACTAATTTTGTGCAATAAAGTGTATTCATTCATTAATTCATTCCCTTTTGGACGTTATCTTAAGTAATTATTACGATTGAATCGTGTTCAAAGTGCACTTTATTTGCAATTAATCACTGAGAGGAAAGTCAGATCTATACAGCTTACAGTACAGTACCTGTAAGAACGTATTTCGTAGATGTTCTGCCCCGGGCGCGCCTCGGCGTTCGGCCAGAAGCTGAATGCAAGAAGGTACTGCAAGTGCCGCGACCGCAACAAGTTGCCGCGTTCTTTCTCTAGCGCGCGGTAATCCTGAAACAGACAGTCAAGAATTAGAATTACCATTGGGAGTGTTCCATTTGCGTCATTCATCTTGTGAGACCCCTGGATTGTAAGACTGTTGGCGCTTGGGTTTTCAAACCTATTCTAGAACATTTTATTATATTATAATGGGCAACCGAATTGTAAGTAGTCACTATCGCCTATAGACGTCTCACCTCACTGTATTAATAATTAGAGGGTTTTCGATGCGCTGTTAACCATAATAGACCCATTCAAATAAAATAAAATCAAACTTTTATTGTAAGTCCTAATCTTAAAGTACATTTTTACAATGGCATGTTTTACTCTACCACCGCTTCGTAAGGTGCTGTAGCTGAAAGGTAAGTAAGTAAGGAAAGAAACTTTCTGCAACACGTCTTTTGAAATAAATATATATCTTACATACATTGCCTCCTCTCTCCCAAAACAGAGGTAGGATGTCCCCAAAAGCAATTTCTGGCTACACAGACATGGTTCGTGTGACTTACCATTGTCTTTTGAAAATTGTTTGGAAAATTAAGGTCCAGGTCCAGGTTTCAGTGTTCATTATATGGAGGCACAACTAAACCTTAGTCTAAACTAAATTACGGGCTAATTGGGATTCCGTACTTCGCGGCGCTTACCGTCGCCCAAATTACTTGATGTTGGCACGCTCTTATAAACCGTATTTTAAAGAGGTCAAGGTTTAGTTTATATTTTTATCGAAGTAAGTCGCTGTGTCTCCACTCCATTACAGTCAGTGAATCTTATTCCAAATTAATAGTATACTATAGTTTCTTACCACAGTTTGGGATGTTTAGAGCTCCCGATATTTCGGCACAAATCCCGTTTCTAACTATAGTATGACAACTACAAACACTTAAAAAGTTACTTCAAATCCCACATGTTTCGTAAGCAACTTCAGTCTAGAATATGAACTCTATACAAGTGCACTTACCGGGCTCTCCTTGAACATAATTTTGGCCTTGTCGATCTTCTCGAAGCCGCCGACATAGCGCCACAGGTGCAGCGCCTGGTCCATATCTCCCACTGACACCGTCCATGACCCCACCAGCTCACAACCCAGCTCGTTTTTTTGAGAATGTACGAACTCTACGGAGTTTTTGCTGCAGATATTTTTTTAGTTATTTTTTATTTGTAAGAATTATTAGATTATAAAATAAATGTAATATCAATATAGATGAGACTTATTTGACTGAGCTGATTTGGCAGCTCTTAGACTAAATACAATTATATTTAATTTTTAAATAACGATGAGAATGATGTTACCATGTAATTAGTAAGTACTATGTAGATATTTAATTTAATAAATCTTACAAACAAAATGTTCTGGCATATTACTAAGAAAATATTTATTTTATTCTGTTAATAAATGGCTAAATGACTAATTTCATAGGGCTGCAAACTTTTAAAAAGTTAAAACAAATTATTTGTAAGATCCAGAAATATACACCTTTTAGTTTAGGTTTTGCAGTGTTTTGTCTACAGCAAATATGTTGTAATAAGCCACATAAATTAATAACAGTAAATAAAGGCTTTTGCCATAACAATAGTTGGGGTCAAGGGGTCAAGGTAATATTGATAACGCCATAAACAAAAGTTATACGCGTAATACCTACTATAGCTTACACAGATCTAATGATGTGATATGATCTATTTACAGACCATTGCATAACAGTTAATAACATCTGTCGGCAGCGAGAGCCGGCATGAAATTAATAAAAACATAGTTACTAGTTTGTCAAGTATTTGTCCACAGAGTCAGGCCGTATGTTGTGTGTATGTAGCGCGTATATGATTTCCTTGTCGCTGAGCATTCGACTGTGCGATTCCTTCGTCGGCTCGATCTTTCGCACCAAGAGCTTCGACAGCCAGCCATCTTCCACATTCAGTCGTGCACTTGTAGAGATCAACCTAATTAAAAATAACTTTTACTTTACACGAAATGTTCCAAATTTAAACCTACGCACACAAACAAAATATAACATCGACGGAAAAATACCTTGCGTTCTTCGGAATGGCAGTGCTCAAACATAGAGCTCTGTTTAAAGAATTCATGATCGCCGCTAATGATGATTATTACACAAATTACAGGCTTTAACTCTGATACTTGTTATCAACAATTGACAAAAACACTTGAAGGTTATCTAATGATTTCGAACAAGTAGCGCCATCTAGTTCATTGTCACGAAAGTAAAAGGTTGTAAAGGAACGTAACATGAAAGTAAACTATACTTAAAAATTCCTTGCATGAGAGCACGAAAATATTTTGTGCCATTTAAGCTATATTAGCATTTCATGAAAGTAACTTCGAGTTGAGTAACTTGTAACTTCGAGAGTAACTTCAACTTGAAGTTCGGTTTCTAGCATAATTTATATGCGAGTAATGGAGCGGCATCATTAACATACTTCATTTAACGCATATTACTATTCGAAAAAATTGTACAAAGAATTAATTTCAACGTCGTAAAGATATTAACTCACTTCTAAAAATAAGTTAGTAGTATAAATATTCTAGATATGCTTTAGATAAGTTAATTTATATAGCGTAATTATTATTCAAATAAAAAAGTCAAATACGAATACATTATAACGTGTATAACGAAACGTTGTACAGTAAGCTACATAACAGCTGATGACTGAAGCTATCAAAATTCGGTATATGAATTTCAGCTTTAATACTAAGTATCATTTGTAATAAAATTGTCTGACAATTTTATTTCTATGTATGATGACTAGTGTTACCTTACGTACAACACAGCCCGTGTTTTTTTTGCAAGGTAAAGTCGTTTAATAATAGATACAATAGAGGTAAAAATACGATTCCAATAGCGATATTTTCCTTACACATAGCAATCAGTGTTAAAATTGTAAAACGTGAACATATTAGAAAGAACATCATAATTGTCATTTTTACAATTTTTACTGAATTATCTTTTTTATTTTGATAAAAAGCATTGAAGGTTGTTACGGGGGCTTACATCGGCGGAACCTCGTCATGGGTGAGTAGCTGCTAACAAAACTGAGAGTGTTTTTACGTAAAGTTTGTTGTTAGTGGGCGGTGTATTGTTGTGCAGTGCGGTCAAACTTGTTTGATTATGTCGGTTGTAGCGTCGAGCGAGGTGACTAAGCTACAGCAGCACTTGGCGCTGCTGAAGGAGGAGTATGGGAAGCTGCAGACCCACTGTGCGGAGGTGGAGCGAAAATATACGCTAGCGGCGGCTTCTGCCGGAGACCTCAGCGAGACCAGCTTTGTGGCGCGCCTGCTCATGACTGTGGCAACCCTGTATGGCCGGGAAACTTACTCCGACATCAAGGTCAAGCTCCAAAGCAAGTCTATGCCAGGACACAAATTCGTACTGAGTGCACGTTCAGATGATTGGAATGAGGAAGCGCTGAAAAATCTCGATGAACTAGGTAAGAAATACTGTTACAACAGGAAGTATTTTTCACATGACTGCTACTGATAATGGTTAAGTTTCTAATGGAGTTACTGATTAACAATCATTTAAGGCCTGATTGTTTTATCATTACTTTAATTATAGACACCTTAATGCATAGTTTGTGCAATAATTACAGAAGTGAAGTGGAAAAACTGCATAAAGCGAAGTGCACAATACCACTGTATGTAATAATTATATATTGATGAATGGTGGTAAAGTGATGATAGGAACTATTACAATGTGTTAGAACTGCATCATAATTTCAATTATGTATGTACTTATTTTTTATAGTTTATATTTTCAGTCCATAAAACAGAGCTTTATTGATTGTCCAATTGAACATTTATTGAATACCTATTCTCTTAATAGGTTTGTGTAGCATATAAATATAACTATATCATAGGTGTCAAATGTCAATACAATTCCAGTTCTATCACTCCAGACAGGAGTCCAGTCACTTTAAATGTGTTTATTTTTTTGCAAAATTATATTGTACTTGTTATTATAATAGGGCACTAACTACTACAAATAAAACAATAAATAATAAAAATCTAGAGCCCAGTATAATTTTAGTCTAATTTTTCATATTAGTCTAAAATTATTGTATATGACAAATTAATTCTATGCCCTTGGCGTCATAGAAATTAGTCCTATTTATAGGACTTGAGGGTGGATACTCTAAGGTAGGAATACTCTGGGCTTTACAACTCTTTATTTATTTCCTGTGGGAATGCTACACTATTTACTAATATTGAGGGGCTAACAGCCGCAAGCATGGTCATAGAGTGAGCGCATAAGTTAAGCCACATGGAGTGAGGTCAGAACCAGGATGGGCCTTAAAACCCTCCGTGCCTTAAAGAGCATGTTAAACAGTTGGTCCCAGTTGTTGTTTGACAGCAGTCATTAAGCCAGAGGTCTACAAGTGGTGTGAACAACTGGGACAATGTTAAATAAATAAACACGATAAATATTGTTGTTGAAGTCCTATGGTACCCCAGAAGTACTGCATTCACGGGATCTCTCAACGCCACTCTGTCTTGTGTCAACTTCTTTACTTCGCTCCACAAGATAAATAACTATTAATATTGCAGACTGGTCGAACTTGCCCGATGATGTTGGTGCTGCCCTACTCAAGTGGCTGTACACTGACGTGGTGGACCTGTCACGTGGAGATGCCTTCGCTCTGCAGCTGATGAAGTCAGCCGCCAGCTTCAAGCTACACGGGCTGGTGGCCAAGTGTGAACAGGCACTTATTGCTGCTGTTGGAGTCAGGTAGGTGTTGATTTTTTTCCCAGATTTTTAATCATTGCATTTTATTTATACGCAAATTTTTGATATGTTTTTCGGTCAAATCCGAACCTTTAATCCCATAGTCATGCAGATTCAAATAGTTTTAATTCGAATATGTTTCAGCAGACGCTGCAGTTTAGTGGCCAATATACAGATTTTGTAGGACTTAGCACTAATAAACAAGTGAGATATTTTTATTTTAGCTTACTATTAGTGTTAAGTCCTAAACAATTCTTATGTCAAATATCATCCAAATTCATTCATTAACAATTATTATTAGCATATGTAAATTTATTTGACACTGCACCATATCATTATCATTTCTTTTAATTTGTTAAAAGTAAGGTAAAAATTAATTTTGCAGAACGTGCGTTAAGTTTTACTCCGCCGCGGATGAGATTGGCGCGACGGCACTAAAAGAGCACTGTTCAGGACTCATATCTGCCCATTGGGATGATCTAACAGGTATATTACATTCAAGCTATTATGCTATGATAGTGAATTAGAATTAAATAAAATTAAGATGTTTTAAATAAGGTATATTATAAGATAAAATGTATAAATGTGTAGTCAATAGTGTGGTAGTTATAGGAGCTCAAATGAAACACACCAGTAGACGTGTTGCTTATAACATTAAGCAACCTACCTACATTATATTTATGATTACTGTTAGTACACAAAGTACTACTACATATGACAAATAGTCTCTTTTTTATTGTATAAGGAGAGAGGATGGTCACCTAATGGTAAGTGGTCACTGTGTCCACTTTAATGTTACTAGGGTTTTAGGTGGGACTGAGATGGAAAGCCTCATGTGCCGTTAATTACGCTGGCTCTCTTTCCCTTCAAACTGCATTGCTGCTTTGCGGCAGAAATAGGGGAAAGGATGGTACACCACTTACTGTAATAATAATGACACTGATTTCAACTATCACTATAAAATTTCGATGTTTTTTGTCCAGGCGACGACTTCGCGCACATGTCATCGGCCCTACTATACCGCATGCTGAAGAGCAAGACGCCGCAGCCTCTACATGGAGCCGTGCGGCTGATGCGCGAGGATGTGGTCTTCTTGTGCCTCGTCGAGAACAATGCCAACGTGAGTACTAGACTAGCTTATACTGCGTCTTTATATCGACCTTTATTAACCCTTAGGACATAACGATTATTGTCACGGGTAAACGAAAGTTGAAAGTTATTGGAACGATAAATACATACACTACAAGACATACATACACTTCTTATCAATTTTATTTTAATTTTATGTTTTATTCTACTATTACTTGTCTTTTTAATAAACTTGTAGGTACTATAGGTGTTTAACTGAGAATAAAGACATTTCATATATTTATTTACATACATACATAACCTCTCACATCCATAATTACCGAGGAGGTAGACAGGAACCAGACCATAAATAATGGTGTAAATTAATACAGCTTTTCTGAACTTGATCTGTCGCACGTGCCTAAAAGATTAGATATATTTAGATTAGATTAGATTGTGTCTGCCCAGGTTAGGGAAGGCTGCTCTACATTTATAGAGTCACTACTACAGTAGAGGAGCCTCTACATTAATAGAGTGGCTCTATGGCGATGATAAAAAGCATTTCCACCATCGTGTATAGTTACTGGACAACATTTATACGGACCATTTCGAGCCGCTTTCAGTTGAAAATGTCGTGGATGTTTACTGTAATCACTCTTAGAAACAGGATGTCGTATCACTAATCGTAAATAGTTGTTCAACAAAATCACAAACGAAAATGACACGTACTTGAAATCGATATCGTAATGATAATTTCCACAAAAAATGAAACAAATAGTATTTGCGGTATAAATATTTTATATTTATCGGGAATGAAATTATTCATCAAGCGTAAATATTTTTTTAACATAATTAAGCAACATTTATAATTTTATATATTTTCATTTGAAACTTACCAAAAAGTTTTATAATAACATTTTTAACATAAAATCTTACGACTATTTCATTGGATAACATTATGGATTAAACCCATAATGCCCCTATATACACCGTATTTTTTTGAAAATCGAAATTGTAAATTGAAAATATTTATTTCCAGAAGCACAAATGGTCTTCTAATACACACACACACACACACACACACACACACACACACACACACACACACACACACACACATTACAAATTAAGATACATTAAATTAGATTAGATTAAAACTTGGTAAAACAATTAAATTAACTTAAATGAAATTTATAATAATAATAATTTAAAATTTGGTTATGCATTAACTTCGGATGTAGTCATTTGCTATATTAACACATTTTTAAATTAAAAAAATATATTTCTTATTTTCATACAAACGAAATGCCTCGCCTTAAGTTACCTTGTATGATATACTCTTTATCCGAACTGGCAACGTCGCATTTTGATTAATTTAAACTTGACAATCAGGACATAAGTTATTCATGACACGTGCAAACGAAAGGCAAATAGTTTATTAAAGTTTTGATTCAGGTTTGCTTAATAATTAATAAGACCCTTACTGATTGTGTAACTCAATTAAATTTAGTAAAATAAAATAGCATGAAACTCTAAAACGAAGCGTTTTTAAGGATCACTTGCATTGTCAAGTATATTATGTAAAAGCTATAGAAGTGTTTGGCGAAGTTAATGCGTGTCCTCAGAACACGATGTATTGATGATGATGGATGAACATAGTCGATACATCGTCGACTATGTTCATCCACTATTGAAGCGACAATGGCACAAAAGCTAGGAATGGTCGCCAGATCGACTTCACAAGCTTTTTAGCCTAGTAAAAAAAAACTAAAATGACTAGCACTAATATGACCAGAAATGATGTGATACTCTTAGGTGTGTGATATATCTTTATTTGCCTATTTCATAGTCGAGCAAAGTCGAATGAATGATAGTTTCTGGTCACAGCATACATAACATAAATATTTTATTATAATACAGTATGTAAGTGTATATTAACTAACGACTGTATTCATAACCAGTGAAAACACTTCGAACTTAAAAAAATATCCCATTTTTTTGAACAACTTTACTAAAGAAACAGGTCGAATTATTAATATATATTTTAGTGACCCCTATGTAAATAATTTGAGATTAATATTATTTTAGTAATTAATTGACCTATGTTTACAGGTCGAATTATTAATATATATTTTAGTGGTCTAGGTAAATAATTTGAGATTAAAATAATTTAATAATTTTTTTTATTTTAATCTCAAATTATTTACATAAAATATATATTAATAATTCGACCTGTTTCTTTAGTAAAGTTGTTCAGTTTAATAGTATACTACTTACTACAGCACCAAATATAGAAGCTTTTTGGAAGTTAATTATCCTATTATACTTACATTAGAATTAAAGTAACATCTTTACTGGCAGTAGACTATAATATCACAAAAACGAAATGTGAAAACTAAAATATACACCAGAGTATGTATAGCTATAATTATATATAACTAACATTTTAAAGTGGTTAATTCATTATTACTGTGTCTATCTGTCGTTATAATCCTTTGACTTAATTAAGTTCGTAACGTGCACACTGCAATTTGGCTAATGACCGTGTTAGAATCTTGAGAAAAGTTCAACGTTTTGGCGTCTGTTTTAAAAAAAACAGTTGACAACGTCGAGATTATGGGAGAGTCGTATGCACCAGGATAGCCTACTGTCTTGCATTCCAAGTGCAATTGGAGGTTAAGTTGCCGAATTCACACCATCTGTAGTTTTTCACTCCCATTTCACTGTCTTATGTAACGGTCACCTATCACGGACGATTTTAAGGTAAATTACACTAGATTTACCAAAAATTTACCACTGTAAACCGTTTTTAAACAATAAAATAGGCCGAATACGTTATGACAGCATGAAAGCTCAACATAACCTCCTATAAATGGTTATATAGCTTTATCTTTCGACCGACAAAATGTCACTGATTTTGAAGTACGCTTCATAATTGCTGTACGCAGCATTATATTTTTGGTCCCATTCTTAGAAAAAAATAAGTACATTTTTTTAATTTGAACATAAAATATCTATACATATAAGGACGTTTTCCTAATTAGGTTCCATTACCATCAAAGGTAGTTTTGCTGCAATGTTTTATTTTTTCACGTCATAAAATGTTTATCTCTAATGCTGGGGCCACACTAACGTTTTTTGACACTATGAGCAGATGCGAAAGGGCCTAAGCGCTAATTTTTACTAATGCCTTTAGGCCCTTTCGCATCTGCGCTTAATGGCAAATAACGCGTTAATTAATGGCATCAGACGTTAGTGTGGTTCCGGCAAAAGTGTTATTCTAGTACATTTTTCCACCCCTGGTAAGGGATTTCACTCATCGTAAAAATCCGATTACGGACGGTAAAATTCCGTGCAGTGCACAATCGCCAGGGTGTTTTTGCACTGTATCCATCCGTCATCTGCCGGACGGAGTCCATCCGCCTGATTGGTAAATAAAATACCAATCAAATAGGATTTCGTCCGGAAAATACCGGATCGAAGCAGTGCACAAACACACCAAATATTTCAGAATTTCCAACCCTTATTTCAGTACCAACCACAGGACCATCACCACAGTTGTACCTAAGTAACCTGTAGCTATCCTTCTCGCACCATTACAAAGCTCGCCTCGGCAGTAACAGTGCGTGGTCCTTGTCGGCAGTCCGGACTCGTGTGATTCTTCCTCGCAAGCTTCGTTGTATATCT
The DNA here is from genome assembly GCA_947369225.1 of Hofmannophila pseudospretella. NCBI lineage: Eukaryota > Metazoa > Arthropoda > Insecta > Lepidoptera > Oecophoridae > Hofmannophila > Hofmannophila pseudospretella. Next base: position 6,165,705 of record OX376331.1, read on the forward strand.
CGTGTATGGGCCGCACGTACTGCCACTTGCCGCGTATTTTCGCTTGTTCGTCGTCGCGGGTTTGAAGCGCGCAGTTGCGTTCCACGCTCCATGTTTCCGCTGGAAAGAAAGAGATTTCATGAGGATGAGCTCAAATGTAGTGTAGTGCAGTTTTTTTCTTACGTCCGGTATCCGTGATCAGATTCGCTTACGATTCGTTTTCATGAAAAAATAAAGAGTATTTTGAGGTATTCTAATCAGGCAGCCTTTTTAAGTCCTAAATTTAACATCATATGAAGCCTTGAAGTATTTGCCATGGTACACTGGGTTGTACAGTCAACCACAAGCTATATTATACCATTTGTCGAACCACTATATTTATACCAATTGTTAAGCTTCGATTAAATCTCAACCTTATGCCTGCGCAATATGATACATTTCAGATTCTCAAACTTTGACGTTTTGGGTAGGTTGAATTGTGTTCGACTGTACTGTACCACCGGGACTAAATGAATATTTATTTCCTGTAGTACCTCCGACCTAATTAAAGACAGACTTCAGACTTCAGAGGTTGCCTGGAAGAGATCGCTTTAAGCGATAAGGCCGCCTTTGTACATATCGTGTTATTATTCCTGTAGTTTTTACTTTTCCTGTTTTTGTGTACAATAAAGTGTTTCTATCTATCTATCTATCTAAAGACAGTTTAGATGGTGTTAAAAAATAAACCTTGTCCATTGAATGTGGCAAGTTATTAGAGAAAAATATTTGAACATTACATTTGTACCTATTTAAATCTAACAAATATTTCTACTGGTACATTTAGCAGAGCCCATTCCGTACCGACACGCTAAACGGCGCACTCTACTGCACTGAACTGTTAATGAATGCCTCATGTTTTGCATTTGGGAATAATTACGTACGTACATACATTTGCACTTACATGAACAGTCATTCTATCCATTCATTCTTCTTGTAAGTACCACTTAGTCATATAAACTATTCACTTATAAATTGCTATCGAAATGGGAAATTGTCCTCATTTGCCTTTTACGTCGAGAGCGCGCTTATAAAATATGCCATAAATGTTGCTTGCTACATTACCATAGAGAATCAGGGAGTTGTGTAAGACTTGTGTTTTATACTATGATATTAACGTTAATACTAGAGCGTCGGTGGACTAGTGGCTAGGACGTCGGACTTCCATGCAGGAGGTCCGGGTATCGAAACAAAAAACCAATGAGTTTTTGGATTTTATTCGAATACTTACGTACTTTTACCGACTGCTCTACCGGTGAAGGAAAACATCGTGAGGAAACAAACCTGCATGTCTGAGGAAATCAAAAGTTTCCGAAGGCGTGTGAAATCCACCAATCAGCACTGGGCCCGCTCGGTGGATCATGGCAGAGGCCTGTGCTCCAACAGTGCGGACATTAATAGGCTGATGATGATGAACGTTAATACTTATTTTCTAATTTTTTATATTAGAAGACAAACAGTTACATAAGTATGTTGTACAAGTCAATAACATGTGTTCTAAACCTATAGTCCCACAAATTGCTTAATAGAAATAACTTACATTAATTATTATTTTTAAACAAATAGGTGCCACTGTCAACACACACACACACACACACACACACACACACACACACACACACACACACACACACACACACACACACACACACACACACGGTTATAGTGAGTATATAAAGTTAAATTATGTATTACATATTACTTACTTATTACAGATTATTTCACCAATTGACGCTTTACATTTCTTTAAAGATACACTAAATAAGTCTTGATCTACAAGCTTAATGGAACTGTTACTCGTGATACTGCCAATGAATGTAATAATATATAGCTTTTTCCAATATAGATCACACAAAATTAGCTCATATTTAATTGGCTCTTTGGTGGAACATGTATTAGCAATCAATTATTCTATTCGCGAATCTCTAAAAGTTTTTTGCTATGAGATGAGTGTTTTCGCATTCGCACTCATAAATTCACAGATGTTGGCTTAGTAATTTATGATGCTTCTTATGTTGGTGGTGTAGTGTAGTGTAGTGGTCAACACATCAGGCCTATACCCTTTATACTTTGTCGCTTCTTATGTTGGTGGTGTAGTGTAGTGGTCAACACAACACATCAGGCCTATACCTTTTATACTTTGTCGCTTCTTATGTTGGTGGTGTAGTGTAGTGGTCAACACAACACATCAGGCCTATACCCTTTATACTTTGTCGCTTCTTATGTTGGTGGTGTAGTGTAGTGGTCAACACAACACATCAGGCCTATACCCTTTATACTTTGTCGCTTCTTATGTTGGTGGTGTAGTGTAGTGGTCAACACAACACACCAGGCCTATACCCTTTATACTTTGTCGCTTTAACTTATTTCACTAATTTTTAAGTAATCATAACAAAACCTCATTGCGACAGGATTCCACAAAGTAAAGTTTGATGTGTTTTCCACTGTACATTATTCGAAATTATCAACTCACCACAGGTCAACCTACCCAAAACGTCAAAAATAGACAATCTGAAATGTTTCATATTGCGCAGGCATAAGGTTGAGATGTAATCGAAGGTTTTTGACAGATGGTATACTATAGCTTGTGGTCGACTGTACCTACATGTTTTCTATCCGAAAAATCTTGCAAGGTCTAAAAGTTATCACGTATTATTTTTACTTTCCGAAAAATCTTGCACGGACTAATTTAAAAAAAAAATTAACTACGCATTGGCAACACAGGCCATCAGCCTAAACGTTTTTCAGCATCAAAATGTTGTGAAATAGACACATTTTAACACTCCTAGGAGTTATTACGGAAATTTCAACCGGTCTAGTATCTGGCGAATTCTCATGGCCCGCCGCAGAATCACAGAGTGAATCTACACAACGAACCACTAACGAGAAGTTTATTTTAAGAGTTCAACACGATGTCACTGTTACTGAAGTTTGCTAGACAATACTACACCGATTTTAGCTATGAAAATCACCAGAAAACAATTTTTGAGCAATAAAACAAACACCGTAGAACCTTCTTCAGCGACTTTCCCGCCAAAACTCCTTGCAAGGACTAAAAGTGACTCGTTAATTTCGTTACCTAATTCGCTTTCGGTACTTAAATGTCCGGGTAAGGCGTGCAGGTCACGAGGCCGTTGCCACGACCTTTACACAGCTGCGCCTTTTAATTTAATTATGAAATGGTGTTCATATTGACCTTTTTACTTTAATTACAATATTTCATTACATGCTGTGTAATTTGTCATGTTAACCCCGACTAGAATTGTAGTACAGTTACTTATTAGTAGGTACTTTTATAATCTGCGTTGTTCAGATCGTATATTTTGTAAAATGACTAGCGGTTTTGTAAATCAGCGGATTATACAATCGTCATCTTCGTCATCCTCATACATCTACCTGTTAACTAGATAAAGACGTCGCTACGCCACTGGCGAAAGGACATCGGAAATGGTTGTAGCGGGCCAGAGCCGCTCATACCCCCCTACCCTTCTACTGGATAAAGACATCGCTGCGCCAGCGCACGAGAGATCTACCGAGTTCCTGCTGCTTAGCAGAGCCCAATTGCGGAAGAGCATGTCTGGAGGCAGAGGAGACGGTCGCCCCCGTGCTATTAGAATGCAGTGAGGTCACCATCCTACTGGGCGGAAAGCCTTGGCGCCCCGAAGTTCTACTCCTGTAGGACATTAATGTCCTCATTAAAGGACTGCTGAACTTTTTGGCGAGGTTGGGGTGGCTTGTTTTCCATCACACGCAAAATAGGCGCTATAGACATCGAGTTGCAGAAACCAGCCCGTTACTACAATACAATCGGATTCCGACAGACATAATTACTACTTACTCGTACGGGTACTCTTGTATTGCTCGTATGTATTACACACAGCACAGACATCAATGTTTAATTACTTCCGCCGTGCTTTATACAAAGCCCACGAATTGTACATTAAACCTTCCGAATGCCTGTAGTGATTTATAAGTTATTGCGACGACACAGAGGAGGTTCTTAGTTCAATACGTTTGGTAATGGTCGATTATAACTCGAAACTAGACGGGACCTCCCTATCTTACAAGACCGCCGGCGGTGCGTTGGCAGCATAGTGGCTACGACGCCGAATGAGGGAGGTTCGACTTCGATACCAAACAAAAGTCATGTCCCAGTTTTATTAATTTTTCGAAGACTTACGTACATTTACAGATTCCAGTGCTCTAATGGTGAAGGAAAACAACCTACATGTCTGAGGGGAAAATGTTTCCGAAGGCGTGTGAAATCCACCAACAAGCACTGGGCCCGCTCGTTCATGGCCCGTACCCCCTTGTGCAAGGGGAGGCCTGTGCCCCAATACTGGGGACATTAGTAGGCTGATGAGTGTAGATGATTACCTTCAAAGTTCCTGAGGGACGTTTCTTTCTTGACGCACATGGTGGAGTACTGGCAGTCGACGATGTATTGGTCGCTGCCGTCGAAGTGTTCGCACAGAGGGATACCGGTGTTCTGCACGTTTCGCTCTGGCTCGCATCTGTAGCATCGTATGCTTGACGATACTGAAAGGGAACAATCGTTCTTATTAGATCAATTGGGTGAATCCACTCTGATCCATGGCACAATCCATTAATGAATCAGTTTCCTTCCACTAAATATGCCGCTTTGATCCATGGACCGTTGTTCGGTTCGTCCACTGTCGGCGGTGGGTTTGCTTATATCTTCGTCAGTGCAGACTTCTGAATTTTTAATGCGAATATACGCATACCTACGCTGTAGTATATAAATAAATATGTATATCGGTCAACTGCATGAAATTGCCTTAGAATTCTGACTAACTTGAGTTTTATTAAATAATTGTTTCTCTATTTTCCTGTAATTACGGTCTTATTTTTTTTTTGCGAGAAGTTAAAAACAAATAACTAATTTATTATTATTATTATAATATATTTATAGACAGGCAGCATATATGCTGATGCGTCTATGTCATAGTGTTGGAAAGTTATAAGTTCTTAGATTCATTTTATAGAATCCACAGTTCACAGTTTTTACACGGTCAGTCATTGTTATTTATTTAAATTAATTATTTCACTAAATCATTGTTATAAGATTAAAAATTAATTATTTATCCCTGGTTTTTAAACCAGTTGTCTAGTCTATTTTTGAAGGAGTTCACTGAAGGGGCAGACACAACATTTATGCTCATACGAGACGCATACTCTAGCAAACTTTTGAAATAGATGTGTTTTCAAAGTTTTAACAATATCCTACCTACCGTATAACAACAATGCCAAGACAAATTAAAACTCAGTCTGCACAATTAGCTGTAGACGTTTTAAGCAATTAAAGAACAATATAGTCTGCCTGGAAGCAATTGTATCCTAGTTAAAAAAAATGTATAACTTCTTAATGTAAACTTACAGTTGCCGCGTAGATAAGAGCGCTGAATGAAGTTAGTACAAGCAAATAAACTGACTTCGTACGGAAAACGAACTACTCGCTTTATCGCAATGACACTCCCCGTATACCGTCAATTAGACCCAAAATTCTTAAAGGTGCGGTTACACATGTTCGTCGACCGACCGTCTGGGCGGACACAGCATGCGGCCACCGCCTATATGTGAATTACCAGTCGCCGACCGCAGTCGGCGAACGTCAAAGTGTCACAAGGTTATCAAATTATCATCGAGCGAATGACTTTGGACGACTTCAGCCAACAACCAAGTGTAAACCATGGAGGTCGGTGACAGTAGGTCATCCACCGCAGGTCGGTCGCCGAAGCGGTCAACGACTGCGTTGTAACTGCGGCGTAACTGCGCCTTTACTGCGCAAATTGTTATTCCCGCCGGCATCTGAACTTTATTACAAAGAAATCCTAAAAAATACACCTAGAAACAGGACTGCTATTAATAACATCAGTCATATTCGCGCTCCTAAAAAGGATTTACTGTCCCATAGTAGAAAACATATGTGGTGTCACATTATGTACGTGCTTGTTATACAGCCTGGTGATAATGATTAGTGTCAGTTGCCCATATAAATTGCTTGATCAAAAGCCAAACTTCGTTTTTTTTTAAATGTATATGGAGAACAGACGAGCACACGGTCCACCTGATGGGAACTAGTCACCGTCGCTCATAGACATCTCACCAAAATGTTATTAGAGTCTTTTCGGTGCGCTGCTAACCTTGAGGACTTAGTCAATATTCTATGGGCTTTATTCTATAACCGTAGAAGTCTTTGTAAATTATGAGTTTTGAATAAACGCTTGTATCAATATAACCAACATATAATTCCAATTAATCCCATCTCTCTTTATTAATGGCTAAATTGGAAAGTCTCTCTTCTACGCCATTGTGCGCAAACGGGCTGCCTCTCTGTCAATATGCAGGGCGCGCTGCAGCACCAACAGCCTTATGAGTATCATGGTTATTATTTATGATCGGAGTAGGTAGGGCTGTTTTTGGTACTTGCCACATACGGTCATAATATGGATAAGTATGCCCAATAATCCCGGGATTTCCGGGATTGAATACATATATTATTTAGATTTTTAACGTTATATTTGTTTTGATACACATTTAAGATTGGTGGCGAAATATTTTTTTTAAGATTCATGGCGCTAGTGTACCTATGGTAGTGTTTTAACTTCTTCGTAAGTTCACAATTTTTAAAAGATCGTAATCCGCCGAGTAAGGGCGAGGTTTATAAAAGTAATTTACAACATTTGCTCGATAACTTAAAACGGGATCCCGAAATCATATCCATATTAATATAACCTTTGAGGACATTGACCCGAAAGAGCCCTACCTACTCCGATCAGTGGTTTTTATGCTGGATCGCTCCATACTGAGTCATTGGGTCGCGGGAAACTCGCCGGCACTCAATGCCTCGGGAAAAATAAAATAATAATATTATAAGAGTTTATACTATGTATGGATTTATTGTCTATAAATAAACGTTTATTGAGTGATGGAAAGTTTCCAACTTTTCTCTCCCGGAACATCAAGTTCTCAACAGTTCCAAAAAAATCATTATTGACTTCTATACTTACTCTCAATATTCGTTTATTCGTTTTTTTTTATAGAAACATATTTTATAGTTTCTCGACTCGAACAAAAGTAATAAAACAATTCAAATTGTGAATCTAGGTAAAATGTTACCTTTTAGATAATTATAAGTTACAAACAATTCTTGCTGTATTATATTTCGAAACTCTAACATAAATTAATAGTTACTACTTACTAGGCAGCCTTATTTATATAACTAACTAACTATAATAACCATTATAGGTAATATCCATGCTGATCTGAACTTCTCAGAATAATGGTTAAGCCAAAGCAATTTCACAGTTCAGGCGATTATGCGGTCAAGCGAGAATCGTACATATAGGGGAAGCTAATAAATTATGAGCGACACGTGCGCGAGGTCCCATGGACGTACATATCGGAGGTATTTTTGTTAGTGTCAATGAATTGCTCTACTATCTTCAGTCATTGCTTTGTCGACATTGATAAGCCGTATGGCGCCCTTTACAACCTCTATCTATTAAATTCAAGAAATAACTCGAATCATATCAATAAAAATATGCCTATTACTAATACTACCAAGATATTAAGTATGCGGATTTTGCATGAACATGGTTAAATTAGCCTTCATCACGCCTACTGTGGGACAAAAATTCGGGACCAGATGTTTCGAAATCAATGCCTCATTTGCATGTTAAAACATAAAAGTTCGAAGGCCACATGCTTAGTAATCTGAAATGAACCGATCGCGATAATGCTGTTTGTATAGTGTATTAATTCCTTTATTTTATTATAAGTAGGGGGTACTTATCTGTGGAGTAGTGGAAATAGGACAGTGGCGGAAAAAATATCATGGACACCTAGTTATAACCAATCCTTCACTGTCCATGCTATCCGTCTCTGGAATTCTTTACCCGTATCCATAAGACAAGCCAAATCCTTAGATATTTTCAAGGCACAGGTTTAGGCCCACTATCTATCCCAATGACTCCTTCTTCCTTCCTTACTTTTCAACAACTTTGGTTTCTAGTTATATTTTAATATTATGTATGTATGTATATATGTATGTGTGTGTATATGTAGATATTTTATATATAAGTATATATAAATATATTTATTTGTATGGGTATATTATATACATATTATTGTAAACGGTGCACAACCTACCTTTTCCACCAAAATTACTCCACCAGAAGGTTGTCTGGAAGAGATCGCTTTTAGCGATAAGACCGCCTAGATTGTATTAATCGTTTTGTACGCATTGTATCACACTAATCTTGTGCAATAAAGAGTATTCATTCATTCATTCATATTCACGTCATGCACAAATGACAAGTTGGAGTTTAATTTGATAACGCCCAAAATTGCATGTGATGGGTATACCTACTCGAATTATTTCTTCCCCCACCGTACATACGAGTATTTTTACCGTACATAGAAAAATAAAACGTCGATAGTGTTCATTTTCTTTAATGCTTGCTTGCTTATTGTATTGTTAGTGGCCAACTTATTTGTCAGAGTTGTTCAGGCCGCCCGTAGGCCTCTAAAATGGCTTAACGACTGCTGCCGAACGACAACAACCGGGACCCCGACTGCTTAACGTACTATCCGAGGCACGGAGGAGCTCAGATGAAATATGCCACTAGCGGTCACCCATCCAGGTACCGACCGCGCCAACGTCGCTTAACCTGCACGATCACTTTCGGACCGTGCTCGCAACTAGGCTACGAGCTCCTCATTTTCTTTAATGAACATGTAGTACGTAAATGTAATCGGTTTCGATCATGTAGTCATTAATAATTAGTAATAAAAATGTACTAATTAATAATTTGAAAGTCTGTGTCAAGTTTATACGATGCTAACTTAGCGAACTCGTGAGTTGTTTATTTATAGACTCTACTACCTATTATAGGTCGGTATAACGATAACTAGGCATTAACAATACAGACCGCGCCTGTAAACCGACAGTGCTGTAGGAAATAACTAAATGATAAAACAATAAATAGAACAATGATGCGGTTAATACAATGAACTACATTATTACTTTCTTATCAGTTTAAAAATATAACAAAGTTTTTGTTATTGTCAGTAAATAATTGCGATATTAAACCAGTATACTTACATTTCCAAAACGTCACGAAAGTCAGGAAAAGCAACGCGAAATCCATTTTGATGACTAAAACTACACTTAAAATACACTAAGGCTACCGCTAAATAAAACTAAAGAATAAATTACATTCAGCTACGAGCTGTATTTACAAAGTATGTATTGTAGAGCCACATGTTCACTGCTGGGCGCCGCCACTCGACTGAAATTGGCACCTCCACCAGTCAAGTCATGATTCACAGGAAGGAAGCCCAGTGGCAAAACGGGACATGTCCAAATATCGACGAAGTAAGGCTCTTACGAAGTAGCATTAAAGCTGAATCACGCGGTCGATGTTGGCGCCGGCGCGAGAGCTACTGAACGGAATGACTTTTGGCGGTTGTTCTATTCGTACGGCATTTGTGTTTTGGAGGTCACGGTTGATTTTATTTTGATTTTAGCTGCAACAGGTATGCGAATTGATAGTAATACGTTCTCAGTATTTTCTCTGAAGAAAGTTCATTGATGTCGCTATTTTTACATAATGGGTTTCAGCGTTGAACGGTTTGGTTATTTTTGTAAACACTTGGCCAAAATTATTTATTATTCATTGTAGCAGAAACGAGAGTACCTGTTTTCTGTTGGAGCAAACATTCTTTAGTTTGTTTACGTTCCGTTAACTAGGGCTTGCTCGCGAACTTATTTATTAGGAAAAGTTGCCAGTATATTACAATTTATTTGTATTTTTTGTTAAACTAATGATGTATATAAATCGTCTGTAGATAAAGGTGTAGCAAAATGTATTTTTAGATAAATTATTTAGGTAATCAATCAATATGTAGTTGCAATATATTTTAGTAATATATCACACAATTTATCAATTTATTATCAGAGTTCTGACATTTAGCAAAGGAAATGCCTTTGATATTTGCTATTTGATATTTTCAGGGCTAATCTCAAATTTTTTCTTGCTCTGAGGGACAAATGACTTTTTATTTTTCTTGCTCTGATGGACAAACGCATTTAACCTCGATCTCGCCTGATGGTAAGCGACGATGAGGTCGACAATGGAGCATGCGGGTCCAGTAAATGCCATTCACTCTGTCTATTATCTATTCACTTCTTCATATTGATGTTAGAATCGTTGTAATGTAAAGTACGGATTTTATGACATAATCCTGTTTTGTAGTGGGTTGCGAAACATTCATGCATACACCAGTTGTCATTACAACTGAAGATAAAATTTTATTGATCTCGCAATTTTATCCTTGGTTGAGATGAGAAGACTCTAATGAAATTATCATTAATTTAATATACCACATCCTCTTTAGTATTAGCTGCGCAGTTATGAAACTCTACTTTTACTACAACCGGGTGCCATATCCTTTAACACTGAAGACTTTGTATACATATTGGTAATTGAGAACAGTTTTTTTTCTACGCGCCTTTGAAGCGTTAATTTCTTGAATTATTAATTTCGAAACTTATGTTACTATTGCGGTCAGTCGTGCGGTTGTGAAATATTCCTCTCGATACGGCGGGGTGTAACATCCTTTGCCACTGCTGATAATATTACTGCGTTGATGGCAATTTTTCTGCGTCACTGGTTGGGATAAGTAAATGGTTTAAAAAAATTGTTTTTTGTTATTTTTCTGTTCCTATTTTTAATTAGGGTGCCGAATTAATCATCTGGTATTGGCATTACTTCGACGGGCTATTGGTAAAACTATAATAGGTAAAAGTACACATGAATAACAAAATTGTAAAGTGCTGTAAATTGTTTCAAAAATAGGTTTTGTCATTTTCTGTTCATATTTTGGTTAGGGTGCCGAATTAATCATCTAGTATTGGATATCCTATGAACAAGTAGCATCTCTATTAGTGTTAGTGTAAACAAACAGTTTCCATTAATATCAAAATTGAAAGTCTTTCAAAAAGACTTTCCATATCCATGATCGACCGACGTTTATGGCAAAGTCGAAGTATTTTTTGATAACTCGGATTTTATTTCGGTAAAGTTGTTCATGGTTTATGCTCAATATACACTGCCCAATATAAGTTTTGGAAACAAAAAGCAAATAAGTAGAAAGTCAGCTAAATTATCTAATAACTGGTTCTTTTCCTGCACAATAATATTTCTATCGTATCTATCTTGTTCTTTACGGTTGTTTAACTCTAGTTCCTATCGATTTTATTATACGCATCGCATGGGAGGGCCACGTGCTATGACACCATTACCAGGCGCCTCGCGTCTGCTCAATGTAATTAATACCACATATAGTAAGTAGGTCGTCTGTGTTAAATCCTATATTGTAGAGACCAATAAAATCAAAATCAAAATCTTTTAATTGTAAATATCTTATAGTACATTTTAACAACGTAATTTTTTTTACTCTACCACCGCTTCGTAAGGTGCTATAGCTGAAAGGAAAGAAGCGGCGCAATAAACTTTCAGCAGCACATCTTTTGAAATAAATACCTATATCTTACAATAATTATTAATACAATCATATACACACACAATGTGCAGAGCTGGAGCTGAATTTAGGACCAAGCCTCTCATTTATTTTATAATAACCTTTTTTACATAAGGTTCGTCTTATATGGGTCTTAATTTTTTTCTCGGTCATATAATTACAGTATCAGGTGTCTTATTATAAAATCGTACCCAGTGACCCATAAATGATGTGTTTACTTTACTAAGTCTAAAGCGTGGGAATGCAAGTTTGTTTTTGTTTCTGGTATTGAAGGTTATCGCAGTTTTTCTGAAACAACTGTAAATTTCATAATAATAACATTTTCACGTGTGTCACATTTTCATATAAGTAGACTTATACTCATCGATTATATATAACATACATATATAAACTCTCACGTCCATAATCCCCGAGGGTTTAGACAGAGGAACCACCGTCAATCACAGGTAGTTTCCACTTTTCGCCCCTAAGATTAAGCGACACGTATTTATATAGATTTATAGCAGAAAGAGATAAAAGGGTACAAGGGTGGTACTACCCCAGAGTTATATAACATTTAATCTGGGTATATAGATATAGGCTTTGCTTTGCATGCAAATAATAGTAAAAGATTATTGTAATTATATTCTTTTATTAAGCTTAACATTCGCCGTGAGACTAGTTCAGTTACATTCATTCACCCAATGAAATTATTTACAAAATATCAGTCATACTAAGGATTTTTAGTTTATGGATAAAATGTAAATTTAAAGGGGCTTATAAGCAATGTTTATAATCATCAGAACAACCGTAATATTATCGCCTAAAAACTTACATCGTTTTACCCATAAACCTTTACGTTGTAGACTGGGTTTCACATTTATAGATATAATATATAACACACCTGGTCCCTTTAATATTACGTTCATACTTATATCACATGTTTCTAGTCGTTAGGTACTTAAAATAACACAACCTGATCAAATGTCAGTTATAATTCCTGACCAAAAAATATGAAATCTTTCAAAATATATATAATATAATACATTTGTGTCGTATTTGCTTTGAAACACCTTCATAGTCAATATTTTTTCTGATCAGGCTCACATCCATACAGCGTACAATTTAGCAATAGATTTGAGGTGCATGTTTTTAGGGATTAAACATACCATAACTAAGAGCTTGTACCGACAGGAGGCGGTCACGCGTTCCGCGGTCTGCGTTCCCACTCTGATTGGCTCAGATTGGTAGGCTTTACTGAACGCGCCAATCAGAGTGCGAGCGAGACTATGGAATGGGCCCTGAGCATATATTTCTACTGTGGTATCCCGAAATAATTTTTGTTTAAAGAAATCTTTGGGCTCACTTAGAAACATTGTCCTTACAACCAATACAATTTCTTTAAAAGCTATTACAATTTCAACAATTTTACCTTATGCCTACGGTGGTTATTACAAAATAGCTCTATGTAGGATGTATGTAGGTATTTGTTCCAGAATTTCGTTCTGATAATTATCGGAACAAAACTGAACTTTTTTTTATTGTTCACACATCTCATCCGTCCATTGAATTTTTCTTGACATCGACACATTTTCACTTTAGATAATGGGTTTAAACCATCTAAGGTCCCTGTTCACTACCTGAGGCTGTTGATGTATTTCATAAGGTTGAACACCACTATGACCCCCATGATATCCGTGTAGCCTTCGTGGTTGGTGTTAGCAGACGTGTTGCAGAGGTTGTTTCGGCAGTAACAGTATCTGTAATAAACAAAAAAATAAAACAATTATTATTGTCCTAGACCCTGAATTTCTAGATTGTATTTTTAACCAAAAGGAAGCAAGTGACGCGAATGTCTGTCTGTTTGTCTGTGGAATCATAACAACTGATGAAGTAGGATCATCAGTTGTTATGATTTATTATGACGCGGATTATTTTATTTAAGTTCTTAGCCATGTTTGATAAAAATTGGATCAAGAGTTTCCAAGATCTTGGAGTATGTTTGATGTTGGATCGGATCTCTAGAACGGTTGTTCGAGTGTGAGCTCAAATGTTTAAGACCATGGTGCCCTTCCAATATCTAGAACCTTGAGTAACTGATGATGACCTAAATAAGGAGATCTCCACAATGGTGTCGGGGGGTTTCTTAATTTTGTAATTTAGAGTTGGTCACATGTGAAATTAAATCATAAATAAATGCAATAGTTTAGTTTCACTATTACTCAATAGATGTCGCCAGAACGGTTTAACGGTTTACCAGTGATAATTATTGATCTACCACTTTTGAAGTATGTAAATGTAAAACAAAAATAGATTTCTAAATAAAAGTACCTAGTATGTGTTACTCTCTCCCCTTTGTCGTCGATGTCTGCGCAGCCTTCCTGATAGGGCTCCAAGACCTCCATCTTAGGCGACCACCTGCCGTTCTTATAGTCCTGGTACTCGTGTTTCTGAGGCGCACAGTCGCGGAGTGTGCCTTCAATGCGAACTGAAATCCAGATATTGGCATATGTTATTCAAGGGTTTACTAATACACGAATGAGGAAAAATGGTACTGGGAGAGTCGCTACTGGGATATAACGATTTTGTTCTAAAAGATTGACTCAATTCGTGACTGCAGCTGCCTTCTGGTCGGGAAAAATTTAATTCGGATCATCAACACGAAAGACGAATTCGTGACTTTTTATAATATAATAAATAATAAATGAAATCTTTATTGAAAAATTTAGTACACAATGGTTGTACAACGTGATTTGTTTCGAGCGCCTGGCCTCTAAACTAGGTGGAACCTGTGCCTTAGGGGTCAGTGATCGAGTAGTCTGACCTATATAGTGACTTCTTTATCAACCAGCGTGAGTGACGTGTACATCTGGGGTTGTATTTGAGGATGTGTGTGGGTGTGGGGGAGAGGGTGTGTTAGGGGAAGGTGTGTGCGTGCTGAATAGTGGGAGGGTGTGTTTGTGCGTGTAATCATATATATGTGCAAGAATTTCTGTATGACTGATCTAATGAATGTTATTCAATAGGGGGCGTCCATTAATTACGTGAGGTGTTCAAGGGGGGGAGGGGGTCAAGCTAAATCTTACTCAATCTCACCTGGGGGAAGGGTTTCGAAAATATCACGTAATTTTTTTTAGCAAAAAACAATGTTAAATGGCGTGAAAGTGAAATCAAATTAAAGTAATAAATTTTTCTAATGTAAAAATATGAGAAAATTCGACACAATAGTGTTTGTCGTATAATCCAACGCGTTCATAATCAAAACACAAATTTAAAAAAATCTGACGTGAGATTAGGAGAGGGGGGGAGGGAGTTGTGGAAAATCTCACAAAATCTCACCGGGTGTGTGTGTGTGTGTGTGTGTGTGTGTGTGTGTGTGTGTGTGTGTGTTACAAAATCCTAAAAAATGCCTCACGTAATTAATGGACGCCCCCTAATGCCAAGCAGGCATTATTTATTATTTATTCTCTGTTTAGGTACTACGCAACGGACAAATAAGTAATATCTCTTCAAGCCTAATTTCTTTCAAAAGAAAAATACCATTCAATGAAAAAGCGCAAGATCTTGGCACATTTTGTTAACATATTGATGTTGGTACAAACCTACTCACTTTTCTCTCGCTCTTTATTGCTACGCGGCTACGAGCAATTTGATTTATACATCATAACTTCTCATCAACAAATACAGACTGACGGACACCGAAGTCTCACCATAAGGGTTCCTTTTTAGCATTTTGGTACGGAACCCTAAAAATAACGAATCCTTTTTGTAATGTAATAGTTCATTGGTTTATAGGTAAAACCTTCTCGAGAAACATCATTAGAGCCTAATTTTCCATCCAGCTTTGGATTAAGACCTCTTCCCTTTCCATTTCCAGCGATCTTGAACTCGGTCCATGCAAATCCATCATCCGTTAACCTGACTACTCGTAAGAGAAAAAAACATCAAAATATGTCTTCCTACCTCCGTTCAGTATGTCGAGATGAAAGTGCTGCTTCATGCACATAGTGGAGTAGGGGCAGTCGACGACGAAGTCACTGGAGTGGTCGAAGTGCACGCACAGTCGTTTGGTCGTGTTGTAATAGTGGCCAGGCGGCGGGTTGATGAAGCACTGGTAGCATTCCAGGGATGATACACCTGCAATAGGGTATTTAAGTATCGAAGATTAAATGTATTTCATGAACATTAAGATAGACATAGAAAATCTTCATTTGACCAACAATCAACAACACAGGTATGTGTACATACAAAATAGGTAACAGCGTAATAATACAAAAAAATCTGTGCTGCAATGTGCTGCCATACAGGACTCCAACTCAGCTTAATGACGTAGTTTTAATTTATTTGATCACACTTTACAACACAGCAGTAGGTAAACAATAGGCAGATACACAAGAATACAAACAAAATAATAACAGCCTGTAACAACAATACATAGCCGTAATAACAACGACAAACGACATTCAATTCTGTTTTGACATCTGACAATCAATGTATTGTCAAATGTCAAAACAAATGAACTTCGTTGAAAAATAGTGTAGCTACACAGGCAAGCAGAAATCAGAAGGTAAAAAGAAACGGCAATAGCAATTTGTGACGTCACATTGTTTTGCGAAAAAGGGACGGAGCATCGCTCCAGTACTAACTTTAACCATTAATATCACTGGTGTTCATTGAGATATCGAAAAACGAATTTCAGATCCATCTTCAGAATGTCCATGTAAGTTGATTGATGCAATAATTTTTTTAGTCAAATATCAGATTGTAGGAATTACTATAATAGAGCTGGAAAGACTGAATTTTGAACGAAATGCGTATTGAACCAACTGCTAATAAGATTTTTCTTACGGAAAACATTCGGAATGCTAGTTGGTAGAGTTTAAAAAATAGAGTAACTTTATAACCAACCGTGAATTTATTTTTCATATTTTATCTATCGAAACCAAAGATTGTTCCATTACCACTGAATAAAGTGTTTCTATCACATCTATTTGTCAAGTTATCGCAAATAATATTGCTTTTAACTTTGCAATACAAATGTAAATACGATCAATTCATCTTAACCACTCGCGTGTGGCATGAATCATATTCGAGACGTAGCGTGAGTTATTGCGTGCAGTGTCGACGTCCTTAACACTATTACCGGCTGGAATATTTATACCGGTTTTTGAACTTTTAGTGTGGTATCACTGAAAATTATGACGGATATCTGAATTTTGTTCGGTGATTTTTTGACTTGGTACGAAATAAGCGGATTGAAGGGATTTTTGAGCGGCTTAATTTATTTCATTTGTCTTTGTTCCATAACCTAGATTTCTGGCCTGAAGGTTTCTAGGTTAAAAAAATCTAGTTTAATTTGTGCTTTTGTTTTTTTAATATTGTAAATGTCTTTAAGTATTTACTGTCCGTGAGGTCGTGATGTCGTGAAGTCCTTTCTAGAAACTCAAGCGCTGTATCAATGGGCGTATTTAAGTATTTAACCTGGAATATTTTAGTTTTTTTAAAAAATATATATATAGACGCTGACATTGTTGATAGTTTTTATTTTGTGATAGTTGTGTTGTGAATGAATCATAATGTACCTCCGATAGTCTCCCACGCAGGTTTGCATTACGCATGTGTCGGTGAATGGGTGTTCTTGGAATCGAACCTTGTACTCTTTGACCGCTGAATGTCTATTAATACTAATGTAATTCAATGGCATCCATCTATTGTTGAAAACCATTTGAAAACTAACATGATAAATCATGACAATGAATCTTGTAGAATATCATGAGCGCATCGCGCTACGTCTATACGTATGTGATAATATAAACCTGTATTAATTTTGTGATAAGTATTTGCTTACATTACATAGGAAATTCTAGCCGAATTACCCCCACCCGATAGTAGTTCACATACAGCACCTACATACCACCCGCGCCGGCGCGGGCGGTGACCCGCTTCTGGCGCTTACACGCGCTATCGGCGTATTCCAGGCCGCTTCTCCCCGACCCCTCCCTCCCCAGCGACGTCCTAAGCCGAGGTCCGTACCCACCTGGGTGCCCTTAGGCAGTCGCTTCTTATAGTAGTTTTTAAGTCCTCCTCCAGGCTGGAGCGCACTTAGCGCTCGCCCCAAAAACCCCGGTGAAGCTGTAAAGGTCATTAGGACCAACAGCAATTATCAGTACGAAAAAAAATTTATCTAGCGGAATTTAGATAAATATGAAGTGTAATGAATTATTTACATTTAGCATTTAGAGTTTTTATTATAATATTTCGAATGCACTTATGTGGACTGTTTTATCCATTGTTTCGCTTAGATACAGACAGCCATTGAAATGACTGTGAGCGAATACATAGAGATTCAAACTCCTTAGTCCGGGCAATGAACTCAAAACTCCATACACGTAAGGATAAACGCCTTTATGACTCGCATAATAATAAATTTTATCAGCCTACATCCCACGTCCATGCAGTCAGACCTTTTCGCGTTTGAGTTTTTATATAGATCAACAGCCATGTGTCACTTTGTTTATTTAGCATCTTTTCGCATATAAAAGTTATCCATTACATACAAAGACTTTTTTTAGACGGACATAGTAACAGAAATTCCACCAATTACTAGTAGGTCATGCTCATATTACACTAATAGGAATCGTAATGTATTCATTGTTAAAGAGTTGCTTATTACTCCTTCTTATACATTCTTGTTGCAATATAGATTTAGATTATATACATTCGGAGAGTGTTGTAGAAAAAACAAAAGTTTTAAATGAAACTACTGTGGATAGCGCTCGTAGAGCTGGAAGTGAAACTCGCCATAAAGGAAAAAAGAAAACTACAACACAAACTACAACTCCTGCCGCACCTGAATCTGACGACGAAGATCATGATGACAATATCCAAATACATGTGCCCATGAAAAAATCACTGAAGAAAACAACCCCTTCCGCCATTCGCAGTGTTAACTTCACCCGTTTGAAATTGTCACACGCCTTAACACCCAAACCGAACACAACAGCAACAACCGTGCTAAATATCTTTAAAGAATATCAGTACAATGATAACAGTGAAGATACCACGCAAATATTTTTACGCAAAGAATTGCCAAAGAATGCTTTACCCGAGCTCTTAACTAATGCCACCAAGGACAAGAATCTATTCAGCGAATTTTATAATTTAGAACCAGCAGCAACACTGTTTAACTTTAGAGACCCGATCGAGATCACTAGAAATTATAACACGTGGTATGTGCCAGAGAAATACCCATGTTGGGATCTACCCTTGCTGTACGGAGAACTCGGGAAGAAACTCACTACAGACGAAGTGTTCTTAATCAGTCCTGTGAAACTCAAACATGTAATAGACGTAGGCTACCACCCAGAAACCTTTTCCAGGTACCACCAAACTGAAGTGTATGTTAACAAGTGGTGCGGAGTGCCCCCTTGCTACGGCGATCACACTCTGTGTCTCTATCCGCATAAAACTATTTCTAAAATATGTGATCGACACTACTTCGTTAGTGCTCCGACAATGATGGAACAGATTGCATTGATTAACACAGTGAATTCTATGCGAAATCATGTAGCTAAAGGTTCACCCGATGAATATCCTTATTTACCACCAGCTGCCAATATGAAACAGATGCTATATGATTACGACCTGGAGAAGATGTCTAAAGCATGGCTTCGCCAGTGCCTCCCGGGTCCTTCCAGGTGCTCAGCGCTCGATTCCAGCTATGTCACGCAACTGGAGTGCACGAAATATGCGGAGCACTGCTGTGTCCATAGTTCTGGTAAATCCAAATGGTATTGATAACCCTTATTTAAATAATAAATTATCAAATGTAGAGTTGTACGTGATTGAAACTAAAAAAGGTAATTTTTCCACAGCACACCCAGAGGAGAATGCTTTATCCACGCGATCATCGGTTGCATTTACAGGTGGTTTTGGAGCGCTGGAAATAATCTCAATGTGATCGATATTAAGTGTGGTCATGTACAGGCTAATACCTACAGTACAGTTCAGTTACTGTGGGCAAATACTAACAAAATAGGTTGTGGATATGGCCAAAGAAGCAACGGTGACATGCGAGTGGTCTGCAACTTTGCACCCGGAGCGCCCTTCCTTCTCAACACCAAGTACTACTGCGGTGTTTTAGCTCACAAAGACATTACGAAAAATATGCCAAAAGCAGATGATATCGTAAATTTACAGTTTTTGGCGACTTTAGGTATTAATTTAGACCGTGTGATAACAAAACAACGACGTATACAAATCAATCTTACAGAAATTGGCGCATCTCAAAAGAATACTGGTTACAATACTTCTTATACGAAAAACTGGGGTGTGGTCAGTTTGCGTAAGATTTATTCTGAGGGTTGGGCGAGGAAAAAGTTGAATGATAAATCGAATGGGTCGAGGGGTTTCATCGCTAGGTTGGTGACCCGGTACAATTTTAGAGAGGAGGGTAAGGCGAGGTGTGACTCGGAAGAGCCTATTTACATAATAGGAAAGCCTGGTTCCCAGTGTATTGAGACTGGCAGGAAGTTCTACGCGTTGTGCTACGAGTTCCGCGACCCTACGCCTGGTTACAGAGTAGTGGCTGTGGTCGCACCGGTTGCTCTGTTTTCTCTAATATTGTATGATTTATTCAGCGGTGTTATGAGACAGGCGAATTATTAAATAAACGTACGACGTAGTAATATGTACAACTTTTTAAGATTTCGTGCATTGACAATATCGAAAATTGGTATCGGTCCATCAGGATCCCCTAACAAAATCCCCCAGGGGATCCACCTGAACTCACTGGTTCATCATAATCCCCTAAGCCAGAAAGATAGAATCAGACGTTACTTTGCGGAAATACATTATAATCTAATCAAATCAAATCAATTTTTTTTATTGTAAGTAAGTACCTAAAATAACAATTTTACAACGTCATTTTTAATCTACCACCGCTTCGTAAGGTGCTGTAGCTGAAAGGAACGAAGTGTCGCAAGAAAGTTTCAGCAGCACATCTTATGAAATAAATATATATCTTACAATAATTATGAATACAATCATATACACAATGTGCAGACCGAGAGAAGATGCAGAGAATAATTATAAAAAATATATGGGGAGGAAGGATCTTTTTTATTATGACAATATCGAATCCCAAATCGTGGTGAGAATCCCGTTTATAACTATAATATTGTATGACGTAACCATAGTTTAGTCTGAAAAATTATGTTAACCCTGAGTTCGTGCATCTTTGTACCTTGGCATCTAAGTAAAAATACTTAGTTATCTAAGCGGTTATTATTTACCTCGGCCTTCATCATCACTGTAACTTGTTTATTTGGTCAGTAGCGTTTTGAACTTACCGTGAAGTAACGATGATTCACTGCATTGATACTGCGGCATAATGCTGAACTTGGTTCCGATTAAAAATAAACAGCTGGTAGCAAATAGGTATGGGAATATGATTCACTATTTCACACGAATCCTTTATACTTATCCTAAAACTACAGTTTTGTGGTAAATCTGAGAAGTAAGCGTTTCTGGAACACCATTTATCTACAACTTATTTTGATACTGGTAGTATTTGATGACGATTCTACCTCTGAAATA
This sequence comes from Hofmannophila pseudospretella, assembly GCA_947369225.1. NCBI lineage: Eukaryota > Metazoa > Arthropoda > Insecta > Lepidoptera > Oecophoridae > Hofmannophila > Hofmannophila pseudospretella. The sequence goes on from OX376331.1 coordinate 6,186,864, forward strand.
ATTATCTTTTAGGTGTTATTTGCAGTATGATATTTATTGTACAAACATCATATTTGCTTCTGAAGCAACACGTTTCATATTCCAGTTTTATTATCACAATTCTTTAAAAATCACACAAGACTTAAACGACTTACTTTTACTTAATCGTAGGCGAATAATCCTACATAATATTAATATCTACTCAATCCCAGTCTGTTTTGTTTCGAGTTTTCGTGTTCAACTAATGTCAAGGTAGAGTTGCAAAACCCTTGAATATAACCGGAGTGTTGAATGATTGCATCATTATCTACATACCGATTAAATTATAAGAGCATGAAAGAACACTTGCAGGAAGGTTCGATTCGTGTTGATTCGAGGTTAGACTGCAATATAACAAAGGGCAGCGGGCCTTGCCAGAATTATTTAACCACGAATATGTAGGTAAGTAGGTATAATGTATATTTTAATTTTGAAGACCAGTTGTATGACTCAGGGTTGAATCAGCCTGGGGTGGTACGGTAATTTAAACGAGATTTACGTAAATAATCATAATAAATCCCAAGAAAATAACCGAAATCTCGTTTCAATTAAACTAACTTGTTGCTAACTAATTTTATTTAGTTTAATATAACATATGCTTAAGTTCTTACTGGTGTATGAACTATGAATCCTTTGTAATCTTACCGCACAAATATTCTTATTCTAAATTATTACAATCCCACCCTTTTATCTATTTCTTCTCTAAATCTATCAAAACGATATTTTTTAATTCCAATAAAAAATATTGCAATTACAAGTTATTATTACGAACTTAAAAATCAACTTACTCGTAACTAGCTTCAAGCTGATCTATACTAGTTAGTGGAAAGTGCAAGTTTCCGTGACTGATCTAGTTTTAGCTTCCCGTTCATGCACTTGATAAAAGCTAGTAAAAGTCCGGAACATGTCTAAACATGGACTATATGATTGCTTGGTGTGTTATGCAGTTGTTACGGGGTAAAACAAAATTCGTCCCTAATCGACATTTGATCCAGAACCCAAACAGCTTATTGAACGGTTTTCACCTGCCCAGATCACTGTGGTCGAAACTGAACCGCCTGAGGGTCGGACAGGGACAATGTGGTGAACTCATGCACAAATGGGGCTTTAGCTGACCCCGCGTGCCCATGCGGGGCCGGGCAAACAATGACCCATCTAACGGAGGACTGCGAAATATGGGCCATACCAGGAGGAATCGACAGATTGCACTTGCTGGACGACGTAGCCATAGCATGGCTGAATAATATTTTGCCTTTGTAAGAGAATAGTGTGATTGTGTGATGCTGCGACCGAACGATAAATAAATACAAAATTCTTGTATTGATCGTTTGTAACTTGATTCAATAACGAACATAATTCTTTTGATTGCAATTACTATTGGTATGTCTCACACGTAATCTCACTATAAGTCCGACTCCTGGAGTCCTGTCGATAACAGAACCTCTTTTACTTTTAAATCCACTCAGTTTTCTATACAGAATGTAATAAAGCGTCATATAGATAGTTTGCAAGAATATTTAATCAGTGTCGACAACTGCACAATAATAATAAAAATCTACGTATTTTGGTTGGTTTAGTTACGTAAAGAGCGTTGCAAAGAAATCCGGAGTCGTTTTTGAACTAATAAATTTAAAAAAAATGCACTTTTTCGCAAAGCCACATATTTGATTGGTTACGTGATGTGATCATCAGCAGCCTATTCTAGTCCACTGCTGGACATAGCCCTCTCCCAGGGCGCGCCATTGAGCCCGATCTTCGGCTCTTCTCATCCAGTCGCTGCCAGCCACCTTGCGCAGATCGTCGCTCCATCTAGCAGGAGGGCGTCCCACACTACGTTTGCCCAAACGCGGTCTCCAGTCCAGAACTCGTCTACCCCAGCGGTTGTCGGTTCTGCGACAGACGTGACCGGCCCACTGCCACTTCAGCTTGCTAATCTTATGAGCTATGTCGATAACTTTTGTTCTATGCCGGATCTCCTCATTTCGGATTCGATCCAGCAGAGATACTCCGACAATAGCTCTTTCCATAGCACGCTGAGCGACTTTCAATTTGTGAACCAGTCGCACCGTGATGTGATGAACGTTGCAAAAAACATGTGTTTCACTAACCTGTAATGAGCAAGGACAGGATCGCAGCCAGCGCCGTCAGAAGACACTGGTCCATGTTTTTGTCTCCGTCCCTCAAGTGCGTAGTGACCCAGATTATTGTAATAACGGCGATACGCCTTTTTCACAACACTCGGCAATCTGTAAGCGATACTTTCGATTTCACCAGTAATCTGTAAACAATAAGAAACAATAACTCAGTTCGGCGATTTAGCAACTGATAAGTACTTAACTATTAAACTTTTTTTTAATCCGCAGTTTTGATATTTTCTGGTATTACTCTGTGCAGAGCTTGGGGTGCTAAGACTTTGTAAGAGTGCCTCATATGCTGGTAATTACGCTGGCTCCCTTACCTTTCAAACCGATAAACACAGCAATGCAAACATTACTTAATGCTTTCTGTGCTGCATGTATTAAACTTTGTATACTTCTGTATTGTGTACTATATTCTGGTGTTTACAGCGCTAAATAAACGTTTTCAATTTCAATTTCTTTACGGCAGAAAGGGTAAAAGCGTGGTGCTATTGTATAGATGGTTGTATAAATTGAGTCTGTCTGAACTGAAGTGGATAGTTGCTTTCAATAGAACTTGACCATTCTATTATCTTCAGCTCACATTGTTACATTCAGCTTATCTGTACTGTGACGCCAATTAAATGGTCTATCAGTAGATTTTTCCGCATTCGACCATTGAACTAAAGTTTGACATAAATGTTACAGTGTCAAAGATTATCGTGTGTAATGAATGAATTTTTGTATATTTGTGCCAAATTTATTGTTTGACTTAATAAATGAGATAAACAACCCTTTATAATCAAAGTATGAACAAAATAATAAAGAAAACCGTCCGTATTTCTTGAAAAAATAGGTAGTAATAAGGCATACTGAGAATACCTCTTGTACATTATGCTTTGAAACTTCTCTACATCTGCTCTGCCACACTTAACAAACTTCTTGTTGTTCCTACTCTACTCTGCCATTGTAATAATATTTTTTTAATACATTGCAATATTTTTGGTACTCGTACAACCGTTTATAGAAATCGAAACTGATCTTAGGTTCAATTCGATCCGATGCCGTAACACGTGGCGACCGGTTCTATAACATTGCGTTGTTTTGCTACAATCGTGTTCTTTTCAAGGTCTCACAACTCTTGTCTGCAGCCTTTCCCCGACTTGCACTAGTTCTGATACTACATTAAATATCGATTACGTTTAACGATTGAGATATCGATAGTTTTGTTTTGATGAATGTTTTCGGCAATCTTCAATTGATTACCTATTGACCTGGCGCTTTAATCAATCTTGCCCTTGACTTCTAATATTAGATTCTAATGCGTAGATATCGTGATGTTATCGATTTACCTCACCGCGAATGATATTTGTTTCATTGGCTAAATTAAAGCTTTAAGACTTGGCTGGCACAGGTACATTATGAGAATGGGAGATTTAATCCACCTAGGTCAGATTTCTCGTAGGTCAGAAATTGGAAATTTTAAAATAAAGATGAAAATAAATAAGTATGGAGCCTGAAATAAAGGTTTATTATTATTATTAAATTTCAGTAACATCAGAGTGACCTTCGTGGATTCCATTTAAGTCAGGTCACGCGAAGAAAACTGGGGATACCAGGACCCCAGAATACAAAACCACAATCCTTGTCATTAAAAGTCTAAAATAAAAATCCCCACACAAAACAGCATCAATAATCCAATCATCAAGGATGCGCGTGTCGCCCAGTAGATCGATCCAAATATTGCGGTGAAAGAAAGACGCGGTGGAAAGTGATCTACGTAAGCTCCAGTCTAGCAATTGAGAGGTGTTGAAGATACAGTGAACAGTAGCGTCTTTTGGTTGATGTCAGAGGCCAGAGTTGACTAGGGTTGGCTAAGCATGCTAGTTACAGTCGTTTATTATAGGTACTTTGTAACACTTTAGTGTCATTTCATCGACCATTCTACGAAATAACACTAAAATGTGTACAACTCTATACAGCCGGTCTAGCCTGCTCGACTTGTAGCCTGGATTATGTTTTGTCGTTTCGCAAGGGTCGAAGATGTTTGTGGGACAATTTGTTTGCGAAATACCTTGACCTCGCTTAGTTACAAACACGTATGTATGTCTGCCTGTCTGTCTGTCTGTCAACGACCCATGATCAGATTTGGACACGATTTTTTAAATTTAGGAACAGATAGCTTTGTCAAGAGTATTCTTAGTCATGTCTGATAAAAATTAGATCAGTGATTTCCAAGATCCATGATAGATAGATGAGATTTTATTATTATTTTTCATGTAGTATAAATATCTTTGATGTCAGATGAGATCTCTGGAACGGTAAAGTGATTCGAGTTTGAACTCAAATGTTTAGGATTATGGTGCCATTCCCACATCTGGAACCTTCCAGGGGTCCCGACCTTGAGGCTCTGATGATGACCAGGAAAAAGTAAGTGGATCACCAAAACGGTAAGCCGGGTTTTTTTAATATTTAATTTACGAGTTATCTGTGGGAGTAATTTGCAAGTAAAAGTAAGCAGTGACCTCTTTATCTCTTAATTGAGATTAAATTTAGACATATTACATACTGTAGTACTAAACTAATACGGAATTATTTGTAAATAATTTTATTATGAACTTTTGACGTGTAATTGTGTGTACCAACAAACACGAATATGAATACTCTATCAAAATAAACGTCAAAATTATTCTAGCTTTCGTCGCGTAATCGTCACGTCAACAATGAATCGCAATTTTGGCAGATTGTCTCACGGCTATTACAACATCCGCTTGTTTTAAAATTAAATTTGCACTCGCACCGCTGCAAGGCTTGCAGACTTGCAAAATGGTTTTGACGCCTCTGTTGGTTCTACGAGTAGTATAGATTCGTGTCTACAGTAAACCTGTTTCTATGCTAATTTGTCTGTTTTAGACTTGATGTCAAGATCGATTATAATGTCTCAATATGAAAAATGAGATCCAAGTCACGGCTATTCGCATTATTGTCGTTTTTCGAATTATGAAAAACTTATTTGAATGTTTTTATAGGCATTAGTTTTACTGGAGAAATATTATACTTCTACAGTAATACTCCAGTTATATTTGTATGTACGTTGCTTTGTTGAGTTTTACGTTTGATAGTTTGTAAAACTAAGGTAAGGTAAGCTATGCATATACACATATTCGTCATTAGCTGGGCTCGAACGCGCCCGCCCAAATATTGTACTTCCCTGTCTAGCACACTATCACCTCGTTATTATGCATTATTTTAAATCATTTCTCAAAGTTTTATTGTGCACCTTGACCGATACTAATAATTATTATTTATATACATGTTTTAAGGCCAGTGCTGCAACTTAGCAACCGGATTTTAATATTTTAATGTTCTCTGACCAGATAGTATAACTATAATTGCCAAGGTCGAAAGCTAATTGTAACTAAATATAGTTGTATATATACAGTACGCGACATCTTCGGAATGCCGGTTTCTAGTGATTGACAAATACGTTGGGTATATTATATTATCGATAAATATATATTCTATGATCTATCTCATAGATCTATGATAGAAAGGAATTATCGTGTTATCAGTGTCTATTATATATCTACGCTGTGACTGCCGTTCAAAGGTTTCTATTTGCCGCTCGATTCTGTATAGAATAGAAAGAGTGCCAAAGTTGAGCTTCAATTGTAACGGGCATTTTATCGCATAGAAAGCCTATTTACATTAATCTACTTCATAGATTCTATCAAATAGAACATAGAATAAAAGAAGTGAGAACTTTCCTTAAGATCCTCGTGCCTTGTAATTGTAATATACCCATATCGAATATTCGATGTAATGCACATCACCGTGCCAAGGGTGCCACATACAACAAACATGTTTTATTCATGACCTGTCATCAAAATAAACAAAAATCTGAATTACCTATGTCCATAGCTTTTTCGGAACTGAACACTGTCGCATAGTACCCAAATAAATCTTTGTTTACGAATGTTAGATATCAAAGCGAACATTAGGATTCGTTTCTAGTAAGAGCTCTGTGTGCCTTAACCTTTATTTGCCTAGCAAATTCGATATGCCCCTCACTTCTTATCTTATCTTATGATAGGGGGCCGGGAATGACGCAGCGGCACTTCGACCCTTGAGGATGTTTTGTGCCTACTACCATTTTACACACTGGTCATCTCAGTTTGCAGGTTTCCTCACGACTTATTCCTTTACCGTTAGAGCAGTCGGTAAATGTACGTATAAATAAAGTCCTTAGCAACGGCACTCCCAGGTTATCGCGATCTATACTTAATTTTTGCTGTTATGCACTTATTTATGACTTGGCAACTTAATACAGAAATCTTGAAAACTTGACACTTGAAAATCTTTTGATGACTTGTTTGCACTACATAATTCATTGTCGGTTATGTTATTGGACATAAAGTAGGTACGTACATGTATGGCTTAATATTCTTGGTTTCTTTACTGGATGCTTCTGTTGCCTTAACAGCTTGATTGTACATATTATGTTAATGGATAATATGATGATATACAAGTCCAACAAAAAATACCTCTATTAGCCCAACTTGAACCTTCTTGTTTCATGCCCTTGTCGTATTTCCTGCTCAGTTACGGTATCAGACGCCCTTGACTAACTAATTTTCCGCCGCAACTTTTCGCACAGATTGTGAAATAGTAAAAAAATAATTTTTTTTTATTGTAAGTACCTTAAAGTACATTTTTATAACGTCATTATACCACCATACCATACCATACCATATCACGTTTTACTCTACCACCGCTTCGTAAGGTGCTGTAGCTGAAAGGAAAGAAGCGGCGCAAGAAACTTTCAGCAGCACATCTTTTGAAATAATTATGAATACAATCATATACACACACAATGTGCAGAGCTGGAGCTGAATTTAGAACCAAGCCTCTTTATAATTTATGTAGTCATTTATTTTAGTTCGAAAAACCTTTTTGTCTACATACATAACATACATTTATCGGGAGCTCTTCGGGTAGGATGAGTCAGCGTGCGTCTGGTTGACTGGACCTAAACGTGTTTCGCTTACATATCGCTGTTTCTGCTGTTTATGATTATGTATGAAAGGTTGTAAGACCTGTTCGTGTAAGAACGTTTCAATATTCTTAAGTTTGCTTAATTATTCGAAATTATATTGATGTATTTTTAAGGTAAATCTCGTAAAATGAGTTTTTTTGTATGAACGCACTTCACGAAAAAACTAATGAACGGATTTGAATGGAGTTTTCACGGATATATTTAAATAAGCCCATATAGACATCTAGGGCATAGACGTTTTGAAAATTCGACTTAATAATGGGTCAAATGTGGGGGGGGGTAAAGTCTATCAAAAACCTTCGAATAAATATCTGTATAACCCAATGGTTAGCTGGTAGAAAATGCCGCTGGCATTAAGCTCGCCTCATGTACTATTTTTGTGCATTAAAGTGTTAAATAAATAATAAATACATAAATAAATATCAACCTTATGGTTAAGTGACGTTGGCGCGGTCGGTACCTAGATGGGTGACCGCTAGTGGCATATTTCATCTGAGCTCCTCCGTGCCTCGGAAAGCACGTTAAGCAGTTGGTCCCGGTTGTTGTCGTTCGACAGCAGTCGTTAAGCCATGTCAGAGGCCTACGGGCGGCCTGAACAACTCTTGACAAATAGGTTGGCCACTAACCATACGATAAGCAAGCAAGCAACCTTATGCCTGCGTAATATGATATCTTTCTAATTCTCAAATTTTGACTTTTTTGCTAGTTTGACCTGTGGTCGACTGTACCTATAAATAATATACGTATGAAACTCAATGCCTCAAAACTCAAAAGAAATATCAAGGATGATTTTAAGGTTACTTAATGAAGAACAGTGTATAATCCTACTGCCTACATTAGCTAGCGAGGTCAAAAGCACCGGAGCTAGTCTTTGTAATGGTTTGCACAACTCTTGTCTTGTCAATCATGCACTAAGTAAAGCACTAACGTCTTGTATACAGCTTGTGTGTATGCATTTGACTTGGTTTGTATTTCTAAAGTGCACTGTGTCACCTTTCGCTAGAGTTGTCGAAATACAACCTGTGCGGTTTAAGTTGAGTGGCTCGTTGGTTTATAAATATTTATTAAATATTTTTAGTTAAAGGGCAAGAGCGTCGGTGGCTAGGGTACGGGACTCCCGTGGGGGAGGTCCGGGTTCGAAACCGTGCAATCCCATGTACCGATGAGTTTTTTGTATTTTTCGAAGACTTATGTACATTTACCGACTGCTCTAACGGTAAAGGAAAACATCGTGAGAAAACCTGCACACTGAGATGACCAGTGTGTAAAATGGGGTAGGCACAAAAGATCCTCAAGGGTCGAAGTGCCGCTGGGTTATTGCCGGCCCCCTATCATTAGATAAAATAAGATTAAGTTAGAGGGCAAGATTTTTTTCGATGATTTACGTAATTTACTGACTAAACATTTAAAAATTTGTCATATGTTCTTCAATTATGCTGATATCAATAAACAAAAATACATTACAAAATTAAACACTTGTGCAAATTAAATAAGAAACAAATGAAATCGTCAAATCTTTCACAATCTATAAGTGGGTCAAAATAATAAGTACTGTTTATTTTATGTCATACTAAAACAATTATTTTTATCAATAGGCTATTGTAGTATACATAATAGATAACTATTGTCTTTAATTTGATTCTTTACGTTTCTCTTAACCTCTGTACATACGATGTGTTATCTCCCAAAAACTAAACTGCAGACTGTTTTTTTTTATTGTGCAAGGAGAGCAGACGAGCAGACGGGCCACCTGATGGTAAGTGGTCACCGTCGCCCATAGACATCTCGCCTACTTACCATGAAGACTTACATAGAGGTGCCTCATCTGCCTGTAATTCATTTGGCTCTCTTACCGATCAAACCGAATCACAACAATGCAAACATTGCGAGTTTTCGAAAGAGTGAGGTAGAGATAATATGTAAAAGACTGCTACCTCCCCAGGCAGACTCTGGACAGAGTCATAACCACCTTTCAGAATACCCCTGTTCCTTAACAAATGTACCCTGAACTGAACCAACTTTAGTATAAAATCTTAATTTTTAATTTATTTATTTGAATATTTTAAACACTAGTGCGGAAAATTGTGGTCGGGCTATCTATTGTTCAAGTTTTGTTTACCATCTAATTGCCTAATCTTGTGTTTAGCTAATCGAACAAGATAATTAACACAAAAACTGTCATGGTCAATGATCACATAATTTATTGTCAATCGCGCCTCTATGCGGTTAATGGCGGAATTCATTCAACAAACATTAGCTCATTGGAGTATTTAGTTGATCCACCATGACGAAAACGGAGCTTTTGAGATTATATTATTTGCTAGGGTTGCAACAAGTTGTAGAAACACGGAATATTTTTATAAACATTTTTGGGTTACTTATGAATTTCTTAAAACATGATCATTTTCATGAGTCTATTTCCAGTCTGTCTTAAAATAACCTGTGGTATATTATGCGTAAGAGTATGAAATGCTTGCACATGGCCATGGACTAGGGCTGTTTCGGCGGCGTAAATCCTTAGGTGACTGTAGTACAGTTCATGGGAGATTGCGTTGCATCACTTTTTACCAAACAGTTTTTGGAGTAATTTTGACACAAGAAGTGGTCGAGACTTATTTTTTTATTATATATAATTACTTATTTGACTACTTATATTTTTTGCAATCTGTGGATTATGTAGTTGGTTATACATTTATCCAATATTTATTTTGGTTACTATATTTAAGCAAACTTTAATGTAAGTATAGCTTTTTGTAATCTTTGGGAAATAAATTTGTGTCGGAAATCTCTCGATAAATATGTGACTTTGACAACCCTATAGTGTCTGTTGACTTCTCTAATGAGAAATTAATAGACATGTGCGCTCAAATATGTTATCGCACTTGTGAAATGTCGAAGGTTATTTGCGCACGCACCATTTGGTTTACCGTCACCTTTTGTACGCAGTATAAATTTTTTAGAAATCCTTCATGTTATGAATTTCATCCCAAGTTTAGTTTTTCATATCTAGAAAATGAAACGGAGAAGTCTTTTACTTTACCTATTGAAATCGGTGGATTATTGAAATTGGTGGTACAAAATACGTACAAAATAACTATTATGCACATAATATAATAACCAGTTTATACAGGTCAGGCATTGCAGGGTTATTTAATCTGGACATTTATTTAATTGTAAGTTAAATACCAGAGAACTGGAACCATTGGAAATTCTAAAAAAAAAAAGATTTCCATACAGATTACTGCTACATTATTGATTATTCTGAAAAATATTGGACCTGCAAGTAAGTAGCGTCGGTGGCGTAGTGCTAGGACGGAGGACTCCCATACGGGAGGTCCGGATTCCAAACTATGCAATTTTACATACCTACCATTCCAATGAATTATTCGATTTTTTCGCTAACGAACATTTATCGGGGTTGCTCTAACGGTGAAGAAAATCATTGTGAGGAAACCTGCACATTGAGATAAACATTGTGTGAAATGGGAAAGACACAGAAGATCTCAATAGATTGAAATATCGCTAGGGTTATCGTCGGCTCCCTATCATAAGAACTATATGTAGACGCAAATATAGGATGAACAAGAAACAGGCTAATTTTTATACTGATGGTGATATAAAAACTGAACAAATTGTGTTCTTTATGATTTAAAAAAATCCATACATTTTGTACAGACCCGCTGTTCAAATCGTTCAGCTCAGTTAAAGTCGAAATTTTTCAAAAAGTTCAATTATGGATATTGTATGGATACTGAATACCCTTTATATAGGCAAACAGTTGGCCCTTTTTCTTGTACAGCCTGTATTATTAAGTTTTAACAAGACGCTGTTTTACAAAAATAATGACGTAATGTTTAATTGTTTAAAAAATACAGAATAATCCAGTTTACCTTGGCATTTCATCAAAACACTATTATTGCTAATACGAGAGCATCACATTTCCATATAAAAATCGCACCTTATCACCGTAATAATTTCCACTAAATTACAACGTGTCGTGTTTTATATCGTAAGAATTGAACGTTGATAGCGCGTGCGTCTCGGCACTCAAGCGTCAACCGACTGGCCACACCATGCCAATTGCCAATGCCAAAGGCGCTGAATAGTTCTATTCAAGATATTGCACGCAAGGATCTCAGCCATAGAACGTAACGCAGGGTGTAACCATGTTATTATTTTTAATAGCCCATAATTCGTCCCACTGTTAGGCAAAGGCCTCTCCACTCATGCAAATTTTTTCTTGACATACTAAAATCTCTGTATAAAGCGTAAGTGACGTTTCTGGGCGAATGAATCGGAGAGATTTTTTTTAAATTTTAACAACTGTGAATGGGATTTAAAATGTCCACGCCGTAACGAGCCATGGCTTTCAACTTAAGTAATAGCAATGCTATTGAGTAAGAAAGATCGCAGAATTATCGGCTAAATGATACTTACATTGTGTTCCAGTCATTCGAGCGGGAAATTGACTGCTTCCTTGTCCAAAATCAACATTTACCTTACTATAAATGGCAAGAAACGTTCTTATAATAAGACTTCCTTAGTTCTCCTATCATCTCTATCTAGAGCTATGGCAAATAAAGGGACAGCATGTGTTTTAATGAAGATTTTTAAGGATGCTTCGTGTTTGACGTTAGTCAGGAATTAACTTATTTTGAACGCATGTTATGATGGCTCTAATGTTTGTTTTGTAGTTCAATCGATAGTTTTCTTCAGTCGAGTAAATGAACAGCTTCATTTCATTAAGTAATCGATGTAAATTATTTTACAACAACAGTATTTATGTGCATGGCTTGGCACGTTACGTGCACGTTAGTTTGTTTTTGTATCGAGCCGTGCGCGTGGGCACCGATCATTACATCAATGGACATCATCCGGCCGATACCCGTCGTCACAATCAGCCAATTGTCAGCCAGGTTCTGATTGTTGACAAACAGACACTGTTGTTTATACAATACCCGTTTTGTACTACAATGTGAAAGTGAATCAACAGCTGAGAATGAATTGGATTATATTTTGAACCCGATCCATTTGTTCGGTCAACAGTACTACTGGGAACTAGCTCGATCTATAAGATTGTGCAGTTACAAACGTCGATTTAACCCAGGATATGCCAGCCTATAATTTTTTCAGCATAAATACGTTCGAACCGAATCGAATCGAAAAATGAGAATCCAATGTGGAAATTTTGTCAGTTTTCCGATCAAAACAGATTCAGATACTTTTACTCTGTTTTGATACATTTTGGTACATTACATTGTAGTAATATTCGTGTCGTATACCTACTCGTAGTATAGTAGTAACGGGCTGGTTTCCGCATACTCGACGTCTACAGCGCCTATTTTGTTGGTACATGTACATAAGTATGTCTTTGAGTTACAAATATCAATAAATCAAGTTTGTTTAGAACAAAAGTGCAAAGTCAAGTGCTAAGCTAAATCAAAAATATTAAAATTGCTGTAATAATAAAATTAAATGTGTCTAACGCGTGTATTAGCACAATATAAAGATACTTCTGATTGTGGTATTAGGCATAAAAACTATATAGTAATGTTTACTTAGTAACTATTAGTAGCACGGGAAAATTCCTAATGTGATGCATGATTGGAATAATGGGTATTAACAGTTTTATTTTTATAGCGCTAGTTGTAACATCCAGGTCATTCGAACTCATAATAACCTATTATAACACGCTTTTAGTTTTTGCATTTAGTATAATTTATTTTTGTAATCATTTTAGTGTTAATTATTTTAACACAAGACTCAATAATTTATACCTTTATTACTGACATAAAGTGAATTCTAACCCTTTGTTATCCTTTTTATTTTCTCTTTTAGTAGTTAGGTAGTATAGCAAATAATTATAATGATTTAGCGAAGATGAATCATTAACAATAGTAGTAAAAATAAACACGGTAAGTATAGTCATCATTTCTGGGTAAATAACTACCATTTCCTTGTAACAAATATCTTGATACCAACTACAGTCATACATAACATAAGCATGATGTTTGCGCCTGCAACACGGATTTTTTCAAGGTCATGAGGAATTATTGACATCATCATGACGTTCTTTATTTATTGAATTTTATTGCATAGGTATACAATACGTGTACACATTTATTTTAGAATGGAAACTATAGGTATAGTAAGACATTTTAAATTACTTACACATTTATTTTGCGTACAATGGACAACACATTAGACTATATTTAGTACTTTGTCGCATTATCTTATTTAACAAATTTCATACGAATGTTAAAAAAATATTGCGACAGGGTTTAGGGTATAGCTCGATGTGTCTTCCACACATTATATAAAGAAAGAATCCTGAAAATAAGACAAATCTTTTCTACGGCTAATTATTTTCTTTTTCGGATTAATCATGTTGACATAAATCGGACTGGTAGCGCCCTAGTAACCGATAGTTATACGTCGACAGACATAATAAATGGAAATTCGTATGTAAATTCTAAAATTCGACTTCAAATTGAAGTGTTTCAGGAAATGGTTTAGTAAATCATTGACTGATGGATGTTATGAGGATAAATGATGATAGAGATGAATAAACGAGATAATCCACTAGTCTCTACCAGCTATCCCCCCTACGAGGGAAGAGAAAAAGGTTCAAAGTGTCACCGAAATCATTTTTTAAGACTACTTCCGTGTTCGACCTCAATCTCACCTGATCTAAGTGATGATGAGGCAGAAGATGTAACACATGGGCTAGAAAATTAGTGGTTCTTCTGTAAACACTGTCGTCACATCAACAAAGCCGGAACGAATGTATTTGGCGACAGACTTTACAAAAAAGGATGGGTTTTCACTTTACATAAAAGGACGGTAGTTAGACAGAGAGACCCTGAAAAGGTTAATCACCTCACAGGACACGCTTACCCGGTGGTGGTAAAGAAATTCTTATTAGTCAAAAACACGGAAAAAATTGTATTCCTAATCGTTCCTAAACAATGTCAACCATTCGTTACCTAATTGACGTAAGTATTGCGCAGCCGTGAAAGTGAACTATTGTAATTCATCAAGATACAACAGACTCGCGTGTGCCGCGCATACCAAGCGGTGAATATCGTTCATTGTATTTTAATTTGACTTTTGACAGTTGATTGCTGCTAAAAGTTAGTGGCTCTTGATTGTTGGAAGTTGCGAGTTTGTCGTCCACGCTTGATTGAGGCGATAATCGTAACGCGAACGCGCAACACAAAACATTTTTCCTAGTAGAGACTAATGCTGTGGAAATTCATTTCTGTTTACACGTAGGTCTGTTTTATTATTTTATAAATATTATTTATTTATTATCATTTCTCTAACAGGTTTTAAGTATCTTTTCCGTACGCATTAAGTTTTAAATAGTTAGGGGGGGGGGGGACCTCGGATGCCAATGAACCTTAGATTATATCATTACTGATGTAGCGATGAATGACGCGCCACCATCGTTGTAAATACCCTTACATCGAAAATGGTTCAGATCTTGGAACTACGGAACCAATTTAGATCACAATTTCGACAAAACACTCTTTGAAATGAAAATAACCGCATCCAAATCGGGCCGGATGGTTGTAGAGATATTGTCACAGACAAACCATCATTTAAAAAAATATATTTCTTTCTTTCAAACAAAGACATATAGGTAGGCGTCAACCTTATTCAACCCCTTCCTCGGTCGGTCGGAGGTTAAAAAAAGGACACAAGACTTTTTGGTATGTCATACATTTTCTCCGTGACATCACTGACATGATTCATGTGACGATCGTGATTCGAATCGGCTCGTAGCGCGCATCTGTAATGAATGATACAGTAACCTGCATGGGTGCTTTACTTCCGTTACGTGATTGTTTTTACAGCGACGGTTACTTAACGCTCGCATCCATCTATGTGAATACGATCGCTCCTTCTGAAAAGTACTCATACTCATTATTTAAATTCATAATAGTACACATTATGGAACACTAGATTACGTCACTTACTAGTGGCACACATTGAGTGACACTATTTTTTCTTTCATCCAAGGGTTGTACAATATCAGGGATTCTAAGAAACTCAGAGCAGGTGGCGCTGGTGTAGTTGGAGGTTGGTCTTTTTTTTTAGTTTTGACTCGATGAGAAAAAATATTCGAGAAAAAAATTCAAATATGACTCAAAAATATGTTGTGCCAAAGTGTTTATATAGAAAATACGGTCATAGATTCACGATAGATACGTAAAAATCCAACTTTCGAGCCGTCTTCTTGTGTTAAACGCTATACACACCAAACACACCGACACGTGTAGGCGGGAACGCGTTATGATCTCCCCCCCCCCCCCCCCCCCCCCCCTCCCGCGCTCCAAATGGTACTGAGCATTCAGGAAACCCTTGCACAAATTGATACTATGAGTACTATCTTGGAACTAACGTTTTATTCCTTGTTCCAGCTGACAGATGTAGTAAACGCCATGTCGACGCGCGGCGAGCTGCCTCTGGAGCTAGCTTTGCGTGCGCGCAGTGCGTCCATCGCCACCACCCTACTCCAACATTGCGCGGACGCGGACTCGCGCGGCCCGCGGGGACGGACGCTACTGCATCGCGCCGTCGACGCTAGGGACGCCTTCTCCGCCAAGTTCCTCGTCGACAATGGAGCGGACCCTAATCTTACTACAAAGTGAGTTCGTTTTCCGTAAATGTTGTTCGTTTGTATAAAGAGTCCTTCAAGGCCGGCAGCGCACAATGGCGCACATACTCGTACAATACCCCTGGTGTTGCACGAGTCTCTAGGCGACGGTGACCACTTACCATCTGGTGGCCCGTCTGTCTAAGCCTATAAAAATAAAATGTCAAATTTGAAGCTGATACAGTCACGGGATTCTTTGCCTAAAAAAGAAAAGAAGAGTGGAAAAAATAGAAAGAAGAACGGTAGAGGGATGTCTATGGAGTTTGTCGCGAAATATCTTCGTTTCAGCAGTAATGTGTTCCGACAAGGTGTAAAAGATCGATGTCGAAGTCTAAATTGCCTCATTTCCAAAGTAGATCTTGCCTAAGACATACTTAAAAAATAAACTAAACACAATTTCTTTATTTCAGAGAGGAAGGAGACACAGCTCTGCACCTCATAGCCGCTTTAACCTCGAGCTCATGCGACGAGGAGACCATGGACCAGATGGCTGAGATTGCTGACGTCATGGTCCAGAAGGGCGTCGACATCAACCGACAGAATAGAAAAGGATTGTAAGTTTTTCATTATTTTTGTCGTTATACTTAGTTAGATTTAAAATTTTATTATCATCGGGCATAATATCTCGAGTAGAAGTTGTAAATTGAAGTTGCAAAATTGCAATTGTTTATTAGTCTAAAGCGAACACCGCTGCTTGTTTCAGCCAAATTAATTATTAAAATCACAGTAATTTAATTACCAGTGAAAGTGACCGATTTGTCATAAAAGAAAAGAATGAATCGCGTGCAGGTAAACGTATCCCGCTACGCATATTTGATCAGTAATTATTTTATACCTAATTAATTAGCTGTTTTTATGTCGTGTATACGAAGAGGAAAAAATCGTCATAGTTTCCTTAAACTTCAACTTGTGTCTCAAATTAGGGCCACCACTTAACTGAGATCATGCCTTAGAGTGACCATGCTTTCGCAGTTAAGTGTGAAACATTTAGCTGCGAGCGGAATTAGAATCCGCGATCAGCCTTTCCTGGACCGGCTCTATTCCAACCGAGATATCGTGGTTTGATGACAATTTTTTTTCATACTTTTCTAGATTTGAATTTCAACACAAATCTAAATATTATTTCTTAAGATCTATAGATTGGTATGTAAAAAAGTGCACATGGATCTATGGATCTGACCACAGGATCCAACTGGACATTGCGTAACAGTCAAAGAAGCAGGCGGGGCGGGGCGCCTGCTTCTTTGACTGCACTGTAGGGATGTAATAAATAAATAACTCTATCTCTACAATGGTACGGTTTCTTAAATGTATTAAACATTTAAGAAACCGTACCATTGTGGAGATCCCCTTACTTTTTCCTGGTCATCATCAGATCCTCAAGGTTTCAGATGTCGGAAATGCACCATGAGCCTGAATATTTGAGCTCAAATTCGAACCATCTATTATTACCATTCCAGAGATCCCATCTGACATCAAAGATACTCCAAGATCTTGGAAACCACTGATCCAATTTTTATCAGACCTAGCTAAATCGGTCCGGGGTTAATTATATCTTTTCATTTCAGCACACCTCTCCACCAATCAGTCATAGCTAGAAACCAAAGGATATTCGACTTACTACTCAAACAGCCCAACTTAGACACGAACCTCCGCACACTAACCGACGAACATCCCCCCCTGTACTACGCTCTTGTCGACGATCGACGCGCGTCCATATCGTCCAGTGAAACTCTAGTGATGAACGGATCCAACCCGTTCGATACCCCAGTGACTAATAAGAACGCGTTTACGGAAGATCCTGTGGAAGGGAAGACAGATACTGTGGTGGAGAGAGGGTTTGCTGCTAAATTGTTGGAGAAAGGGTGCCAGCCGAATCCTTTGTATTCTGGATCCGGGGATAGTTTGCTACATATATTGGCGCAAGGATGGTTTGAGGTAAGCGTATACCAGTATGTCCTGTCTTGTCGTTATTAGCCGTGTCCACGCGAGGCTGACTTCTGTCTATGATAAGGACCTGATGTTGAAATAATGATTATGGCTTACTGCATTTCTATTGTATTCTTCTTCTTTCGAGTTGATGATCCGAACAAAAATTTTCCCGACCAGAAGGGAAGAAAGAATCTATTGTATTGAACTACATTATTAATGTACCCTCATAAAGAACTATCCCCTCATAAAGAACTAAGCCCTCATAAAGAATGTATTGTACTGAACTACACTCTTAATGTGCCCTCATAAAGAACACTCTTAAAGAACTACTAGACATCTGTTAGATATCTCTAAGTCTAGACATTCTGTGTTATGTGGGTGATTCCAGTAAGATTTTTAGTTTGTCTCAAATATGATGTATTAATTTATTTTATTTCGTTCCGGTCTTTTATTTTAGTTTTATGATTATCTATCATAATGTCGTCATCAAGTCAAATAAATGAATACGTTGATGAAAATATTGTAATGTAGATAAACTACTTATACATTGTTTGCATAAGTACCTTTGAATAATTGATTAGTCATTGCTAGCTATTTCATTTATGGTCATAGTCATATAGTACTTAAAGAATGACATTTTTCAGGACTCAGCAGTATTCCTAGCGTCCCACCTAAACGGAGACTTGAACCACACCAACGAAGGAGGTCTGACGGCTCTACACGCAGCCTGCGCCAACGGCCTGGCGCGGTTGGCCGCCGCGCTCCTAGAGCACGGCGCGCGGCCCAACGCGCAGAGCTCGTATGGAGAGCAGGAGGACACCGTATACAGGTAGAGTGTGATATGAACAACGAAGGTGGTTTGACGGCTCTACACGCGGCATGCGCCAACGGCGTGTGCGCAAAGTAGCAGCAAATATTGCAGATTCCACCTTGTCAGCACAGAAATCGGACTAGTAGCGCTCTGTCCTCTAGAATGATTATGTGAGCACTGATAGCAAGCCAAAAGGGTTTGGGCAAATGAGCATATAATTTTGGCAAGTTTCATAAATTTGACATTTTAATGGCCGATTGAATCTTTGGGGAGACGCACAGCGCATGCGCCAACTGGTAGACACAGTTTCCAAATAAAACTTATCTAGCTAGAAATCTATATATTTCAAAATCTTTGCTTAGCACAATGCGTTTGTGTTCAATAGGAATTCGGTCCCTGCTAACAAAACCTTTATCTCGCAGACAAACCCCTCTCCACCTGGCGGTACTGAACAACCACGAAGGCGCAGTGCTCGCCATCATAGAGCACAAGAAACTGATCGAGAAGGAAGACCAGCCGGCCACGGATCGCGGCGGCGTCAGTCTGCTGCCCATCTTGAACCTTAAGAACTCCGAGGGAGATACGCCGGCCAGTCTAGCGCTCACTGAAGGTAATCTCATAATTTGTCGCAGATTGGTAGCAATTTTTTTTATTGCATTTATCAATTTACATAGACATCCTTAAGAAGGGTCTTAAATTAGTTTTTCGATATCTCAACTAACATCAGAGATATTAATGGTTAACGTTAGTATTAGAGAGCTGCTCTGTCCCTTTTTAGCAAAACAGTCCTTTATATGCAGCCAGGACCTGCTTGTATGGCGCTAGGGAACACTGACGTCATAATACTTATTGCCGGATCTTTCTACCGTTTTGATTGCCTGTAGCTATTTTATTATTCAACGAATTTTAATTCTGTTTTCACATTTGACCATCACCTTATGACTATTTCTTAATTTTTAAGAAATGCATTAATATTTCATACTTGGAAACTACCCTATTGTTAGTCAGTTTAGACTTAGTTGATAACTCGCTAAAACTAAATGGAACTATCTCGTTCACTCACATGCTAGATCGTGTAAAAGTGAGGGTGACGTTTCGTTTATGTTTTTATTGTTCGATATTTTAATTTAGCGAGTGACGCCACGGAATTAATGCCAGTTTGTAATATGCCTGCATTTATTTTTTTGAATTTTGTCAAATTGAAATTGGATTAGGAATTTCCAATATCTAGGACATTCATTCGATCTTTGGAACGGTAACAGTTAGGTGATTCCAATTTGAGCTCAAATGTTTGAGACCATCGTGCCCTTCCCACATCTGGAATCTTGAGGACCTGATGATAGCATAGCATAGCTCTCACGTCCATAATCCCCGAGGGGGTAGACAGAGGAACCACCTGAATCATAGATAGTTCCCACTTTTCGCCGTAACATTTGGTGGACAAACGTGATATGTGTCGAGCCTATCGCCGTCTACTAGGTGTAGAATAGTATCCATAAAGGCCCTTAGTCGCCTCGTACGATACCCACCGGAAGAGTTGGCGTGGTGCTACTCTTTATGGCCGGCACGACACGGCTCAAGGACCTGAACCTGATGACCTGATGATGACCAGCAAAAAGTAGAGGGATCTCCACAATGTAAGTCGGGGGTTTCTTAAATTTTTAATTTAGAGTTATTCTTGCTGATCAGGTCACAAAAACCTGGTGGCTCCGCTGATCGAAGGTGGCGCGGACCCGAACGTACGCAATGGGAAAGGCTTCACGTTGCTGCATCAGGCGATCGTCGAGGAGGATTCCAGGACTGCCATCTATCTGCTCGACCACGGCGCCGACATGGACGCTCTGTGAGTAACCTATTACATACGTACCTTTAAGTTACGTCCCTTGCGGGGTAGGCAGAGAGAACAGAGCGCCATGAATCTCTGTGTTGCCACGCTCTTATCTTGCTTCCTCTATAGTCATTCGCCGTTTCACACATGCTCGCCGTTGGGGTCGTCTGGAGTTACTCTCTATTATACTGCATACGCATACAGTGGAAAACACGTCAAGCTCTGTGGAACCCTGTCACTGTAAGTTGTTGTTATGGTTCCTTGATATGAGCATGAATGTTTCAATTATGTTAAAGCGACAAAGTCTGACGTGTTGTCCACTGTACTTTCCATCCGAAAACACTCCTGCGGCAACGTCGAAGCAACCGAAAGCTAAAACGGCAATTTTCTCCGCAGAACTGAAGCCGGCGAGACTCCGCTGCAGCTCGCCATCCATTGCCGGCTGGGCTTGGTGGTGGAAGCTCTGTGTGTCCGTGGAGTAGACATGAGTCGGTTAGACGTCCACGGGGTGCCCCCGCTTTGGGCCGCGCTCGACTCGGGGCAGGAGGAGGTCGCCAGTGTAAGTAATGTGCTTATTACATCTCAGGAGGAGGTCGCCAGGGTGAGTAATGTGCTTATTACATCTTAGGAGGTCGCCAGGGTGAGTAATGTGCTTATTACATCTCAGGAGGAGGTCGCCAGTGTAAGTAATGTGCTTATTACATCTCAGGAGGAGGTCGCCAGGGTGAGTAATGTGCTTATTACATCTCAGGAGGAGGTCGCCAGTGTTACTACAAAGCTTAATGTGGCGATAGACTCGCCACCTATCACATTTGTCCAACAAATCTTACAGCGAAAACCATAACCCTCGGGGATTATGGATGTGAGAGTTATGCTTATGCATAATGCAGTAGATTCGTCAGAACAAGATTTTTTTAAATTTACGACTAAACCTGCGTTTGACCTCAATCTCAGCTGGTGGTAAGTGACGATGACGTCGAAGATGGAGCACACGGGTTTATAATATTTTTCACATAGGAAGCTAAATAACTAAATAAAAAACGATTTCTCACTGATGTAAGTTGGAAGAGGACTTCCGACTTTCATTAGTGAGGAGCCGACCGTATTTTATTTAGGTTTTTATAAAAGTTTGACGTGCCTTCCTATGTGAAAAATACTAGTAAGTACTGGCTCTTCTATAAACACAGACAAAACACATCAATACAGAAGCAGATATATTTGACGACAGACTTTACATAGACCACCACCCTGTTCGCTAGCCAAACTGACCCTCCTGAGCAGCAGACTCCTACCATCAGCAAGTTACGAAAGTTTTTCGTCCTATTTTACGAATCATCATATCGTATCATTTTATTCATAAACAATTATAAATTGTGTTTGAATATTTACATGCCAAAAATAATAATTAATCTCTTTCAGTGTCAATCTTAGCTAAGTTATAAGCACGTTATTAAATGTCAAAAAAATACAATAAATGGGAATAGTGGTCAATTATATACATTGTTATGTTCCTATAAATTCAGTAATCGTGTAGAAACACCTCTGCAATAACAGTAACCTCAACTTCTGTCTGAAATTACTAAGCGTGATGTCGCCTTTGAGCTCAATGACACATATCGCCCAGATTATAACCAGTTTAGAGTTAATTACTACTATTACTATTGGTTGATTGTTGAGTGAGTGTGTATGAGTAAGCATGATTACTTTTGTTTCAGATTCTAGTGAGAAATGGTGCAGATGCGGACTGTTGGGGAACGGGTCCTGATGGATGCATGCAGACTTTATTGCATAAGTACGTAGAAATTCGATATCTGCATTAACATTGAGAGTACGGAATCCATCTACCTATTTATTGAGTGTTGAATTAAGTTTATGGACCTGTTTTGAAGGCTACACTTACCTGGAATATCCAGCAGCACCACCTGGAAGCTCCCAAAGTCAAAGCCCCAAAAAATTTTGAAGGGAATTTTGATTTTGCAATTAACTTGCTGGCTTGGTCGGTAAAATGCTCTCGATAGTCTGTTGGAGATCGTGGTAGTATACAGAATAAAATAAAGTGTTCACAGTCTGAATTATAGCCGTTTTATTATACTGACATTACATGGCTTCGATCTCGGACCTCCGAGCAAGGGATCCCGGGTTGCCCTGGTCGCGCGCTGTTCGTAAACACCGATCGGCGAACGAAGCGCGAAAACGCCGCGATGGTCTCCATATTCCTGTTTGCGGGCTTTCGCCGCTAACAGGAATATGGAGACCATCTCCGCTAATGTGGCCGCTTAATGTATAACAGGGCAATAGACGAGAACAAGGAGCAACTGGCTACATTCCTAATCCGGTCGGGCTGCGACGTGGAGTCGCCGCGGCGGCTGGGCCCCGCCGGCGAGGGCGCGGACGTGGCCGCCGAGAGGCAGACGCCGCTGCACCTGTGCTGCACGTGGGGGCTCACTGACGTCATCCAGGTATAGACAAGTGGCCACACTCCTGACCCGGTCGGCTGCGACGTGGAGTCGCCGTGCGTTTAGCGACCATCAAGGAGAAGACTAAAATGTCGTTCTTGTAAACTACACATAACTTACTATTGACAAGGCACAGGCATGAAAAACCTGGGAGATAGAAACCACATCAAAAACCAGAACTTTACTTTTTGGTCCTTCAGAAAAATATTTCAAATACCCAATTGGTTTCAGACGTTGCTAGAACACGGCGCAAACATCAACTCGAAAGACTCCGAAGGGAAGACGCCTCTCCACATCGCCATAGAGAACCAGCATGCAGGCATCATCTCTCTCCTTCTCTCCCAGCCGGGCATAGACTTGTCGGCGAGGGACAACAGAGGCGTGTCGCCTTTCGCGGCCGCGTTGACGGCGAGGAATAATAAGGCTGCGCAGGCGATACTTGAGAAGAATCCGTCGGCTGCTGAGCAGGTAGGTTCCAATAGAAGGAATATCTGTACAAAATTTCGGTTTTCTCAATCTCGTCGGTTTGAACGTAATGAATGAAATTTCAAAATCCTACTCGCGGAAAATTTTCACTTTCAATCACTCATTTTTCTCATGTATAAGCATGGCTACAAAACTTTCATTTCAAACATTTTGTTTGCACCATTTTGTCTTTGTAGAGAAGGCAATCACACGTGCGGAAAGGCAATAGTAATCTCGGGCAATAGAATTCAAGACTCGTCAATACGTTTACAATTGCTCACTTTCTGTACTAATTTCTATTGAGGGTGGTTAGTTCAAGTTGTTTATACTACGTTCTACTATAAAACAGAGAAGGTAGGGACCCTCTCTGTTTTATAGTAGAACGTAGTATATAGTAGATCTTACCCTTAAGATCGCTGATAATAGGACATAAAAGAAAGAAAGAAAGAATTTATTTTCAATACTCACCTACAAACAATTAGGTACAGAAGATAAAAATCATATTAAACAAATGTATTATAAAAATAAATAAGCAAAAGTAATTAAGTTTGATGAAGGTGGTGTGCAGCACCGGAAAAAGGGGACTACCACAGCCTGTTGCCGTAGTGCTTTTAGCACTGCGGCGCTGATTTTCAGGCATCGCCTGAGTGCCAGGGATCACTCCCTAATGATACACTACCGGAACATATAAATAACGGAAATATTAATAAACAGAAGTATAATATTACGAAACGAGGGAAGGTACTTAATTTTTAAATTATACATTAGAATACAGGAAGGTATGTATGTAGGTATTATTGTATAAAATAGAGAAAAAATAAAAATAAAGCAAGCAATGAAGATGAAACTGAAGGAAGGATAGGTACTACTGTTCGATGAAGCGAAACTTGTATTTGCTTTGTCTATGGCAACGACTTTTGTATATCAAACAGATAAAGTTTAAGTTTTAAAACGCAAAGCGTTGCATAGATGGAGCCACTAGCACACTCCGTAAACAGAAAAAGCAAAATGGGACGTCATTTTTCAAGACATCACAAATTTCTCATATGGCCATTTCAAAATAGCAGACCTGAAAAATCTGTTATGACAGTGTGGCGCGAGGGCAAAATAAAAAAGATTTGGTGGAAAGGAACATATCTACATGTTGATTGGCTACGTACCATTGTGCTAGTGGCGCCTCTAGTGGTAAAACATTGCAGGATTATCTCCTATTGTATAACTAAAAAGCCTTTATCATCAGACTCTATACAGGTTTTAGCTCACGAGTATTCTAATACGAAATAATTGTCACAGGTGGACAAAAAAGGCCGCAACTTCCTCCACGTCGCGATACAGAAGTGTGACATGGAAAGTGTCATGTTCCTACTCTCAGTGGAGGTGGACGTAAATTCGCGTGTGCAGGACGCAACGCTAGCGCCGCCATTACACCTGGCGGCCACTGCGGGCAACGAGGTGTTATTGAGGAGCTTGCTGCTAGCAGGAGCCAGGCCCAACGATAGAGATGCTCACAAGTAAACTTTCAACTTTTATCCACATTGCGTAAATGTTAATATTGTCATTAAAAAGTAATATTAATGACGTTTCATGCAGTTGACGGTTAGCCTTGTGAATTATTTTCCCTTTAATCCTTTGTCGACGTCCTCTATCAACCCTAAGGTTTCTAGAGATCTTTAGACAACACTCCAGAACTAATTTTGTAGTTTTGTGACCGACATACTCGTAGACTTATTCGATCCTAGGTCATTAGTTTTTAAAAGACGGGTTAAGGATGTCCTCAAGTAAGCTATCCACGCACATACTTTATAATTTTTATTTTTCAATAGATACCTATTGAAAAATAAAAATTATGAAAAAAAAAACCAATGACAATAATACTATTGTCATTTTTTGTCATTACATTCACTAGTATTTTTGGCTTTCTCAGCTCATTTATGTACAACAACCAATTTTCTACTTCCTAACCATGCTGTGTTTACACGTTAAGGGTTACGACCTAGCTCATAACTTTATATTGATTTTTCTGTAATTTCTGTGTTTGTAATCTGTTGTGTTTACCTAATAAATAAATTAAAAAATTAAAATTTAACAACGTTAATCGTCTCCTCAGACGGACGACGCTACACGTAGCAGCTTCAGCGGGCCACGCGACCATCATATCTGCTTTATTAAGCGGCGGAGCGCTGTGTGACGCCATGGACGCGAGCGGGGACAATGCGCTGCACGTGGCGTCTCGCGAGGGTCACGCGGCGGCTGCGCGTGCGCTGCTTGCTGATAGTGAGATCGACGCTGTCGCCACTAACTTGAAAGGTGACCACCATGGAAATTTTCGAGTCCCAGAGGAAACTCCTTAAATTCGTTGCGACTTCCTAATTGACCCCCGAAAATAGCAGTTTACCATATTTGCCGTTCCCGTAGTTTAATTAAAACTTGACCAGAAATATAAAATACCTCGCCGTATTGCGGAATTAAATGAAACTATTTTTTTCATTGAGATATCCATAATACAGATTATAAAAATACCGCTCCATTCTCTCTGCCTACCCCGCAAGGGACAGCGTTAAGTTACGTATGCATGTATAAAAGTGCCAGTGGAATCCTCGTGACAGGCTACACAGGCGATATTTGTACGGCTTCGTGTGAAGCGACAAGGCATCATGATTCATGATAATAGGAACTATTTTTTTTTAGGTCGAAATCCATTACACGAACTGTGCTGGTGTAAAAAGGACAATGCGGCGACCATCTGCGAAATCTTCCTCGAGTTCATGCCTGATTACCCGATCAACAGAACTGATTTACAGGTAACATTTAGGGCCCGTTCCGACAGGTTGCGATCCCGCGTTCTAAATGGCGCGTTTCATAAAGTCTACCAATGTGCACCAATCAGATTGCAAACGCAGAGCGCGGAACGCGTGACCGCCTTCTGTGGCAACATGTCTTATGACGCTATTTATTTATCAAGGGCACGTTCCTAAACCACTTCCAACCACGGTTGTCCGGTAATAATTGCCGACTAAAGTTAGTATTTTGGAACCAATAATTATTGCCCGAACCGGTTTTGGAACCGGCACTATTTCAACTGTCAGCCCTTTGCTGGGTAATTATTACCTATTTTGGGACGCTTCCCAAATAAAGTGCGTGAGTTTTATAAGGGGCTTCGGGTCTCGAGTCTTCGGTTATTGATAGCGATACGCAAATAAGGCCGATTTTACCCGATATCCGAATCCCCTTCTAAGAGCGCACGGACTGTACTTATAATTCTGGGTGACCATGGTGGGCGCCATTACTTGATAATAGAGTACATGACTAATTATTTTTTATTGCATCAATCAACTTAATGGACATACTGAAAATGGATCTGAAATCCGTTTATCGATATCTCAAGTAACATCAGCTATATTAATGGTTAAAGTTAATGCTCCATCCCTTTTTAGCAAAACCGTCTTTACTATGTTGCCAAGGTTCTGCTTGTACGGCGCTACTTAGGATTGACGTCACACTATAGTAGCGCTTTCTTCGCTTCGCTTTTCTTTCTTCCGTCTGATTTTTGATTGCCTGTAGCTGTTTCATTTTTCAACGAATTTTAATTCTGTTTTCACATTTGACCATCAATTCATCAATTTCTTGTGTGCAACAAAGTATTAATCCATCTATCTATCTATCAATTTATCTCTTATTTCTTAATTTTTATGAAATGCATTAAATATTTGATACTTATCATTTGAGATATTTTTGTAGGGTAACACGCCACTGCTGCTCGCATATATGAACGGGCAGGGCGCGATGTGCCGCGTACTGGTGCGCGCCGGGGCGTGCCTCGCGCAGGAGAACAAGGAAGGTGTCTCCATATTCAACTATCAGGTATGACTTCTGAAATAAAGGTCAGGTGTGGGGTCTTCCACTAACCGAAGAGCGTGTATGAAGCGATTGATGAGTGTAGAAGAAGCGGGAACGGTGTGTCAGGATTGTTGCAGATGGAAATCTTTAGTCTCCGCCTACCCTTGTGAGAAACAGGCCGTATGTAGCAGATATGACTTTTGGTAACCTGAATAATTTTTAGCGAATTTCCAATAAGTCATTTGGCAAAACTGTTCAGTTATCGATTTACCCGTGTAACCCCGTAATTTGGGTTTTCGATTTAATTTTGTACGGTTTCGTACATTAGAACATGTTTGTAGTTATAGTTGAAGTTAGTTGTTGAGAGCGCAGCAGGGAAAATATCACTTTTAAATAATGTAAAACGTATAATGAAATAATAACAATTGTTCTTGGTGGCGACTTCTCTCTGTCAGTTCTTACTGCACTCTAAAGTAAATGTTTAAAATTGGTTACATGAGTCGCGGCTAAAGTAGGTTGCCGACCAAGCAATATAAAAATGTACGTGTGTGAACCGTACAAATTTGGTTCATCATAAACGGACTAGTGATTCTTAAATAGCATCTTTAAAAGCTATATATCTTCCTGCAAGTGGTGAATAATAGTTTTTGTTAAACCCTTGCTTAATTCAGGACCCTAGCCAAAAAATGATTTCGAGTGTTAGTTACGAGTTTTAGGGGAGGTTTAAGGAAGTAGAGGGGCTATGGTAACGCCTGATTCCATCAACTATCGATTATCAATTATGTTAACTACGCTTATCATGATTTTTTAGGTGGCAACGAAGCAGCTCCTTCACAGACTGCTGGACGCGCTACCGGCGGAGGCTCCGTGGGCGGAGAGCGACCTGTGTCAGGAGTGCGGCACCAAGTTCACTCTCACCGTGCGGAAACACCACTGGTAGGCTCTTAGGGCCCAGGGTAAAAAAAAGGCAACCTAAGGCGCGGTCGCAAAGGGGTATTTTTAGGCTAGGACTTCACGGGTCCGGTTCCAGTCCCAGTTTGGTTCGCAACGTTCAGCGCTTAGTGATTGGTACCAAACCGGGGATAGAACCGGACACGTGAAATCGGAGGCGTAGAATCATACACCATGATCCCCACGACCAGCACTTGCTTTCCCCCTCCCCCTAAATTTTTTGTAGTGGCAGATCGTAATGTAAAGGATCGTCTGGGGTGGTACCACCCTCTATCTATTTCTGCCGTGAAGCAGAAATGCTTGAATTTCTGTGTTTCGGTTTGAAGGGTAAGAGAGCCAGCGTAATTTCCGGCACATGAGGCAATCCATTTTAGTCAAGGTTAGCAGCGCATCAAAAACCGTCTAATACTAATACAGTGAGGTGAGATGTCTATGGGCGACGGTGACCACTTACCATCAGGTGGCCCGTTTGCTCGTCTGCTCTCATTAATAAAAAGAAAAAAAAAATGACGAACTAGGACTGCGCCTGGGCAATATGCTACGCAGCGAGCTTGTTTCCTTCATGCTAACATGCAAGTAACAAGTGTTTTCATATTGCAGCCGCCACTGTGGTCGAATGGTCTGCAAGCAATGCTCCAGGCAAGATGTGCCGATACTAAAGTTCAACTTAAACAAGCCGCAGCGGGTCTGCGAGATTTGCTTCAACGTGCTTCAAGTGGGCGCGAGTTAGTAACGTTGGCTCATCTTGAAGCAAGGTGACAACTTTGCGGAGAGTGCGCCCAACGCTGAAGTTGGGTTAGAAAACCAGGAACCATTTCACAGTTTAGGGATGATTCCTTGTTAACACGGTGACTGTCCAAGGATCAATTCACCTTGGGATAGTCACCGTAGAAATAGTAATGTAATAATGACGCAACTTTGTTTCCGATATTCATATAGAAGTAAAATATGTGACTTATTTATCGTCATTTTTAAAACAGTATATCTGATTTGATTATATAGTGCATTCAGAAATACAGATGCAGATTGTAAGTATTCTGTGATCCTACTTGTTTGTAATCAGTGTTATGCTTGCACTTATTGTGTATATCGATCTAGATGGTTGATTATAGTCTATAGACTAAGGTTTTATAATACTACCAAACAATAATAAATAAGCCAGAAGCGTCTACTTAATTACGTGGCTTCAAATATAGTGCCTCAAGGTGTTGAGATGGTAAGTTATATGGCGTGGTTTAGGTATTTCAAATTATGCCAAAGTCTGAGCGTGCTTTTATTTTCTCTGAAATTGCTAGCTTTAAGTGTATAAAATCATACGCAATTATAAAATTAAGTTTATATTGTTGAAAAGATTATTATAAAATTTTATAAGCCTACGTTTAGGTCATTTTGTGATTTCTGTTCAGTATGATTGTCTTCACCTGCATTTCATTGCTTACTATGTCAATTTTTAATACTTAGAATTGAGATTTTTATAAACACAAATCTAGGTTAAAAATATGTTTGAATGAAGATCATGTGTTGTACTTGTGACCTTTTTATGTGACAAATTGTAATGGTGTTACTTATTTGCGATATTGTTTCCCAAAATTCTTAGCGTTTTATTGCCATTCCTGAGTTCTTAATATATTTAGATTATAGTGCCATTTTATGTGAAATTCTTAAGCAATTGAATACTTATTTTGTAGAAAATATTTTATTTTTGAATGTTATATTCACATTTAACTTTTTATTAAAGAATGTGTATGCCTTAGACTTGGCTTTTATTTAGAAAAATCTCTAAAAAAACCAGCTAAATAACTGTGATTATTTTATTTACAAATAAACAACAATACGAACCGGCAACCTTTCATGTTATGTTACATGTGATTGTTAAAATAATTTACTAAAATCACTAATTATCCACCCTTTACACCTGATAAACTTTGGGATCAACTCAAGAAAAAATCTGCATTTTTGGGTGGAGATTATACGTATACACTATAGTTTACTTTAACCGGTTCCAGAGGTCCTTGCCGACGCATTTATCAAGAATAGTGATGTAGTCATTGAGTTCCTCCTCACAGGTCTCTGCAGTGTTGGATCGGGAGTTGACACGATTGTTGCACTCCTGGTATTTGGCCCACTGGCTCTGCATAGCTTTTTCCTGAGCGCATGATTCCTATAACAAGAAAGTGAGTTAGTAATCTGTGGTAACTTACTGTGGTGTAAATGTCATCTATTAGTATACTAGGTGATTACTGATACATGTATTTTATCGTGATAAAATGACACCGATTCTGAGGTGTCACTAAATAAACATTTCTATTTAACTTACTACAATCTAAATGATTGATCATGTTTTATTTAGTGGACACGAGGGATCAATACCAGTAAAGTACTAAATGAATATTGAAATTAAAAAATGTATGGCTAACTACAGAAAAAAAATAAAGAAACCTTCAGAAAGATCTTGAAGTCATTCTTGGCTTATTTCTAAAACAAAACAAAAGAATAAGTATTGAGAAGAAGGGAAACTTCCACTTTGTGGTGGAAGGTGTGTGTGGCAGGCAGGGCTGACTTCTTTATATGGAGTTTTTAGTACACCATTATTCATTTCACAGAGTTGATATATAATTTTCACATCTAGGCTTAGATTATAAAAACTAGGCAAAAAACCCACATAAATATAAAACCTGACAGGTGTGCTTCTTATGAATAATTTTGTTTCCAAACTCAGGTATAGCATAGCAGAAAGAACCACTATTCTATTCTATGTTGTGAGGATTTAATTTACCCACACATAAAACCACACTTTGATAGAACATCAAAGGTGTGTTGCGTTAGTGGGAGAACTAATAAGATACTCTCCGTAAGACAGGGGTTAACTGAGGGGATCACACACCGCCAAGTTGTGAGAATGGTCTGAAAGTGACTGTGCTAGTTAAGCAATGTTGGGTGCAGTCACAGAATCAGGATAGGTGACCACTAGCGTCATTTTCATCAGCAACTCTCCATGCCGTAGAGAGAATGTTAAACTGTCGATGTTACGCCATGTCAAGAGGCCTACGGGCGGCCTGAATAATTTTGAAAATAGGTTGACCACTAACCACATGACAAGTAGAAGGGGTATTAACTCATTTAATCACAAGATATTAAGCCTTAATAACGTTGATTGAACACGTGAGGAAGGTATGGTTAAAAATACAATTGAACACTTTAACTGCGGCTGACAACTCACATCCTAGGCTACGTTCCAATTCACTTTTTGCTTTATCCGACAATTATTCTCAGGTAAAGTGAACATTTTGGAACCAGATATATGCCAGATATATGATATAGTTTTAGAAAAGAGTCGTGGAACGGCCATAAACTTGTCAACATGAATAAATCAAATGTCAATGCATAGCTATCTGTCACTTTACAACAGGAGTAAAAATTAACTCTGATTTCTCTAGCATAAAAATTCACGTTGACACTACTCTCTTTACTATCGATATTCCATTACTGTGTTAATAGCTAAAAAAAACTTTTATCTGAAACAAGCAATGGAAGGTGTACAGCTGTCAACGTGAATTATTTCAACTGGTTTTGGGATGCACTCTTGGTAGAGATTATCACAACAAATGAATTATTTTCTCACTCCATCTTAATATATTAGAACTTAGATATTTATAACATTAATTGGGTTACGTCCTTCTGTCTATTAAATACCTATTCCACAGTACAGAAGCTTTTATCATCAGAGGTTAGGATTATATTTGCTGTATGTACTTCCATAATTTATGAAGACTTAAAAGATATAAAAACACATACCCTGAGCTCAGTCTGTGGGTCCACCAAGTCTTCCTCCTCCTCAATTACCTCTTCCTGTTCCTCCGCCTTGACCACTGGGACCACTTTGTCGGTCATTTTCACTGAAATGCCTGTAAATAAGATGTCACTGGTTATCATATACGACGACTCCAATATTTCTGTAGAATATTATCATAATTGTAGAGATAAAAAACTAAAAAATTACGTAAAATTAGTAAAATTACCTAAATCGATGACGCAACTGTTCGCAAGTTAGGTCGGTAAGGTGGTCGGTCAATGTTGTGTTGTCATATAATAAAATAATTTCCTACCATTTATTAACTATATCATGCCTTACAAGGTTCTTACTTCTTCAACTTTGTATACTTCTGTATTCTGTATTCTGGTGTTTACAGCGCTAGATAAATGATTTCAATTTCAAGGCCAGCCGGTTTGGTTCCGGTTCGGTTCGCTACATCCAATCACAAATTGGCGGCTTCAAGGAGGCTGAACAACGTAAACCAAATCAAGGATACAAATAATTTAAATAGGTATCAATCTAAGTCAATGGAGTCAATTTATTAAGTGTAGCGCTATGATCGGCTGGAACCGGCGTATATAGTCCAGGCCTTTGATACAGGCCATAACAAGCATCAACGGATTTCTTTCATGTTGGGGGCAGATTGGGTAAGTAGAAATCAACGCTGTGTTTGAATGTAGCAGACCGAACCGGAACCGTACCGGCGCGCTATAGTCACAGACTCACAAGCTTGTGAAATAAATTCCCATAAATTTTTTTTATCAAAAGAATGGTAGAAGTACATTCTAAAAATGGCAAGAATTATGTGACACTTATCAAAGCTACCAACATTACAAAACAATCATGCCCATGAATTATAGTATTTTTGTCTCATTAGCGCTATGAAATCATATAGAAAAAAGTGATACTTTCTTATAAACATTGTGCAAGAAATCAAATGAGAGTTTCATTAATTTGTTTTACGTATAATAAATATATTGTGGTGTTTGTTTATGGAATTTTATCATTAGTAAGGCTAATGCTTATTATTAAAGGTATTTAGTAAATAATTACGTTTGGAATTAATATTGTTTTTGTCTCACAACTCTTGTGGCCGTCACCATGGAGAGAGCTTGCTGTAGAATTTCATTTTATAATTCAATATATTCGTGTTAATTTAGTGAATATTCTTATTTCAATATGTTGTTCGTATTTAGAAAGATGTGTTCTACATCGGGATAAGATGATATTACGTCGAAATACCGGTATTCGTCAGGAAACTACGATTTATACATCATATTAATATAACTGTTGTTTTTATATTTCAGGTTGGTTTTGTAACAAAAATACTTACTTAGTCTCATTATTGCAATCTGTTCCAGGTTCTGATATCATCAGATGATCATACCTTTACCTTTCTTTGAAGTATGGAAGAATTATTGTAAATGTTGAGGTTATGTCTAAACAACATTATTGTTTTCCTTTTCAGAATGAATGGAGGGATGGAGCATAAAACTCCAGGTCACAATGCAGTGCAGCATAAAGCACCTAAGAACTACAAGTTGCTTATGGACCCATTTCTTGTGAAAGGAGCAACTAAACTGTACCGATATGATGGCCAAGTTGCAGGAGACCCAACATACCCTCCCGTGCAGTGTAGAGACCCCAGGTCACAGCTCTCAAGGATCTGGAATAGACTAGAGCCAGCAGATTTGCCAGTTCCTAGGTATATCCTTTTATTATATTATATATATTAACATCAATCATAAACAGCCATCATAATGGAATTTTTTAGAGCAAGGGCCAATGATAAATTAATGGATCCAGGCGTCTGTTTATCACAAAACAGTACATAATAGGTCAAAGTATTGTTGAAAATATTCAATATCTGTGAATCTTTGATTCCTTACTATTTCATACATGCCAAACCTTATAAGCATTTGATAGATGATCTGCTGCACTTTTCGGTGTAAACCATTAGATAAATGTAATCTATTACAACATTCCTAGTGAATCTGGTACAAATCACTATATATTAGTGAAAATTATTAGAGAAAATAGGTAATTTTTGTTATAAAATAGTCTTGTTTTTATTGTAACTACTCTGACAGTGCTGCCAACATAAAACGTTATCTTTGACACATCAGCTGTGGCGGGAATTTCGAAATGCCTTTACCTACAAAGTTTTCAAAGGAAATCCAATCCATCCATTATCTTATTCTTCATTGATTGTTGAGCAAAGACTCATACTTCTATTTCTGTGTATTTTCTGCAAATGTTTTTAAATCCATCGCTACTTAGTCCGATTTCTGTGATTTTCTGTGTCTAATTTATGTTTGATAATTTATTGATTTCAGATTTAGAATAGATAAAAATTATGTAGGAATACCTCCACAACTAGAAATTACTGTAGCTAATCTCAATGACAACATAGATAAAGCATTCTTAGCTGATATGATGAACAAAGTTGGTCCCAGTGAAGAATTGACAATATTCTACCATCCTATAACAAACAGGCATTTAGGATTTGCTAGAGTTGTGTTCCAAGACGTAAAACATTCTAAAATAAGCATAGAAAAATACAATGGAAAATCGGTTATGGGTCAAGTAAGTAAAAAAACAGTACTATTTTATGAAAAATAATTTATTTTAACTTACTATATCTTCTTCTTTTATTGTCCTGGTACAGTGGGATATGGGGGAATGACTATTTGAGTAAAATGTTTAGGACATTTAAAGTTACAAGTTTTATACTATCCCCATACTGTACCAGATTTTCAACTGTGAAAGTTTTATCATTTTTAAAGCTTATTTACCAACAGTTGGCATAAAAACTGTTCGGGCTTTTTGTGACTCTCCTAAATCCCCTGTGCCCTTCATATACCTTCATAATCCCAAGTGTGATTGTAGGTGTTGGATGTCTTTCACGACCCATTCGGGAAGAGGTGTCAGGAAATGTTCGAGGAAAAAACAATGGAGAGAAAGCCTCCACCAGTGGCAGTTGTAGTAAAACCACCAGTAGTGGAGGAAGTCAAGCCACAGAAAGCAGACCCAGCACTCAGCAAGAGATTAGAGGATACCAAGATAACAGAAAAGGTATTTTTATCTAATTTTTCAGTGGTAAAGAAAAGAAACTTCCTGGAGGCCAATTTTCAAAAATGGGATATAATATCGAAACTCGATAAATATCCCGTCTCACATGTCGACTTCAAACATCACAGAAAATATCGACTGCTAAGGATCACTCGTTGCATGTCGATCGCTAGGCTTCGATAAATATTGAATGAGATAATGCGAGAATAGCAAAAAGTCCCACCCTTCGATATTCTCAATTTTTTCGATATTTATATCACGCCGTGAGAATTGGCCTCCTGGTCCTCAAGATTCCAGATGTGGGAATTGTGCCATGGTCCTACAATTGAGCTTACACTCGAAACACATTATTACTGTTCCAGCTCCTGTGACATAAAAGATACTCCAAAAACTTTAAAACCACTGCTCAAAATGTTATTATGTCCACTTTACACTCGCGCCGCGAAAGCCCCAGAGAGCCGTGCAGGGAACGCCGCGAAGGGCGATCGCGTAGCCGCGAAACCATCCACACTCACAGTCGCGGCGCGATTCGTGCGCGAGTTTAGAGAGGGCTTTGGCCAAGTACAGTTGATAACATTTTCTGTTAAATGAATAAATATTGTTGAGATATGATGACACAGACACACATACAAATATTTTGATCGGGGGTTAAAAAACAGTATGGAACACCAACGATTCAGTTTAAAAAATTCAATGTGAGAGAAACGTCTCAAGTGTAAATGAAAGCTTCGCTTTTTAAAATATGCTTTGTTGTTTTTGTGTGAATGACACTATGGCTTTGCTCGTAGGAGCCATACCCTCGCGGATACAAGGATGTGGATCACAGCGACAGCAACACGCGGTGGTCGGATGAAGAGCGGGAGTACCGGCACCGGCATCGGCGCTCCGAGCGGGAGCGGGACAAGGATAGAGACCGGGACAGGGACAGAGACAGAGACAGAGAGCGGGACAGGTGAGGTTTGGCTTGGGCTCATTATGTTAGTGATTTGTACCAGAGGGACAGCAATACGCGGTGGCCGGACGAGGAGTAAGTGTGCCTCCACTTACATTGGCACTTCGAAAGAGTGCGGGACAAGGATAGAGACAGGGACAGAGAGCGGGACAGGTGAGGCTTGGCTTGGGCTCACTATATTAGTCATTGTACCAGTGTAATATCCTTATTATATTATGCGATTTTGAACCGGCTGAATGAGTAAGCCGGCTGATTCAGCCAAGTGTAATAGCTTTCAGCCGGTTAGTCTGCGATTTAGCACGGCCGGCCGGCGACGATTTGGCTGAATGTGCATGCAGCATAGTGTAATAGCTTTCAGCCGGTTAGTCTGCGATTTAGCACGGCCGGCCGGCGACGATTTGGCTGAATGTGCATGCAGCATAGTGTAATAGCTTTCAGCCGTTCAGTTGGTTGACTGCGAGCGGAGCGTGTGGATGCTTTTCGTTTTATTTCACGTATGTTACGTACGAAAAATGGCAATAAGTAAAGAATATTATGCTACATATTTTGAAATGCGTTGTATAATGTCGCAAATAAAAAAGATACGAAAAAAATTACATTTTTTCCCCTTTTTATTTACTTTTATTTTTATTTTCGTATAATCCGCCTTTATACACTCCTTTTTCATAGAAAATTCACTACCATCCGCGTTTAAACCGAGTTAAAATTGATTGAGTCACCCATTCATTCAACGACCAACAACCAAG
Source organism: Hofmannophila pseudospretella (assembly GCA_947369225.1). Taxonomy (NCBI): domain Eukaryota; kingdom Metazoa; phylum Arthropoda; class Insecta; order Lepidoptera; family Oecophoridae; genus Hofmannophila; species Hofmannophila pseudospretella. Next base: position 6,223,581 of record OX376331.1, read on the forward strand.
TGTGTAGCTGTCTAAATCGTCGACTAAATCGCATAGTTTAATACTACGCAGCAATACGCGGTGGTCGGATGAAGAGCGGGAGTACCGGCGCTCCGAGCGGGACCGGGACAAGGCACAACAGGCACGAAAATATAACATGTTCCGTAATTGTGTCCACCCTGGAGCATAGAGGGTGCACCGCCTGGGATAGGCCGCGATTGGGGGTGGGTTCGAGCAAACCCTGCTAATTTTGGTTCTTCCCTTTTTGATGTTGTTAGGCGACAGTTTTCCCTTCGATTTGCAGGGGGTTGTAATAACTTAGGGGTATGCTAGGTACTCACCTGACGAGGAGCAGACTGGAACCACTGACACATAAAAATACAACTTTTCGTGGAATTTGGGAGGGAAACGAATCGATTCAGGGGTAGGACCGGTTAGGGGTGAAAATAGGGATCAAGGTGAGTGGATTTTTGGGTTAAGTCAATAGAAAAACGAAAATTATAATTCGAGCTCGTGCTGTGTCGCTGAGACGAGAGGGAGGCGAAAGTGAAAGTCATAACAGGCACAGAGATTAATGTAACCTGGCTTCATCTACAACCCAACCCTGCAGGATATAAGTCTTCTCTTTTGTGCCACAATGGCGAAATAAAATATCATGAAGAATCTAACATCGCATCGAAGTAATCAGTGTTTGAAAAGCGGAAACGTTTATGGCGTACTACCGCACCAAATTCTACTTAATTTATTGATGTGTTGTGTTTTAAATTATGTGTAACAGGTAAATAAATAATTTTCGTTTTATTTCGCAAGCGGACGATGCAAGAGGAAATGTAAACGAAGGTACCATATACATATTTGATGTGTCATTTTATACTATTATATAATTTCCAAACTTGGCGGATACACTACCGTGTGTCTAAATCACAAGTGTGTTTCTGATCTCTGGCGAGAGTGAGAGGGCGAGCTTGTCTTTATTTTTTAAAATTGTTAACATCTGTGAATGTGAGTCGAAACCCGCGTTTTCCGTATAGTTATGGCTAAACTCGTAAAAAAATAATATTCAAAAAAATATATGAAGTATTTCTTTGTTGTCGATACATGCATGTTTGTTTTTCTAATATTTTACTTTCTGTAGTAAGTAGTAACTTTGTTCTTAACCGCTAGGTATAGAGAGCGATACGCGCGCAGTGCTAGCGAAGCGAGCGAACCACCCGCTTTTCCCACGTCGAGTCATCCACCCGAGGTGCCCTATACCCCCGCTGGTCCCGTGCCCTACGACCCCTACTACCAGCCGAGGTAAGCCTTACAGAATATTCGACCCATTTCTAATACATATAACGGGGTATGCAGAGAAAATAGAGCGCTAACCACTGTCTTGGATACTTGGATAGGTTAAATTGCTATTGCAGTTTCTACCTTCTGATTTCTGATTGTCTGTAGTTATTTTATTTTTCAACGAATTTTAATTCTATTTACACATTTGACCATCAGTTTATGTTTATTTCAAAAAAAATGAATTTAATCTTAATTATGAAGGTAAGTTAATTGTTACATGAAATATTTAATGGATTAAAAACTATATTAAAAATATAGATTGGCGATGGCAAATGGTGAAGACTCGGTTCTTGCTAGCATGAACTCCGGAGTCATGAAGATCCACGAAGACCCATGCCAGCATTGATTTTCAGCATTCACCGTCTCTAGATTAGTAATTAACTAACTATGGTACTAGGGAAAATAGTATAGATATATAAATACTATAATAAACTACATTTAAGTCAAATACGCTATTGATATGTTCCCAGTTACGGGTACAGCTACGGCGCGACGGCGACGCCGGGCGGCAGCGGCATGTGGTGGGGCGACTGGCGACACCCGCAGCCGACGCCGCACCCGCACGCGCAGGCGACGCCGCAGCCGACCCCACAGACGACGCCGCAGCCGCATCACACGCCGCAGTCACATCACACGCCGCATTACCACGCGCATGTGAGTTGCATTGCATTATATATTGTAAATAAAAGGTAATTTCTACATTGGGTTCAATATCATAATTTTTGTTTACAACTTGGATTACAAAAAAATATTCGCCGCAGAAAAATATATGCGCTTATGGTAAACTGATACATTTGTGAAGGCCCTGGATTCTGGTTTTACGTGCCTTTTGCATACCCATTGATGTTTACTATATTTCAGTCTAGGGAATGAAAATAGCTTCATAGTAGGCAGGTACATTATCATACATACCAGTTTTCATTATACATAATCTTGTTTGTTTGGTGCTGACTTTTTGTGAATACCCTTTCATGTACATTGCACTAACAATTGGAGACCACACGGAAAGAGTCGTGATTGTCATTTTGAAACAGTAACTCAATAGTAACTAATTTATCTTTTGGGCTGCTTTCGGCTAATAGTTAAGGAACAGCAATGAAATTGCATTAGGAAGTCAATTTCTACACAAAGATGACTTTCATGGCTCTTTCCATGTGGTCTTCAATTTGAAGCCGAGAGCATCTTTCATGTCATTGTGTTTGTTTATTTCATGTTATGGTTTGGTTAGCAGTTAAAAATGAACTTCTGAAAATGACATTATTATAATCTTATGTCTGTATATTATTGACAGTGAATATAATAAAATAAACTACCAAACCGTACCATGACATCATTCCTGCGTGCGTATGAGTTCAGATATTTCCCAATAACTTTATTTCGGGTGTAAATTCAATGTTTATCTTTTTGCTCAAATCAGAACGGGATTGCTTGATTTCATTTTCATATTTCTATGGTGATACAGGCCGCGATGGCATTACCAATATTATTCTCACAACTAGGCTAGGAGTGGTACAAAGGTGGATTCCATCCGACAATGCTTGCGCCGCAGTCTTATGCCCTAGGCTTTGAGCCATTGTCGTTTTATATTCACTTCGTTTGTAGTACACGTCAAAAACTTTAACAGAGTAGGATATTGGCTTCGATTTGGTGACAGCCAAATCTAATACAAACCTAAATGAAACTGTCATGCTCAATCGCTAAATTTGGTGAATCCTCCGGAATCGTTGCCACTCTCACTTTATATTTCACCTTGTACTTCATTAATAGTACCTACACATTAAAAACTCTAGATATTGAGTGAGGGAAATAAATCGTCTCGATTCACCTGCGTTACGGGGAGGGATCTGAACTCGGCTAAACGAAAGTGTGGGTAAAGCTGGAGCGACGCACGCCCGCGCCCGTGACGCCGGCGGCTCCGTCCACTCCCGCGGCCTCGTGGTCGACACCCGCGGCCGCGCCTGCGCCCGCCACGCCCGCGCCCAAGGAGCGCGCCTCGCCCGACGTGAAGGAGAAAAGGGAAAGAGACAAGGAAAAGGTCGGCAGTAGACTCTTAGCTCTGTTCAGAATGCACGGAAGGTTCTAGAGCTTTCGAGCTAGATGTTGCACTTTCGATTTGCGAGACAGTGTCGTACACAGAAAAATACGGGGAGATTTTCAGAAGGGCACGGCATCGGACACGTACTTGTCAAATGACTCCGAATTGTGAGATTTGCCCGAGTCAAGTTGAATTATTTTTTCTTACAAAACTGCTTCAGGAGAATCCGTTGGCATAAAATGAAAAATATAACCTAAAGACTCACCTGGCAAAAACATCGTATAAGATTGCTTTGCAATTTCAGCACGAAAAAGTAGATAGTTTAGTACAACATGACATCATCAGGGGCGTTAGGTCCTATTACCGCAACGTCCAGTCACTCTTTTAGGGCCATTTCCCCGAATGTCCATTATTTATGGGTTCGAATACTTGGTGCCTTTGAATATTTATTTGAACTTTGAATCCAGACATTAGTCAAATGTTGGTTCGATATTGAATTTAGTTATGATTGCTGGTTCAAGAACAAAACTACTCGCAAGATTTCAATTCGTTTTACTAGAAATAAGTGCATGAAAAGTTTTGTTCTGAATAGAGTTAAATTGGTGTCAGTTGGGGAAAAATAAATTGTAACACTGGCTCGATTTATGTAGTTCGCACTTACTATATTATATATAATATATACTTATACTAAGGTAAGATATTATTTCGTCAATTCATCACAAACTGCACGCTTTTATTTTGCATGGCTACATGATTTTATTCATTTGGAAGCTTCATTAATTATAGGATGATTGAATCATTAATTGCATTACATTATGCCATCTTGCGCCAACGGTTAACTGTTGGATTAACAGTAACCCGAGGTCAATTTTGCATGAAAATGATAGATACTTAATTCGCGAGTTATTCCAGAGTTTAATGTTGGCGCAAGTCTTAGAAATAACATAAATTATCACGTTTCTTGGGCATTCGTAACATTAATCGACTCCCCAAAATTAGTTGAATTGCATGCATATTTGGAAACGGTGTTTTTAACCAAATAAATTATACTGATTACATACTGTCAAATTTGACAGTTTGTCAAAGATAAAAAGACATTTAAAAAGGAAGATTGTGTCTACACTAGCGCAACATCCAAAATAGCAATGCTTTCTTGTTTTATGAGACTTATTGATGATAAATAGATAGGTAGACTCTTGCGCACAAGAAATTCCCTCAGTGGCGTTAGGTCCTATTACCGGAATGTCCAGTCGGTCTGGTAGGTCCATTTCCCCGAATGTCCATTAGCATAGGAAAACACAGTTTTGTTTTCAAAAGCGGCCTTATCGTTCAAAGCGATGAGGATAATTATAGATACATTTGCACGTATTTGTGTAGGAGGCGCCGGCGGAAAGCAAGATCGTGGAGGTGGTGGAGCCCCGGCCGCCAGAGGACGCGGCGGAGACAGCGGAGCCCGAGCTCAAACCGCCGCCGCCGACTGACGAGCCCAAGAATGTTGATCTTGATACTAGGTGAGTGCTGCTAGACGCGGATCCAGAAAACATTAGGGGAGGGGGGGGGGGGATTAGTTATCAAAATCGGAAAATAGTACTAAAATGGCAAAGGGCGAGTCGAGCCTCGCGCCCTTTAAAGGGTCCGCGAAACGATCAATTGCAATAGACAATTAAAGAGAGACGGCGCAATATAAAGAAGCAAGAGGCGCTTACAACCTTCTCGCTTTTTTGTATTGCGCCATCCTCTCCAATTGTGAAAGATTATGTATTACCCATTTTTTCAATCGTTAATTCAATAATGTAATTGTCTAGTTCACTCGACTAAGGTACATTCCGTAACCAATTTCGCTTTATCGGTTGGGTAATAATTGTCGAGTATAGTTGGTGTTTTATGCCATTTATTATTATTTAATATTTCATAACAGAATTAAATATCTTCCACTGTAATTTCATTCTGTTATGTGTTACAGAATAGCGCTTCTACTGAAGGGCGCGAGTGGTGGCGGCGGGCTGGCCCCGCCGTTCCTTGCTCTCGGCATCTCTTCTGAAGAGGAGGATGATGACCGCTTGCCCGCCAAGATACCAGACATCGACTCGCATAATCCACCCTCAGACGACGATGGTAAGTGGTAACGCCATAGTAACTATTAGTCGGGGTCTCGAGGGCACATACAGAAATAAATTTTGGGGACGCCATCTGTTACTGAATTAGGAAAATAGTACTAAAATTGATCAAGGGCGAGTCTCTTGCGATCTTAAAGGTTTTGGGGAGGGCCACGTCCATATCCCACTACTGCCCTGTAAATCCAATACACTGTATGTTAAGATAAAGTGTCTTGATTTAATAGCGCTTATTTAATTTCTAATAATCTGTTTAGTACCTTGGTATTGTAACTTTCGAGCTCTATGATTCTGATACTGAGATATGATAACAGACAATACACTGTATTTCTAACAATTACAAGGCTTAAAAAATTATATTTACGCGTTTATCTCAAACTCTATGTTTTCAAGTTACAGTGTATTGGATTTGTACGGCAGATTATTATCGCAATTATAGTCACGAACCGTTCGATTAACGTTACGTTTCGGTCAAGCCAACGATCGATCGGTCCGCTCCTTGTATTTAAATTGGTGTTAGACAAAAATCGATTTGTAGTTAAAGTTGTAGGATACGAAAACGTAATACGACAAACGTTGTAAAACAATGTAATTGGGTTCCTGGTACGATATCCAGGCATTCATTATCATCATCACCAGCCCATGTCGTCCCACCCTTTACGGTTCTGTGCTAGTCGCATCCAGGTCTTCGATGTAACTTTGCTGATGTCATCAGGTGAGCGATAGCTTGAAATAGTAACTATTCCTGCAGGCTCGGCCAGCGAAGACCGCGACAGCATAGTGTCGTTCAACCCCAAGAAGGAGGTGGAATCTGAACCGCTGTCCACGACGCCCTCGCCTTATTTGTCCAGGGAATTCTATCTGGAGTGCCTCAAGGTCACGGTGGACAGGGTATGTTTTATTTTCTGTAAATACAAATTACAGTTTCGTAATACAATTACGAAAAGCATTATTAACTGTGACGGAGTGACAATCAAGCACCATTGTATTTTGATACAGTTTGTATGCTCTCTATGGAATAATTCTATGTTAGCGTCTTTTGTCTATGCCGACATCTTGTTAGGTTTTATTGCGAAAGGAGTTAAAATAAAAGTTTGTATTTGAATGCTGAAAACCCATTACCACATTAACTATTAGTTTTATATTTCTGTATCAACATGTGTGTTTTCCTAATAAAATACAATTTATTGTTATGCGACTAGTATGAAAATGTTTATTTAAAAAAATAAAAAACAAAAACTGTCAACATCCCTATAATTTGTTTTGTAAAAAGCAGAGTCACCCTGGGGTGGTACCCCTCTTTTACCCTTTTCTGTCGCAAAGCAGTACTTCTTGCATTGCTGTTTCAGCTTGAAAGGTATCTACTCCAGGACTCCATCTAAATGGAGTGCCACTTGTATTGGTAATTACGCTGACTCTTTTGCCTTTCAAACCGAAACACAGCAATGCATTGCCCTCAAGGTTAGCAGTTCGTGGAAAACCCTCTAAGAACATTATAGTTATAGATTAGAAGTCTATGGGCGATGGCGACTACATACCATCATGTGACCCGATTGGTCGTTTACTCTCGTATTATTATTTCTCGAATACATGGCTGTTGTTATTATAGAAAGCAAAAGAGGAGGAGCGCAGGAGGTTCCCGGTAATGGAACGGATCGGGTCCGACATCTCGTCGTCGGAGGACGAACTGCTGACGGGCGAGGAGCCGCGCCGCTCACCCGCTGCCGCCCCTGATAGAGACCAGGATATACTGGATGATGACCAGGTAGTAACCGCCTTGAAATACCCCACCAATAAGGAGACATGTCATTTTGTATTAAAATGCTTGCTGTGTACTAAAATGAACAGGAAACAACCTAGTGTAACTGATAAAAAATCATTTCTCTTAAATACAGGGTAATTTTGTAAAATAAAGATATTTACATTGTTCTACAGATGAAAAGTGATTATTCAGACTCATAGTAGTAGCTTTTTTGTAAGTAGTTTTCCTATAATTGTCTAGACGGAAAAAGTGACCAATTTATTCCATTTAGATAACTATACGAAAACGACTTGCAATAAAGTTATACCAACCAACATGTCTAAAAAATAACTTATCATCAGAAGAACAACGTAAATCTTTGATTTTTCAGAATTCCCTTGTACATATTTGGAAGAATAGATTTTAAATTAAAATGGCGCTAGTTGTTGCCTGTTTAAATTCGCACAGAACCAGTTAGAACTACATCAAAATTAAAGGTTGAAAATAACAAATATTCCACGCAGATGTCGCTGTCCTCACTATCGTCCACGGAAGCCAAGATCGAAGAGCAAGTCCCAGCCGACGCCTACTACTACCCGCCAGCCGCCGCAGCACATCCACAACCGCATCCGCAACCGCATTCTCAGCCGCATCCACAATCGCATCCGTATTACCAGCCCATGTGGCCGCCTACAGGTAACTGTCATTAAGCATATGATTTATATTAAATTCAGAGCAAGTACAGCAGAAACAGATGACACCCTAGAAGTATTAGCGACAAATATTTCTAGGGTGTCATCTGTAGGTTATAAATAACAATCTCTTAAATGTCCAATTAACTTCAGAGGTTGCCTGGAAGAGATCGCTTTAAGCGATAAGGCCGCCTTTGTACATATCGTGTTATTATTCCTGTAGTTTTTACTTTTCCTGTTTTTGTGTACAATAAAGTGTTTCTATCTATCTATCTAACAATAAAGAAAGGGCAATTTAAAAATCGAAAAACAAAATTGTTTGTTGGAAAAATCTACAAAAGAATGTATGATTGCTATTCTAATACTGAAATAAGAAACTCGTTTCATTCATAACGACATGGATGAGTTTATGCCACCAAGGCGTAAAAGAATGAGGTTATTTTTCTTTAGTATGGAAAACTTTCTTACAAGTAACAGGGTTATTTTTGCGTGTAAAGTGGTACAAATGACCAGCACATACCCCCCTCCAAATATTTGCTACTACAAAAAAAATCCGCCTGTCTGCACAAAACTTTTTTCATTATATTAAATAACATTTGTACCTATCTAAACATGCGCAGGAGACGCGACTTTAGGAATCCAGCAGGACATTTCAATGACCAAGACTATAAGGGTGGAGGTTTGTTAGGTTGGCCTATATTCTACAAGAGGTGACCCTAAACCAAAGATATTGCTGGTAGATAAAAAGTCGCCTTGTTCACTTTAGTGTATAAAGTTTTTTTTTTAAATCTGACGTTTTTTGGGTGGAAATGTTTGTTAACGCGCAGTACACCTTATCCACTCGAATATAACCCCCCAACAGGCTTACAATAGTACCTAATTTTATTGCTAGCGAAGCGATTGCAGTCAGTCGTACAATAATTTTGGAATCGACCCTGAACCGTACTCGATAACACATTTATTCCAGCATACCCGCCGCCCGGCTATCCAGCGCCGGACTTGGCACTCGCATACGGGGGCGGCTTCGCGGCGCCTCCCATCATACCGCACCACTACCAGCCATTCACAGAGCCCGCTGCGCCGGCACAGGTATATGCTTTTAGGGAACTCTTCGATTAATATGGACTGTCCGTGGCCTTATAAGGCTGAGATTATCAATAAATCTTAATTTAAATAAACTGTCATGTGGGAATGATGATATGATGAAGGTGGTTCCTTGACGAGTTATGATTAAATAAACTGGAATGCTTTCTGCCCTGATACGAAAGAAGGCCTATCTCACTCTCTCCCACTGTCTCTCACACTCTCTCTCAGCAGTCTATTAACGTCCCTACTATTGGGGAACAGGCCTCCCCTTGCAGAAGGGGGTACGGGCCATAAACGAGCGGGCTCTGTGCTGATTGGTGGATTTCTTTCACACGCCTTCGGAAACTTTTTTCTTACTTAAGGCGTGATGTGTTACATAATAATAATAGTTTAAGCGCTTGTTGAGAGTGTTCCACGGAAATCTTGTCCGCGAGATATATTTTTTTCAAATCTTTTAATTTTTAAATGTTTCTGAGTATTGCAGTGGTGGTTGTAAAACAATAATTAATCAAAGAAATTGAAATGTTTTCTGCCCTGATACGAATGAAAAACGATGCTAAGTGCAAAACGTAACTTAACTGAAAAAATGGCAAAAACGCGTTAAATTGTTTTTATGATGTTTCTGGAATGGAATTTATTATTCTAGAAAATTTCAAAGAACACTATGAAACCAATTTGACCCGTTTTTTTGCCATTTTCTCGTAAATAGAGGATTCTTTCGTATCAGGGCAGTTTTATTCAACAGCAATATTAATTTATCTCCGCCAAAACATTGTCATCCACAGGAGTTAGACAACCCATACTACCCGACCATAAACAGCGTGATAGAGCGTGTTACGGCGGAATTGAAGCACATTCTGAAGAAGGACTTCAATAAGAAGATGATTGAGAGCACCGCCTTCAAGAGTTTCGAGGTGTGGTGGGAGGAGCAGAGCAAGAAGACTCGCCTCAAGCCTAAGGACGAGTCTGGACAGCCGCTGCAGGTTTGTGAACATCTCTCTATCACTCTCTCTCTATCTCTCTCTCTCACACAGACACACACACTCACTATCTGTATGTATAAGGTGTATATAACTCGTAAGCAAATTAGGTTTGTAACACCGTTCAGCCGCACTGTAGCGCGTTTTGAATCCCCCATCTGCCGCATGAAGACCGCTCTGAACGAGCTCCTGGCCACCAACAGTGATTGTGACGTATTTAGTGATGCATGACCGAGTATCAGAAGAGCATGTCTGTGCTACTGTGAGAGTGTGATATGAATGGTTTTAAAAAATGTAATTATAAGTTGTAAATATGATATTATAATTAGATAATTAATTAATGTAAGTGGTCTAACCGTTTTAATTAATTGTAATAATAAATAATTAAATAAATAAATAACTCTCTTTCCTCATATCTACCCTTTAGTAACGAGTAGGTAATGTGACGTAACGTCATTCAAGAAACAAATGACAATCTCTTCATTTTATGTAAACGACAAGTCTGTTTCTAAAGGGCGGGCGGTTGTCTTCTTATTTTTCTATTGTTAATATCGGCTGTGGATGGGATTTAAAATGGCCCCGCCTTAGCTTTTAATAGCTTTCAAATATTCTGAAAATACTTGTATACTTCTCTTTCTATAGTTACAATATTCATTCCATTCTTATTCATTATTTTCCTCAGGATATCTCAAACAAGAAAGAAGATATGGTGGACTCAATCAAGTCCATCATGGAGTCACGAGACTTGGACCTTGGCGGGTATAGCATGGGCATAGGACTGGGTCTCCGCGCCACCATACCCAAGATGCCCAGCTTTCGACGCAAGCGGAAGATACCATCGCCCGTCGTCATGGATGAGGACTCTTCCAAGAGGTTGAGTGACCAGGTACGTCAGAGCCTTGTAAACTGGTTGAACCTGGGTACAATGTGGGCATTGGGTTAGGTTGGACCTGGGTACAATGTGGACATAGGGTTAGGTATCTGCGTCACCATGCCCATTAACGTTAATAATGATGCCCAACCACTCCAAGCCCTTGCCTTTTTGATTTTCTTGACCGTGCGAGGTTGGAACCATCTCATAGATGTCATAGATCTAACACACTTGATAATTTCCCAGGAGGAAATGGTGCTGAACTCTGACGAAGAGAAGGAGGTTCCGACAAGTCCGAGAAACAGGACGACGGGATCCTACTTGTCCAGGAACAGGCGGCGACAGTCGAGCAGCTCTTCGAGGTCAGTTAACTATTCTCGTACACCTATATCTCTGGTGGTATAGCCCATTCGCTTTAATAATTTCGCTCTTTGAAAAGCGAGCGCGGGCGGCATTTTCAAAGAGCGAAACAATTTAAGCGAATGGACTTTACCTGGGTGTCTCAGTTTAGCGAAGACCATGGAACCGCCTTACTGCGGCTCAGGTAATGGCAAAAGGGTCTATCAAAAAACTGGTGAAATGGTAGATATTTAAAAAAAAACATACAAGTGGGGAGTCCGTTTCTACTCAGGGAGGTAGTAACACGGGGTGGATCTACTCTAAATCCACCCCACTTTGTTGAAGCCATATGCCTGTTTGGGTGGTTGCAGTCTATGGTGAATTCGGACGCCATTGTGCCGTCATTGGGCCTCGCGCCCGTCGTGTTCCGCTGGGCCGCCTCCAACGGCCCGGTGCGATGAATCCTGGCTCCTTGAGCCATCAAGGTTGGGCTGCGTTTACAACGCACTGACTAAAAGTCGTATACAGTTCTTTGAAGTTGTACCGATTCTCTACTGACAACTTTGTATAAAACGACGAAAATTTTGGATTTTCGAATTTCCAAAAGTCGTAGAAAAATAGTTGTTTTCTGCTTCTTAATTCGACAGAAGTATTTCAAATATTTTTTGTAAAAAAAATCTATCATTATATTTTATTTTTCTATATTTTTTTTATTCCAACTAGGCTGAAATGCTTGTGCTAAGACTGATCCACCACAATGGTCCCGTGGATTCGATCCGCACTCTCGCGTCCTAGCCATTAAACCATTGCTGCTTCTTTATAGGTCATCATCGTCAACAACGAGCGCATCGGAGTCGGAATCGGAATCAGAGCCGGAGCCCAAGGGCCCCGCGCCGCGGATATACTCCGAGAGCGAGGATGACTCCGATCTCAACGAAGCTGAGGTACCCATATAGCCATTGTATATGTAAATTCCGGAGATCTTGACAATACTCAGGACTAGCTAGGACTTCACGGGTCCGGTTCCATTCCGGTTTGGTTCGCTCCATCAAATCAAATAATCCAAAGCGCTGATTTCAAGTGGGGGGAGACGAAGCATATGTGATTAGTTGCATCGAACCGAACCGGGACTGGAACTGGACCCGTGAAGTCCTAACGTAACTAGTACGGGAAAACCCAAATTGTCACTACGAGTGTTATGTAGCTACTCGAGCCGTAAGCGAGTGTTGTTGTAGGGCTTAGATTTCGAAATATCGGTTCATTGGATACAATAGTTTTACAAATATTTGGATATTCGAATAATAAATATTACAATATTTTCCCAGCTCAAGGTGGTGTCTAACAAAGAAAGGCTGAGGAAAGTGTACTCATCATCTTCTGACAGCGAGGAGGAAATGAGTAGAAGAGGTATGTACCATCGCACACATCGTAAGTGTTCTGTATGTCTTCTGTTCGAAATCCATTATATCCTTTTGATGCTGTGTTCTGTTTCGCGATATTGAAACTTATACTATTGTATAATGCGATCTATTGTTTGTCATCTTGGAGAACAGATATAATAACAGTTTATTTCCAACGGGTAGTACATAATTTTTCGGTGTCATAGTAGCTTGGATGCCGAACTCCCATGCGGGAGGTCCGGGTTCGAAACCATTCACTGTCATGGACCAATTAGTTTTTCGGATTTTTACGAACACTTACGTATATTTACCGACTGCTCTGACGGTGAAGGAAAACATCGTAAGGAAACCAGGAAAAAGGTTTTCTAATGGCATGTGAAATCCACTAGGCCCGCTCGGTGGATTATGGCCCGTACGCCTTTGTGCAAGGGAGGCCTGTGCCCGACGTTCGGGTTAATAGGCTGATGATGATTAGAGATTTTTAACATACACGATTTGTATTCATTTTGTAATTACGACAGCGGGGCGTGTCTGACGACACGAAAAAAAAACGAAAATTAAATAACTTTAATTTTGGTAAACTAAATACCGTAGCGATTTACCAAATTTAAATTAAAAGATTAAGCCCCGTTGTCGTAGTTAAAAATGATGATGACTAGGTTGTACAAACCTGTATACATTTCAGAGAAAACCCCAATCCCTCCGGTGGAGGCGTCTGAAGACCGGCTGGGCTCGCCCATCCTGTCGCCGGAGGTGGAACCGCGGGACAGAGATATGTTCGACAGAGTGTACTCCGACTCGGAAGAGGAGAGGGAATACCAGGTATGCTCTTACTAATGGCTTACATCGCCTACCAAATATTGAAGCTATAGCTTGACCGCCATAAGTTTCGTCGACCAGTGGAGGCGAGCGCGTTTTCGTAGAGAAAAGCGTGGGCGGGTGGGCGCAGATATACTCGTAAATTTCAACCAGACCTCTGACTTGGATGTACATTGCCAGGTCTTATGGTTTATTAAAATTGTTCCTCTTATTTAGTCCTACTTTGAAGACATGGAAATACCTATGACATAAACGGTCTTATATTTATCTCTACATAAAATCTAAAGATTCGTTTATGCTTGTATAACTTATTCTAGGAGAGAAGAAGAAGAAATACGGAGTACATGGAACAGATCGAAAGAGAGTTCTTGGAGGAGCAGAGAAAGTTGGTACCGGAGGCGGACCCGCGGCCGCAGCCTGAGAAACCACCCGACGAGAGGTAAACTACACATCTTTATTTTTCTCCAGTAAACTATGAAAAATTATTTCGCGAATCATTAAAACAAATGTACCCGTGATATAGTATTGTATTGACGGTAGTAGGTAGAACATGTGAATATGCCAGTTGAGGAAGAAAATTGGGTTATTTATATTCATTACCAATATCCTGTCTTCTAGCAACAGCGTAGTAGTGTTCGAACTGTTCTAGTGATGTTCTATGGGACTATATTTCATTTGGCGAGGTGGAGAGCGCCTACGGTATCCAGGAAACATTTGGGACGCAATAGGCCTGGTAATAGGGTATTTGACAAAAAATTTTATTGCATCAATCAACTTACATGGACATACTAAAGAAGGATCTGAAATTCGTTTTTCGATATCTCAACTAACATCAGATTTTTAGTGGTTAAAGTTGGTACTGGGGAGATGCTCTGTCCCTTTTTAGCAAAACAGTCCTTCATCTGTAACCAAGGACTTGCTTGTATGGCGCTGCCGTACAATTACGTCACAAATCGCTATTGCTGTTTCTTTCTACCGTCTGATTTTTGATTGCCTGTAGCTATTTTAATTTTCAAAGAATTTCAATTCTATTTTCACATTTGACCATCAATTTATGTGTATTTCTTAATTTTTATGAAATGCATTTATTTTTTTATACTTGTCAAATACACTATAGTATACGGATATCTGCTTACCACTGTTAGATAAAAGCGTTACTAATTTGTTTCACGTCTATGAACGTGACGGATGAATCATTCTTAATATATTTATATAAAAAACTTTATTTACATTTTTACTACCTAACACAAAAAATATAATATTCCGTTCAAACATCACAGCATACCAGAAAGCAAACCGGAAGAACACAGAAGCAGTCCAATCAAGAACCACCTCAAATCTCCCGAGAAGAGCAAACCGGACACGGAAGTGGAGGACGGAGAGATTACATCTGAAGAAGAGCCTCTTACCGTGCGACGCAAGAAGGAGAGGCAGCAGAAGGACAAACGGCAGAGGGTCGTGTCTGTCAGTGAGCAGAGTAATACTGACGCTGTTAGCGTTAATGGGGTTAAAGAGGTGAGTCTCCTTTCTGCTGTTAGCGTCATTGGGGTTCATTGGGAGTCTCCTTTCTGTTTTCTAAATTACCACCTTTTTGATTGCCTCTCCCGTACGACAAACGGCAGAGGGTCGTGTTCGTCAGTGAGCAGAGTAATACTGACGCTGTTAGCGTTAATGGGGTTAAAGAGGTGAGTCTCCTTTCTGCTGTTAGCGTCATTGGGGTTAATTGGGAGTCTCCTTTCTGTTTTCTAAATTACCACCTTTTTGATTGCCTCTCCCGTACGACGAACGGCAGAGGGTCGTGTTCGTCAGTGAGCAGAGTAATACTGACGCTGTTAGCGTTAATGGGGTTAAAGAGGTGAGTTTCCTTTCTGCTGTTAGCGTCATTGGGGTTCATTGGGAGTCTCCTTTCTGTTTTCTAAATTACCACCTATTTGATTTCCTCTCCCGTACGACAAACGGCAGAGGGTCGTGTCCATCAGTGAGCAGAGTAGTACTGACGCTGTTAGCGTCAATGAGGGTTAAAGAGGTGAGTTTCCTTTCTGCTGTTAGCGTCATTGGGGTTCATTGGGAGTCTCCTTTCTGTTTTCTAAATTACCACCTTTTTGATTTCCTCTCCCGTACGACAAACGGCAGAGGGTCGTGTTCGTCTGTGAGCAGAGTAATACAGACGCTGTTAGCGTCAATGGGGTTTTAACCCTTAGAGGCGAGTAAGCGTCAATGGGGTTTTAACCCTTAGAGGCGAGTACAATGAGGTCTCGACCATTTCATTCTACACATAGGTCAATGCGTGTTATATATATATTTTGTTTATAGGTTAAGAATTAGAATAAAATAACAATATTGTACCTTTTTTCTAATGTGTAAATGAATAAATACTCTTTTATTTTACTTATTATTTATTTTATTATTATAAAAAAAGCGCGACTCCTACAAAATTCCGACAGAAATCTCCATACAAAAATCTATAGATCTATATTCTAAACGAATAATGTTGTTTGACAGCAGATCAGCAGCGCGCTCTCAGAGACGTCGTCGCCGCAGTCGCAGGCGTCGCAAGCGTCTCAGGCATCACAAGTGGCGCTCGACCACTCGTACTGCCGGCCGCCGCCCGACTTGGAGGAGCGGCGCCCGTCCAACCATCTGCAGCATGACCATGGTAAGATCTTGGTCTTGGATCCCTTATCTATGGTTTACTTTATGTATATATGTATCTATCAGATTTCTGAGGATAACTTAACCTGACCAATATACTGTAGGGTGGTAGGATTTCCAGTAGATGGTGGTTTCCAGAGCAACTAACTACCTATTAAATCATTCGCCAAATATCTTCGCCTCAACAGTCATGTGTTCCGATAGAGTTCCTCTTCTCAGGGTCGATAACGCTTCAGCGACCTCTCTGATGTTGTTGTGTTTATAACTTAACATCAGGTGGACCGTTTCCTTGTCTTCGTACTTAACTAATTATAAAAACATTACCCTCCTCCTTTGGCAGTCGGATAAAAAATATATCTTTGAATCGAAAATAATTCGGAAATCTAAAATAATTGCATAGCGATTCTACACTGAATAGGTTGAGAAAGACTACTTTCCGTTTGAGTTTACATGTCACTTCTGGTTTATTTTACCTTGAGTAAATCATCTGTAATATTCAAATTAATTTGACGTTACCAAATTTTTCCAATAAATCTGCTACATGCTTGAGAAACTTTAGTATGAAAACATTTTGTGGACGTGCCATCACAATTAATTAATTCAGGGTACACGTGGATGGCAGAACCGGACGTGACGGAACGCAGCGTGTCGCCGACGCCGAAGGAAGAGCCCAAACCGAAGGAGAAGACGAAGCGGCCCTACAAGCGCAAATATGAGACGAAGAAACTCGCTGAGATACAAAACAAGTTAGTTTTACTTTATGTTTTATGTCATATTGGCATCGATTCCGGGGTGGTCGCCAAATTTAGCGATGATCGCTAAACGAAACGTCCCGCTCACTCGTACACAATCTAATATATTAATGAGCGTGACTATTTCGTTTAGCTTTAGATTTGTCGTCCACCCACCGATGTCTATGTGTGTTCCTAATGTTTAACCAAATCTAGCTAGCCTAGCTTGATCAGAAAAATTAAAACACTCGCCATATTGCCTAATTAAATGATACTTTTTTATAACGGTCTCCATATCACAGATTCTAAAAGTATCAGTTAATAGAGATTTTTTCCTGGTTAGGCTTTGAACCACAAGTTATATGGATTTATCAATGCTGGTCATAATACATTAGAACGGAAGATCGCGGGCTACCGGGTCACAATGACCAGTGTGTAAATTTTGACATACTAGTCATTTCGGGAGTACCGTATTAACCTAATTTTTTATTGCATCAATCAACTTTCATGGACATACTAAAGAAGTATCTAAAATTAGTTTTTCGATATCTCAACTAACATCAGAGATATAAATGGTTAAAGTTAGTATTGGACAGATGCTCTGTCCCTTTCTAGCAAAACAGTCCTTTATATACAGCCAAGACCTGCTTGTATGACGCTAGAGAACAGTTACGTCATAAAACTTATTGCCGTTTCTTTCTACCGTTCTGATTTTTGATTACCTGTAGCTACTCGTGTTTTATTTTTCATGAATTTTAATTCTGTTTTCACATTTGACCATCAATTTATGACTATTTCTTAATTTTGAAGAAATGCATTTAATATTTGATACTTGGAAACTGCCCTATTGGTCTTTTTGATACTGCACGTTTTGGTAAACTGGTCGGGCGGGTGTTGATGTAGTCTATCGTTCTGAAATTCCTTCCCAAGATTGTCTAACCGCTTAGCTTGCTTACTAACATTCCTCACCTAGGGCGTCAGCTTTAATCGCTGTAGATTAGATCCACACCCATTTTACACACCTGTCCGATGTGTAAATTGGCGAATGGCCTTGGGAGCGAGCGCTACAGTCGTGTAGATCCCCAAGGCAAGTCTAGAATGTTATCCTGCTCGCGGTTGCTGCCTGCTATAGCTCTGGTTCCCTCAGAAACAGAGATAACTGAAACTTCTAGACGAAATCTGCACTGTGACAATCCTCACCTTTCCTCTCCCTTTTCCTTTCCCATCTGACTGCGGAGAACCAGTGGTCAATCTCTGCGGCCTCATCATCACACAGTTTGATGATGATGAGGGGGGGGGGGACCACCCGCGTGTTTGTGCCGTGCGTGGGGACCCGTAAGGGGGGATGAAGGAATCCTGGAGGTTGAGTCGGCCTGGGTCGGCAACACGCCTCTTTGGTCCGGATTTCCTCTTACACGGGAGGTCGCAGCCTAGCCAGCTGCGATCAATCGGCTGCGGTGTCCGCTATTGTGGCCACCAGGCGAGTGTCCCGGGGTGATGAGGTCTGCAGCCGGCGGTGCACGTTTCCCGCAACTTGATCGGTGCGGTGCAGCTTGTACCGTCCGTCTCGTGGACAGCCCATCTTGGGGCGCTATACCTAGCCGATAGCCCTGGTGTCTACTATAGACATCCCCGACGTTGAGGGCTCCAAGGAGGGTGGGGAGTCGGCAGGTGAATAAGGATACAGATTCAATATGGAACCTTACAATCAAAATAAAACAAAACAAAGTTTGCCCAAGGGCAAGCATAATCAGGACTCCGGACCCTCAGGGGGGGAGTCAGGCAACCGAAATCAATCCTCCGGACCCTCAGGGAGGGAGGCAGGTGTAACAAAATTAGGTAAAGACAGACATGATCAGACCTCCGGACCCTCAGGGAGGGAGGCTGCTCATCAGCAACAGAAAATTTGGCCCAACCAGTCCTCCGGACCCTCCGGGAGGGAGACTGGTAACAAGCATCCTGAACGAGAGCAGCGCGATGGTGAAAGGAGATTCGACAAAGAAGGTCGAACGCAATACTCCAATCACAATCGTGGCGGTTACTCGGACAGGAGGAATTTCCGAAGCAGAGGTTACCATGGTAGAGGTAACCAATGGAGAGGCAGAGGTGGGGCCCCCCGGAGCGGCGAACGCCGGGTCCTCGGCAACGAGGAGCAAACTAGCAGTACGCCGCCCACGAGTAGCCACACACGTCCTGCAGATCACGGGGAAAGCTCTGGCAGTACCCCCAGGGGAAAGAAGAAAGCGACTGGCTGTGACATTCGCAAAAAGCGTGAACTCCAGCGACAGGAAGCTTGCATCAACACGGACGGGAAACCTAAAAGACAGAGGGAAGTAAGCGATGAGACTGCGGATACTGTCATTGTGAATAAACGACCAAAAACACAAGGTGACTCGTACAGTGAGGTCGTGACTGGCGTCAGGATGGCTATCATGGCTGAGAACTATCCTGACACAGTAATAACGGAGGAGAGTCTGGGAGCTATAAGGGGTGCGATCTGGGAACTCCTGGAGGAGACCTCTGACCCTCTTCCGGTAGTCAACTCGGGTGCATTGATCGGTGGCATGGTGCATATGATGTGCGAGGGGAAGCAAGCTGCGGAATGGCTCTGCAGTCTAGATGGTAAGACTGTTGCGGGCATTCAGCTGAAAGTGGTGAACGCTGAGGATATGCCGAAACCAGTGAAAATGTCTTGGAGGACCAAGAATACCTGGTGCCTGGACGAATCCAGAGTGTTCGCCATGCTAGAGCGCTTCAACTCGGGTCTACGAACCTGCGACTGGAAGATTCTGAAGACATATGTCGTAGACGGATTCACCAGACGCATAGTCCTTGTGGACTTTGTATCTGCGGAGTTCATTAAAGCTCGGGGCTACTGTCTTCAAGCTGGTATGGACAAGAGTACCTTCAAAGTCCTGGAAGATCCAAACCTAAAGGTGAAGGTACCAGTAACTGAGGAGGTGGAGAAGGTCATGGAGGTGAAAAACACTGCAGCTGAAAATGACAGCGGTGAGGCCGTGGCACCGCCGGTAATCACTGTGGACCTGACCGACCATAAGGCTGATCAGGTTGAACCAACGGAGGCTTCACAAGATTCTGACGACCTGTCGGGGCACATTGATGGACTTGGGCTGTCATCGTCGCCCCTTACGGAGGAGAACATGGAACAAGATCCCGCCGGGGGTGACCAATAACGGTCTCCCCTCAAAACACCATATGACTAACAGAGGTGGGACTCAGGTGCGTACAGATCAATCTACATCACTGTAGAGCAGCGATGGCCACTTTGGCCCGCTATTTGGTAACAAACAATTATGACATTGCACTAATCCAGGAACCCTATATATATAGGGGGGAGGTTAAGGGATTAAGCGGTATTAATGGATTCGTTTATTATCAGTGTGCTTCTAACGATGTGAGGACCTGCATATTTGTCAGAAATGGCATAGATGTTGTGCCCTTATGGAGTTTCTGTTCCAGGGACCTAACTACGGTTAAGGTCTGCACCAGGGATGGCGGAGGAAAACGGTCTTTACTACTAACCTCTGCTTATCTCGACTACAATGAAAAAGATCCTGTGTCAGCAATGATCAGGGAACTGGTTGACTACAGCAGCCGAGAAAACTTGGACCATATCATCGGATGTGACGCGAATGCTCATCACACAGTCTGGGGCAGCTCGAATGTGAATGAAAGGGGAGTGAAGTTACTGGATTATTTGGTAAGTTCATCTTTGCAAATTATCAACACGGGGAATCGTCCTACATTTGTTAATGCTAGGCGGGCAGAAGTTCTTGATCTGACTGTGGCCTCTAACAGGGCCAGCTGTAATATCGTTGGTTGGCATGTTTCGGATGAGATATCTGGTTCTGATCATATGTACATTTGTTTTAAATATAAACTGTTTGAACCTGTTCGAATGGTAAGTAAAAGAAACCCCAGGCACACAGACTGGTACTTGTATAAGAGAGACTTAAAAGTGGACCTGGGAGGGACGAAAGGTAAGCTAAACTCGGTTAATGACATTGAACTTGAAGCGGACAGGTTAGTCCATGCGGTGAAAACTGCCTGGACTAATAACTGTCCGGAAAAAGAAGTTAGGTCGAAAAAGGTACCGTGGTGGACACCAGAGTTGGTCAGGCTGCGTAAGGAGGCTAGACGTAGTTTCAATATAGCCAAAGTAACTAAAGATTTTACTGAATACTCACGTTGCCTGACCAACTACAACAAAGCGGTACGCAAATCAAAGAGGAGAGCCTGGAGAGAACACTGTCAAAATATTAGCTCCATCCCCGAGGGGATGAGATTATCTAAAGCCATCTCTACAACCAGAGCGAACCCCTTGTCAAGTATTAGGAACGAACACGGGAAACTTACTGAAACGGGTAAAGAAACGTTAGAAATAATGTTCAGAACCCATTTCCCGGGATGTAGATTTGTAGACAACGGCTATGATGATACAATCAACCAAGAGGTACAAAACAATAGACACACTATCAAAGAAGACTGGACTTCTGCAAGGAATGTGGTGGATGAATTGAGGGTGAAATGGACTTTGAGCAGTTTTCAACCATTCAAGTCCCCAGGTCCGGACGGCATCTACCCCATTCTTCTTCAGGAAGGTGCGGCAATTTTAAATGCCCACCTGTGTCGATTGTATAGAGCATGCATTGCTTTCGGGTATATCCCGAAGGCTTGGAGACGAGTAAGGGTCATCTATATACCTAAACCAGGTAAGGCAAACTATGAGGAGGCTAAATCATTCAGACCGATAAGTTTGTCCTCGTTCTTCCTGAAGGCCCTTGAGAAACTGGTCGATAGATACATAAGGGATGGAACACTTAAGAGGTTCCCGCTCCATAAACTACAATGTGCATATCAGCCGGGTAAATCTACCGAAACGGCCCTGCACTATGTGGTAGGTAAGGCAGAGCATGCCCTTGATAACAAGGAAATATGCACTGCTGCATTTCTTGACATAGAAGGAGCATTTGATCGCACTACATTTGAGGCCATTGATGAGGCGGCTTCTAAACACGGCATAGAACCCGCCATACGCAGGTGGATCAACAGTATGCTCAAAGGAAGAATTATCAACTCGGTACACTTAGGCGAGGACCTCAATGCTTTGACTACCAAGGGCTGTCCACAGGGAGGTGTACTGTCTCCGATCTTGTGGTGCCTTGTGGTTGATTCGCTGTTGGTTGCTCTCAATGAAGGACCGTGTTACACGGTAGGATACGCCGACGACATAGTAATAATGATAAATGGGAAATTCCCAAGTACGGTAACTAGTCTTTTACAAAATGCCCTATATATAGTAGAGGATTGGTGCTCCAGCAAACATCTATCTATCAATCCGGGCAAATCAACTATAGTGCCTTTCACTAAAAAGAGAAACCTTACTGGACTTGGTTCAATATCTTTGTATGGCACTGAGCTTATCTGGTCCGCAAAAGCCAAATATCTGGGTGTCACGATGGACAAGGAATTAACTTGGAATTTGCACATGGAAAGTACATGTACAAAGGCCCTCAGGGTCTTTGGCATGTGCCGATCAGCCTATGGGAAAACTTGGGGATTACAACCCAAAATCGTAAAGTGGATATACACGATGATGGTGAGACCCATCATCATGTATGGCAGTTGCGTATGGTGGCCAAGAACAAAGCTGACAACAGTTAGAAAAGAACTGTCGAAAGTACAAAGAACAGCCTGCTTGGCCATCTCTGGGGCGTTTGCTACAACGCCAACGGCAGCAATGGAAACAATTCTGGACTTAAAACCCCTCCACATTGCTATTGAGGAGGAGGCGGTGAGGGCGCTGCACAGACTTATTGCAAATGGTGTGTGGAGCGGTCACGCCCCCAAAACCAGACATACCAATGTGGATGTGACTCCTGACTTGTACGATGTCATGTGCATGGGTTGCGATAAAATGCAACCCAGGCATATTTTTCACAAAAAATACAAAACATACATCCCGACAAGACAGGAATGGGACCAAGGCCTAAAACCGCCGGATAAAAATACCTTAATCTGGTACACTGACGGCTCCAAAATGGACTCAGGCTCGGGAGCTGGAGTCTATGGCCCGAGCTGCAGTGTAAGCCAGAGTATGGGACAGTATGCTACCGTTTTTCAAGCGGAAACATACGGTATAATTGCCTGTGCCCACGAGTGCATGGAGAATGGCACCACCAACAAGACCATTCACATTCTCAGTGACAGCCAGGCGGCCATAAAAGCCCTGACCTCGTGCAGGGTGGAATCCAGACTTGTTATGAACTGTGTCACAACTCTCAACAGTTTAGGCAGGTCTAACAAAGTTCGCCTGGTTTGGGTTCCGGGACATGAGGGCGTACTGGGAAATGAATCAGCAGACGAGTTGGCCAGACAGGGATCACAGCAATCGCTTATTGGTCCAGAACCTTTTGTTGGCCTCTCGTCGGGTACTATCAAAACAGTATTAAAGAAGTACTGTACTGATAGGCACAAACATGAGTGGCTAACCCTAAAGGGGTTAGAACACTCTAAGAAATTCATTGGGGACAAAGTCACAGGCTGGAACAGCAAGATCTGGGGGCTGAATAGACGTCAAGTGCGCCTACTGGTCGGTGCCTTCACCGGTCACTTTAGCACCAATGCCCACCTACACAAGATGAAGCTAACTGACAGCACATCTTGCAGAGCCTGTGGTGAACAACTGGAGACCGTTTCACATCTCCTATGTGAATGTGACGCTTTCGCGGCAAAAAGGATGGGTCTGCTAGGCTCTGCCTATCCGGACCCAAGGGAATTCAAATCCCTCCCACTAAGACGCATAGTCTTGCTCATGCACGACATATTCGGTGATGTGGTCAAGGGATAGGTTCAAGGGGTTGAACACAAAAGATCCCCATGGGTCGAAGTGTCGCTGGGATTTCCCGGCCCCCATCCAAAGATAAGATAAGATTTGGTAAACTGGTCATATGGATACACTGGACATTTTGAAACACTAGTCGTTGTGACCCGGAACCGACTGCAGGTCCAAATACTGCTTGCGGAAAAAAAATCAACCATTTTTTCCTATTTATTTTAGTTATCATGGGAATGTACCGTGACCAGAATCTAAGATCAGAACATCTTCTTTATAAACTCTTTAATTTCACCAGACTGTTCGAAACTCGAGACGACTATGATCAACTCCTCCATCCAAACATCACATTCAAACCCCGCGACATCATGGCCGAAATGCAAGTCATGTACGAATTCCTCACGAGGGGCGTCGACCGCGAGGACATCGGGTTCCTGCGACGAACCTACGAGTCGTTACTGGCGGAGGACCCTCAGGGGTACTGGCTAAATGATACGCACTGGGTGGAGCATCCGCCCACCGATGTGTGCTATAGCCCCCCGAAGAAGAAGTCCAAGAGGCATAATAATATTTATGAAGACTTACAGGTGGGTTTCCAGTTCTATATCACTGCTGGGTATTGGGTTCTCTTCAGGACTTCCCCGTGTTTCACGTGTGCGTACGGCACGACGTGCGTAAGGGCTGGTTTACACTCGGTCAAGTGCTTAGTCAAGTGGCAAGGACAGTGGCAAGTGCCTGGTCCACTGGCAAGGCAGCTTGCAAGCCAACTTTGTTCGCCACTGTCCACCCGTTTTACACCACTGTCCTGACGTACTTGCCTTGCCACTTAACCAGGTGTAAACCAGGCTTAACAGTCTCTACTGGCTGAGGATCCTCAAGGATACTGGCTTAATGATACGCTCTGGGTGGAGCATCTGCCCACGGATGTGTGCTATAGCCCACCGAAGAAGAGATAATAGAAGAATTCAAAAGTAGGTGAAGTAGTCGTCGATGAGTTGTCAACGCGTGGGGGACCACTCGTCGACAACTACTTTATTTGAATTTTGAAAACGTACTATATGTAATACGATATAAAGCTCACATTTCAATGCTTTGCTCTGAGTTTAGTTCGTGTCGGGTTCGCGTCGAGTCGCTACAATGTGCGATGGCCTTATGAGTTTCAAAGGTTTGCATGACCAACATAATTTGACCAGGGTTACTCTGGTGTCTACGCTCTAAGATGACAACTAAGAATCCAGCCAACCAATCAGATTATCAATCAATAACTATAAGTACTAATTATTACCAACCAGGGTCATTCGAGCGGGTCAGCGCGAACGGAAGGCTACTACAAAATGGATGTACGGTTGAAGGCCAAGTACAAATACCACCACGGCCGCAGCACTGGCGTGGCGATCAACGCGCCTGCCGACGACAAGTCTAAGGCCAACAAGATGCAGCTGTTATCGCGAGAGGCGCGTTCCAACCAACGGCGGTTGCTCACCGCATTCGGTAAGTGTCGCTACAGCCTGTCAGCTAGAAAGGGTTTCGAGTATAGGGTAAAATTGAGCTTCGCGTATCGCTGTCAATAACCGATGTCTCCTCTAAGACCCGAATCCCTTTCTAAGAGCTCACGGACTGTTAGTGTAAGTA
Source organism: Hofmannophila pseudospretella (assembly GCA_947369225.1). Classification (NCBI taxonomy): domain Eukaryota; kingdom Metazoa; phylum Arthropoda; class Insecta; order Lepidoptera; family Oecophoridae; genus Hofmannophila; species Hofmannophila pseudospretella. The sequence continues at coordinate 6,248,843 of OX376331.1, forward strand.
CTATCGCCTTCGGTAAGTTTAAGGCCGTAAACTCGACGGCAAAGGGCAACGGCGCGGCGCGGCGAGAGAAGGGATGTTCTAGCGTTGCAAAACTATCGATAGATTGATAACCGATAGTTGTCAGTCGAAAACACCATTACTATCGATAGTTCTTTTGATAGTAGGTATTGTATTGTCACGATACTTTTCTACAAAATCAGAAATCTATAATATTTTTCGGTTTTCTATTCTAGATTACTGTGTCCGGTTCGATTGCGTTTCAAAATCGCTGCGTATACTAACATTAAATAATTTCGCAAAGCAAATTGATCAATATTTTAACCTCTTTACAGGTACAGATACGGACTCAGATCTGCTAAAATTCAACCAGCTGAAGTTCAGGAAGAAGCAGCTAAAATTCGCCAAGTCCGGCATTCACGACTGGGGTCTATTCGCCCAGGTAAGTTTTATAATGATATAAGTCATAATGTGTGTGTATATCATATTTTGGAAACTCCAGCATCCTTTTGGGCGCGAACAAAATTGTTTTCTATAAAATTGGAGGTGTAAAATAATTCGTGTCCTTCCTTACAGATATTTCTTTCCTACCTTTCTATGCTTCTTTACTTTCCTTCTATTACTTGTGATAAGATTCTAAATACATCTGTGCATATCATGATTCTTTGTAGCATGCCAGGTTTTTAGAATTTATTATTATGCACATTTTAATAGTAAGAGGGAATGCATTAGGGTACGGGCCAATATTCACCGAGCGAGCCCAGTTTATTATTTATTTTATGTACCAGTGCCGATTGGTGGATTTCACACGCCTTCGGAAACCTATTTTTTCTCCATCAGATATGCAGGTTTCCTCACGATATTTGCCTGCACCGTTAGAGCAGTCGGTAAATGTACGTAAGTCTTCGAAAATATTCGAAAAACTTACTGGTACATGGCATTGAATGGTTTCGAAACCGGACCTCAATATGAATCACAGTGAATTTCGCCTCGGTGTGGGTAGTCCTCATTCCAATGATACTGTACGGATGCGTTTAGATCCTTTTCGGGAACGACACGATCCTTTTACACCAAATAAAAATAATAATTCTAATCAACACTGCCTCTCACAACAGAATAAACTGAAACCATGAACGGCTACCGGGCAATGACAAATATATTGTGGCAGTGTGTGTGTGATCCAGTAGTAACGACATTGCGTGCGACTATCGGTAACCCCTTATGATGTTGTAGATTTCCAAGTATAGATACGTACTGGGTTCGATTCTGGAATATAAATTTTATTTTGATCTAGTTAATTGTTATTAAGAAATAAATGAGAATAAACGTAACACCGATCTTATGAAATGTAAATATATTTTAGTTTAGACACAGAATTGAGCCCGTTATTAGAAAATTTAGTCTTGCTCAGTTCGGTTAGTTATTACTTGTTTTCAATCTATGTACTTGTTTGCGCTACTGCCATATCTGAATTCTGCGAACTTACCAACACGAATTTTAATATTTGTCAATAAATGACTGTTATTTATTTTACCAAAAAGGCCATACCAATTAGTATTAGGTTTACTATCTTATCAACAAATCAAGACCGTTAGATCGATTTTTTGTCATGCACAAATATAGTTGTTACTCATGTACTTACTTACTTACTTACTCCGCTGGCGCAGCGACCCGAAGTGGATCTTGGCCTCCGATACCAAAGAGCGCCATCGCTCTCTCTCCTGCGCAGTCTCGAGCCAGTCAGGCGCCCGGAGCTCCCGCAGATCCTTCTCCACTTCATCGCGCCAGCGGTATCTGGGACGTCCGACCGGACGTCGTCCGTTAGGGCGTCCCACATACGCTCGTTTAACTGCCCGATCCTCCCCCATCCTAGTGATGTGTCCGAGCCATCGGAGTCGAGCCGCTTTCGTCTCTCCTATAATGTTCGGCTCGTTCACCATCTCTTCTATCTCCCTATTCTTTCTCATCCTCCACCCTCCATCTTCCTTCTTGACTGGTCCCAGAATCTTCCTCAATATCCTCCTCTCGGTCACCAAGAGTCTCATGTAACTTTCAATATTTAGATCTGAAATTCATTCTTAAAATTGCTAATCGTAATCGCAGGAACCAATAGCAGCGGACGAGATGGTGATCGAGTACGTGGGCCAAATGATCCGGCCAATAGTAGCGGACGTGCGGGAGGCGCACTACGAGGCGACGGGCATCGGCAGCTCGTACCTGTTCCGTATCGACCTGGACACCATCATCGACGCGACCAAGTGCGGCAACCTGGCGCGGTTCATCAACCACAGCTGCAACGTTAGTACATACATAAACTCACGTCCATAATCCCCGAGGGGGTAGACAGAGGATCCACCTTCAATCACAGGTCTTACTTTCGCTGGAAGATTTTGTGGTAACGTGATAGGTGGCGAGAATACTGCCGTCTACTAGTACCCAAATTGACTATGGCCCAAATGAACATCGTGTGGTTTAATTCTCCCAAGCTCTCTTTTCTGACTTAACTCTAAAAGATCTCACGAGATTTCAAAACCCCCGATTGATAGGTAGATAGAGATAGATATTACGTTTGTATTTCAATATTACAGATTCGTCTAGTTTCAGAAGTATTTTAGAATACAGTTGACAACAAATCAATTTTTGAACAGTCACGCTAGTATTAATTGCGAGCACGGTCCGAAGTGATGAGTTTGCGTGCAGGTTAAGCGATGTTGGCGCGGTCGATACCTGGATGGGTGACCGCTAGTGGTATATTTCATCTGAGCTCCTCCGTGCCTCGGAAAGCACGTTAAGCAGTCGGTCCCGGTTGTTGTCGTTCGACAGCAGTCGTTAAGCCATGTCAGAGGGCCTACGGGCGGCCTGAACAACTCTGACAAATAGGTTGGTCACTAACCATACGATAAGCAAGCAAGTATTAATTAAACAAGTTGTGGAATGTACCATTGAAATCTAAATTTTTACCCACAGCCGAACTGCTACGCGAAGATAATAACAATAGAGTCTCAGAAGAAGATCGTGATATACTCGAAGCAGCCGATCGGCGTCGACGAGGAGATTACGTACGATTACAAGTTCCCGCTCGAAGACGAAAAGATCCCTTGCCTTTGTGGCGCGGCCCAGTGCCGGGGCTTCCTCAACTAGATACTGTATTATCACGTTGTTTTATACCATCTATAGTTGTGGTTAGGACATGAGTTGGCATCGAATAGGACATAAAACGCAAAGTGTTGCGTAGATGGAGTCACTAGCACACTCCTTAAACAGAAAAGCAAAATGAAACGTTATTTTTGAAGACATCACAAATTTCTCGTTATTTGGATTAATTTTATATAATTTCTCAAAGCTGTAGTATAACTGTGATGATATCATGGCATCATATGGCCATTTTAAAATAGCAAACCTAAAAATCTGATAAGACAGCGTGGCGCGAGTTAAGGATAAAAAACATTTGGTGGAAAGGAACGTATATACATGATGATTGGCTACGTACCGTTGTGCTAGTGGCGCCTCTAGTGGTAAAACAATGTAAGATTATCTCCTATTAGTCCTGTTCGTACCATGGACTGGAATGGATAGGTTTTTAGAGTTTTGAGTCTTAATTACTATAATGGTCTAGTTCTACCCTCACGAGATGATTAACAAACAGTCGGTTGAGGGTAGAATAATTACTACAGTGATAGTATTAGAGTATGATATGATAATAACATAGGCAACTCACGATGGTGTAATGAAAAACTCGTCGATGTGCTGGAACATGTAAATAATAAATCAATGCCATCCCAAATCAATGGCAATGACAAACAATACGTAGATAAGTGTCGTATATAAGCGCTTCTCCAAGCGGTTTCGAAAACTGCCTCAAAACGAATATGAATTTTTTTTAGTCCTTTTTGTAAAGTAATATAACAATTTTATATTGTGATCGTGTCTATGTGTGTGTGTGTCTATTATTTCTTATTCAATGAAAACACAATGAAATGAATGTAAGGGTCTAATAATGATTCATCGTGAAAGTAGTTCTTGTATTATAATTTATAACGATAGTGGACTGATTCTATGATAATCAATGACAAAATATTCACTAGGCATACAATATCAGTAACATAAACATGGTGTGTAATTTTTGTTGTACATTATTTTTTGTGAATAAAGATCTCTGCTATTACGTCAGATATATGTAGTACACTTTTTAAGTACATTGTCTTGTTTATGAGGTTTTCGAAATCTGGTTGTATTGTTTTCAATATGGGGTGTTATGATTCTTTCTTTTCTCGATTACGTTTCTGAAGAAAATGGATAACATAAATTGTAATGAATATTCGCTATTTGCGAAGCACCCAATTGCACTTCATATTATGTAATGAATGTAAAATGTATAAGTTTGTAAATAAAAAATTCCAACCATTTTGAAAATCAGCTTTTCATTATATAACCTCAGGATCAGTTGGGCTCTGCTTGACTAGACTAACATTTTGACTGTCAGGTAGCACGCATACGCAGTTACATCAAATTGAAAATGGAACAACAACATCAGTGTTCATGTTTTTGTTCCATTTTCGATTTGATGTAATCTGCGTATATTAAAATGTCAATATTTTGATTTTGAGGGATCTCAGATATCAACAGTCTACCTTAGGCCAGCCACTGTAAAGGTTATCGCACACGTATCACCCCGGCGCTTGATCAGCGTCGCCTAACTCGAGCCGTTTAGTATTCTTTGTATGAAACTCCATACTGATTGATTGATTGATTTTGATTGACTGAAATTTCTTTATTTGACAAAAAAAAACAATAATTAGTAGCACCGGCAACACGGTCACGGCATATCAAAACATGAAGTACCTACGTTTACGAGGTTATACCTTTTAAAACTTATACAGGGTGGACCAAAAGTCCGTTAACATTTAAAATGGTTATAAAAAATACAAATGCTACTTTAGTGAAAAACTGTTTATTTAATAATAAAGTAGACAAATTAGGATTTCACTTTTTAAAAATAACATCATTCAAATGTGACCCTTGTTCATCCTGGCACACCTGTAACCGGGAACGGAAATTTTGCATGACCGCCCGACAAGTGGTTGGTGAAATGTTCTGCATTTCCTCGCGTATATTTTCTTTTAATTCCTCAATAGACACTGGGTTGCTGATGTAAACTTTACTTTTGAGATATCCCCAAAGGTAAAAGTCCATTGGAGTTAAATCCGGGCTGCGGGGTGGCCAGTGAATGTCACCTCTTTTGGATATGACTTTTTGGCCAAAAATTTCACGAAGTGCTGCTATAGAGTCATTGGAGGTGTGACATGTTGCCCCATCTTGTTGGAACCAAGAGCTTCGATTAAAGCCTGAGAAGTCCTGTAATGCTGGAGCAAAAAAATTCTGTAGCATCACAATGTATCGCTCTGTATTAACGGTGACGGCGCGGTTTCTCTGATCTTCATAAAAATATGGACCAATGATTCCGCTGGCTGACAATGCGGCCCATACAGTAACCTTGGGCGAGTGTAAAGGTTTTTGGTGCTTCAAGTCCGGGTTAGTGTCACTCCAGTATCTGCAATTTTGTCGATTGACATGTCCATTTAGGTGGAAGTGTGCCTCGTCTGAGAAAAAGATGTTATTGAAGCTCGTAAACCTCTCAAGCACTTCGTTAGCAAACTGCAGTCTCTGAGCAGGGTCATTTGGCTTTAAAGCCTGTACAATTTGAATTTTGTAAGGATGTAAATGTAAATCTTTGTGTAGAATGCGATTTAGAGATGTTCTGGGCACATCTAAAGCACTAGACCGTTTTCGAGTAGAGAGACCAGGTTGTTCTCGAACAGACGCTCGTACACGCTCTATGTTTACTGGATCGCGCGATGTCCTAGGTCGGCCGGATCGTTGTTGACTTAAAGTTGAACCTGTTGTTTCGAACTTCTGTACCCATTTTTTAATCGTTTGAATTGTTGGTGCTTGATTTATGTTCCGTATATTGTAATGATTACAAAATTTCCGTTTAGCTTCGGTCGTAGAATCGTTGTTTCGATAGTACTCGCGTACGCAAAATGCGCGTTGCACTCCGCTGAATGACGCCATGGTACTAAATCCCTATTAGTAGCTCTCGCTTGTAGTAACACCCCCCGCGCCAATACCCCGCCCGCGCCGACGCAGCGACCTATTCAAATGTTAACGGACTTTTGGTCCACCCTGTACAATGATATCAGATATTTACACACATACAATTTAGATATTTCACACACTTAAAACATAACATTTCAGACAAATGTTTATATTTATCAGGAATAGTATTTATTTTATTTTATGCAAGTAGGTAGGTTGTGCAGATGGTCTCGCAACAAACAGGCCTATTGTTACAAAATAATCAGTAAACAAAAAGACTAGGGAAACAATCTCTAATGCTTACACCGCAAGGACGTTAATGAGTGCAAGTATTGGTTAGCGGCCGACAGCGGGTAATCGTCCGTGACGTCAGTCCGCCCCGAGCACGTAGTGATGTGGGAGGCGATACCTGTTGTAAGTATCGATATAAGGTAAGTTACGGAATCGCGATCTGCCGATAGATGAGACTAGACTATTCGGGTGACCTGTATTTTTGTTTAAGTAGAATTTAATAGTTTGTTTGTATATACAATCCGATAAGCTGGGAAAATTTATTTTCCGATGCAATTCTTTAAGGTTAGTGCGGAAGTGAGTATTAAATGCGATTTTGATGACTTTATTTTGAACTACTTGGAGTTTATCTAAATTGGTTTTGCATGTGCTGCTCCATACCGGTGCAGCATACGTAATACAGGGACAGACTAAGGTCGAATAAATACGCAGTTTGGTAGTTTCGCTGAGGTTGGATTTTCTGTTTAGAATAGGGCTAAGAGCATTCATAGCTTTAATGCCTTTATCGCGTAATGCATGAACATGTCTGGTCCAGACGTCCAGTTCAATTTGCTGTCAAAATTAACGCCCAGATATTTAACACTATTGCTCCAAGGAATTTTATAGTTATTAATGATAAGTTGTCTAGATGGTATCTTTCTCATTCTGGTAAAAAGTATTGCTTCCGTTTTGGATTCATTTAACTTTAATTTCCATTTTTTGAAGTAGTCCACCAATAGATCCATAGACCAGTTTAATCGGCTTATAATGATATCAATATCATCAGAGGAAGTTAGGGATGCGGTATCATCAGCAAAATAAGCCAATTGTGTGTGAGGTTGTTTCGGTATATCGTTTAACTAAATTAAGAATAATATTGGTCAAAGTGCTGAACCCTGGGGAACTCCCGCAGGAACATCCAGGACATCAGATACTTCATCTCCGAAGTGCACATCAAATCCGCGATTGCCTAGATAAGACTCTATTAACTTGACTATACTCATGGGAATATATTTAGTAAGTTTAAATAATAAACCAGAATGCCAGACGGTATCGAATGCTTTTTCTATATCTAATAGTAATATTCCGGTTGATTTCTTAAGATTTAAATTATGTGCAATATGTTCACTGACGCGGGCAAGTTGTTGAACGGTGGAATGTTTTGCACGAAAGCCAAATTGTTCATTGATTAGGTGATCACGCATATGACGCAACAATCTAGTTACAATTATTTTTTCAAATAGTTTACTTAGGCCAGGAAGGAGACTGATTGGTCGGTAACTCATAGCTATAGTTTTGTTCTTACCAGGTTTACTAATTGGCATTACTTTGGCAATCTTCCAATAGGAAGGGAAGTAACATAATTTAAGACAGGAATTTAAAAGAAATGTAAGCATGGCAATACTTTTCTGTGACAGATTTTTTAAAAGAAGATTATGTACATCATCAATTCCAGGCGATTTATTAGTTTTCAGTTTTAAAATAAGCTTCCAAATTTCATTCGGCCTCGTGGCATACTGTAATGTGGGGTTTGTAAAACTATCCAGAATTTTATTGTTGTCGTAAATATCATCATCGGTTTCGGGGCTAAGCCAATCTCTAGTTAGTAACATATTCTAGTAAAAACCTTAGTGAGTTCGTTATATTGTTCTCGGGTATCGACTGTAAGTGACCCATTAGTTGTATGTAAAGGGGGTATATTTGTTTACTTACTAGAAATATTTTTAACTAAATTCCAGATATCAGCTGATGGGTTGTCAACTTTTGATAGTTTTTATCCTATACTTCATCTTTAAATTTCATAATAGCTCTGTTTATCCTACTTTGAAGCTCATTTACGGAGGCCCTTAACAATTTTCTTTTGTGGGGACAAGTTTCGTGCTATTCATATCTGCGCATCCTATTTTTTGTAGTTATTAATTTTTTAATGAACCGCGGTAGAGGCTTTGGTCCGTTTAAGGTCTTTTTGGGAATACAACGGTCTCGGGCGGATATTAGGTGCTGCGTGAAGGTTTGAACTGCATTGTCAATGTCTAATCGAGATTTATAGGTTTCTTGGGTAAGAATAATATTTTGGTTCAAATAAGTACGATATCCTTTCTAATCCGCACCAGAATAATTAAAACGTATAATCGGTTTACGGGTAACTATGCCATCTATAGAAAAAGTCACCGGCAAGTGATTTGAGCCAAGCGCAGGTATCGTGCTCAACTCGGAGATGTTATAGATGTTTCTAGCTAGGCACAGATCTGGGGTAGATGGACAATAATTTGGTCTGTAATGCGTTATGGTAGGTGTGCTAGGTGCATGAATTATGTACTCGTTGTTGACCATATGTTCGTAAAGAACTTTACCACGCTTATTAGTATCTCTACACAGCAAAGTCCGTGCTTAGCGTTAAAATCACCCATCGCTAATACACGTGGACCTGTACCCATTATGATATCTAGGTCGCTTTTTTCGAGTGGTAAATTAGAAACTCCATACTGCAACACACACTAATCACCGTCGTAACATCATCGCCTCGCCTCGGGACAAGCTAGTGAACCACACGCGGTTCGTAGTCAACTCGCAGTCACCGCGCTTACGTCGGGGCGTCACCGCGCTTACGTCTCGCCGTCGGCGCGGGGAGGGAGCGCAGACCGCCTGTAGCGACGGTTAGCCTTCAACCAGCCGTAGCCGCGGCGACACCTCGCAGATGTTGAGCCGCACCGGTTACGTGCCTACGTCGGGTTGATAGCGAGGCGAGGCGGCGGCGATTCAATGCCGGGGTGATTTATGTGCGATAACCTTTAGGCCTCTTACAGGGCGCGCCATTGGCCCAATCTGCACTGCAATGCAATGTCTGTAACACACGGTCTACCAAAAGTACGGCGTATAAAAAATCCCCGCTCGTGCATAATTCCATACAAAAGTTCGTTTAGGCCTCCGAAAAATTAAAACAAGCCATATAGGTTCATTTCATACTGGCGCCGAGTCTAAACGAATCGAAGCGTAACGTTAATCGAACGGTTTGTGAGTAGTTGCATATGAAAACGTCAAGTTGCTGCCGAGTATTCTACGGGTTAAGATTACGTTGTATTAGAATCGGGCCCCATGACAAATTCCTAAAAACAGCTCTGTAAATAAAACTGACCATAAGTTTTGCAAACAATGCACGCAGTTCTCAAAATTCTACATGTTTCAATGTTTCATATGATAAACCAGATGGTTAGTGGTCCGGGAGTTGAGAGAGAATAAAATGCAAGTTTCATATGAAAAATATATTATTCAACACGTAAAACAAAAACATCACTTAAATTATTTTCATACATTTCAGTACACAATTAAAACTAGATCTAAACGCTAAAGTTACATATCAAATCACAGTAAAATGTTCGTAAATTAAAAAAATAATGTATTATTATTATTACTATGTCCGAACAAAATTATTACTTGGCAAGCTACCTACATTACTAAACCAGGATTTTATTGTATAAATTAATGTCAAAAAAATCCAAAATGTATTCACATAATGGGGTTAGTATTGAAATAATTAAGTACGTATTTGTAAAACCTTAGTACAATAAATTCAGTAATTAAAACTATGTAAACCGCATACATAAAATTAGATGTACAAACTTAAGCTAAAAACATACAATGAAATACTACCAAATCCAACTACTATGCTTACAACCAACTTGCGACTTCACTTTTCAAGTACGATACAAACATATAATGTCATAATCATAACATTATACACCTACCTGTGTTATACTGAACCTTAGAAAATATAAATTGTAATAGACCTCTATTACAAGTTATATTATAGAAAATATAACTTGTAATAGACCTCTAATACAAGTTATATTATATTATAGAAAATATAACTTGTAATAGACCTCTAATACAAGTTATATTATATTATAGAAAATATAACTTGTAATAGACCTCTAATACAAGTTATATTATATTATAGAAAATATAACTTGTAATAGACCTCTAATACAAGTTATATTATATTATAGAAAATATAACTTGTAATAGACCTCTAATACAAGTTATATTATATTATAGAAAATATAACTTGTAATAGACCTCTAATACAAGTTATATTTTCTTAAGATTTTGTACCTACTTGGTACAACAAACAGGCCGCCTGTCTTGCTTCCCTCATCTATGTTAGTCGCCAATAAAACTGTAAGACACGAGATAATTAGGGTATCTAGTTGACTATTTCGAGGATTCATTGACAATTGAACAGATTCTGATTGTGTTTTGATTATTAGAGATATGTAATTAATTGTCGATGACAATTTAGTTGGCACATAATATTGTGTGCTGTGATCTGGCTGTGATGTATTAAAATTCACTCGGTTTATTATCAATACAAGTATCACTACTATAATTTAATTTACTGGAATCTAACCTGTCTCGAAAACATTTCAGCGCACACATCCGCAGTTTTCTTACTGGACTCTGTTCCGTTCGGATCTGTTTCAACATCCGAATCCGAATCGAACTCGGAAATCATGGCCGGTGACTTTCTGCCTGTTGATAAACGTTTCAAACCCACCTCTGTGGTCAAAATCTCTTTTATAACATCCTCGGGTGCTTGTTCCTTACGGTTTTTCATACGCAACTGTTTCGCTCTTTTCCTTATATCAGCAAGAAAGCCAGTAGTCGGTTCTATGCTATCCCGAGAGTCGTCTTGGTGGGACAAATCAGTCGTAGACTGAGCTAAATCGGTCATGGACTGCGCTAGATCCGTAGTAGATTGCCCTAAATCAGACGACGATCCTTTCGTGTCCGAAATAGTTTCCAAAGACTCTACCGATGCACCTACACTTCTAAAAGCTGACATGCCTTCGACTATAGAGACGTTATATCCGTTATCTTCCTTCGACCGGATTATAATTCCGTTCGGTGCGGTTCCTAATAAAGAGGGCTCGGTAACTTTTAAGTTATATATCTCTGGCATGTAACACTCTGAAGCGGTAGACGCTAGAGAAGTAGTGTCACAGGTACATGGTGGAGCTTTGTACGCATCTTCGTTAATATAAATAATGGTGACCCTATCTTCTCCTATGAGATACAGGAACGGATTGACGAACTCCCATCCATGCACTGCTAAGCTCCATTTAGGATCTTCGTTTCTCGTTCGTTTACCGTTTTCGTCGACGAAAACTCCGCATTCAGCGTAGCACAGTAATATTTCTACTGGTTTTTGGTGGATGAGTAAGATCGCCCTCGGCGGTGAATGTTTCTTAGCTGCTGCGGCCACGGTAATTTCATTCATTCCGAATGCCTCCAGGACTCCTGAAGGGAGGTTTATTTTCAAAGGTTTCTCGCCAGCGATGAACAGAGATTTGGTGGTGAGAAGTAGAGAGCTGGGCGGTCGGTCGACGGTGAGAGAGCGCGCGATCTTGAACTCGGTGGTTGCGGCGTCGAAGCGAAGAATAAACACTCGTCTTCCACAAGCGACAGCGGCGCAGGGCCCCTCGGTATTTTCTCCAGAGATAGCCTGGAAAAAATAATAATAATGATTAGTTTTATTTGGAACTGATTTGTTATGACATGGGGTAACATCGTAAACTACCGGGTCGCATCAATTCAAGCCCTACATCTCATTCTGTCATACTATGGAAGCGTTCCAAAACTGGTAATAATTACCCGACAGTAATAATTGCCTGACATGAAATAGTGCCGGTTCCGTGCCCTTTGTCGGGTAATAATAGCTGGTTCTAAAACACTAAGAACCATGGTGCAATAAACACCTCTTTAAGCTATTCTTCTGTTTATCTCCAACCAATGAACCTAATATTACACTTACTTTGACCAAATGCGGCGCCGTGACGTCCGGCAGGCCCACTTTGACCACGTTTACATTAGGCCTCAGGTTGCTGGCACGTCGTAGCGCAGACCCCAACGCCAGCAATCCTCCGTGCACCAACAGGCCAGTAACTATGATCAACGCGCGTCCGTTGACCGCCGCGATGCATTCCACCGAGTTGACGTTGTGGCGAGGGGGAGATACGTCGCAGTCTAACTCCAAGTGGACGGGGCCGCGGAGAGAGTAGAGCCCGTCCGTGCAACCTGGGAAATTAATAAGATTCGTTGTTTCGAGACCACTCGACAGTTCAGTTATGTCATACACACACATCATTGTCACTATTTTGGACAATATCGTGTAGCCCGACTCTGGCACTGGCCGCGGCCTATTTGAGTTGCTACTAATCAACCACACTATTTTTGAAACGCCTATTTGGTTCGAAGACTTACGTACATTTACCGACTGCTCTAACGTGAAGGAAAACGTCGTGAGGAAACCTGCATGTCTAAGGAAATGAAAAGTTTCTGAAGGTATGTGAAATCCACCAATCAGCATTGGGCGCGCTCGGTGGATCATGGCCCATACCCCCTTGTGCAAGGGGAGGCCTGTGCCCCAACAGTGGGCTGCTGATGATGATTTGGTATTAGTAAACTTATAATTAATATACTTGGTCTTATGAAATGGTTTCGAAATTGCATGTAACAAATAAGAGCGCGTTCCAAAACCAGTTGAAATTATTCACGTTAACAGCTGTACACGTTCCATTGCTCATTTTGAATAAAAGTTTGATAAATTTTCAGCTGTTAACGCGGTAATGGAACATGCATAGTTGTCAACGTGAATTATTTCAACTGGTTATGGAACGCTCTCTAAATAAATAAATCTGTAGAACAAAGTAAATACCTACATTTCTAAAAATTAACCTGTATTCAAGATATATTTTTTATCATAGTGGCGCTTGTTGTTTCCTGTTAACTTTAGTTTACTTTACTTTTGGGCTTAGGCCCAACGCACACCGCTTGAATGTCGACGCGGCGTCTTACTTCGATAACAATTGAACTAAACCTTAATTACACTGAAAAACGGTTGAACTCTTCCCGCGATTGGAATCCTAGACTTCTAAGGGCCAGAAGTGTGCTGGTAGTTAGAATTTCAAATTAAGATAAGAGTTTGATAGGCCACAATAGTAAAAAAAATTGCAAAAAATCATACTAGCGAATGATGCTATGAATGAAACGTCAACAAACATCTAATCAGCTGCCGTACCGGTCGGACCGCAGCACATGCTGAGCATGTGCCCTTTTAATATTGCATTGTTTTTATTTTATTTTTTCCAATATTTTTTTAAGTTTAATAATGTGTGCAATTTTAAAATTCTAACACGAGCAATGACGGCGGATAGTTAGTGTACCCCGGGAGTACGGCGAACATATCGCGCGCACGAGAATAGTGTACGCCCGAGAGTACGGCAAACATTTGACCGGTTAAATTGGAATGACAATAGCAAGCGAATCGGCGCGGCGAAGCCTACACTCCACTCCGACAGTGTGCGTTCGGCCTTAAATTCCTACAAGTGTGAACTTACCAATGGCGACAGCATTGGGCGCGACGTGCAACGATGTGGCGGGCTTCGAGTCTTGTCTACAAAGTAGAATGGACATGTAACCGGTGGGAGAGGGCGCAGCTAGTTTGGAGATCCAATGCGCGCGCTCTTCCAAGTTGGGGCACACTACCACCGCTTCGGAGCCCTTCTCAGAGTTCTCTAGTTTTACCTGCACAATCAATTAATGGAAATCAGATGATGGACAGCACAGACAACCCTCAGAGATTTTCTGTGTTTCGGTTTGAAGGGAGAGCCAGCGTAATTTCTGGCACATGAGGTAATCCATCTTAGTCCTGAAGGTTAGCAGCGCATCAAAAACCCTCTAATCCTCTAACAGTGAGGTGATATGTCTACGAGCGACGGTGACCACTTACCATCGGTGGCATGTAAGCTCAGCTGCTCTCATTTTAAAAAAAATGGCTATTCTAATGTACCATAGACATCTCACCTAACTATAATGTTATTAGAGGGTTTTCGATGTGCTGCTAACCTTGTGGGCTGCATGTAATGCGGTTAATTTTTTTTAATAAAAAAATAATAACACTTACAGTAAAAGCCCTGTTGCCCTCGTTTTGTGGCAAATTCTTAGCATCGGTGGAGAGGAGCCGCGCTCGCATTTCCTTGTCACCCTTAGTGAGCACCATCGCACCGTCCGCAAGACGCGCGCGTCGCCTCTCGCGACTGCCGTCCGACCTATAGGTGGAAAGAAAAATAAATACGCTTTGTAAGGAGTTTCAAACTTATTTGGCTGTACAAAAAATTGTATACAGAGCAGACGAGCAAACCACCTGATGGTAACTAGTCACCGTCGCTCACTATAATGATATTAGAGGGTTTTCGATTCCCTAGCTAGAGCTATTCCAGTCGAGCAAATCTATGGATAGCGTTGCATTAGCATGACAGTTTTATTTGGGTTTAACTTTGGCGCCCACCACAGAACCGGTGACATTATCTAAATATTTTTTTTTTTAAATTGTGATGTAACCTTACCACACAATCTGCAGTTTATCGTCTTGAGATCCATCAGTGATATCTAAACTTCTCTTCCTGAAAAATGAAATATATTTTGTATAAATTTGATTGCAAAATAAATGTACATGTACATTCCAATATCGACAAAAAAAATATCTCACCCATTGACAACAGGTTTACTTTTCTTCGGTGTAGGCGTTGGTGGATAACTGCAAAACAAATCAACAATTGTAACAGATTTTCTAAACAAAATGTAATCCAAAACTCCTTACATGTTTGAATAGAAACAGTGTGGCAGTAATCCTTAAAACTTGCAACTTATATAAGGTCCTTTTTTATTAGTAGCAAATATGTTCTGGTCATTTGTACCACTTTACACGAAAAAATAACCCTGTTATTTGTGTCAATTTTACTTCTAAAGAAAAATAAACCCCATTATTTTACGCCTTGGTAGTATAAACTCATACATGTCGTTATGAATGAAACGAGTTTCATTCATACTTCTTATTTCAGTATTAGAATAGCAATAATTAATTCATTTTTAGAATTTTCAAACATACAATTTTGTTGTTTAAAATCTAATTCATGAAAAAAAAATTTGTCCTGTCTGTATAACCTATGGGTTATAGTATATAGGTATAGACAAATATTTGCCGCTAATAAAAAAGGACCCTATTTAATTTACCTGTCACCATTCAGACTATTCGAAGTTAATTTAGAGCGTAGTCTTTCCACCTCTTCTCGTAACTCCCTGAAAAAAAGTCTTATTTTAAAAAAGTGTTTGTAAATTAATCACAAAACTTATAAATTATTCCAGAATAGACAAGATCAGTTCGAATATCGATATGGAGGGCAACCATGTGTAGTCGTACCTGTTGGTGCGTCGTAAAGGCGGCGAGGCGGCGGCGCGGCGGCCCGAGCGACCGAACAATTTATTACTCAACGAACACTTTTTGCGCGCCGCTTCTTCTACCTTAGCCTGCAAAATATATTTAAGTTGTAGTAAAATCAGGATATAACGAATCCCGAAGCGTCCTACACAGAGTAGTCTCGGAAATAATAGCTTTGTTCTATGCAAGGATTTTTAAATTCACCCTATGTAGATCGCTCGCTAGAGAAGTTTTATATGGAAACCCCGTCTGTCAGTTGGCGATTGCGCTGTTAGCATTTTCCCATACATTAGCCGGGCATTGAAATGTTAAATCTATGAAAATATATGCCTACGGGGAAACTCGCGGCTCGCTATCAGTGCTCACATCATTGTTCTAGTAGTTCTATTTCTGTGGATCTATGTCGATGAACTTGGACTCGCCTTGGTTATGAGTTATGGATCTGTCAGCATCCAACGATGTGTTTTCGGGGTGTTTAGATAGCATTTCACTTATTACCAATATTAGTATTACAACATTACCGATTAGATTTGCTGATAATCAATGATGCTGATTTAATGAGAGCAGACGAGCAAACGGGCCACCTGGTGGTAAGCGGTCACCGTCGCCCATAGACATCTCACTTTTTTTCGATGCGCTGCTAACTTTGAGGGCTTAGATGTATTGCCTCATGTGCCAGTAATTACGCTGGCTCTCTTAGCCTTCAAATTGAAACACAGAAATGCAAGCATTTCTGCTTTACGGCAGAAATAGATAACAGGGTGGTACCAACCCAGGCGATCCTGCACACCAGGATCTACCGCCTGTAAACGTTGTTGTTTTAGGCCAGCATCACTTGTTTCTTATTGTATAAGGAGAGCAGACCAGCAAACGGGCCACCTGATGGTAAGTGTTCACCGTCGTCTATCGTAACATACCACACAGCTAGTGGTCAGTACAGCTCACCTGCAAGAAGTCTATGAGCTTGGCCTGCTGCCGCAGCGTGGCATCCGCCTTGGTCTCGCGCGTGCGCCACCACGCCGCCGCCGCTTCGCCCGCTTCCCGTACCGCTGCTATCTCCTCCTGTTACATAGCATGTTTTTTTACGTCATACTATGGATAAATACCATTTCAAGTCTGAATACAAGTTGCAAGGTCGCTTGGTGAACGGGTAACTCGCAGACATGTGGAAAATCATTAAAAGGCAAATTGCAAAAACTTTATCGGGTACTATTTATTCTCTTAGACCGCCATTCAGTTACATTTTTACGAATTCTTTTTGTGAATGTTATTATGGATCGGAGAATCAGGAGCACCAAATGGAGTGAGGTGCAAACAGTTGGAGTTCACTTGTTTCAACTCATACAAATTTCGCGTAACTTTAAGATAAAGAACGTTCCTAACGCGGAGTTATTTTTCCAAAATTTATACGTAGCTCCTTACTGAGATATGGGTTTAGTTTAATACGGATTTTACGTCTTTCATTTGTAAATTTGTCGGACCTGTGCCTCAGCGAGGTTAGCCTGCAGCTGCAGCGCATGCGAGTGGTGGTCGTGCGCGCGTGTGCGCAGCGCAGAGCACTCCTCCTGCAGCTCCCTCACGCGCCGCACCGCGCTGTTCAGAGCGGCCTCGGCGGCCGAGAGGTCGCTCTCTAAGGCCGCCGTCCGAGACTCTAGCTCCGCTACTCGAGATTCGCGGTTTTCAAGGCGCTCCTGTTGAACAAATATGGAAGCTTAAGTAAAAATTTTAATGAAAATACTCAAATACACATTTATTGAACCTTTGGGGAACTTACAAGATCACTAAGGTTAATTCACTTTTTAATCGTACTGGTAACATTGCTGGATGTGCAAATTATTTACACCTACCTAACGGTGGTACATTTTATAACCATTAAAAATAACACAATTACAATGTCAAATTCAAAATATTAAATTTATAATATTTTTAAATAATTGAAATAATTCAAAGCACCGGATAATTCTAAATAATTCAAAGAATTAATTAAGGTCATTGTTTTAGACCGAAGCCACAAAAATTTTGGATTGTAGGAGGAAAAGTTAGTGAAATCATAAACGGCGTGCTTCTTTCTGTGTCCATGTCTAGTGCTGCTAGTTACCCGCAGCAGCTGCAGCTGGCAGAGCGAGTGGCGCGCCTGCTCCCTCGACTCCTCGTGCTGCATCGCCGCGACGTTGGCCGCCGCGCTGCGTTCCGCCGCGTGCTTCTCCGCCTCGCACAGCCGCGAGCGGCACTGCTCGAGCTCCGAACGCATGCGCTGAGTTTCTGACTGAAACGTGCAGAAGACGTTAATAATAATAATCGGCTCTAACAAAAAAAACCTATAGAGCCGAAAGGGGTGGTGTTCAGTATTCATAACTGACTAACTATTACACAAGATGAAGCTGGCTGACAGCACATCTTGCAGAGCCTGTGATGAACAACTGGAGACCGTTTCACATCTCCTATGTGAATGTGACGCTTTCGCGGCAAAAAGAATGACCCTGTTAGGCTGTCTATCCAGACCCAAGGGAATTCAAATACCTCCCACTAAGACGCATAGTCTTGCTCATGCATGACATATTCGGTGAAGTGGTCAAGGGATAGGTACAAGGGGTTGAACACAAAAGATCCCAATGGTCGAAGTGTCGCTGGGATTCCCAGTCCCCATCCAAAGATAAGATAACTTTAACTATGAGGCCAACTCGGAAATCGCGAGAAAAAATCTGCTGTTCCATATAACAGTCCAATACATATACACGACCAAAATGTATGAAACAGCTGATTTTTTTCGCGATTTCAGTTGGTCCATAACGAAAGTTGTTCAGTTATAGACACTGAACACCACCCTTTCGGCTTTATAGGAGGCTTTTGTTATACCCTGTAGAATAGGCATGATTCTATAGTTAGATATACAAAGAGTATGAATTTATAAAGGTTTACAGTTAAAATGTTAGCTAATTTCACCTCTAGATCCTTGTTCTTGATCTCGTGCAGATCAGCCAGCTTTTCCAAGTCAGTCAGTTGTTCTTCTAGTAAACTGCAAGCTTCTTGCAGCGCTTTGTTGTTCTGTAAAAAAAATCCAATTTAATCCTATGCTAAATTACCCGTTTTATTCTAGTCACTGTTGATACAGTTAAAATTTTGATCGCTCCTAGAACTGCAGAAAACACACACCCTCTCACACACAACTTATACATATACATAAGATCTCATATGTATTATCTGGCAGTAGTCCATGAATTTCCTTGTTCCGCTACCCTTTACCTTTTAAAAATAAAAGTTTGTCCAATCACACAGTGGGCTAGTATATTGTCTATGCACCATTCCGAATAGGCGTACATAAACGCACTCGCACTTTAGGGTTCGTACCGGTCTAAGGGTTCCATCTCTGACAGCTAACCGCAATATACTTGACCGCCTCCTGTCGGAACGGGCTCTAATGATTCCGTTTCACCACAGAAAAGTTAACCACACTTATTATCAGCTCTGGTCAGAACACAAACCAACACAAGTACCTTTTCAAAATGACTGTCAATCGCAGCCAAAGTACAGTCAGCAGCTTTGCACCGTCCCTGCAGTAAATCGGTGGCTAAAGCCAGCCGCACGCGGCGCGCCCACGATCCTTCCCGAATACGCTTCACAAACGCACCGGCACTGTATAAGTGGCGTAAATACGAAGGCTTAGGCCGGACCGGGGGCTTGTCCCTCAAACTTTTTTCTATAAAGCTCTTGCGGTTCATTCGCGGCGGGAGGGTTGGAGATACCGCGTTTTGGCTTTGCATTTTCATTTGTCATTTATTTGCTGAGGGATTACTTGTTTCAGAGTTTTGATAACTGCAGAAAGCAGGCGACTTTCAACATTTGACAGTCACTATTTGAATTTTTCTTTTAAATCTAACAGGACGCCACTCAAGAAACGCTTTTGGCTTTATATGCGACTAAATCTTGTTGATGAAATTAACAAAATTGGCTAATTATTTTTGGAAGAAGTTAAATTAGAACTTTTTTACTGCGTTATTTTAATTGTTGTTGTAATTAGTTTTAATTACAGAAAAAAAAAGTACGGATATTTAAGCAGGGAAAGCGATAAGTACGGTCGATCGCACAGAAAAACTACCGCAAGGAAACTGATCTGAAGAGCAAGTCACAGTTTGGATACACAATGGTGTTGATGTTTACCATTTCGCGGTCATCCACTCATAACAAACAGCATACAAATTCCATCAACATTGGACACGAGACGACGTAAGTTATAAACAGATTACGTAATGTTTTGATTATGCATCTTCTGTCTACGGAAACTGGGATGCTTTATGCTGAAATGGTGATCTAAGATCAATCGTGCATAACAACTATTTCTGTAGCAATCCACATTATGTCAGGATAGGTATTATACCAGCTAGTGTTTTTGGTGGTCGATGCCTAGATCTACTTCAAATCGATGCGTGTCATAATTGTGAGAAGTTACTAACGATCCGCGGCTTTGTACAGGTAAAAAGACCATCTCCTCGGGACGTAATCTATATCTAAACGTCATTGAAAACCTGGTCAAAATCCGATTAGCCGTTTTCTAGATTATCCTTCACCCACATCAGACAGACGGACGTTTGGGGGACTTTATTTTATATCATAGTTCTTTTCTCGTGAGTTTCAAGCTGAAGAAGGTTAACATCCCTGACCTTCAATAGGACATAAAACGCAAAGCGTTGCGTAGATGGAGCCACGAGCACACTCCGTAAACAGAAAAGCAAAACGAACCGTAATTTTTTAAGATATCACAAATTTCTCGTTAATTGGATTAATTTAATTTCTCAAAGCTATGAAGGAATTTGGTGGAAAGGTACGTACCACATGTTGATATTTGGTTTTGTGCTTAATTTAAAGATTATTAAACAAAAATCTTGTAAAATCATCATTAATCAAAATAATCAATATTTCTTTATCAAATTATTGTCATTGAAAGCAATAAATTTAGGTTATGTTATGTTTAGAACAAAATCATCTTTAAGTCGTACACGTACGTCTTTGAATGTATTTTTGTAACTATGCTAGTGGCGCCTCTAGTGGTAAAACATTGCAGGATTATCTCGTATTGGAAACACACGAATACCACAGGATAGTCCCATCTGTTACCTGCACGAGGTCGTTGTTCTGAGCGCGTGTCTCGGTCAGTTCGTCGCGCAGCTGTGCTCGCTCGCGGCTAGACAGTTCCTCTTGTTCTTCGGCGTGCATGCGTCGCTTCTCGCTGTATTGTAGCTCGCTTTTCAGCTTTCTGATGTCGTTGCGGGACCTGGTGGAATTTTTAAATTCTTAGTATTTTTTCCTTCTCATTACTTTCCACAAATCTAAGTTCTAATTTATAAAATTTAACGTCTTGTGGAAGGTATTTCTCACACAGGCACGCCTAGCATAGTGCGTAAAACCGTGTCTCCAGCGCATATTTTGGTTTACACAATACACAAAAACATGTACACAAAACATTTTTCCTTCTACAAGCGATGAAAGTGAGAAACAAACATGTTTGACGGAAAAAAAATTTTTGTGTATATATTTTTGTGTACTGTGTAGACCAAAACATGCACTAGAGACACGGCTTAAGATCTCAATATAAATCTAGCGTAGTTATTTTCAATGAGCAAGTATTATTGTATCTGACATTCTAGTTTGTCATTAGGTCATTATGTGTTAGTATTTACTATGAATTATACTAGATACATACCACTTTTCAATAATAATCAGTAAACACCCAATCACAACTCACCTATCAACCTCAGCCTGCGCAGTTTCGTGAGCCTTCCTCAGTTTCTCCAGCTGTTCCTTCACCCTCTCAAGTTCCCTACTCGCTCGCTCATGTTGCGGTTTCAATGTTGCTATCTCGCTCTGAAGCGTGGAGGCTTTTAGTTCTGCCGCTTTGCGCGCTTCTACGGCGACTGTTAGACGCTCTTCCGTTCGCTTGAAATCGCGGGCGGTGGACTTGGCTTCTACTGATAGTTCGTTGCATTCCCGCTCCTGTGATAAACGGAAGAAAGATCAGTCGGTACTTTCTATGTCTTACTTTGGAACTGTTCGGAAGAAAGTCTACTGAACTAAATGACAAGATTTTGAAAATAAAATTTCATGTATACATTGTACTTGTTTTATTGAGACAAGAGTCTTTGTCTATTAAATTTCTATTAGACTGTAACTATTATTTCTTGTTTTTATTATTGTAAACATTGTGTGAACTAAATAAATAAAATAAATATTTGTTTATGACATGATTTTGTTGCAATTATTAATTAATTTAATTAATGTAATATTAAACAAGATGTGACATATTGTAATGAAAATTACGAAATAAATGAGTATCGAGTATTTTGTCCTGAATGTGGTCATTATTATATTACCGGAAAGGTCATGTTATAGCCTATCTTTGGAACGGTTAGATAGATCTATCTAATCATTAGGTTTGAAGAATTCCAGGTCAGTCTAGCTAGTCTACTGAACGAAATGACAAGTTTATCCTGAATGTAGTCATTATGTGTTATTAGCGAAACAAATGAAATGTTAAGGTTTTACCTTGCGCCATCTCGCCAAGTTTGCTGTCCTGGCTTCTTGACGCAAAGCCGCTATTTCCTCAGCGCGAGCCTGTAACAATACAATATGGATTTTAGAAAAAATAAATATAAACATGCATTTTTACACTCTGCGCTTTAGAAATCCAGCAAACCTAGATTTATAAAATTGTTGTTCAGCCACCGGTTCTTGTTTTTAAACCTCTTCAAAAACTAAAGATCTCCATTTGCATGCGGCTGTCGTACTCCTGTATCAATTCGTAGAAAATGTATCGTAATACATACTATACGATTTAAAAGGAAAATACTTACACTCGCAAATGAAATTGTCATTTTTTCGAAGACTTACGTATGTATTTACATTTACCGATTGCTCTAACGGGCAATACACACCTGTAGCTGTGCCTCGGCTCTCTCCAGCTGTTCCTTGAGCACAGTGGCCTGCGCCGTGGCGGCGTGCGACGCTTCTCCCACGCTCTCCGTGTCGCTCTGAGCGTCTCTCTTGGCTGCACCGTCTTCAGCCGCGCGCGCCTCGCATCCGGCGCACGTGCGGGTTTCTAGAGCGCTCACTTCGCGCTCGAGCTGCCGTACTAGCTGTTCTAAGGTGTTTACCTGTGAGAGATAAGATTCTTAGATAAAGGTAAGATATGGGTTCCCAACCTGTCATATAAAGAGAGTTATAGTGCACCCGCGGACTACTTTTACGTCAAATACAGTGAGTGGGTTCACTCCGTCTCTTTGGCCCAGCGGGCTTTAAATGTGGCGGCACTTAAATAACTAATGATACCCAATGAGAATGAAGTGCTGTAACTACACTCGCGTACCTTCCCCCGATGTCTGGCGTCGTCCTGCAAGGCGCTGGCGGCGCGTGCCTCGGCCGCCTCGAGTCGCTGGTTTAGCCGCGCCTCGGTGCGAGTGCACTGCTCCTCTAGAGATACCTCGCGACGCCCCGCCTCTTCTATGCCGTGCTCTAACTCCTGCAATCGAAAAGATATTAATCTGATGTCTTCTTTCACGGAAGAATGAAGTTTCGTACAGGAAATGCTAATCCGAGTTCGGATCGGAGCAGCACACCAAGACCCTTATAGATTCATGAAACTAAACTCGCAAACTAAAACAAACCAATTCGATTCGCTCAGAGCGATAAGGCCGCGTTTGTACACTTATTCTGTTTCCTTTCCTATGAAAATTTCTTGTGTGCAATAAAGTATTAATCTATCTATCAAATCTTGGAAATTATTTTGAGTAATAATTCACTTCACTTGCATATCGGTTGGTTCCAATACTTTTATGTACAATCTATCTATGTTGCCAAACACTAAACTATCCAAACAACACTTCATTATCTGTTTACCTGAACTTGTGCTATCAACGATGACACCCGCATGCGCTCCTGAGCGAGTTGAGTTTGTAGCTCTTTCAACTGATCAGTAGAAGTGTCAGCTACGCGACGCTTTTCGCCCAGCGACTCCTAAAATAAAAACGTTTCATTACGAGCAATTTGTATTGTTTTTCGTGACTGTAGTTATAGCTAAACTGCGTCAAATATACTGTTAAAATAATGACTCCCTCCTTTAGCACTCGCAGCGATTTTGAAACGGAATCGGGTTCAAAAATAATGTAAATATGAGTAATGCCAATGCAACAGACCGTGGAGTTAACCGACACTGGACTTGTTCACTTGTTCTTTGGTGAAGTTCAAAGAGGTTGCTTTAAGATTTGTATCGTCCGGTAATATAAAAGTCTATTAAATCAGATATTTAATATTCTTTGAATTTTTATGATAATGTATATTTTTATATTTTGTGTGCTGTTTACAATACAATTAGGTTAAGTAGTAAGTTGTAAACATTGTGTGTAATAAATAAATTAAAAAAAAAAACATTACTGAAAAAATGTTCTTACCCGAGTCCTAGCCAACTCTCTCCTGGCCTCATCGAGGTCGGCCTGCTGGCTCACATTCTCGGCCTCCACCGTAGCGAGACGTTTCTCCGCTTGCTCTCTAGCCCGCGTCTCCCGCGCGACGCTGGCCTCGGCCTGCGCGACGCGTGCGCCGGCTTCTCGGTTTTCGGCCTCGCCGCCGCTTAACGTTTGTCGACGAAGTGCGCGTTCTTTTGCTATGGTGTCCTGTGAATTTTAGAATTTGTGAATCTTTTTACTTTTTATATTGCAGTCTATTATGTTGTAATACAAGGACGTGATGTCGTCATTTGGAAGCTTTAAGAAACTTTAACCAAATCAGAGGGTCTAATTTAAAAGCGACTTTAGGACTGTCTATTAGAGCAGGATATAAGGATGAGGGACTAAATTCTACTTATCTAAACTACACATAAAATCTAAATACAGAAGCAGGCAATACGAAATACGGTATAATATTTAAGATGGACCATAAAAATGTAGACATTAGATTGTATCTACTCTACAATGTGAAAGATATTCTATCTACTTAATGTATATCTCTACTGTGCACTCACAATGGGCCGCACGTTGATTTCCGTGAGCGTTCTGTGCCGTAATTCTTGCACGTGCTCTATTATGTCCTGAATTCCAGAAATAATTCAAAATACATAAAATTTCGTAGACAAGAGGGTGTTCTGGAGGAACCTCCAACCTAATAAAATCTTATTATTTTAAATCTTAGACTTTTGTCTTAGTTTTTTCGTCGAAAAAGAAAAAGAGAAGTCAGTACGCGGCTATTGGCATTTAAGCGCAATGTCGGACGAGGCCACAGCCCGCGCGCTTTCGTCCTGTAGCTTAGCCACCCGGGCCTCCAGCCGCCGCATATCGTCCGAAATACACCCATTCGCAGTAAACCCACACGTCATTACCTTGTAATGCCGTTGTTGCGCCCGCGCAGTGTCGGCCGAGGCCACAGCCCGCGCGCACTCGGCCTGCAGCTCGGCCACCCTGGTCTCCAGCCGCCGCATGTCGTTCTTCAACGCGTCCCTTTCGGCCTGGAGCTCGGCCGCCGTCGCGGTCGCCGCGCGGAGCTCGGCCGAGTTTCGCTCCGCCATGCCAGTGGTTAGCTGTTGGTTCGCGCGTTCCAGGGCCATACGCTCTTCTTTTTCCACTTCCACTTGGCGTTCTAGGCGTCTAAGGGGCAAATGTGCATAGTGTTATACTTGGCCAGGCAATAGAAAACGCGAACTGATCATATCACAATGACAAGGAATAGAAACTGTGGCGCAAAAATAAAAAAATACAGAAGTGATCCATCACAAAGATCCATTTTTTGTGATGGATCACTACTGTATTTTTTATTATTTTTTACTACTAAATCCGCATTTGACCTTGAAGTCTGAACCTTGATGACCTTGGTGGGCTGTACCATGTTGCCTTTAAATTTTAAAGGGTGAGACTAGCACGTATTGTATTTCACACTGGCGGCTAGGTTAGTGCTATATTTCCATCTCATTCTCTCCAACGGTCTGTCGAGCCGCTGTCGGCGTTCCTGCCAGTATCGAGTCGCTGGCACACTGTATCTTTCTTACTACATTGTGCTAGCAATGTAACAGCCAGACACCTGATGGGTACGGTACGTAGGGTGTTCAGTTTTCAAGATTGCATAGCCACGATGTGTTGAGCCTACTGCATAGATTCCAGGATCAAACCACAATAAAATTATAAACATTCCGCTCCTAAACATCTCCGCTATTAAAGGAAAATGCAATGGAAATATAGCCACCCTAGAAGTTTAGTACAGTTAATGCTGCAGATTGCTTTGTAGCAGAGAAAAAAATGGTGCTATCATCTAAGTACCTGTTCTGCAGGCTTAGCGCCGTAATCTCGGCCTGCAGACGCGCACGAGTCCTCTCGGCTTCGGCGTCGGCCGCGCGCCGCGTGCGCTCGGCCTCCGCGCCGGCCGCCGCCTCGGCCGCAGCCAGTTTGCTCTGCAGCGACGACATCTCGCGGCCTCGCATCGCCGCTAGCTTTTCTGCTGATCTGAAAAATATTTAACAGTTGTATGAATCACAATCAATAAGATAATATGTTCCAAAATAGCATCGTAATTCGCGATGTCAAAATGTGCTAAAGGAACATTAGTGTAATTCAGGTGACAGTAAAAAGAGATGTCAGTTCGATTGACAGAACTTAACACCTAGTACTTTCTTGTACAGCGTCAACTTTCAGCTTCTCCTAAATATATGTGACCTTTGTATACCAGGAATATAAAAACCATGTCAAGAGGGCGCAACTGATACTTTTATAGTCTGTGTATTGGAGTCCACTATGAGAAAAACATTTCCATTTAAATTTTTATATTCCTGGTCAGGGTATAAATAAGTTATGCGGCGCTGTAGAACATTTGGAACAGAACTGTCACTAACTTGAACGTAGCCAAGTCGATGGCCGTGCAATCGTGGGAAGCGTTGAAACCGCCGCTGCTGTCTTCAGTTTCATCGGGCGCCACATAGGAGTACCCTAAAATAAAGAATAATCAGTCAAACAAGATCACCACTTTTTATAAACAGCTGAATTGTTTTTGCATTTTTCGTATTATATATTATAGGTAAAACATTTAGGTCTGGCTACGCCCGCGACGTAAATGGGGCGTGGGGCGAGACGACAGAGAGTGAGCGGGAGGCAGGCCCCACCCTCCGCTCGCTACACGCCCTCTGTCGTCGCACCCCGCGCTCCTCTTACGTCGGGGGCGTAACCAGACTTAAATGGTTAACCTATTATAGGAATGAGATATATGCGATTATACTTTCTAAACTTTTGTGATTGTTTACTACTGTGGCCAGTAAGAAATAAAATAATTAATAACATATATTTGCTTAATATCCGATTAATTGGTGTAAAAACGATGTAAATTAGAAAACAATAAAATATGATATGTCACAACTTAAA
Organism: Hofmannophila pseudospretella; assembly: GCA_947369225.1. NCBI lineage: Eukaryota > Metazoa > Arthropoda > Insecta > Lepidoptera > Oecophoridae > Hofmannophila > Hofmannophila pseudospretella. Next base: position 6,275,867 of record OX376331.1, read on the forward strand.
TTAATTAACTGTTTACAAATAGTCCGAAATTCGCTCGTCATAGATTGTGCATTGAACTGTACTGCGGCTGCAAGTGGCAAATGCGGATCTCGGTGACTGACAGTTCAGGTGACAGCTTGAAGTTACTGCGCAGTAAGTAACTTACCAATGAAGGGTAGTTGTCCAGCAAAGGGCGGGCGCGCGCGGAAGGGCGCGGCGGAGGGAGGCGGAGGGTCACGGGGAGGGGGCGCGAAGTGGGACGCGTCCTCCGCGCCGCGGGTACACGGCACCCACGGCGGAGCCTACCAGGAATACAAATATACAATTTTTTTTTGTGGTACATCCTGCCGACAAACAAATGAGGTTCTGGCCACCTGCCTACCGGCACTGGACCAGCATAGTGGGTTACGGTCCAATCCTCCTCCACTCCATTAACTTTTTTGAACACATTTATCAACTTACATGGACATTCTGAAGATATGAATCTCGTTTTTCGATATCTCGACTAACACCAGAGATATTAATTGTTAAAGATAGTAATGGGGCGATGCTTTCCGATTTTTTAGCAAAACAGTCCTGTGGCTTTATAGTGCTACAGTAGAGTGACGTCACACTTTGCTATTGCCGATTGCTACGAAATGCTAAATCATCATAAGCATCAGCCTATTAATGTCCCCACTGTTGGGGCACAGGCCTCCCCTTGCACAAGGGGGTACGGGCCATGATCCACCGAGCGGGCCTGGGCCCGCAGCACTGCATCAGCACTGGCTGATTGGTGGATTTCACACGCCTTCGGAAACTATTAATTTCCTCAGATATGCAGGAAACCTGCATGTTCTCACGATGTTTTCCTTCACCGTTAGAGCAGTCGGTAAATGTACGTAAGTCTTCGAAAAAATCCGAAAAACTCATTGCTACATGACATTGCATGGTTTCGAACCTGGACCTCCCGCACGGGAGTCCGACGTCCTAGCCACTAGTCCACCGACGCAAATGCTAAATGCTGATAATATTCATTTACTGATTTTCATTAATGTAAAATAATAGTGTGATTGCGTGATGCTGACGAACGATAAATAAATAAAAAAATAAAAAATTACCCGACTACGGCAAAGCCAAAAAGAGGGTAGAGTTTCAGACATACTACAGACTGACCTGGTCACGTATAGAGTGCGAGGCAATATTAGCGAGCGCTGGGTGCTGCAGTGTATCTAAATAGTTGTACCGCCGCGACGGCAGCACTCTTAACAGGCCCGCCACTAGGGCCCGCCACTCCGCGCTCGGCCCGTACGGGAGGGGGTCGAACGGAGGGGCCGAGTCTGGCTCGCGTTCGTACCTGGGAAACCGAATTAAGTTAGGAAGAACTAGAACAGAAGGTAGGATGAACTGGAAAAAAGTTAGGAAGAACTAGAAAAGAAAGTTACGAAGAACTAGTAAATAAGTTAAGAAGGACCAGGCAATTTAAAGTCTCGACATAATTCTCTAATAAATTTAAAAAACCGGGTTCAAATAGGATCATCCGTTGTTAAGTTATGATGCCACAGACAAACAGACTGACAAACGTGTCAAACTTATAACACACTCTCTCTCGATCGGTCGGAGGTTAATTAAGCTGGACTTCGAAAGCTTTTAATATCTTCAAACTGAGTGTACTCACTTCTGTATATTTCCCAAAATCTGCGGGATGGTATCCTCATCCCCGGTGGAGAAGGGCCGTTTGAGGGTGACCAGCTCGAACGCCACCACGCCCAGCGACCAGTAGTCGCACGCTGACTGTACATGTGACAAATATCTTCAAGATCTTAACAGGTGGTAGATCCTCATGTGAAGGATCGCCTAGGTTGGTACAGACAGTTTCCTGAATTACCTGACCCCCTCTTAGCTAACGTATCAGTATCGAAAGGGGTCAGAAAATTCGGGTAACCGACCGTACCACCCTCTTATCTATTTATGCCGTAAAGCAGAAATGCTTGCATTTCTGTTTCGGTTTGAAGGGTAAAAGAGCCAGCGTAATTTCCGGCACATGAGGCAATCTATCTTAGTCCTCAAGGTTAGCAGCGCATCATAAACCCTCTAATAATAATAAAGTGAGGTGAGATGTCTACGGGGATGGTGACCACTTACCAACAGGTGGCCCGTTTGCTCGTCTGCTCTCCTTATTGAATAAAAAAAAGAGTTGTGATCATTTTGTACAGTTGCAGTGAAAGACACATCAGCTATACTCTGTGGAACTCTGTCACAAAAAGTTTTTGTTATGTGACAAAGTACTAAAGGATATATATAACCTGAAGTGACGTCCACCTGTATTTTCAGCCAATAACCACGAGATTCCGTTAGTCGAATTTTACTTTTGTTAAATCTTCAAGCGCGGCTTGGTGTTAGCCAATTTCTGTAAATCACTAAACCACCACTATTTAATTATAATTTGATTCTACTTTTAAAACCACATCCAACAATGTTCATTATAATTTTCATGCTTTATGTTATGGCTAACTACTGGACTAACTAGACTAAAAATCAATTACCTACCTAGTACAATAACATGCTGTTAACAAAATGGAAACACATACATAGGGTAAAGAATCAATTAAATGGGTGCTCGATCCGTTTGGTAAGAAGTGAAATTAAAAATTTGGACAACATACGAAAGTTTGCAATGTGAAATAGGACATAAAACGCAAAGCGTTGCGTAGATAAAGCCACTAGCACACTCCGTAAACACAAAAGCAAAACGAAACGTCATTTTTGAAGATATCACAAATTACTCGTTATTTGGGTTAGTTTAATTGAATTTCTGAAAGCTATAGATAGTAAAAGACCCAAAAAATTTGTTAAGGCAGCGTGGCGCGGAGTCTAAAGGGTAAAAAAAAGATTTGGTGGAAAGGAATGTATGTACATGTTGATTGGCTACGTACCAATGTGCTAGTGGCGCCTCAAGTGGTAAAACATTGCAGGATTATCTCCTATTCTAACGATTGTCATTGAAAGTCATCAATCAAATGAAGAATCAATACAAGTCACAAGAATCTTAAGACGATACCCAAGCGAAACTAATACTAATTTCGAAAAAAATCCTCCTAAATTAGTGTTTATTTTAAAAGTGAAAATTAGAACTTCAGACAAAACATTATTTTTGTGAGTGTCATAGTTTCGCTCGGGTACCCGCCTTAACGCCTTTAGAACACTGCAGCGATTTTGAAACTGAAAAACTTTTTCTGATAGGATAGAAATCTAGAAAACCGAAAAATAGACTTCTATGGATTCAGTCCGATTCCGTTTCAAAATCGATCCAGAAAAAAATTAGAGGGAGGGGGTTAGGTTGTTGGGCTCCTGTTTCCATATTTAGACACTGGTCCTTTATGCGTGCTAGGGGTCTAAAATCGGAAAATAGTACTAAAAAAGTGGACAAAGGCGAGCCGAACCTCGTGCCCTACAGGTATCTTACAGGTTTTGCGGGAGGGGAAGGGGCGGAGTGGGAGAGTGGGGAGGATGGCCCCGGTATGATCTAGACCACCCCTGTGTGCTAAAGGCGTAAACAAACTATATCTACTAAAGCCGGAAAGCAGTAGCATGCGAACCCACAATGGCAGTGGTCACAATCCCGCGACAGTATTCGAGACACACAGTGTGACGGCTGGCGCAGTCCGCGGCGGCCAGGAGCTCGGGCGCCACGTAGTCCGGCGTCCCCACCGGCACGGCCGCGCACGCGTTGTCCGTCAGGCGCGCGCACGACCCGAAGTCGCCCAGCTTTACGTGCCCGCATCTGGATGTAACGTATTGTCTCAGAATGCAGAATAAACAAATCGTCAATCAATTTCTTTAAATAAATTAGATAAAGGCTGAAAAATTTTCAGCGACCAGGAGAGCTAAATATAAGTAGCATGAGAAATGCATAATAAATATTATTCATATTTCTTTATTCAAGACTAAGCTTCGATCTCACCTGATGAGAGCATAGGAGTTTAGAAACTGGCTTCTAAAATACTTGAACTCTTAAACACATAGGAAGATATCTCCAGACAGTCTTTTTATAGCTAGTCTGGCGAAGGAATCCTACCAGCAAGGTTCCTCAGGTTACTAAGGTTTAGCTAAGTACGACACGCTTACCAAGTGGCGGTAGGAATATTCTAATCTGTTCCTCCAGAAAATACTTTACATGAAAAGTCGATAGGTATAATGAAAGTTCGAGATCAGTCTTGTCGAACTAACCTATCCAACAAGATGTTATGCGGCTTCACGTCCCGGTATCCCATGCCGTGCAGAGCCTTCAGCGCGTGCGTCACCTCCGCGATGTATAACACGGCGTCGAGCTGAGATAGAGGGTGGTTGCGACGCTAGCAACCCACGAGGTCGCCGTTGTCTTCGCTAGCAACCCGCGAGGTCGCCGTTGTCTTAGCACTCACCTGTCCAACAAGATGTTATGCGGCTTCACGTCCCGGTGCACGTATCCCATGCTATGCAGAGCCTTCAGCGCGTGCGTCACCTCCGCGATGTAGAACGCGGCGTCTCTCTCAGATATAGGGTGGTTGCGCCGCGCCAGCAACCCGGCGAGGTCGCCGCCGTTGCATAACTCCATTATGAGGTAGAGGTGGGAGCTGTCCTGAAGTTATTTGGGCATTTTAATTTTAAAGGTTAGGAGAAGTGAAGTGACAGCGGGGGAGGGAGGCCTTGGCCCAGCAGTGGGACACATTCCGTCTGCAGTCTTTATTAAAATATTTGCTATCCCTGTCTACGCCATAGCTCTAGGCTGACAAAATAGTAGAAGTTTAGAGAAAAGGGACCGATAGAGATGCATATAATTTTAAACAATTTCTTAATTCTTTCGGAAATCAACATTGAATAAGGGTGTCAGATAGCCAGACATTGAACAAGGGTAAGGGAGTGCATATATTTTGAGCCCTGAGTCAGGTTACATCTTGAAATAACTACTCGTATCTCTTACCTGTACCTACTTATGTAAGTTTAAATAAAAATAAATTAAAATATATCACTCTCTTTTTAGGTGTATTAGTAGTAGAGTGGCCTCTAATACCATTTTAAATGATGATTGTACTGTACTAAAATTGAATCTAATTGCAAATATACCTTTTATTATTTTATTTGGGTAGCTTACAGCCTTATTTACAAGTTACATATACATATATAAAAACAATAGCCATTTATAAGCTTCCACAGGTAATGTAAAAATAATAATAAATCTCTTAATCTAGCAACCATGTACATTTACAGATAGGCAGAGAAAAATTCGTTAGTGAGTAAGGATTTTACGGAATCAGGACTACTGTTGAAGAGATCTATAATAGGCTTCTTGCTTAGCTGGTTAAATGCTGCACATGCTCTCACTGGATAGCTATTCTTTCTGTAATTTGTGTGACACTTAGGGACGCGAAGTAACCTGTTACTCCGTAAATTTTGATTAGGAACCGTCAATGAAATTTTGCTAAGGAGCTCAGGACAATCAATTACTCTGCGCAATTTTTTGTAGGAATGTAGCGTCCGCTATATCCCTACAGTAAAGACCTTGTCTATAAATTAGTTTCTGATAGTTTTTACTACTTATAAAATGTGTATTTTACTATTATAATACTTTTTTCAGGAATCTATGCTAGCAAGGTCACTTTCTTTAAATACCACCATATTACAAAAGCAAGACACAAAGCAAAATGACTCTATTATCTAATCGTCGTCGTCCTTAAATTAGTAGCGCATCGAAAACCCTCTAGTAACTTTATAGTGAGGTGAGGTGCCTATTATATCTATGTGGGCGATGGTGACCACTTACCATTTAGGTGGGTCGATTGCTTGTCTGCTCTCCTTATAAAAGAATTACCTGAAAAGCATACTGCAGCCGCGGTATCCATGGACTATGTGCAGTAGCCAACACATCTCGCTCGTCCTCCGCGGCGCCGGCGGCTCGCTTGCGCGCCTGCTCCTTGCGCAGCGTCTTCAGAGCGTACACATCGGCTGTCTGCTTCTCACGGACCATCTGATACCAATACAATACAATATATTTTAGGATAAACCTATCACTGTAACAGTAGTGACTCCAGCTAAAAGCGCTTCGTTTTTCCATTCTACTAGGTTAACTGGGCTGATAGTCTGCCACTGTAGAATTATTTAATAGAAAACAGCCTCAGATGAAAGTTGAAATGTTTAAAAGAAAAATTATTGGATATTTTAAAGTCCACACTTATCCCATGTGAATACTGGCGGAAAATTAACAATGAACCCTCCCCTGCCCCATGAAAAAAGTTATAAAGTACCCAAGATTATAGTAACAGAAAAAACAACATAAATACTGTTTGTTCTAAGCAGAGAGAATCTTCATATTGTTTTGTATTATATGAAATTAGTAATATTTGTTTGAGTGCAGTTCTTGTACATTTATATGAAACAACGAAAGACTGTACAGGAAGCAAGAGAAGCAAACCAAGGTTCGTGGCACCCCATTATACATACATATGGCACATCGTATGAAGTTATTTATTTATGTATGTATGTAAAGCAACAACTCATTCCAGAGATGCATTACTCACGTGAACTTCACCGAAGTGCCCTCGGCCAATAGTCTGCAGCACCTCAAAGTCTGAGAGACAAACGCGCGTCCGCCGCAGCTCCGCCAATGTGCTGCGGTCTGAAAACCATACCTAACTGTAGAGATTCGTCTACTCGTTTTTTTTTAACCTTTAGGTCGATCATTGATGATTGTTAGTGATAAAATAAAAAATTTTGAAAATTATATTATTATATATTATCATATATTTATAGACAGGCAGCATATATACTGATTTCTATGTCATGGTGTTGGAAAGTGTCATAGTGTTCTTAGTATTATGGGGAGTTCGTATGGGGAGGATAAATGTGCACAAAAATGTTAATTTAAATGGACACATGGTGAGTGCCTGTATATTTCTAGATTGAGGGTTTTACATTGAGATGACTGTGTCCGTGCCCCCTTGGGACATACTCATGGAGCCATAGGCACCTGAAGACCTTAGGTTGAGAATGGTGATTTAAGTATAAAGCTCATTGTGATGCACCATCATAAGTGGACTAAAATCTACGAGTACAATAATGATGTGAAGAAAGGTATCTTGTATTATTATTATTTTCCTATATTTTAGAAACCAACAGAATAAAACCAAGTTTTAGTCAAAAATTGTCTAGATAGTAAATTTGTAAATCATTTGATATATTTTTTTGAGGTGATTATCACATAATGAGTTATGGTGACTCCACTATACATCTGGGAGTGCACTGTAGATATAAATTGGAACAAATTGAAAGTTCATCTTACAAACTAGTGCATAGATACAACCTAGATGTAGGTATACATAACAGAGCTGCACAACTGGCTGGCAGGCAGGTGTCCTTAGTTCACTAACCTACCACACTGCCTTGTTATTTTCTTATTCACATGCCTTTGTCCTTCCAATTTAACAGAACATATTACATTGCATATTCTATACTAGATGCAGAGATTAGGTACCGAATTTTAAAGATTTTTAAAGTTGTCCATTGGGTATTCAAAACCTAGGCTACCTAAGTATTAAGATACCTTCATACATGCAAAGCAAGTACTGAGTAGCTTTAGCAGAAATGAATTTACACTTTAGATAAATAAACTGGTGAAAAGTCGATTTGACTCTGGGTTACTGCAACCGGAAGGATGGGATATACATAAGATTATAAGAAACTTACACTTATCCACAAAAGCCCTGACAAGTTCATCGCACTTCTTGACAGGATCCTCATTGCATTCATCGTATAAAATAGTGAGCGAATCTAGCAAAGCCTCGCGGTCTATTGTTCTCTTCAGTTTATTTGATCCCGCGTTTACTTTGCCCATTATCTGGCGATTTAATCGCGTGATGCGCACAGCAATCGCATCTCTCGACGGCTCCATGGTTTACAACAATACTTTCATAAATATTCACATTAGATTCCCCATGATTTATTTATTTTTTCATATTTCTAAGACGAGAGAGAATCAACCAAAAGCTCGTTGTTTTTGCCGTTATTTTGAAAATAGAATTTTTGTCAGTAGTTGACAATTTTTAATTTTTACGACTCTGAGTTCAAGTCCTTTTGGGAGTGATTGACAGTTAAAACGGTGTTGCTAGATATGTTTTGTCAAAATTACCAAGTAGAAATAATAATTATAGTGCTAGACTATAAAGTCACCATAACACCACCTTAGTTGGGTATTTTGCTACTCAACAATAGATGACGCTATAATGTTATAACTATAAATTATACTATTCTGTGAATATAGATGACGCTATATTTAAAACTGAAAAAAATACATATTTTGTGCATTATTTTTTTATATAAAATAAAATGTCCTGTCTGAACATGTTCCGTAAAGATCGTGAACTTACGGCTAAATTAATATAATTGATCTGAGAAATGCAGTCGAGTGTGCTAGAGTCTACCTTTACGCTGGAAGATAGTAGGTAGGCAACCAACTTAAAGTATAGATAGTAAGAAAAATAGCGTAAATATAATTAGGTAAGTATGTTTTGCCTACAATGCTACTTAAATATGACTTCGTTAGTAACGGCAGCGTCCTAGCAGGACAAATAGGTAAAATCGCTGCTTCTCCTCCTTCATTACCACCAACTTTTGAAAATGGAACGGAAAAAGTTTGAGCGAATCACGTTCCTTTCTTATCACAAGTTTCAAGTTACAGAATAGAGCCATAGGTGGTTATATGATTTACTCGTAATTACAGAGAGAGATGAGGTACCTATATCTGATTTAGAGTTATGATTACGTCGTTAAAGATAGATATAATTATAGGTAAGCAATTGATTAATAATCTACATATAAATCTAATTATAAACCTTGTACATCCTGTTGAAAAGTCAATGTCCTTCTGATGATGGTAACGGCTACAAAACATCATTTTTTGTGCAAGCTAAAAATATACTAAAATCACGACCTAAACCTATTTAATCTACATAATGGGCGCATAGTAAAAAATATAATTCTATTATTAATTCCGATCAGAACTATGTCTAACCCGACATGAAAATAACATTTAGGTATACATAATTACTTAAATGAATAATTACCCAATTGCTCAGGCGTCACGCCTGAGGGCCTATTTTTGATCAATTTTAATTTTGACGGGCTTCTAAGTTACAAATTTTATTTGTAAAATAGTTAGGTATTTTGTAATTTTAGCTTAAGCATTTATTTTATTGTTATATTAGTTTTATTTTATTGTGAATAAATTACAGTTACAAATTAAAGTCTGATGTATTTTGTTGATGTTAATAAACCTCTGTCCCTACCTATGATTTTGTTATTATTGGACTTAGGACTGTTAAATAATATCCGGCTGGGAAAATACGACATAAATAAAATTGAATTATTAAATACAAAGTAGTTAGGTATTTATACAGCGTTTCTCACCTACATCTATAAAAAACAAAAACTTAAACCTTACAGCAGAGAAACGAAGTATCTACCTAGTTTATGGCTTTCAACACTTCTATTATATTTTACCTACTTTTATTAGATGAGTTGAAAGCCATAGATATCAAGACTGCACCTAAAACTGCATCGGAGCGAAGCCACTTTTACACCCATTAACAGCAGTTAATTAAATAAGCTCTCCCACCCACTTAACTAGCTCACCTACCAGAAACACTTTTAATCTAAATACGACTATATATAGGATATTCTATACAACAGTGATATCTGATGAATTCATATTAGTTTCTAATGAAAAGGCGTTTTATTCAGCAGTGCAGTTCAGTACAGTTCATCATTGCACCTCTCGTCTATTCAATCAAATATAAATAAGTAAACTGTAGCTATTCCTACATAGACAAGTAGGTAGGTACTTGTTACACTAGACTGAATTCTGAGACTAACTCTTTCAGACTGAATTCGAAGCGACAACAAAGGGCTACTAGGGCTTGTTTCTTGAGACTGCGACGAAATCGTCGTCGGATCGAATCCACCACTGAACAATTGTAGTGGACATAGTGGTCCACCAAAATGGTTCAGAGGTACTAGGAGTCTAGTTTATGAAGAATATTGGTAATGTAATATGTAAACCATATAAGTAACAATGTTTTTTTATACAAAAATATATATAAAAATTAAGTCAAGCGTAAATAAACGCTAGACAATCCTACAATATTAAAAATACTTTTTTATTTTTTGTTATGTTTTGTTTATACGTGTTATTCTTGAACGTCACAACAGAATTTGTTTTAAAGTGTATAATATGTCGTAGACACATAGCGTAATGACGCATTTCACGAAGTGCGTAGGCATTTCACGAAGTGCTAATAGAGATAGATACTGTCGAGGGTTCGAAGGCTATTTGGTTTAAGCGGGGAAAGAGGCGGAATAGAGTTTATTTTCGGAAAAATATTCATAATAAAAGAACAATTCGACATACAATGATTACGATTAAAGTAGTCTATATATAAATCATTGTATGTCGAATTGCTTTTTTAATAAATTTTTATTTTTTTTTTATTTTCGGAAAAATATTCATAATAAAAGAACAATTCGACATACAATGATTACGATTAAAGTAGTCTATATATAATCATTGTATGTCGAATTGCTTTTTTTATAATTTTTTTTTTCGGAAAAATATTCATAATAAAAGAACAATTTGACATACAATGATTAAGATTAAAGTAGTCTATATATAAATCATTGTATGTCGAATTGTTCTTTTTTAATGAATATTTTTCGGATTTTATTTTTAAAAGTGAACCCCATGAAAGTTAAAAAATGTCTCTTAAACCAAATAGGCTTTTCGAACCCTCGCTGTAATGGTCGACTTCTAAACTATCTGTATATAAGATGCACATGAGATTCAATACGCTATGTGAGAATTAACGATCCGCACTTCACGAAGTAGCTAAAAATCTTAGGCAGATAGTGTAGAATTCGATTATTATAATATCTGTCTAACTTTTTTAGCACATCGTGAAATGGCTACGCACTTCGTGAAACGCGCCATTACGCTACGAGTATGTGTCTACGACATATATAAAATATTCATGAGTACTAACGTCATCAAAATAATAGTGAACTTAGCGTAAAGGAGTGTTCACACTCGTTTTACCGAATTGGAAATTATATCCGAGAGTTGGCTGCGAGTTTAAGTGCAATTCATTTTTGTTGAGTACGCATCTTCCTTATTTTTCATACATACCTACATACACCTACAGAGTTGTAGGTGTATGTAGGTATGTATGAAAAATACACGTCCATAATCCCCGATCTTTATTCATATTTACAATATTAGGAAATGATGCATAATAAGTAAGTCTATATGTGGACAATTCAAATTAAGTTATTTCTCAACCTGTAGTTTCGCGTACCTTATAGATGCTTTTGTTATTTTTTTTTAAGGCAAAGGGAACTGAACCCATACAGCAATGTCTGATGTAAACAACTCTTTCAAGTCTTCATTAAAACGCTGGTGTGACACATTTCAATGCTATCTGGGAGAATCTTCCACGCTTCTGCGCCATCCGAACCAAATAAGAAGGCGTCCCGGACGCAGTGTGGCTCTTCAAAATCCAGCCAAGTACGGATCGGGCTGCAGCGTCTTATTTGACTTTACTTCACTGTCCCACACATTATTCACATCTTGTCGAAGTTTTTCGAGCAAGAAACACCATTCTTACTAGAAAAGCACTACTGTAAAACAATTTGCAAGACAAATCGAAACAAAGCTGACGTGGACGCCACAAAAGCGCGGGAGAAACTCTTATAGATGCTAATTGGGCAATTAATGTATTGTTGTTTTTTTTCTTCTTTAGTTATGGCCCTACATACTGTAATTTGGCCAATGACCGTGTAATAATCTTGAAAATCACTCGAACGATTTGGCGTCTGTTTAAAAAAAAGTTTACCAACGTCGAGAATATCGGAGAGTCGTATGCATCAGGAATGCCTAGTGCCTTGCATTCCAAGTGCAATTTTATTTAAATAAAGAAAAAATAATATTAAAAAAATTGGAGGTTAAGTTTTCACATTTACATGCCGAATTCACATCATTTGTAGTTTTTCACTCCCATTTCACTGTTTTATAAATAACGTTCACTCATCACGGACGATTTTTTAGGTAAAATACACTAGTTTTATGAAAAACCACTGTAAATCGTTTTTAAACAATAATATATCTAGGCCGAACACGCCATGACAGCATGAACGTTCAACATAACCCTTGTTTGTATTTGTATTTGTGACGCATTCTAATAGATTTGACGTAATTTCGAAGCCTCGTTATATCCTATCCTTTAAAGGGTTCACCTGCTCAGACAGAACTAAACAATAGACACTTAGGCATATGATACGATATGGCTAGGCAATGGCGATACCTTCTCATGATAAGTGAACACAGCGGTATCGCCACCGTCCTATATAAAAAATAATGTAATAATATTTATCGGGAACTATAAAAAATAATGTTTTGTAATGACTAGTTTTGTAGCTAGACTAAAATCTGTGCTAAGAGCGGTCCACTACAATGGTCCAAAGGTGGTTTCGTGCTCTAGCTTTTGAGCCATGTTTGCTTCACAATAACATAGCACAGAAATCGGACTACTAACGCCCTCTGCACATTATATTGTACCTCTCTTTATGTTGTTGTTTTGTTTTTGTCCCGGGTGTGCAATAAAGTATATTTGTATTTGCCCTCTCCTCTAGAACAATGACGTGAGTAATGACAGCAAGGCACGGAGTTAACCCATTGGTCACTTATTTTCATACATTTGACATTTCAGTGCCCGACTAATGTATGGGAAATGCTCAAATCGCATACGCGAACTGGCAGACGGGCGTTTTCAAAATTTCTCTAGCGAGCAATCTATATACATATGGGTGAATTTCAAAATCTTTGGTACATAGATATACACAGAAAAGTGGCCCAAAACTTCTCCAGTCTGTATTCCTCATTTATGAGAGTCGTGATCATTCTATGGAATTAACCACATAGAACGCCTTTGTTGGCAGATTTAATGAGGTGGTTAGCCATTGCCTTCCCCATTTCACACACTGTTTTCTCAGTGTGCAGGTTTCCTCGATGTTCTTATTCACCGCTAGAGCAGTCGGTAAAGGTACGCAAGTCTTTCGAAAAAAAATTAAAACTCATTAATAACATTGCATAGTTTAGAACCCGGACCTCCTGAACATGAGGGTCCGGCGTCCTAGCCACTATGCCACCGACGACGTGGAAACTTCTCCACCTTCCTTCCCCAATAATGTTTGTAGCGTTAAAACGTCGCTGATAGACTTTTGACCTTGAGAAGAATTCTCAATGAATTTTAATTCCATCCTTTTATTGTAATTGCACCCTAATTTCCTACACAATTTTTCCACCTATATGGGATAAGATGGAAATTTGACTCGTGTTTAAGTATTATCCGAACGAGTGTCTCATAGGATACAATCCTTTTTTGGGTTCGTACGAGGTATGATATCCGACCTTCTTGAGTCTCCCCAGACACCTCTGTGATCTTCCACGACACGCAAGCTAATTGCTACCCGTTCAGTGTGCAAGCCTCTTATTGTCCTTTACGTTTCTATCGCGACGAGTTTATATAAAAGGTTGACCGCGATCCGCTCGCAGTTTGTCCTAAGTCAGCTGCAGTTAACACAGTAAACGAACTGCAGATTTACTTGCTTTTTTATAACATTGAGACAGTCTAGAAAAGCTTTGTCTTCGTGAAGTGATTTTAGAGAAATGGCGTTTCTTCAAGGACCTTCGGCGAAGCAGGCGGAGGTGATCAAGCAGGAGTTAGGGGAGGGTTCCGGTGACATAGAGAGAGGGGTGAGAGACCTGATGAACATGTGTGCTGCATCCTCGCATCTGCCGCAACCTGAGATGTTGGGTGAGTTGATTTGAGATATTACTTATATGACCTGGAGTGAAAGTAAGTGTTTTCAGTTTGTGGTTTTGATACGATACCTCCTATATGTAGGTAACTTATCGTTATGGACTCCTATGATGAAGGTGCAATACTTACCCACATTATAATTATTTAATTGTGAGAGAAATAAAAAAATGATTGTGTAAGTAAACTTTGATCATAATCAGCACATCGCGTTCTCTGGATTCGACTCCCGCGGTAGGGTAATATTCTTGAATACGATGCATATAAATACTTTTCGTACTTACTCCATAGTGTATAACTATAGGTATAGGCTAAATGTAAACTACACGTACGGCTTACAAAAACAATGGAAATAAAATATAAAACGAGCAAGAATTGTCTTTATTACGAAGTTAAGTGAATATTGTTACGTGATATTACTCACTTATATTGCTATGTTTACAATTTGCATAACAGCATTATTGCAAACTAATTACTTTTAATGCCAGGGTTACATAAATTACTTCCGATATGAAAAAAAATATGTTAAAATTAATCTATACCTACAAAAGTATCTACTGAAAATTATTTCAAGTTGGCTAAAGTCTTTCTCAATCATTCTAAAACCTATTCAAATTATCACTACATAATATAGTCCACTGAAATAAAGTCCTGCGGGCGCGTCTATGAACGCTATTCTCGGAAACGGCTGAACGGATTTTGTTCTGGTTCTTACTGATACATAGATTGATTCCCGAGGATGATCTTTTTACCCTTAATTGAAAAGTCGCATCTTTGGGCGGTTGCGTTGGGCGGGAGTTGAAAATACAATACATTTCGCAAGGAAAATTCCTTATAATATTTTTCATTATAAGTATAGGTACCTATAATACAGCTAAAATACGATATAGGTAGATGACGCATCAGACCAAACTCTTGGTAGATACTCGTAGGAGTGGAAGAAAGTTGAAATTCACTTATTATACCGTGACTTATATAAAACCATGTCAAAAGGGCGCTTTTATATTATATTGATAGTTTTATTCTATGTTATGGAGTGAAGTTCGCTATGAAAAAAATAGTAAGTACCATTTAATTCCGCAATTTTCATATACGTTGTTTGTTGCAGTATTGCCACATTAGTTCATAGGTATTTATTTATAAGGTAACGTAATACGACCAAAGAAGTTTACCTTCAAATAGGACGGTGATACTGCAATGTACTTAGATTAAATTCACTAGAATTAAGTAACAGTTCGATACACATGCTATCAATCATTAATACTTTCGTCCACTAGAACAAAAACGAAATATAATCAAGGCCACGAGCTCGAGCATGTCGTAAAAGGCTTCTTTCTTTCTTCTTTCTTGTCGTATAGTGGCCAACGAAAAATCAGAATTGTTCAGGCCGCCCCGACCTCTGACATGGTCTGAGGACTGCTATCGAAGGGCAGTTTAACGTGCCCTCGGAGGCATGGAAGGGCTAAGATGAAAATGTGCCACTAACGGCCACCCAATCCTGATTAGTTTCTCACTTTTGGACCATGCTCGCAACTATAGGCTACGAGCCCCTCATCAAGGGCTATTTGGAAGTTTTTTCTTTAGTATTAAACCCGCGTTCGACCTCAATCTACCTACGTATTCAAATGATGGTAAACGTTTGACCTCAATCTACCTACGTATTCAAATGATGATAAACGTTTTCAAATTCATGATAAGTAAACAAACATGATGATTGTTACAAAGTGTAAATAGTACCCTAACAAGACGAATCAAGTTGGTCTATAATTCTCCGTAAAATTTCTTGAATAAAATCAATAATATGTTAAAAAATTGGACACGATGATAATTATTCTACGAAAGATTCATATTGCGAATATAACGAAGTTACGAACATGTCCTTGCGCAGATACAATCTGCAGAACGGAAGGATTCATCATGTTTTTCCGGTGTACAAACTCCTAAACGGATCAACTACCGGTTAGGTAACCTTTGCTATAAATCTGCTCAATCGAAGCGCTGTAGCTGTCTATAATGTTTTGCGTAGGATTGGCATAAAGCAATGTCATATTGGATCAAAACAACTTCATCATTTTGATATAGGTGGTTTTATCAATGACGGTTCCTTATCAATGTGCACCTTGACAAATCCTAAAATTACTGAATTTATACAAACTGAATACAAAAACAATATGTACATACACAAATTTAAATTAGAGGATATTCCTAATAAAGGCAAAACTTACCACTATTTTTTTTAATTTTATTTAATTATCAGTTTTAAATTGTTCAATAACAAAAACGTAATGCAGTAGCGATCAATTTGGTCTTCTTGAAAGTAAATTAAACTACCATTAAAGTTCTAACCCAATAAAGTTAATGGGTAGGTCTCGTTGAACTCTTTTATATGAACGCGGTGACTCCCTTGAAATAGCGACAACGCGATTCCTTATTTCACCGACGATAAAAAAGGGAGGTTCACAATTCGATGCTTTTGTCTCGCTTCGGTACCTGATAGAGGAGGAGGATTGATGGAATGTATTGCGTTAGTCTTGGTATTGTTTGAATTAAGGGAAAGTATAATGAAACATCTAAAATTCATTTAGATGGTGATTTATATAGGCTATTATTGATATAATGATAAGATAGATAATAAAAAACGCGTGAAAAGAAAAGAAAAATAGAAACCTGGTTATACTGAAGTCGGCGACCAACAAAATGACACAAAAGAGAGAGAGAGAGAGAGAGAGAGAGAGAGTAGAGAAGAGTCTTAAGTAGAGTCGGTTTCTTTTTTAAACTGATATTATATTTACTACAAAGAATAGGTACTTTTTACATGTTAAAACACACTACATAAAGGCCGACCGGGCTTATTAATAGATATCAATGCAGTGCGCTATGTTACGGAATTTTAAGTAAACTAATTTTTTCTCAGTGATTTTCAGTCCACAGATTAAATTAGTGGCAACGTCTAGAAACCCAGTCGACCTTTATGATTTTTCCGTTTTCTTAAAATAGTTTGTTGACAATTAAGTTATTAATATTCAATGGTAACTAACTTAAAAATTATTAACTTTAAAAACCTATTGGATTTTATCGTTTACGGATATTTAATGATCGTCCTCCAAACGTTTTCCTGTGCTATCCGTCATGTCATTGTTTGAAAGCATACCATAGCTGGACCAAAATACTAGATCCCCCTTACCGCCGGGTATTTGATGCTAAATACTTACTTAAAATAAACGTACTAATAAATCAATTCTGTAATACTTACCTGTTTTCAAACAAAACGGAACAGCGCAGGAAAAAAATATGTTAAGATCTATTTTTGTAGTATTTTTCCATACCAAGCTATCTTCCATTAAATCTGTTAAAATCGTACTAATAATCAATTCGGTAATACCGGTAGTAAATTGCACCTAGGTCTAGTACCTACATTTTAGCCCAGCTATGCTTTAGATAGCACGCGAAAAACTTATTTTAAGAACTATTTCTTGTAGTATTTTTCCATACCAAGCCAATTAATAACTTCATTTAAATTTGTTGGAATGACGTCGGCGATGATGGGTTTGATATTAGTAAATGCAATATTTAACACCATTAAAATTAGCTCGAGATTAACTCTACCTTAACTCTAGCTCTTATAGCCATAATAATTTTAATTAATTTTCGTTAAAAAATTCCCACTATAATTTTCTGTGGACTATGGATGAAAATAATAGTTCTCCCTAGATAGAGGGAAAAGCGTTCCTTCCTTCATTGGTAGAGCTCTGTTATTTAGGTACTTATTGAGTAGTAAAGGTTTTATCTACTCTCTCAATTTCAGGTGTATTTCCTGTAGGTAGGAAAAAACTTTTGAGATTATAAATATCTATATAAAATTGACGTTCTATAGACAGATTCATATCTTAGGAAACTTCCGATACGAAGAAACTTCAAATTTTTCAAAGCAGTGCAAAAAATCTACACTTTGTGTACTATCTATTACAGATTTATTTAATTTATTTTATTTTAATTTAATTTATTTAATTTATTTATTAGGTAAACACAACAGATTACAACCATAGAAATTACAGAAAAATCAACATAAAGTTATGAGCTAGGTCGTAACCCTTAACGTGTAAACACAGCATGGTTAGGAAGTAGAAAACTGATTGTTGTACAATATTGAGTTATGAAAAAATACTATTGAATGTAATGACTAAAAAAACTTATGCCTATTTGAAAAATAAAAATAATAAAGTAAAGACTATAAAGTAGGTGCGTGGATAGCTTACTTAGCTCATTTTATTTAAATAAAATAAAATAAATCTGTAATAGATAGTTTACAAGATTTACGCTACATAAAAAAATCATTATAAATATGCGTGTTTGTTTATATATTACAAGAAATGCAAAACCTATACAAAATAAACAAACGACATGCGATATCATACCATATGTAAATATGATCTCATAGTATTTTCAGCCCATAAAAAATACATTTTGTTCAGAAAATTTTGCCGCTATTTTTTTTAACGCCAAAACACAATAAAATTTCCCGCTACATTTTCGGCGACATGATTTTGAGTGACAAGAATATATGGAAGGTTCTACATAGAATATATATGAATAACTATGTAACCTATTTTTAATTGTTTTAAGTGGATAAGGAGATAAGCGTTATTTATTTATGCTCTTAATGGTTTATTTAAGTTAATTTACATATTGAATAGGAATATCTGTGAAGTGTGGTGTTTTATTAAATTGTCCGGAACATCTTATCGGCGTGTTTTTTTATACTTTATATCTGAATATTTTATTCTTGTTTGTTTGCACAGATATCTGAATATTTTATTCTTGTTTGTTTGCACCGTTGGCATAGGTAATTACCTAATATTAAAAATAGGTTCGTTTTATTTATCAAAATATGTTTATTAATAATGAAAATAGAAAGACCAAACATTACAAACATATACTCAGCAGGTTTCCAACTATTATAGTTTAAAGACCACAGAGGGATTTCAAAAAGTAAGGCAACCAACCTGGACTTACCCTATTGTAATCTATCCATTATAATCTAATCTAACAAATGTAAAATATAATGTATTATTTTACTTTATTCTTCTGCTACTGCAAAAATAATGCCTAAGACCCAGTAGCAAAAACACTTTCATTAATATAACTTTTTTCGGAAAGTGAATTTCGTAAATAGGTAGGTACCTACATAACCTTAAACACCTATGAATAATTATTGTTTTATTATGAATAGGTATGATTTTATGGTTATATTTATTACCTAAACTTGTTAACCCCGGGTGATTGACCAATAATTTGTGCAACATTGACTTTCAAACCGACTTGATGTGATCCATGCCTCTCTGGTGAATCTAATTCGATGGGATTTTAATGTTAGCCTCGTACTTACAATGGCACAAATAGGAATATTGTACGTACTTATCTATAGTTTTTTCATGGATTTATTACAGTAACAGAGTCGTAGGCCATCCCAATATTTTTCTGCCTACTACACGATTAGTAAAATTCGTATCGATTTATTTTTCAAGGCAACGGAAAAATTACGATTCTTGCTAGTTGGTTTTATTC
The DNA here is from genome assembly GCA_947369225.1 of Hofmannophila pseudospretella. NCBI lineage: Eukaryota > Metazoa > Arthropoda > Insecta > Lepidoptera > Oecophoridae > Hofmannophila > Hofmannophila pseudospretella. Next base: position 6,295,291 of record OX376331.1, read on the forward strand.
TGAACTATTTTCTTATCTACTTATTTTTACACTTACTTATTATTTACTTTTAACACAATGCTTAAAATTGTTTGGAAAACATGATCCTGTAGTATTTGTATCTCGAGTTGTGTTTTAGAAAAATAAATAGTTTCTTTTAAAAGTTTGTTTATAAACATTTTTGAATTCGATTATTAAAAAAATAAATTAGGCTACGATAAAGATATATGATGATGTAATTATATTGTACCTTGAAATTGTGTTTTAAAAAATAAATACTTTCTTTCTCTTTAAAGTTGGGCTTCATATATGTACTTTTGACACATTTATGAATTCGGATAAATAAGCTAAAAATTGTTAGGCTATGATAAAGCTACGATCGAGTGTCGGCCTAGTAGCTACGACGCCGGACTTCCATGCAGGAGGTCGGGATTCGAAACCATGCAATGCCATGTACCAATGAGTTTTACGAAAACTTACGTACATTTACCGACTGCTCTAACGGTTAAGGAAAACATCGTGAGGAAACTTGCATGTCTAAGGAAATGAAAAGTTTCCAAGGGTGTGTGAAATCCACCAATTAGCACTGGGTCTGCTCGGTGGATCATGGCTCGTACCCCCCTTGTTCAAAGGGTGGCCTGTGCCCCAACAGTGGGGACATTAATAGGCTGATTATAATGATGAAAGCTACGATGCTGTATTATATGCAGATTTTCGCGTCGTATCTTATTCCTATTCTGCCGATGTTTCAACTACATGTAGATTTTAATTTATATTCCACGTGAATTTACCTTTCGCAAGTGTTAGCAGTGTCACAGGGACATGTTGTTTAATTGACGTTTTGAGGATGCACTCGTGCAACCTTGCAGTCAGTATAATTCGTGTCTTTACTTACATATCACTTAAGTAATTAGGTGGCATCTGTGCTTAAATGCTTTTAAATCTGATCGAAATATTGATTAGCGACTGAAGTCTAATGTGTAGCCGACCATAAACAAAGTATCACAGATAGAGGCACTATTGCCAAGTCCTAATAGTAATATGCAATAGTAATTCTATAGTAGTCCTATAGTAGTCTTTGGTTACCCTCTGCGATCTTTTGTCGGTGTAAAGTTGATCACATTCGGGTTTAGCGAAAGGGTTTAGCGCACTCGCCTTCTATTTATAACGGGTAGTATCTGGTCTAGATCAAAATCCAGTTCCCGGCACTGGATTTCCTAGTCGAGTAAGATCATGCAACGGACTAATCGAAGAACTGCGCATGTCCTAACCGAACCGGTTCTATTCGTATACCAATGTGCAGGATTTTAAAATCCTGGATATTTTGTATAAACGTTGCATTGACATCGATTCCGGGGTTCGCTAAACGAAAGGTCCCGCTCACTCGTACACAATCTATCTGGTATATGAGTGGTCGTGACAGTTGCATTTGGTTTTTTTTTGCAATTGTAGTTGCAGATGCATTTGGTTTAGCTTTAGATTTGGCGGTCACCCAGGAGTCGAAGCCATTATGCTGGGACTTAGGCGGTAAACACATGGTAACGCATGTCAGAGAGACTTACGCAAGTAGGTACGACTTAGCGTTACATTGATTTGTATGATGTCTTGATTTTATGTCACACGCAGCGGCCTACGTCTTGCATTGACTAATAATTTTTGTCATCATCATCATCATCAGCCCATATCATCCCACTGCTGGGTATAAGTATCCTATTATTTGCCACCCTTTACCGTCTTGTGCTATAGTCGCATCCAGGATGCGACTTTGGTAATATCATCTGCCCATCTGGATGCTGGACGACCCGCACCTCGTTTTCCAATCTTTGGCCGCCACTCTGTGAGGGCTTTAGTCCACCTGCCATCACCATGCTTAGCCATGTGTCCTGCCTACCGTCACTTTAACGTAGCAACTTTTTTTAAAGTCGTAAGTCAATACTTCGCCATGTGTTTGCCGCCTTAGAATATAGATATACTATTTGAATCTATTAATTAGTGGACAAAGAGAAGTAATTATAAGTAGGTACCTAAGTAATAAAGTATATTTATTTCGGAATTAATACATCAATATTTATTAAACTAAATTAAGTAAAATTACTTACAAAAATAAATCCATTAAATATATGTAACCTACTTCTGTTATAATAACAACTAATGATACATAATATTATCTTACTTAAGGTAAAAAACCTACCAAGCCTCGCAGTATCCGTACATTAGGCTATATATAAGTATATAGACTATACTACCTATTTGTAAGTTTTAGCTAAGCGATTTTTTTTTTTACTTTTTCCATCGTTCTTCCAATGGCCCTTTGCAGGATACAATTTTGCCAATGTCACGCGCAAAAAATTTTTTTAGTATTTGTTTAAATAGACGATATGGCCAATTCACATGATAATATACATATATTTTTTAATCTACCCTTAATTGTTCCGCTTGTCTGCTCTCCCCCTCTAAAATATAATTCTATAAAATTTTGAATTGAAACCACGATTGATACTTACTTACTTACTTACTCCGCTGGCGCAGCGACCCGAAGTGGATCTTGGCCTCCGATACCAAAGAGCGTCATCGCTCTCTCTCCTGCGCAGTCTCGAGCCAGTCAGGCGCCCAGAGCTCCCGCAGATCCTTCTCCACTTCATCGCGCCATAATAATATATGAAATTATTATGTGAAATTTTGAAGTCCCGTTTACGAGCTAGAAGCGCGTGACAGACGGGCGGACGGATGGCGGCGGAACGACAGCATAGGGTTCCGTTTTCCTTTTTAGTGATTCGGAGTACGGATCCCTAAAAAGAAGGAAGATGAGATGAGTGTGTCATAGCTAGTAGTACAAAAAGTAAGTACACTACTCAAATGGTACCAAAATAGTAAAAAAAACTACAACTACAAAGAAAAACAGTAATTTAGTTTAGACTCGATCTGATCTGATATGAAGCAAAAAACCGCAACCAGTTTAAAATTAAGTCTAATATTTGCGGAAACCTCCAAATAGACTAAGTGTTTGTTTTGATTTAAAAGCTAAAAAAAAACTCGTAAGAATGATAAGATTATTTTTAGAATGTATTTTACATTCTAAAAATAAACTGAAATTATGCGTGACGAAAATACCGAAATACTAAAACGTTTATCGCACAGCTCGTATTTTATTTTATATGTTTGACGCTAAATTAGGAACAGGATTTGCGCACATTTTTGAATATATACATATTATCTATTGGCTAATAATAATTTGGATAAAGGTTGTTTAACCCGTTATAAGTGATTCAACGAACTTGACTTTGTTCCGTACGTTTTAAAATATTAGAGAACCCGCCTTTCGAGACAGTTAATTTTGTTATTATAGAGATAGAGATAAATCATCGTCATTTATTTTATAACTATCCAAAATTATTATCATTATTATATATTAATCATTAAAAATTGTAACATAACATAAGCACTCTTACCTAACAGTTAAGAGAGTACAGTCGACAACAGGTCAACTTACCCAAAACGTCAAATTTTTTGAAACTGAAATTAACTATATTACACAGACATAAAAAATATAATATAACACATATATGACATAAGGTTGAAATTTAATCCAACGCAATTTGACAAATGTTATAAACTTACCCCAGCTACGACATAGTAAAATAAATAAAATAGAATAGAGGTTGCAGCTACTAGTGTCTAGTACCTACTCATAGAGATCAAATTTTCTGGGAGCTAGGTACCTATACTCTATTAAGACGTTCTGGTAATTTTATGAATAATTAGTTTATAATAAAATTCCGCAACATAGCGGTATTATAAATAAATTCAGGTCTATGATAAATATTATATTTTTATGAGAGAATAAGGCTTCAAAAACAGTTTTTTGTTCCGATTCCATAATTTATGAGTAACTCCAGCGAAGTAAGTACAGCGAAGATAAATTTGCGTCGGTGATCTATATACCCACATATTATTATAAAAACTAGTCGAACCTGTCATTTGTTACGTAATCACAGCTACGAGTTAGCTACCTCACTGGAATGTAGCACATAGGGCCGTAGTAGGTCTGAAAACGGGGGCGCAACGCGAAGTCTGGGGGCGCAATCACCGTTTTATACTTCAATAATTTTTTTGTCTTAAATTAGGGATGTTTGGTAGGTAAGGTACGGATGTTGGTGGAGTGTCGTGGGGAACCAGGTCAATGTTTATTTTGTACAATTATTTTAAATTGTAATTCTGTTTTTGTTGGTTATTTATTTCATTATCAGTATCAATGTACTATTATTTATTCTGTAGTACCTACTATATTGTAAATTGGGTAAAAAGAGGTAAATATAACCCTATTTAACCCACTCACATTAGAGACACGAACAAATGGACACTGCGTTTAGTGCCACCAGTGCCAGTGGCGCTTGTTCGAACTTTTTAGGGCGCTGCTATTGCTAATCTTTCCATGAGTTTGAATGAGCCTACTACGACCACAGCTACGCCTCTGATCGCAGGTGTTTGACTCCGATCGACGTCAGAATAACACATTTAAAAACAAATGTTAGCAAACATAGCAACTGCTCAATTAGCATAAATATTAGTTAAGTGTCCAATTATTTATTTCTTATAAGTATATTACTCGTACATATTATATAAAACTAAATGTAGGTATGTTCGCTTATAACATAAGAAACACGGAACCTAATTGGATGGGGTGTTTCTGTTAAGTAGTTTTTTTCTGTAATGTAGACTACCATGAAGGTTATTATGGGGTACTTTTTTTTCGGTAAATCGGCGAGTACTCACGGGAAAAACACCCTGCGAATCCGAACATAAAAGTTTAAAAAAAAATGATTTGCACGTACCTGTACAGTCTACGTTTAGCAAACTGTATATTGTTATCCATCATAGTAATTCAGAGAAATTCTGTGTTATGGTTATGATGATGAAATTGTTTTTCAAAAGAGTAAAAAAATGTTGGTTCTATGAAAACAAAAGAAATCTAAAGGAGAGGGCTTACCAAATGCGTCGTCTCAGATAAAGGCAGACCTAGAATTACCAATTGGGTTGGGGTTTTGTGTTGTATTTTATGTAATGTATCAAACAGATCAAAACAAACAAAAGGTTAGACAATAAAAAGCAAAATTAGGCCATTATCACACAGTGGCGTACTCGTACCAACATTAAGAACCAAATAATCACAATCTTCCCTACTTACCATTGTTTGTACACAAAAGCAGGTGGTCGCAGAATGTTGCCTAATGCCTTATAAGACGGCTTGTGCATGCTAATTTGCGTCTAGGTACCTATGTACTGACTTATAGCAGAATGCACGTGTACCTTGACCAGCTAATGCCACTATATTAGCTTCTAGAATTATTTAATATTTTTGAGATCATTATTACTTATGCAATGATATAATTTATTTTACTCCTATTTGGTAATTTGTTCAAAACGAAGTGGTTCGTTCATAAAGGTTATGTTAAAATGAAATATTTTGTATTGGTGCTGTATTAAAATATAACTGTATGGAATTATAGAATTGTAATCCAATTAGATATTGGACATTGGGCATTGGACTTCGACATTTTTTTATCAATCTTTATCAATCAGCACTGACACCTCCTTCTTCGTCACCCTCTTTATTATCTAAGTTTGATGAGACGCTGAATTTCGGGTCTAAACTGGTTGTGGTTGGTTGATTTCAAAAATAGTACACATTGGGTTTATCCGACTTCATCCAATGTTTGTCCAGAAATGTTGGTGGTAAGGCATGATTTTGGCTGAGTATTTATGGTATACTATTCTATAATCATCTAGGTAGCCAGGAAGAGAAGAGAGGCCGCGTTTGTACACTATTCTATATTGCCTTTCAAGCTATAGGTACTCTGTGGAATCCTATCGCAATAAGTTTTTGTTATGGTTCCTTGACATGCGTATGAATGTAATAAGTTGAAGCGCCAAAATACTAAAGGACTTTATTTTTCACAAATCCTATAGCCAGTGATGTGACAGTGATCCACAGAGTATTTAGTTTATCTGAATGTACTCGGAAAGAACATTCTCGACAGGAAAGGAAGCGCGAAGTCCGAGTTCTTAAATCTTTTTATAACTCGTTCTTCAATCGTTCTACTTATTACATCGACGCAAAAAATTGCGTAGGCCAGCATTGACCTTGTAGCAGCTAAGTACGCATTGTCTGCTCTTTGTCTTTATAAGTAGAAATATGTTTACTTACAATAGGAAGAAATTAAACTTGTTCAAGTTACTACCGGTTTCAAAAGAGGTTATTTTTAGAATCTATTGTCTTCTATAAATTAATATTATGGCAAATTGATTTTTATGTTTATAATTTTAGTCTTTCATATATCTAAAATATGAAAGGGTTGAAGAGGGAACTCCAAATGAATTGCACAAATATGATCACGATTTTTATAATTGTCATTAATTAACCTTTGTAAAAAATAACAACTAGGTATTCCTATGAGCAAGAAAGTAGGTATTATATCCAGTAGTCCAATAGCAGTAGGTTATTACAACAAAGATGCAATTAACCGAGACCATGTGATCGAGGCTTTATTGTTGATTTCCATTGTGCAAACAAAACAAAACAGAAGCAACGGGATTTTTACGTGATCTTTGAAACGCCTCGTCGATAACGTGGCAATGTAGATGCAATCATAAACAATGGAATGACTTGATACCATTTTATTACACAACGAATTACACATTCTTTCCAATAAGGAAGGTCTGACGTGGTCTAACGTCATTAGGATGTTCGTTTTATTATCTTAGAGCGGAAGAAACGTCCTTTTAAAACTAAGGTAGATATGAAAATATGTAGGAAGACACTTACACGGTTTAATATAGGTTTAATATGCAAACATTTATAAGGCTTATTGGCATCTTATTATTAAATCCTCTTTGAGTAAAAATAAATCCCAAAATAAAACTTATATATGGTGTTGATGTAGGTAAAAATCATTCCTTTAATTATTATTTTAATTAGCATAAAAACTATTTTGACTATATAAAAGGCAGCGTGTTGCACACCTTTGATAATTTGAAAATAACCGGAAATTTTAAAGTATTTTCAATAACTTCTTTTTACAGCATCACGAGAAGTTCTTATCACCTGTTCCGTTTGTCACCAGATAAGCAAATTATGGAGCTGTTCGTCCGGGGATGCCGGATGGACATGGAGCGGGCCAGGTCCAAGTTCGAAGCCTTCTGCCTGTCTCGCTCCCGGCACAGAGAACTATATGAATACCGCTCGCTCAGTGAACCTCCGCTCAATGACGTTTGTAAATTCCTGTAAGTGAAGAAATCACATGTTACTTTGTGGTTCATATTTGAATATTAAAATAAAGGGGGGAGAAAGACCCACCATTCACCCTATGATTTGCCCTCCCAGAGGTTGGATTTGATATCTTTTACTATTGTAAATGTTTGAAGTTTGGAGTTGGATTCTGGGTTTGGAGGGAGGAACCGGGGGTGAGTGACGTTTTATCGAGTCCTTACCCCATTTATTTTAATATTGCTATAAGTGATAGACTAGATAGTGATATAATTAAACAATAATTAATTTAACAATGATCTGATTTCTAGCCGCATCTTGGTAAACCAATTCGTGTCTGGATACCAATAATCGAGTTCTGTCAGTAATCTAACTATACAACTTATGCTCGACCAACATGAGGATACTTACTTTGCTTCTATTCCAACTTATTACATCAGTAATCTAATTATACATAACTTATGCCCTTCTAACATGATGATATTTACTCTGCTTCTATCCCAACAGCGATATCCTGCCCCTTCCCAAGCTGACAGATGAAGGATGCCGGGTGACCATCTTTAGGATACGGCCAGGCTACCCGGAGAATTCGGCAGATATAGCTGCTGCGGTCAGAGCTATACTGCTGGTCAGCGACTGCCGCATGAGGGACGAGAAACTCATCGCTGGAGACGTTTTCGTTTGGGAGGTTGGTACTACATGTCTGACTAAAAACATCAAAAATGGCATCGATTCCTGGGTGGCCGCCAATTCTAAAGCTAAACCTTAAAATAAAACTGTCACGCTTACTCATATACTAGATTGTATATGGCTGAGCGAGACGGTTTGTTTAGCGATCATCGCTAAATTTGGCGGTCATCCAGGTTTTGATGTCACAGTCTACAATTATCTGACTAAAGCATCACCAGAACGATCGACTATAACATATGATCACGTTAATAGTCTCAAGGCAGATATATTAAACTTATGAATGGCATTAAATAATAAAACAATTTAAAATGACCTCAAAATTCCGCGGATTAACTCAATTATAGATAGACTGGTTATAAAACAAGCGAAGCAACCTTTGGCGATATATTTTTTATTTGTTAGCTGTACATCCCTGTTTACGGAAGCAGCTCTATAGTGCTAACAGGAAGTATAACGGCTCTTAGTTATCCACGCAATTATGTTAATCGAATGATATTCTGGCAAAGAGAATATACTGGTTTTGGTTAGCTTATATTTTACTTATTATTCTGAGAAAGTGTTCATTTTGGAAAAGTTTGGAATTTCCGCTCTTAGTTACACACGATACACAATGACGACACAAAGTACATAGTTTGGAAAAACAATTTTATTTGTATTGAAATTGTTATAAAAGCAGTCATATTAGACTATCTATCTATCTATTGATAGGTTTCAATCTTGAACTCTTCTAGCAACCAACTTTCTCAAGCATTAAGTATATTAAAAATACGCAATAAATAGAATAATCGAGCATTAAGTATATTAGAAATTCCTCAAAAAATAGATATACGCAACTCTGACAGCGAGTCCATATATCCACCTTTGGAAAAATTGCGACAGAAAAATAAGAAAAAATGTATGGCCTTTTCATCAGGTGTCACAAATGCGAGGGTCGATAGTGGCGCGAGTGGCAACTGCATTCGGTGCGGTCCGGAGAGCCATCCAGCTGGCGCAAGCAGCTTACCCACAGAGGTTGAAGGGAGTGCACGTGGTGGGAGCTCCGACCTTCTTCGCATCCTCGCTGCAGCTCATGAGGAGCTGCGTCAACGAGAAAGTTAGGAAACGGGTGAGTTGCTGTCAAATCGGGGATTGATTTAAAGCGTGCTTAGGTCATTCATGTGGTAACTTTATTAAACTTTCAATTGAAAGCAACATCATCATCCACCCGACGTTTTTCCACAGCGCTACGACATGGGATGCTTCAAAAAAACGTTAAAAAAGTCCTGTCCCTCCACGGCCGGCATCACACAAGCAATGCCCCTGGTATTGCACGTGTCTCTAGACGACGGTGACTGCTTACCATCAGGTCGTATACGACCGTGAAGACGTGTGACCACGCCGGACTAGTGTAAATTATAAATAGACATGATTGTTGTTGTCCACCATTTTACCGATTGATGTTGTCACTAATTTGTTTATAAATAAAAATACGCTATCCGTGACTTCCAATAAACCTGAAAAGGTTTTTAATATTATATAAGGCGGCCACATACCTACGACACTAAACAATCAAGATATCACTCCCAGGCAACATGGTGAGAGTCGGCCCCTGAATACGGCCGTAGAATTAGTGTAAAACAACGACATCGGACGATCGCAGTTTCAACCTACGCCTACGTAGGTTATACAGCGGCCTGAGCAGCCAAACTGTAGAAACTATTCTTATTCCCACTCGTTTCTAGAACAGAAACCTTTGATCATGAATATCTAATGATGATTCATTCATCAAATTACGAAAAAAACTGCAATCCAACATATCCACGGCCATTCATTGTAACAGTTTTATCGTGATACCTACCTATTACTTACACAACCTTTGTCAAGTCCATAGCTACACATCAATTAGTGAATCATTATAACCAGGGCCGGTTCATATAGGGAAACCAGGGCGGGCATAGGGCGCTCGAATGTGGGGTGCCACCATTACAGGCACGGGGTGGACTGCGACACGACTGTTACGCGGGGTAAACTATATCTATATAATATAAAGTTTTGTGATTTTGTCACGCAATAACAAAATAATACCTGATTTTATTGATTGTCTAGGAGTTGGTTTCTATTAGGGATTGTGACCTGTTCAAGTTCGCAACTTTTTATGCACTAATGAATTATCAAGAAACAAAATTTAAATTGCGCGAACTTACGAAAAAATGACTTTTTAAACCCAACAAAGGCGATTACAGGAGTATAATATCAAAATTTCGACTGGGCTCCGCTTGCTTCCCGCCCCGAGTTTTGTTGAAATCAATTTAAAAATTCTATTATTTAGTCCCTCTGATACTTTTACCAATCGTGACTAAATAATTATATTAGGATTTTAAAAAAACAGTAAAACAATGTAAAATTGAAAAGTTGCCATTGTATGTCTCGTTTATTTAATTTTATTGTGAAAAATTGGTCTTAAAATAATTAAAATATCGCGTAGGGCGCCTTGTTTGCTCGGGCCGGCCCTGATCATAAAGAAATCGAAGTCAACTTCGTGAGAATTCCTACGATGTTGTTGTTATGACCACGCGCTACGTTTTAACGGCGTGAATTCCAATATGTTTCACATTTAAGGTTGCGTTCTATAACATTTATTTCCCCGACAATAATTACTCTACCCGGTTCCGAAACACAACGTGAATTTTTCACCTGACAGTTCATGTTGTGTTATGGAACCGGGCAATCGAGTAATATTTCAACTGTCAGGTGTAAGTTTTTACCCTTGAGTAATCAGAGTTAATTTTTACTCCTGTCAAAGTGACAGATGGCTATGCGTTGACATTTGATTTATTCACGTTGACAAGTTTGTGGCCGTTCCCCGACTCTTTTGTAAAACTAAGCGTATACCTGGTTCCAAAACGTTCAGTTTACTCGAATAATTGTCGGATAAAGCGAAAAGCGAATTGGAACGTAGCCTTAAAATACACTTAGTTATTTTATTAGGAATTATTTTATGCATTTATTTTTCCAAATACACCTTTAGACGCCTCAAATCTGATTTTTAATTTCTTTTTCGCCAGTACTGTCTTCACTCCAAAGTTGAAGAGCTATTGGACCATATCCCAGCCAGAGTTCTGCCCGCCGAATGGGGAGGCACCGAGGACTCCATCGACATCATCGCCAAAAAGTGGAGACGACGCATCGATGAGCTCAGGGACTACCTTCGGGACCTCAGCGAACTATCCAGCTCGAATCCAGTCCCACTAAAGAACAACGATATTTACGGAGTAGTCGGCGCGTTCAGAAAACTCGATATTGACTAATCTACAACACTACTCTCATCTACAACCAATCAAATCGAAACTCGAGTGATAGCGAAGCGCCGGGATTGGTTCGTTGATCCGCGAGCTTGTAATGTTTAGAGATGTATTTATGAGCACACAGTTGATGTTTCAGGACACCAAAGAATGATTGATTGTTACAGTGGCGAATGTAGAACAATACCATGACTTGTGATTATTAAATACCTGTGGTATTTTATGCAATATACGAGTATATAAGCTATATTTAGGTATTTGTGGTAGGATTAATTTGTAATGATAAGGATATTTAAAACGTTTCTTACAATTTTTAAATTGTTATAAGTACACCTATAAATAAAAGCAACATTGTAACTGTTTACATTTTATTTTATCATGTTTTTATAACAAGGAAGTAAAAATCATCACGTGTAGGTAGGTATAACAAACAACGTACGTAGGTAACGTACTTACATTAATATAGGTAGGTATGTATAAAACTATGTAGGTACCTGCTTAGTTATTTTATAGGAAGGAAACGACCTAAAAATCCAAAGATCAAAACAACATATTTTAATGACTTTGACACTATAACTTAAAAGTTGAGAAAAATACTTTTTAAAATAGACGTGATTTACCTAAAAATAAAACACATTAAACCACTTACCAGATTTGAAGTTTGAATAAAATGGAGAAACATCTATTCCCTTTGTTCCTTTGCTTTTGCTGTGTCTAGGGCATGTAGCTATCTCTGTCGCACGCTCCTCCGACCAGGTTGGGTGTGTAGCGTACCTATATAAATAAAATAAAATAAAAATAAAAACAGCCTTTAATTCTACCACTCATACACAATCATTCATAAATTAAAATAAAATTAACATGTAATTTTTCCATTATTTCACTAAATTATAGGTATGTTAATCAATCGTACCTATATAAGCGAGAATTAATTTAGAGGAGAGATTTAGGCTTATTGAGTACTGAACGCTATCAAAAGCACAGTAAATATAGAGTACTAGAAGTAGTAGAAAGATGTATCATTTGTTAGTAGATGTTTAGTAAACAGAACTTAGCAACCAGTCGTTCGGATCGCAGATATGTGGTTGTGTAACCACATATCTGCGATCCGAACGATTGGTTGCTAAGTTCTGTTTACTAAACATCTACTAACCGCATTATTGATAATACTAGTGTTAGTATTAACAATAATGCGGTTAAACTAAAAGACATAACGATAAATAATTCATACGGGATCTAATAATATTATTAGGCAAGCATGCTCTCAGCTTCCAAATGCCACGAACTATTTGTTTTAGAGCAGATTCTCGAGATGCAGTACGTACTACTCGTACGTGCCGCGTCATCAGTCAGGTATTTATAGGACTACATTTATTTAATCTGAATTAATCATAGTTCTACAGAATATTTTAATCTGAAGTTTGATGAGTGAATTGATTGAGGATTTTGAAGAACGACTCGATGTTACGAGAAAGTATAAAGTGTGTTCCCGGTGACTGTGTTGTCATAGCAGGTGCCAATAGGACATAAAACGCAAGGCGTTGCGTAGATGGAGTCACGAGCACACTCCGTAAACAGAAAACTAAAACGAAACGTCATTTTTGAAGACGTCATACATTTCTCGTTATTTAGATTAATTTAATTTAATTTCTCAAAGCTATAGTAAAATTGTGATGATATCATGGCATCATATGGCCATTTCAAAATAGCAGGCTTAAAAATCTGTTATAACAGCGTGGCGTGAGTCTAAAGGAATTTGGTGGAAACATCTACATCTACATTTATTTAAAGTTTTTAGTTTTTATTTAAAGTATTTACATTTAAAGTTTATTAAACACAAATCTTATAAATAATCCAATATTAATAAAAATAATTATAATTTGTTTATCAAATTATTTTCATTGAAAGCAGTAAAAGGTTAGTTATGTTTAGAACAAAATCATCTTTAAGTCGTACACGTACGTCGTATTTTTGAATGTATTAACTGTGCTAGTTGTGCCTCTAGTGGTACAAAATTTCAGGATTATCTCCTATTTGCCAATACTGCAATTATTACGACTATCTGAAGCGGGAGCTTCAGACGAGTACACTTATTTTACCGGTTCACATTTATAAATATAATTTTACAGGTCGCTTTAGAGTAACAAATCTCGTTTAGATAAAAGTAGTAAGAAATGTAAATTGTTAAGATTGCAGCTGTGCCATTCGGATTTGTTAGAGGATTTTAGTTTCCAGCTGGATTAGGGAGCATTGATCAGAATCGTCCTGCTACCTAGAGCATAAGAGTATTGTACCTGAATAACGTTCTACTACGTACAGACATGAATTACAGTGCACACAATTATGTGAATTGTAATTGTATCCTATTAACATGCCGTAATAATAGTTGGATAGATCGATTTTGCGATCAAATAGGTTTCCATGTAGGAAACCATATATAGGTATGGCAGTATAGAAGAGATGCAGTTGCCAGCGGTGACTTGACACGTAAGAGTAAAGCAACAAACACAAATTTTCTACAAATCACGTGTTCTATTTAATATAATATTTTTGCCCTACTTAGGGCAAAAATATTATATTAAATAAAATACCTACTTAGGTATTTTCGGTTCTCCTAAATATTGGTTGGTTCTCGTAATTTATTCAAGTCACGATTTACGATCTATTTTTGGCGTGGGATAAATTAAACTCAAGCGATCATCAAATAGCTAGGACTAACACAGGTATTAATTAAGTAAGTAAATCAATTATTCTTACATAAGCAGATATTCTTAGACGATCTTGCACGACTAAATCGAACTAAAAACAACCAACAAAGCCAAAAATGGTAGATATCTAGACTTGAGACCGTGACCGTCTGGGTATAAAACTAATCTCAATATGATTAATTTCAACACAATTGTAATATTGTTATGAAAATAAATAACTTGAACTGAAGGTGATTGAACGCTCAGACAGGACTCATGCACTCATGAAGCTTGGTACAATGGAAACAGAAAGACACATCAAGCAATACTTCTATTACGATCTTCGGGCTAGTCGCTCCATTTCGTGCTCACACTCGCGTTCCTTGCGGCGATGTACCAGGCGGTCAGAGGATACAAGGAGATTGAATGCTCAAGCAGGGCTGACTCTTGTCAGTACAGTAGAAAACAGGATGACACATTTACGAACTTGTCGCGGGCGGGCTTAGCCGCTCCATCCGGGACGGGACGAGACGAGACGAGATAGGTCAACTTCACAGGGTACTGGATTCGTACAATGTGCCTATATAATCGTACGAAATCAGTGATGTTGTCGTTTCAAAGACATGCTTGCTATTTATTACTATTATTTTTTTCGCTGATAAAGACAAAAAATCTATTAGGTGCTCTGAAGGAAACGCGCACCTCCTGGTATGCGTCAGGAAACCAACGTGTTTGCGGATGTTTTTGTCAAACCAATCAGTACCGAGTCCGCATCGATGACCATGGTGACCATGTGAGACCATGACAATGATGAAGTGCTGTAGGTAAATATAATATGATATGACAATTATGAAGTACCTTGGTAAAAACGTAGCAACGACAATGACAGCAGCGGAAAATGGAGAAGACTGTCTTGACCCTGGCCAACGGAGAGAGAAGAGAGAGATATATAACAATGATGAAGTAGGTAGGTATGTAGGTACTATAAATTATGAAAACAATTCATTATTTATAGTATAGTATTATTTGCAAACAAACGAAATATTTACAAGAGCACACATGTGACTAAAAAAATACCTACATAGAAATAAGCTATTTTCATATTATGAGTCAGCGATTATTCCTATAAAAATAAATCACAGAATAGTGACTAAAGCATATATATTTTTTATAGCTCTGTGAAATAAATTATTCACCCTCAGGTAACAGACGAAACAAGTTAGTTGCGTCTTATTTTTATTGCACTGACCTTTGGAAAATAATAATATTATTTTTTTCTATGCTTTTCTTTCCTTATTGCCGATTATTTAGGAAGCTAGCAGTGTGGTCAAAGACCTCGGACTCGCGTTACACCTTTGAGTATGCCTTTGTTATTTTTATTCGGTCGGAACAATAATTACTATAAATAGAATAGATATAGGTACTTAATTAAGCACAGGTAGGTATATAAAATAAATTATAATATCTGTTTCAAAGTTGTACACCAATTAAAATGCACGGAATGTGTTTAGAATCCGGAACTGAACTACAAGTGATCAATACTGTTATTCGCTGGCCCCTGTAAAGAAAAGCAAAGCTTTAGGATAACAATGGAATCATAAAAAATCGATCCATTACATAGCTTTCCACTCCACCTATCGTGGTTTTGTGAATACGTCGATGATACGAGTAAACCGTTTTTCGGGTGCATTTTGATGTCACATTCTCATGCACCCCATTTTAATTATTGGGGGGCATTTTGATATATTATACCCCATGTGTTTGGGGTTAAAAATTAAGACCTAATTCACAGACTTGATACCTAAATCAAGATTATTTACGTTTTAATTTTAACTGGCAATTTTGCTTTGTACAACTATATCGTACTATGAAATAAACCATCCGGAAGGAAGTCTTTTGGCCATTACCATTGTTTTAAAACTTTTAATTGTGAGAAACCCTAATTTGAAATAAATGGATGGGTATATGCAACGATATGGGAAAATGTCGAGAGAGATGCAAAATTACCATGTACCTAGGACCTACGAGGACCCCGAACGAAGGTCATTTCTCAAAGAAGGTCAAACTGTAGAATTTTCCAACTATAGAATTATATCGTACATACATACATAACTCTCACGTCATTAATCCCCTAGACTCTAGGGGATTAATGACGTGAGAGTTATGTATGTATGTACGATATAATTCTATAGTTGGAAAATTCTACAGTTTGACCTTCTTTGAGAAATGACCCTCTAGGGCCTAGAGGGTAGATAGTTCCCTTCATCATAGATAGTTCCCACTTTTCGCAGTAAGATTTGGTGGACAAACGTGATAGGTGGCGAGTCTATCGCTGTCTACTACGTGTAGAATGCAATGGTGTGCACTATACATAGAATCGCCTTGCCTAAATACTCGATTCGCTATCGTTAGTCGCTAGTTACGAATTAATTTTATGAACTATGTTGAGAATTTTTATCATCGCCATCTAGTGTTGAGTATATAAACTAACTAATATGATTTTTTTATTGCGTAATAGTAGGTGGTGTATTATAAACTTTATAGTCTGTATACACATTTTTTAGTTAGTGTTCCATAACCAGTTGAAATAATTCACATTGACAATTTCCATGTTCCATTACCGCGTTAACAGCTGAAAATGTATCAAACAAAACAAGCAATGGAACGTGTAAATTTGTTAACATTAATAATTTCAAATGGTTTTTGAACGCACTCTTATTTGTCAATGCAGTGAGTTGTCAATTCACAAATTGGATTGATTGTCATTACGTGGCTCAGTGGAACGAAAACAAGCTTATTTTCACTTTTATTTAAAGAAAAAAACTGTTTTAGTGGGAATTTTAGTGTAAATTATACAAAATGCATGACTTACAACGATATCTAAGCGTCGTCGCCGTTTTATTAATCAGTTTACTGAGCACAGCGAACTCTTACACTATCACAGTGGATGCACACGCCGAAGAGTGCTTTTTCGAAAATGTGGAAGCAGATACTAAAATGGGTAAGCTTTGAAAGTCTTTAGGAAGTCAGCTGCGTAAAGTTTCATTTAAAAAATACAGCAATGAACTGATTTTTCACCTAACCTAGTCCAAATTAACTCTGTCATCTTATTCGGTTTTTTGACCTTTTCTATCTAACAATCAAGTGTGAATCAACAATAATAATGTACTAATACAATAAAACAGAATACTGACTGAAAATAACCATTTTTGTATTGCATCTGCAGTTCATAAAAAATACATACTTAACTTGTTTTTTGGATTCTCTCTTACAGGATTAACATTTGAGATAGCAGAAGGTGGTTTCCTAGACATAGACGTCACAATCACTGGCCCGGATGGAGCAGTGATCTACCGAGGAGAGCGGGAATCCTCTGGAATGTACACATTCTCTGCCCCCACCGCTGGCCGGTACACTTACTGCTTCAGCAATAAGATGTCCACCATGACTCCTAAGGTTTGTATTTATTTTAAGAAACTACTATTCAGTATTATTTCTGCGATTTTTTGTGTCCAATGGGCTAAAAGGCTTCAAGTTTGACAATGTCATAGACATAGATAATATTTATGCTTCAAATAAATGTAAAGTCAAATTATTAAATATTTAGAAACACCTAGGTTCACATTTTTTATTGATGGTTTTTAAGATTTGCATAAGCAAGGTTGCTCTTACTGTTATTCTAATTAAAAATTTGAGCCCAAATTTGCCTTTTCTTACCAGGTGGTGATGTTCAACCTAGAAGTAGGTGATGCACCCCACAAGTCTGCAGATAAGGACGATGAAGTCAACCACAATAAGTTGGAAGACATGATCAAGGAGCTCGGCACTACACTCAAAACAGTCAAACATGAACAGGAATATATGCAGGTGACTTAATTTTATACTACAATTTATTATCTATCTAACCTGAATATCTATTTCAAGCAGCCATTGCTCAAGGGCTAGGGGATCGAGACTGGGATAAACATCTTCATGTCTGCTTAGATAAGGAGTAATGTGCAAAACATTTATAATACCTGAGCATTATTCTACATAAGGTTTTTTAATATTTTTTTATTTGTCCATGACAAATATGATCGATCATAAAATGAAGTTCACATCCTATTGATAGATATACTCTGGAATAACCACATAACTAAATTGAAAATCATATTCATATCCCATTTTTTTGTACAAAATTTCAAATGTTATACCTTTCCTTAGGTCCGGGACCGCATCCATCGCTCAATCAACGAAAGCACGAACTCGCGAGTCGTCATGTGGTCAATCTTCGAAGCATCAGTATTGCTTGTCATGACAGTTGGCCAGGTGTACTACTTGAAGAGATTCTTTGAAGTTCAACGTGTAGTTTAACACTCAACCGTTGTGAACTATAGTCACACAAACCATCTACCCCATTGGACTATTAAAACCAAGTTTATCAAATACTATCAGGACCAAATATGACATATGTTTAGTCATGCTATAAATATTGTGAAAATGATAGTTCATATGCTTGACAAAGGTTTGTGGCATTACTGTACACTAGCATTCTAAGCTAGAACTAAACTTTAGCCATCTCAGGTTAATATTTCTTTCTTCTCACCCGATTCTTCCGCTAAGTCATTTTTTATATATCTCAAGTTATTTAATTTGATTTTCTTGTTTTTGTTAAACGAAGTCTTTGGGTAGTTAGTGGTTTGTGATAGTCATGTCATGCTACATTTGAACTGTTGACATGGACATTTCTAAACAAATATCTGAAATTGTTGCAGTAGGATGATTAGGATGTATTTCTGAGTAAGCATATTTTAACTGTCCTGGTAAAGTTGTATATTTTTATCAGCTTCATTTACAGAAGCAATTACCAGCAATGAGAAATAATTTAAATGCACAGTAAAACAAAATGTCTTATTCCTTAAAAAATGTTAAAATAATGCTTAAGCGTAAAGGAACAGTATAGTATATTATTTACGTGAATTAACTATAAATTGACAATCCATGACTATGCTTATTCAAAATATATCCTTTTAAAATAAAATAAAACCTTATTAATATCTCGCTCCCGTTTGTATCTTCAGACCACTTCTGTTAATAATGCTCAACCTTAATTGTTCTGTACAAAACAATTGTGCAAACAATATAAAGTCTACATGTCTGTATATTACAGACATACATGTTTCATATCGCACATTAACCATAGAAATGCGCGCAAATCATGAACTTTTGTATTTTTCTATAAATCATCACAAGGGAGCGAGTTGTGAGTATTTGTTTCGATCTGAGTGCGCGTGTCTGGTTGCTTGTTGTATAAAGTTATGAGTTTCCATGAGAAAATAAATTAATAATTTGTTTGTACATTTGCGTGTTTCAGTCTACTATGAACTAATACGAGTACCTTCATTCTAATATATTCTTTCTTCATTTAAAGATTGTAAGCAAGAAACATTCAGCGTCGATAACAAAGATTGTTGGGTACAACGGGTACCCAACTAAAACGTAAAATGAAAGAATGTTTATAATAACAACACATTTTTACTGCATTTAAATAAAACTTGTCAACCACCACCATACGATTAAAAAAGTAACAAAACATGTACATAACAAATAAAACTGAGATTTTCATTTAACTACACAGCCTTGGGCTAAAATTAACAATAAAACAATAGAAAGTGGACTTCGGAATTAAACCTAACAAACACACTATTTATTTACGAGTAATATTCTTGACGACTTGACAAGGTCATGACCTTATAAAAATA
Source organism: Hofmannophila pseudospretella (assembly GCA_947369225.1). NCBI lineage: Eukaryota > Metazoa > Arthropoda > Insecta > Lepidoptera > Oecophoridae > Hofmannophila > Hofmannophila pseudospretella. The sequence continues at coordinate 6,314,933 of OX376331.1, forward strand.
CGATTGTAAGTACAGACCCCAGAAAAACATATTCAAACGTATCTACCAATAGTTTATTTTCCTTATTGTATAACCAAAACAAACGATAGTTAATGTTATAGTATAAAAACTTGTTTTCTTAATTGTTGATTAGGAAGACATTATAAGTAAAACATGTAAAAGCACAAATCACGTGTAGGAGTACGAGGAAACACATCAGAACTGTCAATGTACCTATAGATTCGAAAAATATTGAAATCTCTTCAATGTAGTCTAAATAAACATACCTAATAAAAGCCTCATACTGATAAAGCACGGCAGTGAAAAATTATGATGGATGAAACGTGTCTAAGCGTAATTTAATTGTAAAATATTTCTAGAGATGGTTCCACAAAGTGTACATAAAGTCACTTGTAGCTAAACGTAACATGATTTAAAATATATTTGATATTTTCTTAAAAACTACCGATTCTTAATATTCAATCACTGTTAAATGTACAAAAAATACCTTACATGCTATGAAAGAATTTTTAGAATTGGTCCAGTAGTTCTCGGAAAACTTCAAACTTACATGTTGGCCCTGTTTACCATTATTTCCTACATATGTCAGCCTTCATCATGGAAGTCTCTAGCAATAACCTTAGCGCAATACATGTCCTTGAGTAGTGCGTTCTAACTTTATTTTTTAACCTTATGTACGTATCTGGCTGTTGCTGCCATTGAGAATCGGAGAATAAAAAGTTGTGCGACTGTAACTAATAACTAAACGCTTTTTGGTCCTTCGAGCCGGATGATAACGGTGTCTACTAGGGTTTGGTGCGGTCCAGATTGCTGGTGCTCACTATTACTACCACTCCGTTTAGAATCTCCATTGTTTATTTAGCAAAATTACAAAAAGGTTTGACACATTCCAAGGATTGCAGACTCGACTATAATTGAGGATCGGAGATCAAACGGCCTTTGCGCACTGCGCCGATCCGAATTCGGATGACTCCAAGCCCCTGATTGGTTGTTTTTTTATAAATGGGATACTGGATCTAAGCAGTACATTTAGGCTCTAAACAGATGTGTGACTGAAACCTGAAACTAAGACTTAAGAGCGTACTGCCCAAGGATTTTGAAATGGGGGCGCTAATAATCCGATTTCTGTGGTACATACTGCCCTAATACAGAAGAATGCCGCTAAGCGCAAAACCTGATTATCGAGAAAATCGCAAAAAAACGCATCAAATTGGTTTTCTGGTGCTTTCTGAAAATCTTGAATTACCGGAGTTTTCTGGCATTTTCAGAGAATTCCAGAAACATTGAAATTGAAAAAAAATATTCGTTTACAAATAATTAATTAACATTTCACATTAAACTTAAAACCATTGTCGCGTTTTATGTAATTTTTTCGAAAATCACATTTTGTTAGTGACCTTCTATCGTATCAGGGCACCATAGAGATCCTGATAATCCTAGAGGAAGGGCTTGGCGCGGTCCAGACGGCCGGTGATAAGGGCGGGTACGATTGTGCCAGCTGGAAGTCGCTTCATGGATTCCGTAGCGCCTGGTAGCTCGAGGAGTACGGCGGCTCCGCACGCGCTCAGTAATCGGCTGCTGCACTGTTAATAAAATGACATCGTCATTATGCTGATACGGAAGAAGGCTGGCCGCTAAATGCAAAATATGATTTTCCAGAAAATGACAAAAAAACACGTCTAATTGGAATTCTTTTTTCTATGAAAATTCTAGAAATCTCCTGAATTTCCAAGAGCTCCAGAAATTTTCAAAGACAAATTCCGGAAAACTTTGAAGCGTTTTTTGTCATTTTCTTGACAATTACGTTTAGCACTCGGCCTTCTTCCGTATTAAGGCAAAGTCCTTTACCTGTCTCCCTATGAGAGTCGCGGCGGGCATGTCGTCAGAAGGCGCGTGTAGCAAGGCGCGTGCGTATTCTGGTCGCGGGTCTAACGTCACGGCGTGCGACAGACGCACGCGCAGCCGCGGCCAGTCGGGCGCCAGGCCAGTGCAAACGCGGAGAGCGCGGATTACGAATAGAAGGCAGCATACGTAGGCAGAGATCGGGTTACCTGTAAGGAAATAAATTAGCTGTTACATTAATAAGTCTATTATAAAAGTAGGCTGGCCTTTGCCCAGCAATGAGACAGCAGTTTTCGTGATTAAAAAAGTAAAAAATCTACAATGATGGGTACTTTTATTATTTTTCCAATACTCAGTCCAGTCAAATAAGGAGTCTTGCCATATATTAATTAATAACACCTATTCAACAGCTCATATTAATTTACCAGGTAGTGCGTAGATGAACTTCGTTTCGCCTCCGAATTCACAGGTGGCGAAGGTGCTCGGTTTCCCGGGTTTCATGCGAACACGACCATAGTGTAGAGTGGCGCCGAAATCCTGCAACGAAAACAACGGCATCGATTCCGGGGTGGTCGACAAATTTAGCGATTATCGCTAAACGAAACGTCCCGATCACTCGTACGTATATGAGTGAGCATGACAGTTTCATTTAGTCAATGCAGGGATTTGGAAATGGAATCGGACCGAAGCTATAGAACTGTTTTCAACCGACATATATGTGGATTCTGCGAGTGGCATCCGGAATAGAGTAGTTTCCAAGTATCATATATTAAATGCATTTCTTAAAAATTAAGAAATATTCATAAATTGATGGTCAAATGTGAAAGCGTACTGATTCCATCAACTAATAAGGAACACGACTAAGAAGAAGCATGCCATCTCATCATTTTGAGAGCAGTAATCTATCTACCCAAGTCTCACCTTAACCAGGACAGGTTTGAGCAGGTCCCGTTCGCCCATGGAAACGCCGCCGGTGCACACCAGGATGTCTGCTTTCTTCAACGCGTTCGTGATGGCCGCCACGAGCTCGGCCGGCTCGTCACGGGCGATGCCGCAGTCTATGCTGTCGTAGCCGAACTCTCTGGAATATGGACACTAGCATAGAACCATAGTAGACACATGTAAAGACTGGAAGAAATCTCTAAAATAGTTGCAGGCAATTAGAAATTAGAATGTAGATTATCTACTATCTGAAACATATCTCGCTACGGGCCTGCGAAACGGCAATAGCAATTTGTGACGTCACACTACTGTAGCGCTATACCAGCAGGACTGTTTTGCTAAAGGGATGGAGTCTCTCTCCATTACTACAGCCATTACTAATTTTAACCACTAATATCTCTAGTATTAATTAAGATATCGAAAAACGAATTTCACATCCATCTTCAGACTGTCCATTATAGTTAATTTGCAATAAGGGGATGCATGAGCGAAACTAGCACCGCCAATTGAAAAAAATTAATCATATCAATTAAGGTATTTTAAAAAATGGTTTACAGGATTATTGCACGAATGAAGAAATTTAAAATATATATTTTGTATTCTGATATTGAAACGAAAAGCTAATCTGTCCAAAGTGGCCACTTTTGACAGATTAGCCTTTTGTTTTGTTTCCGCGCTTTGTTGTTATCGTTTCACTACGAGGATACTAAAATATTACTAAAAAAATCCTCTTCATTCATGGAAGAATCTTGAAAACAATTTTTTTAAATGCCTTTTTTTCGATTGGCTGCGCTTGTGTCGCTCATGCAGCCCCTTAATGCATTTTTTTTGTCAAATACTCTATTGTCTCCGAATATCAAAAGTTTTATCTTTATCGTGAAAATATTACATCGGTAGATGAAGTTACATGAGCTGTACACGACGGGCAATACAAAATGGCTTGCTTGGCCACATAGCTTTATTTTCCAAACTTACTTGAGCAAAACTCTCAGCATGGTCCTATTTGAGTCTCTAATATGCGCCGGCCGCAGTTTCATCTCTGATGGCTCTTGCAATTCGTTACCCGTTGACATCAGCGCCACCTATAACAACCGTACATACTTCTAGAACTGTTTTCATTTCACTAGGTAGTGCGGACTACAGATTACATAATACACCATGACCAGGAATATAAAAACCCTACCACGAGGTAGCCTATGACACTTTTAGAATCTGTATTACAGAAATCGCAATTTTTGGTTGCCATATCGTAAGGAAAAGATTGCCAGTTTAACCTACAGCAGCAGACTGTCCAGGGAATGCCGGGTGTATTTGTGTTATACACCACCCGGGGAGGCTCTTTTAGCCTGTCGCGGTCGTGTCCTCGACACGATAAGATGGAAATCGCATTAAAAAAATCATTTTATTACGCAATATGCTGATTTTTTGCTTTTTTATATTTCTGGTCGACCTTTACCTTCGGGTTCCCTCGAACAGTGACGTTTTGGTAGCCAGCACTAGCTAAAACTCCGATCTGTCCCGCGTCTAGAATATCACCTGTTGAAGAACAATGGAAAACTGATTAACATAAAGTTGAAAGTTTCATCTGTCCTATTTGTAAGTTTTAGAGGGAAAAAGTAAGATTTCGTGAAGGGAAGGGGCTGATTTTATGGCCGCCAAAGCAAAACCTAAATGTTTAGCGATTATCGCTACCATCTTGGGGGCTAGCCCCCCTGAATCACACAAACTTAAATCCAGTTAAAACATTTAAAACAATTTATAATAAAGACCTTTCTCGGCAAGCGCTGTGCCCATAGGGATGTCGTAGCCGATAGGCCTCACGTCTTGGTTCGGCTCCGGCGCTATTAAGATCTCCACTTCCAGCTCCGTTTGACCGTCCTCAGTCGCCGACACTAGTTTTGTGTCTTCCACCTGAGTAACACATTAACCGACAGATATTTTAATGGAGAAATGATAGGAAACCTCAGTCTTGCGACTGAGAAAAATAAGTTTTATTCAGAGTGCACCTCTTGACCAGCTGTTGCTGATATATGTATCAATTCATTATTACGTCACTAAATACTTATAGGCCCAGCGCAAACTATCGGAGTGGAGGCGCAGCGACAACAATGTAAACTATAAACCTTAACGTTGCTGTGACGTGCCAAAATGAAGCGACTGGGACGGCGGCAAACGCGAAACCAAGGCCGAACTGTATCTTAGTGACTTTAAGGTTAATTTCGTTTCCAGGCTTCTAATGAACACTGGGCCATGAGTTTTGTATACCTGAACAACACAATCAGCCCCACAAGGCAGCGCAGCCCCAGTGTTGATGCGAACACATTCCCCGAAAGATAGGGGCAGTGTCGGGGCGTCGCCCGCCGTTAGAACCGCGCGGACGCGACGTACGCCTGCTCCATCCACACTCAGGCATGCGTAACCTGAAAGTATACGGAGCCTGGTATTATTAAAGCGACGCTGGCGTAGTGGCTAGGATGCCGGATTCTCATGCGGGACGTACGGTTTCGAAACCATGCAATTTCATACACTTTATCAATGAGTTTTTGTTTTTTTCCAAAATTACCGACAGCTCGGTGAAGAAAAACATCGTGTAGAAATCTGCACACTGCAATAACCAGTGTGTGAAATGGGGAAGGTAATGTCAATTTAACTATTCCATTAAGTGGTTATTTCCATAGAATGATCACAGCCATCATCAATGAGGAATACGACTTAAGAAGAAGGCATTATAAGATATTTACACACAACAATCTTAACGTCTTTTTATCTCAGCAGCTATATTTGCTAAGATAACAAGACTTCGTTGTTTGTTTTGCTTATATTACTCTTAATTTTATTTTTATTAAATTAATTTAGCAATTAGTCATCCTGCAAAACATAATATGGTAAAAAAATCAAAGGGCATTATTATTATGACAAAAAGTACAGCAATCAAAGTCTATTTATTGCCACATAACAACAGGATGTTGGTAATTTAAGACGCAATTCTGTATATTGTAGGTACTGGAACTAATTGCATGCAAATTAATTTCATAGCTACAAGTATTCTTTTTACAGAGAAAGTATAGAAAACATTTACTTCTAACAAATTCAATAATAATTATGTTCATGGTAAATTGTATTTTTACAAGTATCTACTTACCATCCTTAACAGATGCGGGAAAAGGTGGCATGGGTTCCTTAGCACATATGGCTTGAGCCACAACTCTGCCGCAACTTTCCTCTATAGGTATTATCTCCATAATTTGAGGCCATTGTTTCATAATTTCATCAACAGTATGAAAAGCATTCGTCATTTCCAGCATTGGAAACGGAGATTCTCTTGGTCTTAAAGCTACTTTAGACATATCTACATTGCTATAATTGTGATGCTGACACATGTGACCGAATTGTATCGAATCATGTATTGTTCTTACTTCTGCCATATCGTTCTGTATCAAAGAAATAGCATGTGTTAATACTGGTTTAACAACTTCAATGCATTCTGTCACAGCTTTTAAACTACCAGGAAAGTTTATTATCAATGTAGAATCCCTTACACCAGCAACGGAACGGGATAACATTGCCATTGGTGTTTTCTTCAAACTCTCAAGTGTTAATGCTACAGAAATTGCAGGTACATCTCTATGGATAACCGCTTTTGTGGCTTCAGGGGTGACATCTCTAGGGCTCAAACCTGTTCCGCCCGTAGTTAAGACAAGCTCAACATTTACTTCATCACTGAAATATTTTAGCTCCCTTTCAATAATTTCTCTTTCATCCGGTATGATGATTGTGTGGAGATTCGCTCGAGGAAACAGTTGTTTGACAAAAGCTGACAACGCTGGGCCTGATGTGTCTTTTGAATTATCTTTGAAGCACGTGTCACTTATAGTGAGCACAGCTACTGCTTTCACCATATTGGTCTACGGAAAATACATAAAATACAAGGATAAATCAGGAAAATTAATAATAGATGTACCTATAGCACCAATCTATACAACAGAAAGGTTGTAGGAATACCAATTGAATTTTTTTATTGAATTAAACATATCTTTAATAATTAAATACCTTTCCTGTACACTTCATTGAATTTATTGAAAGAAGATTTAAATTCCTTTGAAAGAAATATTGCTTTTATAACCTAGCGTACAAAAATTTTCGACAAGTATTTTCTCTACCCTAAAAAACTAAGAAAAAATTGCGACATTGTTGCAGAGTTTTAAAGGTCAGTTATTTTTAACCTACCTACCGAATTCTTGTTTACATGATATAAAAATTGTAAGGTACCTATTCATAAATATAATTGTGCATGCATGATGGTAAATTACATCTGATAAAGTTAAATAAAGATACGTAAGTACGCGTAAACATTGTAAATACCTACTATAGGAAAACACTTACCTCTAAGTAAATAAACTTCAATCGAAGATTAATTGAGATAAGAATAAACTCTTCATGAATGAACTAATCACTATAAGGACTTTATTGGTTGCGTCACACCGTTGCTGTTTGCGTAATTAACTTGATAAGAAAATAGTAGACGAAACCCCGCACCGGCATGCGATTGTAAAATTAACTATTTTTTAGAGTTCCGTAAGATCTATTTACGAAACCGTATAGTATATCTTTACCAGAAATTTGATTGCTTGTTACTAAGTGGGTTGTTAAAGCAAAATAAGTCCGTATTTTTCAAATATACTGCGTGAGTTGGTAGGTGATATCTAGAATCGAAAATGGGCAAAATATAGTCCACTATGAGTTTACTGAACCTTCGCAATGTCATTAAACTCACACTTGGCCATTGACCTTGCTCGAGCGTCGTCAAAAGGATATTGACTTTGACAGAACTGTCTGTCTACCAACATAACAACCTCAACAGATGCGTTCATGTTTTTTTTTTGTCACTCCAACAGCCCGTACAGGCGACCGACAAATCTAAAGCTAAATGATAAATATGTATCATATCTACTGATCATACGTTTATGAGCTAAATGAATCTATTATGCTCACTCGTATACTAAATTGTATCGTCCCAGCTTAGCGATCGTCACCCCGGAATCGATGCCTGTAGTAAAATGTGAAATAGAGGTGAAGAAAATATTAACTATAAGGTTCTAGTTCCACCCAGAATAAAAACTTCGAATATGTTATTATAATTATAAATTTGATGAAAATTAATATCTATTTCGGAAAAATAAAGTAATAATAAAGTTTACCAAAGGTCCTTGGTGTCGAGTAACTTCATACCCAATATTTTTGAAAAAACTTTCGAGGGACTACCATGCAATATAGACAATTTTGGTGCTATTGCCATGAATATATGGTGTTATGTATTACTTATGTAATGCTAATGATTGGTCCATTTATGAGAACGATTATAAATTAAAAGACAACACAAAAATCAATAAAAGTTACTGGTTCAAAATTAACTCAATATGTATTCAATTCAAAAATATTAAACACAAAATAAATTAAAACACAATTCTACCGCACAATAAAGCACATAATTACAATTCTTCATACAAATATTATTCTTAATTCACAACATTTTTCATAGTATGTAAACTTCGATTCCGTGATTCACGTCGATTCATTTACATAAGCACATTTTCATATCTAATCTTGAACGGGATTAACCTCTTCTGTGCCTTCCACATTTAGTACACTGGTTATCTCAGCGTGCAGGTTTCCTCACTGTGTTTTTCTTCACTGTTAGAGCAGTTGGTAAGCCTCGGATTCCATAGGTCCGGTTCCAGCAACGGTTCAGTTCGCTGCAACCAATCATATGCGCTCCGCCCTCTGCCCACTTGTAATCAGTGCTTTGTGACTGGATGAAACGAACCGTATCGGAACGGAACCGGCGTCTTGAAGTCCGAGGGTAAATGTAGGTACGTAGTCTTCAATAAATCCAAAAACTAATTGGTTTTCCAGTCCAGGATCTTAGCCACTACAGCACCGACGCTCTACATCTTCATACAAATTCTGTCCTATACTTATTCACTACCCGCGCTACAATGTCATTCTCCAATGGCAGCTTAGTACAAGCTTCTATTAATCGCTGCAGTGGAGCGTAGCGCTGCAATGCGCGGGAGTTGCCGACTACGATCAGCTTGTGTTTGGCGCGGGTCACACTGACGGCTAGGCGACGCTGATCGTTCAGGATCTCGCCTTCCTGCGGAAATATTCATTATCATCAGCCAGTGACGGATCCAGGGGGGCTATGTACCCATGTAAGATCATTATCGGACGCGAGGCTCGACACGCTCTTGACCATTTTTAGTACTATTTTCCGATTTGAGTATCCAATGGCCCTCCCCAAAAAAAATATTCTGTTAAGACACTTGCAGTGAGAAAATTCGTCGTGTCATCGGATCGCGATAGCTCACTAGAAATTTCGCTGACGGCAAAATTTTTCACACTTTTCTAGAATTTCCGCTTCGTACGTGCATGCTAAATATTATTTCTGGAGAAACCAGAATACTTGATGAAGAACCAGAACCAGAATGTCCGATGATGTCTGCCGATCATAAGCTGAAATAAGTTGTTAGCACACCAATTTACCTTTATTTTCCTATCGTCGTGGTCCCGTTTGGTACAAGAGTACACGATGACAGACTTGTCCCTGCCCTGGAACTGGTCAACGGTGCTGCACTCGGCTCCGCGACGGAACAAAACACGTCGGAGCAGCGTTACTTGGTCGCGGTAGGGAGCTATCACTCCTATTTCGGAGGGTTTTACTCCGCCCTGAAGATACAAATCATGGATTTAAAGACTGAAGCTTGCGCGAAAGTGCGGTTTAAATGTTCTTAACCTGGATTTGATAACCCTGGGTTAACTAGCGAATTGTCTACGGTTTCATCCCAATTTTTTCAGGGTTTGGGTTGTTGCAAGACGTTTTTGTGATTTTACCCGGGTTAGGCACTAACTCTTGGGTTATGTCTGAAATCGACCTTCGCGCAAGCGGGCCTTATTCTTGCTGCTGTTTGAAACCAATACCATTACATTATTAAGTCATCTGTCCGTTTTTTTATTATATAAGGATAGCAGATAAGAAAACGGGCTACCTGATGGTAAGTGGTCACCATCACCCATATTCATCTCACATCACTATAACGTTATTTGAGGGTTTTCGATACGCTACTAAGCATGGGAACTTAGATGGCGTGCCTCATTTGGCGGTAATTACGCTTACTCTCTTATCCTTGAATCGAACCGAAACACAGCAATGCAGGAATTGCTGCTTTGCGGCAGAAATAGGTAAAAGGGTGATACCTCCCCAGGCGATCCTACACATCAGGATCTACCACCTTTATTTAAAAGGATCTATGTGAATTTTTAACTAATTCTAAATGCAATTATCCCCTAAAATCTGACCTTCCTTCTTTCCTTTCCTATCCTTAATTTGTGTCATATCTTGAACTAATGCTAAAAAAAACCTGGTAGATTTCGTATTAAGTGAAATTTTGATAGTGACTTGCATTTAAACTAGGGCCCACTATTACATATTCTTCGACTATTATTAATTCTTAACATTGAAGATGATAGTCGCGTTACTAAGAACTTACCTCAAGCAAAACGTCCACCAAAGCCAAGACCACGCACGCTTCGTCCACATTCGTGCAAGACTTGTTTCCACTCTCGTGATCAGTTACTGTCTCCATGTCCAGGAATAACGCTGCATGTTCAGATTCTTGACTTGCAGCCTTCTGTAGCCACGACGAGTGGTGAGCTAGTTTCTGTGAAAAGTTTTCTAATTGAGATTAACAATACAAAGAAGCTATAGCTAATTATATAATATCACTCACATCCATATCCTCGAGAGGGTAGACAAAGGAACTACCTTCAATCACAAGTAGTTCCAACTTTTAGCCGTAAGATTTGGTGGACAAACGTAATAGGTGGCGAGCCCATCGCCGTCTACTAGGTGTAGAATAGTATCCCCTAGTCCAAAGTATCGCAAAAAAACTTGATCTTTCCAAAAAAACGCCGACATTGTCATAATCAGGAAACGAAGTCAGACGTTCTTGCATAAAAGACTTGTGCATAAAGACTACTAATATATACCCCGACCAGAAACTAAAAAACCCTCGCCATATTAAATGGTACAGTCGACCACATGCTTTAGTATACCGTCTGTCAAAAACTTTCGATTAAATCTCTACCTTATGACTGCGTAATATGATACATTTCAAATTCTCAAATTTTCACGTTTTGGGTAGGTTGACCTGTGGTCGACTGTACTATATTTTTATAGCACAGAACTCCATAACATAAATTAAACTGTAGCCCTCTTGACAGGGCTTTTAGTTCCTGGTCAGGGAATAACTGTAAATATAAGGTCATTTTTTATTAGTAGCAAATATTTGGAGCGGAGTATGTGCTGGTCATTTGTACCACTTTACATGAAAAAATAACCCTGTTACTTGTATGAAAATGTTCCATACTTAAGAAAAATAAACCCCATTATTTTGCGCCTTGGTGGTATAAACTCATCCATGTCGTTATGAATCAAACGAGTTTCATTCATACTTCTTATTTCAGTATTAGAATAGCAATAATTCATTCGTTTGTAGAATTTTCAAACAAACAATTTTGTCGTTTTTCTCGAAAATTTAATAAGTAAAATATTTTTTGCTCTATCGTTATTGTTATAACCTATAGATAACACCCTAGAAATATTTGCCGCTAATAAAATAGGACCTTATATAGATTTGGCAAGTAATCAGTGACATTACCTTAACATCAATGTCCAACGTAGCTTCAGCCACCTTCTGGTCGGAGCACATGAGTCTGCTGTTGTACGCGACGCGGTTGGCAATGTCGGCCAGAGCCTGGTTCATGCGGTACTGCAGCTGTAGCGTCGATGTCACATCTTCGTTCAACAGTCTGTGGAAAAGACTCTCTTCCATACCTAGACGCCTGAAAATAAGGATTTGGTATATTATTTGTCTGTATGGGATTGGGATTCAATCATAGGCGATTCTTTTTCACTGGAAAGGATGTCTAGATCTCGTTGGAATATTGTATTTGACTAGTATAAATATACATAAATTGATGGTCAAATGTGAAAACAGAATTAAAATTTGTTGAAAAATAAAACAGCTACAGGCTATCAGAAATCAGATAAAGAAATGGCAAAAGCAATTTGTGACCTCACACTACTGTAGAGCCATCAAACGAATTGAAGTGCGTCGGTGGCACAATGGCTAAGGCCCCGGACTCTCATACAGGAGGTCCGGGTTCGAAACCGTGCAGTGCCATATAACAATTAGTTTTTCGTATTTTTCGAAGACCTACGTACATTTAGCGACTGCTCTAACGGTGAAGGAAAACATCGTGAAGAAACCTGCATACTGAGATGACCAGTGTGTTTTTATGTGCAGGGGCAGGCACAAAATATCCTCATCCTCAACAGTCGAAGTGCTGCTGGGTTATTCCCGGCCCCCTATCATAAGATAAGATAAGGTTCACATATCGACGCCGGGGTTCTCTCATTCTAGAGCCAATGCGTAGCTTTATCAGCGTTTGTGTAAGATATATATAGATAAGTAAGATCAAACGACATCTGTTTTGCTAAAAGGTACACATTTGTAACATCTCCCCACTACAAACTTTAACCATTATTATCTTTGATGTTGGTCGAGATATAGAAAAACGCATTGCAGTTCCATCTTCTAAGTCCATGTACATTGATTGATGTAATAAAAAAATTAGTCAAATACACTATTGCGGCGCTTAAAAATTACCCTACCAAACACCGGTAAATTTTGACCGCAGATCAGGTTTCATACTCCATATACCCAGATACTCTTCTCCATAATTTCCTTCACCGTCAAAGTTACAAGTCATACAAGTAACAAATTGATGCAAGAAATCACTTCAAACAACCTTGAAAGTCTCCAACTTTACAGTTTACCTTGCTGCACGGCTTCTGACGACTGGAGGCAACTGTTCTGGATCCCCGACCAGAATGAAGCGTTTTGCGGCGAATAAGGGACGCAATACTGTGCACTGCAAAACCTATTTAAGAAGAATATTATTACTTTTACTTTAATGTATGTAGTTTGTAAGCTTTTATTGTAACAGCAAATAAAGATTTTATCTAAAGATCCTTTGCATTTGGCAGAGGCGAGCCCCTCGACAATGTATATTAATTACTATTGATCGGAGTAGGTAGGGCTGTTTTTGGTACTTGCCACATACGGTCATAATATGGATAAGTATGCCCAATAATCCCGGGATTTCCGGGATTGAATAAATATATTATTTAGATTTTTAACGTTATATTTGTTTTGATACACATTTAAGATTGGTGGCGAAATATTTTTTTTAAGATTCATGGCGCTAGTGTACCTATGGTAGTGTTTTAACTTCTTCGTAAGTTCACAATTTTTTAAAAATCGTAATCCGCCGAGTAAGGGCGAGGTTTATAAAAGTAATTTACAACATTTGCTCGATAACTTAAAACGGGATCCCGAAATCATATCCATATTAATATAACCTTTGAGGACATTGACCCGAAAGAGCTCTACCTACTCCGATCACTGTTAATTACATAAGCATAGAAGTATGGTCCGAAAGTGGTCATGCAAGTTAAGCAACCTTGGGCGCGGTCAGAACGAAGATGGGTGACCGATGAGTACGTTAAACTGTCGATCCCGGACGTAGAGGTCCCATAATTTAACTTATTTGACATATTTTTACGTCACATCTTCTCGTCACCCATACCTCAATGTCTAAAGACAAGAGTCTTTAACCAGTGCGTCCTACCAGTAATGACCTACGAAGCCGAAACGTGGACACTGACGGTGCGACTGGTTCACAAATTGAAAGTCGCTCAACGTGCTATGGAAAGAGCTATGCTCCGAGTATCTCTGCTGGATCGAATCCGAAATGAGGAGATCCGGCATAGAACAAAAGTTATCGACATAGCTCATAAGATTAGCGACCTGAAGTGGCAGTGGGCCGGTCACATCTGTCGCAGAACCGACAACCGCTGGGGTAGACGAGTTCTGGAGTGGAGACCGCGTTTGGGCAAACGTAGTGTGGGACGCCCCCCTGCTAGATGGAGTGACGATCTGCGCAAGGTGGCTGGCAGCGACTGGATGAGAAGAGCCGAAGATCGGGCTCAATGGCGCGCCCTGGGAGAGGCCTATGTCCAGCAGTGGACTAGAGTAGGCTGCTGATGATGATGACATATTCATACGAATATAAAAGAATCATAATAAAAACTTATTGCTACAGGGTTCCACAGAGTACAGCTTGACGTGTCTTCCACTCATAGAATTATACTTCCACTATGCGTCGATATCAGAATCAGATTATTTTTATTGTAAGTACATTAAAGTACATTTTTACAACTTTTTTACTCTTTCTCCGCTTCGTAAGTGCTATAGCTGAAGGAAAAGAAACGGCGAAAGAAACAATCAGCAGCACATCTTTTAAAATAAACATACTTAACAATATTTATGAATACAATTATGTATGAATACAATCATATACACGATGTGCAGAGCTGGAGTTGAATTTAGGACCAAGCCTCTTTATCATTTAAATGTCATTTATTTTATAATAACAATTTTTACATATGGTCTGTCTTATATGGGTCTTAATTTTTTCTCTGTCATATTTATTAGTGTCAGGTATCTTATTATAAAAACGTACACGTACGTGACCCATTAATGATGTATTTACTTTACTAAGTCTAAAGCGTGGGACTGCAAGTTTGTTTCGACTCGCTCGCGCCGTGGGCATGCCTCATACAGCGTTGGCCCTAAACTAGTTGAAATTGACTAAACTAAACATTCTAAAATAAAATAAATAAATATAAATATAATATAAATATAAAAACATAAAATATAGGTAATCCATGTCTTTACCTGCGTGGCCTCATCCACAATGCATATGTCAAACGTGGTTTTCGCTAACATTGCGTGATTGGCTCCCAAGCAAGTGACTCCAACTACATCCTGTAAAGGGATTAATCTTTTCACATTTCGACCGGCGCTAGAACACCGGATTCCCATGCGGGCGGCCCGGATTCGAAACCGTGCAAGTGCTATGTACCAATGAGTTTTTCGTTTTTTTCGAAGACTTACGTACATTTACCGACTGCTCTAACAGTGAAGAAAAACATCGTGAGGAAACCTGCACACTGAGATGACCAGTGTGTATAATGAGGTAGACACAAAAGATCCTTAAGGGTCGAAGTGCCGCTGGGGTTATTCCCGGCCCCCTATCATAAGATAAGATAAGGTTCACATATCGACGCCAGGGTCCTCTCATTCTAGAGCGAATGCGTAGCTTTATCAGCGTTTGTGTTAATTTAAAAGACGAGTGCTTATTACGGTTCTTCCATGGCATGGTATGGTGTGTGCTAAATAGTGGCAGCGCTAAACCAACGCGATAGCGCTCTCTGTTTCAGAAATAGCTTTCCTCCTTCATGCAATTTTAAGTTTGTATGCTATTGATATTGCACGTACTATCTAGGCGACGGTAACGGCTTACCATCTAAACCTGTTATAAAATATATTTTTTATTTACTTCTAAACCCGCATTTGACCTCGATCTCGCCTGATGGTAAATGGTTGTAGGTTTCGGGAAATACAGACGCCGGCAGGCTGTTTCATTCCTTAGCCGTTCGCATAATGAACGAAGAAGCAAATCGCTTCGTACGAGCAGATGGGATATCAACAACATAAGGATGGAACCTCTCCCCGCGCCTGGTAGTCCGAAGGCGGAATGGAGATACTGGAATTAGGTCGTGCAATTCCGATGCGCAATCTCCGAAATGTATCCTATAAAATACCGATAGACAGGCGACCTTGCGCCGATGTTCCAGACTTTGCAGTCTAGCTTCCACCAGCGATTCGTCACCTATAAGGCGCTTAGCGCGTTTCTCCACTGAGTCAAGAGCAGCCAGTTGGTACTTAGCTGAGCCATCCCACAGGTGGCAGCAGTACTCCATGCACGACCGGACTTGAGCTTGGTAAGTGAGAGTAAACTCGCGCCCTGAGGGTTCCTTACAAACTTAATTACCTACCTATATATAGATTAAGACCTAGGTAAAAACCCCTGCCTACAAATGATTTTCATTTCATTTTTAGCCGCCATTTCTTGTTATGTCTTCCCTACAACTTTAGTTAAAGAAGACCCCATCTATCTAAACTTAAATTAATACGGAAACACTTAATCTAAGAAAATGTCCACAGACTCTATTCTTAGTCATTGTTTGTCAAGGCGCTACCTGAGCGAAACTAGCGCCGCTAATAGTAAAAAATCATATCAATTAATTATTGCATTTAAAAAAAATTATTTACAGGATTATTCCATGAATGAAATGGATTTTTTAAGTAATATTTTAGTATCCTCGTAGTGAAATAATAAGAAACAAATTGATTCGCTTTGTTTCTTAATATGAGAATACTTATTTTTCTTCTTCATTCGTGGAATAATCCTGTAAACCATTTATTTTATATGCCTTTATTAATTGATTATTTTTTTCGATTGGCGGCGCTAGTGTCGCTCAGGGCGAAGCACTTTGATCTTGTTGACAGACAGATGAAGATACATACCATAGAATTGTAGAGTTTCTCCAGTTGTTCGGTGCTTTCGAGTGAAACGGCGAGTTGTTGTTCGCACCGGTCTCGCAGACCGGCCGCCACGCGGGATGACGAGCCCAGTCGCATCACCTTCATTGTATCTGGCAACCTGTTAGATAATACAGAACAAGATGTCACAAAACACATATTTTTAATTTAAGCATTTATTCGTTATCTACTATTTGTCTTCCTTGTCCACTACTATTTTTATATCGTCCGCACTATCTAACATTCGGTCTGCTCGGGTCTCGGCTGACCCCAATGTCTGTGATCTCTGGCATGTCCTCGTTATAATAAGAATTTATTAGTTCCTTTGTAAAGGCATTATGTTAATGAAATCATTGGAAACTGTAAGGGAACTCTCACAATCCCTATAAGTACAATTTCTAAGTTCATAAAAATATATAAAAGTTTTTAAATATCCGTATCTGAAATCACTTATCCCTCATCAGCATAAATATTCACCTGCTTAAAACTGTATCGACAGCGGAGTGCGTATGCGCCGTGACGAGAACTCTTTGTTTCAGCTCAACCAGCATCTGAATGAGGACGCTGATAGTTTGAGTCTTACCTGAAATACATATAAAACTCGTTATATAAAACTTTTGTGTAGTAATTTCCTAGGTCCGAAGATCACTGGTCAGTTTATCTAATTGACCAGTAAGGTCCTGTAACATTATTTCAGAAAGAATATTAATATCCCTAGGGTAAACCTATTGTATGTTGAGAGGGCTCATCAGTTTAGACCCAATCGGCGAGCTCGCGAGTTCATTATCTGTCAGTGTTATTACCAGTGCCCGGCAGCCCCTGCAGCAGCGCGTAGTCCTTTGCAGCGAGAGCTTTCAGCACGGCCCTCTGTTGTTGTATGTTGAGAGAGCGCATCACTTTGGTACCAAGTCTGCCGACTTCTCGTGGTAATTTCTTCTCGAATTGCGGCGCTTCTTTGTCTATTATTAATCTGAATAACAAAATGTAATTAATATACTATTGGCACACTTTTGGTAAATTAGGTATTTAAACATAGGTTTTTAAACAGTGCATAAGTAGTGGTGGACTTAATCGACTATGTATAAGTAGTGGTGGACTTAATCGACTATGAACTGAATGACAAAGTGCTATGAATAAGTAAATGAACAATACGAGGGCTGTTCTGAAAGTTATTAGCTACTTCGTTAATATTATTCAAATATCCCTATGTTTATAACCCTTTGCAGGCTTATTTCAATGTAAATCTCTATGGTAAAAATCACTGGCCAGTTTCGATTAGTATTTTTTTAATGAATTTTTGGCGGCAAGATGTCATCAATAAATTGATTGCAACAATGGACGTGTCCCGTGAAGCATTTCGTGCAATGATTTTCTATGACTTCAAACGAGGGTTAACGTTTAAGGAATCTCATGAAAATTTACAAACTGCTTTTGGTGAGTCTTCTCCTTCGTTAGCCACCGTCACTTACGCGAATTTAAACGTGGCCGGAAAAGCCTAGAAGATGATCCTAGACCAGGAAGACCGCCGACTGCTGTTACTAAAATTAATAATATTTTGCAAATTCGATTAGCAAATTGTTTAGTAAACGCTGCTAGTAACATATATCAACCAATGTACAATCAGTAGTTATTCTATGTAGCAACCATTGTATGTATACATTACGGCAATTGAGTTGAACAAAAATAGCATAATTAGCCAATTTGGGGTCTCAATCAAAGTGCGGGACGCGAGATGCCGCGCGTAACCATAGCATTTTACAATTTACCTGCGCGGAACGACCGCCATTTTTGTTCAACTTATAAGCCGCGGGTAATACAACCAGCAGTTATTCTATGTAGCAAAGAAACCAATGTACAACCAGTCAGTAGTTAGTAAATACTATCAAAGATTCTCACCTCCTAAGCCTCAATGCGCGATCGCTGTCCTCCAAAAGAACTCCCAAATTTGTTAAATTCTGTACCGTCGTCGCGTAAGATTCATACGTGTCTATGTGGAACAACGTGCTCTTGTCCAATCGTCGACTGAGATCCCTGAAAATAAAGTAAAGTAAAGTACAACAAACAAAAGATAAAAAAAAGCGAAGTACAATTTAGGCAATTACAATTTTTACAATTTAATAAATTATATTATATTATTTATTTACGAGTTGAAAGCCATAGCTAGCCAAATCATGGCGGGGCCATTTAAACTCTAATCCACAGCTAACGTTAAACATTAAAAAAAGCTAGCGTGCAATGGGTAGGCAGGTCTGCAGGTCGACAGATTGGTGCTTACCCATTGCATATTTTTTTTAAATAAAAAAACATTTGCAATGTGTAAAAACATAACAAACTCCAACTTGGCCAAAATTCTGTGCTAGGAGTGGTCCGAAGATGGATCCTTTGCATCATCAGTCATCAGCAGCCTATTCTAGTCCACTGCTGGACATAGGCCTCTCCCAGGGTGCGCCATTGAGCCCGATCTTCGGCTCTTCTCATCCAGTCGCTGCCAGCCACCTTACGCAGATCGTCGCTACCATGGCCGCCACCGTGACCAGGAATAGTGGGGCGGCCGGGAACTGGGGGCCGTTTTCTTTTTGCGCTGTTCATAGGAGGTGATGCCATAATCGCCACGCTAGGCCTGCGGGTTGGCGATCGCAGTAGCCGGGTCGCTTGCCCCGATGACGCTGCTGCCCGTCATCGTGCTTCTGGTATTTTGACCCAGCCATAATTTGAGTGGTTATACCGCCACTAGTCGGTCGCCAGGGACTCGTTCGTTAATCGGCAGGATGCACCACGTGCAGGTGAGTTTGACATTTGGAGGTCTAGATGTTGGTGACCCCCCTTACATCCCACAACTTTGCATATTGTCAATTATATATAGGACTATATCGTGATGCCTTTAACATTGCATAGCATTTTTTATTTTGAAACGGAATCGGACCGAACGCACAGAAATCTACCTAGTTTTATGGTTTCGGTTCGCTTTCGGTCTGTCTACTAAAGGCATGACGGACTGACAGAATACTAAGTGGTAAAATAGTAGAAATACTAACCTTTCTAAAAGAATATTTATTTATACTAAGTGGTAAAATAGTAGAAATACTAACCTTTCTAAAAGAATATTTATTTATACTAAGTGGTAAAATAGTAGAAATACTAACCTTTCTAAAAGAATATTTATTTATATTCAGTGGTAAAATAGTAGAAATACTAACCTTTCTAAAAGAATATTTATTAATAGTAGAAATACTAACCTTTCTAAAAGAATATTTATTTCTTTTTCGTTCGCAACTGTAACCACCCCCGCAGCGATCCACGGTCTGTTTTCAATACTCACTATTGAAAATTCGCCTTCCTGAGGCCCATTGGTAGCTTTACTATTATCACCGGATAACTTTTCTAAAAATAAGTTAAAATCATATATTTTTTACAAATTTAATAATATCCCAAATTATAGGTAGTAGACATTCCAGTCCCGCAATCCAGTAGACACTTCCGACCGAATACAGTATCTAACAAAAAAATACATTCCAGTTAAGTAGCTGCTATCCTGTACTGGACTGCCTACTGGAATAACATAAACTATGGTAGCAGTGTTAAGAATTAACTAGCGATCGTTGGTTCGAATCTTAGATCGAAAAAACAAACCAGTGAAAATGAAGGCGATAAACACAACACGAAAATCGAGTTCCTTTAATTTTCATTTTGTGATGGGTTTGTGTCTAGCGATGGATGTATATATAGGTTGATGTATATATTGGCGGATGGATATATAGGTTGTTCATGACGATAATTATGATTTAATGAGTATAACAGGAATGCTCATACTCATTTATTAAAACCATCGGGACACCAGGAACTCTTGGTTACGTCATGCTTTTTACAAATTTAAAATTCAAATACCATTCATGTTAAAATTAAATATAAACATAACTGGACAGGAGAGAACAGACCAGCCGATTTACATGTGTAGGTACATTTGAAAAATTTAGCAAAATAAAACCAATTATGTACATTGTATAACTAAGATTGTAGCAGCTGTAAAGGGGCTTTGTCATTTATCTAAATTAATAAATAATGAAATTAATATATATTTGAACTTTACCTTTGGTCTGTCTTTCAAAAACATGCAGGTATCTATCACTGGACGCTTCCACTGATTTTAGTTTCAAATTCGCTGCACATGTCCCACGTTTTGCTCTATAAGTAAATAAAATACAATCAATTCAAGACGTAGGTTACATATTCTATCCGTCGATAATAGTATTAATTATAATTAATTCATCAACTGCTTAACCCGTCATAATTGAAACGAATCCCGGCTGCTGTTCTAATCCACAAACAAGCCTCTGTAAAATTTCAGCTAAGTTATAACTAAAAATAAATTAGAAAAAGAGGTGAAAAAAATCCATGAGCGGGATTTGAACCTGCGAACTTGACTTTCCGTGGCACTTGTTTGATAAAAAATAATAATATAATAAATTATAACTAGTTATATTATAATGCCCTGACTGTCCAAGAACTAAAAAGAGGGCGTCACTGGTAGTTTTATAATCTAGGGAGTCACCTAGATGTTATGGAGTTCGATATGAAAAAAAAAGTATTTACCGTTTAATTCCGCAATATGACGAGGATTTTTTAGTACCTGGTCAGGGTATAGTTTGTTGTCCAAATGCATGTAGTGTTTCATAACATAAATGGCTAGTCTTTTTGGTATGATATCTTACCGTTTGTCAACATTATCAGTCCATAACGCGTGCAAGGGAGACGTTAACATCTGTCCCCTTTCCTCCATCTTGAGCAACGCAGTCCATTGTAGGAAATACTTGATATGTTCAGAGGATAAGTGGCCCAGTGCTTGGTCGCGGAGTCTTGCAAGTGGGTGGGTTTCGGACACGCTTGGACCATCGGTATGCCTGATAAAGAGGATCTTTGTTTAAATTGGAACAGAGGTATCTTGTAATTGGAACTAGGTGAGGCCTACGAAAGGTTTATCCGAAATTAGGTACTAGATTTCAAAATAAAAATAATGTCACTGAATATAAGTATCTTTATCCATCTTTTATGCAGATAGCCGTCACACTGACATTGATTAATTTATATGAAATACATATTTTTGTACAAAAAGTGACCAATTTGCGGCTTTACAATCCAAAACTACAATATAAATTAGCTTCTTTGAGTTATTTGTGGCGGGTATCAGCATATAATAAAAAAATAGAGTTTAGGATATTAGTTTCTCGTAAAAATTGAAATTGAAAACGTTTATTTAACGCTGTAAACACCAGAATACAGTACACGATACAGAAGTATACAAAGTTTATAAAATCAAACAAAACTATTGTACTCGTAATATTTTCAATATATTATTAATAACAAATATATCCTTAAAAATACAACTGTAGCATTACCATTTAAACATATTCATTTTAATCGTACCCTTAAGATTTTAACAATTAAAAATCTTTTAACAAATTAACAGATAATGTGTATAAATCACTGTAAAACTAGACTACTATAATTTCTTCTCCATTGCTAAATATAGCATATTGTCGTCAAAATTTAGGCGCTACCAATCCGTTCATCATATCAAAAGTATTTCCATCGGGTGCCACTGTAACTTCACCTCGAGGGGTTTGTACACGCAACCAACCATCAAAATCCACGCCCGCTATTGTTCCCAGTACCAGATTGAAGTCTTCCTTAGTTCGTATACGAATCTGCTCGCCACTATGTAGCCAGTATTGGTAATACTGATCCAGAAAGTTCTCAATTCCGTTACTTGTGTTCAGATTATCCAATATCACTTCTAGCTCTGAGCAATAGCGCGCTAAGAAGCTTTCTATTGATATTTTAGATAAATCTGTACGGTGTGTTTTATTGTATTCAATTATAATGTCGTTAACACAAGTCGTCGGTACACTATTGGAGATATTCACTCCTGTACCTATGTTTACGAACACGTCTTCGCCGATGCAGTTAGCTGTAGTAACAACGCCGCCGATTTTGACCTCTCGACCGTAGTAAATGTCATTGGGCCATTTAATTCTAATATCCAAGTTTTTATACGATTTCCTGCGTATGGCTAATACAGCGGCCAAAGCCGCCACGTGTTGAAGCAAAGGCAATATTGGCGATACTTTCAGACAGACTTGTAAGGATATCGCTGCTTGTCCGGAAGGAGTTATCCAGTTGTTACCTCCTCTGCCGCGTCCTAGTAATTGTCTCCGAGATATAACCGCAATTCCATGTGCTAAATAATCTTTGATGATATTCATAGTTGATGATACGACATCAGAATACAGTACCAAATGACCGAGATGTGTCGATGTTAGATTATTAAAGTAGTCTTCAGTGGAGAAATTTTCTGGGTTTTCATCTATGTAGATTGGTAGGAAGGATTTGGAAGGAGTTTCAAGTGGAGTTTCTCCTTTATGATAATACTTGATATTTAGGTCTTCAATTTTATGACATTGCTTATCTGAACACCAGTCTTTGATCAGGGCAATTTTACTTTCATTGTTTCCTATGAAATATCCTATTGTATAATCAACTGCGATATTTTCTTGCTCTTTTATATGGAGACCTAAGTCTCCAAGTACACTGCAAAGTATTTCCAAGCGAGCTTCATTACTCTTAATTCCATCATCCCCTAAATATTCCGTAGGGTCAGTTTCTAGATGTATTTGCGAAAACATAGCAATACCATGATTGGTATTTACTTTTATCAATGAAGGAGTGTTGTAACTACTTTCAGACGCTACTACTTGGATAACGAATTTATCAGTAGAAGTTATTTCTTTATCAAAACTCAATATTTGATGTTTCAGCTTCACAGTCCATTTATCGTAAGTAACAGGGACTAGCTCCTCACGAATATTATTCTTACAATAAGGCAATACAGAGTGTAAAAAATTGGAATGTAGGGCAAGTAAGCGGCCACCTTCAAATAAATGTTCCTTAATGAGTAGTAACGAAGATTGGTCAAGATCTCCCACCATGACTATTAAAGCTGTGCGACCTTTCCAAGCGCCACTTTTCAAAGTATCTTGAGACACGCTGTACACTGTATATCTGTCACAATCCAATATATCCTTGAGACACGTTTCCACTTTGTTTCCAGCTTTTTGGTTTTCAGAGTATATCAAAATATTAAGTAACTTTACATTGGTAACTTTAGCAGAAGTGGTAGGTTGATATATACCTTTTTGAAGGTCCTCCATTGCCTTGTGAATTTGATTCTTTCTTTGCTTCAAACAAAGGCTTCAAATGCCTTTAAATTTCTTGATTATAAAAGTTAATTTGTTCTATATAACCCAATATTTAGGTTAATTTCGTACAGTGTTATGTGTTTACAACACGATTTCTCACATGTTTATGACAGATATTACCACATTATCCTTCAGCCGCTTTATCGCTTTAGTAAGTTAGACTGAAGAATAGCATTAAGCGAATGAAAAGCTGAATGGTTGTTCACATAGAGATAACCCTGAATCTGATAAACCAATGCCAATGATAAATGTGTTTGCTATCTTGTTATTTACTTGTTGTTTGTAAGTGTATTAACTAAGATAAGATTACTACTAATACTACTATACCTTGTTCATTTTGGGATGATCCTTTAGATAGATGCCATACAATGTAAATATGTCGTGTTTTAAAACGGCTATAAATATATTGTATACATAAAACAGCATAAAAATACTGTTTTTGTATTCAAATCATTATCTATTTATAGATTATTTCATGTATATTGTTTGAAATAAGATTGATACTATATTTTTTCAATAATTAGATTACTACCTACTAATATCATAGACTAATTTATTCCATAATTAAAACATACAACAAGCACGAGGTAATAAAATTCCCCCAAATTAATTATACTCTTTCCTTTTATAACAAGGAAAGGTCCCCAAGTGTCCGGCTCCGATTTGATTCATTTTATCGATATAATTCATGTTTAGTGGGGGAAATCGCCATTCGAAATGGCACAGCCGGGTTGGCATAGTTGTGCTCATGAACTGAAATCAAATATGAATTAGGACTGATAAAAAAAATACGGATCGGTTATTATTCAATGCTCTGCAATATGTCTTAAAACGTATCAAATCGGATGAGTCAATTCTGCAACATGTACCAAACCGATTTCACAATGTCCCATACTTCGAATACTTTCATTTCGGGCGATTTCCCCCACTAAATATGAATTTGGGCCGATAAAAATACGGGTCGGTTATTTTTCACTGCTCTACAATATATCTTAAAACTAATCAAATTGAAACCGGACACTTGGGGATATTTCCTTGTAAGTCTTAGCCCTAGCACAGATTTGTCAAAATAATAAAATAATTATGGAACTAATTAATTAACAATTAGTTAGTTCCTTTTTTTAAACTAACGTAAGCTCTAGATAAGAAATGTCAATAAAGGAATTAAGGTAGCCAGGTAAACTTCAAGAATCAAAAGTTATAATTATGATAATTCTTACCAGAGATGCAGAGAACAAAGCGTGAGGTATGGACACTTGGCGCACGCGGTCTGATGATGTACTGGCTCCGGCAGATTCTGCTGCAGCAAGCACGCTGCGTCCTCTATGTCAGTCAGTTGTTCTGAAAATTAAATGTTAAATCACCTAAGGTCGGTGTAAAATCGCCGGAAGAAATGAGTAAAGGGCCGGGGTTGTAGTTTGTAAGTCTTTATTTATTGATTTACATATACCCCTAGTATTTTTCTGTTTCTATTTTTTTATGTATAAGAGTCTATTTATCAGAAGATAATCAAAGTCAAAGTCGATTCTTTTTTACGAAGTATCTTTATTATTCTACCACCGGCTTCTTAAGGGAAATCAAGCGGCGCGAGAAACAATCAGCATCGCATCTTTTATGGAAACTTTGATGAATGGATGTTATTCTAACGAAACATATGAATGGTGTTTCGGAAATTCGTAAACTATAACGTTAAACTCAACTGTTTTAATGAAAGATTAAAATTATGAATACCTACAGTTTTCTCATTATGGTAATCATTGTACAAACATTGCTTGATGAATTAATGTATTAAAATAAATTAAGTTAAACCCTCAATACCTATAAAGATTTGATTGGATTCCACTGCCAGGACAGATCAATATTAGAAAAGTGTATTCTATAAAATACCTGGGTCCACATCTTGAGGTCCAGGAGCCAGGTACTGGACGAGCTGGTTTCGTAACATCACAAGGTCTCGCCGCTCTGGGTAGCCACAGCTCACTTCGCGTAAGTCAACGCGTTCCCTGTAAAAGGATCACTTGTAACACGACTTTTAAACTAGCGGTGGCACCGATTCTGGGGTCTTCTTCTTTTTAGCCTGGTGTAACTCATTATTGAGTACATAAAAGGTATCTTCATGTGCACGCTATTTACTTCGATATCTAGCCATCATGTAATTAATTATATTTCGTTGACAAAATTTCAACCATAAGATTGGCTCGGTCACGTAACCATACAGCTGGTTATCCGAGCAAATCAACTAGCTCTCCATAGGGGCGGGGGCTCGTTCCTTCCTTCAAGACTACCAACATACAGCCAAAGCGACATCTTCGATGAAATGCACTCTACCTCAGCTTTCTAGGTATTTATGTTGGATACTTTTTTGAAGGTAGACTCTGATGACAGACTCGCCATCCTTTTATCAATTTCTACAGCAAAGCAGCAATGATTGCGTTCCGGTTTGATTTAGTTAGGTGTGTGGACTTATTTAAGCGAATTGACTTTACAGCATGATCTTACTTCAAATACAGCAGCAGTCCTCTCTGCAAGGACGTTGTCGGATCCTCATTCCGCTGTAGGCTCAGCATCATCCCGTACAACACTAACTGGCCGCGATGTTCGGCAGACACCGACGCTTTCCCGCTTTTCAGTTCCAGGGGCACTATGGCGCGTTGAGGGCGAGCACCTAAGGAAATTAGGTCGGAATTTGCCTTCGTTAACCGTGTTACCACCAGTAGTAACACAGGCTTTTTTTACCCGTGTCACTACTAACAACTCCAGTTGTAAGACGGGATCATTTTATGCCCGTTACTACTAGTAGTAAGACTGGTAGTAAAACGAATAACGAAGGGGAATTTGATTTGCAATTTTTGTAGAAGAGTTCATGTTATTCTTATTTTATTTTATATTATTTATAAGGGAAATCTACAGCATTAACAATTATAAAATTACATATGTATTAAACTTAAAGAGACCAATTACAGATTTCCTCGTTTATATATGACTTGTATACCTACAGAACGCGGTTAACTTTAAGACTAATAATGTAGAATTAACATGAATATGTCATACATATTTACCACGAATATTAAATGTTATTTGTAAGTACTTGTTAATCAAGTGCTGGCTAGGTGACTAAGATTAATATGTGGTGGCGTGAGAGTTTGAGGGTGTGTTGTGTATGTGAGTGTGTGTATGTGTATGTGTGTGTGAAAGGGTGTGTAAATACCAATACAGCATTATGGATTAAACACATATATAATATTGTTATTGTTTTGTGACCAAAATAATAACAATAACAATCCTCAGTCACAGTTCTAAGCTTAGCCAGCCAGCTCCTTCTTAGATACATAACGGGTGTTACTCACTTCACACACTACCGCGAGTGGTATTCTTCTTCCTCGTTGGAAAAGGTCGCCTGAGTTGACCGTAACATTGTTGGGGCAATCATCGCGATAATTATAAAGTAACATCCGTTATATCTAATAATGTTTAAAAATGTCTCACTTGAGTTTTAATTCTAAAAGAGGTCACGGTAACATGACTATAGTTTCAAAAAGAACGTAGAACACAGGGCAGCCGAATCCAAAGCAGGGTACCTATTTATGTATTAAATATTGCTTTGATACCTAGGAAAATAATTTTAAGTAGCATGGTCTTTAAAACTGTTCCCCATTTTTTTTAAGTCGGAAATGCCGATTTGTTAGGCCAATATTGTATGTACACAATATTGCCTAAATGCATATTCATACTGTATGTATGTAATAGTGCTAAAGTGCATATTCACACTGGCCTTGAAGATTGATGTATTCAAAACAGACGCCGACATACTGTACTATTTTTTGGCTAACACATGAAAAAATGAAGTAAAAAAAGTACCTTTTCGCTCATGTATAGTAACTTGTAACGTAGCATCGATTTTTCCCTTCAATCCCAGTTGTGGGCAACACATGTTCTCTTCAATATCCAGCACGTTATCTATTTGGCCGCACCATTGATCTTTTTGAGGTTTCTACAACGGAAATTTAAAAAAGATTAAAAAGAAAGATTTGCTCCTTCGAGCCGGATATTCGTTGTGCTAGGCGGGCGCAAGCGGCGAGTGTTATCTATTGCTGGTTACGAAGATTAACCGTCAGCGAAAAAATACGATAAACAGCAACGTACGGCGTTATGATCACCCGCGCCGTGCGCACGACTCTTAATTTTTATTGTTATTACCGAGGCAGACTTTGCATTCATATATGTCTGCATAAAATCAGAAAGGGGTGGAATATACGTTTGCATATTCGATCGTGCTTCTTCTTCACTTATCCCAGCGTCATAAAGCAACTGAACAGATTCCTTTAGGATATTATTCATTGTAGAGCGTAAATGAGCAATCTCTTTTATGTTTTGTGTAAGAGCCTTTTGTACCAACTCGTGGATTAGAATACCGATCGTCATCTGAAACAAAAGAAAGTTGTATTTAAGTTTGTTTTTTTAAAAGTTTTTTAAGGTATTTTTTATTTTATTCAACTACCACGTTTTATTAATATTTTAATAATACCTATATAATAAATAAGTAATAGTTTGATGTCAAAAATATAATTTAATGTTTACCTAGTCATAATAACTAGGTAAAAATTATTTAATATAATTTCAGTCAAACAGCCCCCCGCGAAGTGCCCCCTGGCCGAAAGTACCCAGGATACTCGCGGCGTTCCCTCGCTGAATGGCGAATGGAAATGCGCTGTACTAAAAAGTGGCCGGCTCGCGGATCACCTCCTCTCTCCTTAATTCGTCTCCCCACAGCGCGAATCAGATCCTTGGCATCGGAGCCCCATGGTCTTGCGGTTTCAACTGCCAAAGGCACGAAGTCGTAAAGTGTATTTAAGTTAGAATGAATAGGGACACTTTATTATTGTACTGTTTCTACTGAAACTGAAATTCCTAGGTTCCCAAACTTAATCAGTTTAGCAATTCATTTCATTGCATGGAAACAACTTTTAAGTTA
This sequence comes from Hofmannophila pseudospretella, assembly GCA_947369225.1. Classification (NCBI taxonomy): domain Eukaryota; kingdom Metazoa; phylum Arthropoda; class Insecta; order Lepidoptera; family Oecophoridae; genus Hofmannophila; species Hofmannophila pseudospretella. Next base: position 6,343,513 of record OX376331.1, read on the forward strand.
AACCTCACAATGTAAGGCTCACATTTACGTATATTAGAATTGACACAAAAGAATATATTAAAATTGATAGAAAAAAAATGAAAATACTGTCGACTCGCTAATTTAATAAAAATCTTTCCATTTTGCGATCACGATTTTGTACGAAAACAAAGCGAATAAATGCCTATTGCTTTTATGATTAATTTCAATAAATGCCTCGCGGCTGTTGACTATCCACGGTGCCCCGGGGCGCCGCGGCGCAAACTTTGGGAACCCCTGTCCTAGAGTTTTAAATAATATATGGAAGAGCTAACTACTCTATTATTTCTGTTAAGAAACTTAAGAAACATTAAACAAAACGTTGGGCGCAGTCAGAACCCAGATGGGTGACTGCTAGTGGTACATTGCCTCAGGGAGTAAGTCGGTCCGGTTCGGTTTTCCCGGCTCCTGCTGCCCGAGACCAGGCCATATCGATAAATAAGCCAGTTCAGAGGCCTACGGGCGGCCTAAACAACTTTGATAACAGCTTGGTCACTAACCACACGACAAAAAGAAAATTAAATAACTACAGACATAAAAGATAATATTTTAAGCTGTAAAGCTATTTGTTAGTGTTGCGTGTATGAGGTTATTCTCTCGGCACTCGCCGTCATCTTGACATTGAAAATGTGGTGAAAATCGGGGAGAGGACTAAGGGACTAAGAAGGCAGGCGACGTGAGAAGGGATAGTCAGGGGGAGGTGAGAGGTCAAGGGGATCGAACTCATCATTAGCTTGGCACTGGAGAAGACCTAAGTAGTCAATAAAACATTAACAAGATACTTACAGCAGTGTTAGCAGAATCTATCCCACGCCACCGCTCCTGCAGCAGCGCCTTCCGTTTGCAGAACACGCCCGCAACGACACTCGTCGACGACATCAAGTGATCTGGTCGAAGAGTCAGCAACCCTGAATTATTGCCCACGTAGAACTGTCCTAAGGAGTCTCGGGTTGCAATGACGCTGATTATCTCGCCAGGGGAGACGGGTGTGTCTATCCTGCAAACATTTTAGTGTTGTTAAAGCCTTTTGTTATAATCATAATTAAATTAAGCACCAGAGTGTTTTGAAAAAGTCAAGATTTTATTGAAAGAGTTCATCAAAGTAGCGGATACTACATACTCAGGGATATTAAGAGTGAATTTGATTGAATCTATCAAACATTTAGATTAGAACGAGTCTTTGGCCAATACCTAGTCGTTTCTTGGTGTAAAAGTCTTATAAATGTGCTGCATTAAAACAATTAGCTACACATAAGGTATTTCTGAAATTTGGTACCTACTTCCAATATTCTACAGAAAACTTTAAGAGACAGGTTTAGTTTAAAAGGAGAGTTGCTGTTCAAACTTAGAAATGCACAGTGGCGGATCCAGGGGTGGGGGACTAGGAGGCCATGATCCCCCACCCCACCACACCCCAAAACCTGCAAGATCCCTATAGGGCGCGAGGCTCGACTCTCCATTAATCATTTTTAGTACTATCTTCCAATCTTAGTAACTAATCTATCTATCTATCAATCTATCTGATCAACAAATAATTTGTGGATCTGTCCCCTTGGCATTTGAGTGATAAGGACAGCATTCATTTTCATACGAACGCGGCAATGCAGCTGTAGGCGCAAGGTGCTCCCAGCACTTTTACTCAGGTAAAATATTTAAAAAATAATATCTTACCAAATCCCTTCCACGAAGCAAGTGCCTCTATTGTTAGCAGAATTTTTCAGTTTAAGCTCCAACCTGGTGGGGTGTCGAGTTAGAGATAACACCTCACAGCGCTGCATGATACTGAGGTCCAAGTCTTCTTTGCTATTCTATAAATATATCATTTAGTTAATAAAATTTATCATCATTCAGTCATTTCTATAGCATCTTAGTGTATTAGGAGTTCGGTCATTGATGTAACTGTGCTCATGGAAATTAATGAACTGTAACTGAAAATCGGGACTGTGGTAGTTTCTGCTTTCATATCAGCTGCTAAATGTCAAAATGTAAACTTAGACTAAAAAAAAAGTGAATGTTTACAGCCCTCATTTCATAGGGTGGGTATCATATTGACTAAATCACAAAACGATAACGTAAAATGTCCAGACTCCAGATATCAAATGGTAAAATCGCAAAATGTCCACATCTCAAAATGACAAAAAAATATTTTTAAACTTTCATTATCAAATTTAAACGAATATCGACCAACCTCATCTACATCTGCAAAATCCCACTCATCTCCAAAGGCATCTTCAACAGCCTGTTCAGTGAAATCCAGTGCTCGGACAGTGGAGCCACTTTTGGATGGTGACTGATCATTGCTATTGATCTTCTCAGTTTTTAATTTTGCAATTCTCGGAGAACAGCAAAGTTCTGTAGGTACTGAAATAAATATATATTTGAAATCATTATCAGCTCATATCCCACTCTAGGGTATAAACGTCCTTTCCTATGGGTTACCCTTCCCAGTATGTATAAAATATGTATTAAATATTATAACATAATTCAATTATTTAAATAATTAGTTTGAATACACTAATATATCCACTAACAGTAAAGGAAAAAAATAATTCATTACACATACCTTTACATTTCCTGGGTGTTCTGTTCTTTCTTTCAGGACTATGAATACTATTCTCATAACTTTCAAATTGTAAAACTTTTTTTGGAGTCTTAGTACCCCTTTCTGTATTTTTTACATGATTCTCAATTTTATTTGGGCTTGATTTATTGTATTCATTGTTCTGACTTAGCTTACAGTCTGTTTCTTCATTTTCTATACTATTTTTAATGTCCACAGGGGTTAAGGGAGATCTATCTTTTCTTTGTTCTAAAGAACTGTCTAACTCGTATACATCTATTTCAACTTTTTGTGATATCCTAAGATGACTAGGGCTTTTAATTGGTGTCTGTTTGTGTCTCATGCTATTTTCTTTCTCTGGAGATTTCTTGTCTACATTAGCATTTTTGATTGGACTTCTTTGTACACTGTTGTAGTCAGATTTCAACTTCTTGGAAATATGAAACTCATTTTGGTCAAACGAATTATTATCCTGAACAATGTTTACACAAGGCTCATCTAGTATTTCAATAGTTTCTAACTGAACAAGTGATGAAGCCTTCCTTTTGACCGATTTCTTGTCCATACATTGTTCGTGGGAAACATTGGTTTTAACAGGAGACTTTTGTATGTTTTGCGTCGCAGGAACATTGGTATTTTTAAAGAAATGTGTTATAGATTTCTGATTCTTCGATGGAGCGGCTTGTTGGGTCTGAAAAACAGACAAATATAGGTGTACTAATATGATTTTAACTTTTCAACATTTTAAACACGTCGTATGACTGAACAACTCACCTTCTTCAGGCTTAAAACTTTCGGCATAATTGAATCATGCTATTTGTGTAATCTAAAACGAATCTCAATCAATAAAAATTAAAATATAACAAAACAAACAGTCAACAGATTCCCGCCGTAGACTTCTGTCTGATGACTTTTTTGAAATGAATTATGACATGCGTCATAAAGGTCGCATACACGCACGTGGTAAGTTTCGGGGCTTTTTTAGTAGAAAATATGACATTTCCTTGCAACACTGTTTGTCAAATTGTACCAACACACAGGAAATAACTGTCAAATTACCTTGTCTGGCACTGACGGGACATTTTGAGGTTATATCTCATGTTTTCTTTGAGATTATTCTGATTTTTTTCAAGTTTATTTACTTATTTATTTTTAAAAATGTCTAGAAGACCTGAGCATCAAGCACCACCTGAAATTGTAAGATTTGTATTGCTCTGGTTTTTTTCGAAACATATTTTGTTCCTTAACTTTTTACCATAATATTATACCTTTATTCCTTTTTCCAGTTTTATAATGAAGATGAAGCTAGAAAGTACACTCAGAAGTAAGTAGTACTTTTTTATTTCCCGATAATTCCATAGAGTCTCCTTTTTACATTGACCCTAATCAATATCAGCTCATTTTTATTGTAACAGTTCTCGTATCATCGATATCCAGGCTCAAATGACAGAAAGATGTATAGAACTGCTGCTATTGTCTGAAGATACTCCATGTCTACTTCTTGATGTGGGCTGTGGCTCAGGCCTGTCGGGAGCAGTGCTGGAAGAGAATGGACACATGTGGATCGGCATGGATATATCACCTGCGATGCTTGGTATGTGATTTTGTCCAATATTTTTAATATTGTGGTTTTGGCACAATATTTCCGCTTGTGTTTTGATTAAGTTAATTTACTTTTATTCAGACACCTCTTATAGAGATAATTATTTTAAAAAATTACAGAAAATTATAATACAGCAAACTTATGTTTTGTTGTTTGTATTGTACTCAATTAGTATTTCTTTCAGATGTAGCCATAGAACGTGAAACGGAAGGAGATCTAGTCCTCTCAGACATGGGTCAGGGTGTCCCATTCAGAGCCGGCTGTTTTGATGGTGCTGTCTCAGTGTCTGCAGTACAGTGGTTATTTAATGCTGACAAAAAATCTCATCAACCAGTCAAAAGGCTTTATAAATTCTTCAGCACACTCTATGCTTCTTTGGTATGTAAAAAAAAAATAGCATAGGCTGTAATAATAATTTAGAATATTGTTTGTTGTTTTGTATATTCTAAGAATCAAAACTTGATAGATTTTACACAGAAAATTTCCATTACTTCCTACAGAACAACTAGTTGGTCAGACCCAATTTTAAAAATACCCAAAAACTATTCCCCATGGTACAACTATTTTTATCATAGATTTGAAATATTTTGTGACAATACTTTTAGTTTATTGTGAAAATGATTATAAGAAAAAAGTATGTATGTACATTCATAAATATTACATTAGACAGTGTTTTTTCTGAAATGATTTGGATTTCCTTCATCCAGTCTAGATCTGCCAGAGCGGTGTTCCAATTCTACCCAGAGAACGAGAGTCAACTTGAGCTGCTCACCACACAGGCTATGAAAGCAGGCTTCTATGGAGGTGTTGTCATTGACTACCCTAATTCTGCTAAAGCTAAGAAGTTCTTCCTGGTTCTTATGACTGGTGGTTCGGCCCCTTTGCCAAAGGCTTTAGGTTTGTTTTGATTTGTTAAATACTTTTAATTCTTATAATTTTATTTACAAGGATCTATAGTAGAGATTATGGAGTTAAACAACAGAGCTACCCTGTAACATTTGGTTAGATTTTCTTAGCAGTTTATAATTTTTTAACTATAGCGTTTATTACTTCATAAATAAATTTCAAAATTATTTTTGGCTTGATGCAGGTACAGAAGAAAGTGATGATAGTCTTCAAATTAAATATGCAAAAAGAGATGCCACAAGAAATATCAGAGGTAAACCTCTCAAGAACACAAAAGCTTGGCTCCTTGAAAAGAAAGAAAGGAGAAGAAAACAAGGGAAAGAAACCAAGCCTGACACCAAATATACTGGCAGAAAGAGGAGTCGGAGATTCTGAAATTAAAATACTTTATAAGTTTTGTGCTATTCCAGTGTGCACCAGGATATATATGATGTATCTATTTTGTATCACTATTATTCAAATTGTTTCCTCATGCACACTGGCCTGAAAATTTGTATAATAAATTATTTACTAAGAACAATACATAATATTTAATCTAAATATTACTATTTATAAATTCCTGTATTATCGTTTGACAACATATTTCCATACCGTGTCTATTCCATCTCCAATTGTTTCTATTGGTATCATATTAGGCAGTGGAAATCTACATGCAACTATAACTGTATCTTTGTTTGTTTCTTCAAGTAATTTCTTCTCAAAATCGTTCATCATTTGCTCTACACCAAATATTACTATGTTGTTATAGGGCTTCAAGTCGAACTTCCATAAATTCCGTCTGTAAAACTTCGTGCTCCTACACTGAGGGTCTAATAAAGCTGCTATTCTTGAGTAATATACTAACCAAGAGTTCAGTTCTACACCATCTGCTTTAAAGCCCAATTTAGCAGCTGTGAAAACGATTCTACCGTCTCCCGATCCAACATCCAATAGTCTACCACTCCGGCCGGCTAGAGCCTTTGTGACACCCGTTAACTGGTCAGTAGTTGCAGGAACGTAAGGTAGGCAAATTCTCCTAAAAGCTGGTGACACAAACGGTATGCAAACTAAGGTCACGCCCACTGCTAATCCACCAGTGGTGTATATCAATGCTTTTCCAATAGGAGACAACTTTCTAGGGCTTTTGGATTTTGCAGTTTCAAGTACTTCTAACTCCATTTTTGTTTGATAAATCCATGTAATTTTCTAGTTTTGAGGTTATTTTTAGAGGTTGACAATCAGTACAGATATTTTAATGACAAATCAGCTGTTGGCTTTAGAATATTTTTTTCACTTGTTCAACATTTTGTCATCCGGTACCCAAAGTGATAAAACAATTTTCCGGCAGCTTCTAATCAAGGAAGGCGATTCTCGCAGTGGAATGTCGAATTCGACATTATAGTCCTATCTCATTCGCTCACATTACATGCGAGCGTGACAAGACGTAGCGCTCGACTTTTGTATATCGAACTCTGCGACAATTGGCTTCCAGATTTTATACTAGAATGTCAAAATGTTCCAATTTGACTTTTTTTAAATTAATGCCTTATTGTTATTTATAGATTTGGTAAGTTTGAATCGACGCCGATATTCTTTAATTTATGGTCAATTGTCAATCATCAATCGCCTTGTGTTGAGGACGGTATCTGGCCGGTTGTTGTTTTACATTTTTTTACCTAAAACCTTACTTTCTATCCATAATGACGGCTTTCGAGGAGTTTGGGGTGCTCCCTGAACTTGGTAAAGCGATTGATGAGATGGATTGGACACTGCCGACCGATGTTCAGGCCGAAGCTATACCCCTAATTCTGGGTGGTGGTGACGTGCTCATGGCAGCTGAGACCGGCAGCGGTAAAACTGGTGCTTTCTGCTTGCCTATTCTGCAGATAGTGTGGGAAACGTTAAAGGATTTTCAGGAAGGGAAGACTAGTAAGATAATACAACAGATTTCAACGGAATGGACGATGTCATTTTTCGACCGCACAGACGCCTTGGCGGTGACTCCAGATGGCTTGCGATGTCAGTCGAGGGACCAGCAGGCTTGGCACGGCTGCAGAGCCACTAAGGGAGTTCATACGAAGGGTGCTTACTATTATGAAGCTATAGTTACAGACGAGGGATTGTGCAGAGTTGGATGGTCTACACAAGCGGTGAGAAACAATATTTAATTGTATTTCTGAAATTATACCCTGACCAGGAACTAAGGGCTGGTTTACACTTGGTAAAGTACAGTGGCGAGTGCATACTGCCTGGCACTTGCTGTAATTTGTACTTTTCTTGTAATTGGGTACAATAAAGTGTTTTTATCTATCTACATAACAAAGAATAAATATATTATGTTGTAAAATTGTTTGTTATCTGGTAAGGAAACTGATTACAATTTTATAAAACAAAACCTGTGAAAAATCTGATTTCTTAGGCAAGACTAGATTTGGGCACAGATAGACTGGGCTTTGGATTTGGCGGTACAGGAAAGAAGTCCAATGCCAAGCAGTTTGATGACTATGGTTCGGCATATGGAAAGAATGATGTAATTGGTATGTTCTCAAACCATTTATTTGGCCTTTTTTATTTTTGACACCTAATTTTTCACTATCTTGTGTTGTAACAGCAAATAAATATAAAAATCTATCTCTATTTAATCTGTAATAATCTAATATTAGTTAGTGGATGGCAGCTGGTTTTTTACTGATTGGCACTTTTATGTGTCGATTTTTTTATGTTAGCTATAATTGTAGTTCAAAATCTGAATTGGAACAGGTTATTTTCAATTCAGTTAACAATACTAGTGGTATTGTTAACTGAATTGATTGATCCAGTGTTTAAATTATAAAAAGTTCTAAGTTATAGTGTAAAACTAAACCACATTTGCTTTTCTACCCTAGGTTGTATCTTAAACCTGAATGCCGGTGATATTCGCTATACGAAGAATGGCGAGGACCTAGGCGTCGCATTCAAACTGGACCAATCGCGTCGTTCTGACTGCTATTTTCCCGCAATTGTGCTCAAAAATGCTGAAATGAGCTTCAACTTTGGTACTACTCCTTTCAAGGTTTGAACTATGCTTTTTTCAGTGTCTTAAGATGTTTCAGGGGTTTTCACTATTACCACTCCTGTCTTTGTTTCGATTTAATATTCTTGTGCCATATTGTAAACTGAACTACCCATCTCAATGAGTACTCCTTACTTCTTTAAGTTATAATTTTTACAGTATCCTCCACCAACCGGACACATCGGTATTTGCCAAGCTCCTAAGGAGAATGTGAAACTCAATGTTGTGTCTGCCACATCTTCAACAGAGAACAAGCAGGTCAACAATGCGCCGAAAGCTATTATTATTGAGGTAGGAAACATCTAAGTTTTCTTTCCATTCCTCTCTTTCCCTCCAGTTACTGTTAACGAAACCGAAATATAATTCAAACAAGTTGGAATTTCTGATAACATTATAATCTGACAAATGTAACGCATTGGACATCTGTAATGTTGCATTTTGACATGTAAAAAAAATTAAATAATTAAAAACATACCTCTACTATTTGACCAAATATTAATTAAACATAAATAATATACTGTTTCACGGTATTTTTATTGTATTTTATTAATTACGACCTTTTTCGTTTACACATCTTCAGGTATTTGTTTATAAATAAATGATTATAAACAAATACCTGAAGATGTGTAAACGAAATGGGTCGTAATTAATAAAATACAATAAAATACCATAAAACAGTATATTATTTAAGTCTAATCATGTACTACAAGTTTCACCAAGCACCAACAACCGCAAGTATTAACCAAACGTTAATTATTTTGACCAGTCGCTAATTGTTTAATAGCCATCTCGCGAGTTAGCAGAGCAGACCTACAATCAGATAACCAAGTTCAAGAAACACTTAGAGAATCCGCAAGTGCGCGAGTTGTTAGTAGTCGGCGGCGTCAATGTGAAGGACCAGATCAACCAGCTTAACTCTGGAGTCGATATAGTTGTCGGAACACCGGGGAGGCTGGAGGATCTTATCCAAGGAGGTATGTTATTGTAAACCTAGTCAATAAAACTTCCAATCTGTATGGTCGAGAACGGTTCGTGATAAAGTTGCTCGTAATATTTTTGATAGCGAGAATATACTAAGAAATCGTCTAGGTAACGATTACAGAAATCAAGACCACAAGTTAATTTTAAACGAATCATTAGCTGGAATGTCTGGCCTGTTTTTCACAGACCAAAGGTCGTTGTTCGAAATCAATAGGCACTGAAGGGAGTATCTACAGCCATTTTGAGTATTGTCTGGTTTGTAAACTGATACTTGGTTATAGGTTACCAATACTTAACTATAAAATCAATTATGTATAACTTATAATGACATTTAATTCAATTTATCTCGTTAGCATTTATTACTATTATAATCTCTTATTTTATAGTGCGGTGCCCTACTCAGGGTTTCATGTATGATCAGATAATATACATTTTTAAGACCAATTGTAACACATGAAGAGCAATAAATGGTATGAGTATGAGTAGGTTGTTATAATATCGTCAGACTGGAAAAGTGTGCATATTATTATTCAGAAAGATGAACTGCATGTTACTGATAATGATAGCCTAAAGGCAGGTTGATAACAGCACCACCGTAGATGTATTTTTATACACCAGGGTCCTTATATTATATTTCTATGATATTGAACATTATACCCTGACCAGGAACTAAAAAACCCTGTCAAGAGGACATCATTGGTAGTTTTATAATCTGTGGTATGGAGTTTGCTATGAAAAAAGTAGTACCATTTAATTCTGCAATAACGAGGTTTATTTAGTTCCTGACCAAGGACTATTAATTAATAATGCTTATCGCAACCCTTTGCTAGGTTACCTAGCTCTAACCCACTGCCGTTTCTTCGTGCTGGACGAGGCGGATGGCCTGCTCAAGGCTGGCTACAACGAGATGATCGAGCGGTTGCACCGGCAGATACCGAAGATCACCTCCGACGGCCGCCGACTGCAGATGGTCGTATGCTCCGCCACGCTGCACGCGTTCGAAGTTAAGAAGATGGCGGTAAATCATTTTGAATTATTTGGTTTATTACAATTAACTGAAGTCTGTCAACGAATTAGTCGACTAACTAGACAGACTTCTGTTTATAGGCGTAAATCGCAGACTAACTGTACTGAATGCATTTCCACTTGACTGAAATCAGTCAAAAAATCATTTTTTTTATTGTAAGTAAGTACCTTAAAGTACATCTTTACAACGTCATTTTTTACTTTTAGTCAGTTAATCAAGTATAATAAATAACACTGACTTATAGCGCTTATAATTTTGAAGGAGGATGGGAACCACATTTTTAAAGTACCGTACCATAAATAACTCATAATTTTTCCCCATTAACCTTGGCGATTATTTATTTGATTGTTCAAAAAATGTCAAATAATTTTGGCAGGATTTTTACCTCATTTTAAACCATAATTCTAAATACTGTCTCGGAACCGATGATGCGATAGATCGCATCATCTGTTGAGACTAGAGTCCGCAGTAGACTGTGGACCATTGTATGTGTATTTACTTGAATATTTGTGTGTGTGATTAGAACTGTAGCATAGCATAACTCTCACGTCCAGTAAATAGGTATAAATCAATACAAACCATGTAAATTGTATAACAGGAGAAACTGATGCACTTCCCCACGTGGGTCGACTTGAAGGGCGAAGACGCGGTCCCGGAGACGGTGCACCACGTCGTCGTTATAGCCGACCCGCAGAAAGACCGCTCCTGGGAAACTTTGCGGAAGTAAGCACTTGACACTCAAAGACCCTTAACGACCCTTAACGAAGATACTTAACGATATTCATATGATCTGTCAAAATTAGTACTATTTATTTATCATACGATCATCAGCATTACACAATCTCACTGTAATTATTATTTTAACAAAGGCAAAACGTTCTTCAGCCATGCTATGGCTAAGTCATCTAGCGTGACTTTTGTCGAGCCCTCCTGCTATGCTCCATATTTCGCAGTCCTCCGTGAGATGGCTCATTGCTTGCACGGCTCGGCAAACGCACGCGGGTTCAGCTCTGGCAAATTAGTACTATATTTTATTAATAAACCGTTCGCTTCACAACTATTTAATTTATACTCTGTCACAACTTTTTAGTGCAATTATAAAACGTCATGTTTTCTAAATTTGTTCGATTGTGACTTCTGCATCTTACATAATTAATAAGTATACGAGTTGAAAATCGAGCCATTAAAAACCTCCATCCACAGCGGCCGTTAAACAATAAGAAAAGATCGTCCACTTGCCTGAGGCACAATGTGTTTATATGTATAATAGGATTATAGGTATATTATGTGTTCGCATATACAAATTGACCCTCAGTTATTGATATGATACAACCGCTTATGTATCATGTCAATGCTGATTGGTTTTTATAACATGTGCTGACAGTAAGTTGTTTTTCCTCAAATCCAGACATGTCCAAACGGACGGTGTCCACGCGAAAGACAACATTCGTAGTGGGAACACAACACCAGATACCCTCTCTGAAGCAGTCAAGATCCTCAAGGGAGAGTACTGCCTCCGTGCTATCAGGGAACACAAGATGGACAGGTAACTGGCTTGTAAAGTATATTAGAAATAATGTTTCTAGTCCACTCGAACATGTTTTTTTTCTAAAGCTAACAAACAAGACTGTATTAAAAACGTGTTTCTCGATCCACTGTGATTTTCCCGAGTAACTATTCATCGTAAGTTGGCATAATCTCTGTTTGCTTTCTAGCGACGAAAACCTTTCGTTTTAGAAAATATACCTTGACTAATTTGTAGTGAACGACGTCTGTGAATAAATCTATAGTGCATTGTAAGGTCATAAGGTTTTAAACCGGTACCACTATAATGTTTATTTCAATGATCTAATTAATTTGCCGATGTTAAAGGAAGACCTCATGGAACATGAACACGGAGTGTTCATTCGACCGCGAATCGAAGTAACTATTATGAAAGATATTACATCTATACCTCTGTCCACAGAGCGATAATCTTCTGCCGCACAAAACTGGATTGCGACAATCTGGAGCGCTATCTAAAGTCGTACGGCAACGAATTCTCCTGCGTATGCCTGCACGGCGACAGGAAACCCCAGGAGCGCAAGGGAAACCTGGAGAAGTTCAAGCAAAGCCAGGTCAAGTTCCTTATCTGCACCGATGTCGCCGCTAGAGGCATTGACATCGGCGGCCTGCCGTTTAGTAAGTACTTTTAACGTTTTACGAAGTATTGTAACAACAACTTTAAATTAACATACATAAAGTCTGATTCATGGGAACTTGTTCATAATGTAAACAAACCTATCCTTGATTTATCATATTAGTTGATCAACCATAGTTTAATTTAAGTGGAATTCACTTTTATCGTATCTTAAAATGTGTGTAATACGAAGAAATATTAATAACATACATACCTTCACGCTACTACCATTGCGGGGTAGGCAGAGATAATGGAACGCTACGAACGACTATATCTTGGTACGCTTCTCGTGCTTCCTCTACTATCATTCATCGTTTCACGCATGCTCGTCGTTGAGGTCGTCTGCTCTAAATTTAAAATTTAAGAATCCCCCTTTTACCATTATGGAGATCCCCTTACTTTTCCTGGTCATCATCAGATCAGATCGTCAAGGTTCCAGATGTAAGCTCAAACTCGAACCACCAAACTAATTACTTAGATTTGTCTTAGCCTAGCGAGTAGCGACACGCTATGCCGAACTTCGACGAGTAATCATTTTGTACGAGTTTTCGGCGACGTAATTTCTATCAGGTGTGTCGCGGGTAACTTAAAAACACAGTGAGCGTAATTTCGGCATAGTGTGTCCCTACACTTACAATATATTACGATTTCCGCTACAGTGATCAACATAACGCTGCCGGATGAGAAGTCCAACTACGTGCATCGGATAGGCCGCGTCGGTCGCGCCGAGCGCATGGGTCTGGCGATCAGCATCGTGTCATCCGTACCCGAAAAGGTATGCCAACGCAGTAAAAAGATTTTACAAATAAACTTAGGTATTGATCCAATTATATGCCTCATTATGAGTGCCATGTCTAATACGGAAAATGCCTAAAACTCATAATGGAGTCGATTTTAAATTTAAATCTAAATAAAAACTGTCACTTTCGTACGAGGAGCAAGGCGTTTCGTTTAGCTATCATCGATACATTTGGCGGACACCCTGGAATCGATGCCAATGTCTAATTATCCACTATGCAAAATCTCTAAAACGCAAATTGCCTAAGATAATTGATACAGTGTAGTGTCGTTTGGTTTATTTTGGAATTAACTAGTACACTCTCGTTCAGCAGTCAGGTTTTTCTACTAATTTTAAAATATTGTTCAGTTTACTAACCTCGACCAAACCTCTTTCGGATTTGACACCGCTTTTGTTAATCCTTATACAATTAATATAAGGATTAACAAGGATTAAGGTAGGGAAAGGGGAGACCTAGAAGGACCTACGTCAACCAGATTCGGACGTTCTAAAGAAAGGTCAGGTGCGGTCAACCACTAACCGAAGAGCGTGTATGAAGCGATTGATGAGCGTGGAAGAAACGAGAACGGTTTGTCAGGATCGTTGCAGGTGGGAATCTTCTTTAGTCTCTACCTACCCCTGCGGGAAACAGGCGTGAGTTTATGTATGTATGTTATATAATTTAGATATTTACGAGTATTGTTTTCTCCAGGTGTGGTATCACGGCGAGTGGTGCTCATCGCGTGGCCGTAACTGCTGGAACACGAACCTGATCGATGACAGGCCTAAGGGCTGCTGCATGTGGTACAACGAGCCTCAGGTAACGCATCATCTCTTTACAGTTTGTTAGGAGCCGATTTCCACTATTTCCGTTCTTTTCTATTTTATTTATGGTTCTTTTTGTCGATCGTTATGGAGCGTCGGTGTCGTCGTGGCTAGGACGTCGGACGCCCATGCTACAGCCGGGATTGAAACCATGCAATGTCATGTACCAATGAGTTTTTCGTTTTTTTTTTCGTAAGACTTACGTACATTTACCGACTGCTCTGACAGTGAAGGAAAACATCGTGAGGAAACCTGCATACTGAGATGACCTAGCGCTAGGGCATTTATTAATTTAAAAGAAATAGCCTTGTGAAAAATATTTCTGGCAATCTATGTCGTTTATTGAAAGTACAAACAATTATAACTACCACTCGATCGCGCCACAGTTCCTTTGACTTGCCCTGAGATCGCCTGTACACAGAGTACGGACTCCGCACACGGGTGCGGAGTCCTTCTGTAGGTATATCTATTCTGTGCTAGTAATCCGATTTCTGTGCCTGTAGCAATATCAAATTGTTACAGTATCTGGCAGACATCGAGGATCACCTGAACATCACGATCCAGCAAGTAGAACCGGACATGAAGGTGCCGTGTAACGAGTTCGACGGCAAGGTCGTCTACGGACAGAAGAAACGGCAAACCGGCTCCGGGTACCAGGTACATTAAGCCACTGATCTGTCCTTTGGTCCTTAAGTATTTTAACCCTGACGAGAAATTAAAAAGAGCGTCGGTGGTACAGTGGCTAGGACCCCGGACTCCCATGCGGGTAGTCCGAGTTCGAAATCATGTACCAATGAGATTTAGACTTACGTACATTTACCGACTGCTCTAACGGTGAAGGAAAACATCGCGAGGAAACTTGTACACTGAGATGACCAGTGAAAATGGGGTAGGCACAAAAGATCCTCAAGGGTCGAAGTGTTGCTGGGGTTATTCCAGACCCCTATCATAAGTCCGTCACGCAATTTTTTTCTCGCGTACGTACACTTACATAGAATTCGTATGCCACGGGACAAGTCCCTCGTCTGCGACAGCCCTAAAAAACATGGTTTAGTACAGAGTGTAGGTAATCTACCATACTATCGATAACATTTTTTTCTCAAAGATGCTCGGAAATCTGCTCAATACATTCGAAATGCCAAATACATCTATAAATTTTAATTGACGACAGTAATGGATTTTCATCTTTACCGGGCTAAGGAAGGAATCCAGGAATCCTCTCGTCTTGTTTTTTACTTTTTAAATTCTACTTGTAACATCAAAACGCAATGCGGTGCGGACTAGAAATTTCATTCGATTACGTGCACTGGTCGCGCGTCAACACCAGCGCGAGCAGCTCCATCTCCTGACAACGCCACTTATTTCCTTTTATGGACGTCTAGTACTTTCGACTTGGAATTAGTTTTTGGTGTGATTTTTATTTAATCGTATTATTTGAGAAAAGCACTATACAAGCATCGGCCGAAACAGCCAATTTTGGCCTTGGATCGTTAAATCCAAGTTCAATATGATCCGCGGCCAGTAATTACTAATTTCGGGGCCTCTACAGTAATGTACTGTTTTTCAGGATCACGTGACCCAGATGGCACCTGTAGTCCGCTCGCTGCAGGAACTGGAGTCTCAGGCGCAACTGTACTACCTCAAGATGCATCACAATGTTAGTGTTGCATAAAACTTCTCTATACTCGTTACATGTTATCGACCAGAAACTAAAAATTGACAAGACATCATTGGTAGTTTTATAATTTGTGTTATGAAGTTAGCTATGAAAAAATAGTACCATTTAACCCATGACGCAATATGGCGAGGTTTTTTTAGTTTCTGGTCAGGGTTATAAGTTATAAATAGATGTAATCTCTTTTATAAGAAATAAATAGACTGAAATGTGTTACAGGTTTTTATTGATTTCCTTTTTGTTTGTGAAGGTTATCCCAGAGTTTCTCCCGCGCTTTTGTTGCATCCAGCTTTGGTTCGTTTTGTCTTGCAAATTGTTTTACAGTAGTGCTTTTCTAGTAAGAATAGTGTTTCTTGCTCGAAGGACTTCTACAAGATGTGAATAATGTGTGGGACAGTGAAGTAAAGTCAAATAAGACGCTGCAGCCCGATCCGTACTTGGCTGGATTTTGAAGAGCCACACTGCGTCCGGGACGCCTTCTTTGGTTCGGATGGTGCAGAAGCGTGGAAGATTCTCCCAGATAGCATTGAAATGTGTCACACCAGCATTTTAATTAAGGCTTGAAAGAGTTGTTTACATCAAACATAAATAAATAATAAATTTATTTAACGATAACACTATACAACGGAAAGGTACAATGAATATTACAAAAAATTAAATTTAAAAAACCATACATATTTCCTAATACCGAGCCTACGATTAGCATCCACACTAGATAATCCTGTGTCGTGGGCGCTGTAGTGGGGAGTGTGTGTTGTGATTTGTACCTGAATGTACTGTAAGTTGTGATTTGGCGAAGTAGAATTGTGTGAGTAATGTTGGTCTCTATTTGTGAAACTAAATGATTTGAAAAATAATTAACAGATAAATCTATGAGAATTTAAAAAAAGTAAATACTCATAGCTTTATCTGTTAATTGGCATAACATGGCTGTATGGGCTCAGTTCCCTTTGCCTTAAAAAACAAACGACAACAAGGTTATCACAGAGGGCGCTACTAGTCCGATTTCTGTGGTTATCCCATTAATTTTGAATACCAGCTGACAACTAGTGTTATGCCTAACAAAGGTTCCAATATAATATCATCAGACATTTCCAAGTCTGACTGAAAATCTTACAGGGATCCTAGTGTATACGAAGATTTTAAAATTCACCGGCGCATCTAGTACCTTAAAAAGTAGAAAGGAAGGTGACAAGAAAAGTCAGTTGGAATTCATTATTTTTATATTTCACTCAATTCTCAATCACCTACAATGATTAATTATTAATATTAGGGCAGTGCATTGCGGCCCGAGTTTTCGAAATAAATTATTTATAATAAGTCTCATAACATCGCTATGTAGGTATGTAGGAAAATAGCCATTACAATACTGTTTATTTAATCGTACTTTCAATCGACTGCAGTTCCCATTTAATATACATTTTTCACTTTTTAGACTGAGAGCTAGACGAAATGTTCACATAGTTTTAAGAGTCTGTATAAATGTCGTAGCCACATAGCGTAATGAACCGACGCATTTCACGAAGCGCTTGCTTGCTTATCGTATAGTTAGTGGCCAACCTATTTGTCAGAGTTGTTCAGGCCGCCCGTAGGCCTCTGACATGGCTTAACGACTGCTGTCAAACGACAACAACCGGGATCGACTGCTTAACGTGCTTTCTGAGGGACGGAGGAACTCAGATGAAATATGCCACTACCGGTCACCCATCCAGGTACCGACCGCGCCAACGTCGCTTAACCTGCACGATCACTTTCGGACCGTGCTAGGCTACGAGCGCTAAAAAGTCACGATACTGTAACAGTTCAATTTTACACTAAAAATTTTAAGCACTTCGTGAATAAAGTGCAAATCATTTGTCCGCACATAGCGTAATGGTATTGAATTACATACTTCGTGAAATGCTTAACACGTTGCTAAAAATCTTAGACAGATAGTGTAGAAGTCGACTTTTACAGTATCTAACTTATGTAGCACATCGTGAAATTCCTACGCACTTTGTAAAATGTGCCATTATGCTACGTGACTAGTAATCCCTGATTTAATATTATGTAATCAATACCGTGAACCAAACAATATTTCATGGGCAAATGCCGAAGACTGACAAGACTTTTCAATATCAACTCTCGGTCTAACTTCACAATTATTATTAGAAATAAAATTACATAATATAAAAATAGTAATATTGATCTGGAACTGACAACGTAACGAAAATAATTTCATTGTGGAATAAAAAAATTACAATTGCAACATCCAACCCCATCTTGTTTTCATTACTTTTCAGTATAAAACACACTTGTCTTACTTGATTTTTACAATTATCATTTTTATAAATAATTGCTATTAAAATTATTATTTAACAACAATATAAGCGCTAAACAAATTGGCCCATATTGGTGCAATGTGTATCGTAAAATTTACTACCAAATAGATAATTTAATTTACTCGGCATGAAACCTAAAACGACTTAACGCATTAGGAAATAACAGTTAACTAAACTAATAATTCATTGTTTAAAATCAATGAAATGCAAATAATTTTTAATATATTAAAAGATTTCATAGAATTAACCTAGCGTTTAGAGTTTAAATTAGAGAATACAATGCATATGCATTCAACAAAGTTTTTTTAGCTTCAAACCGTAGTCTACTGGTAAAAATATAAGCCTTTGGAGTGGTTAACATTGACGTCGACTCCTGCGTAACCTCCAAATCTAAACCTAACCTTAAAAAACTGTCACGGTTATACATACTCATACACAAGACTGCGCAAGAGTGAGGGTGACATTTCGTTTAGCGAATGATACATCAGAACTGACACCAGTGGCACCAATTCTGGGTTGTCACTCGCTAAACTAAAACATCGCTAATCGAAACGTTACCCCGAAGGCGCAGTTACACATAGTCGTTGACCGCTTCGGCGACCGACTTCCGTTGTTTACACTTGGTCGTTGGTCGAAGTCGTCCAACGTCATTCGCTCGATGACAACCTAGTGGCACTTTGACGTTCGCCGAATGCGGTCGGCAACTGATGTGTCTCCCTTACAACGTAAATTGGCGGAATTATTGTGCCTTAAAACACAATACCAAAAGCAATTAATTTAAAAAAAAACTGGCATATCACATATACACACATCAAAACAATCTAGGGATATTTGATGTTAATTTATTTTTTGGAAAACCACAATTAATTTCTTGGGAGAATTATATATAAAATTAATCCAAATTTTATGCTTTAATAAAAAAAATAATTAGATAATAAATACGACGTTTTCTTGTAGTATTTAAAAAAAATGAATATGTGTTAAAATTTAAACTCACTGTACATATTAAGTAAATTAAAATTGTTAGGACAAATTTGTCCAACTGGAGCCTTTGCACTAACTGCATCGCCGTTACATTCGGTTGCCTTCTGGCGGCATTCTGTAAAAAACGATCCTATCTTGGGGTCGTAACGCGATGTCTCCCTGTGTGCCGTTCCGCCACTTCTCCGGTAACACGATATCGTGACCACAACCTAGAAATCACGTTTTGCCTTGTTCTTAGGGTATCAGCAACAACGCGTTGGACGGTACCAGCTTCCAACATTCCTATCGCTCTCAACATTTCTTCTCTGGTCAAATGTCGACGTGGCATGGTGTCGCAAAGCTCGCAATAGCACTCTGGATTCAAAATTTTGTTCTTGGCGGAGCTTAATTAATGATATCAATTTTATTAAATATTAGCACAAAACTTAATTTTCAAAATTCATTTGTAACTTCCTGAATTCCCGCGCAAATCTTTTTTTTTAATGGCACTAAAGAGTGTTTCTGCCATATAAACATTTTGTCTAGATGGCCAGTATTTTTCAAATTATGCAAAAATGTGAATATCCCTAGACAGTTGTGATGTGTGTAGGTGGTGGCCGCAATGCTGTGACCGCCCAGATGGTCGGTTGACCAGGTGTAACCGCACCTTCACTCTTACACGATATATGTGAGTAAGCACGACAGTTTCATATAGTTTTAAGCTGAGTTAGGAATTAACACATTGCATTAGTATTTAGGGAAGTAGGAACTACGAAAAGCAATATTATTTATAGCGATATAATGATGCTGGATCATTGCGGGATTTGAATTATGTCATTCCTAACATGTAAGGAAAGGAAAAACTTTAGATTTAAAAAGTGAATTATTTCGTCATAGACACGGGAACAGCTGGAATATAAATTGGTCATTTGGTAGGTAGGCCAGGATAGAAAATCAGAACCACAGAAATAAATCAAGTAGAACGGTGACGCGGATGAGAGTCAAGTCCTTCATCGAAATGTCCTTCATCAACCAAACTGATGATTTTGCTTAAGTCTTTATCTCTCTTATATTTATCAAAAAAGATGTCACAGTTTAAGGTTGTCAGAAAACCATGAACGAGTTCATCTCTTTTATACAGAGTTATTACTCTCTTAACTGCCTCATGAAAGATATCGTTTATTTCATCAGATTGAGCCATGATCATTTTATGTTCCATGATTAAGTGCCCTAATTGGAATTTAGTTGTAATATGCAGAATGATTGTTTGTCTTCAGGATTTGTTCAAGATTAGATTTCGAATCTTATGAAAAATGAAGGGGAGTATATTATTATTACTTTTGTCCCAGAAACCTCTTTATTGATTTAATTCGACCGAAAGCTCTAAATGCCCTATATGATGCTAGGTGCGGAGCCTTCCCAACTGATTGGGAAAAAATTAGGGATAAGTCAGGAGCTTGGAACTCATTAAATCAGACCTTTATTAATTATATTAATAATCAATATAAGAAACAAGGTGTTGGCATTGAAGTGGGGGGTTCTCAAGTTGATTGTTTATCATATCTAACATTGGAAAACAAACTTAAAAAAGTTATTGAGGATAGTATAAAAATACACCTTTCCGGTAACCAATCTAATGAGGGTGAAACTCTTAGAGATAATCCCATCTTAAGAGAATTTCAAACCACTATGGCTCAAATGAAACAGGCCATTTCATTGATGACAAGTCAAACAGTGAAATTAACAGGAAGAGAAGTCACTAAAGCCCCTGTGCACAGTCAAGTCTCATCTAATCTCACCGGCCTTGCTTCAATTATTCGAGAAGACACAGGAATGGGAAGAGCAAACTCAAAATCAGACACAGCACTCATGAAGAGACGAGGTGCAAACCCTGATGATTATTGAATAGAGGACCACCGCGGACGGAACGTCCCGACTCACCGTGGACAGGAGCCACTCCCTGCTCGTCCCGACTCACCGCGGACTGGGGAACACCTGCTCTTCCCGACTCACTGTGGAATACAGCAGCAACTCGCTCGTCTCGACTCACCGTAGACAGCAAGCAAATGGCACATGGCACGATGTCGCTCACCAACTCTCTACGCCAAAGCACCGACCGACTGTTCCCGCTACTCGCCAAAGACGTCAATACTCTACGTGACCTCATCATCTGGATCAAGAGAACTCAAGCTCAACGTGACTCCCTGACTTCTGGCTTCCATTCTCCGAGGGGGGGTGATGTGGTGGCTTCCCGCCACAATGTCGCCGCATGCGCGCTGTGCAGTCTGCGCGCGCTGCTGACGTCTCAAAACAATCGCCTCCGCTTTTCTCTTACTCGCGCTGTCACTCCTCTTCCTTTCATCATCGCAATATCTATATAATATATTTCATCATCGCATCAACATGCTGACTTTCATTCCATGGGGCACACGGCCCCATAAGCTGTATGAATCGCGCGTGTCAACATTTTCATAAGCTACGAAGTGACGTGAATACGAACGAAATACCTCCTTTTGATCGATTCACTGTCGTACCTGTTGTTCTTACAGTTACAAACCGCACATTGTGGCGTTTTAGCACAGCCGCTCTGATCGATACGCGTCGAAAACTAAGCGCTGAATAAATGAAATCTTGTAGTATATTGCAAGATTGTCGACACGCGTGCCCCGCCCACTTCGCCGCTCTATCTTGATTTAATTCTGTGATCAGAACCCATTTGAATCCAGCACCATTGCCTACATTACGTAGAAATGTAAGAATCAAGTGCACGATTGGTATAGTAACATTACTACTACTGGTTTGTCATCCGTTAAACTTACCTATTTTTGTTCAACGATCAAGAAATTAGCTAAGTTAAAACTGCCAATCTACAAAACTTGAAGGAAAAGAAGGTAAATTAGAAAAAGTGGTAGAAAAAAATTCCGCGAGCAGGATTTGTACCAGCGACCTTGGAGTTCCGTGGCAGTATTTATTACGCTTAGGATGTCTAAATGCAATAAAAATACTGAAAATATTGATATTTATCAGTGAATTTACGACCCATTTTGGTACAATAGAAGCAGGTTTTGTTGAAAAATTAATATTCTACATTGCATTTGAAAACGCTTTTCAACGAATGACAAACCTTATTATTATCATTAACAACGTCAATAATAAATTAATAATTACTTGGTGCCGGTTACACCACCAACTAAATATTTATACTAAGAATACATATAAAATTTTTCTTAG
This sequence comes from Hofmannophila pseudospretella, assembly GCA_947369225.1. NCBI lineage: Eukaryota > Metazoa > Arthropoda > Insecta > Lepidoptera > Oecophoridae > Hofmannophila > Hofmannophila pseudospretella. The sequence goes on from OX376331.1 coordinate 6,365,611, forward strand.
TATTACAAATTTCATTACTTTGACTCGTATCAAAACTTCATAATGCGTTCCCGGATTATACCAACATTTCTCATGATCAATTTTGTTTCTAATTTTTTTATAGGGAATATAAAATGTCCTAGGAACGCTTTACATAATACATTCTAATTACAATTGAATATCTTGACAAGTTAATACTGAGTACTTAAGACTTTCCCATACAGATATTGCAATATCTGTTCTTAGTACACTCGTTATGACACCGCACGCGATGTTACATGCTAGTATGACAGCGTCATACCAGATGGCGTGTGTAATAGCGGAACGTTTATCGTTCGGTATTCCGGTTGGTATCCCGCAGCTATTTAGGAGAAGTTTTAACTATATTAAGCTTGAAACATTTTCTTCAATACGCTTTTTGCTTTAGATTAACTTGTCAAGTTACATTTCTCTCGTACTGTTTAATCAGGGATGCAGTCTATCACACATACGCTTATTACCACCTAATACAAGTGTCGTGAATAAACTTGTACATAAATTATTATCTCAATACAGGGAAAATGCAAGGAGATCTATATTCAGGGCTCCATCCTATAGACCGGTCCACACAGATGTGACATTATTCCTAGCCTAAAAAGGTACACTTGTATGTATACCAATTACATATAAGGCGTTTTTTGCGCAACACTACCTATAGAAAATTAAATAAATGAAATGATACTCGATGTATTCGACCTCGATGTATCAGCGCTTGTATATTAGAATTAGGTGATATTTTATTCTAATTTGGATTGGATAAAGATGGTTTTTACGACGACGAGAAGCATACAAAAATATACTTTATTTTTTACTACGCGGAATTTAATCTGTGTGGGAAAGGCCTAAGGCAGATTTAATGATATAATTCAAAAAATATGGAACTTTTTTTGCCCACAACTTCGGTCAATATTCAGGTCATTCTTAGTAAAAAGAAGGTATCTATCTTTGTTTAAAACAAATTCAGCCCACAATTAAATAAATGGATGATTTGCATGATTGTGCTATAGATGAAAATTCATACGTCTGATCTCGTTCGGTGGGCGAATTCAATATAATCTTTGTTATTACGGCACTACTATAGAGATTTTTTTCATATTATTTAACGTAATGGAAACATAATATAAGAATTTGGACTTTAGGACTCAAATTACTTATAAAATCAATGTCATTCATTACACACAGTGAGCAACTCTTTACAACCTCGCGTCTTTCTGTATTCTCTTAACGTTAAAAAATTAAACCTACGGATAAATAGGAAACTATTCGAGTTTGTCGTCGACATTTTTATTAGGAGTCGAAAGATTGCTGAATAGCAAAGACAATTCTGTCTCCTGCAGCTTTTTACTTCATCGCTGAACGCTGAAGGCAAAGTTGTGACGAACGCAGGAGCAGAGCCAACTTTGCCCGCGTAACTTAAACCCACATAAAATATTATGTGGTATCACTTGAGATAAGAATTCATTTTCCTTCCAGTCTTTATTTTTACAACTCGCCACATAGAACGCGATCTCGTCGCGGCGATTTGCGAACTCCAATCAGACACGTCCAAACGGATCACTGTCTCTCTTACTCTATTAATTGCTCGTACAATAATACCCTTTTTGTTATTTTGCCTAGGTAGGTTAATAAACCCCGACCAAGATTATAACAGAGTAGTCAAGAGTTTTATAATCTGCAAGGACTAAATATATAAAATTTCGCAACGTGGCGCACTTTTTTATATTCTCGGTCGAGTTTTACTACTAATCATGTTTTAGATAAATTCATCGTCTTTGATACAATGTTTCAAGTATTTGTACAGACAGAGGAACAGATGTTTTACATTGTTCTCCAATGGTGGTCTTTTGTCAGTACTCACAATGGACTTTGTTTTTAGAACATCCGAAACCAGAAATTGTTGATTTTTTAGTCGAAATCTTGAACAAATTTTATCTGATTTAGGGCACTTCCTCGATCTTGAAATGTAATTAGATTGTCAGCATCTCTGGCTTTAATGATAGAATTAGTACAAAACTGTTACTTAATTCATATCATGATCAGTCAATTATTATTACAAACATGTTTATCTCTTTTGTAGAGATTTTTTTGTTTTTAAACTCCATACATCATAATTTGATGCAAAATGTACAAAATACTGCTACTCCTTGATAATACTAACTTCACATAGCAAAGGCGTCGCCATACAACATTCATTTTCGTATACATGCCGGAGAATGTATAATCGACCTAGCCATCACAAAAATATATCACTGCAGTTTTATTAGCGTTCATCCTTCATTCCTTCATCCTTATGTTCCTCCTTGATTCCTTCGTTTATGAGTTAATGATCGCTAGATCAACAGCCACATTTATTATAGCAAAAAACCGTTGTAAAAATAAAGGGATTAAATAAAGGGTCCTTTACTTTACCAGCTTCTCATTTTCCATATTATGTAATAATTTTGTTTCATCAAAATGATATGATTTATGAAACACACTATCTTTCTCGAAAGTCTGGTGGGACTTCGTCGATTATACTTCGCCAGTATTTCTTTGTCTATATACTACCTTCACTTCAACGTAATAAAGTTGGTGTCAATATTCCTAATCGAGAATATTACAAAATAATATCTTCAGTTGTTTTCATTCATAGCCAAGAAACTCTCATCCGCATTACGAGTGGCATAAGGCAGTTTTTTTAATGAACTGTCCACCCTGTCGACGTATCAAAACTAGTGTTAGGCCACTTGTCTCACTACTACATTCACGATAATGTCCAAATGTTGAACGAAAAATTTGATAACAAACAAACTTAATAATAATTAAGGCTAAATTAATAAATAATGCTTATTAGTCCAACTGAGATTACGAGAAGCATACCTGAGGACAAAAAATAGGTACTATTAATCTGATGGTACTGTATGGCTTAAAGCATAACCGATTACGATTTATACTGCACCCATAAGAGATTGCAGGTGGTAAGGCAGATCAGATAGTATATTACATCTTTTACATAAATTATGGCCTTTGGTATTGTTGGCGCCTATATGCACCGAGGGAACTGCGGGGGCGCGCGGGGCGCACCTAACCGGACCGGTATCGTCCACGACTCGCAATCTCGACGGCGGCCATTGTGGTCACCATTTTAGACATGTATTTTAATTATTTTTTTAAATACATGTCTAAAACATACATGGCCCCGCGCGCCCTTGCAGTTCCCTCCTCGGTGCATATAGGCGCCAACGGGTATTGTTGGTACAATAATTCCGCCAATTTATTTACGTCGTATGGACATCGCATCTTAGTTACTCGGATTCTATTAAGCAGTACCATCGCGATGTTTTATATTCGCTAAAATCATAGGGGACGACTTCTTGTATAGGGCGTGTTAATACCATTCATGATGTACATAGTTATATAAACAAATAATAGTTAGAGAACCGATGTTTTTTTTTTAAATAAAATAAAACTAATTACATGTCCTTAAAACACAATACTAGCATAAACCTCAGGGCTTAAGAATCGGTCGTACGGTCGTACGTACCCATTTTTTCGCTCGAACGTACTTTACCCTGTAGCAACACCCTCGTCGAAGTTGGCGGAGTTGATCGAATATCCAGGCCTCCTTCTGCAATACGTGCAGGAACTGGGATGGCTGATGTAATGAAGGAAAATGTACAAAGGTTCCAACTGATCAGACCAGGTAAGAGCTGTGAGCCCCTCACAATCACGAACTAAGTCTGCTTTATCGAATCCATCGGAATAATGTTTCGTGGTCATGATCATGCATGATATACTAACATATTAGAATAATAAGTTATGTCATATTATTATTCTGTCGTTTTATTATTATGGTATGGAATCTCGATTCTCGAATCACGACGTCAAAGCACAACACTCCTATACAATGTGTATACGAGTGTTGTGCTTTGTGATATATTTTTCTGTGTGTGAATTTTTATGTGGCTTTGAATAAAGAGTTTTCTATCTATCTATCCACTCGTAGTGAACTCACCCAGGTCAGAGCGCGAGCCAGGGGTGATGCCGCAGCGACTCCTTGGAGCGGTCGCCGTAGTCGTATGTGAGCTCATCTCCGGGCGCTATGTCGTGCGCCGCGAGGAGTACGAGCCGCGGTCCGTCCACCCACAGTGCCTTCGTGAGAAGATTGCCGTTGCGGGAGTGGTTGACGAGGCGACCCAGGCGACCAGATTCCGCTGTTGCGTCAATACTGGACAAGACAAAAAGTTGTCATGAAGTTGCTTACTTACGCTGTATCCAGAGTCAAGAGAAAGAAACATAAATTGGTGTATTCATTTGCACGCTCGTGTATTGAATGGAATATAAGTGAGAAACCAGAATAAAGTTATTGTTTTAGAACTGGTAATTATTACCCGACAAAGGGTACACATTGCCGGAAATGGTTTTGGAACCGTCACTATTTTAACTGCCAAGTTTTGAGTACCCTTTGTCGAGAAATTACCACCTCTTCTGGAAACTCCTAGATATTACAATAGCTAGATTTCAAAATAACCGGCCAATTCTCGTTCTGTGTTTTGTATAATATGAGACATTGACGGAATTATTGTGCCTTGACAGCAATAAAGGAATATTTAAAAAAATAGATGTTACTTGACTCACCAATACTGTTGATCGCCATGTCTGAAGTAGTACATATAGCAGCCGGCCTCAGGGTCCTGTGCGTACATATATTCTCTCTCGCGAGCCTCCGCCAGGCCTACCAGCTCGCCTGCGTACTCCACGACGAACTGCCCGCGCCCGAAGTGCCGTGTCGCAATCACACCGCGACCCTTGCCATCGAAGTATGCGACCTGATGAATTAATAGTGGTTTAACTAGCGTTTTAGTGGCGACATCTCGCTCGTGAAGTCATGTGACTGATAGAAAACGTCAATTTCATAGTTTTTCACGCTCAAATGATATACTCAGGGTGGAGTATAGAGTCGAATTTACCTGTACTGACTTATTTATGTATCACATTTCTAAAATTAGCCAAAATATCCCCATAAGTTAGAAACCATAACCATGCAACAAACAAAACCATAAAATTCAGTTTTTTTCCTGCATTTGTATCCTGTGGAAATCTAGAACTCCTTACGCCATATCTCTAACACACGCTAACCAGTGTGCAAAATTTATTATAAAGCTTCATAATGTTAGATTTTATAGGCACAATAATATGATGAAAGTTTCAGAACATTATCACTTTCTTATCTCAGGCAGGTAAACAGATTGTTCAATTTCGTAACATTTATCTATGAAGCGAGTAAACTGTAGGCCTTCATCTACATTCATTGTCATGAAGACATTGTTTAATCACTATCAATCAATGTCTATTTTGCAGGGAGGCATTAAAATGAGGCAAATGTCAGATACCAGGCTATCCATAGATATTTTAAACAACCTCACCTGTAGTCCATCCTCCGTTTGATCTCTCACAGCTCTTTCTAAATCCCTCATCTTCTCAGCCATAACACATTTAGAAGTCTTCCTTACACTACGTCTTACAGGAAAGTATTCAGTTAGTTTATGATTGGCATTTCCATTTGAAACTTTAGCTTCTACTTTAACAGTCTTTTCCATGGGTGGGGGCGACGCAGGTGGTTCAATTTTCTCTATTTTAGGACTCTTCAGTTCTTCTTTAAAATATTCAGTTAGTTTATGGCTTTCTGCTGCACGGGCAGCAGCTCTAGCTGTCCGCGATCGTAGAGTGTGTCCGTTTGTCATGTTGGTAATACCGTTGCTACTGTTCAAAGGCTTAGATCTTAATCCAATCTTATTAGAAGGTGGTTCTGACTTCAATTCTACGTTCTCAGTCTTTGTTGGAGTTACAGCAATAATTCTATAAAAAAAATATTGAGTTTAATGTACAGGAAGTAAGTTATCTATCATAATGGTTGAATGTGACCTAGATATAATATCAATGAAGAGATTTCATTTTTAATGTGTTCAACAGCAATATAAACACATTTGATGATATTAACTAGATAGATAGTTACATTTACCAAATTATAGTATCTTTAGGTAATATGGTTTTAGTCAATTTTGATAAACCATTAGAATCATTAGTAGGAACATATCATTGACTTTAGTATCTCCTAATATGGTTATATAAATAATGTTATATTTTTGATGAACATAAATAAGTATAGAAAAGGTGAAGCCTCAGTTACCTGCGTTTTCTATAGTTACGCGTAGGTCTGACAGGCTTCTCCTCACACAGTTCAATGCGGTGCGGAGTCTTCACGCCATCCTGGCCCGCCATCAATCCGTTGGCTGTAACCAGGACATATGCTCAAGCCATTGAAGTATGCATATGAGTTAGGATGGCTAATGTAAGTAGTGATTGTGAATGGGACATGGCTACACTAGAGTAGACCTAATCTTAAGCAGCAGCACTAGACCGCCTTAGCATAAAGTATATTGAGAAATATTTTTGGACTATTAGTGAAAGTGAATTATTTACAACATAGGTAACTCTAAATTAAAAATTTAACATTCCCCCAACATACCATTGTGGATATCCCCTTACTTTTTCCTTATCATCATCAAGGTTCTAGGTTCTCAAGGTTCCAGCTGTGGGAAGGGCACCCTGAAGGCGGGGGGACGCTCCGGGCTTCGGCCTACATGGAGCTCGACCTTTGGCCTCGCAACCCATATCACACCAAAGATACTTCAAGGTCTAAGAAACCACTGATCCAATTTTTATCAAACCTAGCTAAGAACACTCTCGACAAAATTCTCTATTAAGTAAAAAAACCAGGTCCACATCGGATCATCAGTGGTCAAGTTATGATGCCGCAGACAAATGTGTCAAACTTATAACACATCCTCCCTCGATTAGTTGGGGGTTAAAGACTTTTCCAACACTGTGATATAGACACACCAGCAATATTAGATATAAAAAAAGTAAGTAAGTAATACGTTTATTTTACACACAGCAATGACCGAAACAGTTATAATTATAATAAAATAATTATGTAGTCAAAGGTAAACATATCTAAATCATGTATGATGGTCTGCTGTTGTTGTGAAAAGGGCCTCAACTCAGCTTATTGCTGCAGACAAGAATGCCTCCAGCGCAGAAATTAAACTATAACAGATATAAATTGAACTAGAACTTATTTCCAACATTATGACAGATATATAAGAATATGTCATAGTGTTGGAATAACCTATAAATAGGTAGCCTATAAATACATAATAAAATAAATTATGAAATGATTGAAACATTTTCGGTCTACATTCTTATGTAGAGAAACAGTAGTATATTGAAATATTTATTTCAGTCCCAGCTCTACCTAAGTTTTAGAATATTTATTTGTCTTCTTCTAAGGACATTAAATAAGCACAAAAACAAAAATTTTAAGCATAGATATAAAAGTTAAGCATCAGGCTTCATAGCAATCCACCCTCCGATCACTTGAAATCAGCACTTTGTGCTTGGAGGCTGGAGGCAGTGAACAGAAAAGGAACCAGCCTCGTGAAGTCCTAGCCTTATAGAGGCTAGCTGTGATCTCTTATCATGGGAATATATTAGACTTTCTACAGACTATTATTTCACATATTTTGAGGAGGCGCAAAAAAGAACTTAGAAATTTTAACAAAAAAAGGAGTTAGACAATTTTTAAATACTTTAGAATTAGTAATCTGCAATACCTATATAATAATAATTATAAACATATAGTATATAATGGCAAGTTGTTAATTTCAAGGTAATTTGCATTCCTTGCCTGTATGACAAGTTCCTAGTATAGGCACAGCATGTTATTTTATTTAGAACAATTTCTAAGATGATTCTGATAGATTTACCTTTGGTGAATTATGAATGGGTACTGCCCATCCTGTTATATAGGACAAACATTTTGATGAACATACCTACCGTGAACAAAGAATTTTCAGGCATGCGGTAATAAGGAATTCATGACCAGACAAAATATGCAGTAGTGTAAATAAATCATTAACTAACCTCGCACCATTTCCACTTGAACTTGATAATCACTGAAATATAAACACAGAACACCATCGAAGAAGTGGTCTAACCTGACACAAACGAAACCTGAATGACCAGAGCGACTCGAGTTACCAATGTTTTGTAATAGACCTTGTCATATTAGGATCGCAAGAGATAACATGTGATTCACGAGTTGATGTCACGAGTTACACATTTTATTAGTGTTTTGATTTCTTCTTTTTATTACAACGTTAGATAACACACACTACATACAATATTACGTGGAAATCTGTAACACATTTCTCATAAAAAGGCCAAGACGATTGATTGATAAAACTTCAGAAAATGGACGCTTGTTTTCCTTTTCTTCCTTTTTTCTGATTGGCTACCTGCATCGAATTTTGACCAATGAATTTAAAACAATTCACCATAGAGAATAAAACTATTACAATTGGCGTCGATTCTGCTGCTGCCAAAATAAAATCATGCCAATAACCAAATCTACTGGGATACATTCGTGCAATGTAGATAAAATTTCTCCGTATTTTAAAATACAAATACAAAATATTTATTAAGCCAAACAATATTCAAATTATAATCACTTAACAACAGTGTAGTTATGATGTATAAGTAAATATCGGTCTCTACTATTTTATACTGATGTTAGTCAAAATATGCCCTACTCCCCTGATTTGCCTATTATTGACATCTATTTTCAACACCGCAATGGCTCCGTTACAGACGCCTGGAAGGAAGCAGTTGTCATGGGTATTCCCAAACCAGGTAAACCGCATTCCGAACCCACCAGTTAGTATAAAAATTTATGAAGAAAAATTATCTTATTATCGACGCCGGTTAGTTTAAATTTTAAACTGACAAGTATATATTCTCGGGGAGAAAAACTATCCGCCGGGCTGTGATTGATTGATGCCGGATTTGTTTCTAAAATCGATAGCAAAAGAAAAAGGCAAAGGATTTGGTCCATACAGCCTGTTATGTTTTCTTAGTAAATTAAAAATGAAAATAATTAAATTAGATTTCTTACGTCTCTTAACGTCCATTAACAATGTAAATTTGTAAATTTCTATCGTTTTGTACCATTTAAAAGCAATAGAACATTTGACCAAACGATTGTCAAACTCCTGTCATATAAGTTTGACATTAATTATTATCCTATGGTCGTTCGCGGGAGCCCAGTATAAAATTTTCAACGGAGAAACTTTATCTGATGAGTTGCACGAACGCACCGCTTTATCCACATTACGATGGCGACGGCACGGAGCTCTATTCAATAACACGTCGCGATACAGTGCGATGTCAAGCCGAGCATCAATTTCCTTGATCACTGATTAAAAAGAAAAAAAAATGAGGTCTATGATACTGATCAGATCCGCTGTTCCCGCCAAAACTTCATAGTTCCGTTTGATAAAAATGGAGAATTATTAAAAATAAACAAAATGAATGTTGATAAAATACTCTACGTGTGGGACGAAAATTTAATTGAACAATGTGATCGTTTACCAGCAGTTATTGGTCGGGTAAGTAGGTACCTATACTGGGAGCATTTTGCCTGAAAAATGCCACCTCAAATTAATGTTTCTGACATAAACTTATATTTCATAATTAATAATGAAATATTTACATACCCTTAGGCTTCTCTAGTGCATAGTCTGATAGCAGCTTACGGTCTCCTGGACCACATAAAGGTTGTTCGCTCAACACTAGCTACATACAAAGATCTGAGGGAGTTTCATTCAGAACTCTACCTGGACCATTTGAAGGGATTTACAGACGTCGATGAAGAATATATGTGCAGTGCTCAGGATGTGGAGTATGGCATTGGTAGCTAAACAAATTTTTCATTTATTTTAAAGTTGGAATCAGTCAGACGGATATAGCAATATAAATAATTTCACTCTTAACCTTTTCAACAACTTTATTAAATGTGTAAGGAGAGGAGACAAACAAACGGGTCACCTGATGGTAATAAGTTACTGTCGCCCATAGACATTTCACCTTGCTGTATTATTATTAGAGGGTTTTCGATATGCTGCTAACCTTGAGGATTTACATAGAGTGCCACTTGTGCCTGTAACTATGCTGACTCTCTTACCCTTGAAGGGTACCAATGCATTGCAAACATTGCTGCGTTGCAGCAGAAATAGATAGGTACCATCCCAAGCAATCCTGCACATCAAGATCTACCACCTTCATTTACCTAATTACATCAATAGTTTAAGTGACTCAAATTAGTCTAAAAAGTATAAGAAAAGAAAAAATGTATATATGAGGGTTATTCAATTTTCTTTTTATCAGGATATGACTGTCCACCAGTATACAACATGTTTGATCTGATCTCCACCATTGCTGGAGGCTCAATTACAGCAGCAAGATGCCTTCTGCTTGGCATGGCTGATGTTGCCATCAACTGGTGCGGTGGATGGCATCATGCACAAAGGTGCCAATTTTTTTTTAAAGAACACCTGCATCTATTGAAGATTAGATTAGATTTATCAATCCTTATTAGTGATTCAACTGAAGACTTCACACTTCACATAATACCTTAAGCCAGTATAGGATTTAGCTATAGTCAACCTCTATTACCAAGTTGGTCAGAGTTCAAGTTATGGTGGAATGAATGTAGGTTGGAGTGTAGAAATACAATTAACTTTTCTACAGGGGCGGAGCTGCGGGAATTGTAGACATATTGTAATTTTGATTTGAAACTCCGAATTCTTCATTACTTGCTGATTCGTAGACACAGCGAAATAAGTTGTTTTACACATTACAATATTCTTCATTAATCACTCCAACTGGGCTAAAATGCCTGTGCTAGGAGTGGTCCACCACAATGGTCCTAAGGTGGATTCTATCCGACGACGCTTTCGCCACAGTGTCTCGTGCACTAGCCTTTGAGCCATTGTCGCTTTATTACTACGGACATTAACTGTTAACTTGCTAACCTTATCACTTGGTTACTTTCAGATTTGGAGCAGAAGGGTTCTGCTATGTAAACGATATTGTGTTAGCTATTGAGACTTTAAGGCGGAAGTTTCCCAAAGTTCTGTATGTCGACTTGGATGTCCACCATGGTATGTAATTGCACAAAATTGCTTCTAAGTAGTATTATATTACTTGTAATTATTCTAAATTCATTTGTTTATAATTAATTTAGAACTACTAATTATCTTCATTGAGTCTGGGTGTTCATTGTTTTGGGGGTAGAAATAAAATAATGGAGGCCAAACCTTGGGGAGAACTCGGAACACCTTCTCTTCCCCACTTGATGCTGGCATGGCTTAGGAGCCAAAGGGTCATATTATGCTCATTTTCATTTATTAACTCAGCACTGAATGACTAGAGGAAGCAAGAGAAGTGTATGCCAAGATTTGTGGCGCTCCATTCTCTCTGCGTACCCCGCATGGGACATAGCGTGAAGTTATGTATATATGTATCACTAGTTATCCCTGATAAGTACTCCATTTTTTCCTATAGGCAATGGCGTCCAAGACGCGTACAACCTAAGCAAGTCGGTGTTCACACTCTCCATACATAAATACGAGCCAGGTTTCTACCCTGGCACCGGGAGCGTTGATGATATTGGTACGCTGGCTGGTACAGGGTATAGTTGTAACGTGCCGCTACACGCCTTGTATTCTGACGATACCTTGGAATATATCTTTGAGAAGTAAGTGGTACTAAGGTTTACACCATTTTTGTTTTAATTTTGTCGTGTCCCTGGCCCTAAGAATTGTAAGACGTGCTCTTCAACTTTTTTAGACTTTTGTCCACAGGATATAGTCAAATGTGAGGTGTAAATACACTAACGTTGCCTATGGCTTTTCGACGTCTAGGTCAGACCACAGAGTGACCCATTCAAAGTAATCTTTGTGAGGTGCCTGCCTTTGCACAACTGATAATATAAGATCTTTTGCACATAGCAGGAGTTAAAAAATAATTCAACTCCTGCTTGTTAGTCCATGATTACATTTTTTTTAGTCCCATAACGACAATTCTGCGTATTCACGAGGAACTTGCATGTGTCATTGGATTCCACCTGATAATTTTCCAGAATATTCGAGTCTGTGTACACGCTATTCGCCCCGGACGCTATAGTGGTACAGTGCGGCGCGGATGCGCTGGCGCACGACCCACACGGCGGAGCCAAGCTGACGTCACAGGGCTACTGCGCTTGCGTGCGGAGGGTACTCGACAAACGGAAACCCACTGTGCTGCTAGGAGGTGGTATGTGGAAGTTCTAGAATCTTCTGATCACTCCCTATTCACCCCCGACGCTTTCGCGTCTGTATGGTCCATTTGTACAGTACCAATCTTTGAATATTTGATGATGCTACAAAAATACACCTGACCAAAAAAGTAAATACCTAATATTAGAGATTTCCTATAATTGGGAATTTCCATCTTCGCCCTGTCAATCGACTTTGGAAGTGAGACAATTTGCGAAAACGCATTTATTGACTCCATCCACGCACTGCTAGCAACAGGACCTCATTTGTTTACAATTCACAGGAGGATACAAACACCCGAACACTGCCCGTCTCTGGGCATCTCTCACAGCTCTAGTTGCTGGAGTGACCCTCGATGAGAATATTCCAGAACATAGCCACTGGCCAAGCTATGGAGCTGACTATACATTGTCTATAGAGCCTACGTTGACTAGAGATACCAATAAGAGATGCTATTTGGATGACTGTGTTACTACTATACTAGGTATTTATTTATTAATTTAACACTTTAATGCACAAAAATAGTACATGAGGCGAGCTTAATGCCATGCAGCATTTTCAACCAGCTAACCATTGGGTCATACAGATATTGCAAGGCAGGTGCATATCTACAGATATGTGTCTACAAATCACGTTTACAAGCTTTAGAAATGTTACAACCGATGTCTTAGGACCTTATCTTTCAGAAAAAATATAACACTTTTTTCTTTTGTTTACATACTGTTGAGCAATTTGTTTATATGCTTTGGTTGCAGGTAATTTAGAAAAACATTTAGGTAAAGATAATGAATTAAAATTCGACAGTCGACCAGACATGAAAAGAAGAAAGATTGAATTTGAAGTTGTAAAGGTTATTGATCAAGAGAAAACAGATGAAGGTCTTGCAGAAGAAAAACAAAGTCACAACATTTCACACAAAACAGAACACAGTAAAATTAATAAAAAATTGAAAGAAACTGTGAGAGAAACTAAACCTGTACAAATTGATGTTTATACTTTCATAGATGAATAATATTTTGGTAAAACTTTGTAATGGATTCCTCTGGATGTAACAATAAAAATACACTTTTACAAGACTGGATGATTTAAATTTCTTGTAGATTTCATATACAAAGCTACGACCCCAAATTAAAGGCAACCATGTGAAACATACGTGAAACTGAAATAACATGAAGCGCGAGAGGCATGTCAAGTCAGATTCAAGGCATTCCATTCTCTCTGCCTACTGTGCAACGGACGGGACATAGCGTGAAGATAAGTATGTAAAAACAACAAGTAATTTCGAAAAAAATATATATTTAAAAGTTTTCTCACTGAACTGTTCAGCACACAAGTTTTAAGGAAATATTAAATAATACATCCTTGGTACATCTTATCATGGGATTTACAAGTTGGATATTGCCAAATTACACTACCAAATTACAATTGAGAGAAAAGCCATTACTTCAGTATTTCTCGACGACCGAAATGTGTGTGATTGAAAATTATAGATGATTTATTTCACTGGACATTTGGGAATTTTAGCGCATTTACGGTTGTGGAGTGCTTACTGCATGTGGCTTTGCTTCCTCAACGTAAAGTAAAAAAAATCCAACAGATACATCCCAACATAAACATACCTTTTTAACCAGCAAATGCACTTTTATAATGATTAGAGCTTCACAGTTGCCGTAATCTTTTGAATGTAATACCATTGATCTATTTACACAGCTTTTTAACATCATAGACAAAAAACTTACACACAATCATCATAAGCTGTAGACACAGTGAAGTGCTTCTATTACGACTATCCAAGCTAAGACACCATAGCTAGGACACTTATTGTCTATATATATGAACAATAGCAAACATGAGTTTATTTATATATGAAAACAGACTTCAGACATAAGTAAATAAGTAGGAAATATTTCAGAATTTAATAAATCTCTAGTCATCCCAAACTTATTAATAATACAGTTCCAAAAGTCTAAATTAAAACTAAGCATTAATTTCAAGCATTCTCCACCGGCCAATTAAATTACTATTTATTATTTAAACAGTGCACGTTTTGTATGCAAGCAACATGGTGTTGGTGATGGACATAAGCAATGGTTTCTGTACCAGAGGACAGGTAAGTAGACTGAATCTACAGCAAGGACAGATCTACTGTAAAATAAGAAACTTTACAGGTAGACAACAACCACTCCCATCTAGCTGAAATGACCAAAGTTTCAACTACACAAATAGTTAACTGTAAATACCCATCTGTGGTGGAATATTCTTAAATAAGGAAATGAATAGTGAGCATAAAATTTCGCATCAATAAGTAATCCGGCCACATGCCAATGTAGTCACATGTCTTGCTGTAAACCCAGGCTAAACGAATTATCTAGTCTTTCTCTAGTCCGTAGGCCTTTTTTCACTATGCTTTTTGGTGAATTCCTCTGCATTCTTGGTGAACTTTTTCCTATCTTTGAGGAACTCTTCTGCTAGTTCAGCACGTAATGGATGCTCAGGCTCAGGATCGTTGACAAGAGCCACTAGAGCATTGATTACTGTAATAAAAAAAACATTCCAAAATTATACTTGCCTGCTAACTACAACTAACAACTGATTTTACAGGTACAACACAATTATTGCCAGTTCTGTAAAATATTGCACAAGTATGACATTACTGTGTAAAATAAGTTGTGTGGAAACAGAGTTGAGAAATTGCACATTGGTTATTATGACTTTCATATTTTAGCCCACCCTGAATTCAACAATGCTATGTATAAAATTTAAATAACAGTGGGTTGCCCTTTGTTTGGACAACAATTACAGTATAATTTTGGACAGCATCATAACAAACCTACCTACCTACCTTACCCACCATAAAAGTAGTCTAAAGTCTCCTTAATCAAAGGTTGGCTGGAAAAGATCCCTATGGGATAAGCCCGCCTTTGTACATATTTTAGTGTTTTTAATTACTATGTATATTTTTTTTCTATGTGTGCAATAAAGAGACTACAAACAAACAAACCTTGGTCAGTCTTGGTGGCTGGTTTCCAATTCTCTGCACTGATGATTGGCAGACACACCTGGCCTTTCTCATCGATATTTGGGTGGTAGATCTTAGTTTTGAAGCTTATCTTAGGAGGCTTGAATGGATACTCCGCTGGGAAGTTGATCTCAATACGAAATGCACCTTTATTATACGGAGGATTGTCCTGTAAAGTAAAAATTAGAGTAGAAAAATCTGTACCATTGCTTGTTCAAGTTTTATTATATACAATAAACTGAGGTTTTTATTTCTTTACTTATATAATAATAATTACATAGGTAGATAAATATGCAAAATCTAGAGGTTGATAAAAGTAATTGTAATGTACCATAATAAGCTCTGACTCATCATCATCAAGTAGATAAGTAGGCATTTATAAATGAGTCATGAACTTGTCACTACAACACATGGGTTTCACACTATCAATAAATTAGATTACAAAGCATCAATCATTTACAATAAGCAGTGCATAATTCTATGAATTGAATTTGTTACACTTATAGGTTTTAATATATTTATAGGAAAGTAATTATGAAAATCAGTTAGGCTAGAAGGTTCCACTCCCAGTCTAGTCCATGTAGTGCAACATTCCTGTAATAGGAATCTGCGCCCATTCATATTCAGCCTTACCATTATAAACCACCAAATAGTTTACTATTAGAAGAGCTGTAATTGGCCTTTTATTGTTTAGTTTCTATGATATTTTACTTTCATGCTGTTGGTTTACCGAAATAGTACAAATAAAATATAGTATAAAACCTAGCTTACATTGTGAACTGTACTACATAATTTAGAAAGCTATTTTTCATCTACTGTTCATATTCATTTGGTGATAAAAGTAACAAGTGTTTAGATAAAACACATACTTACGGGAACAATTAATCCCTGCCAAGTGAGAATATTGGACTCATCAACTTGAATATCTCTAAAAGATTTCATCCCAGATTGTCTGATATCATTTAGTTCCTGGAAAAAGAAGCAAGAATAAAATAAATTGCAAAATTTACCTCAACATACTCTGTAATAGACTACAACTTTATTATAGATTTCTGAAAAACAGTCCAGTGATCTAATTACAGCAACAAAAGTAGGTAACATTACATCAAAAGTTCAAATAGTACTTGGTATTGTTCCATTAGTCACTCATTCAGATTACAATTACTGATTCTACAGAAAATAATACGGATTGAAATCTAAATCTTAGACTATGTACTACAATGATAAATTGTGAATTACAGTAAAAGTATGCTGATAAAACATCTCCAAAAAGATTTTGAGTTTTTAAGTAGGTATGTATTGCAAGCCATATTTCTTGGTCCAAATAATCAGAATAACATACGAAAGTCTTTGCCTATTTACGACTATGCTTGAAATTTGTAAGAAAAGTGAGAATTATGCTTATTCTTCAACAAAAAGCGATGTCTCACCTTTTGAAGTCTCCTTGTCGCAGCCATGATTTAAGATGTCAAAATACAACCTTACGATGCGATGGTTTTCAATAAATTCTTTGTGAAACTAAAGTAAATTATATAGCGGTCCACGCAAACAACATAATTATTTAGCACAATCGGAAATATTTAAGATTCAGCAGTAAAATGTCAAAAATTTGCCCACTACAAGTTCGACAGCCGCCATTACAAATCGGATAATTCACTGCGTTTCGTTATTGCATTGCACTCAATCAAAATGTCAGAAAAATAAAATACAGTGGTGTCAATAACTGACAATTATTCGTTTCGTAACAAATTAATGGAAATTTAAAGCGCTTATTTCTAAGCTTTTCCGCAGTAAATGGTTAGGGTAGTGTTTTAGAACCGGGATTTGTTACCCGACAAATGTCACTCATCATCCAATTGGTTTTGGAACCGGTACTTTTTCAACTAGTGCCGTGTCGTGCCGCGCCGGCTGTAAAGAATAACTACCTCAACCCTTCCCGTGGGCGATGGGCTCGCCACCTATCACATTTTGTCCACCAAACCTTACGGCGAAAAGTGGAAAGTGCCAATGATAAAGGTGGTTCCTCTGTCTACCCCCTCGGAGATTAAGGACGTGACAGTTATATACTTTTTTTAACTGACAGGCAATGAGTACCCTTTGTCGGGTAATTATTACACGTTATGGAACGGAACCTTAGTCGTCTAAATTCAGTCAAGTACAAATTGACTGTCGATGCGTAAGTAGTTTATATCGACTATTTTGATAGAACAAAACGCTATTTTACTAAAAAGTACAGAGCCACCTATCGGCAAATAATTAGATGTCAGAATGTTCCCAAACCACTTTCATTTTATTGGGTAATTATTATCGAGTAAAAAAGTTGGTTTGGAACCAAGAAATAAAAATTAGATTATAGCATAACTATCACGTCCATAATCCCCAAGGGGATAGACAAAGGAAGCACCTCAACCATCATCATAGGTTTCGCCATAACGTGTGGTGCTATTCTTTATGGCCGGGACGTCTAAACCGGCACAAATATTAAGATTAGAATGCTCTATATTCTATTCCCGTAGTGTTGATCTAAACCTATAATATCTATTCTATAGGATGGAGCAGCCAGTCCAGTGTCTATGGAATAAATATTACAGGATAAATATATTGAATAAATATTATATTCTAAACCCACCTTCGCGCTATGCTCAGTCAGACCACAGGCTACTAAATAGTACTTCGTATCAGAGTGGCTCCTCCCGACACCTTTCTTAAATTCGAGGATGAAGGACTAGGATTTTAAATAAATTTACATTTTGTGACAAATTTTAACTATAATTTTATTACACTGATTAGAAATACATGTTGTAAAAGAAAATTATGTTTCGTAGTATATAATATTATATATTTTATGCAGTATGTATTGAATTAGGGAAATGAGTTTCGATGAGTCCTGATAAAACTGGGCATATTTGAAAATATATTCTTTACACAACTATTGAAATAATCTGGGAATGAGGCCTGATAATTGCCAGATAAATATATGTCGCAGGGAAATAGCCGAATAGTGTAGTGACTGTAATAATGTGTTACGAGTTGGGGCTAAATATTGCCTGTACGTAAGTACCGCCCTAAACCTTTTTAAAGAGTAGGTAGTGTGGAGGAAAGAATCCCGGGGAACCTTCATACCCTCCACCTTCCGCCAAAGGTACTCCGGACCCGGCCAAATTCCTAGGGTATTCGGCTATTTCCCTGTGCCATATATAGTATCTGCTTTGTAAAAGTTGGTAGGTTATCAAGACTGAGTCGCCCCGTAAGAGGTCAAAACAGGTATTTTGTTTCAATCTGTAATATAAACGTTTAGATTCATCTTCTAAAAACTGGTCAAAAGAGAGGGCGCTACTAGTCCGATTTTTGTGACCGAAAGAACCCTGGGTTGCGTTCGTGCAAGCCTGCGGATATTTTTTTGTCGACGAAATTCAACGACGTCAACGAACCCGCCGGATAATATTTATTTGGATAAATTTCCTTGTCTTGCGCACCTGTCCGCGCACGAACGGCGTATTTGACAAACATTAGATGAAAAGAAGGATGGCGACACAGGGCCCAGTTATATCAGGGCCCTGTGTCGCTTTCATACAAGTCGTACATTTTTAGAAGTCGGGAATGAAGAATATGTTATCCGAGCTTGCACGAACGCAACCCAGGAGACTTACGGTTAACAAATATACCCCTGACCAGGAATATAAAAAAATTGTCAAGACGGGTGCCTTTTATAGTCTGTGTATATGGAGTTTGCTGTGAAAAAAAGTTCCATTTATTTTCGCAATATGGGGAGGGTTTTTATATTGCTGGTCAGTGTAATGAAGGGGACGGCGCAATACAAAAAGCGAGAGATTTACAAGCGCCTCTCGCTTCTTTATATTGCGC
Organism: Hofmannophila pseudospretella; assembly: GCA_947369225.1. Classification (NCBI taxonomy): domain Eukaryota; kingdom Metazoa; phylum Arthropoda; class Insecta; order Lepidoptera; family Oecophoridae; genus Hofmannophila; species Hofmannophila pseudospretella. The sequence goes on from OX376331.1 coordinate 6,384,709, forward strand.
CATCTCTTTCTAAGGTCTGGACACATGCGCAGGTTCCAGCGCCGGTTCGATTTACTTGCAGCCAATCACGAGGTGCTGACTTCAATGCAGCTGCAATGATGGGCTGCAGCGAACCGAACCGGCGCTGGAACCGGTGTATGTAGTCCAGGCCTAAAAGATCGTCTCCGGTATCCTTCATGAACTGTGTGCCACGCCACGCCATCTATGGACCACATAGATGTATCTAGTCGTCGTGGGAGCGCTCGTCGTCGCGGCGGCGGTTGCGCGTGCGCCGGTTCCAGCCCTCGCGCGGGCGCTCCCGCTGCCTGCCCTCCCCACCACGACCCCCACCGCCGCGTTGGAAGAACGACCCTTGCTTCTCGAATATGCGCTCGTTCGAGTCGACTAGGTTGCCGACCTGTGGACAAGTGGTTATAAAGAAAAGTTGAGAAATAAAAGGGGAGCAGGGTCGATGCAATCGCAGTGACCTAAAGCGCTGCCGAGAAGCCTGGTCCTTGCGGAAGGCTCAGAAGACACATGAAGATGCCAGTCGCCCTCTGCTCGCTGGGACTCCCCGAACGGGGTCCCACCCGGCGGGTAGACCGCGCTGAGGAGAGGAGTGAATAAAACGACGAAACCAACGGCCAGAGCCAACCCAAGGACCTGCTTGTGGTTACAAGCAGCGAAGGATGCAACTGCCGGGGGGCCAGCGCCCCGAAACAGTATCCCCGCTCCCACACCAGGGAACGAGCAGACAGCCAGACGCAATCGCAGTCTCTGTTTAGCACGCCATTGCACGATATCATTTCATCGTTTTGAGATGGGTAATAGCTACCCAGAATTTGATCATAGAAAACACACTTCAAGGGAAAACAACTTGTCTTGTGTAATTTCCTAGAGGGCGCTGCTGTCCACTCAATTGATCAAAGGTCATTTTTTTCCAGGTCCTTTTCTCACAAAAAAATATATAGCATAACTCTCACATCCATAATTCCCGAGGGGGTAAACAGAGGAACCACCTTCATCATTGGTACATAGTTCCCACTTTACGCCGTAAGATTTGGTGGACAAACGTGATAATTGGCGAGCCCTTCGCCGCCGTCTACTAAGTGTAGAATAGTTCACTAAGACCTTAACTCGCCTCGTACGACACCTACGGGAAGAGAACGGTTGGTGCTTTTTTTTGGCCAGCACGACACGGCACAATAAAAAAAGAGATAAAAAAGGGATTATTTACCTTATCAGCGAGCTGCAGCGCCAGCGCTTGCATCCTAGTCGGCTCCGATCTGTGCAATATTGCACACTCGCTCGGGTCATCCAGCGAAGCCAGCAACTCTTCGTTTATTATCATCTTCGAGACCAGAGAGTGAACTCGTTGGCGAGGCAATTCGAACATGTCTGCCAGGGAACGAAGAGACAGGGAGGCGTAGACGTGGGCGTAAGTGAACAGGTAGGTGCGGACAGACTCCTCGCGGATGAGGCGTCCTAGCATGGCGCGCACGTTGTCTGCGCCTACCATCAGGTCCCATACCTGAAAATAATCGTTTTTTATTGTTTGGTGACCTAGAGTCAGTTACAAAAAAACATTCATTATCTATCCATTGGGGAGATGATGAATGTTATTTTGTATCGGAACCTAGGTATGGGGAACGGGAAGCATCTTGACAGCATAGTTCGCTCTCTGTCTGTGAGACCGGAATATCATACATTGAAAAGAGACGTAATTTTACATTTGCTGTAAGACTGACTCGTTATCAAATGACATTTCGTTGGCCAAAGTCCAATCACACGGTAGGGCGAGACGATAAACATTAGCTCTCTATAGAGGCGGGCGTTCGTTTCTTCATGAGTGTAGGGATGAATCAAGGAATTTGAGTAGTAGTAATAGTAGCTTTTGCATCTGCTTGTGAGCATTGTGGCATCCGGAATATTTTGAGAGACCAGCCCATTGGGATCACGAAAGTTTCCGCGTCGCTGCGTCTACCAGCCGCTGGCAATATCATTTGGGCTATATATTTTTTGGATATTCTTACTTGCAATTATTTTTGTCAAAATTATGGAGCATAGAACATTTCCGATATCAAGGACAAAATTGCACAAATCCCCACATTGAAGGAGTCAGTGCAGAGAAATACCATTGCCTTTGCATAAAAACTAGAATTCAGAATTAAATAGAATAAGTTACAAAAATAATTCTTATCTTATGATAGGGGGCCGAGAATAACCCCAGCGGCAAATCGACCGTTGAGGATCTTTTGTGCCTACCCCATTTTACACACTGGTCATCACAGTGTGCAGGTTTCTTCACGATGTTTTCCTTCACCGTTAGACCAGTCGGTAAATGTACGTAACTCTTCGAAAAATACGAAAAACTCATTGGTACATGGCACTGCACGGTTTCGTACCCGGACCTCCCGCATGGGAGACCGGTGTCCTAGCCACTGTGCCACCGACGCTCTTTACAAAAATAATTAGGTACAAACCTCATCGTCGCTTACCATCTGGCATCAATAAAAAAATTATAATAAATCATCATACCTTAGCGTTCATCTTCTCATTGACAACAAAGTTGAGGCAGGCGCGCCAGTCGCCGCGACGCATGGCCCTTGCGGCGGCCACCGCGTGCTCTCGCATCGACTCCGGCGGCCCCACCAGCGCCTGTCGCTCACTCGCGCGCAGATTCTGATAGAACGTCTTGCTGATCATACGGCGGCGAGCGTCGAACTCGTGCGCAGCCATGTAAGGAATCTCAATTAACATCGCCGATACCAAGTACACACACTCGAGCAACTCCAGATTTATATGCATATGAAACGGCATCTGCCGCTGCTTCTCTATCTTCTCCTGTTCTTTAGACCTCTCATGCTGACGTTGAGGCAACAAGCCCTGAGCTAAAAGCTCCTTCGGCTTCCCAGTCATCATCAGCTCGGCCAGACAGCCGTGGGCTTCTTTAACATTGCCGCGGCGGAACGCACATAAACCTAAGTTGGCCATCGTACGGTTGTACAGAATCTGAGTGCTTGGGTCGGAATGCTGCACGTTCTCCTGGAGATGAGACATGAGGAGCAGATCGCGAGCTTGGAACCAGTTGTCGTGCAAAGCGTGGTGGTATATATGCGACAGTATGGCACGAGTTCTCAAACGGTCTGTCTCATCATGTGCATAGATGTACTTGCAGAGACGCTCCATCTTCTTGATAGTTGTTTCTTCTCCTGGAGGGAGATCCTTCCTCACCGCTCTCGGGTCGAATTTGTAGTACAAATGGTCGATCTTACGCAGGTACGCGCGGCAGATTTCTTGCGGACTACCGTCCATTTCAACCACTTGGCACACGCGGTCAATGAGAGCAGAAACTCGCACCTCGTCCTTCAGTCTCTCGACATACTCATTTGAATGAGGATCGCATTCCTTGAGCAGCTTGGTGAACTCGTCATCGAGACGTTCTAAGGCTGTGAGCACACAACCGCGGACCCGGAAAGGTGGCGTCACGAGTTGCTCCTGTTCCTCTGTAAATGTCTCGCTCAAAACCATGTCCTCATGTGCTAGAATTAACGTCACCATATGGTCAACGTTTTCGACGAGTCGCGACCAATATTCAGGCTTCATAGCGTCGGAAACTTTAGGGTTGTAGTCAAACAGAGCTGCGACGGTGGCAGCTCGCAGTTTGAGTTGGAGAGCATCACCCAGGTTGTGCTGTTGGGCGACGGTACGTAACTCGTGCAGGAGTTCCAACTGCGCGCGTCGGTCGGTGCGCTTGCGTCCACGGGCCGCGCTGATTTCGCCCAACTTTTTCACGACAAGAGCTGCGTCGATGTCGCTATCCTGTACGAAAATATATTTATTAAGTCCAAAGTGTAGAACAACAGTGGTTTAATGAGTATTTGAACTCACTGTACCATTGTGTATTAACTATTATTTCATTAACACCCTGTTTGGTGAAGTCAACGAATCCTTACGAAACATAATAGTAGGATGAAGAACATAGATAGCTTAAAAAAAATGTAAAATACATTGAAAAACTTTACTGATATATTTTTTTAAATCGGTTCTACATGTTATAAATTACCTTACCTTGGCAAACATTTTAGGCTTGTCCGACGTAGCAGCGCCCTTCCTAACTGTCTCCCACTCCCCACCATCATCGGCCTGGTCTCTCTTACTAATCTTGCCAGCCCGCTCGCGCCGCTCAACCTTCCTGGCTCTGCGCCTATCAGCCTTTTCCTCATCCTCTTCCTTCTCTGTGGTCCTCTTCAAGAACTTTTCACGGAGATTGGTAACGCGACCTTCGTCGTCGGAACTTGAGCTGGAGTCAGAGGAACTGGATCCCCAGTCCACAGAGTCAGATGACTCGTCATCCTGAGGTGGCGGCCGCCGCGGCGGCTCGGGCGAGCGGCGCACACGTGGTTTCTCTTTAGGCTTGTCTTCATCTTCAGATTCATCGGATGATGAGGTATCTGCAGAAATGTTTTTAAATTGTGATGTACATGGGTAATTATTTATTAAATTCAAAAATAGATTTTTTTGTGGCAATACAAAATGGTTATACTAAAATGGAAGTTATACTCCATGAATTGCTATAGTAAATCATTTTATAACCAGTCCTTTCACGATGTGTCTCCCCTCCCATACGACATGAATTGGCAGAATAATTCCGCCGGAATTATTGTGTCTAAAATACCAACACAATACAATAAAATACATACAGAAGGTTCGCTCAATAAAACGTGCGAAATCGGCTTACGCACACACCGATCAAGTAGAAGATATAATTTTTTGTACTTTCAATAAACTACATTGCCAGAAATATTTTTCACAAGGCTGTTTCTTTTACCAATTAAAACTGTCCTAGCACTACGGTCGAATGACGTATTCAAAATCGCGGACGCCCGGAGCGGACCTACTGTGTATTCTGTGATAATACCAAAGTCCAATAAAAAAAGATGTATTATTCACCTTTCCTCTCTTCATCATCATCAGGTAGGTCCGGGTCCTCACGGAACTTAGTGATCTCAGCATCAAATTCCTTGGTGTATTTCCTAAGCTTTTGCCTCAGGGATGTAAGGGCTTTACTGTTGCCTTTCGAAAGCGACTTCCTGCTGTCACGGTCAGCCCATGCTCCATTAACCCAATCTTCTAACTCAACCAGGGCTCTAACGAAGAATCGGGGAGCAATCCCATTCTCCTCCTTTTGAATTACTGGAGAAGCTCTAGTATAGGCTTTCTGGAGCTCCTCAAAGGAAGCCAGAGCAGATGAGAAATCTTTGATCTTGCGATGGTTACGGATTGAGTGTATGATGCCTTTCAACTCATCATAACGCTTCACTTTAGTGGAGCGGACAGTGCGTTTGGTCTCCTCTTCATCGTCACTGAACTGTGGAAATAATGTTTGGTATAAATTAAAAATGTCAGTAATAGATATCTGTTCAATATGTATGTATTAGAGGTGCACCGGATATCCGGTTTCTATCGGCCGGATACCGGATAGTAAGTAGGTAGATCCGGCCGCGCCAAATACTTCATTCAGACAATAAACTGAACAAAAATCAAGAAAAGTATAGATATGAGACATGTTTGTTTATTTAACGTCTCATTGAGTTACAATAACTTTCGTAATAATAATAAAGATACTGAAAGCAAAACAATTTTGCTTAGACACTCTTTCTTTAATTTTTCAAATCACAATATTAAGAAAAATATTTAAAAGTCAACATTAGCAGATTTATTAATTAGTATTGAATAAGCATAATGGAACTTACTGCTAGAGTTCTATTTTATGTTTATTAAATATTCAGTCTACAGTTTCAAATTATGATGTAAAAGCACTAACATTTCAACACTCTCTTAAGCTCCTTCCATTCCATCCGGCCGAATATTCGGTATCCGAATGTCCGGCCAAACCCCTATCCGGTGTACCTCTAAGAAAGAACTATCATGACAGGAAATTAATAATGAAATAGAAAATGAATTTAATGATGAAACAGAAACAGGATAGAAAGTATGGAGTACAAAATTGTATATCCAGATCCCAATCAGATTCCTTTTTTTTGTTTTGTTAAAACTGTTTGTACTGGTAAACACAGGACATTGTTGTGGAACTCTTGTAATTATACATTATTTTTAGAAGGAAGTTAACATTTATTGTTTTATGACTCATTAGTAGGTACCGAATAATTAACCAGTATACCGGTAATTTACTTACCGTGTAGACGGGCGCTGGTGCGCGTACTACCTGCTCCTCCTCGCTTGAGCTCTCGGACTCCGAGTCCGTTCCAGTTGCAAAGAACCGACTCATGATTGCTATGTCTCTCTAATTTAGCTGTAAAACAAAAGACAAACATCAAATATCACTATACTTACATCTTATTTACATTATTTTTTATTTGATTATTAGGCTGGGACTACAAGACGACGATTTGGTTCAGGAACCACTACCTACGTAATCGACTGCATTCAAACTCATACGTTGCGCTCAAGCCCCGCCTACCAACCGCGCTGGTTGGTTCCAAGTGGAATCGCAGTACATGTAGTCGACACCGCATTTTTGTTTGGCTCGGGCTACACGACGACGGTTCCTACGCCGGTTCCAGTATCGGTTGGTTCCATGGTACCAGAGCTTCATATAAACTCATACAAAAATGCACCGACCGATACTGGAACCATCGCCGTGTAGTCCGAGCCTTATTATATATTTATAGACAAGCAGCAATATATGCTGATGTGTATGTGTCTAGTGTTGGAAAGTTATAAGTTCTTAGTTACACAGTTTATAGTTTTCACAGTTCAGTTTTTACACAGTCAGTCATAAATAACACTGGAAATAATAAGATACTGGAAAACCATAAAATACCACACAGATACAGCAAAATGAAGGTGTTTTTCAGCACTTTGAGGTTAGGACTTTCACTCTAAGTTATGTTGTAAAAATACGTAGTAAGTTACCTTTTCTGATGAATTAAACTAGTGTGTTTATTTTGAATATTAATCACGAATGATAAAAACATGAAAATTTCTTATAGAATTTGTAAAAATACGAGCAATCCACTTCACCCACGACGCACTTCACACGTCAAAAGAAAATAATTGTTTTATTTATTAAATTTGTTGGCTATAGATACTACACTTTTGGCTTTATGATTGAGAAGTAGTCTGATAAAAATATTATCAATAGCTACTTAGCTCACTCATTTTTCTTTATTGTCGGTGGTCTCTCACACCGATTCACTCACTCACTCATCTCATCTCATCTGTTTGTCTATAGATTCGCTGCGCAGCGTGGAGGAAATGGAGATTTGTTGTGTCTATCTTACTTTGCTATGAAAAATCTTATGTTTCGTCGTAGTTTCTTCCAAAAAACCGTAAAGGCATGGAGTTTACGAGCCTCATTCTACCATTAACAAAGAATATTTGTCGAACCTGCCTTGTGGAATCTGATACCAATATGTTTATGAACATACAAGATTTGATTGAACACGAGACCATAAATGTTAAATTAATTGATATTTTGGTGTTTCTCAACTGTTTAGAGGTAAGCCTCTCGTTTAGAAGATATTAGATAATATATATATTTTTAAATACGGCAAATAAATTTGTTTTAAATTTCCAATTTTCAGAATAATGACGAAGAAAATTGGCCGCAAGGGATGTGCTCAACTTGCGTGTCGACTGCTTTACTGGCTTACAATTTCAAATTGAATTGTCTGAAAGCCAATGCAACTCTTTCACAGATTCTCGCCATTCAGTCATCACCGACCAACTTTCAAAGGTCTATCGACTCCATTGATATAAATGTTGTGTATCAGGATCATGAGTATGATGTGCCATTATTTAGTAACAACCCAACATTCGATTTTGAGTCTCAATTGCCAGTTAATAAGGAGCTAACACCACTACCTCCGGTCACTGAGATAACTTCAACTGAACAGCCACCAAGGAAGGAGGGAGAGAAAAGATACTCTTGCTCTGTGTGTGCCAAATCCTTTACAAGGGTCCACGGGCTACGTAATCACATGGCTAAACATGCTGATTTTCGCAAATATTTGTGCTCAAAATGCGGAAAAGCCTTTTATACTTCAAATGGATTAAAACAACATTCAATTTCGCACAAAGATGTTGCCCAATTTAAGTGTGGTTTTTGCAACAAAACATACAAATCCCGCCAATCTTTGAAGGAACATTTTCGCCTGGCACATTCAAGTAATCGTAAACTGTTTGTCTGTGTAACATGTGGGAAAAGCTACACAGCAAAATCTACATTACTGATGCATATTAAAGCACATAATGGAGACAAACAATTTGCTTGTTCTCATTGTCCAAAAACATTCACACGAGCATCATATTTGAGAGTCCATAGCTTGCTTCATACAGGACAGGAGAGACCTAGACCATTTGTGTGTAACTATATTAACTGTGATAGAAGTTTTCATACAAAACATTCCTTATTAGTGCATATTGCACATACTCACAACTCAGAAAGGCCACACAAATGTGTTATTTGTTGTAAAGGGTTTGCCACTCTGTCTGGTCTGAAGACCCACAGAGAATCTCATAGCAGTAAAGAGCTGAGCTGTAATATTTGTTCCAAGAAATTTTCTAACAAGAGAGTGCTGCAGAAACACCTGAAAGCCCATGATGTGGATGCGAATGATATGATATTAGAAACTGTAGTGGACAATGTATTCTTTGATCAGGTGTATTAAACTTCAGTATTTGATGCAAGGATCATTTTATTTGGTGGCAGATTTAGAAAATCAGCCTAGTCTCGTCAGACAAGTAAATGTAACTACATAGTGCTTCTTTAAATAGGGTTAACTATCAAGGGTCCTATTTGTATGTAGGTACCTACTTTAGGAATAGTCATACAATTTGTGATACAGCACTATTTGTTTATTTAGATGTAGGAAATATTAAATTACAGCCGTTTGAATAGAAAATACTTTCATTAGGTTCTTGAATGTGATAATAAAATTTATAAAAAATATTGTCTAGTTTATTACCACATTATATTTAAATGTTAAGCTACTTTAGGAAAACCTATAATTGGCTTATGTCTAGATTCTTAAGTATGGTTAATTTGTTTGAATAATAGCTGTTGGTTCTCTAAATAAATAAAATAAGATTGTCAACATCAGAGCAAAAGGTGAATCCCGAAAAGGAGTAAAGGGTGGCCATATTGTGGAGCATTGTACATTTTTTCATAGCAGTATCCACAGCACAGGATTATATAAGTACCTGTGGCAGCCTCTTGACAACTGTTATATTCTTAGTCAGGGTTTACTATGTCGTGTAATGACCTATTATTACAGCTGTGGAATATCAATACCTATGCAAAAGCATAGTGAGTCACTACAAATGCTTGCGTGCCTTATGGTTAGTGGCACTACAAATAATTAGTAAAATTTATTGTGTACATATTTAGTGATGGATTAATTAATGATAATGAGAGTGACCCATGATAATGAAACTAAACATCAAGGTCATTTTATACTTTTATTACCATAACATACAAAATAGGAGGAAGTTGACAAAATAATGGAGCAGTGATAATGGGCTTTATGTATTCCAATTTATATAATAATAGCATGCCAAGTTAATGAGTAATTAATATAATCAGGCTTGTTGCTTAGTCTTTTGTGTAAGGCTTAATGTATTGGATTTCCCAATCCACCCATTACTCAGTTTCTATTTCCATTATTTAATACTAGTCTGGTTTTTTCCATTACATTGTAGTATCTACACATTTACATAATGATTACTATGATGAATTTTTATTGTAAAACCTAATTAAATCTAAACATAATATACATGAAATCTACTTTTAATATACATTTAGACTACTTAATACCTATACACACCAGTGGTGGCAAACTACAATCATAACTAAAATGTATTAAAATAAAGTTTAATAATACACAATATTAAAATAATAACATGTATAGCAAACAAAATATAATTTCTTCTGGTTATTGCTTAGGAATGTTCTATTTACAGATGCTAACAAATCTTTCTTTATGTACTAACTATAGGTATTGTGTCTTAGAATTTCACATTGTTTTTTTCTCAGGCAGAACATGATTATGTAGCAGGGAAATAGCCGAATTCAGTGGAATAGACAAATAGCCTAGGAATTTGGCCAAGACTGGGGAGAACTGTTGCTCTTACTACTGTTGGGACGGAGCACCTTTGGCGGGTTCCCCGGGGTTCTTTCCTACATACTACCTACTTAAAGGTTTAGGCCGGTACTTACGTACACGCAATATTTAAAACCCCCCCCCCCCCCCCCCCATCTCGTAACTCATTACATGATAAACAGTTTCAATCCACCATCCGCACTATCCATCAGTACTGACGACCAATTAACCCCAAAGTATAAAGTATTCGGTTATTTCGCTGAATTCGTGTATTTCCCTACATCAATTTTATTACAGCCAGTCGACATAAAATGATGATTCATAAACTATTTTCCGAGAAGTTTATTCATTTGCTTGTTTTGCTTGCCAATCTTGATGTCATTATCCTCTACCTTATCATGTATAGTGTCTATAAGCTCATTTTGGCCATCAATCTCTTGACCAAGTTCCATTCCAAGACCTTTCAATCTCTGTATAGCATGGACCATTTCATCTAAGTTTGCATCAAGCATTTCATTCACTCGTTGGCTGTCTGTGATCGGTGCTGCTGTTTTTTGGTCTAATCCTCGCAGTCGTGCAGAAGGGTGAGCGTTAAATCGGTCATCTGTTGTTATATTCTGAGACATGTTGTCTATGGTGTCTTCTAATTGACTGCCGCTGGGTCTATCTTTCATGCTGCGGGTATCAGGTGATGCTTGGCTTTTCGGAGGGGTTTGATCCGACTTCCCGGAGATGTAATTTTTAAGGCCATAGAAAACAGACTTTATGCCATTTAGATGTTTTTGACTGTAGTTTAGGTTTGTATTGATTTCGTCGAGCCTTTTGTTAGTGTTTTCCAGTTGCTCTCGTTGTCGTACGAGTTCTTCAGCAGTTGCAATGCCAATCTGTTCGGAGTCGCGCAGTAAACCTATGCTTCGTGAAGAAGAGTCCAAGGTTCGTTGTTCAATTTCGCGTTGTCTCTCTAACATGGCTTGTCTTTGTCGTTCCAGCTCCCCGATGTGTCCGCCGTAAGGTGCAGAAGGCCTGGGCTGCGACGGAGGGATCCTCGATCTGTAGCTGTTGACGAAAGTGTCGTCATCCACGTCGTCGTCCTCGAATAGATTGCTCGTGTTGCTGATGTATCTGTGTCCGGACATTTTGCACGTTCGAGTCACAACACAACAAGAAATATTATTCTAATTTGTAGGCTAATTATGTTTCTACGTTTTCGAACGTGATATAGGTATTTTGTAATGTAAAACTGAAATTCTTTGTCTGATTATCCGCCCCACTTTTAGTGACTGACAGAAAGATACTTTAAAAAATATTTAACAAGGCATTGGCAACATAGGCCATCAGCCTAAACATAAAGCGATTTAAAACAGTTTTGATTTTCAGCATCAAAATGTTGTGGTGTAGACACATTTTAACACTCCTAGGGCTCAATTTACATTGCCGCGGAATGAAATGAAGCGAATGTTCGCAACGTAATTGTACATAGCATAATGGACTTTATGTCAATTGTGTAACATACAAACTAAATACGAGCCACAACGAGAATGCGCGAGGATTCCGGAGGAAGACGCGCGACCTCTTTTTGGCTCGTATTTAGTTTGTATATTACACAATTAACATAAAGTTCATTATGCTATATACAATTACGTTGCGAAAATTCGCTTCATTCCATTCCGCGGCAATGTAAATTGAGCCTAGGAGTTATGACGGAATTTCTACCAGTCTAGTCTCTGGCGAATTCTCATGGCCCGCCACAGAATCATAGAGTGAAACTACACAATGACCCACTAACGAGAAGTTTATTTTAAGTGTTCAACACATTGTCACTGTTACTGAAGTTTACTAGCCAAAACAACACCGATTTTAACTATCAAAATCACCAGAAAACAATTTTTGAGCAATAAAATAAACACAATAGAACCTTCTCCAGCGATTTCCCGCCAAAACATCATTACACGTGACTTAAAGTGCGTTCTAAAACCAGTTGAAGTTATTCACGTTGACAATTGTACACGTTCCATCGCTTGTTTTGAATACAAGTTTGATACATTTTCAGCCGTTAACACGGTAATAGAACATGCACAATTGTCAACGTGAATTATTTCAACTAGTTATGGAATGCTATCTAAATGAAGAATGAATTTGAATTGAAACCTAACTTACAGAAGGAAGAATGCTCAATACATGAAGTTAGCGTCTCGACGCTCCTTCGAGCAAGCTCCCCACCACCCAAACCCTCTAGTAGTAAGCGCCGCCGCTTACTCCACTAACGGTTTACCGACATCCCGTCGACGACGTCGGCCTAGACACGTCCTAGACGACCCCGACGACGCCATCATGATCTCCATCGCGGAAGCCACTCCCCCACCCGATAGTAGTTCACTTACAGCACCTACATGGCGCTTACACGCGCTATCGGCGTATTCCAGGCCGCTCCTCCCTGACCCCTCCCTCCCCAGCGACGTCCTAAGCCGAGGTCCGTACCCACCTGGGTGCCCTTAGGCAGTCGCTTCTTATAGTAGTTTTTAAGTCCTCCTCCAGGCTGGAGCGCACTTAGCGCTCGCCCCAAAAACCCCGGTGAAGCTGTAAAGGTCATTAGGACCAACAGCAATTATCAGTACGAAAAAAAAAAAGATACGATGTGTGGTGCCGTGGTGCGTACGATATCGATGTTCTATTCTATCAATAAGAGCGATAGATGATTGAATTACGGTAGAGTAGAGGCGCTGGCAAACAAAAACTAAAGTCTAAATGAATGAATGAATAATTTTTCTTACTGTTGTTGCTGCTGTGCTGTTTTGAAAATTATAGAAAACTTGACGATTTTATTAGTTGACTTTGATGATTTTATTATCAACTTTATAAATCAAAATGATGTCTGCGAAAGGTAAATAATATTTTGTGTAGCTGGCATATCTCTGAACGTGTGAAAGTAATACAAAATGTACAAGTGCATCTGACTTTATCTAATTACTTATTTTTATTATAGTTATGCCGGAGACTGAAGAGCAGAACAGGATAAGGTTTCAAGTAGAGCTCGAATTCGTGCAATGTTTGGCAAACCCTAATTATATTCATTGTAAGTATTTTGAGGTTATTGCTTACCCATAGGTCCCAGTGAACACCTCTGTCTATTTTGTTGATTTATGCCTTTTCATTTATTCCCAGTTCTAGCACAGCGTGGGTACCTCAAAGAGCAGACATTTGTCAACTATATACGCTACCTGCAATACTGGAAGGAGCCAGAGTATGCACGATACCTCAAGTATCCAATGTGTCTGCATTTCCTTGAGCTGCTGCAGCATGAGGCGTTTAGAAGAGAGTGTGTTTCTGCACAGGTTTGTAATAATTCATTGTGATTGTCAAACAGTCTCATTCAAGTTAGAAAGGTCAGAGTATAGGTAAGCAGGCACAACAATAAGTCGGAGGAGTCCTACTTTGGGGCTCTGTGTGGTTGTCATAATGTAACCTAACATAACATAATATATATCTCAGTCAGATCTCTGACTGTTTGAATTTTTTAACAAATCTGAATATTTCTAACGTTTTCCCTCAGTGCCACCTTAATGACATCCCAACCAATGGAATTCTAACTTTGGGTTTGTTTTGAACTAAATAAAGTGAAATGTAAACTTTGAGTTGACTATATGCTTTTCATACAAAATTAACAGAATTGTTAACCATAAAGTTAACACCTTGCCTTAACTCCATTGCTACACAATGTCCCTTGCCTGGTAGGCAGAGGAAATGGAGTGTCACAAATATCTATAATAGAAAATGAATGTTCCAGGTATGCAAGTTTATGGACGACCAAGCGATTCTGCTGTGGCAGCACTACACGAGGCGGCGCACGCGCACGCTGCAGCCGCCCGACGCACCCGCGCCTCCCGCGCCTCCCGCCCCTCCTCAGCAGGCGGTGCCCCGGCAGCAGTAGGATACTCTAGGTAACTCTCAAGTGTAACAGTTGTGATATATCCGAAAAGGCATGGCATAAGAAGGCAGGTAAAACGACTATGGATTCCACGTTGTTTACGTCACTACAAGTATTTTTTGATGACGTATCCTTGTGCAGTGACGTGAACAGCAATCCATAGTCGTTGTGCCTGGTGAAGAATGAAACGTCTTATTGTGCCATGCTAAATGGGATGTTAGTTAGCCTAGTGCACACAATCGGAGTGGAGGCACAGCGATTTACTTCGCTAACAATGTAAACTAAGTTAAGGTCTTTAAAATACGGTTCAAAATGGCATGCCATTATCAAGCGACTCGGGCAGCGGCAAGCGACGCGAAGTGCGGAATTCTAGGCTAATACGTATTTTAGTGACTTAGGTTTAGTTTAAATTGTTATAGAAAAAAATACTGCACCTCCATTCTTCTAATGAACAGTGGGCCTTATTCAATTCTATAAGTTACAAGACAACTTGTAATAAATGGGCCTGGTCTGGAAAATATACTAGGCAATGCAGGGCATATAAAATATAAAAAATTCGACCTCTCATTATTTCATAAGCATTTGTATAGAGACTGATATCATATTTATCTGTATATTTTTTGTAAGTATATGTAAGTTATGTGATAATAAAAAGTTTTCTTTAGTAATTTATCTATTTATTTATGTAAGCATAACTGACTAGCTTGCTAATACCTATGCTAATACACAGACCTTAGTACAAATATGATAGAAAGAATCTAGATATGTGGCGAAATGTAGCCGAGCCGTGTAGATTTTTGGTATTATACTACTTCTAATTATTTTATAATCGTATTAATTAGTAAAAGGTTTTGGTCGCCGTCGTCTCGCCATGCATAAAGCCCGTAGGGTACAGAAGTAGATGAGCTCTACTGCGCTCATCATACTAAATCCCATGCAGAGACTGAGTAGGCCACCTGTGTTCGCTGAAAATAACAACAAAGTAATCGTTCATGATTAAATAAAGTGAACTATGAAAATCTCTAAAACAATGTGAATATATCTTACACAGGAATTCCGTAAGACCAAATATCTGTCCTTTAGTAAATCTTGTGAATGTACTGTCTTCAAAGTAAAAATGAATGACTAGCATATTTTCTCTGAAATAAAATTCAATATTATTTAAGTACATATAGCTTTCAACTCCGTGGCAATAACCAGTCCGTTTGAACTAAACTCTGAACTGTGTAAAGCTTAATATGGTTCTATTTCTAATCTGTGTTTAGAATTAGATACTAAGTAAGCACCAAGCAGTCTAAAAGTTATACTCTGTGGAACTCTGTTGCAATAAGTATTATGTTGTGATTCCGTGACAAGTTTCAAGTAAGTTAAAGCGACAAAGTACTAAAAGGTATATATAGCCTGAAGTGTTGTCCACTGTACAGCCTTTGTATCAGTTGTAATTATAACAAAAAATATATTTCTAGAACATTCTCTGATAATTTGACAAAACGCAATACGTATAGTTAAGGTATAGTTACACGAAATACTCAGGTGTTCTGTTTCCCAGACTCGTGGCGAGGTCCGCGACTAGTCGTTTGCTCAGAGGTGCTGTACTTATTTGCTGAAAGTAATTTATCTCGTTGCAAGCCGGCAGGCATTCGTCGCACAGTCGCTCAATACCTGCTGAAGTTTAATTTCATCATATAGTTTTAGCGTAATTACCGGCACATGAGGCAATCCCTCTAAGCCCTCAAGGTTAGCAGCGCATCGACAACCCTCTAATAATATTGTAGGGAGGTAAGATATCTATGGGCGACGGTGCCCACTTATCATCAGTTGGAATGTTTGCTCGTCTGCTCTCCTTGTCCAATAAAAAATAATAAAATGTTTCCTAGAAAAACTGTAATAAAATACTGTGTAATTAATTACTTACATTCTTATAATCTTACCTTTCGTGATATTTCTTCTCAAGTAAGCATAACACTGGGCGTCTGATTTGCCGCAGATGCGATCAGATTTTTTTTCTGCAAATATTTTATATTTTACTTATAAATATTGCATATCGGACGGCATGGCAGTGGGAAGTATTTTCACATTAGACCAGGGGTTCCCAAACTTTTCAGTTGGCCACGCACTTACAGATTTGGTATTTTATCCCGGCGCCCTATTCGAAATATATGTGTATAATGATATGAAAATAACTTTTTAGTTAAACCTTAGGGCGCTTACACATACGCCGCCTGCGGCGCGGCTTTAGAGTTCCTTCGATTTGTATGGACCTTTAAACACGCGCCGCGCGTGGTTTGTGTGTAAGCGCCCCGATACAAATCGAAAGAAATTTTACTGAAAAATATGAAATACAGTAACAGAAAAAGGTGTTTGATCATTCACATAATTGAACTGTCAACTTGCTTATTTAATTAATATTTTTTCATTTTACATTATAAGTAATTTTAGCTTCCAGAGAAGAGAAAACAAGAGTGCTTCGCGGCGCCCCTCCGCTGTTGACTCTCCACGGCGTCCCGGGGCGCCGCGGTGCACAGTTTGGGAACCCCTGCGTTAGACGATAACGATATCGTCGGTTATCGAATCTCATACCTACTAGACGCTTTAACACTATGTCGTCCACTACACCATACATATTTTAATGTGAATACGCCCATCGACTGTTAAAATAACGGTCTAACGAGATTACACAAAAATCGGAGTTACACAATTACACAAATAGCGCCTCGTGAATTTCAGAATCTTTGATTTTTAAATAAAATTACAATAAAATATTACTTACTGGGCATGTAAAAAAATACACAATCGCATTCATCCAACAAAGATTGAGCTTCACACTCCATTTCACAGTTTTTAATTGTATATGTCCTGCAAGAATATAACAGTACTGGTAGTGAGTTCATTATGTCTACCGGACTATGCTAGCATAGCTCAAGGCCGTTTGTTTATTAATTTTACCTGAAAAACGCCAAGTTCTTTTCGCTAGAGAACAGACAAAGCCGCTTCCTTATATCGATGGTTCTGAGAGCTGGCTGAGCGTCCAGTATCCTGGGTTGTATAGCGACTCTGGCTTCAATCCCTGGCCCGTAGATCTCTCCTAGGTTTGCGATTTTTGGGGTTTCCGTCGGGTTGTGAAGAAGGATCTAAAATGCATTTTTTTTATTGAGTTTTAAATCCGCACCTATCTCTGGCAAAAAAATTAATCTAATAATCTCTCTCAAAAATAGTTTGTACAAATGGCTTACAATCTGTCTATGTGGACTGTGACTATTTATGAAAGAGGCATGAATGAGCCCGTCAAAAAAAATGAATGTGAATCGACATGCAACGTCGAGCGGCCACGGAATGTGTTCTCTCGCTCACACATATGTCCGTGTCAATGTGAGTGAACGAGATTGATAAAAATGTCGTTTCGATTTTTGCATTTTCCATAATCTCTACCACAAGTTCACAGATATTCTGCACTGTGATATCGGGGATGCGTTCGTTGACCGACTGTTATAAAATATATATGTAGTTCTGCTGCTTCTATATGATGTCGCCGAATATACCAGTCTTCTTCTTCTTCCTTCCCTTATCCCATCTACTTGGGGTCGGGTTTCCTTGACTGCTTGTTCCAGAATATATCAGTCAGCCAGTTGAGAAGTGCTGACCGACGAAGGTGGTCACTTACTTTATTTATTTATTTTATTTTATTTGGGTAGCTTACAGCCTTATTTACAAGTTACATATATAAAAACAATAGCAATTTATAAGCTGCTTCCACAGGTAATGTAAAATTAGTAATAAAACAACTCTTAATCTAGCAAGCATGTACATCTACAGATAGGCAGAGGAAAATTCGTCAGTAAGGATTTTACGGAATCAGGACTACTGTTGAAAAGATCTATAGTAGGGTTGTGTTGTTGGTTTGTTGTTGTTGTACTATCAAGAATTGCTCGATTCCCAGTAGAATGCGTGAGGAATAAATCATGGTGGTAATAATCACTTGCCTTGAACCCGAGACTTTTTGTAGAAGCACAGTAGTACTCTGCGACATTAGCGTCTACTACCAGGCTCAAGCCGTGTGTTGTACCCACACCTAGTCAACAGAAAAAAATAAAATGTTCATAATCCGGCTCGAAGGACCAAGGGTACCAATAATTACCCGAGTCTAATAGTTGGACTTTATTTTCTGCATTAAAATTTTCAGCCTGACAAGACAGGTCAAGTCGTGACAAGTCGTGTGGTTAGTGGCCAATCAATTGTCAGAGTTGTTCAGGTCGCCCGTAGGCCTCTGACAAACCTAACGTTTGCACGACAACAGGCGGTGCCGATAGCTTAACATGCTCTCTGAGGTACGGAGGGTCGCAGATGAAAAAAATGCCACTAACGGTCACTCATCCTGATTCTGACCGCGCTCAACGTTGTGCTGGTTACACCACAAAATATAAAGATAATTTCTGCCTGCACGATCCCTTTCGGACCATGCTCGGAACTAGGTTACGAGCCCCTCAGACACCGTGATCTTATACTTTCAAAATTTGAGTATGTAAGCAGGCACTTTTATTGCAAACGGTCTTTGATTACCCCTGGATTTCCACGGAAAGCTGTCTGGAGGCGCATCAGGTGGGTACCCTCCCTCTGGCGTCCAGTCTACAGCTGGGAACGGGAACGTAATGTTCATGTCATTCAAATTATTCCTGAAAACAAGAATATTGTTTGTATTAATAACCTACGTTGAAGGCTGGGACTGAACGACTCAAATTAGAAACGGTTTATTTTTTCTGCGAGATGAATTTTGAACCTGTGACCGTGTCTTCCGTCGTGGTATTACCCTAATCTGACCCTGATGGGTATACTTACGGGTTCCTGAACATATTATCTCGATGTACAGCGTTGAAGGTGCAGCAAAGACCCTCGTCAGTCAGCTGCGCATTGAACAGATCCTGGCAGCTTCTCGGTCTCGAGTTCCATGTACACATCGCCAGCATTTCAGCGCAGGGTTGGGTTACCTGACGAATTTAAGAGATATTGTTGAGAACGTTGTTTTTTTATTCCTCCATTAACACGTTGGCTGCCCACCATCTACACCTACAGTATTCCTCCCACGCCCCAAAAATATATAAAAAAAATTTTTTGACGGCTATCGTGCGAACTTCCTTTTTGTATTTTTTTTAAATAGTTTCAACAACTTAGGGTTTCGTAAAAAAATAAGAATCCCTTGACCTGGACCTTTAGACCATTGTGGACCTTTACCTTTTTCTGGTCATCATCAATTCCTCAACGGTCCAGATGTGGGAAGGGCACCATGGTCCAAACATTAAGTTGCAAAAATAAAATTTTCAATCTAGAACCACCTAACTGTTATCGTCCCTGAGAACCTATCTTGGAAAACCCTGATTAATTTTTTATCAGAAATGGCTAAGAACGCTGTCGACTGAACCTCTCATGGAATGCCTTCAAGGATCAACCTTGGAAACTCGTATAGGATACCTCTTTGCAGATATCCGAACAATCCCACCTATTAAATTACTATTCTATACTTGCCTTCAAATTGTACTAACATTAATAAGGAACGACCGCGTGTGATTCCAGTCAGCGCTGTCAGTGAGCTGATCATCAAATGTATCAGGGTCGTTTTGTGTCGTACACAAACTTTGCAACAGCTTCCTATCTATGGAATGTCTGCAAAAATTCAAGATACATTACTTCTGCAGTCTATACGGGATATCTCATCAGCCTATTTAACGTCCCCATTGTTGGGTACAGGGTGGTACAGGCCTCCCCTGCAGGTGGGGGGGTTACGGGCCACGATCCACCGAGTACGAAGCACAGTGCTGATTGGTGGATTACACACGCCTTTGGAACCTTTTTTCCTCAAACAAGCAGGTTTCCTCACGATCTTTTTCTAACGTTAGAGTAGTCGGTAAATGTAGGCAAGTCTTTGAAAAAAATCTCATTGGTACATGGCATTGCATGGTTTCAAACGCAGACCTTCCACATGAGAGCCCGGCGTCCTAGCCACTACGCTACCGACGCTCAGAATCAACAGGATTAAAAGTGTAAAGGATGCCTCTATTCCTAAAATAGAGGAAGGGAAGAGCAATTATGGTGACAAACATTCTTGTCTTGAATTCGGCTCTTTGTTGCTTGTCTACCAATCCTCTTTTCAGCATGTAGTCACCTATTGTTGGGTATAAGTCTCTTCATTTCTCTATATCTCTACCCATTCTCATCCATAAACTTCCTGCCGCCTTAACAATTACATCGTCCACCCTTGCGCGCTGCCTGACTTTTCAGCATTCTATAAGGGGCTGCCACTCGCACTCTTCGGGTTAACCTATCGTCTTGTCTGCAATTTATATTCAAAAAAACCTCACCCAGAATTCTTGTAACGTTCAGCGACAGATTTCTTGGCCTGGTTGACATTGCAGATGGTAAGTGCTGGGAAGGGCAACTTCGACAGCGGCATATTCTCCGGGTTGATAGTCACGATCATCGGGTCCATACGCCATTTCTCATACACGTTGAGGATGAAGAAGGCGGCGCAGACCAGTGAGCTGCCAAACGCGGCCAGCCAGAAGAATCTGCGTTTCCAATTTAATGTTGAGATGTTGTTAGAAAAATGAAAAGGTTTTTGGTGTAACAAAACGTTTGTTGACAAAGAAAGCACCAAAAAAGAGGCCAAGGAATCTGATTTATTTTACTGTATCTGGTAAATGAGTGAGAAGGCGTGAAAAGTATTTCACAATGCCTAATAATTAACTGTTTTTGGGAATATGTTATCTTCACAAATCCTTACTTATTGTATCTACAAACAGGATTTTGAATTTTTTTTGGATCTACAGGTGTTTATTGTTTTTTCATGCCAACACCGAGAATTGATCGAATGTCCTTCGTATATACGATATAACTTCGACCGTTCCCAGCAGCCTTACTTTTAGTATGAGAAAGGTGCGAATCGATCCTCTTGCTCAATGAGCTTTCAAAAAACTAGTAATATTTAGTATCATTGCCTGTGTTAATATATTTCGAGTTCTTAAGTTTTCTTTATACCTTTCAAGCCACGTTAACTTCTTCTCTCCGATGAACCGAAGACCGTGTAAAGTGGACGTCAGCAAATATTCCCTTACATCTTTGCGGACAACCGCTGTGTCACAGGTAGGCACCGAGATCTGTGCTCGTTCCTGAATTGAGAGTTGTTTTATTATAATTGAAACATTCTAAATATATCAGTTAGCCGAGCATCGAGTAAATACAATCTCGTTTATTCGAATCCTAAGTTTAACGTTAGATCCTCTCTAGTCACGAAGATAGATCACATCATTAGTCTATATTAGTCCACTGCTGGACAGGACGTTAGGCCTATCCTCAGGTTTGCCACTAAGCCAGATTCTCTGATCTTCTCATATGCCTTACGCAAGACGTCTTGCTTCATCTGCTCTGTAGTAGTTACATGATTTAAATTTCCACTGTAACTTACCTCACTTTTGCTTCTGCTAATGGGAAGTTTAGAGTCCCAGACGTACCATGGCGGCGGATCTTTGTTCGTCTGAGTTGTCCAGTAATTTTGCTTTTAAAATAAAAACGACAGTTTTATTTATTTATGAGGCTATTACACGTATCAATCTTTAGAACTTCAATTGTTAAATTCGTAGATATGTGTAGTTAAAACACGACGAGCTAAATGTATTTTTTAAATTGGAACTTTACCTTTCTAAACATATTATTTCTTGGTGTTCGAGGACGTACTCCAATTTCTTGGTTGAAAAGAATCATTGCTCTTCTCTCTTCAGGAAATGACTACCTATTTTCGGGTTAGTCAGTGGTGTAGTCAGGACTGTGAACTTCGAAGTTGGTCTATTATAGGGTAGGTAGACCAATCTATGCCTTATTAGTTTATTACTTAGCTAGAGGGTGTTTTCACCCTTACTTTAATTAACTTTGTAGTAGTACTGAATTGAGAGCGTCGGTACCGTCGTGGCTAGGACGTCGAACTCCTATGCGCGATCCGGGTTCTAAACCAGCCAATGCCATGTACCAATGAGTTTTTCGGTAATTTTTAAATGACTTACATATATTAACCAACTGCTCTGACGGTGAAGGAAAACATCGTGAGGAAACCTGCACACTGAGATAACCGGTGTGTGAAATGGGGAAGGCAATGTCAAACCACCCCATTAAATCTGCCACGAGAGTCAGTTCTAAGTGACTAATATCTTAGAATGATCACGATCCTCAGCAATGAGGAATACGACTTAGAAGAAGAAGTACTGAATAACGTGACCCCCCTAAAATCGTCAGTTGCCTATATGACCTAATATAGCCAGTTGCCTATACATACGAGTATAAGTGATCCCCCCAAATGTTGAACCAAGACCGCGTGTAGGTGTAGGATGCCTTCGAAATCGAGAAATGAGGAAGCAATTACATAATGTAGTGATAATTCACAACTGACGGCGCGCAGCGGACGGAAGGGAATTTTATTGTCTAAATTGCATTTATAGAAATTATTCACACAAAATTATGTTAGTACTTGGTGAGTTAAAATTAAAACTATGCGAAGTTATAAGTTAGTAAATTAGACGTTCTATATGATTATTTTGCGAGCGATAAGAAATAAAAATTATGCCCCATCTCGCGGGTCAGTGCATATTGGTGGATTACACACGCTTTCGAAAGCAACTTTTGTAGATGTTGTATTCTAATTTTGGTCCTACTGAATACCTACTACTTTGATTCTATTGAAGGGGCTTAATATGATTCGACTTGACACCCTGTGTAACCTAATTTGATTCGGAATGTTTGCGCTTTAATCGTTTGATTGCGCTCGACGATCGAATGATAGATCAACCTTGTACCGCCTCCGCTGGTTTGATAGCAAAATTATACATTTTCCAGTTATTTGTCGTCCTGCCACCATCCATGCAATTGCCACTTGCCTACGAGTATAGATCGTAAATTACACTTGAACCTGTAATTTTAACTGTGTAATCAACCCAATTCTTGATTTCAGACCCTAACCTAATATCAGTATTAGGTTAGGGTCTGTTGAAGAAATCTATTTTAGTCTGTTAGACAATGAATTGGTGACCAAAATCTAGAAAGGTTCTAAGTCATGAATAAAGTTGATGATACGCCATTATGACATTTCAGAACCATTTTAGTTTTGCAAATGCGACCTCGACTAAGGCAAAAAACAAGTCAGTCCAGGACGACTAAGGTTTGTCGATTTAGGTACATACTAAGTATATAGACTTACCTTACCTAGATTCGTTCTGGTTAGCAACGGATATTAGCTATTATAATTAGGTCTTATCTACCAGAGAGAAGGTAATCTGTTATCTACAATCTACAAGAATATTGTCATACAGGCAGGACATGCCTATACATAAAAGTTAGGTAGTGGTCCACCTATTCTGCGTATTATATTTCTTGTCTGACAAAGGTGGTTTGCTAATCAATATGGTCTCAGTTGATCCTAGGGGCATCTCTTCACTCAAAAGAACTGTAAAGTATGAGAACAGAATATATACTAGATAGATGAGAAGATACACACGCAACATATACTTTAAGATTGTCTAAAAAAATACTGGACCAATTCTAAAAAAATAATGGTTTAGATTTTAAACTATAGACCGGTTAATAAAGATTTTTAGAATCTGTCTAGTATTTAATTATTTTTTTAGATCTCTAAACTGCGTAAAAGTCTGCAGACGACTGTACATAAGTACGTTATATACCGTTTCATGATAAAACTGCACGTTGCTTCATATCTCTGAACACAGATCTATGCACTTTCATAATAGCATGTCACGATATGGTTACCATACTCGTAACTAATTGTTGTGTTAACTATGTTTAAATTGTTTTTACAGCGGTTTCACATGCGAATTTAGTGTTCAATTCGTTTTGTGTTAATTGATGGTGCAAGAAAGGTAATAAAATGACGAAGAATATCTAAAATCGCGATAGATCAATTGAAATAGGGTTTGTTGCAATTTTGGATGTAAAAGTGTCTGAAATTTTCTTATACCTTAGTTAAACGGAAGGCAGAGGCTATTATAGGTAGGTAGTCGTACTTAATTTCGTTTCCTTTATTAAAACTATGAGTACTACGACGAGTGTATCTAGCTGTCTAATACCTCAATAGTACACTAATACAAAGGTATATGTAGTAGATACTGGTATGTGGTACAGTTTCGTTCATTTTCTGCAGTCTAATGTAATTAAGGTGCATCAATAACTCAAATCGTGCCTACAGCTGTGCTGCTGCTTGTTTGCAGTTCTTCATTATCAGTCATAACTATCGTTTATTAGGAATTTTACTGGCTAGCCTTGTTGGCCGCACATTATACGCGAGGTGAGTGTTCAATGATTATTACATTACAAACGACCAAGTAATTTTCCGTTCTATAAATTCGTTTATTACGTATACATACAATTATTATGTACAAAAGTTCGTTTCAATAGAAATTTGTTTATAAAAGTAACAAAAAGCCACAGGATATAGAATAGGCTGACGCACTTGCACTTAGGTATAAAAAGTTCCTAAAAGAAGAAGAGATCGAAGGAAAAGAAGGAAGGAGGGGACGCCTGGATGGAGAACTAGGGCGTAATATGCGCACGATCATCGGGATAGTGGGTTACGAGCTAGTGCTGCGTCTAGGCGCCTGAAGAGGGGAGAAGGAGGGAGGAAGGGGTTCACCAGTGTTGCTGTTGGTGCGCGGGGGGAGCGGAGTGCGCGACCTGCTGGTGGGCGGCCAAGTGAGCAGCGCGCGCCGCCGCCACCTCGGGCGTGTCGAGGATGCCGGAGCCGTCGCGCGCCAGCTGGATGTTGGCGGCTTGGTGGTTACCAGCGCCCTGCCAGGAGGGAGCGCCGTTCCACTGGGGAGCAGGAGCGTTCCACTGCTGCTGGGCGGGAGCGTTCCACTGCTGGTGAGAGGGCGCATTCCACTGCTGCTGTGCGGGCGCGGCGGATTTAGCGGCGGAGAGGGCGGCGAAGTGCGCGGCGCGGGCCTGCGCTACCTCAGGGGTCTCAGCGACGGGCGCGGGACCATGGCCGGCGGCGTTCCACTGCTGAGCGGGAGCGGCGTTCCACTGCTGAGCGGGAGCAGCGTTCCATTGCTGAGCGGGAGCGGCGTTCCATTGCTGAGCGGGGGCACCGTTCCACTGTTGAGCGGGAGCACCGTTCCATTTGTTCTGGTCGGCGCGCTGCCAGTACTCCTCGTTGTCCCAAGCGGGGTTGTAGGAGCCGTCGTCCTGGGGGTTGGGGTTGTTCTGTGACGCTTGCTGGAGGGCGGAGAGATGTGCCGCGCGGGCCTGTGCCACCTCGGGTGTGTCGAGGATGTTGCGGCCGTCTTGTGACAGCGCGATGTTGGCGGGCGGGCCGGCCCAGCCGCCGGACGCGTGCGCGCCGCACGCCAGCGCCAAACAAGCTACTACGATCTGGAACAACGAGAAACGTTCTATTAACAATCATTGTAACTACTGACGACTATCCTTATTCATGTTACAGTTCATAAACTCAAAACTACAACGAGGCTTTGATTCGCAGGAACTTAAGGTAGTCAATTCAGTTTAGCCCCTTGTTCAAGTCAGACGTTATATCTAAGTACCGACTTGACTTTATTTGTTTTGAAGGTAATAAATAGGACATGTATTGTATGATCTGTTATGTTAACTGATAGATAACAATAACATACGGAACGTATCTGACTGACATAAGCCCGTTACATAAAAATATATCTAGCCGTTCGACAGAAGTTGTTGAGCCATGTCAGAGGCAGGCCTATGGCCCATAGGCTATGGGGATCCTGAACAACTCTGAGATTATGTTGGCAACACGACAGGAAGAAAGATAAAGCTAAAGCTAGAACAAATTACTAGGCCAGCACCAGTATTATAAAACACTAATAGTAATATAATAAAGAAAGTCTGTGTGAATGTGCCTATCTAAGGTTTCAAAGGGTTGCTTAACAAACATCTAAGCAAAATTATGTCCCTTGTGAGGAAATGCGTCAATCTGCTTCCTTCTCAGCGGGTTTCATTTACACGGGATCGTTATCAGACATTGTCCTCGACTCTATCTCGCTAATCTTGTTGTAACCCCACTGTATAATTGTAGTGCCACTAGAGTTCACTCAAGACGTAATTTAGGTGGAAACCGAAAGCTAGTGTATGAAAATGAAAATCTAATAGCATGTCATTTATTTGCAGTATTTTGAGAAACAATGTCGAAAACCAGAAAAATAAATCGATGGCCTAAAATTGGGTAGGTACTCGTATACTTATATGGCACGAAAATTTCTTTGCACTTAGGGATTTCTAACCGACCCTAGATCTCCGGCTACAAATTTTCCGGGTAGCAATTTCAAATTCTTTTACACACAGAAATAGAAGGTATCACAAGACCTTTGGATTGTGGACGGGAATCACCAATAAATTAGATTTTAAGATCTTTCTATATTTCAAAGCTTCCTCTTTTTTGTCCGAAACCAAAGGTTTGTTAGAACTCTAGTTGCAACTAGTATTTAGTTAGCTCTACGGTATCCTTCAACGAGATAATATTCAGAGTTATTACCGGGCTCCTATTCTAATTGCTGGCGGCTGGTTCCCCTCTCATTATACCGCTTACAATTCCTTGTACAAGGTGTAACGAAGTATTTCTATTTTTTTCATTGTATAGGAGAGTAGATGAGAAAACAGATCACCTGCCTGTTAGTGGTAACCGTCACCCATTAATGTCAGAATCATATCACCTTCGTAATCGCTTGAATTTTCTGGAAATTGTATGTTTTTCTGATTTCCAGTCTCAATACAGGTGATTCGTTTTTTAACTTACACTCTGTACATATTATTATAATTTATTTGTGTCTAGTTGTCGATGATAAGTCGCCCAGGTCTGGTCAGGTGGTTCGCCTACTTCGTATCTTTACACTTTACGACTGTTTCGATCACGACAACCAATTCTACGCGAAACATTAACCGATATTGCGTATAACTGTTAACTTGACTAACTCTTAGTTGTTGAGTAAAATTTTCTTGATAAAACGATAAAACATACTAACGATGACCGATTGTGCCTTGATTAAGGTCTGACGTTTATAAAGATTTATCTGACAGTTCGTTACCGTATCAAATATCTTGGTAATAGACCAACTAGACGTAATTTATATTTAAATCAAATATTTTGACGTTTATTCGTAAACTTAGTCCAATTAGGCTGCTAAGTTATGAACGTATGAGACAACAATAGGAAATATCCTACCATCACAGTCCAGAACTGATGGTGTTTTTGACATTGCACTTGATTCCGCAGAAATATTTGTTGAGTACAAAAATAATTCCAGCTCTATAAAAATTTGTTATCTATCACTCAATTAGATTTTATTGAAACGAACACCTGGTTTTTTGAAACTTTGGTAGGTACCTATGTTTTATACATTACTAGGCTATAATGCCTGTATATCTGGAGAGTGGTTCGCCACAATGCTCCAGAGGTGGGTGGATTCCCGCGTCAGTCCCATGTCAGTCCCGTGGCCTACCCTTTGAGCCATTGTCGCTTCAAGTTTTAAGCACCCTCCCTTTATATTTTAGATTACTTCAAGTATTTAATCGTTTGCTGCTAAAAGGTATAAAAATAACCGTCACGGTAGTTAGGTAGTTAATTAGATATAGGTATTCAATCAATAAAATATGTGTTTGTATAGATATCGTTAAATGCACCAAAATAATGTTTATCCAATTTGGTAAAGCCGACAGTTCGACATGTACGAAATCGTGAAACATATTCAGACAAAGCAGTGGGCGGTCCGCTGGCCTATAATACCTAAAGTCACTAGCAATATGCTAATGTCTACTTTGTAATAGGCTTACACACTCTTTGTGAGCCATAAAGCCATTGAAACAAGTTTTAGATAAGGCTGCTACGTTATTTGCATTTTCAATATTTTCTTTGGAGTGAATCAATTTTGTGGATAAATGGCAATGGCAAATGTATTTTAATGAGCAAAGTTACAATAGATTCGCGGGAATTAATTAGATTTTTGGGATGTGGTCATTATAAGACGAAACCATCGATACGTAAGTATTAGGGATAATGAAGAGTGCGCGTTAAATGATACTAAGCCGCGACTTGTGTAATATTATGTAGTTCATGATTTGTCACTGACATAAGTTCTTGTAGGTAAAATATATAGCTAGAAAGATGCAAATATTTACCTCGGACTTTTATGTAGGTAGGTAAGTATGACCCTAAGTGTCAAGTAAAAAGGTTAAGTTATGGTAACTACTGGAGCAAGCTCTGTGACGGCACGGTCCAAGAATGTCAATGCAAGTCAACTTTTCATTGTCATTGGTTGGGTTGTGGCCTCATTACCGCCCTATATGGTGGGATTACGGGCCCCTGGTGACGGTAATTTGTGTTCAGGATGAGTGTAATTATATAATATCTGCTGCTTGTTTTGGCCGAAGTTTGGCATTAAAGGTTGCGAATTATGTAAGAATGTATTTGGCATTTATTTATTCATTATTGTTTATTAATCGACTGGTAATAAAATAGGAGTATTTTATTGAATCGTAAGTGATGCGAATAGTTCAGCTGTTTTACTATTTCAATTGCGGTTAGTAATATGACAACATAGTTTAGTTGAAATACGAGTAACATCTGTCTCTACCTAATTATAACTTCGAATTTAAAGCCGAACATGACGACCACAGCACAATCCACCTACCCTTATACTACCTTATATTTTATATGGGTTATTGAGTTGTTTTGAAAATTAATGTTCATACCTTAATTATGTTCTGAAAATGAATGTGGGTACCTAATTCGAAATAAATTCACCAAAAAAAAAATTGAACCAACTCCAAATAATCGGTTCAAACTTACGAAATAAGAAAACTACACGTGCTATATTTGAAATCCTCGCGAATTTTCTAAGATTGTTGAAAAAAATAGTGGTTCAGTGTTCGTTAAATACCTACGTATGTATTATGTGTTAACGAATTACCGGGAAATAAAGCAAAACCACGTAAATCAGTAATTTTCATTGATGATTATCCGACGTCAGGCAAATAAACCACGAGCTTGTAGTCACACACGTTTTGCTCCAGATTTTGTATCGATGCACGAAAATTTATGGAAAGTCAATTACCTAGATGAGTGCATAAGTATGGAATTTGTGGCGAGCCCTGAGTTCATAATCACGTAACGATGTCAGGGCTTGCGGTCACTTTGGGCCGGATTAAGAAGTTAGCCGGACGAAATCGCCCTCCCTACAAATACAAATATACTTTATTGCACATCCGGGACAAAAACAAAACATACAACATAAAGAGAGGTACAATACGATGTGCAGAAGGCGGCTTTATCGCTTTAAGCGATATCTACCAAGCAACCTTCAGCGATATCTTCATACTCATACTCATACCATTTATTGCTTCCAGGCAACCTTCCTCCCTACGTACCTACGTAGTCACAATGGCGCGTCTTACTACCTTACAACAATCCGTGTGTCGTTTGACTTGAAAAGTAATAGCAACATAAACGTATTTAGCACAGAAAACAATGATGCAACAAATAGTAAAATTATGACTAGTCCAAAATGCAAAAGATTTAACAGAAATGGAATAAAATACGTGGAATTAACCTGATTTTACCTGTCTCTCCCCAGAAATGACTAAAGTCATCGGAAAAAATAGAGTCATGTAATCACATATCATATCAGCCTCTCTTTCTTCTAGTCGCATTACTCACTGATGGATCGCGATCATTGTATGTATTAAGTATAGATTAGTTGGTATGTACAGCGAAATGGAACCCTGTCCCTATAGCAATCCATGGAACCCTGTCGCAATATGTTTCTGTTATGATTCCTTGACATTCATATGAATTAGTCAAATAAGTTAAAACGACGAAGTACTAAAGGGTAAAGCCTGACGTGTTGTCCACTGTACAAAATGGCTTCCTTTGCTTCGCTCTTGAGACGATCCTGTAGTCATATAAACCGATCTCGCTCTACTTGTGCCAAGTCAAACGGCATAATCGAATTGCAGATTTAGATATCCGATTATAATTTATATGTAATAAAGTTACATTATGCCATTTCCGAATGTGCTTTAGATATTTACGAGCACTGAGTTTTGTGTCAATATTATTATATTTACCTAAACGTTTAGTTTTCTGTACGATTATTTACTGGGCAGGTTATAAATTATAATTTTAACTTAGCTAGCAATCAGGTTAAGCGCACTCAATTTATGGTAATCTTGTCAAAAATTATGTCATATTTTATACTGTTTTAATTTCTCCTTTCAACTAAATTTCTTTGTCACTTTTGTCTAAATCAATGTCATAACATAATAATGAGAACTACTAGATTTACCATTGCGAAAATGTTATTGAAGTCTAGTCTTAGATGATTGCTATATCACACACTGTCAAAAATCTCAGAGATCTTCTTTCTTTACGTGCATTTTTCTCACGGTCCGTATCTTAATTATACCTATAAAGACAATGACGTAAGTCTTGTTTTAATGTTAGACCTACGACTACCTACTTATTAAGATGCACAAAATGTAAAATTGCGATAACGCTCAACTATAATCTGAAATCTACATTGAAAATCACTTTATTCAATTGCTGCTTCTATATGCAACCGTTGCTAAAATAGGACTTCGTACTTACGTATAGTTGCTTTCAAAACAATATGATTTATATAAAAATTGAAAGTGGTTCACATATTTTTGTGAAAGAGTTTAAAGTGCGCGTCTGTGTTGCGCGAGCGTCGCGTGCGTTACAAAATCGTTGATAAAATCGCGGGTTTGACTTACTTTTGTTATTTTTGAGGAAACGTTTTGTCCTTGCAGCTTTTTTAAAGTGGAATATTTGAGTAGTAGCGCTGTCGAGATAGCGCTTCAGGCCGTGTAGGTTAGTCTAATATAATCCTGATGATCGGGATTTACCGAAAAAATTGGGTTAATAGGGTTTAGTTTATTAGATCTGGAAAGGTAAGGGGATATAACGGAGAATCATAATTTTAAAAAAACTGTACAATAAATTGTATAAATTATCGAAAAATTTTGCTCTCGTGAATTTAAGTAGGTTGTAACAGAGTACTATAATACTGAGTTGTAAGCACAAAGATATAGGGCAGTACTTCAAAATTAATTGATTCATACTATAGTAAATAGCATGTCGCGAGTAATTATAGACATGAACAAAAAATCTGTCGTTGGCCTTATTTACGCCAATAACGTTCGGAATATTGAACTCTGGCGGTGATAGAGATCTACTTATTTCCTTTGTTGGCCTTATTTCTGGAAAAATCAATAAGAATTTTAGTGAGACTTATTTCTGGATAAGTCAATAAGAATTTTAGTGAGACTTATTTTAAGATTTTTTTTAGAGAAATCGTGAGAGATCCAGACGGGTAATTTAATGTTGGATCTTCTATGGGAATGCCAGGGTAATAAGAGGGTTGTGCAACTAGTTGAACTAAAGGAGTTTGACTAAAAGAAAAAAGAGCAAAAATTAAAAGAGAAAATAGTATTTTAATAAATAAAGTCGGAATTAATAATTTGATAGAGTTGAACAGTAATTCGCTAACGCCCACGCTTTCGCTCGCGCTTTACTCCGAATAAAAGTGCGCCAACATTGAGTGAACGGCTCCAAGGTCTCAAGGCCACCCGAAGGTCAGCTCAGAGCAGGAAGCCAGGCTTCCGGACCTGCCCACAGACTGGTTACCCTCGCTTGTCATATTGGCATTTGCTTTTTCCATTTTTTAATTGTTTTTTTGCAACTGATATCGTGTGCGGACTAGTTGTTAAATGTCGCTTTGTATGATTGTCATTCTTATTTGTTTCACGTAGCTGTTTCTTCTGATAGATGCCTGTAATGCTTGTTTTGAGTTGTCATGTTTAGATAAAATGTAGAATTCCATTTAATCATGAAAGCCAAAGGAACGGTTTTTTTCGTCTAAGCATTTAACTCTTATTATAATAACAAGGTGTTAAAAAGGTTGAATGTAAAATTGTCAACGGAAAAAATTGCGAACTCTACTTCCTACTCATTGTTAAATGCAAATAGAAACTTTTAAAATATGGTTTACATAAATCGTTTGTAAATTATGACACGGCGGAATGATTGCCGCCAAGTTAATGCAGTTTATTTTTTTCTTTTCAATAAACCCAACACTAAAAGTGGTAATTGCGCATTAAATCATACCCAGTTGACAGATTACACAGGTTGCTCGCGAGAGTAGCTTTTTATTGATTGTTAATGCACTTATATTCATCGTGTATACATAAATGTAGGCAGTAACTACTTTTAAATTATTCGAAGTAGTTCAACCGACCTTCTGAAAAGTTGTTTGCATTTTATATTATATTTGTTGGCTGATGCAACCGCCCACGTGGTAGGTACGTAAGGAAAAAATGTAAATTGATGTTTAATCGACGAATATTTCACGTTAATAAAGAAACATCTGTCATGGGAACTTTATGTGAACGCATCGGCTTATGGCAATAAAGAAGAAGAACGAGTCGAAAGGAAACACGAAAGTGATTAATTTAAAGTTTGAGTATTTCGTAGACGGTCTACGGTTCAAAGGTTTTCGAAGCTTTAGACAAAGTCAGTTGACCCGAGTAGAAATATATGAACCACGCCGTCAATTAATAAGTGACCGCTATAGTGGTGGGCGTTATATAATTATAATTAGGGTATCGATAGACCGTGGCAAGACCGTGGCGCGTGGGCATGCCCTTCTAAATCGGTGCGCGAAGGAATGCAGACAAAAAGCCTGGGTGAGTGGCGAGGCGAGCGACACCCGTACCCGTGGACACTCGGTAGGTGTGCCTTGTGCCTTCTGACTAAGGAGCTAGGGATGTAGCGAATTCGATATTGATGACTGACACTCTTAGCTACAAAAAGTTGCATTTTCAGCAACGTTTAGTAACATGTAAGAAACGGAGGGATTGGAGGGATATTAATCGGACACAGTCCACTCAACAGACACCTTTTCAACATAGGTATCACAGACAACCCCCATGTGCAGAGCATGCCTGGAGGCAGTGGAGACGGTCGCCCACGTGCTGTTGGAATGCAGTGAGGTGACCACCTACCGGGCGGGAAGCTTCGGCACCTCAGGATCACTTCCCGAAGTCCTACAGAACATTAAAGGACTGCTGGACTTTCTGGCGAGGTGGGGTGTCTCGAGTAAGTAGTTGTTCCCATCACACGCAAAATAGGCGCTGAAGACGTCGAGTTGCGGAAACCTGACAGTTATTACATTACAACATGTAAGACTTCCGAAATGATGGCAGGTGGAACAGAGTATTTATCGAGTGGCGTCCTGCAGCCAGGTAGGCTGACGACATAGCCAAGATCGCAGGGAAAACGTGGATGAGGCTAGCACAGGGCTGGAAAGAATGGCATGAAAGGCTATGATGTGATGGCTTCCAAGACTAGAAAGGAATAATGACTGAAAATATCTGAAGCATTAGTTGAAGGCTATAGGAATTTAATGTAAATAATTAGTAATGATTGAAAGTTGGGGATCATCGATAGATATAAAAAATATATTCGCTAAACTTACAAAGTATCGATAAGTGCATTTGCACACCACTACTAAATTGAGGAACTATAACAGCAATAACTCCTTTATAATAACTATACTAGACTCTCTTAACCTCATTGCATATTGCACTATACAGGGTGTAACAAAATTATTAGTATAGAACTCGGCATCCATAACTGGACAACTTATGTTCCACGTATTACATATTAAAAATACATCCAACAAAATTATGATCTAAGGAGGCAGAAAGCATGACCAGTTATTGCTACTAAATATTTTGTGACACCCGTAAAACAACGGTATTACAAGGTGACCCAAGAGGTGGTCCACCAGTTGACATTGCTGTAAATGGAGCATGAAGTTGACGGGACGCTATAGCTAGAGTAGTCTCGGGTGTCACGACACCCATGTTTGGGCGTAGGTGGTGCAATGTCGACACGGCATAGTTTGAAGTAGGCGTGTTATACGGCAATACAGGGTGGAATACGTACTATAATAACTGCTGACAGAGTGATACAATTGTCATACAATGATAAATGATAACAGACTAATTATTAGAACAACATTTGAGAATTAACTAGAAGGAGTTTGTACACTGAAAGAAAAGCTTGTTTACTTCTAACACTTGTTCTGTTTTTGTTAATTTTGTTATTGCGTGTGTTCCATTATTGTATTATGTCGGGTCATGGCAGAATACAAGCGGCTGACGACACCCCGTCGGTCGTCAGCCATTATGCTGAGTCATGGACCCATTTACTTTCATACTTTAATATTATTGTATTGAAAGCAAATAAAGGTTTTTTTATTTCATTTCATTTCAAACAAGAACTTGTTTCAATACATATAAAGTCGGCTTGTTATCTTCAACCACAAATTGTTCATTTCAACTAAGATCTTAGTCGTATCTATCAAGTAATTTGTTCAAATGAATAAAAATTACTTTATATGCTTCAAATCAAATAAACTTTCTTTCAGTGTAGCACGCAAATTGTTCCGACTTAATCAAGATGGCTCTACTAGTCCAATAAAAAAATTCAAGGAACTGTCAAAAAATATAGCCAGAACATTAAGATTCATTTCTAAAAAATGCCAAATTTCTTATGAGATGGGGTAGCATTACCTATATATATGTAAAAAGAGAACCTTACTCGAACTCTGAAGTTAAGTGGACATTAAAGAGATTGGCGACATTATTGAAGTGTGAATAGATGAAGGGAGGAGGATGAACCCTAAAGTCCACCCCCTGTTTACGACATCGAAAAGTTCAACTATAACAAAAAGGTTTCCTGTGTTCCCTAAAATAAGCAAACTTTAAATAGCCCTGCTTGTGATAATTTAACTACTAAAATGACAATAAACTCTCATTAGATTTCAAACTCGATGTCTACATCTAGGTTTAGTCTCAAATTTAGTAGACCCTAAGCGTTAATTATCCGCAGTAAATCTATGTAATGTAAATCGCTGTTAATTTGCACAGAACGTGAGAACATTCTTATCATGGCGTGTCATACTCTATCACAGACTGGTTTAACTAAATTTAGTTTTAATTGTCGCTGAAATGTTAATTAGATTTCGAACTGTTTGCTGTTACACTACCTACTTAGAAAAATTCTAACAATGTAACGATGTCTATACAATATTGTTTAAATAAATAAAAACAAATCAACATTCCTATCTAGATACACGGTGTCCACCAAGTGCGAAAAAAGGGCGACGCACTGACTGTGAGTGTATTTTACACGAACCATTTCGAGCTAAATTCTACCACTTATACTCAACATCTTGAACTCTTCTGTCTTCTCTTGTGTTGTACTTTTTCTTTTTTAACAATTAAAACAATGTTATATATTTCTGTAGGTTAGACTGAAGGGTAACTGAACTTGGCACCCGATAAGATGCCAATTATTTTTTAGGCGAAGCCGACAGACCCACTTGTTCCTTATACTGAACTTGGCCCTTTTTACACATTTATGTTTTTGGTGAGATTGAAATATACGTGATCATGACGATCATTCTTTTAGTCGTGGGAAAATACAAGTATCATCAATTTTGAACACAACGGAAGCACTTTTGGTTGCGAATGAATCACTAGTTTTCAGACGTCCGTTCCGTTTCCTACGAACCCTGAGATACCTGGCGTCCTGTCCAAAATGTTTACCGTTTTTCTCTAGTTGTGATTGACATTTAATTACTCTTCAATTTAACCGGTCACGGAATCATGTAAGAGAGATAAAAACTGAACTTATATACGCGCGCGTTTATAGAGTGCGTCATACACGTATTGCAGAATCTTCTTTGAACTAATTTTATCATGGTGATCTCCATAACGCAGATTAAGTGTATAAAAGTACCAGTGGCGTACGGGTTTAATGCCAGTAGCATCCTCTTGAAAACTCTTTTAGCCCGATCAGGGTTTAGAATGTAGTTTTCATAAAGGAACTATCGCGCGCCCGCCTCTTGGGTAGATGACTATTTTTTCTTTAAACCAAGGTAGTTTTGGTTTCGACCAAAACGAAGATTATAGACATACTGAGTTACAAAGAATCTGACTTTCCTGTCGCTATCTCTATCATCTAACTCATATAAATTCGACGAAGCGTTTTCTCAGTGTGCTGCCGTGCCTAAAGTCTGAAATTCTAGTTACAGTCTAATCAATGAAAATTAATTCTACTTCTAGACACGCGACAAAGACATCGTCTTCGGATTTGATTTCTGGGTTCGTAAATTGTTTGATTAGCAGTATCAAACATTACGCTTGTTAATAAAGATTTATTAATTTACGTACTCGAAGGATTATGTCGGTGAGATCTTTATCTCCACAATTCAACTTTCAGTGACATTGACCGGTGCGGGCTCGAGTTCTATTTGTGCTCTGATTAGCTTTACGAGCGGCGGAACCTTAACCGCATTGTCAAGAAATAGTTCACTATGAAAATTTCATTTTATTAAGCAAGTGTAGATCTTGAGATATTTTTTAAATTTAATAAGGATAACAGACGTGCAAACGGTCCATCTGATGGTAAGTGGTCACCGTAGCCCATAGACATCTTACGTCACAGGGTTTTCGGTTATATTTTACAATATTAAATTTTAAAAAAATCAGAGAAACTTCCGCGATAATTATGAAATGAGTAACATTCGTGATACCTAATAATAAAAATGCTTTTAATAAAGAAATCGCTAGGCAAAAATGTTCAGATATTTGCGTAATTAGCATAGATTTAGGTAGATATTATTAGAATCTAGAACCAGACTGATCTAGTTATTTTGGCTAGCCTGCTGTAGTAAAACTTTCGTCGAGTAACTAGATTGTTGTACTATATACATACTATGGTGTTGTACTATATACAGACTATATTATATATTTAAGTACACATCAAAATTACTTACTTTTGTGAATGTTTGGATAGTTACAAAACATCATCCTAAAGTTACGGAATTCAATTGGAATATGGATACATTACTCTTAAAAAAATTATGAGCTCGCCTCATGTACTAATGTTGTGCATTAAAATGTTAAATATAAAGGTAAAGCTAACAAATGACGCATGCTAACAGATGACAATTACATTTCTACGAGGGATGAAAGAAAAAATAGTCTCCCTCCCCTAGAGGCGAATATTCGTTCCTTCATGATTTCTACTATCGAAGAACCGACTTCCGCTACGGGCCATAGCCAAGAAAATTATGGTAATGCAATGCTTACTTGTGCAAGAAGTATTAGGTTTGGTCATAAGAATGTCAATAAGTAGTTTTTTGGCAGCCATAAATCACAGCTATTAAACAATTACACACACATTATATTTGAGGAATTATAAATAGAGCGTGAAGTTAAAAATCGTATGCATAACTCTGACAATGACCTGTAGTCGCGTTTGCAAGACATATCACGTGCCGCGCTGCTAACTCTACTCGTATGTATAATTTTTCGACACAGGCCTATTTGCTCATAATGCCTATTAAATTAGCGATGATTATAATGAGCTAGTTAACGTCTTTGTATTGATGAAAAATGAACGTTGGGAAACGAAATAATTTAAGGTTCCTTTAACTTTAAATCGGCGATGTAAAAACATGTTATAGGCATTTTATGCTAATTTCTTTGTGATCGACATTGCGAAATGTAATTTTTAGGTTTTTCTAATATTCCGGGATATTTGTAGGCTAAAAGTTAGTAAAATCGGCGAAATACTCAACTTAAAAGTGCCATTTTGAAAGTAATATTAACCATTTGCCAAATTTTCAATAACTCCAGAAATCGTATGTTTCTTTCGCTGTAATAATTTATAAAATGATAACGTGATTATGATTTTGAAATCAACCATTTTACCGACCAACATACAATTCCTTTGTATTCCACCTGGGTCTACTAGAACTTGGTATCTGCAGGTATCTGCAAAATTGGTTACACCTACAATTGTTCCGCTTATTGATATTGAGTTATTGTGAAAGAAACATCATGTTCTGTTGTTAGAAAATTAGGTTAGACTTGTTCTAAGGTCAGGTGTCCTGCGGCGTAACGAGATAGTTGGGCAAGGCTCTGTTTGAAAACAAAACTAGACTGGTGACTGGTTTCCGATATCAAGAACTAGAGTTTGGCAAAATTACGTTTGCGAATAAGCGTAGACTAACTCTTAGACAAGGCAATGTGGGACGTTGGTTTTATAGATAAACCTGAAAAAAAAGTTCGGCAAAATTACGTTTTCAGAATAAGCTTTGAATAACTTTTAGATAAGGCAACATATGGAACATTGGACTTTAGATAAAGCTGAAAATAGCTCGAAAAAACTAAAGATTTTTTAAAGACTTTACTTATTATGGCACAATTAGTTAGGTACCTACTTTTACTTTGAAAAGTCAGCTGTACAGTAAATTACATTTCAATTAATATAAGTAGTAAAGTTTCTAATTGTTTCTGTGCAATAACTTGGACTGTCTTTGTCTGGTGCTTTTCTGCAAACTTATCTTTGCCAAACTACGATACATATAACACAATAAATTGAGTTATCGTAAACCAGTTAATTAAATCACTCGAACGGAAATGTATAATTTGCATAAGTGATCTACGACACATCATTACATCGATGTAGATCATTTCTTGACTGTCTTGATGACTATACGATACGCCTTCGGGCAATCCAATTGAATGAAGTCGTAAGTCGTATTCACACATATCACTTTCAATGTAATTTGTAATTCTAATTGATTGCTATAATTACATTTTAATTTTAAACTAGGAAGGTTGGTACTCACCATGGATTTCATTTTTGTTAGGAAGTTAGGCACAGTGAAAGATGAGAAAGAGAGAAATAGATTATTGTTTATCGATTTATAGCGCTGCTGGAAGACTAGAATCTTCCAGGAATCGCTATGTTGAAGTGCAACTTGCGTCTGGTGGAAATGAGGGCGGGAGTGGGCTTTTATACGGCGGCGTTTGCGCAGAGGGGGTGCGCGAACGCAGGTCGCGCTGCACGGGTCGCGTTAGCGCCCAGGGCCGGCTTTCCTCTAGCGACCAGCATTTTGGAAGTCGATTTTTCCTAATTTTAATAACTTTGGTGGTTAAATAATTGTGTTAAGAAGTCGTGAATTTACTGTCCACTGTAAAGGAACTAAAGCAAGAAATTCAATCTACTATTTATTTTTGTAGATCTTATTGAGAACTAGATAAGTATTGCGGAGGGGGGAAGCTGTTTTCTTAATTTTGATCGCACACAAAATAACAAATAAAAAGAGCATTATAAATGCTATGAACACTTAGAATGTAATCTTCTGTTTCTTCAGATTTTAATTATCAAACTATAATACATATCGATAATTCGAATTGTTTTGTAAATGTTTCTCCTTCTTCTTCCTTCTTCCGGTTTCCAGTAGGTAGGTACATTTGTTAAGTTCTATTTAAATAACCTTAAACAATTTTTACTTCCTATTCCGAACTATTTTATTCTATCACATTCTACGTTGCCTTCCACTTCTGTCTAACGCTGTAGCATACCGTGACCCTTCGGTCCAATTGCCAAGTCCGGCCCTGGTTGAACCGAGCGTGAAAGTATTGGGACATGCCATTGATAATAGGTGAATATCATAGTCATTTCAATGGCGATCGTCAGTGTGTTCGCTGACATGCGGTTTGCAGTTCGTGTCCTATACTAGTATGTAGGGCGGACTCGTGGTCATACTAGCAGGGCAATATCTTCGGAAACAGAGCTTGGATTGACGTATCAAATTGGATTTACGATGAAGTGGAATTTGAATGTAGAAAAGGTTTGTCGTGTTTGAGAATTAGTGAAGATTTCGGAATGGCTTGGAATTTAAAGGGATATTGAGAGTCGTATTATTGATACAGGAAATCTGATAACAGGAAGTTCATAGTGTAGTTTCAAAAAATTGGTTTCCGCGCATTTCTCATGTTCGTATTAAAAGTTTTAACAAAAGTTTTATTTTTTATAATATGTTTTATTATTTAAAGGAATCAAAGATGGTTTTACATTGGTAGGAATATTAGAGTAGCAGATTGTCTGGAAGAGATCGTTCCTAGTTTTGTGACAATATAGACTCTATATTGTATTAATCATTCATTATTAGGGTTCCGTACCAAAATGGTAAAAAAGGAATCCTTAGTGAGACTTCGGTGTCCGTCCGTCCGTCCGTCCGCTGTATGTCACAGCTGTTTTTCTCAGGAACTACTGAAGCTATCGACTTGAAACTTGGCACAGTTGTAGAACTTCCTTGCCCACATCTATTCTACGTAAAAGAAACTTGGAAATCGTTTTATTTTTATTGACTATGGGGTCCAAAATAGGGGGTCGAAATCTAAAAGTGGGGTAACTGAGGCAAGTGGGGTATCATATGAAAGGGTTTTGTTTGCAAATTATCTTACAGGAAAAATAAAATGAAATGTATAATTTTTGGTTATTTTTATTATTTATTTATTAACGAGAAAACTTCTTAATTACTTAGTATTCATTTAAATTAAAATTGTATTTTTTTCCAAACTAAAAATATTTCTTTTGGGAATAGAATCCTCGGTGCGCGAGTCCGACTCACACTTGACCGGTTTTTTATACCAAGTTCTGTGCAATAAAGTACTACGATTTAATTATTTACTATTTATAATCCTGTCTTTTTTTTTTCAATTAAAAAATGATGGTAGGTAGGTTAGGTATAATCTGTTAAAATAAATTCGAATCGCGAGTGAAGATAATTGAAGTACAATATGGATATGACTGTTTTCCAATTAAAAAGTGTCATTAGTGACACAAATTAGTTTGAGGTACTATTGTCATGTCCATATTTTAGTAATGTCTTTACAACACAAGACACAACTTTTAAAGAAAGTTCTAGAAATTCCATCAAGTACTTACTTGCAAATATATTATAAAGTGAGTTCAATGAAGAGTAGGTACAGTCGACCACAGGTCAACCTACCCAAAACTACGTCAAAATTTGAGAATCTGAAATGTATCATATAACGCAGGCATAAGGCTGAGATTTAATCGAATGGTTTTGACAGATGGTGTACTGATGTGTGCTTGTGGTCGACTGTACCTAGGTGCCTATGATCGAACAATACATAGTAATAAATAGTTTTGTAATAACATAGCAGGTATTCCGGTCAAACGCGCCGTAAAGTGCGAGATCCTCAGCCGATTAGGGGCCAGTTTTTTTCTGTAACATTGTAATTTTTAAACGTTATTGCTAATTAACGTCGCCATGGAGCTTGTCAAACATGTTTTATTGATACCGTTGAAATTGCAAAAACAAATTGTTTTATCATGTCAATAAATTGTTTATTGAATTCTTGTTTGAGGTGTTTAATTGGCATGACGGTTCGATTGCAATGGAGTAAGACTACTGAGAAAGATTTACACAGAAAAATGTACTGGTGAGAACTGTTCGTTCCCATGGCGATTTTTTAGGGTTCTTTAAGTAACCATTATAGTTTCGTCATCTCTGTCTGTATGTCTGTCAAACAGGGCGTGCGCCGATGATTTAAAAAGGGTCCGCCTTTAATTTTTTAGATCATCATCATCAGCCTATTAATGTCCCCACAGTTGGGGCACAGGCCTCCCTTTGTACAAGGGTGGTACCCGACTGGTCATGATCCACCGAGCGGGCCCAATGTGCTGATTGGTGGATTTCACACGCCTTCGGAAACTTTTAATTTCCTCAGAAATGCAGGTTTCCTCACGATGTCTTCCTTCACCGTTAGAGCAGTCGGTAAATGTACGTAAGTCTTCCAAAAAATCCGAAAAACTTATTGTACATGGCATTTCATGGTTTTGAACCATGGGAGTCCAGCGTCCTAGCCACTAGACCACCGACGCTCCAACTTTTAAATACAGTTACAAAAATCTGAAAAATGTGACCATGCATCATGATCAGAAAGTCGCATGCGCAAGTTTTTAGCATAGTATAGCTTTTAAGTAATAATAATAACTTTGTATGGACTTTTGTCTGCAATTAAAATATTGATTTGAATTGAATAAGTAGCTAAAGAGCAGAACGTTATGGCATGCAGGATACCATAAACACAAAATGACTTGTATACCTACCTAGTTTGTAGTAGGTGTGTAAGGTTGCCTGGAAGAGATCGCTCTTAGCGATAAGGCCGCCTAAATTGTACTTCACTATTTCCTTTTCTATCTTTTGTTTGTTGTTTTATATTTTTGCAATAAAGTGTATTTTACTTTTACTTATTTTACTTTTAATGAAAATTTCCTTCCATTCAGCTGAAAATAACGTAAATTTCCTTCCATTCAGCTGAAAATAACGTAAACGACTGAACAAGCGTTGATTGAT
Organism: Hofmannophila pseudospretella; assembly: GCA_947369225.1. Lineage (NCBI taxonomy): Eukaryota > Metazoa > Arthropoda > Insecta > Lepidoptera > Oecophoridae > Hofmannophila > Hofmannophila pseudospretella. Next base: position 6,427,089 of record OX376331.1, read on the forward strand.
TATACAGTAAACACGATAAAAATAATCCACACCAGTAATTCAATTTAATATTATAATACAGTCGTAAATTATAAAGATTATTGACAACAACAAAATTGATTTTATCTTAATTTTAAGAGGCACGCATAGCATGGCAGGCAATATATAAAAAGTCAACATTTCAACAGGACTTTCGACAGGTCATGATTCATTCTCCACTTACATTGCACATCTGTATTTACTGGGTTTAAAAATTATACCTTCCGATAAACATTTCCGTTGTCGATAATCAGCTTCATGTGTAAAGGACAAATATACAACATAGCGCAATGTATGACGTCCCCATGCTAGATAAAGTGACGATCTACGCTAAGGGTATATAAAGGCACCACATTACTTTCATGAAAGTACTTTGTGTGAACAAATGGTTGCTTTATTTCTTGTTAAGAGCGTTTTCAGAGTCGTGCGTATTTCGTCACGCAAGCGGGTTAGCTCCGCATTCGTGCTCCACGCATCACATTGCTTTCATACAACATTTCAGTATTATACGTGATACCCGCATGCGGGGTGTGTCGAGACGTTGCAAATTGACATTGTGAATTTTCACCCATGGCAAAAAGAGTAAAGAGTAAGTAAGTTTTTTCACATATAAAGAGTATTCATTCATTCATTCAAAATTCCGCACGCGTGACAAAAACGACCTTAACCAACTCATCCCACTTGTTTCCAGTTTTGTGGAAAAAATTGGGTAGTACACAAAAATATGATATGATCACAAAAAAGTCAATTTGGACCTATACAAGGATTTTGAAATTCACGTCTAAGGCGAAGGGCGAAGGCGAAGGCGCTATAAATTTAAAAAAAACGCTTATGGTAAACAGGCATTCAACCCGTTTTACTCTCCTATATAAATCAAATCTATCTATCCATCCATCTTCATAAAAGTACAAATTGGAAAGATCTACCTCGAGATATTTTGCCGATGCAGTAAGTAGTAACTATTTATACTCACTGCAGTCAGTTTAGCAGTGCATCAGCTCAACATAAAGTCATCAACGTGTTGCGTCTCAAGGAGTCTTCGGATGAGACTTCGATGAACAAGAATAACAAGCAATAAACCTTACCTTTCCTTATTATAAGCCATCCAGCTGAGTTAATCGCTACAACACCAATTTTCATACCGCTTAACGTTTTTCATCCAAACATGTAGTTTATTTTTATTTCCTATAATCATTTTTCAATTTTGGTCGCGCTGTAGGACAGTAATGTTTACGATAAAGCCTTAAGGGCGTTTCTTATAGTAATGGAACATGAACGAGGTCATGATCTGTATGTGATTGAGAAGCGAAAGATTCCTCTCTACCAAATTAATTACATATTAATGTCACGAGTTCTGGAGTTCAAAATTCTATGGTCTGCGCCCTACGTCTCTTTGTTTCTATGGTGTGGTATGCGGCTTAGTTCGTAGGTTTATTAGTGTCTGTTGTATATACTGTTTTCTTGTCTCTTTTGTTGACTGCTCTAACAGCGAAGGAAAACATCGTGAGGAAACTTGCACACTGTGATGACCAGTGAGTAAAATGGGGTAGGAACAAAAGATCCTCAAGGGTCTAAGTGCCGCTGGATTATTCCCGGCACCTTATAAGATAAGATATACTATTTTACATATAAGATACATATAAAAGCTAGGAATATACTACTTTTCCTATACTATTTCACTCACCTATATACTCGTATGTGTGCGTTTTTCTACGTATTGTTTAGTCTAATATAAGTCTGCTCCCATGGATGAAAAAAATATAGTCGGGAGTTCGTTACTTCATGTCTGTTCCGTTTCAATGCTATTGAATATTTGTTGAAATTACTCGACAAAAGTGCATATTTTCTAGTAAGTCCTCTTTTTTCCCAATCATGACTAGATACTGGTTGTATCTAATATCAAAAGTAAAAAATAAAATATGTCAAAGTTGTCTAACGTCACTCCACACTCATTTTCTGAGCTCATTTTACAAAATGAAACAAATTTTCAGGATCTAATCCAAATACGTAATAAAAAAATTGTTCTTATATTAAAATCGTCTGCGTTTAGTCTTTTTATGCAATCCTGCCGACATGGGGAATCAAATACAAGCGTTTTTCAGGTTTTTTAGAGATAATTTTGTTGACATAGATATGAGCGAAATGAGCAGACCAAGATCAAAACCAACAATACTAAAAGGAAAAATCAGTGAGCCAAAAGTACGGTTAACTAGAAAGGTTGTGAAGAGAAAAAAACGAAGAAGGCCCAGGAACCCGAAAAAATGTAAATACTGTGGGCTAGAAACGCAAAAATTGAGAACACTGTTAAAAACAAAAACTCCAATGATTATAGCATTTGTAGCTTCGGATTCAATGTTGGATTTATGTCAAATGCAGATGATTCGTTCTTCAGCAGATATGAACATTAGCCAAAGCAGACATGACTTGGAATTCGAGAGGGCCGTCTTTAAAGTACCCATGTTAAGGTTTAGATGTTAAAATTCTTAAATCATTCTTCAATTGACTGCAAAAGTGTGTAGGACAAAGCGAAACTCGTTGATGTCCTTTATTTGACACAAAGAGAGAGAGCCCTCAAAGGGCCCTACTAATTGATCAAAGTAAAAAAACAATAACAGTTTTACATAAGTGACTGGCAGCGTACAGCGATGTTGAATAGGAAAAAATCATGATGAATCTATGCCGCCCTATACCTACGGGTACGTATAAAAGTGGTTATGGTATTTTCACCATTAGGTTGAAGCTGGACTGGTTCTTGACTTGTTAAATAGGTATCTAAGTTTAGAACTTACTACTAAATAAAAATAAATTATCACAGAAAATGTATAGTAAAAACTGCTCCGGTTACTAACCTCACCGCATTCTGCATAAAATTCTGCCTTTCCTCTTTTCTTTTACTTCCTTGTTCATTGCCCTGTTTATAAAGCCTTGTTGTGAATTTCTTCTAGTTTAGTACAGCAATGTATGACGTGTATTTCGATGTTTTCACATAATAGAGCGGTCAGAAGTGAACATTCGATTGTGACCTTGTATGCATTTTTCGCTTGCATAGTTCTACGCTTCCGTTTCAAAGCGACATTATTTTATTTGTTTTGTTTATTACAGGTACTTAACTGTAACAGGTTTTTACGAGAATTCGATTCGAATTTAATGTTCGCTTTTAGACCACCATGGGCGTAGATGATCTCCACTGATGGAAAATCGCAAAAAAATTGTCCTATTACCACTATTAAGTTCCCACTTTCAACAGGCTAGCTTAATTCCAGATATATCCAAGTAGGACAGGTTAGAAGTTACCGGTACTTTTATCATGTTACTGTCCCCTTAACTGAAATACTGGATACAATGTAAGATAAATTGTTTTTCCTGTAAAACAGCATGCTTTTTAAGTCCCAACATTTCCTCACCTGTTATGCTAAGTCTTAGCTTTAATTTTTTCCCTACTTTGTTCTAAGATCAGTTTAGCCAGAGAAAAATGAATGGGGCTCAAAGGGGTAATCGTCTACTATACCAGTAGTTAGTGTCTACCTATAGACTATAGATTTTTAAATGATTAATCGCTATGTTTAACCACCTTGTCAAGAATAAGCAAAGAATTAGTTACCTTCACAAAAATGGCCTCTAGCTATGATAGTGATTAGTGATATAACTTACTGATCGTTCATAACCTAAAATACCTATGTATAGGGTGTGCCTAATTCCATACTTTACGGCTGTACAATAGATTTTCTATTAGCAAGTGGTGCCATATTAAGTTTGTATACACCTAGGGCAGGCCTCTCAACAAAGTCCCTAAACTCCCTTCCATAGAAAAATTCTAGTTGTAATGTAATTTGTACGGCTGTCTCCCAAACCGCATATTTTTTCTGGTTATAGACACTGCTATAGGCTATAATCCCCTGAAATAATCGATTGAAAGCAAAATAACGACAAAGGATATAATAGAATGGACATGTAGCGGAATTTTATGTGAACTATATTTTTTTCATAGCCATCTCCATAACGCAGATTATAAAAGCACCAGTAACATCCTCTTATTCTATATATTCCTGGTTGGGGTTTACATAATCATTGAAGATCATACATTATTTTATTATTTATTTTATTAATTTATTCTTTTACACTTTTGTGTACAGGTGAGCTTAATGCCTTGCGGCATTCTCTGCCAGCTGACCTTTGGGCATGCAGATATGTTATGGCGGTGCAGTGGCAATAAAAATGACAAATGTCAAAGAAACTTAATAATATGTGAAAATTATATAATAAAATAACACTATTTAAAAAAAACAATATTCTATTCTATTTTCTATATGGTTATAATATAATATACTGATTTTGAAAATAGGTAAAGGTTCGATCTGCTGACCAATACCCAAGAGTTATCTGATGTGATCATCTTTTGTCCACACCCTGTGGTAAGGAGCAAAGGTTCAAGTTTCAAAAACTGGAATGACATAGTATAGAATAGAATCAGAAGTAAATGTCAGGGATACCTCGCATTACAGACAGACGCCTTCGCTATCACACGTGCGCGTGCGACTGTATGGCACACGGTTCGTGATCTGTATCACATTGTTGAATGTTAAGGCTAGTGCATTTGTGAAGTTTTTTTACTAACGTAGTTAACTAAGTTGGTAACAGTAAGGTTTTTTTGGTATAATAATAGTTTGATTTAGCAGCAGTTGGTCCAATAAGCTTTTCGTGAATAACGAAACCATGAACCGAGGCGACTGACAACAAAATTCATAGAACTGGGACCCATATAGGTACCGTCTCTTGGTGAGGGCCAACTTTACTTAATTTAAAAAATATCTACATCTAATTAAAAATAGTCTACAGTTACTTTTAACCATATTTTAACTAGTTTATTAGTTACCATACAAGTAGACAGGTACTAGAAAACTTATTGACATATATCATCATCATCAGCCTATTAATGTCCCCACTGTTGGGGCACATACCTCCCCTGGGGGGTACGGGCCAGGATCCACCGAGCGGGCCCAGTGATAATTGGTGGATATCACACGCCTTCGGAAATTTTTAATTTCCTCAGATATGCAGGTTTCCTCACGATGTTTTCCTTCACCGTTAGAGCAGTCGATAAGTGTACGTAAGTCTTCGAAAAAATATATATGCATGTGTACTATCTCCAGTATGAGAGCTCAAGTTTATCTCCTTTTTCCTCAAACTCTTCTATACCAGCAATGAGTAGTTTAGGTAAGAAAGTAGATAAGCTGCACGATTGTGATTCTACTAATTAAAAATAATTCCCCGTGGTCCAACCAGTTGGACATGGTTAAAACATGTGGAAAAATAATTCCCCGTGGTCCTGTTTGGACCTTGCGGTTGTACCACGGGGAATGACCTTCATATTTATGTCCTACTAAAAGGTAATCAAAACTACTTTACTAGGCTACAGCGTGAAACGAGCCTTATACCTAGTCTGTGCAACTCATGCGTCAATATCAGTTAGTCCGACAGCCCGCATAATTACCGCGAGGGTCTGAACTTGCGCGGTGTACCGGCAAAAAGCTCATTGCCTTCCATAGCAGGGTATGTTGTCGAGAAGTGGACATAGCTAAAGGTACAGGGCTGTGTTTATATCATTGTTATCTTCAAGGGAATAAATAATTATAGTTGCTTGCTTGCTTTTCGTATGGTTAGTGGTCAGAGTTGTTCAGGCCGCCCGTAGGCCTCTGAAATGTCTTAACGACTGCTGTCGAACGACAACAACCGAGACCGACTGCTTAACGTGCTCTCCGAGGCACGGAGGAGCTCAGATGAAATATGCCACTAGCGGTCACCCATCCAGGTACCGACCGCGCCAACGTCGCTTAACCTGCACGATCACTTTCGGACCGTGCTCGCAACTAGGCTACGAGCTCCTCATTATTTAATAATTATAGTAAAATATAGTAGGTAAGTAGCAAACCTTAGGTTTTTAGAGGCATTTTAGTGCTGGCACGAATACGTTTTCGGAATTATAAATTCCAACGAATTTATATAAACGAATTCGAATTCATAATGTACTTGTAAATGTATGTCGTTAGTTAATGTTTTAATTATAAAGTTTACCTAGGTACTCGTTATTATACAGCGTTAGTGGATGCCGCTCGCCCATAAGGTCTGCGTTTGATGAATTCTATATCTCTCTATGAAAATAATAAAGCGAGGAAAAAATCTTTTCGCGAACTATAAATCTTATCTGACAAATAGGTACTAGGTAGCTGATCGTTGTGCAACTGTAGAGCTATTGCTTCAAGAAGAATTAACATTCTGAGAGTGCTGTTCACTGTCATACGAGATTACTCAAAATGCACCGTCTGTCCCTTTTACGGCAATATCCTCGCGTTTCAAGGTAGCTTACACTCGTATTCTGTTTAAGATTAAGTATGTAAGTACGTGGGGCGGTCCTAAAATTATTAGTCCATGGCTTGTTATCAACCTCATAGTTTTACTTTTATCCCTTGGAGGCAAATTTTATTACATACCTACTCCTTGGCCAAATGTCACTGGCTGGCGAACTTTAGTTATTTTTTAATTTATTGTTAAAAAAACATGTCTGTCACTTTTCAATCGCTACATTATGTTTTTAAACGTGGGTTAACATATGTGTGATTTCTTTTTGTTCCACACGTTGAAGAAATCTCTGCGGGGAAGGAAATTTATGACTGCGTTTGTAAATTAACATTCGTAATATTTCTTTTATTTTCTGTTTGACTAAAAATTTATGGATCGCCCTAGGTATTATTTATTATACTTGGATCTGGTCACTGCCAAGCAAATAAAGAAATAAATTATGTTTTTACTTCTTTAATTCAAATATTCATTATCCTGTTTCCTTCACCGTCACTGTGAGGGTCTAAAGTCTACCCCATTCTTAGAATTCCTCTGCTGACGCGGTGAGTCAGTGGATCCTGCTGTCCCCTGATCTGATACGTTGATTTGATCTGAAGTTTAATCCTTGTGGTCCTGACCATCAACAGTTTATTTAATTATCATAAACAATTTTAGAAGCATTGCTAATTAATAACTGGCCAAAAAATTCTTGTGGGGTTTGATAGGTAAAGTTTAGAAATATAAAAACCCTCGCCATTTTGCGAAATTAACTAAAACTACTTATCTTTTACATTGCGATCTCCAACACATACTATAAATGTACCAGTAGCGCCCTCATGACAGGGTCTTTATTTTACTGATCAGGTATAAGTATTTATATAGACTGTACCTCAAGAAACATTGTTGTAAGTCAAGAATACGACAACGCTGCAACACCTCTGCATCTCTTCATCATTTAAAGACAGATGCTTATCTTAATACCTTCAATCTGCGCGTCGCTGTGAATAAATATTAAATTCATTCAAACTCCGACGTGGGCGCCTCCATGTTGTGCGTAAAGCTGCGTTTTCACTAGCGCATGAAAGTAGCGCGTCATTATGTGTATATTATAATCGAGAATTATTGCGACGTTGCGCATCGCTACAAAAGGTTATGTTTCGGGATAATATTTTATACTGTGATTTGACAGTACAGGAATCGAATAAATATCTATATCCTGCAAGCTGTTAGTGTAATTAGGTATTGTGTAAAAGAGTCCATTAATTTAGTTACGCCGGCAGTGAGTGGTAAAATCTACGTATGGCAACAACAAAAAAACATGAAAAATGACTATTTTACATCTATTGTCAATTTTTCATTTCCATTACAAAAATGAGATGCCTTAACTGATATGATAGACTCTATTCCAGATAATATGTAATTGAGAGTTGAGCGACCGATTTCTACTTATTATATATTTTTTTGGAAATGTATGTTTCTGGAGTGTCACTCATACAATTTTTCATGTGTGACACTCTAGATACAAATGCGGCGAAAGTTTCACGGCGTATTAACCTTCACACTGCTCTGTCACACTGGTGTGGCAGTTAGGAATTCTATTTCTTATCTGTCACACCAACTTTGACAATAATTACCATTTAGAGTTACCAATTACATAGCGCGTGCCAATCTAGTAACAGTGAGTGATACTCCAGATACAAATTCGGCGAAAGTTTCACGGCGAACTGACCTTCACACTGCTCTGTCACACTGGTGTGGCAGTTAGAAATTCTATTTCTTAACTGTCAACCAACTTTGACAATATTTACCATTTAGAGTTACCAATTACATAGCGCGTGCCAAAAAAAATATAGTGAGTGATATTTTTGTGGCCAAACGTTGCACGCGATATATGCTGCGCAACATTCGCACCTTCAGTGAATACACAGCTTAAGAAGTATTGCAGTCAAGGTCATCGGGTCAACTGTTACTGTGACATACGGGAAGTAAAGTTGCCGAGTTATGGCGAGAAAACTGTGTCGTGGAAAAATGCGATAACGTTTCTCGACTAGTTATATGGGAAGGAAATGGATGAATGGAATATTTCTAGGTGTTTTAGAAATTATAATTATTACTTACTTATAAGTTATTTTATAATGAATAAAGAGAGGAGACGAGCAAACAGGATACATGGTACCTGATGGTAAGTGGTCACCATCGCCCATAAACATCTCACCCTTACTCTGTTGCTATTAGAAAGTTTTCGATGCGCTTCTAACCTTGAGGACTTGGATGAAGTGCCTCATGTGCTGGTAATTACGGTGACTCCTTCCTTGCCCTTCAAACGGAAACATATAATGCGAGCGAGGATAGCTGCTTTATGTAAAAGGGTGGTTATCTACCTCTCCAGGCTTACTCTGTACAGAGAAAAAGCAAAATTTCTATAAAAAAAAAATTTTTTTATATTTTTTAATTTATTACTTACTAAACCCGCATTTGACCTCAATCTCGCCTGATGGTAAGCGACGATGAGGTCGTCGATGGAGCATGCGGGTCTAGTAAATGCCTATTCTGTCTGGCCTTGAAGATCCCAAGATTGTAGGTTTCGGGAAATACAGACGCCGGCAGGCTGTTCCATTCCTTAGCCGTTCGCATAATGAACGAAGAAGCAAATCGCTTCGTACGAACATATATCAACAACAAAAGGATGGAACTAATAAAAAATAAATGAATATAATAAACACCACCGTCGTCGGAGCCGCTCATAAACACCAGTAGCCTTTAGCACAACGTGTTACCGACTTTGTAGTAGAATGTAATGAAATATCTACATATAGGAAGCACGTGAATTGAACGTTCCTACATACCTACTTACCAATAAATCTAAGACACTACCATGCTGCGGATATTTTTACAAATGATTCATTTGGAGTTAGCAACGAGTGCGCAGGCGCGATAGTTTATTATACGTGACTGGTCGCAAGGGCGCCGGGTCAACTGTCACCGGCGACTCGGGGCTGTGACATGTCGAGCAACAGCTATTTTTTCATGAGAAAATATTGTAGCTACGGGCGTTTCCTCGTGTACGAGAAGGTACTTAAAAACCCATGGACAGCGACTTGTTGCTGACGTGAAAAGTTTCCGAGCATTCAGACGTTTTTGGCACACGTTTCTTGGTTGATAGAAAATGTAGTCGGGCGGGAGCAGGCGGGCGGTACTTCCTTCATGACTAGATCTCTCTTGGTAGCATCACCTCTACCGTCCAAGCTCATTGCGATATTGGCGCTAGTCCGTGGTGTTTATCCTTCCCATCCTCGTAAACCTGACCATAAGGTCTTTCCTTTGTGTAACACTCCCATTTGCTTAGGGGGAACTCTTCCTACTTTTAATATCGCTTCTAACTTTCTTTAATTAGGTCGTGGCTCAAAGTAGTAGAATCATAGGCGGGTGGGTGCTTTGCCTGTCTTCACTGGTAGGTTATAGTTGTTTTCCCGTCAGAGTACTATGGTAGGTACTACTATCGATCCTGGCTTATACAGGAGTAGGAGTGGGTGAGGAGTGGAGGCGGGTTTGCTTTCCTGGCCTCTGCATTAATTTACTACTACATATTCTACATAAACTCAGTCATGGAACATTTCCAATCGTACATAAGTACTCATATGTAATGCATATCAATATTACGAAATAATAGCATAACTCATAAAAGTAATAAATTCATACACACAGGTAGGTATGCAAATTAGTTATTTATAAAGGTCAGATTTGATTAGACACAATGGACATTTTTAAATTGTGCCGCCCATATTTCAGCTGCGCATGAGACGATGGTAGATCAATAAACATTATAATTCAATAACGCCGATCAGTTTTATCAACATCGTTTGATTTATAGGCCAATGTTCGTTGTTATTAAAAAATAAGCTTAGGACTCATCGTTGGAAAATTGTGGGTTTCTGAAGTTGGATGTTTTGACAATATTGATCCTTATGCAATCTCATCTAAGCTTGAAATCGGATGACTCTAACGTCTCGGATCCGAGCAGTGCAGAGTCTTTTGAACATAAAGAAAGTATGTAACATTTAAATTCAGTAGATTTTTCACCGGAAGAACTTCAGATAAAAGGTCTATTACCAAAGATTTATCTTCTTGTGAACTGAACCCTAATTATTTAGTACATAATCATTTGTAAGTACAACATTCCTTTGCGGAATATGTGAAAAGAACTAGCCTGCGTAATGTCAAGCCTTATCAGAGCCAGTGCTTAGTTCTTATGAATTTAATAACAGGCATTAAACAGCAAAATGCGAGTCGTCTTTTCATGTCACAGAATAGTTTAGCAGAAATCAGTCCAGTAAGGCTATGAGTTCCAGTTTGGTTTCAGAATTAGGACCACTTCTAAAACCTTTGCCTTTCATTAGTAAGTTATAAATATGGTGTGTATGTTTGTTTGTTACGCGGTAACTCTTAAATCGCTTAACTGTTTCGGATGAAATTTCGTTTATAGGTTAATTAGAGCCTGAAGACGGATACAGTAGACAGTATCAATTGTTCATACTGGTGTGACAGGCTGGTGTGACTGTTAGTCTTACCCCTTTTTATCTTGTTGTCATAGGTAAGTAACCCGGATAAAAATGACGGATGATGCAAATAGTTATACAAAACGTTTAATACGAGAGAAAACAATACTTAAGGGAATGTAAAAGATACGTGAGAAATATGTAGCACTGTGCTGCTTATATAAGCAGTATATAAAGCAGCAGTGTATCTTTTATCTTTATACTATATAGTATAAAGATAAAAGATACGCCTATACTAAAGATTTTGAAATTTCTTTTCCATTTATTTTATTGCTGTCATGGGTACAAGGTCTTAAAAATAATTACAGCACCAATCATGAGACCTGTTAGGACATAGCAATTTTAAATAGAATTATCTAAAATAAAATAAATGATTTAATTATAAATTAAATATTAAAAATGAATTGAAATTAAAATTACAAGATGTCAAAAAATAAGTGGTAATTATCGGAATTCGGAATATCTGTCTTTAAAAAAAACACCGAGGAGAGCGCTAGAAGTCCAATTTCTGTGACCGACACGTAAAAACCCTTTTTTGCTAAGTTGTTTCTAGAAAAGTATGATCAAAACGAAAAACGTACAGAGGAAAGATACGCATATACCCTTGTCTTCTAACTAGTTTCTAGAAAAGTATAATATTATGTATATTATTTGACTAATGATCAATTAGTTACATACTTACTTTGAAAGATAATTAAGTACATTGCAAGTAGACAGGTCTCGCCAATTAATATATAAGTAAATAACTACTGTGAGATCATTTATCAAACGTTGATTGAGTTTGCATTAGTCCCATATTGGATTGCGAACCTGTAATAAGGAAATTGGTCTTATGTATTCAACAGAATAATATATCTACTTACCCGTATACAGTCACTGTGTCCAAAGCTATATACAGGAGCAAACATACGTTTGAGATTATGTCAAAAACTATACTTGACCTTTTTTATTTTATTATTATTATTATTATTGGATTAGCAGGCAGGCAGCTAATGCTGGTTAGCCTGTGTCTTCAAATTTCGTAAGTGGCTGTCTAATCTGTTCTTAAACTGGTTTATAGTTTCAGCATTCACAACTTGGTCAGGTAGGCCATTCCACGGGATGACTACCCGGTTGAATAGGAGATGATGTTTTGGCAGTGTTTTGCCCGTGTTCCGCACTAGTTGTGTGCAGTGTCTTCTTGAGTGCTCCTTCAAGTTCAATATAAAGAAATTCTTCGGTTCATCTGTGTTATAATAATTGTTTATTTGTCACTGTTAATAGATTTAAATTAAAATAAAAAAGATTGCCAGAGGGTTTTCGATGCATTTCCGAATTTTCGTTTCGTTACTATCTTCTGAATCCTATATACGAGTACATAGTAGCATACATGTATGCTAACCTTTTAGGAACTTGAGAAAACACTGTCTGTTTTACTCTGCCTTTTGGAGATTTTATTTATAAGTTCATGTTTGATATCCGCTTCCTAACCAGTGAAATCTAAATCAACGTTTCTAATAAAAACAGCATTGATACCACCCATTATGTCAATAAACCTTCAAAATCGCCTCGTCGGATTGACCACCTACTGTATTACTTAGATAATAAACAGTATTAACCGTTTTAAGAAAAACAAATTAAAATCGATACCATTATGTCGTGGTTTAATTGGATATGTCTATTGATGAATAATGTGCGTGCCTGCGGATAGATAAATCAACTGATATCGCTTCGGGCTACTCTTAATCAAATTGTTATGGATTTTTTAAGGCGTTGGTACATTTAAATCTGTACCTAATAGGCAATAGAAACCAGCCCTTATACTTAGTAGAAAACGAAGATTTGGGTTTATAAAGCGCAAGGTAATGTTCTTTTTTAGAGTTAACTTTAATAGTCAACTCTCCACAAAGAACCAGGCCCGTAGGCAGGGGGGTGGTTTTGGGGGTTGAAACCGCCTCCCCCAAAATTGCTTAAACAGGATCCAGCGCAGCGACCTTCTACCGATCTTCCACAGCCATGCAGGCACTTTTGGAGTGCAATGAGTGAGCGCATGCGACAATTTACTATCTGAAAATCATCAACTCCCTTGAACCCTCCGCAACCGCTGATCCTGGCTATGGGCCTGCAAAGAACCTTTATCTATACCTACCTTAATTTCCGGCACATCTTAGTCCTCAAGGTTAGCCGCGCATCAAAAACCCTCTAATATTAATAAAGAGAGGTGAGATGTCTATGGGCGATGGTGATCACCTACAATCAGGTGCTCGTCTGCTCTCCTTATTTAATAATAAAAATAAAAAACCTATTTGTCTGATTAATTAATTAATATTCTGAAATGCAGTATTGAGTTAATTTTAACTGTGGATTAGATTGTGATCAGGGTCTTTCTATACTTGTATAGCGAGAATCTTTCAAAGGCTTTAGTAACATTTATCCACGCAGCCGTAGAGCCTCTGGCGTCCGTCCGCTCTGTAAGATAAAATCTTCATAACTAAACACAACATGGAGATAATATTTGAATAACTTAAGTAAGTATAACATATGTATTTACATTTAAGTACTTCTGATTATACATTTGTAACATCGACCACCAAATGAAAAGGTAACTAATAAATATAATATACTGTATAATTAGATAATAACTTAATTGAAAAACTTGGCCTCGCCGAACGTAAAACAGACCTATAGGTATTTGTAGGTACAGTTATTGGTCGGCCATATCTTCCGTACAAATCGGTAGGTAATTAGCAAGTAGTACTATTAGCTTCTGTTATTGCCTCCGGTGTTACATATATGGGAATATGTGTTAATGTTAAAAGCTTTACAAATCTCTAGCGGATAGCGCAAGGATAGCTGGAAAATGTAATGAGCAAGAAGAATGTAAATGAATAGAAAATAAAATATTGTCATTGGTATCGTCTTTTACGTCGTAAAGTATGTACAACATGCAGGTACTACGAGTAATAAATAGGTTGTAACATTATGGTTAGGTATGGTATGCATGGTTGTATTATACCATTAGGCATAGGTATGGGAATCACCAAGTTAACACACACAACTACAGATTTTGCTCGAATTTTGCTCAATCTATCCCTCTTTAACCGGTCTCCATCCACTGCTGATAAGTCTCCTCTAATGCACGACATTTATCTATGGTCTTGTGCTTTTCTTATAGAATTCCCTCCAGCAGACTTTCTTATGTCGTCTGTCTATCTCGCAGGAGGTCGGTCGACCAAAGCTCCTACTCCCGGTCCTCGATCTCCATATCGTAACTTACCCTACCGACGGTCATGTCTACGGCGAATAAATTTAACGACGTCACAGAAAGGAAAGGGGCTCATGTAGGAAACTTGCCTAGATTCATATCTACAGACAGACAAATAAAGCACAGTGCCGTAACAATATCCTTGCCTGCGCTTGCGACTCGTTTGTTACGCGCACTAATTACAACGATCGATAGGGAGTTAATCAAATATCAATCAGCGGGCCATGCCTTGTAATTATTTAGTTACGTGCTCTACGCCTCCTTGGCCTACTAGGTTACGTGCTTTAACTGGAAAAAAAATGTCGTATGTTCTGTTTGCCATTCAGTCTTTTTTTACCTCAGGTTATCTGGAAGAGATCCACCTTATTATCTACATTAAATTTTATTATGTTTTAATATTGAACAAGGTGTGACAGGTGGTTTAAGAGCGTCGGTGGCGTCGTGGTTAGCACGTCGGACTCCCGTGCGGGAGTCCAAATTCGAAACCAGGCAATGCCATGTACCAATGAGTTTTTCAGTTTATTCGAAATACTTACGTATATTTACCGACTGCTCTGACGGTGAAGGAAAACATCGTGAGGAAACCTGCACACTGAGATAACCAGTGTGTGAAATGGCAATGGCCACCACCCCATTAAATCTGCCACGAGAGTCGTTCTATGTGATTAATTCCTTAGAATGATCACGACCCTCAGCAATGAGGAAAAACGACTTAGAAGAAGAATGCCTGACATGTAATAAAAATTATGAAATAAATGAGAATTGAGAGTATTGAGTATGACGATCAGTTTATTTCTAATTAATTTATGTCGTGACGTATATTGTAGCACATTTTATTGTTTTCCGATTAATTTACTAAATATTTGCAGTAGATTTTGAAACATTTTTTCGCCAGCTGTAAGCGACGTGCACCGGTCTGGCGGCGAAGGTGTGACCCTTGAGGAATCGGGAGGCAGGGAGTGATTCCTTGGAGTTGTCGCGTAGTACTAAGTTTTCGGTGTAATGGATAGTGTGGAATGGGCTGCGAGTAGTAGGTACTTATATTATTATTATGTAAAAGATACTGTCTGGTTCGTTCCGTTGGTTTACCTACGTCCGTCCGTAATCCGTCTACTTAGTCATTTTCGCAATTCGCTAGTGTACGAGTAATTAGGCTCATATAGGTAATCCAGAGCCAGTAGCAGCTACCGGGTATTTTCATCCCACCTCTAGTAGGTAGGAAGTTAATCAGCTCTGTAGTCTCGGGTGAAGCTACTGCTCACATTGATCGTATGGTTCGTTCCGTTGATTTACCTACTTACTAGTACGTACTTATATTATTATTATGTACAAGATACTGTCTGCATAAATTAATTTTTTTTAATTCTTTTTACTTATTTCTCGTATTTTTAGTAGTATCGTGCTCGTAAACACAGTTTTTTTTCGATTGCAAATATTCTAACAATAACCTCTGTTATTTATTATCCGTTGGGCAGTAAATAACAGAGCTCTCTGAAGTTACTTATAGTTAAAGTTTTGCATTAACACATTGTATTCCATTTTACATTTTGAACCTTACAATGACATTTAGTTTTTCTGTAAAATTAAATTAATTTGTAATAAATATGACACGTCATGCATAATGCATGTTTATACGTTGATGACGTTATTAAGTGTATCTTTATTGATGTCGTACATATAAGGTCAGTAGTGTATATTTTATATTCAGCAGTGCTATAAAATCATATTACTTTTTACATGATACAAACCTTGACAACTTTATTGTGGTCCTTATTTTTTACATACCAGTGTCATGTTTTGAAAGTTCAATACCTACTTGTTATAATACAATAACAATGGAATTTTTCTATTCTCTATTTAAAGAATCGAACGAATCGTATGTGTTTCTTATTTCAGAGAAATATTTTAATTATTATAAGTACTTTACGTAGATTTAGATATACACGTTTTCGTTTCTATTTACGTATTAAAAAGATATTGTTTCTGTTTTCGATATTGATTCGTGCAAACGATCAATTCGTTTCGGTATTGATGTAGGTACCTATCTATTTCTACAGAATTTGGTAGAGCCAGTTTAGCCTTTTTATACAGCCTACGTGGAAATGTACATGTTTGGAAGTGGATTCTGCACCCAAACGGCTCTTATTTCATTATATCTTCGGTCACACGTTTCTTACTACCATTTGAGATTGAGGTTGATCTTTGAAGGAGGGTATTTTTTTACGTAGGTATTAAATAAAATAAAAATATCTTTATTTTCTTGATCACATTAAATAAACTATGCTAAACGTTGGATTCCGCGGCACTAGGCAACAGCCTGTATCGCCGGTTCAATTTTCTTTAATAATAATTACATCAATTTATAAAAGGTATTTACGAGATATTTAATTATATAATAATAATGAAAGCTGCCATTCTAAACACTTGCAGGATTGTTCGAAAATTCCTGTCCATTGACACATAAACGTCTCACATTCACTCATCATCAACACTCACACACCGATCAACTCACTTTATTTCTTCTAATTACCTCTACTTCTAATACGTCTTCACTCATACTGTCGTTTGGCCAAAAGCTCGCGACAGTATGGTAAACTCACTCCAATAATGGGAGAAAAACAGTAATATAATTAAATAATAATAATGTAACTAATAATATATAATTTAATATTAATTATATTATTTTAATTTTATTGCGTAACATCAAACTCTAGTTTCGTCGTCTCACCAACTCGGTAATGTAAAAAATTTACCCTCTGCACCGCTACCGCCAAAGTCGACCGAACTAGGAAATACATGGCAACAATTTGAATACAATGGTCATAAGACAATAATATCGTGCAGCAACAAACGTGCTTGCAAATATTTGGACGATTGTAACAGTCGTTGCACACTTGAAGGAAATGTGGGCGTCAAGAATTTGTAAATCCATTTGTAATTTTTTATTCGGTTGTAATAGAACTGTGAAATTTTTGATTTATATGGCTGTAAAAGCAATTTTTTTGGTGTGATACAATGTTTCATCGGTAGAAATAGCCTTTTTTAAGAATTAAGATTTTGATAGTGATAGGTAGCAAAGGAAAAAATGATTAATGGCTTCTGCTCCAAAATCACAGCTTATTTGTAAGCTCCATATAAATTTAAAGCACTTTCGTTTAATCTTCCATCATTTAAAGAATTAAGCTTAATTTGTCACATATTTTATTGCCTTCGCTGGCTTTATAGATTTCCTTGGCCCTGCTGTTACAATGTAAAGACTCCCTAACACCGCGGCTTTGTCCCATTCACAAACACAATAATATGATAATTACAAAGATTTACGGGCTCTAAACGCAGCTAATCCGATTTAGAACTGTATTAGTTATTCGAGATTACGAGTACAGATCTATAGATCATAGATCGACATAATAAAGAAATGCTGATTATAGATAACTGGATTTATTTAGATTATCGGCGATATAATCTCAGTTTTGGCAGTAAATAAAAGTGATTTATTACGAGTAAGTAAGACGTAAATGACCAACCACTATATCAGCTTTTGGCAGAAATCATATTGAAAATAGATATACTGGGTGTATAAAATACAACATCGATTCAACAAACACATTCATACAACACAACACGCACACAGTGTTGCTTTCTTCGTCCGTGCAGTCACTGAGGGGCCAGCTGTAAATCAGCGCTGTGGCTTGCCTCAGCATTATGCTGAGCTGTTGTACCCTTTTTGGCACTGTACCACACCGGATGTTTTGTACTGTATGTACTAATCTTTGTATACTTCTGTATTGTGTACTTGCTATATTCTGGTGTTTACAGTGTTAAATAAACGTTTTCAATTTCAATTTCAATCATGGATCAGTTAACTAACTTTCATAAAATGGAAAAGTTATTTCTAATGGCTACTACTATGGTTCTAAAGATACTAAGAAACCAAGATATTAATCAATGAAAAAGATAAAAATCGTAATAAACAATATCATTATACCCGAATAAACTATACAAACAATGCAAACCGTTGAGCACGTTGCACACTTACGTAATCGGATAATAAAGTGCGATTAAAGTGATAATGGTGTTTCAAAACCGCAACAGGTCAAGGTCATTAACGCACATTTCACACTGCAGGTTTTCTCCACAATTCGAGTTACGCTTGAATTAGTTGAATATTTTTTGGTTTTTCAGTTCCGCTTATTACCTACGCTTAGTACGGTCATCTGGAGAGAGAAGTATACAGGCACAATGTACCCCTGTATTCACTACCTACCTTTTTTATTGTTGACGGGGGGGGGGGGGGGGGGGGGGGGGGGGGGGACGGGGGACGGGGGGGGGATTCTTTATAATACCAGATCTCCTGGGGGAGAGATCGGGTTATGTGGGATTTTTACCCACTAAAACCCCCTCGATATCCGACCCCGTGCATGTCGGAGGGCTCTGGGATCTCCATGCACGACCCTGACTACCCCTTTTAATCGCTTTTTGCGACATGCAGGGGCTGCCGTAGCTCTGTTCTTCGCCCGAGACTACCGAGTTGATTCACTTCCTACCTTCTAGAGGTCGGATGAAAATACCCGGTAGCTGCTACTGGCTCTGGATCAGACCTATATGGGCCTTATTACTCGTACACTAGCGAATTGCGAATATATATAATGGTTTATAAGTTTTAAGTAGAGCGTTGGCGGTGTCGCTAGGATACCGGACTCCCATGCGGGGAGGTTCGAAACCATGCAATGTCATGTACCAATTGGTTTGTCGGTTTTTTCCAAAGGCTTGCGTATTTTGAACGACTACTCTAATCGCGAGGATACCTGCACACTAAGAAACCAGTGTTTAAAATGGGGAAGGCAATGGCAAACCACGACTGTTTTGGCTTTAAATCTGCCAAGAAAGTTGTATTACGAAGTTATTTCCATAGAATGCTCAGGACCCTTATCAACGAGGAATGCGACAAGAAGAAGTTTTAAGTCTAAAGTCTAGCCAGGTCAGAGCCTACGAGTGATCTGAACAAGAACAACTTTGACAATAGAACAAGTCTAAACTATAATTTTGAAATAACGTTTCAATTGGTTTAATAGATTTTGAGAGAAACTCAGTCAGACACATTTTGCGTCTGTATGCGTCTTTCTGCAGGCGACTGTACATCTTTGCCTAGGTGTTATGTGTAATTACGAATTACTTTGCATTTACACAATAGTAGACATCGTTGAGTCAGTGATACGCAAAATTCACACCAACATTTTTTAAATGCGAAGGACCTGGTTTCTGCCTTGGGAAAGGCCAAACTGTCTGCTACTTGATGTATAACTACTCCTAAAAAGTAAGTACGTGCTGTTATTAAAAGACACGTGACGCACACTAATACTATATAGAATTTATATTAGGTAATATTGTATACGTAATTTCCGGCACATAAGGCAATCCATCTTAGTTAGCAGCGCATCTAAAACCCTCTAATTATAATACAGTATTACCACTTACCCAGGTGATCCGTATGGTGTATAATATACCATGTAAAAATTAAGAACTTACGCTCACAAACATTTTAAATCAACCGCGACAAACCTGGCCAAAATTACGTCGTCTTACCTTGTTACTGTGCTTTTAATTATTTGTCCAGTGATTTCAGTCTTAGTTTGTCGTTACAACCGAAAATGCCTTGCTTATGCGTATTATTGGCCGCTGAACTTCAGCCGCGTGTGGAACGAGTATTTTCTCGATCAAGATCGAACCTTGAATTTCGTATAAAGAAGTCAGGAACGCTACCGACTATACTCAACTGGATGTCATCTTAGATTTCGTAATTTGGGCTAGTTAGATATTTAGACTAGATAGATTTTTTGTAACGGGGAGGGATGGATCTTCAAAAAATACACGGCCTCCTGGGCGAAAGCCCGTGTTATGTGAGATTTTTATCCACTAAAACCTCCTCGATGGCCGACCTCGTGCATATCGGAGGGTTTCGTCCGGGATCTCCATAGGAACGCACTGGTGCCAGTTTTATATACCTACCTGGGTCCACTTTAGGTCTCAGATTAATCTAAGGCGAGGCGAGGGTCATTTTCATATAGAAGCAAGTGTAGAGGTTGGCTGTGTGGGTAGCCGCTTGCCAAAATTTAAATACGCTGCATAGTCAACCTTCATATTGCGCTCGCGTGAGTTCACATAACTTGATACAGCTAGACGTGCAATTGACGTGACGTCACGATAATGACGTCACAGTCACAAAATACGCGGTGTGCAATTAGCACTGATCGGAGTAGGTAGGGCTCTTTCGGGTCAATGTCCTCAAAGGTTATATTAATATGGATATGATTTCGGGATCCCGTTTTAAGCCCGTAGTGTCATCAGTTATCGAGCAAATATTGAAAATTACTTTTATAAACCTCGCCCTTAATAGGCGGATTACGATTTAAAAAAAATTGTGAACTTACGAAGAAGTTAAAACACTACCATAGGTACACTAGCGCCATGAATCTTAAAAAAAAATATTTCGCCACCAATCTTAAACAAATATAACGTTAAAAATCTAAATAATATACTTATTCAATCCCGGAAATCCCGGGATTATTGGGCATACTTATCCATATTATGACCGTATGTGGCAAGTACCAAAAACAGCCCTACCTACTCCGATCATAGGCAATTACATTCACTTTTCATTATTTACGTTACCTTTTTTTTTTTCAAAATCTAATGTTTTTCGCTCTCCATGCATGGCATGACTAACTTATCAAATTATCTCGTTTAAAATTTGTCTGTATATTTGTACTCTTTTGAGTACAATACAATTACTAAGAACTCTTAGAGGAAACAAGCATTCAGCACAGGATTGAACGACTTCAGACTCCAGGCGTCTCCAGACAGAGCATTACGTATGTATACTAAAGAAAGAAAAAACTCGTAATAATATAAATTGAATGTAGAACAACTTCTCAATTTTGCGAACTTTCCATTTTCCGATGAACATTTCACCACCAGAATACTACGTACTTGGTGATTGGTGCCAACTGTTAGCTCATAGGCAACGTCGACAATAGAAGACGGTGACCGTGTTTCATGTATTTACTTGACTTCGGTTACTTCCGTTGCTTCTATAGACCAACAGTTACCTGTATAAAGTGGCGTACAAGGCAATATAATTTTTTGTTCGACTTCTCTCCTTATACGGACGTTGTTCTGTGGTATTGGAGTTGTTTTATTTTATTGTGCCAACTATACGAATAGCTAATGCGTTCTGTCATATCCGTAAAGTACCATTAGTGGATATACATTTACTATGCTAGTATACTTACTAAGTAAGTAGTACCTACTCGTTATTGGTCAGCCGCTAATAGAAAGGAAATTGAATTTAATAAGATAATAGTGGTAGAGGATAAAGTGTATTTAGAGTAGGTAATTGTAATTACTTAGGTCTTAGGTACATGTAGCTACATACATTTTTCGGCATTAATTCGAAATACTAAACAACAAGTAGGTAGTAATAATCCTTTCATGGATTAAAAAGACCACTCAACTCATAACAAGTATCAAAGTTTGAGTAACTTCAGTTCCCTAATTAGTCATCAATGACTAATTAGTCATCAATGACTAATTAGTCATCAATGACTAATTAGACAGGCTGTAAAACGCAGACTAGTTAACCGTAATGAATGAAATTACAGTCTGAAATAAACTTGACTGAATTCAGTCGCCTAATCATTATTAGTCAACGATTTAGTCGAATAATTAGACAGGCTGTAAATCGTAGACTAACGCAATGAATGCATTTACACTTGTCTGAATTCAGTCAAACTGAAAAAAAAAGAGATTTTTTATCTTTATTTTCATGATCACATTAAATAAACTATGCTAAACGTTGGACTCCGCACTAGTCCGTTCAGTCAATTGTTATTAGTTTTTGGATTACACGAGTTAGGTTCGCTGCAGCCAATCACAAGTATCCGAACCGAGCGCTGTTGGACCGACGCATGTAGTCCCAGCTTATAATTATAAGCGCTTTACTTGTTTACTCGGATTATTTGGATTATAGATAAATACTTATTTTACAAGAGACATAAAATGTTGGACAGAAGGTTGGTAAAACTACCTTATACATAGTTGATTTTATATGACTTTTTATTAACTTTAATTACAGTGCGGGTGCAAGTAATTAAGCGAGATATCGATTATTTTTATATTAATTTGAGCTGATAATGAAACAAGATTAAAATTGTTGTCATGTTTAATTAAAAATAGATCTTTACAGACGGTTGATATACACTCAATGGCAAGAATAAAGGAAATAAAGTTAGGTATAAGTATAAAAGCTAAATTTATTTACAACTTAAACTTAATTATCGTAATAGGTACTAAACTCTTACAATACTATAATAACATGGAATAAATAATTACATCAGTTTACATGTTAATTAATTTTAAGTTACATTATAATGAAATGATAAATGAATCGAGTGTTAAAACAA
Organism: Hofmannophila pseudospretella; assembly: GCA_947369225.1. Taxonomy (NCBI): domain Eukaryota; kingdom Metazoa; phylum Arthropoda; class Insecta; order Lepidoptera; family Oecophoridae; genus Hofmannophila; species Hofmannophila pseudospretella. The sequence continues at coordinate 6,449,702 of OX376331.1, forward strand.
GTCGTATTTGCATGAAACTAACTTCTTCATAGCCATTTAGAAACTACATGAATACGAGTATTTGTTGAATATCGTAATAAACTAATGTCCCAGCTATTTCCATTAGATTTATTTGTAAGTAAACTACATTGGGCCGCTAAATACTCGAGCCTTATTTTATAAACAGACATATTATTTTAAGCACTAATTAATCAAACTTCTATGTATCAAAATAATTACATTACACCATATTAGTATTTTCATTTAGTCGGTGGGAAATCTAACGTCGTATACGCAGGTCTTGTCCGAGGTACAGGAGGCCTCCGCGGTCTGGGGTGAGTCTTTCCCCCCTCCGCGCATACCCCCTGTGTATTCATCGCGGCTTCCCCCTCTTCAGGCAAATACGGTGCCCTTGGACTCAACACCAATGCTTTATAAGAAGAATGGGAATCAGCTATACTTCTTCCATCACCTTCGTCTCGACGAGAGAGCTCAGAGAATGGCGATACGGAACGCTTTTCAATTCCACTCGTTCCAGTAGCTTCTTCTTTATTAGGTTTCATTTCATAAACGTTTTCTTCTTTCCTCTTTGGCTCGACATCTTTCTTGAACTTAGCTTGTCTTTCTATTATTTCAGCTGTAGTAAGGTCTGAGCCTTGAACGTCTGTTTCTAAGGGAGGCGCTGATAGCCACGGCCTAGAAGAATTACCACTACACCATCGCTCTTCAGTCTCACTGGCTTCTCCTAAAAGACCCAGTTTTTCTAAGTTCTGCAGAAGAAGATTCTCACTAGAGCTAGCTGCTCTCATTTCTGTCTTCGAATCTTCAGCTAGAAGCAGCTCTGCCAAAGGCGGAGCCAGGCCCAAACCAATATTTCGCTCATGATATACTTCTGAAATGGTTGGAGTTAATTCTCCGCTCATATGCCGCACTTGGGCCATAGAGTCTCGACTGCTTGTACCCATTTTGGGTCTTGGAACTCTCTTGGAAGTCGATGGTTGACTCAAGGCTTGATCAGATTTATCTTCCTCGGTTCTTCTAGGTTGCGCTGAAGCTAAATCATAGAAAGCGTCCAAGTATCTCTGATGAGGGTGTTCTGGGCGTCTTCGTAAGACAGTATCGTGTCCAGAACTCTCCCAGTCTGAATCGTCTGTTGACGGCGGTCGTCTGGTATATAGCGTTCTGATTTTGGTTTGATGAGCTAATGCTAAGGAGACATCTCTTTGTGGAGCAGTGGAGGTTGGCGGTGGTGCAGCAGGTGGTGAAGGTGTGAAGGCAGCGTCACTTTCCCCACGGTATCTCGGGGGTGGCGGTGCGGGAGGCGGGGCAGTCCTACCATCAGGCTCCCCGCGACCAACTTCCGTGGAAGCCGTAGACCCTCGCACGTACATTGTGAAGGCGCCACAAGCTCCAAGAGGCAGTGGAGGTGGTGGTACTGATGATACACTTTCTTCTGTAGAAGAAGAGAACATAGTTACGTTCTTGCAACAAAGGGTTCGGTGCTGGTGGGTAGTGTTGGTACTTACGTCGATGCTGTCTCGGCGGCGGTGGTTCGCCATCGGAATGAGGTTCCAAGTCTCCATCATCAATAGACTCCAATGATTCTACACTCGAGCTGGACTCCAGACTGAGGCTACGAGGAGCTTCTTGTGTATCTAGGTAAATAAATTAGAGATATTATGTCAATTAGAGATGTTATTATTATGTTATTATGCCCTGTTAATCGAGAAAAAAATTATAGCTTGAACTATTTTGTTTCTAGTATCACACATACCAAAGAGCGCGAGTAGAGCTTGCAGCACGAACTGTATGTGGCGTCGGTTGGCCGTTTTTCCGGTGCGTAGAGTGACCTCGTCCTGTCCAACCTCGGCTAGGTCGAAGCCGAGAGACGCCAGAAGCTCATGGCAGCCGTTCACACGCCATAACCTGTACATGATATTGAGATTAGATAAAGGTGCCTGCTGAGGTTGGAATGTGGAAAATGTGGATTTGATTCAGAAGCGTTGTTAAAAGAGGTCCCGTCAGAAGACTGATGTTGGTCGATGAGTATGATGTGATGGAGACTAAAGAACTGGTAGGTCTAACAAATCCTGCCACAATGCAATTGTGCCCCTTCCTTTTATAACGAACCCTACAATTGCTTTTAAGACTAAGAATTTCATTGCAGGATTTCTAATTCAATTCCCATTGATCAAATACTAACCTGACGTTAACAGCAACCTCAACTGTGTCACTCTCAGAGTTCTTGGCAGAGAACTGTGAAATAACGGAGCGGATCACGCCAATAATATCGTCAGCCACGTCTCCGTTGGCTATTAGCTTCGATAGAGCTTGCAGTGTCGTTGGAGATAGTCCTGAAACAATCCCTTGTTAGAGGAATGATATGCTTAAAAATATTCGGTAGAAGATAAAGCTAATGACTGCAGTTTTGTGTCAGAATTCAGAAACAGATATTAAGAGAAAAGATTGGGACAGAAAATTAACTTACCTAATAAAGCTTGAAGACTAGCAGAACATTGCGTCAGTCTTTCCTCTGGATCACTTTGAGGGAAGAATACGCTCGATGGGATGCCGTTTGCAGCCGGTTCAAACCTAAAATCAAATCTCAATTAGATTTCTACAATTTGATAACAAGAATTTGGAAACTACAAGTATCGCTATATACATTTTAATCACTGTGGGGTTACGCTCTATTCAAGCTTTAAAGAAGACATTAGCAATCTCCAAATTGACAAACGAGATTTCAAACCTGAATCCGACGCTCATCAGAAGTTCTCTCCATCCCGTGGCGTTGCCAGCTTTGTTCTCTATACTCTTCTGAGTCGTATACATTGCGTTCTTCTGCCCTCTCACAATCCTCTGTAGAGACTTCTCTACTAGGTGCAGACACACTCGTAAAGCATCCCTGGAGAAGACGAAATAGGTTAATTACTTGTATCTCCGTTATTTGGTGTGACCTACTCAATAATTAACTACACTTTCGTCATTTTTGCGAGCATTACCAAGTTAGAAATAAACCTGTTTCACACCATAAGGAATAACTTAGATTTTCTTCTTGAACGCATGTTCAAATCTGTGCATATATTTTTTTGTGTACATGCTGCATTTTACACTGTTCTAACGTGGTGAATTCTGCCCAAAGTTCCAGAAGTTCTAACTGTACAGTCCATGATTGTACATCACAAAGGTTTTTAGACAGGGAACTCTGGAACAACCCTGTTAGGTTGTGTTGTGAGAGTAACTTCTTTGCACTATCACAAGATAAGTCAAAGAGTTTATATTACTTACCGGCACTTATCAGGCTGTGCTAGAAGCTCGCACAACGCTTGGCCCATCAAGGCTACTTTGTTGCTGAGCCGAACATTGGCGCCGAGGAGAATCAACCCGGACCAGTGCGCTGGGTGCGCGAAGTGCTTCGTATGCCGGACAGTTTGCATTGCGTCGCCCAAAGCTCTGTTGAGTAACGTACAAGAAGAAATGTTCAGTCACTCACAAGTCCAGAAAGGGTGGTGATTAAAAGTGTTCAACCTGAGTTTCTAATACTTAGTTTATAATTTTAGTAATTACTTGATTCGGTGCAACTTATAAAGTGTATCATCATCTGCAAAATGTAACCCGAACTCTATGCACAATAAATAATCTGAATCTGAGTTCCTTGAGAATTCTCAAGAGATCAACATTATTGCGCAGTTTTGTGCTAGATTTATTCATGATTTAGTTAAATCGCGAAGTAAGAGGTTGCCGTGTCATGGTCGATGGCATGAGAGCACGGCGAAGTAGTACAACACAGTTAGCAATACTGCGATAATCGTCTAAATAAGTCCCCAGCCCAGTACTTGAAACCACCCAGCATCTCAAAGAGAGATAGGTACGCACATTCTCGAAACTTGACTACGAAGGTACATCATACCAACTCCAGAACTTTATCATAGACAAGAGTACAAGTAGTTAAACTCACTTCGCAACTCGGCTTCCTTGCAGTAGAGCAGAATATAGCGCTCTATACAGTATCTTCGTAGCAGTGTCCTGGGGAGCCGGCCAGAGGGTCAGCAGAATCGCCTGAGCCCCGGCCGCCAGGAGCGCGCGGCAGAGTCGGGAGATGCCTTCACCAGCTGTCGTGACGTCATCTGCCTCTTCCGACGATGGGCCTTGCAAAGCTGAGCTTGATGGAGCACAGGATATCACCACCTATATAAAGGCAATGAATTTAAATTCCGTGTTTGGAAATATCCAATAAAATCCAAACTATAATGTCAGCGGTAGGGTCTCAGTCAGCGGTGATCGAATTTGAAATAACTCGTAAGTCGCATCAATCGCGGTCTATATGATGTCGACTAATTTTCTATTACATAGTACATCACTAACAAACACTGCAATATAGGTATAGTAGTAATATTATTTTGTATTTAAATATTTTTTCTTACCAATCTTGCAGTAATTTTTAAGTTCATAATTTCTGATGCCGTGAGCATGAATTCTGAGGCAGGTGGCAGTTCTTCATTACTTGGAGCTAATTCAGTATCTGTACGACAAACATTGATTCATCATTATTTTTTAAAGAATAATGTTGTTTGATTGCTATATTTAATGTTCAGAAGAAACTTACTTTCTTCTTCGTTTTCTGTAGAAGTGTCGGCAGCTCCGCTTCCTACACTCGTATTTAGAAGTCGTTTAGCTTGAGAATCAACCTGGAAATAAATTATAAGCTTATTTTATTTCATACGTGTATTCCTAATAAAGATGTCCATATATAGGTTAATGTTGCATGTATAATGAATTAAGTAAATTGAACTGAACCTAGTATGGAACCTTGTGTGGCTACTTAGGTGAATGATGAAAAATGATCAATTCTCTTTATAAGTACTGGCACTTACTACTTCGCCAGGACTGAGGACGATAGCAGGCGTCTTCCAGCAGACGTGTGTGGCGAAATGAACGCATTCTGCCAGTGGCAGCTGAGCCAGTACCGATTCTTTTGATGCCTGTATAATAAGAAAAAAAATGCATTAGTGGATTCGATTACAAGTACCATCAATAAACTTAAGATTAGGTCAACATAAGAATTTGACAACGCTAAAAATTTGGAGTCTCTTATTACTCAATCAAAGTATGATCAGTCCGATTAGTTTTCCAAGAATTTGGGTGGTTGCCAAAATATTTCGAAACGTTTTTGAGTTTCCGGGGGAATTTTTAGGTTTTATTGAAAGGAAGAGGGGTAGAAAAACTATTTGCCCTGATCTTGTATGGGACAGAGTTCAATCCTCAAAATCCATTTTATAGCCATGCCATGGATGGACTTCGAATGGAACAGCGCAATCAAGTACCTGATAGTCAGTGAGTGGTGTAACGCGCAGCATATCCGCGACTAGTTCTGCCTCCTTGAGTTGCGCGTGGACCGAGGCCCAGCGAGTGCCGCCCACGCGTGGCGCTCCGACCACCAGGCACCGCATGCCTGTTTCAGCGTTGTTGCCGTTTGCTACCGCTCCTGTGTTAGGCACGGGACCTTATTTTTAGCTGTGCACCGAAATTTTGGTCTGCTCCGGAGACCTTTGTCAAGGAACGTAAAAAGTGCCATCCGCGGTGGCGTCACGACTCACGTACCTACCTAAGTTTTAAAAATTGTCTTTTTTCTTGTTAAAAATTATCTTCCCTTACCATGATCATGATGAGGTCTAGCTCTTGGGTGTCCCTTGTGCCTCAGCGGCCGCAGTGCCGGTGCTGCGAGCAACGCGTAACGTTCGCACAAGGGTTCAGTGTCCGTACTGCTTCGCAACGCGCCCCACGGACAAGCGTATAGAGCGCCTTCGACGACCAGCACGATTTCCCGGCGACCGCCGCATCCTCGACGACCGTGTGACGCTGTAGAGGAAAGATAAAAATTTCACTTAAATTAAGTAGACCTGCGGCTCTAGAGAAAAGAACTTTGCTGACGCCGGCAAAACTTATTTCCTTCAAGTCTGCGGCCTATAGATATGAATGTAACTAGGCTGAAATAAGGACAATGAAAACCTAACGAGGTAACAACTTTCACAAGGTTTACAAACCATGATTGTTATTGCAGGAAGCAGGCAGTAGATCTTCAAATGGTCCAAGCAGCATTTGATACAGTGAATTGAGGCACGGTGGTCCCTGCCATGAGGGTTGCTTCTTCCGAGGACCGTGTATACTCGATCTAGTAAATCGATAACAATTTATTAATCTAAAGACATTAGTTACATAAAAAATGTAGAGGTTAGTAAATAAAATATAGTAAGTACTTACCTAGTAGAACCCTGGAGGCTGGCTACAGATCCGGCCACAGAACCGCCAACGGATCCTACGCTGAATAAAGAACTTAAGGAGTAGTTGGATGAATTCAGCAAATGATTGCGGGTTACCTGAAATAAACGTGTTGTCATTGAATTTCCATGTATTAAATAATTATAATATCGGACATATTAAAGATGCTATGTCTATTCTAATTCTATTTTTTCAAGAGAAACGAATTGTGTTTATATAAAATTGATTTGTGTTTATTTTTTTCGCCATTATGTATTTCAAAAAAATACTATATTAACTGCGGCTTTATTAAAATATTTTTTTTTAAATCTTTTTCACAAAGGACTAATTGAAGAAAACTTGAACCACGTCTAATATTACCATTCTTGCGAGTCCAGTATTTGGCCTATCATCAGGGTCCCATTGATCATCGCCTTCATTTCTACGTTCAGATGCCGTCTTTATCCAGGTAGTCCATTCGGTGATACATCGCTCAAGTTTACCTAGACCACCTGTTAAATATACTGGCATTAAAGAATCATTATAGCAAATAGGTGAAAATATGTCTGACAGTAGGTTATTTTTGTCCGTTCTTTAAAAACGGTGATATGTTTCGTCTTACCAGTATTAGTTTGAAGATCGTCAGGGCTGATGTCAGGCAAACTATTATCGGTATCTTCGGCTTCTTCCAACAATGGTACCTGATGGAATCTCAGAATACCTGTAAAACGAATTGATTTTACAAATTCACAACTAATATTATCAAAATAGTAAGAAATTAAAATACGATTCTGTGCAAATACCTTTATGTGGCTGAAGCAGCCATGCATAGAGTCTTCCAGCAGCAAGACTATAGTACAAAACAGGAGCTTTCTGTTTGTTCACCACTTCAAGAATTTGGTCAACATTTGACGGGCTCCACGGTTCTGAGCGTTCTTTCGTTGTATCTTCCGAAGAAGTTCTAATAAAAAGAAAACTAATTAATTGAATGTTCTTGATTTTACAATATATTATTATGTGACAATTTAATACATACCTTTGTGAAGAATGCAGTTCTAGATTGGCCTGATTCAAGACCGCTTGTTTGTCAGTGACTGATTCAAGTGAACGGCAGCGTCCACGCTCTGCTACCACCAGTGCTTCCGAATTGCGCCCAAGTTCTGTAAAATTGACATTTCATCAGTACCATAAATAACGAAGCTGAAGTCTACCCCCTTGATATTTATGTAACACCTTCAAAACAATTTTATGGTTAGTCTTTCTGTAAAAGATTATCAGTGCTAGAGGTCCTTTAGAGGTTTGATTTCAGGATATTAGCAGATGTAGGTACTCACCTACTAGAATTCTCTGCAAAGCATGTTGCGTAGAGGTGTACAAAGCAACTATCTTTCTGTCTTTATGTTTTTCGCTTCCTGACTCGAGGACTGTGAGAGCGGCGTGAAGTTGTTCTTTAGCTTCTTCTAGTTCACCGGAGGCCCATAAAGAGAAGCCAAGCCGATGGCGGACTCGGGCCTGAAAATAAGAAGTGGTAACTTCAGAGGTTGCCTGGAAGAGATCGCATTAAGCGATAAGGCCGCCTTTGTACATATCGTGCTATTATTCCTGTAGTTTTTAATTTTCCTGATTTTGTGTACAATAAAGTGTTTCTATTTATCTAAGTGGTTTGATGAAGTTATAAGCTGATGGGTATTGTAGAAGACGTGATATGAAGGAGATGTACTTATATTTCCGAGAACTAATATTGGTCAAACAGCACAAGGAAGAAGAATACAATGTAACCCAATTTTTTGTATGTGAAACTCCACACTTCAAATTCCCACTTTACTTTGAATTCATACCTCTTCATCAGCATCAGCTAATCCTTCAGTGGCTGCTAATGCTTGTCTCAGATAAGAAACTGCGCTACCACAAGCTCCCATCGCAAGATGCGCTCTTCCCAAGTCCGCCAGAGCTTGAGCACGACCTCGTGTATCACCTGAAACACGTCTTTGAGCATTACTACTATCAATCTAAATTAGACTTATATTATTTTAAGTTAGACTATGATTTTAAGTTAATGTGGATCGGTATAATAACAATGAGTTTCCGGTATAACTTGCCTGCAGCGGTCGCATGTCGAAGCCTGGATTCGTGCCAGCGGGCTGCCTCTGCATGAGCGCCCATGGAGGCGTGAGCTGAACCAAGTCCACCGCACGCTCGAGCCTTTGACAAAAAATAATGAATCATGAAGTTTCCTTTCTTCTTCTATAAGTTCTGACTGCCTAAGTATAGGTAGGTACAGAGTACCTATGTCATGTTTTAATGGAGGTTGAATTCACTGATGCTTTATATGACTAATTAGTAATTATATCAATTTTGTGTTTTACAAAGGGTTTATTTTTGTTTGAGTGGTTTTCAAATTGACTGTTTGAGTTTTTAGTCTAGAGCCCTGGCAGAAGCGAGCGAACTAGAAGGTAGATAAGTATTTTAGTTTTTTATTTTATTTACGACTAAACCCGCGTTGATTTCAATCTCACCTGGTGGTAAGTGATTATGAGATATGTTTACCTGCAAGTGTGTGAGTCCAAGCCTGTGTGCCAACTCCAACTCAGCACGATGGTGTCTCACGGCTGCTGCATGGTCACCGAGAGCATGTTGTGCCACGCCGAGAGAGTGGCATGCCTCTGCTTCCATTATCTGGTTGTTTAGCTCCCTGTGAAGTGACATAAACGATACATTATGCAATTTAATTGTATTGTTCTTCTCAAAATGAATGAAAAAAATATGTCACGAATTAATGTAATTTTTAAGTTAGGTAGGTATGTAGTGACTTCGGTAAATAAGAAAGTTAAGCTTAAGCTCTGTGGTAGTCCACAGAGGATATTTAGAGGCAACATATAGGTAAGCAGAGCTTGGACGAGCGCTTTCTTGATTTGTGATGGGTTTTTTTTAACCTTTGAGCGAGCTACGATTATTGTGCATGGTCTTTCCAGTCTTTACTTAAAGTATACTCTCTACTGCTACTAACTTGGCAATATTCTTCTGATGCTCCAAACAAGATACAGCCTGCTCCAAATTTCCGAGCGCTATGTGCAATGCGCCAAGTTCTCCATAAGCTTGTGCCTTGGCTTCTGGCACGCCAAGCTCGTGGGAGACCACGAGACGCTTCTCTAGACAGACTAATGCTTGCTGAAGGTTACCTACGGACCTGAGAAGAGAAATGTTAGTATTTTAAAAAGGATGTTTAAAAAAACTATTACTCTTCGGCTAGAATGTTATCTTCTTAAGCCAATTGAAAACAGAATATTTAACCGTACTTGTGACTAAGGCCAAGTCCGCGATACGCTCGCTCCTGTTCCCTCGCGTTGTTGAGTTTCAAAGCAGCGGCAAGATGTTGCTCGTGGTACTTGGCTGCCTCGTCAGGGTCGCCCAGGGCGTCGTAGCAATCGCCCAGGGAGCCTAGAGCCCTGGCCTTGTCCAGTTGGCAGGTTGGTGTGTTCACTCGCTCGAGGATTGCTAGTTGCTGGAAGGGAGGAAGGACAATTGGTAATGGCCCATACTAAGATGTTGATCTATAAAGAGACGGTACCGAGTGTTGAAAACAAAACTTGTTTTTTAGCTACGTTCATGTACTTTTTCGATCAGAAAGGGATTATGGATGGTATTTGGTCTACTGATTATGCCAGAATATCGTAAAATACATATTTGTAAATAAATGAAGATATGATTTAATGGGAACATAATTTAATGTCAAGACGATATTTCAAATACAGGAGTCAGATAAACAACAACAGTAGTTACCTGTTCTAAATATCCAATAGCATCCTCGTAATGTCCCATGTTAAGTTTTGCAATTCCTAGATTGCCATAAGCTTGGGCTTCTAACGCACAGTCTTGCATCTCCTGAGCCCTTTCCAATTGCTCCTAGAAAAAGAGAACAAGATCATTACCAACTATATTTTCACATTACAACGTAGAAAAATAAATCACAGAAATGGAGATGTTACCCGGTAACACCTAGCTGCATGTGAATAATGTCCCAAAGCCATATGGACCGCTCCAAGATGGGAATGGGCTCTTGCCTCACCAGCTGAGTCTCCTGCTTCTTGACGAAGGGTTAACTCCTGTACAACAAGAATTGCATTAGAAATAAATGTCGTAGAATATGAATCAGTAGATATTGGGAAACATTTTGGATTATGGACGTATTGCATCTATCTAAAGATAGAGAAATGGAATAAACATTTTGTACCTGAGTGTGGTGTCCTAGAGAAGCATCTAGTCTTCTCTGAAGTCTTCTGGCTAAACCCAGAGCTCCACACGCAGCAGCCTCTAAAGATCGGTCTCGGGCCTGAAATACAAATAACACATTGAAAGACCATAGTCTTTGGGGACCATTATGAATATTTATATTTGTATTCTCAATTGAAAATCAATTCAAATAAGTAATTGATGGAAATCTTTCTTTAAATCAGAGATTTCTTTCCTCATATCCACAACCCAGTTCAGATCGAAAATCTGACCTGTCTAGCCAATCCAAGCTGCCTCTGGTACATCTTCACAGCTTCTTCCACATCTCCCATCTTGATCAGCACGTCTCCTATATTCCCAAGAGCTCTGAACTTCCCTTGAAGATGCTGCGTCATGTGGGCAATAGCCAAAAAGTACTTCTGGCACTCCAGCGCTGTTTCTAGGTTGCCTAAAGCGAGGTGAGCTAACCCAAGGTTGCAGTAGGCTCTACCCATATTCATTTTGTCCTGGAGATCTTTGGCTAGAGAGAGGTCTTGGTCGTAGTATCTGAAAATAACGTTTTGGGATTGAAATTAAAAACGTTTATTTAGCGCTGTAAACACCAGAATACAGTACACAATACAGAAGTATACAAAGGTTTAGATTCAGTTGAAAGTACCTATAGTATATAAGTAGGTATTCAAAGTTTCAAAGTAAATCTAAAAGGTACTCGAGATAACTCCGCCATAAGACATTTAGGTACTTATGGTTTTCTTGAAAAGGATTTTCTTTCTGCTTTCTAACAGCCTACCTCTGCAAGACACACCGGAAGATATTTTCTTTTATAGTTAAATATGTCAAAGTAATTTTGTGATAAGTTTTTTGACGTGGAAATCTTGCCCCGGCAAGGATCATAGACAGTCAAAGTTTTATAAAATCATCCAAATCTTACCTGACAGCCTCTCTATAATTTCCCAAGCAGTAATGCGCGTATCCCAAGAAATGGCAAGCTTTTGCCTCAGCAGTGACATCACCCAGCTCTTGGGAAAGCATCAGGTGTTGTTCGTAGTAGGGCACTGCCTGGGCAAACTCCCCTCGGGAGGAGAGGCAGTTGCCTAAGTTGAGGAGCGCGCAGGCTTCGCCGGCGGCGTCTTTTAGCTCTCGAGCTATGCCTGGAATGGCAAAACGGCTTGGTTAATTCAGAATGCCCTAAGATGTAATTTCAAGGATCTATCTTTTGCAGGCCTAATCTGGTCTTTTAGAACTTCAAATAGGCAGTTACTTATTTTGTATAGAAACATAGAATATTTTTTGCCAAAATACAAAGATCCAAAAAGATGACATTGTGGATAAATCGTCCTATGCCTCTATTCCCAAAATTGTATAAGTCCATATAATATGTTAACTATTCTTAATTGACGTATGACACATTGATAGAGGGAGGAATCACATACTTTCGCTTCAATTCTGAATTTCTGAAACACGTTCTTAAAACCTCACCTAAATGAGCTCTATAATGAAACAGCGCCATATCATGGGCCCCCAAGGCCTGGTAAGCCACAGCCAGGTTGCCATGTGTGGACGCCTCAGAGCTTCTGTCGTGGACCTCCTTGGATATCGTCAGCTCCTGCTTGTGGTATTTGATGGCTTGCTCGTAGAACCCTGCCGCGGAGTACGCGTTACCAATGTTGCCATATGCTCGACCCATGCCGGCTTTGTCCTGGAATTAGTCAAAGAAACTTTAATTATGTTGGGGTTTTAAATTATTGCTCTTTTGTCTATAGATCGAAGACTTGATTTTGTTATCTGTAGTCTCTATTATCTACAGGGAGTGTCTGATGATTATTTTTGACGACAGCGATGATCGCGGATTGTTAGAAAAATCGTGAAACAGATGATGCAGTCCATATGGAAGAATATTGATTGACAAATTCCAACTTCATTGAATTTTGGTACAGCATATTATCTTAGGATCCAAAAGTCCCCATGGATCAAATTTTCGGGGCGTTACCCGTGGTCCAACTGCAATGTCCAACTGGTTGTACCAAAGGGAATGTTTTTTCCCAGTGGACCAACTGCTCAATGTTCAACTATATTTTATTCCCCGTTGTTCAACTAATTATCCACGAACTGCATGCTATAATAAAACGTTATCATAATGCGGAATTGGTATCTCTTCAGAGGTCAAACGTTAATAACAGTCCGGTGAAGAGTTAAAAAATGATTGTAAATCTTTGCAAATTTCTCGGAACCTATTTTTACCACTTCGAGGTCAGATAAAGAAACATCAGACAATAGAGTATAATTTTAATTATTATACATTTCTCATGCTAGGTAAGTACATACTTAAATAAATTAGAAAAAGGGTGACATTTTTTCATCCCTTTTCTAATATATAAAACAAAGTCCTTTAATATTTACTGAGTCAAAAACATAAGAAACTGAACAGATACATTAAACATACTTGTAATTGCCTGGCTATTGATAAATGCGCTTGATGTAGTTTGAGAGCCGCGTCATGCTCGCCTAAAAGCTGGTAGACGATGCCCAAGTTGGAACACGCGCGGCCTTCGCCAACCTGTAATCATACAAGAATTAGTGATCCAGTCATCCATTCACTACCAATGTGCGTTGTTGGCTGATTGTAATTTAAAGGCCCTAGGCGTGTTTCGCTTTTGGATATATTAAAGTTGCTTATATTGCATTTTTATGATAATTCATAGAGTTTCAATTTAATTGTTGTTTTATTTTGTTATTACCTTATCTCGTGCAGCTAATGCGACGTCCAGTTGCCTTTCGTGCCACTTCTTTGCTTGGGCATAATCACCTGCACATCTGTGAACAATACATGTTTCTGACTTCGATTCTGATTCACCATGCGTTAGCCGCCAAACAAATGTATCCGGTACTTTATAATTATTGATCAAAATAAAAAAATACAACAAATTCCCAGGGTATTTAAAAAAAGATTAAGTATAAAAAAGTAGTAGCCTACCTTGCAGCGTGCCCCAAGCCGGCGTAGGCCCTGGCCTCTATAGCTCTGTCGCCGAGGTTCTGTGCGATCCTAAGCACATTTTCGTGGTAAGCGATGGCTTGCGAGAAGTTGCGTCTGTAGTGGTATGAGGAGCCCAGGTTGGAGTAGGCTCTGGCTTCTTCCACCTGAGCAAAAAGAAAAGAGTTTTTTGTAGATGTAGTCGTTGTAAGTAGGTTTAATTGCTCAATAACTTGACTAGAGAAAAACATTCCAATATTAGAGACTAGTATTAAAATCCGAGATTAAAATGGACTTGCTTGACTCCTGAAGTTAGTCTTGAGGAAAAAAAAAACTTCGTCCTGCAAACATTCAGCAATGGTTGCCTAGTGTCGAGCTAACGAAATTTATCGAATATTTTTGTTTAAATGTTATAGGGCATAAAACGCAAAGCGTTGCGTTGATGGAGCCACGAGCACACTCCGGAAACAGAAAAACAAAATGAAACGTCATTTTTACAATTTGTCGTTATTTGGATTAATTTTATTTTATTTTCAAAGCTATAGTAAAATTGTGATGATATAATGACATCATATGGCCATTTCAAAATCGCAAACCTAAAAAGTATGTTATACCAGCGTGGCGCGAGTCTGAATGAATTTGGTGGAAAGTATTATACGTATCTACATGTTGATATTTGGCTTTATGTGATAATTTAAAGTTTATTAAACAAAAATCTTGTGAAATCATCCAATATTAATCAAAATAATCATTATTTATTTATCAAATTATTGTCATTGAATGCAATAAATTTAGGTTATCTTTGTTTAGAACAAAATCATCGTTTTTTTTTTGTAACTGTGCTAGTGGCGCCTCTACTGGTAAAACTATTCCCTTACACCTCGATGAATTCGATGACTAGTCATTTGTTAGGTAGTCTATTAAACAAACTATAATCTTCACTTCTCACCTGATCACCAAGTCGCCTCGCCAGCCTCAAGTGCTGCGTGTGGCAATCTACGGCCGAGTCGAACTCCCCCATAGCGAGGTACACCGCCCCAACGTTGCCGATCTCCCTTGCCTCTTGCAACCGGTCCCCCATCTGCTTGACGAGCTGGACACATTGCTTATGGCTCGCCAATGCGTTGGGATAATCCCCGATGGCGGTGTACACATGCCCTAGGGAAGTCAGCGCGGCTGCGGCAGCTTGCGTGTCCTGGTGGAAAATTATAATGGAAATTAAGTACAGTTGCCAGGAAGTGTCCTTAGAGAACACACTGAACAAATTCATTTGACCTTTTCCCCATGAAATGATCGCGCGTTCATTGACGACAAAAGAAATGACCCCGAATGTTACATGATGGTTACATGTTGTACTTTTTAGAGTTGAAAATTGCTACCCTTTTTAGCAGAGGAGGCGAGCCGCCATCGTGTGTACAGACGTTTCGCACTTTCCGTGACCAAGGCCTTCGAATTAGACCAAAACTAGTTGGAGGACATATTTAATCACATACATGAAGAATCTATGGAATCCCTACAAATTAGAAAGACATGCCACGAAATATTATGGATAGGCTGAGCCTTTAGACCTTATAACTTACTATTGTGTGGATCGTAATCATAAGGCTTAATTTCACAAGAGACCATATCATATCTACGTGACACTACGAACACAGAACTGGTACGAAGTCATCTACTCTGTTAATTTTATTACGTTGTTACATGATATCGTAAACATGTAAATAGTACATGTTATTTCTGGTATAAAGTGTGAGATATTAGAGCCGCAGCATTGATCAGGTCTCTGGACTTCAATAGTTTAGGGTAGGTCTTTTCTCAGTGCTGCCTATAACTTTTTATAGACCCATCGGGCGAATGTTCGTCGAGCGATATCGTAAATTTTCAAAAGACATTTATGTCTCAGTACCGTCTGGGAATCCAGCTTTTATTGGTTTAAGAAAGATATAAGAGCGTTTGAATTCAATACGAACCATTTTCATCGGCTTCAAACGATTTATTTAGATGAGGTTTTTCGCGAAGAATTCCGCAGTATATAAGCAGTGACTTCGGAGATCAAAAGAGAGTATGGTATAGGTGAAGTAAATTCAAAATTATTTAATTAAATGGTTTTTATAAACTTTTAAACTTTATTATTCTAAGACCTAGAAAATCTAACTCGTAACTATCTTGAAAATTTCTGCCTATAGAAAATCTAACTCGAACTAGAAAATTTCTAAAATAAAAGCAATAAGCTGAAGAAGGATTTCAGGACGGTTGGAATGTAAAATTTATATTGAATAAAATACTTAACATTAAAAAGAACGTTTATATTCAATATTCCTGTCACAGCTGAGGATGTAATAAATAATATCATTCTTGAAATTCACACGTATGCCGACGTATAAATGTCCAAAACAAAAGGATTAAAGCAAATAAAAGACGACTAAAGACGCTGCGTCGTTTACTGAGGAAGTGGGACAAAGGAAAAGAAATAAAAACGTACCGACGACACGCCGCCCGCCGCCAATGGGGGCTTTGTCTTGGAATTAGTGAGGGGAAATAAGTAGACTAAAACGAAATATCGATAAAAAAATATTATTTTTATGTATAAAAATAATAAATTTTAAAGAAAAGTTTTTATTTGTTTGAGGGGGGGGGGTCATTTCATTTCCCATTACTGCCGTTACAAATTAAAAAAACATTCGTCCATTCACTCGACCGTCTTACCTACGAGAAACACATTTGTACTGTACATAAGGATTAATTGACAGTGTTCAGTAATTGAAAGGGTTCGAGTAATTTAATTATTTAGAAAAAATTGTGAAAAGTATGTGAAACAGACGAGCTTGCACTTAGAGGCCGTTCATTAATTACGTAAGGACGATTTTGGCCATTGGTCATGTCCGGAAAACATCTGATTTTACCCAAATTTCCAGGGTTTTTGAAGTCTTCGTCCGGCGATTTAGGTGATGGCAACCCTATTCCCAGGCGAATTTCGACTCGTAGAAAAATATTTTGTAAGAATGGCTTTTAACCCCCTCCACGTAAATGTAGATTTTTTTTTAAACCCCTTCCCTCTCGGGACCCTTACGTAATTAATGAACGGCCCCTTAATCAAAAAGTGAAGATTGGACTTTTCTATTTGATAGAACCCCTTAATCGATCTATAATGCAACATAAGCTATTCTACATATAAATAACTACTCTACTTATAAGTTATTACGCAATAAATTTTAAGACGTTTTAAGTGCTGTTTCATTACTTCGATGAATTACTATAGTATCGTTATCGAGTCGATAATGCGACTAATCGGTTCACTAGGCAGCACTAATCTCGACTGGCTAGGGATGAGCAAATGTATGCCCAACCATCGATGATGCTAGGGTATTTACTTGCGGCCTTTATCTCGATTCTCGAAAAGGTGTTCGTGACCGTGTTGAACTGTTGTTATATAATAATTACATTAAAAAATGCAGAATTAAAAAAACTTTCATGAAGAATAGAAGTAAAAAATAATTTAAATAAATAAGTTAATTATATTATATTCATAAATTACTAAGTCATGAGCAGTTTAGTACCTATAGTTTACGTAATAACTGTTATATAACATGGAGAAATAGTTATACGACGTACTTTTTTATTAGAAGCAAATATGTTAATGGTAGCATAAAGGTAACATATAAAGGTTACAATAAAAAAAAAACACGCCTACCTAAAAACCCATTTTTATTTCTTATTAAATTACGAGTAAAACAATAATATTTATTTTTCACTTCGCTGTACATTTACAATTTTCTACGTTATCTTTAGCAAAGCGTCAATATAAATCGATGTCGATATTTTGTGTGAATTTACATACAGTATGTGTTATGATTGTTTTTTGGTGTGAAGTGTTACTTACAACCGCAGCACATGGTCGCACACCCCTCTCAAAATAATCCTTTCGTTGATTTAATAGGTACCTACTTTATAGAATTGTTTACTTTATGTGGGGTCTTTATGCAGATAGGATAAGACCAGGACCCAGTGAATGATCGATAGATATCTGTCCCATCACTAGTGAAGTCGGCGGGCCACAATCTAGCTAATTAAGTATGTGCAACATGATACGATAAAATGGTGATTTACATACCGCCTCGATCCCTTTACTAACTCCAACAAGGGATTTGTGTTGGTAGGATTGCTTGGATGTAGAAATAGATAATCCAAAGTGAATCGATTTGAGGTTTGATTCTCGAGAAAATACGAGTGTACAGTCAATCTGTCAAAAAGCTTCGATTAAATCTTAACCTTATGCCTGCGCAATATTCACGTTTTGGGTAGGTCGACCTGTGGTCGACTGTACCTGGTCTGTTCCAGAATAAGTTTATCAAATAACATTTTTTTTAAATAGGTTAGGCTGACAACTTGATAGTCCACGTGATAATACTTATCAAGGTTGGTAGTCAATTTTTGAGTATAAGTAGTAAAAAAATTCCATTAACTAAATTACCACCAGGTTCTTTTCTTTTTTGGAGTCCATGCCGGCAACAACTGAACAATTCGCCAATTGCCGCCACCGATTCATATATATATATATATATATATATATATATATATATAATAGTTAAGTGATTTGTACCTTATGGTGGGCAATAAAGTTTTCTTATTTCTTATTCTATCTATTTTTTACCGTAAAAGGAGAGCAGACGAGCAAACGGACCACCTGATGAAGTGGTTATCGTCGCCAATAGGACATCTCATCTCACTATATTTACAAACGTTTTGGCGTCTGTTTTGAAAAAAAAAAACAGTTTAGTAACATCTGTCGTGTGCATCATAAATGCCTAGTGCCTTGCATTCTAAGTGAAATTGGAGGTTAAGTTGCCGATTCACACTATCTGTAGTTTTTCACTCCCATTTCACTGTCTTATATTACGTTCACTTATTACGGACGATTTTTAGGTAAAATACACTAGTTTCACGAAAAAATGACCACTGTAAACCGTTTTTAAACAATAAAATAGGCCGAACATGCCATGACAGCATGAACGTTCAACATAACCTCAAAGGGCCTTTTATAAATTCTACTCGAATGAGACGTTTATCAACCACTATACTATTATGCTTCGAGTCTTGTTAGCATAGAATAAAGGCATTCCATCCACAGCGGTATTATTAGTAATACGCCTTGGTAATATGTTAGTGTATGTATAGTCTATGGTTCTGCCTCGATTCAGGGGTGTCAATCACTAAATTAAAACTATGAAACTAGTAGTATAGATCTAGTATATAGAAATTCCTTGACTAAAACATAGCTAAAAGAAACGTCACTGTCGCTTTCACACAATATGGATCTGACATGTGAGTGAGCGGGACAGTTTCATGTAGTTTTAATTTTAGCGCTAATACAAGAATCGACGCCATTGTATCTACTTTAAAATTAAACCCTTACCCAGGAACTAAAAAACCCTGTCAAGAGGGCGCTAATGGTAGTTTTATAATCTATGTTTCGCTACGAAAATTAAATTCCGCAATACGACGAGGGTTTTTTAGTTCCTGTTCCTGTCGGTATCTATGTTTTATTTATATAATATATACAGAGTGGAAAGTTTCGGCGGGGCACCCAGGGCAGCTACCAGATCCGTTGGAGCTACGAGAAAATGGTCTTAGGAGACCTTCCCTAACTTTTGGAGTTACTTAAAACTGCATTTACAGTTTTTTTTAAAAGATATAAAATGCCATTTTTCACAAAAAAAATATTTGATGCCAGCCGTTTCTATTTCGTGTCAGAAACAAAAAAACTCTATGGGGTCCACCGAGGTTCCAGTACTAGAAATCTCAAAAATAGCAAAAAACTATTCCCATACATTTAGTATGAGTTATGTTTTAAAGGTTACTGTGGAACAATGAATTCCGAAAAATGCTGGCCACTACATCGCCAAAAAATTTGAAAATAGAACTAATTTGGATTGTTCAGAAAGTTTTGCAATCATTTCATCGCTTCGTAAATCTATTGTAGCGATGCAGTACAGCGGTCTAGGAGTTCACTTGTTCTACATTATGTTAGGGGCTCGTACTAAATGTATGGGAATAGTTTTTGTATATAAGTATTATATATTCTGTATATAAGAATATGAATATAAATAAAACATATATACAGACAAATATGAATAATCAATATTCGCATAGCTACTATGTTGATTTAGGAAGCCTTTTATATTAGGTAAGTAATTACATAAATTGGGGTGTTTCAGCTTGTGGAAACTCCTTTAGTATAGAATAGGAATAATAAATATGATAATTTAAAAAAAATGCACAATAAAATAGTGACACACGTGCAAACGGTTAAAAACGAAGTTCTAGTTTATTCACTGCATTAGTCTTGTAAAGTTTGTTGCCCAAATGGCAACAAATATTAAGTTGTATTTAAAACACTATTTATGAATCATCATTTATTATCCATAAGATTACGTTAATTATAATGGCTCAAGGACTCGGATCACTCCTCAATATATCCGAAGACCATAAAAAGTTTCCTTTTTTCTAAGATAATTTGTGGGGGAATCTTCTTACACGCATGCATCAACTGAGTCATGTGAGTAGAGTAGACATAAAATACATATATTTCGTTAGTACCTACACATAAATGTGTAATAGTTAATTCGAAATAAAGTAATACTAAAATAACATTAAAATACGAGTACATTCTTAAGCTAAACTTACAAAATAACTATTTTACAAGTAAAAGACATGGCCCAGGTGGCTCCCTCCCTCCATATACACATAAATTAAATAATAAATATAAATTTGTTCTAAAGGCGGTAACTGAACATTTTTCCCACTACTTACGACATTCTATTTAAATCACCATACAGGTAACTTTAGATACGCAAGCTTTCAAGTCCCATTGGCGCAATAAACTATTTATAGATCTAATTTGCTGTGTATAGTTTTTATACAGGTACTTGTAGTGGCGATGGCGATGGCGCGCGGTCCCACATACCGCGGCCGCGCGCGGCCCAATACGTACGACCCGCGAATAATTTGACAGTAACATGTGAGCCGTGAGCTTCATTAGCGAATGCCTAGAATAACCCGTCTTAGCAGGTGTGGAAGCATTCGGTCTGTGGGACCGTAGGGATTTGCATCATAGGTTTTAGTCGGATTAAAAAAATTCCAACTCGGAATGTGAGTGAAAAATGAATTTCTACCTCCGAAATTCTTAACAAAAAGTTGGTGCTTTTCAAGTATCTTCGAAATCTTCTAGCATTTTCTAGCTAAGGTCAGGTGGATTAAGAGGGAACACAAACAAAAACTAAAAAAATACATACGAATTGACGATAATTTACAAATTAATCCTAGGTAAGCCTAAGTAATCCTGTTAGTTAGTACATTGTTTCTTTTTGAATTGACTTACTGTATTTATATTTGATCAAAATGATGACCAGAAATCATGTGTTCAAGTTTTGGTGTTGTCAAATTCAACTAATCTGAATTAGTGCCACTAAATCATGTCATATTTGTTTAAAATTCAACATAGGTTCTTTTAAGTTAGCAGTGCATCGAAGACCCTCTAATAACATTAAAGTGAGATGCCATGTCTATGGGCGACGACGGTAACCACTTTCCATCAGGTTGGTTTGAACAAAATGTAAGAACCCTCAGGAAAAAAAATGGGAGGAGAGACATCGATCCTGGGACAGTGAGGGCATGGCCCCCTAGTTCCTCTGGATCCGCCACTGAGAGCTTTTTAGCCGTATTTTAGTTGTTGTACTAGTAAAATACTAAAACTGTAACGTAACATGATATTGGGCTACAGCGAACAATCTCAACGTTGCCTTGTGAAACATAGCGAGGAACAAATAGTCGTAAAAAATATTTACTTTACGTTCCGCGCGAACTGAGCCCAACAAAAACTTGCGCCGATTTAAAATACGTACAGAACGCTGATGATAACTAAGAGTTTGCTACTTATGGTCTCTACACATTACAGTACATGGCCTGTGCACGTATCTGTCAGGTCAGGTGCAAGTCATACGCGAAAGCAAATGAGCGAATGTGAACAAACTGAGAACTTTACCAATTGAGAAATTGCACCAAATGCTCACAATTCATGAATAATGCATAAAATATTTTTATTTCATGTGATACGAGTATAATAGATCGTTACTCTAGCATAGAAACTATTTAGATGTGGATTATGTAAGAAATTACATACATAAACTCACGTCTACAACACAAAATATGTAGATATTTTATGTCAATATATCAATATCAATAGTGTCAATCAGTGTCAATATAGTATCAATCAGTGTCAATATGTAGATATTTTGTGTCCATAATCCCCGAGGGGGTAGACATTCCTCTGTCTACCCCCTCGGGGATTATGGACACAAAATACGGACGGTAGTTCCCACTTTTCGCCGTAAGATTTGGTGGACAAACGTGATAGGCGGCGAGCCTATCGTCGTCTACAAGGTGTAGAATAGTATCCATAAAATCCCTTAGTCGCCTCGTACGACACCACGGGAAGAGTTGGGTGTGCTATTCTTTATGGCTGGCATTAAAAAACATTAAATTAACTAATAATGTAGAGGGAAATAAGGAAGGAATGGAAAGTATCTTTATAGTTGTATTGGAACTCCTGACCTGAGGTAATCCAAGAGAAATGGTCTTTGACGGTTTGTTGTAGTTGTCAAAGCACTAAGACATTTTAGATATTTATTTATTTTATTTTAAGAAACATACAGCTTATATATTACATCTAAATAGCAAAACATAGTTAGTACATACGCAAATAAAGTTTCCACTTACAAACATCGCATGCTTAACAATAAATATATTGGCATAGTTCATCCAATATAGAGGTTATTGAGAAAATTTTGACACAACATTAAATAATTTAACGGAAAACTGAAACATATATATTGATAGATCCAATCCTAATCCTACATCTTAATTAAATCCATGCGATATCCGATGTGATACTGTGTATCAGACCATGTGTGGCCCCCGTTAACCCGAGAGTTGAGAACGAGTGAATAATAATTACATGAGGTCTCAAGTTAAACTTTGTAGTACGTTCTACGTCATTAAGTTCCACCGTAATCTACATCTGGGAACCCGCCAACAATTTCGCAGCATGCACACGTACAAATAAATGAGATATTTTTATTGGTTATTATGTTGGCACTAGCTTTTACTCGTAACTTTGTTTCTGTGGAGCTTTACGCTAAGTTCGTTCGTTCGTTCGTTACAGGATGTTAAAGGAGTAAAAGGACTCAAAAGACGAATGATAATGACAATAAATATTCAAATAGGATCGTGAAAATTTTGAGGACGAAGAGTAGCTCTATTCTGGTATCTTATCACTAGTTATCACCAACGATAGAAGGTTGATTCGCTCCATAAAATGTTTTTTGAAAATGGAAGGATTTTTTATCACTAGTAACCTTGGATGAAAACAATATCTCCCGGGTATTCGTTCCTTCAAGCTAGTGACAAAGTACAAAACAGAGATACATAATACTTTTTTTAATTTATTGGCAATGTCCAGAGGTGAAAGATCTGTACCCAGGAACATTCGTGCCGCAGTCTCTAGCATTACCACATCATTTTACTATTACCACGTCTTCTATCAATGTTTAATTTCATTTGTGACAGTTTCAAAATCGCCGGCACCCCAGACAATACGAAGATCAGTCAATGTCAACGTAAAACAGACAGACTGACAACGCAATCATTGTTCCTGTTGGTTCTCTGTATTGTTATTTGGGTTTATTGCAAATTAGCAGATTGGCACTGCGTGTGGCTGCGGCGATGTCAAAGACCTCAATACGATAAGTAGTTTATAGAGATGAACTGTGCCTTTTTAGCGAAATGCAGCTACCGGTCTCGTTTGGTTAGTGCTTGGAGTTGCATAAATGTGTTACTTGCTCCTACCACCTATCTAGATATAGAAGGCTAGATCGTTCTATACAAGGTGTTCCTGTGGTTATGCGTTAACTTCGACACTGTACTCAGAACATCGAAGTAGTTATTTTCCATATTGTCACATTTTTTAAATTTTAATAAAAAAATACTATTTTATTTTCATACAAACTAAATGCCTTGCCTTAAATTACCTAGTATGCCATACTCTTTATCCGAGCTGGCAACGTCGCATTTTGAATAATTTGAACTTGACAATCATGACATAAGTTATTAATGACATGTGCAAACGAAAGGCAAATAGTTTGTTATTGTTTTGTTTCAGGTTTTCTTACGGACATAAATAAAGGCCCTTAGTCATTGTATAACTCAATTAAATAAAATAGCAAGAATCTCGAAAACGAAGTCAAATATATTAGTAAAAGCTACAGAAAAATATAGAATTTATATACGAAATTATGGATCCCAAAATACAATTTGTATGAAAAGCGGCTAAAGTTAAAAAGGTACTGATACTGAGTCAACTTGAAATATTATTTTAATCACACATTTTGTTCTGTCCTCGTACTGATGTAGGTAGGTACAGGTATAAATGGTAGGGGATAAAAAGTCGTCTCATTAAATGCAAAGTTATGAGCACTAAACTCACTCGATATTACTGTCACAAGATCGCAAGCGCACATTACACATATCGGCTCTTTTTCAAGTTGATGTTAATTATTGAGTAAGTACAATAAATAAATTAATTGTACTTAATTGAGAACGTAAATGACAAAGTTGCGTTTATTAGGTAAGCCGACGAGATATAACATTTTTTCATGTCCCAAAGGGCAAACGGAGCTGTCGTTTCTCTGTCTTTCTGTCCGTATGTCACGAGCCTCTAACTCAGGGGTTCCCAAACTTATTTTGTCTACCGCCCACTTTGAGAATAAATTATTTTTTAGCGCCCCCATTTTTTCCCCTACTTAAAAAATGACTATAGCTTCAAATTAAATTAATTAATTATTGTGAGCTATATTAGCGGAGATTAAACATTAATTCTAAACGAGACTTTTACTATAATTCGCAAGAGTTAACTTGAAACCTGAGCGCAGTCGGTAATACACAACGGCGCTCAGGTCTCAAGTTAACTCTTACGGGCTACACCTGCCAATGAGAATGATTATTGAAACGCAACTTTATAGTATTCAGAGTATCTTTTATTCAAAATAAAACAAACATAATCGATTCTTATATAAAAACTAATGTGAAGGATGAATCTGATGCTGTTTAATAAGTTTGTTGATATCAGGTTCCAATTTACTCAAGAACAGTCGCAAGTCGCCACGTTCGGTAACATGCAAACGATTTCTCTTTTTAGTAAGCAGTGTTGCCACAGCACTAAATCCACGTTCACACAAATATTTTTTTCAGGGTCTCTTACCGCCCCCCTTTAGGCCTGCAGCGCCCACAAGGGGGCGTTATCGCCCACTTTAGGAAAGGCTGCTCTAACTCGTAAAGGGAATAAGATTAAAAGTATGCAAATAGGTGCATGCTTAAAAAATTGTTTTAGAACTGTCATCATTCTGAAAAAGTTCGAGCAATATTTTATTTAAGAATTAAACCTAAACCCATCATTGTAGGAAGTCTGTCCTATACTTGTGGGTATGAGGTCTTCAAAGCAAGGAATAAAAATAATAATTTTAAATATGTAATTAATTACGGAAATAAAAATCGGAAATATGCATGTTTCGAAGGGCTTGGTCACGACGAGTGCGAAACGCCCGATGTCGATGCGACGGCGTTTCGTCTCGCACTGCGTAATCCGTAGTAAATTTTATATTTAAAATACATCACCATAGTTTCAATTCTAAAAAAGCATTTTGTTTTCAAAGAAGCTACACGCTACAAGACTGCAATAAATATTTACTCATGAAACTTAATAAACTTTTCACTTTATACGACTTTCAGCTGCATTACTGCAACTGCGGACATTTGTTATTTTATTTGTAAGAGGTGAAACGGTTTACTAGCGTTATTTATGTAAATATTCCATTGTGTTCGCACTCGCGGTCGGGAAGGCGGTGAAATGGTGTAAGCACGTAAATAGCAAAAAAAGAACAGTAACGAATGTCATGTCAAGGATTCGTCACTCTTACACGCTAAGCCTGGCTACCGTTTAGTCGGGTTTAGGTTGGTGAGTGAGATGTACAGAGAGACGTAGTAAGCTGTGTGGATTTGCGGAGGGAGAGAGGGAGGAGGGAGGTCCGGGTTCGAAACCGTGCAGTGCGATTTACCAATAAGGAACGATGAAGGAAAAACATCGTAAGGTAACCTGCACAATGAGATGACCAGTGTGTAAAATGGGGTTGGCACAAAACATCCTTAAGGGTCGAAGTGGCGCTGGGGTTATTCCTGGCCCTCTATCATAAGATAAGATAAGCTGTGTGGATAGTTCTCACCAAGCTAATCCTTGTCAAGACTTGAGATCTACCGAACCACACAACCCCCGCGGAACCAAAATTCGAAGAAGAGAAACGATTTTGGCGACATAGGGTGCGAAGTGGGAGTTACAGACATGAAGGAGTCCTGTTAAAATTCTTTCTCTTGGCTCTATGGAAGACCGATAAAACGGTTCCCGCTGACGTAAAGAACGGAGCGCAGCATTTAATTTTATTAGTGCCTCGCTCGGCGAAGTTTGGTGCTTGTATTCCTTTCTGTACATATTTATTTTGCGGCGATGGTGTAAGCACCTAAATAATGAGCAGTGGCAAGTTTAGCACAATCATATTTTGAGGGATTTAGCTGAAGGTTGGTTTAGTTTAACGTCTAGCTCTTAAATATTGACAGTCAAAATTGTATTGTGATTAAAGAGCCTCAGGAAATTTCCTTGTGAGAATTTATTTTATTATTTATTATTTATATAAAAGAAAATTTAAATATTTGTCAGTGTAAAGAATATTTAAATATTTGTTTTCAAACAATGCTCGTAAAAATCCGACTACAACTGTCCATTCTTGAGTCGACTGATTTGAGTAGAGATTGAGGGATCGACTTTTAAAGAAAAGACGGTAAAATTGTGTACTTCCATTTTCAAAACTTCTTGGACAAAGTTTGTGTCAGAGTGTTCTTGTATAGGGAAAGTGGACCATTCCGGAAATAAGGTCAATGGAAGCTGAAGAATATAAATTAAGAAGAGGCACATACCTTGCATTTCATAGCCAGCACCAGCTGGTATCTGTGAGCGGTCAAGGCGTCCTTATACGATCCTTGGCTGAAGTAAGCGGCGCCCAGGTTCCCATGAGCCCTGCACTCGCCCGCCGTGTCTCCGAGAGACTTGGCCACAGCCAGATCCTGCTGCATGTAGTTGATGGCTGCATCCAGCTGGCTGAGCGCCCAGTGGGCTGATGATAAGGCGCTGAAGACTGAGCCTCTGCAGACAAAAACCAAATACTGTTATTGGATGCCTACTTGTCTAGAGTCTGTCTGGAAAGTCAGTTTTTTCGGGTATTGAAAAATAGATGTTAGCACAACAGCATAGAAAGTATATAGATTATATTAAACCGGCTGGACGGACACGAAAACGATTGATTTTGTTTGATAAGATGCTATAAATTTGACGTAG
This sequence comes from Hofmannophila pseudospretella, assembly GCA_947369225.1. Classification (NCBI taxonomy): domain Eukaryota; kingdom Metazoa; phylum Arthropoda; class Insecta; order Lepidoptera; family Oecophoridae; genus Hofmannophila; species Hofmannophila pseudospretella. Next base: position 6,476,635 of record OX376331.1, read on the forward strand.
TAAATTAAATATCCTTTGCTTAAAGGTACTGAAGTAATATAAGGACATAAGACTTCGAAGCTTAAAGATTGCCTTCTATGTTAATCTCCACCAAAACACACGGGTAAACCGACTTTAGACAGATTATAAGGAAATTGTTAAGTAATTTTGAAACAACTAATTGGACATTGCAGTTAGACCACGGGTAATACTCCAGTAATGGGGTATAATTCGGATGTTAGTAATGACGTTAACGTGTGTCGTGTACATTAGGATGGTTGGTATACAAAATATCATATAACATAATATTGATATACAATACGTTATCTGAAAGAGCGTTCTTACAATGAGTGCATAGCTATGAAAGTTACTGTACAATATTTTAAACATGTAGAGACCAATTTGAGGCTGCTTTCAGACTCTGGTTATGGTTGCTACAAATTTTGAAATAAATACCTAAACTTTTTATCGTCAGCTCAATATGTATACTCCGACCAAGCTTTTAATAGAGTTGTAAGAAGGTGCCTCTGGTACTTTTATATAATCTGCGTTATGGAGATCGTAATGAAAAATTAGTTCATACAAAATTCCGCAACATAGCGCACTCTAAAACTCTCACTCACTCTTATTTACTTAATATACGTAAGTAGGCAAACTATGGTGTGTATGTGTAGATACGGGAAGACGAATTTACGGATTACTAAAACCTGTATTTACTGTAATTAATTTTACTACAATTTAATTTAAAGTATTTATTAGGTAAACACAACAGATTACAACCAGAGAAATTAGAGAAAAATCAATATAAATTTATGAGCTAGGTCGTAACCCTTAACGTGTAAACACAACATGGTTAGAAAGTGGAAAATTGGTCTGTTTGTGTCTGTTTATTCATTACTGCCACAAGTAAGAACCAACAAGACAACTGTAACACGTTACTCAATCAATATGAATAGAAAACATCAATAAATTATAATTAGGCTGAAAAACACACACGGTACCGAAATATCCGGTTTTTGGTTCTCGGCCGCCAAGCGATGTGAGTAGCCAGGGCCCTAATGTAGGGCCACTGGCGCCCAAGGTATGAATCCGATTTTGCGCCCTCATATGTTTGAGAGACCGCTAGTAACGCCAATCGGCAAAGTGTCCACTCGTAGCCACTTCGCGGTTTTAGTATAAATCAAAAGTAGCTCTTTTTGGGTATGGCTTTCTAAGCATATAGGAAAAAATCATACAGTGGTTTTAAGGAACAGCAAAACATTACATAGTCGAGCAGATTTTGCCCACTGCAAATAAGTGCAATAGCCAATAGGCCCACTCATATTGTTTATCTTTGTTTATAAACCAATACTTGAGTTTTATGACGAAGAGGTGAGTTGTATTAACAACTCTCATCTATAAGTGAAGACCAGTAGTTGGCCTTTTTTTGTTTAGTTCGGTTATATTTTACTTTAAGTGCTGTTGGTTTTCAAAAAAAATAAAAAAATAAATGAAGTGAGAAGCATTTTCGCATGGGCTACCCGACTGGCATTCATACTCTCATTTCCTTTAAATCTAGAATAAAAATAGCTTATCCAATTGCGCCCTTTCCAGGTATGGGGCCCTGTTTCCAGGTTTGGGGCCCTGTTGCCAAGACATGACTTCGGTGTTGTAAATAATTCGTGTGAAGCCGATTAAAATAACCTGAGATAAATATTTTAATTCGAGGTCGGCTAATGAATCACTGGAGGTGGTGTAATTTGACATCACACTTTACACCTTCAGCGAAGGTTGGTGGCTTATTCTGAACTTATTTATAGGGGATGATTTGCCAATTTAGGGATTATGTACTATCCGTTTTCTAATCTAGATCTAGTATTTATGACGATTTCCGCCATAATTATCAGATTATTAAGTTCAATATCAGTCATGAAATAAAAATTTGATATTATATTATTAGCAAAGACATTTATATTACTAGCATAAGGACATGATAATAGTATGTACCTACCTCAAATATGTAACACTTTTTCAAACTATCAACATTTCCACTTCATTCGCGATTCGAAATTTTTGATTCGGTTTGATTTGAGCGATTTTTTTTGCAGAAGATGTAGGTAGGTAAGTTGGACAAAATGGACAAATCCCGTGGTTTACATCGGGGATTTTAAGAATAAAACTTGCACCGATTCTGGGATGACACGCTAAATTAAAACATCGCTAAACCAGAGAGTAATATTGACGAAAAACGTCACCCTCACTCTTACACAATTTAACATATGGATGAGCGAGACGTTTCAATAGCTGTAGTCGCACCGGAATCGATGCCAGTAAGTAAATAACTAAAAGAGCTAGAGTAAATAATTATTCTAATAAAGATTCTCATAGTCTGCCGGTACCGGATGCCCATAAAATATTTGATATAGGTACCTATAAAACACTTTAGTAATTCCCATTATTTTAATTACCCATTATTAGTTAACGACAATGTTATCGAGTGATCAAAAATAAAGACCACTATCGTCTTATATCGTAAGCTTCCAGAATATGCCCGTATCGGTATAGGGTCGATCCATCATGGTCAGATAAGGATCTTGTCGAGGTGTGGGTTTCGTCGCCCGGTCCAGGTTTGATTCTCGACCGGGACAAAGTGACAACTTTGAGATGAAAAAATGTTGTCTGATGTCGACAAAATGAATATACGGAAATTATAGCTTTTCAATCAATGTTAAAATGATTTATTTCGGAGAATATACGAGGAATTTTATGATCATAGTATTCTTCTTCTTAGCCGTGATCATTCTATAGAAATAAACACATAGAACGACTTTCTTGGCAGATTTAATGGGGTGGTTTGCCATCGCCTTTTGGTGGGGCCAGGGCGGGGGCGCGCGGGGCGGCGCGGGGCGAAGCGCACAGCACGTCCTGCACGCCCGCACGCACTGTTCGATGTCGCGGTCTATCCCTTTTTTTTTGGTAACGGGGGGGAAATCTTCGAAAGATACCCAGCCTCCTGGGGGAGAGAGTGGGTTATGTGAGATTGTTACTCACTAAAACCCTCTCGATGGCCGGCCTCGTGCTTATCGGAGGGCTCTGGGATTTCCAATGGAACGCACCGGTGCCCTCCTTGCATTTGCCTTGGGCTCCTCCTGGGAGGTGTAAATTCCACCTCCCGGTTCCTCCCGTCACAGCAGCGTGCGGCCATAGCACGTTGCTGCCTTCCCTAGGGTCGCCCGCCAATGGACGGCCAAAGCGCAGTCTATCCCTGGCCACCACATCCCACCGTGCGCCTGACTCTTTGTCTTTACTATAGGTACCTAAGTGACTTTTATGAAGTTCATTCAACATTTGTTCTCTGAATATGTGTGGTATGATTAATCTGTGACCGCGCAATAAACACCCGTTATTTATTTCTAAATCCGTTTTACAATTATAGTATGGTTTAATATTTTTACATTTTATATTGCGTGGCCCACCCATAGCGCACATATTTTATAACAGTGCGTAAAACTATCTATCTTTGTTAGTAGCTTCCTCTATATCTTTAAACGATATTGGCAATCTATATAATTTATATATGACCTTTCCTCGAGTTCCTTTTCCTGTTCAATATCAAATGATATTGAACAGGAAATGGCATTCTTGAAAAGAAATCGGCTACTAATTTTTTTTCATTAGAGATGTAACTTATTTCATAATTGTATGCCGATAAGTAAACGGCATACCGTTGTTTCGAGAAGCGGCCATTACCGATACTCCATTTTTTTTCTCCAAATATAGCAAGTAAAGGCCTATGGTCCGTTTTTAGAATAAAAGACTTTTCCTGACCATATAGGTATTGATGGAAATGCTTCACACCAAACACTATCGCCGCAGCTTCTTTGTGGATTTGACTATAATTCTTCTCACTAACCGATAAAGAACGAGAAGCGAAAGCAAGTGGACGCTCATGATCCTCCTCGCCCTGCTCGAGCACTGCACCGTGACCACCAGGTCCTGCATCTACTTTCAAGGTCAATCTGGATCCGACCTGAAAATGTATCAGGATACGTTCTGAAGATAACTCTCGCTTTATAGCCCTAAACGCCATCTCCTGCCTGTCCTCCCAATACCACGGTGCATCCACTCGAAGTAATTCGTGCAAGGGACTTAAGATCGCAGAAGCTTGGGGAATAAAATTACGGTAATAATTTACAATACCTAAGAAGCGTTTTACTTCTAGAACATTCTTTGGACTCGGAGTCTCGACTATAGCCTTTACTTTTTCAAAACATACCCTAAATAGGTCACGCTTTCTTTAAAGAATTCGCATTTGTCTATTTGCAATCTGAGACCAGCCTCCTTCAATCTTCGTAATACTTCTTGAAGCCTATCCATATGAGATTTCCTATCTGGGGCAGAAATACATATGTCGTCTAACCAGCAGCTTGTACCATCAATAATTGAGAGCAAAGTCTCCATTGTACGTTGGAATATAGCTGGTGCGTTGGCCAGGCCATAGACCAGGCGTGTATATTTGAATAATCCTCGCATCGTATTGATGGTAGTGAGCTCCTAAACACTCCTCAGACAGCTCCAGCTGATTGTATGCGTTACTGAGGTCTAATTTAGTATACCTTCCACCCCCCACCCCAACCACTAACTTAGCAAAAATTTCTGCAATGCGTGGCATTGAATATTTGTCTATGTTTAGATCTTTATTAAGTGTTAATGAATAATCACCTGCTAATTTAACTTTTCCGTATTCCTTTAACACTGTAACTATCGGCGTTGCATAACTAGAGAAATTAGTTGGTAGTAATATACCTGCATTTACTAATCTTTCTAACTCTTCATCGATTCTCTGCTTGAGGGCAGAGGGTACCAGTCTGGCTTTCAAAAATTATGGAGAAGCATTTTCTTTTAATGTCAAATTAACTTTAAAATTATTGAACTTTCCCTGATCATTATTCCATAATTCACTATAATTACTTAATAAATTTTGTAAATCGCTTTCATATTCATTTGAAACAATACTGTGATTGCTAATTGTAAAAGCTATATTAAATTTACTCATAAAATCACGTCCCAATAGTGGGGGTCCACCATTCTTGATAACAATTTTTTTTAATTCTTTTTTTGTAGGAAACTTTAATTTTAAATATACCCCACAGGAGAAATCTTATGCCCATTATAAAAACACATCTTAAGTTTACATGATTTAAGTGATATGCTTGGGAAATGTCAATAATTTTTTTTATCAGATATAACTGAAATTCCAGATCCCGAATCCAGTTCCATAATGATGTCCATATTATTCATTGCAACTTTTACATTAATAGGGTCATAACTTTCGTACCTTAGATGATATATTTCGCACTCGTTACAGTCCTCTCCTCCAGATCCAGATCCTTCTTCAGTAGTAATATTGTTCACTTTCACTCTACACACTTTTTTTAAATGTCCCTTCGCTCCGCAGTTTTGACAACGGAAGTCCTTAAAGTGACACTTTTCACCACTATGATTTTTTAAACCACAAACAGCGCATCGAAAATCACTTTCCTGTGACGAAGAATAGGTCGCGCCGGCCGAGCGCGGTCCACCGTAGCGCGTCGCCCGCGCCGCCGGAGCCCGCGCGGCCCCGCCCCGGCCCGACGCGACTGCGCCGGCCGAGCTCGCCGTGCGGTACAGCGGCTCCTCCTTCACCACGCCGTACCCTGTGCTGCCCGTCACTGCTACCTGCCTAGCTTGACGCGTACAAGCCGCTTGCTGTGCGATCTCTATGGCTTTGTCGAACGTTAGAGTGGCCAAGTCCTGCTCGAGCAGCCGGTCGCGCTCTGGACCTGTGCCCAGGCCGAGGACGAAACGGTCTCTGAGAACTGTCCCCAGGGCAGCCTCGAGGTCGCAGTAGCTCGCTAAACCTCTAAGTCTCGCCGCCCAGTCTCCCAATGATTCACCTGGACTCCTTGTAGCTTCATAAAATTTCGCCCTGTCTGCAAACGACGCTCGTTTCGGAGTAAAATGTTTGTTAAGCACTACAATCACTTGCGAATACGTAATTTCGTCAATTTTCTTCGGGTAAGCCAGGTTAAGTAATAATCGGTAAGATTCATCCGTCAGGTGGGTAATTAACATCGATTTTTTATCACTGTCCTCAGTCACGTTGTTAACTTTCAAAAACTGGTCGAAACGTCCCGAAAACAACTCCCAATCACCAACTTTATGATCGAAATTCGATATATGTCCGAGAAACGTCATTTTTGCACGCGTAGGTTATTCCTTCCCGGCGCCAAGTACTATATATGTATAGGTGTGTAGGGCTCGCAATGAATCGACCATATTGCGAGATGGCTGCTTTATTACTGGCTTCACGTCATACATCACACTTTCCCATTTCACACATTGGTCAGCTCATGTTTTCCTTCACTGTTAGAGCAGACGGTAAATGTATATATTTCGAATAAATAAAAATATAATAATAATAAATCTTTAATTCAGGCATAAAAATCCCATATAACAAAAGAATAATCATCATCATCATCAGCCTATTAATGTCCCCACTGTTGAGGCACAGGCCTCCCCTTGCACAAGGGGGTACGGGCCAAGATCCACCGAGCGGGCCCAGTGCTGATTGGTGGATTTCACACGCCTTCGGAAACTTTTAATTTCCTCAAACATGCAGGTTTCCTCACGATGTTTTCCTTCACCGTTAGAGCAGTCGGTAAATGTACGTAAGTCTTCGAAAAAATCCGAAAAACTCATTGGTACATGGTATTGCATGGTTTCGAACCCGGACCTCCCGCATGGGAGTCCGATGTCCTAGCCACTAGACCACCGACGCTCTTTTTTATATAATATTTGGCTACAATTTATTCATTTACGGTTCTCGTCCCGGTGGACAGCCAACCAATGTTTGAATATGGGACTGCGTAGGTCCTCGCACACAGACTTCAGTAAGCTGTTGTCAGATTGACGCAACCGCTTCCAAAAAGAAGCGATGCGAGTCCTGACAACCGCAAAGAAATCGGGCACCCGTGCGTCAGCGAACATGCCCGATGCACTACAGAATCGCGGCAACCGCATAAGGGTGCGAAACGCATCATTGTTGCACCCTTATGGTGCTTTGCGATTTCCGTAGGCATTTAACCCAAAGTTGACAAGTATAGAGACACTGGCAAAACGCTTTAAATAAAGTTATTATGACCTCGTCGCTGCACTTGCCAAATTTGCGCGCGAGCATGTTGCATCTGACAGACAGGCCCTTCTCTCTCTTTCTATGTCACTGTCGTCCCTGAGATCAACAGTGAGTATATGCCCCAGATATTTAAACTGTTGCACAACCCGAACCACTGAACCGTCTAAGTAAACCTCTGGCACTCTCTCGGGACCTCTCCCCGATCGGAATACCATCATCTCAGTCTTTGCCACGTTATATTTCAGCCCGTGAGTATTAGCATAATGCTCGCAGACTGAAAGCAGCTCTTGGAGAGCACAGATCGAGGGACTGAGAAGTACCATGTCATCGGCATAGCTCAAGTTATTTACACATACGCCACCTATGTGACAGCCGATTCTAGTGCCTCTCAGCTCCACGATCAGGTCGCGTTCGCCCCATGTAACCTGGTTAGTTTGGTTTCCGTACCAATATCTCAACAGATTCACCATCTCATTGGGAACTTCAGAGTCGCGCAGTTTGCTCCGGAGAATTTCATAATTCACTTGATCAAACGCGCGACTCAGGTCCAGAAAACAAGCATGATACACAGATGTACCTCGGCTCTATTCATTCCAGACATAAAAAAAACTATAAACTGTATGGTAATATGACATGACACTATGGTTTCGAACACAGACATCAAATGGGCATGGGAGTCCGGCGTCCTAGCCACTACGCAATATACTAAAGTTTTCTAAGAGCAGGGCCAAAAGAGCCAGACAAATGGCCAGTTAAATTAAGATAAAACTTTTACCCAAAACATTTCGAGAAACTGTACAGCCTTATCAAAAGCTCAGGTCATAAAATAAAGCTCAACAAATTCCATTAAAACGACCTTTGTACACGCACAGTCCAGACCGCATCCTATATCAACCGTCCAGAGTTTATGGGGCCTTTAAAATCAGCGTTAATGCTCCGATACCGAAAATAAATAAATACAGAAAGAAGAGTCGGTCAGTATACTCGTACCTATCACATGCCGCTGCGCCGCTCGCCCTGTCAGCGACCGCAATAATGAAGTCAGTAAATGACCCGCGCGCTGTGTGCGATTGTACGAGTATGATTGCCTCGGCAGCGAACTCAGTTTCCCTTCTGTATCTATCTACTCATTTATACTGTGACGGTACTTTGACTGGGAATTGAGATTATACGTACAACGGTGTGAAATTAAAGAAACATGTAAAGAAAGGTAATGTTAGTGAAATGAAACGTCTCAAATAAATGTACCGATACTCGTAGGGGCTCAGGGAGACATTTCTAACAAAACTAAAACAAACTAAATATCAACAAAATTTATATTATGGGACCCCGGGTTTGAAGTTTCAGAGGCCTCCAAGGTTTCAGACAAGATCATTAATCATATATCATAAACATTCCGAAAGGGGTGATCTTACGTCAGCAATTGAGCGTCTGTGGCACAGTGGCTAGGACACCAGACTCCCATGCGGGAGGTCCGGGTTCGAAACCGTGCAGTGCCATGTACCAATGAGATTTTCGTATTTTTCGAAGAATTACGAACATTTACCGACCGCTCTAACGGTGAAGGAAAACATCGTGAGGAAACCTGTACACTGAGCTGACTGACCAGTGTGTAAAACGGGGTTGGCACAAAAGATCCTCAAGGGTCTAAGTACCGCTGGGTTATTCCCGATATTATTATAAGATAAAATAAGATACGTCAGCCATTAGTAAAGATAGGCATAGATAGATAAAAATACTTAGTAAAAAAATTTTAGGCACAAACAAATAGTAATTTAATTTATATATCACTAACAAACCGACTCTATTCATTCCAGACATATCCTACCCGACAATTAACGCATCACATACACACTGCATTTATTAACGCATCACATACACACTGCATTTATTATATTCCGACACATCGTATTTCTCTTTCGATTTATGCTGTCTTTATTTCCTCGCGACTGGGACGGCATAAATCAAAACGTCGAATTCCTCCAAAGATAACCGCTCCCCTTAAGTATCCTACGTATAAATTACCCCACTGTCAACGTGTAACATACTGGTGATTAAAAATAATAATGTTCCAGCGTCAGGGCGTAGAAACAGGGAGATATGCCAGCCTCAGGTCTTGTCGATTTTCAGTGCGATATCTCTCAGGAAAATTTATTATTCATATAGAATTATTACCAGCGTAATTACCGGCAAATCGATGTATCTTTACAATGGATTTTAGTGGACGTAGTGCACATGAGTGCGCGGTGGGGCGTCGTGGCTAGGACGCCCGCCGGACTCCCATGATGGGAGGTCCGAGTTCGAAACCAGGCAATGCCATTTACCAATGAGTTTTTCGGTTTTTTCGAAAGACTTACGTACATTTACCGACTGCTCTGACGACGAAGGAAAACATCGCGAGGAAACCTGCACACTGAGAAAACTAGTGTGTGAAATTGGGAATTCAATGGCAAACCAACCCCATTAAATCTGCCTCGAGAGTCGTTCTATGTGATTAATTCCTTAGAATGATCACGACCCTCAGCAATGAAGAATACTACTTAGATCATCAGTGCACATGAAGTAAAATTGAAATTGAAAACGTTTATTTAGCGCTCTAAACACCAGAATACAGAATACAGAAGTATACAAAGTTTAATATCTGGTGTGGTACAGTGCCAAAAAGGGTACACCAGCTCAGCATAATGCTGAGGCAAGCCACAGCGCTGACTTTCAGCTGGCGCCTCAGTGACTGCACGGACGAAGAAAGCAACAGTGTGTGCGTGTTGTGATGTATGAATGTGTTTGTTTGTATGAATGAGGATATTTGTGTGTATGTGAGGTACAATGGAAGACACATCAAGCAATATTCCGTGGAACTCTATTGCAATATGTTTTTGTTGTGTTTCTTTTGACATTCGTATCATTATGTTAAATGAGTTATAACGACAAAGTACTAAAGTGTTGGTATAGCCTGATGTGTTGTTTGTACTCGTACATCCCTAAGTCCTCGCTCGAGCTCTGCAGCACATCGAAAATCATATTCAATATATAATTATGTCATATGGTCTGTGTTCTTAGACAACAACACAGGCACGAGAGGCGAGGAAAAAATATATGACAATATTATCGGTCCATAAAAGGTGTTTACGTTCAATGATACAAATTTTGTTACCATCTTCATTTTACTACTATTTTACACTTTACTACTATAATATAAACAATTGAAAAAAAAACCGCAATAATAGTTATGCTGAACTAAACAATGCCGAGATTGACTGACTATTCGAGAAAGTTCCAAAGTAATTCAAAACCTTAATGTATACTCGTAGAAAAGTTAAGCGTTATTTTATAACCATTACTGAATACCTATTAAAATATTTCAGTGATCAATGGTTCCCTTGAGTTCCTGCGTTAATGAAAGTTTTGCGAAGTAATTTGTCTTCTTCTTGTTATGGCTTTGAAGGTAAGGTTTGAAGGGTTAAGAGTGTGAAATGTGTTGTAACGCGCTCCGATAATGTCTGGCAGCAGATTGCATTTAACGTTTGTAATCGTGATTTACTGCGGGCTAATATAATCTACTCCCGAAAATATGGACTGTATTAAAGGATAATTTTTATGGACATTCGGGTGAGAATGGTTGGTAAAATAATATCAATTTTTTATGCCACAATTAATTCTTACAGGCATTATTACCTAAGTCCTCAAGGTTAATAGAACGTAAACCCTTTAATAATATTATAGTGATGGTGACCACTTACCAACCAACTCGTACAGAGGCATTAATTAATATTTAATAGTTAAATGCTTCCAAAACAAATTTATCTACCTAAGTATTTATACTATAGAAATTGTAACATATTTTGCGAAGACAAATTTTAAGATTCGTAAAACTATAATCCGATAACTGATACTGCAATTTAGTATGTAATTAAAATATGAAGAAGTCTTTCGTATTTTCTTTAAACGGATCTGGGTAAAGAAGTAAAATTATGAACTAGACCGACGATTATGATAAAAATTACCTTAATTTTAGGGAGCAGGAGCCGATCCTCAATGCAGCTTCCAACACTGTCACTGCAGATTGGTACTGACCAGCCGCCAGCAACTCCTGGCCAACAACCTGCACAAAAATATTCAACGTTTTTAATTTACAACCTAACTACTCGTATCTATCTTTACAACCTATCTATCTATATATCTATCTTGGAAGTACCTACTATTCTACTTCTTAAGTCTATTAATACAACGTAATCTCAATACGAACTAAATATCACGATACCGTTCGATTAATGTTACGTTTCGGTCAACCCCACGATCGGGGGTCCGCTCATAAGTGTTCTGCAACAGGAGGTATCGGGAAGTGTACTACACCTCAACGGAAGGGCCTAAGGCAAAATGCTAGGTGCGTTTCTCTGGAGATCCCGGAGCCCTCCGATATGCAAGAGGTCGGCCATCGAGGGGGTTCTAGTGAGTTCTCACATGACACGGTCTCTCCCCCAGGAGGTGGGGTAGGATATCTTTTAAATATCTTTTGAAAAAAAGTGTTATTCATGGATGAAAGAAAAATTAGTCTCCCTCCCCAATGGAACCTATAGGTCACCAAGTCGAGGAGGTGGATGAGGTGAGGTACGGGGGTCGGGAAGTATCTTGACAGCATAGTTCGCGCTCTGACTGGGAGATCTCATACATTAAAAAAGACAAATGACGTTTCGTTGACAAAATTTCAACCATACGGTAGTAAAGGGCGAGACGAGAAACATTAACTACTACTTTAACTACTTTTCGTACCTTCATGGTGTTAGTGGTTTTAAACTCTGTTAAGTAAAGAAAGGTATATCTGCAAATTACAAAATTATCTGCAATAATGTTTACAGTAAATGACGAAGAATTGGTTTTAAGTTGACTATTAAACGACTTTTTATGATTATGATTCCAAATCGACATATTCACCGTCCATCCAGAACTTTATTTTCGAATTTATAAATATACCTAAAGCCAAAAATTTAAAAATACAATTTAGATACGAAATTGATTCACAAAATGTCATTTTTATTAATTCGGTAGTTTTGAATTGCCATTTTGTTTTCTCACTGGATATATCAGTGAGAAAACAAAATGGCAATTCAAAACTTACAGTTCGTGAACGAAGAAAGCGGGTTCGGTCATGATTTTTTCCTATTCGTCTGGAAATGAATGATTGTTTCATGTAAGGTATGTTGCATTATTTGATGTTTTTATTAGAAATCGAATATTAATACCATGATTGTTGAAGAATGCCAAATGAGAAAAACAAATATTCAAGAGGCAAAGCCTGTAAGTATGTGTTTCAGGGGCTGAAATTCCCTCAAATCCTCATCTCATCTCATTGGCAAGAATATTTTTCCCGTCCCCCGAAATAAATTTCAATCCAATGTAATGACTACCAAAAGAAATTTTGTGGTTGTGTGAGGAACTTATAAATATTAGAAGAGTTCTTATGGTCATAGTCTTCTGTGTTATAAACATTAATATAAAAAGATACAGAAGGAAAAAAGATACAGAGACAAGAGCTCTACCCTAGCATTTCCTTTGAACCCTATACTAATGCAGCCAATAACGTTTTGAGTATCACTGGCACATAAAAATCATGATGAATTTTTAAGAAGCCATTAGCATGGCCATTACGGCTGCAGCACTAAAACATCGGCGGTTTGCTGTTATCTCGGCATAAAGCAATAACACTGGGATTGTCTTGAGAACTCCCACAGTGGGGTGTACTTTATTGTATCACTCAGATTCTGAATTATATCACCAAATGTTAATATTACTTATCAGTCTTATTATTAAGTATTCTGTAATTATAATATAAATAGTTTTAAGTTGTATGTAAATAAACCGTTTAAAATCTAAAAATAATAATAATACTTAAATATGCCTTTATATAGATATTTAGTTCTCAATACATACCTAGAGATATTTCATTGCTTAAAAAAATACCTTTGAAGGTAGGTATACTCATAGGTACTTTAGATGGGTCAGAATCAAATATTCACTAATCCGTTTTCTGCAGCCAGAAGTTTAAAAAACCTCCAGACGACTTTTTTCCACTCTACTTCGAACAGAGCAGTAACGACCTCCATTTTGTGGTAGCCGCCATTCCACGTCTGCCGATCAACTGTCGCACAGATTGTATGTAAATCCACGGCGGCCCAGTATTTATGGTGCTTTGATCATTCGGCAGATTGGGATTGAAAAGAATTCTGCTAGTAAGGACTCTGTGCTGGTTGAGTCAGATTTTTGCACCACTTACTTTAGCTGTATCTATGTCTAAAGTCAAATTTAGACATAGGATACAGCTAAATTCTAAAAATTCTCCCTGCATATTGTTAACATTCATGTATTTTGATAAATTTGATAATAGGTACCCAGTAATTGAATTATTGAAACGGAAACTGATTTATTTTAATTTATTTATTTATCTGTTGGTTTTCTAAATAAATAAAATAAAAATAAAACGGTTTCCGTTTCGATAATTCAATTACAGGGTACGTATAAACAAATTTATCAAAATACATGAATGTTAACAACATGCAGGGAGAATCAGTATCGATAACTCAATAAATTTCACAAAAAAAAACTTTTTTTAATGTGCTAAAAATTAACTAATATGTAGAGTTCTCCGTAATAAATCGCCCTATCAATTTATAGATAAATTAGAAAAAGGTTTCGCGCGCAGGTTTTTGTTATTATAATAGATAAAATATTAAATTACAGATAGTACCCTGATTCATTTCAATTAGGTATCTAAATCTTTTTGTAATAGTCCTCAGTGGAAAGGAAAAAAAGCTAAATGAAAATGAAAAAGCTAAAGCAAACTCAGTTTTGCCCATTTGGCGCTTTAGCGTTTTTTCCTAATAAATGTAACTCAGTTTTGCCCATATGGCGCTTTAGCGTTTTTTCCTAATAAATGTAACTCAGTTTTGCCCATATGGCGCTTTAGCGTTTTTTCCTAATAAATGTAACTCAGTTTTGCCCATATGGCGCTTTAGCGTTTTTTCCTAATAAATGTAACTCAGTTTTGCCCATATGGCGCTTTAGCGTTTTTTCCTAATAAATGTAACTCCTTTTTGCCCATATGGCGCTTTAGCGTTTTTTCCTAATAAATGTAACTCAGTTTTGCCCATTTGGCGCTTTAGCATTTTTTCGTTTCCACTGACGATATATAGATATATATTTTACTTATTCCCACAGGCATTCTTAGCCCCATGTATCATTCCCATTGTTCTGCTAAATGCGCCGAAAAATGTTCAGATGTCGTCCGTCCGCGCCCGGGAATGTATGCAAAACTGGCGTGGACGGGAGCTACTGGCAGGCCGGGCTGAAGGCAGAATGGAGGCTTCAGAGTTATTTGACATGCTTGTATCAGCTTTGTAGCAGTTTGTAGTAGTAGTAGTAGACCACAGTGAGATCTAAATTTAATGCTAAAGTTTCTAATATAGGCAGAGTCATTTGTAGTCAACACTGTTCAACAACAAGGTTCAAGTTTTTTTAACATTGGTAATGTATTCTAGGCTAAGATGGCTGAGGAGTGCGGAGTGGTGGTGGTGGTGGTGGAATTAGAATGAATTTAATTTTTAAGATTAAAAAGAAAAGAAAAAAGAAAGATGCTTTTAACAGGATTTCGTTACATTAGTGTCTCAAGCTCTACCATAGACAAAAAATCAACTAACGCAAAAAAATATTTGAGCGAGTGTAATTTTGTTATATACGTTTTACTTTTATTCTTGGGGTGTTTAAACTTAAGAACTTTTATATAATCTAACTATTTTTTTTGTTTAAACAAAGCGAGTGACAAGCCATACGTTTCCGGGAGTTAATGGCAGGTGGTATTTCGGTATCGGCATGCGGATCGGTTTGCGTTTCGAATGTTACGGGGCAAGTTCGCAATTTTGCGAAACTATACAAAAACTGGGTTTGTATTTTATTTCCGTTAAGTAAGGTGTTAGTACGCTGCAACGATTTTGAATCAAGAAAACAGAAAAATAGATTTCTATGGATCAAACCCGATCTAAAATTTCATTCCTGTAGGAATGCTTTTATGGTCATATTGGATTTCAGTCAAAAAATAAACGCCCAGCCTTTGTTTGGATCCAACCTAAGCTAAAGAAGACGGTTATTAATTTATATTAGGTTTATTTTCCAAAAAGAAAGTTACCCACATTACACTAGGTTTATTTCGAACAAGAAAAATACCCCACACATGTACTCGTGCCTATGTGACAGTACCTACTTCAAATAAAAATTCAATTTATCGGGAAATATTAAAACTGCAGGCTTATCCCTATGGGATAAGCCCGCCTTTGTACATATTTTAATGTTTTTAATTTCTGTGTATATTTTTTTTTCTATTTGTGCAATAAAGAAACTACAAACAAACAAACAAACACACAAACAAACTGCGCCCATAAATTACTTTGCAAGCAGCCTGTCGTAGCAGACAAAATAAATAGGTTTAAATAACGCCAAATAAGTTTAAATTCGATCCAGCGCCACGGTGGACGATTCACATAATATTTTATACGCGTTTACTGCCTATTTATGCAGCCTTTTTGGGGAAAATAACGACGCTCTGTTTGGAACGTTCAATAAGGTAAATAAGGCTGAATGGACGCTAAATTGTGTTGTGTTGATACCTATTAAGAGATTAAATACCTAATTGGAAGTTATGCATCCGTACTGGGGCTTTATTTAGAGTTTCTCTGCTTTAAAGAGTCCAGGTTTTAAGTTAGGGATGGTACTGACTGATGGTACCCAGATTTTCGATACTGGTCGAGTTTCGGAAAATAATTGTAGGTATGTGACATGAAAGGAGATGAGCCAATACGACAGACAAACAGACAGAACGACATTGTTGCTCTCTATAGCTTTAAGTTGGAAAGGGTCAAGTTGAAAACCAGCGTCGCTAGATGTATAGGTGTTAATACATCTAGAGACACGCAGCTGAACTTGGCCCTTTTAATAGATCATATGTTTACTACATTATGCCATATCATTTTAAAAATATATTCGCATGGTCGTAGTATTTTAAGCCAAAAATGGTCTATTAATAAAGGATTTTCTATTTCTTAGTGACTGCCAATATAAGAAATACCTTATATTTTGTATAAGCAAAATGGTTAAAATGGTACATAAATTAATATAAATATTTATAGATTATTATCATATGGAAATGAGACACTAAACGAATTAGTAACATAAGCTAGTATGGCAATTGATTTTATTATACTAACAAAAGTAGCAATTAATGAAATACAATCTTAAACAATCAAGTAGCAAAGTAATATTATTATGTTTAGAATTATAGAAATAGATAGTTTTAACAGCAACTACAAATGCACATTAAACTTATTTTATAATGGTTAACAAATTATTTTATATTTCTGGAAACTATAGTCGAAAGAGGGACTGACTGCACACGCCGCCGCTACCGACGTGTATTGAAATCGAACAGCTCTCAGATCCCGAGGACTCCGAAATGATATACCGAACTTCAGAAGACTGATTGTATTGAAACAATTAACATAACTCGTGAAAATACACATTAATTGAAAATTATCAACAGAGCTTAGCTCACCCAGTCTCGCCGTCCAAAAACAAACATGGCGGATCCCGTGGCCCGCGCCGCGCTCCCACGAAGAAGTTAGAAATTAATTGACAACCTAGTTTAAAATAGTAATTCGTTTTGTGTCTCATTTCGATGTGATAATAATCTATTAATTTTTATATGAAATTATTTACCACTTTAAGCATTTTGCTTACCTATATTAGTCATCTCGATAGCAAACAAATCGGTTTCAGTTCATGATTAAGTTTCTTATTTCGACCTCCGACCTGCAGTAGCGACATTGAATATTTTTTACACGAATGGATGGAATGATCACTTAACGGATTCACTAGCGAATTGTACGCTTTTCATAGAAGACTACCGCTTAGTGTTTAACGGTTGGCGTAAGATTGGTCTTAATTCACTTTGGTATTTTTTGAAACAGATATTATCTAGGTACCACTAGCTATATAATTTAGTTTTCAGTTTATTATATCTATACTAGCTTAGTTAGCACGTGATATTAATATGTTTTTTCCATGGATCAAAGAAAAAAAAGTCTCTGGCGTTCCTAGCTGCATGGTTTTTCGAACTTGGCGGACGCACTGCGGTATGCCTGGATAAGGTACCTGCTCTACCGACTATTTACAAAGGCTCACTTGGCATGCACGTATGCATAAATATTTGCTAACACAAAAAAAAATTGCACGTCAGGTATCGTTGAAAGTGATTACAGACATGTGGGTACATTTTGTTTGGAAAGAGGAATAATTTTGCGCACAATAATTTAACTGTCACCGCGGACATGGATGCAAGTGAGTCGGGTCCAGCGATGGTCATTCGTGATTCGGCCTTTTGAACATACATGTGCAATCATTACTATAACATTGCAGAGATGAAATGAATGTTTGCCCATCGATATAGAAGTGGTCATTTTCAAGAAGTGGTAATTCCCAGAATCGTATCGAAAACCCTCTAATAATATTATAGTTATGATATGAGACTCTCCTTACAATAAATAAAAATGTTTAGTGATTTCATACCGATATGAGCACAAAAGGCGACTGATCCAGCTTCATTGCCTCCAGCTGTCTGAAGGTCGGCTCCAAGGTAGCTCGGAGTGGGGACTTCAGCGAGGCTTCCACCAGGGCAGCCAGGAGCTGTCGTGATGATGGCTCCACTCCCAACCCGGAACTGAAGGCCGCCAGGGCCTCCCCGTGCCGGCCCAGGCATTGTAGGGCTACTCCTGGGGATTACAAAGAGGTTGTAGGGATATAACTTTATCCTCATCATCATCACCAATCCATCCATTTCTGCTGCCCAATATATATAAAGATGCTTTTTAAATAAATGCAATTATTTTAAGGGTAGAATCTACAGATTATAACTTTATAACAACAACGATTCCCTAAAAACAAATATTTTTTCGGACCAATCCGGAACAATTTATGTATGTTTAAGTATTCTGTGATAATAATGTATTATTGCTTGCAAAACATTCGTAGACTATATGGTGTATTTTTAAGAACTTGATGCCGTTGTCTTGCTAAGACTGCTGGTATGAGGGAAGCTAACAGTCGGTCTGTAGTGAAAGTGATACGTATTCAAGACAATAATGGAATATTGTAGAAAAAGTGTAACGCAGTAATGATCGCACGCAACAGTAACCGTAATATGTACACGAAACGTCAACTGTTAGGCGAGGTAAGCACTTTCTGCAGAAAAATAATGCTACGAGTATGATAGCATCTTCTTGTCACATGAGCGCTGGTAAGCTGGAATAATGTACGAATATTATGGATTTATTCCTGATTGGTCCGTAAAATTTGGACAACTTTTTCAGACGAATCCGGGAGGATCTTGTGTATTTTGTGGGTGTCAAAAGTTATTTCAGATGACGTAAGGCGATGTAGTTGTAGAGCAGATAACACATTAAAGTTTATCTGAGCCATCGTGAATTATGGACTTACCTTGTCTATAGTATGCTTTGGGCCAGTTGGGACAGAGCTCTCTGGCTCGCGTTGCATCTTGCAGGGCAGCCGCGAACTGGCCCTGCTTCAGTCTTGCTGCGGACCTGTTAGAAAAAATATTATTATGTAGTAGACTACAAATGGGAGTTCGAAGAATTGGTGAACGTGCCGAACATTGGAGAAACAAAAGCAGCGTATTGTGGGACGCCCGTACGGACGACGACCGGTCGGACGTCCCAGATACCGCTGGCGAGATAAAGTGGAGGACCTGCAACAAATTCACCAGGCGCCTGTATGGCGCGAGACTGCGCAGGAAAGAGAGCGATGGTGATCTTAGGTCCATTGCGCCAACGGAGTAAATAAAGTAAGTAAGACTACAGGTTCGAACCTTCAGAACGCTAAAGTGTCATATGGCGATCTTTACTTCAAATAACAATGTGACAGTTTGTGACATTATCCGTTAGTTGCACGTCATTAAAATACATGATATCCCTTTCTACGCGATACCTCTATCTAGAGTCTAGATAGAGATGTCACAAAACTTTAGGAACGTTTCTTGCAAATCAAGGTAAATATAAGGTAAGGTTTGAGTTTAGATCTCTCGTTCTCAGTATTTCTTTTGAACCCAGACCAGGACCAGGAACAAAAAACCCTCGCTATATTGCGGAATTAAATGGTACAATTTTTTTTATACCGATCTCCATAACACAGCTTATAAAACTACCAATGGTGCCCTCTTGACAGGGATTTTAGTTCCTAGTGAGGAACTCAGGATATACGTACCGATTGCTATAAAGTATGTGATTGGCGGGGTCCAGAGTCAACGCATCAGTGTAGAGGGCGACGGCGGTGGCGAAGTCTCCTGCCTGACACGCCGCGTTTGACGCCCTCACTTTCTCCACGAACAGCGCTCTCGATGCGGCCCCCAGGGACGCCGAGCCTGTTGGCTCTACCTGTGACAGATAATATCCATTTTTAGGGATTATTTAGTATAGGTACCGTGGCAAGGAATATAAAAACCCTCACCGTATTGCGGAATTAAACGGTACTATTTTTTCATAGCGAATCCATAACACATAATATAAATCTATCAATGGCGCCAAACAGTTTTTATACTCCTTGTCAGGATTTAAGGGCCTACGGGTGACATGTGAAGTTAATAAGTATAAGTACTATACCGGTACCTAAGAGGTGACGTCCAAAAGTTTCTATCCAGACATATTTTTAGCCTCCATCTTCTTGTCGTGTGGCCAGAATAAATTTCACTTTTCCTTGTCATCACAAATAATTTTCTTGGAGAAACTCTCATGCTACTCATTGGTACATGGCTTTGTATGGTTTCGAACCCTGACCTCCCGCATGGGAGTCCGGTGTATTAGCCACTAGACCACCGACGCTACTAGTACATAAGTAATTATTTTCTATAATGATTGCTAATAGTTAGTCAGCTAGTCAGCCACCCATCTTCATTCTGACCGTGCCCACGTTGTTTAACTTGCATGACTTCCTAACGATTAGCGCCTAGGCTATTTAGGAGTCCCCCAAGATTCCAGCAGTGTGGAAGATTAGAATCTGCTTGCACCATCTGTGTCCTCATCGTCATTCACCATCGGGTGAGATTGAGTCCAAATGCGGGTTTCGTCGTAAATTAAATAACAATAAATGTTTTAAAAATATCTATAAAATCACTTTGCGCCCATTCAATATTTTAGTAACTTTTTAGTAGCGTAAATGCATTAACCTTGACCGTAGTATCGCATTCTTTTTATGCATCTGATAACTTGGCACCGTTACACATTATACATTTGTAAGTATTCGGTGAGTGAGACTCAAATTAATCGATTCATACGAATCGTGACTTAACTTTTATCGATATTTAAATTCGATCCTTTCGCTTCAATGGATAATAAACCTTGTACTTGCAATATAAAGCTTTTGATTTTAATTGGATCGGACTCTAATAGCAGGTTGGATAATGTTTTTATTTTGAAAGCCAGTTTCACTATCGGAACATTGGATGCATGGATGAAAGAAAGATGTTGTGTATTGAAACTATTGAAAGTGGAATTCGTTTTCTGTCGTGCAGAGCAAAAGCATGCCTAAATGACGAAGTACAATTTTTATCACTTTTACACGATTTCTTTTATTAGTATCATTTTGTTTGATTTTCAGTAAAAATTGCATGCATTAATAAGTCATGTTGTCGATTTAACAGTTCTCCGGGTTCTAAACCATGCAGTGCCATGTACCAATGAGTTTTTCGTATTATCAAAGACTTACGTACAATTACCGACTGCTCTAACGGTAAAGGAAAACATCCTGAGGAAACCTGCACACTGAGATGATCAGTGTGTAAATCGGGGTTGGCACAAAAGATCCTCAAGGGTCGAAGTGCCGCTGGATTTATTCCCGGCCCCCTCTATCATAAGATAAGATAACAGTTAGGTAAGTGGCGTGATTTTAAGTTTTCTAAGTTTGCCATAAGGCGTTACGTATTCAAGTTATACTGTAAAAAAAAACATTCTACCGTAAATACATATTTGTCCGTTATTTATAGGCTATAGCTTAGGGAATTCTGGTGCTCCTTTTCTTAATAAGTATTTTTTTGGTTAGATTATAACATCTAACTTATTGCTTAACTATTCGACCTTTCAATTTATCAGTGTCATTTTGAATGGTATATAAAAAATTAAAATAAATTCTCTCCTAAAATATTATTTATAAAAGTTTATTAAAATAAACCTCTAATAAATGTGAACCAGTCCCATGTTGGAAACTGACGAGTGAATAGTGTGGTGCTGCAGCATTTATTACGTAATTTAAATAGTATGCATATTAAACCAAAACATAATGGAAATGACGCATTAAAAAGATTTACTATTATTGGAACTCATAATTTTACTATGAGATATTAATCTTATAATTAATAGTAATAAATAAACATACCTAAGTAAGAAGGAAGGTGGGTGCCTGTCACTCTTGGACGAAAGAAAAAATAGTCTCCCTGCACTAATAGGGGCGGGCGTTCGTACCGTCATGCTGCCACTAGTCTTTGAAAGTATACCTAAAGGTTACTAAATGAACTTGTCAAAATGTGGATTTAAAAAAAAAGAATATAAGTATAAAAGAAGGAAATGACATGGTCTTAATAACTATAAGAATACAAATGACACCCTGCTACTGAATTCTTAAACCTTTTCTTCGAAATGTGGCGTATATTTATGTAGAGTTCCGTAGATAATTATTTTCGAGCATCTCTCCTTAATAAATTTAATTTAGAATATAATAGAATAGAAAGTTTTTATTTGATCAATACTTTACAGCACAGGTGTTAATAGTTCTCGCATTATGTCTGAGTATTAAGGAAAGGAAATGAACTGAAAAGCTTAGTTTCGATCTCATAAAATGATTCGACCAGGGTTTACATCCTTTTAGTCAGTATAAAGCAAATGGGATCGGATTTCCTTTGAAGAACGTTTATGAAGTAAATGGGTTTCATTCCTAGAAAGCTCTAAGGATATGTCTTCAATAAAACAGTTGGATGTAAGTATGTATAGTAAAAAGGTAAAAGGTTTAACACGCTCTGCTGGAGGTCATCATGTCGTAAGTACGAATTGGCTGATGTTTGTTTAGACCTGAAGTGATTGATGAGTGTGGATTTGTGGAAGAAGCGAGAACGGTTTATTCGGATTTTTGCAGGTGGGACTCTTTAGTGTCTGCCTACCCCTGCGGGAAATAAGCGTGAGTTTATGTACGTATGTAAAACCCCACCATATTGCGGAATCAAATGGAACTAATTTTTTTAAGCGAACTCCATAGCACAGAATATAAAAGTACCAATGGCGCCCTCTTGACAGGGAGGTCACGGTCAGGCTTGTTAAACCTTAACACCTATAGACACCTGCTGTGGTTTTGAAACGCAATCGGACCGAACCCATTTTCAGTTTTCTGGTTTCGGACCGATTTCTGTTTCATAGCTGTAGTGTGCTAAAGGCGTAAATGTACGGAATCTTGTTGGAAGTAGTCTGCGAACTCCGTAACAGATGCGTACAAGTTATAGGTACGCATCTGTGACTGCACACAACGTGACTGAAGATCGAGATAAATAACATCATTCATTCATTCAAGATCACGTCCTGTAATAATAAAGTTTGATCATTGCATTGCTGAATCAAAGTTGTGGCATAACTTACGTAAAAAGAACGTCAAATTATCCCATTAGTTTATACAAGAGCCGTTCAATTTTTTTAAGGCAGCAGCGCATTGATAAGCTGCTACTGCTAAATCTCGTGCTAAAGTGTTGCTACTATTTACGAGCGACGGTTGCCTGTCACTTACCATCAGGTGGACAGTATTGTATGAGTAATCTATTTAAAACTTTATATACCCGAAAGGTTTTAATTTGGACTCGTATCTTAATTTTTCTTGTAAAGTTCCGATTGCAGATGTTTTCACATCAAAAATTATTTTGTCGCCTTTTGAGACTGGTTTTAATATTAGTGTAACTTCGTACGGAACCCTAAAAGTAAAGGTATTCTAAATTGGAAACGCAGCGCGGGCGGCGTGAGGTGCGCTCACCACCTGCGCTATCTAGCCGAGCGCATCGGAAGCGGGAGTTTTTTTATTTCTTTTTCTCACGGACCGCATTCCCTCACACTAGTGTCGGGAGGGAGGTCATTTTGATTGAAACCACAGTCTTTGAATTTGAAGCTGAACTTGTCACTTTCAGTGGTTCAAGAGATTCAATTTTCAAAATTCTCAGTTAGGCTACGGGCAATCCCGAGGTATGATGGTACTATGATGGTTAATCATGGATTATTGCCTGTTGTCCATTTAAAAAATCTAAATGAATCTGTTCTCTCTCTCTCTCTCTCTGAGTTTTCTCCCGCGCTTTTGTGGCATCCACGTCAGCTTTGTTTCGTTTTATCTTGCAAATTGTTTTACAGTAGTGTTTTTCTAGTAAGAACGGTGTTTCTTGCTCGAAGGACTTCGACAAGATGTGAATAATGTGTGGGACAGTGAAATAAAGTCAAATAAAACATTGCAGCTCGATCGGTTCTTGGCTGGATTTTGAAGAGCCATACTGCGTTCGGGACGCCTTCTTCTTTGGTTCGGATGGTGCAGAAACGTGGAAGATTCTCCCAGAATTCTCATATACTCTGGAGCGAACGACTTGGTGGTGACGAAGCGCTTGGTGGCTGGCAATACAGGATGCGTAGAGACGAAGATCGCGCTCAGTGAAATACAGGTTAATAGGTATTAACCATAAAGTCAAATGAAGTGTAATTTGTGGCCGAATGTGTTCGTCCTAATCAGGCTGTCTCTACCCCTTCCTACTATGACTCGTCCAAATCATCGACCAACTTTTAAGAATCTCCACACCCTCCCTCGTTTGAAGACATGAAAGAGCCTTACGGGCAAAGGCTGTTCATTGCCAGAGCTCTTTGGTGCCCAAGCGTATTTTCAACTTGCATAGTAATAAATTACCGCATGGTACTGCAGCGTCGTTGAGTGAGCTTTAGTAAAACACGCAATGTATTGTATTTCCATTGTTTTTCACTGGTGAAGATTTATGCAGGGCGTGCCCTTTTACCTATGCCATGTTTTGTATCGTGAGAGGTTGCTTCGTTTGAGAAACAATGACGGATTGACTTGAGGAGGCGTATTTGGACAATCTATTTTAGACAACGGTGGACTCGAAAAGGCGTTTCTTAATACTAATTGCTGACTTTTTCGTGGAGTAACGGGAAATTTCCTAAGGTTTATTTTCCACTGTAATGAAGGGTGTAATTGGATTTGTGTAAAACCTTTTAACAAATTAGTGATTGGTAGCTCTTTTATAACATATTTGCTCGTAAAGTGGCTGTAATTACACCAATTTCAATATCGTAATGTATCTCATTACGCACTTGTGCGTTATAGTAATGTGAAACGCACGAGTTTTTTTAAATAAAGTAACATGTACGGTTTTTTAAGATGCTCCGTCTAAAAATGAACGATACTTTTTAAAATCTTAGCAAAGAGTTTTTATGTTAAAAAAGTGGTCAATATTTTATGAATAAAATTAACTTTGGGAGATAAAATATAATAAATAAAGATTTAATTCTTTAATTTAATTAATTTTGACAATAAATTACAACCATTTATCTGTAACAAAAACACAAAAATATTAATTTACTTTATTAGTAATACTGGCTGTTTTTGTACCTTTACCTAAAAAAAGTTGATGCGCGCGCATCGCTAATTTGTGGACAAGTAAAATTATTCCGCGCGCTTTTTCTTTTCGCTGTATTGTTTTTATTTGAAAATGTCGTCAAGTAGTGATGAATTTATTAATTTGACACCGCCACAAGTCTTAAACGCAGCGAAAAAGGCTACTCTAAGCCTCTTGCCTGAAAAATCGACCGATAGATACTTACAAGCGTATCAAAATTTCATCATATGGAAAACAAGCAAAGATGCAAATTCATTTTCAGAAAATGTGTTTTTAGCATATTTCATGGAACTTTCTCAAAAATATAAGTCAAGCTCATTGTGGTGCTACTATTCAATGCTAAAAAGCAACTGGCAACGTAACAATCACTTTTAAAAATTGTTCAAATTTCTATAACTGCTTTAACAAGTAATTAAAGATTTATTCGTTTAAGAAAGTCAAAGTTTTATTTATTTCCTCGTAAATATGTTATAAAACGTCGTATGACATACGTGCGCTTTGAAAATTACAGCCTCTGCTTCCTTATAGCCCTCGCCTACGGCTCGGGCTAGCAATATCGCCTCGGCTGTAATTTTCAACTTACCGCACTTATATCATAATGTACTATTACGTACCTGTTATAGTGAAGGATCTAGGGAACAACATTGACTAGAAGATACTAACTTTAGCATGTAGTATTCGGAAGAGCGCTGGTGGCACAGTGGCTAGGACACCGGACTCCCATGCCAGAGGTCCGGGTTCGAAACTGTGCAGTGCCATGTACCAATGAGTTTTTCGTATTTTTCGAAGACTTACATACATTTACCGTCTGCTCTGACGTTGAAGGAAAACATCGTGAGGAAACCTGCACACTGACATGATCAGTGTGTAAAAATGGAGTAGGCACAAAAGATCCTCAAGGGTCGAAGTGTCGCTGGGATTATTCCCGGCCCATTATCTTATCTTATATCATAAGATAAGATAATGTAGTATTCGTCCCACTTTACCATAGCAAAATGGGACGAATTAAAATAAGATTTTAAAAAAAACATACGTTCAATCTCAGAAATACTACTTTAGGTAATTTGGGTCGTAAACTATACTTGTATGTAGCTCTATCTTAACGTTTCCTAACTACATTAAAACTAACATTGTCGTAAGGGGGGGATCCCAGAATTCCATAGAAAAGATCGAGTCACGTGTTTAAGTAACCAACTTTTATTAGGCCTCCATTATTCTGGCTGGACACTGGTATAATAAATAAAGTACCGATTTATTTTTTATCGATTAAAAACTACATATTCATCCCACTAGGTACATGCTTATAATTACGAGTATGTACGTATAAGCACAGTGATGTGCAGAGATTCAATTATCTTGTCGGGGAGAGAGCAGCGTGCAAAACATTCGATGACAGCTCCCGTCTGTTCTGCACAGTGGGTAAGGTTATTGTTTACTTCTAACAAAAAGTAAATCTAGATACACGGGAGTTTGTCCGCCAAGTTCGGAAGAAAAGGGCGACGACGCGTGACGTGTTATATTACAGGAACTATTTCGAGCGATTTTCGACCCCCTATAACTCAAAATCCATTTGACCTACACAATTTTGTAATAATTTTAGGAATGGAACAGTCTGCCGGCGTCTGTATTTCCCGAAACCTACAACCTTGGGATCTTCAAGGTCAGAGTGATTAGGCATTTACTGGACCCGCATGCTCCATCGTCGACCACAACGTCATTTATCAGCAGGCGAGATCGAGGTCAAATGCGGGTTTAGTAGTCAATAAAAAAACTTGTAATTTTGTATGTCTATTCTTCTTCCTAGTTGTATTCCTCATTGCTGAGGGTCATGATCATTCTAAGAAATTAATATACGACTCTCTTGGCAGAATTAATGCGGTGGTTTGCCGTTGCCTTCCCCTGGTTTCCACACCAGACTTTGGAACTCATTGAATGACTCTTATTTTAAATAAAACTGTCCAAGTTAGGGATTTAGTTTTAAGAAGCAGTGGTTTTTCTTTTTAAAGAATTTAAAGAATGTTATATATTACTGTACCTTATTTAGAAGGTTAACTGAACTTGGCACTTACTTAGATCTCAATTATTTTATCGCGAAGCCGACAGACTCACTGTTCCTTGTACCGAACTTGGCCCCTTTTTTGACAATTATTGTTTATTTATATAATTATTTATGTTATTTATGTTTTTGGTGGGTTATAATAAGATAAATACTATTTGCTTTTAATAGCATTTTATAGGTACCCAGGTTGTTTATCATACAGCCATTAATGCTGAGGGCACAGCAGGGTACTACGTACAACCCTTACTAAACTATACCTAGATCTCAATAAGGGGCAATGTATATATAGATTGTGTGAATCACTGGTACTATCCAAGCTAAACTATGTGGACACGGTCTATGGACCCTGTTTATTATCAAAAACTCAGCGTCTGATACAGCGGGTACAAAATGCCTGTGCCAGATTCTGTTTCTCCATTCCGCCGCGGTCACATGTAACGCCATATTTAAATGACACGAACATGCTAAAGATGGCAAACAGGCAAAAGCTACATCTTGCTAGTTTGCTATTTGGTGTTATGCTTAAAAAAGGTCCAAAGTATTTATATGATAAGCTTTCTTGGTGTTACAACCGTTATGGAACTCGTTCGTCATTGTGTTTATTTAATTTAATTTTAATTTATTTATTAGGTAAACACAACAGATTACAACCATAGAAATTACAGAAAAATCAATATAAAGTTATGAGCTAGGTCGTAACCCTTAACGTGTAAACACAGCATGGTTAGGAAGTGGAAAATTGATTGTTGTACAATATTGAGTTAAGGAAAAATACTATTGAATGTAATGATTAAAATACTTATGCCTATTTGAAAAATAAAAATAATAAAGTAAAGACTATAAAGTAGGTGCGTGGATAGCTCACTTGAGGACATCCTCAACCCGTCTTTTAAAAACTAATGTCCTAGGATCAAATAAGTCTATCGATGGCTTATTGTTGCTGTTGTTTGCTTCTAATACCTACACATAAGACGACTGCTTTTCGTGGCAGTTTTAGATATAATGCAACCAAGTGCTGGAACAACTTACCTCCACCATTCCGTGACCTACAAATAGTGCAGTCGTTTAATAAAAAATTTAAGGCATACTTATTGTCAATCCAAAAGTACTAATTAAGGTTGCGAAAAGAAAAATAATTAAACAATAACTGTAATCTAATATTGGAATGGGGGTAGTTCTTTTACACCTATTGTGTATTGAGATAGGTATATATAGTTGGGCAATAGGGACAGCTGACTCACCATTACGTACCGTGGCGTCGTGTCACCGGGCCCTGACTGAAAACCAGCGCTGCGACGGTGGCTAGCATCTAGCCATATCGTCACAGCATAATACTGAGTCAGGGACCCTTTTGCCACATATGCAAGTTCATAATTGTAAACTTACTATACAAAATGTAAAAAAGTAGCTCTTTTAAGTACCTAATGAAATGTAATCGTGTTATGTATATGTGTGCACATAAATTTTAATTAATTCATTCATTCATATATGAGAAAAATAACACCGCGGCACAGGTACGTTCTTTATCTTAAACTGTACATCGAGTTTGTATTCAAATTCAAAGGGCAACATGTTTAAAATTATTAATATATAAGGGCTGTTTGAGTATTTTTTCATTACCGCGGTCATTCAAGACCACCCTTTTAGTCAACCTTCGCCCTTTCGTATAAAATACAACACCGCATTCTATATGTATTGTTGCATTTTGTGCCAGGTCATTACTGATATCGCACCTACTGTTATTCAAACCATTAACCATAAGTACCAGTTTCGGAGCTTCCCAATAAGGGCTCCCATCCCACGAAGCCATCGCCGGAACATACAGGTCGATTATCTAATGCTGGCACGTTCACAATACTCACACCAATGCAATTTCATTATACAGTATGTAGCAATTAGTTGGGTGGGCTATGTATAAAAAACAATAGGATAATTGTAGAAATATTTTTGTAATGCATGAAATAGTTACAAACATTATACCCAATTTCACGAGATTGTCCTCTTAAAGTTTTGCCAGATCCAATTGTTTCAGAAGACATTGTATTCTAACCTCAAAATAAACATCAAACTGTTTTTCTTAATAGTAGTAAAAACAAAACAATAACAATCTCAGTCACGCTCATAAGCTTGTCCGTGTGCGAGTGAGACAGAGAGACTTTTCATATGCAGTATGCAGTGTGACGTAATGCCGCGTGCTTATTCACAGACACTACCCAAACGCAATGTGTGAATGTGTTATACGTGCCAGCTTTAGATAATCGACCTGTACTGTTACGAGATTAATGTCGTTTAGTTTTCATATCTGCCGAGAAGTGATAAGTAATGTCAGATACGTATTCAGACTCTCCGACGTGACGAGACCCGATCAATGTCGTTGTGGAAACTAGAAAAACAATTCGAAAACGCATGTTTTAGGTGCATTCCTAATAATTTGTGCATTCCATTTAACTATCTCCTCTGTTGTGGATTTTTAGGATTCCGAGGGGTCTCGACCAAATGTATTTGAAATCGAGAGTTCATGTAATTCTGTTTTTCGGCTGTTTTTACCGTGGATGTATTCCTGTTTTTCGACTGTAAATGAAACTAAATAAAAATAAAATGAAGACGGTAATTATAAAGCCGCCGCCATTCGTCGACGGTCGTCTGTCCGTTGAACAAACCTAGACTGGTTTATGCACACTAACTATGTAAAACTCTAATACTTATAAGTAATGTAAATTTTCAATAAATATAATAATAAAATAATTGCACTTGCTGATAATATAGGTACATATTTTCAAATCAACCTAATTTAAAATAAGTAATTGAAAGGCAAGGCCACTTATTATTACATAAAAATAATAATTAAATTAGTTATTCCTACTATTTAGTTATTACAAAAAAGGGGTTTGAACCCCTATACGTGCCGACCTTGATTCGACCCTGATTTATCCCGTTAGGAGGGATCGCGAGCCGTCATTAGATCAGCGTATATGGCTTTTGAAAATTTGCACGTACTGCGGTTGGGGAACCCGGGGGTCAGTGCTTCGATTATTAAAATTTGTACGCACTGGTTCCCCGGTCAGTGCTTCGATTATTAAAATTTGTACGCTCTGGTTCCCAGGTCAGTGCTTCGATTATTAAAATTTGTACGCACTGGTTCCCCGGTCAGTGCTTTGAGTGCTTTAATTATTAAAATTGGCAGGCACTGGTTCCCCGGGCAGTGCTTCGATTATTAAAATTTGCACGCACTGGTTCCCCGGTCAGTGCTTCGATTATTAAAATTTGTACGCACTGGTTCCCAGGTCAGTGCTTCGATTATTAAAATTTTATTCTCTACCATTGACGTAATTTAGTACCATTGAAGTAATGATTACTCGCTGGGAAATGCTAACTTAATCATATGTGTAACATCCAAATATTTTGAACATCGATTTTTTTTATTTTTTTTTTTTTTTTATTTACTTCTAAACCCGCATTTGACCTCGATCTCGCCTGATGGTAAGCGACGATGAGGTCGACGATGGTGCATGCGGGTCCAGTAAATGCCTATTCACTCTGGCCTTGAAGATCCCAAGGTTGTAGGTTTCGGGAAATACAGACGCCGGCAGGCTGTTCCATTCCTTAGCCGTTCGCATAATGAACGAAGAAGCAAATCGCTTCGTGCGAGCAGATGGGATATCAACAACATAAGGATGGAACCCCTCCCCGCGCCTGGTAGTCCGAAGGCGGAATGGAGATGCTGGAATTAGGTCGTGCAATTCCGATGCGCACTCTCCGAAATGTATCCTATAAAATACCGATAGACAGGCGACCTTGCGCCGATGTTCCAGACTTTGCAGTCTAGCTTCCACCAGCGATTCGTCACCTATAAGGCGCTTAGCGCGTTTCTCCACTGAGTCAAGAGCAGCCAGTTGGTACTTAGCTGAGCCATCCCACAGGTGGCAGCAGTACTCCATGCACGACCGGACTTGAGCTTGGTAAAGGTTTAAGAGCTGTCCCGGCGTGAAGTACCGCCTAACCTTACTCAGGATGCCCAATTTTTTGGCTGCGGTCTTAGCTTTTGACTCAATGGAGCGCCCAAAGTTAAGATTGGAAGTCAGATCCAACCCCAAAAGGCTAAGGTGGTCGGTAATCGGTACGGATACATCCCGGAAAGTCGGAGTCAGGTGGAAGGGACTCCGTTTAGCGGTGAATAGACACGCCTGCGTTTTAGTGGCGTTAAACTTGACCAAATTGGCATCGCCCCAATCGGCCACGGCCTTTAAGGTCAAGTCGATACGCTCAACCATGGCCTCTCTTTGAGTCTGGATCTCACCAGCACCAGCGCGCGCAACAGGAAGATATCTCTCCGTAACCGTGCTGTCGTCTGCGTACCCAAAAATACCCGATATGAGTAGATCATTTATGTGCAGCAGGAATAGGGTTGCAGAGAGGACAGATCCTTGTGGAACTCCGGCGTTGATAGCCAGTTGGTCAGACGAGCAGCCATCTAGGACCACTCGTATTGACCGTTCACTCAAGAAATCCGCGATCCATATGCGCAAACTGGTTGGGATTCCATATGAAGGAAGCTTGCTTAATAGGCTACCGTGCCAGACCCTGTCAAATGCCTTAGAAATATCAAGTGACACGGCAAGAGCTTCGCCGGTTTTCTCAATGGCTTCGCCCCAGAAGTGAGTGGCACGAACCAGAAGGTCCCCAGTAGATCGGTTTTGGCGAAAACCATACTGTCGGTCACTGAGGAGATCGTTACCTTCTAGGTATGCCAGGAGCTTGGTGTTCAATACACGTTCCATAACCTTGCAGATAATGGAAGTGATTGCTATGGGTCTATAATTGGCGGGGTCAGCACGGCTACCTTTTTTGGGCACAGGCTGCACGTTAGCAAGCTTCCAGGAATTTGGAACTTGACCAGTCTTTAGAGAGAGGCGAAACAGGCGCGTCAAGACAGGAGACAACTCAGGTGCACAGTTCCTCAAGATAATAGCTGGTATCCCGTCAGGACCACTGGCTTTATTCTCGTCTAGAGTGCGGAGCGTTTTAAGTACCTCCTTTTGGTGAATGCAGACCTCTGGCATTACAGAGTCGCAGTGGGGTAAGGTGGGTGGAGTTTTGCTTCCAGCATCTAGACAAGAATTACTAGCAAATAGAGAGGAAAACAAGTTTGCCTTCTCTTTCGCGGTGTGAGCCAGCGATCCATCGGCTTTGACCAGAGGTGGCAGCGAAGGGCGACAGAAGTTAGCTTCGACTGATTTGGCGAGGGACCAGAAAGCCTTGCTACCCGCAGGGTATGAAGCAAGCTTGTTTCCGATCCGGCCAACATGTTCGTAGCGAGCCCGACGCTGAACCTTCTTGCAGGACTTGGCGGCTTTGTTGAAGGCTCTCTTTTTATCCAGGACATCCGGAGCTTTGCGCGTCCGAGCATCAGCCCAGGCTACAAATGCTGACTGCTTCAGTGTTTCAGCACGAACGCAGTCAGCACTGTACCAAGGGCGTGCTGCGCCACCAAGAGGCACGTCAGAGAAGGGAATGAAATATTCCATGGCCTGACGTACCACGTCGGTTATGGCCGAGGCGCAGCTCGACGGATCCTCAGTAGAGAAGCAGATTTGTCGCCATGGATAAGATGCAAAGAAGTGCCGCATCTCATCCCAATCTGCTGACTTGTATCGCCACACTCGCCTGGTGCCTCTAGGGCTTAAATCGGGCGGAGAGTAGCTAGATACAGATTTCACCAGACAGTGGTCAGAGGTTCCCATTTAAAAATCGCATTTCGCTTTTCCTCGTCATCAGATTCTCCTGAGGGTAATATAGAAATCTCCACATTGCCTAGTCTATATATAATATTTAGTAAAGTTAGACTAGGCTTGGAAAAGGCCATTTTATTCTTTTTGTAGTGTTTTTTTGGAAAAGCTTAATAGACATAAAAACTTTCTGTAATACAATGAATCGTTTTAATGCATAAACCAATATACAATAGAGCTATCATTTAACAAATATTAGCAATTTGTTTAAAATTTTATTTATGTATTATATTTATTTATAAGATGTTGTAACGATAATTGATAATTTTACAAGGCATAATGCTGTCAAAAAGTGATGACTTTACAAGGCATAATTTTTTCGACAGGTCGAAGCGTTCGGACAACTTCACATGCACTCTTCTCCAGACCCAATAATGAACCAGCGATTGTTTCAGCCAACATGAAAAATGACGGACGTAATCGTTTCTTATTCGGTTTATTAAAATTTCGTTTAAAGAGGCGCCTGATAACCGTCGGGACCGACATATTGGGTAATTATTTTTTCTTTAAAAGACCTTTCATTTATCTTGAAACTTTAAAAATATTTAATACAAAAAATGCGGACCGCCCAGCGATGCTTAGTGAACGTCAAATTGAAGAATTTTTATACAACCTGTAACATGTAGTTAATTTAAACGCTGTGTGTTAAACGTTATCCGCAAATTAATGAACAATGCGCTGGAAAATTGTAATGGACACCAATTATACTATAAATAACATATTAAATAAACAATTAAATAATTGAGTGAATTATTTTAAAATAATTGAGAGATTATTGAGAACGTTTATACTAAAGATTTTTAAATTCACCCCAATGTAGATTGCTCGCTAGAGAAGTTTTATAAGGAAACCGCGTCTAGTTCGCGTATGCGATTGAGCATTTTCCCATACATTAGTCGGGCACTGAAATGTCAAATGTATGAAAATATATGACCTATGGGTCAATTCCGTGGCTCGCTGTCAGTGCTTACGTGATTGTTTTAGAGCAGAGGGCGCTAATAGTCAGATTTCTGTGGTTTACACTATAAAGCGCTTTATTAATCCGGCGTCATGGGGGTACAAAAAGGTCAATATGACCAGCGCATTCGACATACGATATTTCAGTATTTTTTAAACAAATTGCTAATATTTTTTTAAATACAGCTCTATTGTATATTAGTTTATGCGATTCACAGTATTACAGAAAGTTTTTATTATGACTATTAAACTTTTCCAAAAAAACACTACAAAAAAAACAAAATTGGCATTTGCTAGCTTGGTCTAACTTTACTAAATATTTATTATCAGTATTTAATTTTTATGGCATACACTGAACTAGGCTAGTCCAGTGTATGAAAGATTGGAAAAACATGACTAATAGTTGTAGGTACCCATATTCAATCGTGCATCATATCATAACACAACACCAAAGGTTCATAACTAGCCTCTGGGAAATCATTTGATATTCGCTGCACGTTTCATATGTTTTACGAGCTTCCACTATTATATGCGCGTGGGCACACGGAGACAATTTTTGTGCATCCCTTCTAGAGATTTAATATTTTCTAAGAGATTAAAGATAGTTCATTTAGTTTTAATACCTCCAGAAAAGATTCCATAAAAAATGGTAGGTAGAGCTAAGGCCGCGTTCATCCGTCCCTAAATAAACCGACAGGTATGGGTTAAATAAAAAGAAAAAATGGCGTCGTCGGTCATCCTTTGTCTATTCTTTCCCGCCTATTTTCGTATTGTGTGCCCCTTTGGATAATTACGTCGATTTTTACCTGTATAGGCAGAGAATAAAACAATTAACGTGTGTGGGTGCCGAGACAAATCACACAATTATTTGAGACCGGATTTTAGTAATTTTTGATGGTTTAACCGAAGTTTTTTAGACGTGCGCATGAATTTTATGGGAAATCGAAGTCAGACGCGCGTTCCGTTGTAACAATTTGATGTGGTTTGCTCGTGGATGTTACACAAATTAATTTTTAAAATAATTACAGCGTGCACGGAACGTCACTGTTTGTTTTAAAAAAAGGATCACATTTTTACGAATCTTTTTAAGGCTCGCAGCGACAGTTCATTATGCTTTAAAAATCCCTGGGTTTTTATTTAGTCTGAGCCCTGGGTATTCGACTTCCGCGCATCTGTTCGCTGTGCCCGAAGGCGTGGGTCCCATCACGACTCCATACTTATTTGTACTAGCCGACCAAGGAGGGAAGACAGGTTACTCTGAAGGTTCAGTCGTATTACCCTGTATTTTTCTTTTATTCGGTTTTTATTGCGAAATTACATACGAAAGAGGTGGATTCCAGGCATTCCACGACAATTACCATTTCGTGAGTGACCCCTCACCTCCGTCCCCTTTCCTCTCTGGACTGGACTGGTCTGGGAGATCTGACCTTTGAGTTTTGACATCTTCCGTCTCAAATATCTCAAAATAAATAATAAATTTTCATTAAAGGACTGATTTAGACAAGCAAATGTAATTCAGTACGGTCAGTCTGCGATTTACACCATAATTATACCTAATCGTATACTGAATTCAGTCAGATTTAATATTTGAATGTCTTTACCGTTGTAGGTAGGTAGAACTGTACATTGTACATTGATAGGTAGGACTGTATTTACTACTTTTAACTGGTTGTACGCATTTTAGGTGTTGTTGTAAAATTGAACAATTCTCTATTGAATACCTTTAAAATCGACACGACTACGGTCAGCCACGCAATAAATGTATGTATGGAAATTCCCTATTGTTCTCTGCTTTAGGTGCTACTTAATTCTAATATTGAACATTTCCCGTACCCCTAGTAAAAAGCCGGTTTACTACTTTGGTGTATTGTTTATTGAAACACTTAAACAATAATTATTTATAAGTTCACGTATTTTCATAGGGAATATATAATTCAAATAAATTATTTTTAATATAGGTAATTTTAAATAGCAATGAATACATATTAAATGAACCGTAGCTTATAGCTAACTTAAAACAAAAATCTACCACAAACATTAATAACTGAGTAACTTTTATTGTGGGTAGTTGTAACTACAACTACTTACTTATACAGGATTTAACTGCTTTAATCTACAATTTGTAGAAATTGTCGATTGATATCGACAATTTCTACAATGTTTAGTACGTAAGTAACTAAAAATCCAGTCAATCAAAACTCAGAAAGTTCAATAATAGTAGATTGTCTAACTAGGGTGGAAAGAACCAGATTGACGAACGAGTCTAGTTCGCAACGCGAGCCGTAGGCGAGCGTTGTGGACAGACGAGTTTCTAGTGGTCTTTCCGCACGATTTTTTATTACATCTGCGAGAAAAAATAAAATATAAATATTTTACATACCATCATATAGGCAGAATGTCTTTGAACTCTTACCTACTTTTGCCTAACAGAGGTCTAATTTAAACAATTTTGGAATTGAAACTATAGTGAGATAGTTTAAATTATGAATTTCCGCACTTTCCGTGATCAAGGACTTCGAAACAGGCCGAAACTAGTCGGAGGATTTCTGACTTTCATCAGTGGGTAATCCGTAATTAATTATAAAACAATTTTGATCATCACATCAGGCACAAAACTAGGGATTCTTCATGCCTATTAACTATGTTTTTATTTGAATATCCCGTATTTTAGCCGAATTTAAAATTTAATAATTTGATTTTGTTAATCACGCAGGAATTTGAGTGAAATTAACGTGTCGTGCCGGACATGAAGAATAGCACCACTCCAACTCTTCCCGTGGGCGAGGCGACTAAGGGATTTTGTGGATACTATTCTCTTATATAACGTTTTCCATAAACCTTGCACACCTACTACCTATTTCTCGAAATCATTTCGTCTGTCTAAAGGTTGCGTGGAAGAGATCGCTCTTGGCAATAAGGTCGCCTAAATTGTACTTCACTATTTCCTTTTCTATCTCATGTTTGTCGTTTTATATTTGTGCATGCAACAAAGTGTATTTTACTTTACTATTCTACACCTAGTTGACGGCGATAGGCTCGCCACCTATCACGTTTGTCCACCAAATCTTACGGCGAAAAGTGGGAACTACCGTCGGTGGTTCCTCTGTCTACCCCCTCGGGGATTATGGACACAAAATATCTATTTATCTATATATTTTGTGTTGTAGACGTGAGTTTATGTATGTACGAGTACGTTAAAGTATTAAATGAATGAACTGAATGTATGATATGTGGATGAACTGTTCTAACATTTAAATTTTAAATACCTGTCGATGTGACTTTTGATTGATTTAATAATTTGTATGAATATGATGCATTTGTATATATAAAATAATCAACATTACAAGGTTAAATCGACTTGAAATTGAATTAAGTACGGTTGAAATCCCTAATAAAAAGTTAGAAAACTAGTTAGTTACTGGCCGAATAGAAAAAAAAGTTAAATTTGGTCTTGCAGCGTAGGTACTGCATACAGTATGGCTAATTACTTAATAAACAAAAATAGGTATATTTATGAGCAGATATAACAAGAAGAAAATTTGCTTTGTAAGATATTCGTAACAAAGTATCTGTAGGTACTCTATGCTGGCCAGTAACTGACATTGTTCTAAGATTTAGAGGGTCCAACTCTTAAACCAGAGAGAATTTCCTGTTTACAGACTTGCTTGCTTATACTACTACTTGATATATACTACTTGCTTATATGCCAAGCCAAATACCGACGAAGGAAGTTATGCGGCTATGTTAATAAATAATGTAGAGGATTCTCTACGCATTTTATTACGATATTCCGAAGCAAATTACTTTTATCATAGTTTTTGTTCCGGCACGCGTACAGAACGAGTGGAATGCGCTCGTGACGATCGATTTCGCGCGCAATCATCAG
Source organism: Hofmannophila pseudospretella (assembly GCA_947369225.1). Classification (NCBI taxonomy): domain Eukaryota; kingdom Metazoa; phylum Arthropoda; class Insecta; order Lepidoptera; family Oecophoridae; genus Hofmannophila; species Hofmannophila pseudospretella. The sequence goes on from OX376331.1 coordinate 6,514,204, forward strand.
CCGCCATGTTGTTTTCCTGTCAAAATGACAGCCCGAGGCGCGTTTTGAACACGCTACTGTCTTTCCTCTTTATAATTTAGAAGAAATGATTTTTATCTCGTTTGATTGTCGATTTTATGGCAGCATCTGTTTGATCTTTCACTTGTTTATGAGATTTTTTGTTAGAGTTCCGTAATAATTCGATTTAATAAAGTCACAAGGTATTTTGATTAGGTATATTACTGTGGAATGTTGCGCTGTAAAAAGTCTATTAAGGCAATATATTAAGGTGTCGTTAACACTATAAAACCAACCACGGACCGGTACATCACTGTCTCTGTTTCTAACTTAATTTGAATTCCTCTAATTAGGTAGGCACTTACTACTTAGGTTTCAATCGATATCATTTCATAATTTAATTATTTAAATTATTATTTTATTACCTACGTCCAACATACTTTTCAACACTTTTTGTCAAACATTTTAAGAATTAAGAAGTAGATACATCTTATTGAATCTTCTTAATGAATTATGAATTCTTAACAAATTACAACTAATGTCAAATTAATTCGCGTTAGCAGATTATGATAAAATCCTCACTTTTTATTGATTAATTTGAGTCATAACATCAGAGTATAGTCAACTCCTAAAAGTATCCCAACTCAAATCTTAAAAGTCCATACAAAAATTTCGAGCACGTGACAGTATTTTTTTTTAGTTCCTCTGAACTGTTGCACTCTGGTTTTCTTTTCTGATGTAGGTATCATTGCTACTTAAGTACCATACTTATAAATAACTACATCTATTATTTATTATAATTTAAAATTATTTCTTTAAAGTACCACCAAATAAACCTTAATAAATATTAAAATAACAATGTACTGATATAACAAATCTACAATGAATCTGACGATAAGTAATCTAGTATCTCAGTGTTTGGGTTATACTCGTATATCGAGAAGAGATCTGATACTATAGATTAAAAAAAAATCCAAAACCCAACTCGCTATTCCTGAATGAATTCAGAATAATAGTTGTATTAAGTAATAAATAAACAATTCAGTGGACCGAGATATCATTGTTTTGTATTTATTGTTTAGTTATCAATTTGTTTGTATTTAATTATATTCTTGTTTAAGCTGTTATTACGATGAACATTATCAAGGATTGTGAATCCTCTTTTATTTTTTAATCCATTTTGTGATCGGCGTGTGGGCGGGGTAGGCAACTTGTGTTTAAGCTTTGTTCAGATGAGCGTTTTTGAACGCGTAATAAATATTTAAAAGAATAAGTCGGTATTCTTAACATCATCCATGCAAATCCTCGGATTTGTGTCTCGAACAGAAAAACATATAGGTATCTACTTAGTCCGAGAGGAGCACAGACGTTTAATAAGCAGAGGAGACTTTATTTTAATAATAAGTTGGAATTTCGAAGTCCAAAACTTAAACCTACCAATGAACCCAAATGCTTGTCACTACCTATATTGGTAAAGTACATAACTTTATATAGGGTCGTATTTTATTAGCGGCAAATATTTCTAGGGTGTCATCTATAGGTTATACCTATAAAAAACGGAAGGGCAAAAAATATTTTTTTACTTATCAAATTTTCGAGAAAACGACAAAATTGTTTGTTTAAAAATTCTAAAAATGAATTAATTATTGCTATTCTAATACTGAAATAAGAAGTATGAATGAAACTCGTTTCATTCATAACGACATGGATGAGATTATGTCACCAAGGCGCAAAATAATGGGGTTTATTTTTCTTTAGTGTGGAAATTTTTCATACAAGGAACAGGGTTATTTAATTGTGTAAAGTGGTACAAATGACCAGCACATACCCCCCTCCAAATATTTGCTACTAATAAAAAACGTCATAAAATTTTACTTTACCAATTGGAAAAAAGGCAAGCTTTTTAAATGCCTCTGTCTAAACGTTCGTAAGTTGTCCGTAAGGAACTTATTATAAAGCACCTAATCAAGACAAGCTCGAATAAAACCGACCAAGTGCGAGTCGCACAAGCGCACCGATGGTTCCGTTCTAAAAAAAAACATTTTTGTGGTTTTAAAAAAATTACTTAATTTTGTTTTATTTTTCCTGCAATACATACAACACCGGTACTAATTATTTCAGATTTTTATCGTTAAAAATAATATTTTTTCTTCTTCTAAATTCTCAAAAATTATAAATTATTGATACTTCGTTTTATTTTTCCTGTAAAATATAGGTGATTATCTGGCTTATAAGTCTGATATATTTCAGATTTTTCAGCTTGCAAACTTCGGAGATAAGGTGCAAGGTGGTAACAAGCAAGTTCTATCAAGTAGATAGCATCAGTAGTTCCTGAGAAAAATAGCTGTGACTTACAGACGGACGGACACCGAAGTATCACCATATGGGTTCCTTTTTTACCATTTTGGTACGAAACCCTAAATCCGATTATACTTATACTTGAATCAACCCCTATCCTCTGTCACAATGCACATGTAGGTAAACTTAAGTCCCTAATTCTATGAAAAAAGCGGATTACCTATATTGAAGTATCCCGGCGCAGATACAAGCCGCTTAGCTTAACGGCCGTGCAACGATGCACTTCGAAAAAAAACTAAATTATATAAAAAAAGCTTGCAAAATCACATTATTCCGGTCGGTTTTCGAGCGGCCAGCTGTAATTGAGCGGAGCATACGGCTTATAATAACAATTGCTATGTGAAGATTATCCGAGATTCGGCAGAGCAGCATTCAGATGGGTAATTTTCCGTGATCCTACTGAGCAGTGGGAAGCATAGCATAGCATAACTCTCATGTCCAGAATTTCCCCGAGGGGGTAGACAAAGGAACTATCTTCATTGCCAACTTTGTTTTATGTTCTGTTCTTTTTATAACTTCATTGCCTCTATTTCATATTTTGCTTTTGTCTTTTTTCTCATTCCTTTTGTCACAGTCCTCTTGTAAGCATCTACCACATTTATAATTTTAGATATCACTATTTCCACTAAGTCTACCAATCTTTTAATCAGTTCATTCTCTCCCTCGTATATACCCACTTTTCGCCGTAAGATTTGGTGAACAATTTCCCTACCGTTCAATGATACGGGGCTAGTAATCTTTTAATCAGTTCATTCTCTCCCTCGTCTATACCCACTTTTCGCCGTAAGATTTGGTGATCAATTTCCCTACCGTTCATTGATACGGGGCTAGTAATCTTTTAATCAGTTCATTCTCTCCCTCGTCTATACCCACTTTTCACCGTAAGATTGCATCTCCATTCCGCCTTCGGACTACCAGGCGCGGGGAGGGGTTCCATCCTTATGTTGTTGATATCCCATCTGCTCGTACGAAGCGATTTGCTTCTTCGTTCATTATGCGAACGGCTAAGGAATGGAACAGCCTGCCGGCGTCTGTATTTCCCGAAACCTACAACCTTGGGATCTTCAAGGCCAGAGTGAATAGGCATTTACTGGACCCGCATGCTCCATCGTCGACCTCATCGTCGCTTACCATCAGGCGAGATCGAGGTCAAATGCGGGTTTAAATATACATAAAAAAAAAAAAAAAAGATTTGGTGAACAATTTCCCTACCGTTCATTGATACGGGGCTAGTAATCTTTTAATTAGTTCATTCTCTCCCTTGTCTATACCCACTTTTCACCGTAAGATTTGGTGAACAATTTCCCTACCGTTCATTGATACGGGGCTAGTAATCTTTTAATCAGTTCATTCTCTCCGTCGTCTATACCCAGTTTTCGCCGTAATATTTGGTGAACAATTTCCCTACCGTTCATTGATATAGGGCTAGTAATCTTAAGTTCTAGGAACTTTGCTTGTTGGTAAGTTGTTTGGATCATCCTTCATAAATAACCTGTCGCCATGATTTATGACTTGGACGTTGAAATGTTCTGGCAACCTAAGACTTTGTAGTCCACTTCGGCTTTATGCGTAGCCATTATAATTTTTTTTGAAATAATTTTTATTTCAGTCCAACCAGGATACTAATTTCGGTACTGAACGACGCCTATTAACAAATTACGATTGCTTATAGACGACATCCGTGACCATCCGTAGGCCAGTTTGCTCATCTGCTTCCCACAAAGGCTAAAAAGCTTCCCCTTACTAAATCCGTATCTGTGTTCCTCCATCAGAAGAGTGGGCAGGGTAGAGTTAATTAGTTATTGGTAAGTATGCGAGTACGGATGGACACACAAGTGAAAGGACGGGTAGCTAGTAACGCACTGATGCTTTATTGGAAGCAAACCTCATAGGTGTGCTGGCGCAGCACGCACACATATACAACAATTCCTCCACCTAGCTTGACAACTACAGAATTAAACTAAGCTAACTTTCAAAAAAATGGTTTGTAATTGACCTTGGGACGATTACGCTTCAACCGTGATACCCCAGAGGGTAAGTTCTCTTCGTCGCCTTCGATGGCTTCGTAGAACTCTTCGTCATCGGTCTTATCTGAAGTTACAGGAGTTTCTTGGCGTTCGCTCTCAATATCCTCTGAAGGTAAGGCAGGCGCGGCTTCAACTGCTTCATCCCATCCTCGTCGCCACTGGTAAGTATGCGAGTACGGATGGACACACAAGTGAAAGGACGGGTAGCTAGTAACGCACTGATGCTTTATTGGAAGCAAACCTCATAGGTGTGCTGGCGCAGCACGCACACATATACAACAGTTATTAGACGCGCAAGAATGTAGCACGGGACGGGGCGCGCCGGTATGAGAGGCAGAGCGACGCGGGCGCAGGCCGGGCTGCCCGATGTTATCCTGAAATTAGCTGCCGGTCAAATTAGCCCCTTATATTAAAAAAAAGAATAGTTTTTACGTAGACACCACTTTCATACGCCACGCAATGGAGAGAAGGGGATATGGACGATATTAAACAAAAATAATATACATAAACAATAATACACATCAAGCTAAGGAACGTTCAATATTTTTTTGTTATGATTACTTGAAATTTTTTTAGAAAAGTACCAAAGGCCTGATGTAAGTAAATAAATTATTTATTTCACTCAACATTGATACAAAAAGAGATGTGTATATTACCCCTATCATTGGGTACCCAACTTTACAGAGATCGCCTTCAGATATATACGTTTTGGGCGTAAGTTCAAGCCCTTTAAGAAAAAATGGATCGTTCTCAGTAGATCCATTGGCCAGATCCGTTTTTCCCCCGCCGTCAGTATCGAAGTCAGTTTTCAGTATCGAAGTTTTGAATTTCACAATTTAAAATTCGCATGTTTTGTTAGTTAATTAAATGTGCTTTTCCAAAACTATTTATTTTATATCGCCTATAGACATTAGAAGCAAATATTTTTTAACTTTTTTAAATTTATTAGTACAGAATCCAAAGCACTTAAATTTAAAAATTAAAAAGTCCATTAATAAAACATACTGCCAATTACAGATTCCATATTTAAAAATAAAGCTTAAAGAAAAAGAAGAGAAATATATTTTGGTGTGTGTGTATGTGGATGTGTTTATTTTGGTGTGTGTGTATGTGGATGTGTTTATTTTGGTGTGTGTGTATGTGGATGTGTTTATTGAAAATGTGAAATAATCTTGGAATCGAAATTACCTACTACGAGTAAGTGCTAAGACCTCAAGAAATCAGAGAACTGTAGAGGTCTAAGAAGTCTCAAATGATACTGATTTCTTAGCGAAGACAAGAAAAATCCCGCCCCTATTTACTGGTAAAGAGTCATTAAAACTAAGTACCACCACGTAGGCATTAATGCCTCGTCGATGGCGAAACCGCATTAAGATCGTTTTTGAATTCGTTCCAGGTTTTGTTAGGGTTCCTCAACCAAATATGGTGAACCTGTGGCGTGGAACTGGCGGTTGCTATGAAAGTTTTCAGGGTGTCTTTCAGATGACATGTTTTCATTTCACTTTTAATATAGTCACATTAATTTTAAGGACGTATAAATATTACAAATTAGATATAAGTTTATTTGCTCCCCACTTGTTTATTTGATACATATGTATTTGCACATAGGTTTAAAGTAAAGTAAAATACACTTTATTGCACTCACTTTATTGGTTTATTTAGGGTTATTAGGTTTATTGTAGGTTATAGGCACATTTGACGCGAATTGTGAGCGCTGGCGACATGAACATCTACGTTTTACTACGTTACATTACAAATATCTACGCTTTTAGAACTTTTCTCAAAGCTGTAAAGATTTAGGTATGGATGCTATAGTTGTGCATTTATGGAAGGCGTTATCTTCTCCATTTGTTACCTATATGTGAAACATCTAATTGACTTTCTGTTAATATTTAAGTTTCCATTTTGTTAATTGTATAAGCTGTTGGTTCCAATGTATTAAAATTTTCTAATTTTAATACATTGGAAAACCAACAGCTTATACAATTAATAAAATAGAAACTAAAAAAATTCTGGCAGTCTTAAATCATAATATCTAATGGAACAGAACCCTCCATGCTCGACCAGGGTCGCAACTGACCAGTTTTATTTTAACTGCCAACGTTAGTGTTCGGTTCTGTGTGGAATGATTGTGGGTTAGAACTGTTCTGTCGGCATATCCCCTCAACTCACAATGAACCGCAGTCTCCGGTAGGTACTGTATATCTACACCTTTTGGACCTACAGTGGGTTTTTTTAAGTTAAAAAAAAGTTTACTTCAAATTAAAAAAAACAATTAGTCAACACACCCTATTTTATTGACTAAATTCCATATAACACTTTAATCTTACAAAGCGTCGGTTTTCTTGACTGTACTTTGCATTGAATTTGGATTAAATTCCGACGTGTGACCGGTTGGGGAAAACAAAAAGTGGTTTATTTTAAGATTTACTATCTCGTCACACATAATATTTATAAAAAAACCAGTGACCAGTTGACGAAAACAAAATATCGTTTATTTCTAGTTTCACCATCTGGTCCCACATGTGACAAGTTCCATGTGACCAGTTGGTGAATAAACCGAAACATCAACTGTGTCGCAATAAGTTTTTGTTATGATTCCTTGGCATCCGTATGAATGTTAAAGCGACAAAGTACTAAAAGGTCTTAATTGTATGTGTTGTCCATACGTGAAAAACAAAATACATCATTTTTTATATATTATTATATTTTTTTATTTCAAAAAAATTCACAGTATAACAGTTATACTAAGGCACTGTGAAATTCAACAAAAATATATCTACAAATAATTACATACTAACTGAAGAGGGACGCACATCCATACTCTCACAGAACCTCAGACACTCATCACGCACACTCGCCCATCGACTTGCAAACACATCACAGTCTGGTGCTGACGCGAGAAGCGCGTTGAGATTCTGCAGAGCACGAACAAGAGGCGATTTACTGTATGAAACAGTGCGAGCTGACGGCACTGCTAACAGACGGTTCCGACGAGACCGGAAATTAAATATATTAACAGGAGGGACAGACAGGCGGACAAGTTTTTCCACCAATTCGGGACAGTCCGATTCCCCACGCAAGATGCTACTAGCAGTAGTTAGTAGGACGTAATTACGCCTCACTTCTAGTGAATTAAACCCCAAGACTCCAAGCAGGAATTTCGTTGGATATAAAAAAGGGTAGTACCCATGCATTTTCTTATATAAAAATCTCAAAAACGCCTTTTGAATTTTCTCTAGAAGTGAGGCGTAAGTAATCTCATGTGGATTCCATACTACTGAAGCAGTCTCAAGCTTACTCCTAACTAGGGCGTTGTAATCATGTTGCCTATACTTCGTGGAACCCTGTCGCAAGTTATGATCGTGTAAGAGTAGTTATGTAATTAAAAGCTATTTTTATTATATTATATTTATTCGTGCTATGAGAAAGAAACATTACCTAGTTTAAAAAACAGTAAGTTTTACTAATATAGTAGGTTTTCTCTAGTTTCAGCTACTTACTTCATTTACATTTTACAATAAAAGAGAAAGTGTTAAAAAGTCCCACATACATGATTAATTAATGCTCACTTCATTAATTAATTAAAATTAAATTTTAACATTTATGTGACTATAAGTGGATGGAAAGTGGTTATTTTTTTAACTATTACTGGTTAAAATGCTGGATATAAAAGTTTAACATTCCTAATATCAACAAGATGGCGGATGTAATCAATTCATTCACGATAACAACTTTTATGGGCACGACAAATTATTATATGTTATCTATCTCTTATGGGAAGAAAACTAGAAAGCATGCAAATCTCGATTTCTAGCAACGGTAGCATTTTTAGGGTTCCGTCCCAAAATGGTAAAAAAGGAACCCTTATGGTAAAACTTCGGAGTCCGTCCGTCTGTATGTCACACTAAAACTATCGATTTTAAATTTGTAATAGTTGCAGCACTTGCTTGCCCACGTCTATAATAATGAGTAAAAGTAATAATTCTTTATGAACGGAACCTTCTGTGCGCGAGTACGACTCGCACTTGGCCGGTTTTTTAAATCTTCCATGTAAAGGGTTGGCACCACCCCATACTGAAACTGAACAGTCATACCACATTCAATAACATATCCCAGGGTGATAGGGTAGATCTGACCCTTACGTGGATAGTAAATCCGCCTGCACAATTCTATCACCATAGCAATGAAAAAATTCCAATAGGCCTAGGTAGGTTATGCTAGAATTAATATTAAACGAATCTAACTACATAAATTTACAATTAAAATTATATAATTTTGCAAAAAAAAAATGACTTTGACATGTAAATTAATTTTATGAATACATAAGATTTATCCTTTGTTCTCATTTATGAGTGGAAAATAATACATAAGTACAATTCACATCTAACCACAGGTAACTTTTTAATATGAAATAAAATTTACATTATTATTTGAAGGTTAAAGACTACTGATTATATAGACACTAAAAACTACAGGATTAGTCGCCGTAAGTTTTATATTCAAATAAATGCGACACTAACTTCTTGCAGAGCTACGTATTGTTCGTAATAAATATGAAGTTTAGAAGCGGCGAAGTGGGCGTTGTATTGTGGACCGTTCGTTGCATATTGCATATCCATACAATGCAGGTGAGCATAGCGCTGCAGACATCTCGTCAAGTGTTGAAATATGGCATATTGTTGAAAGCTCGCTCTACTATTACCTACAACTAAACCTGGCTCATAGAGCGTCGGTAGCCTAGTGGCTAGGACACCGGGCTCCCATGCGGGAGGTCCGGGTTCTAAACCGTGCAGTACCATGTACCAATGAGTTTTTCGTATTTTTCGAAGACTTACGTACATTTACCGACTGCTCTAAAGGTGAAGGAAAACATCGTGAGGAAACCTGCACACTGAGATGACTAGTGTGTAAATGGGGTAGGCACAAAATATTCTCAAGGGTCGAAGTGCCCCTGGGGTTATCATAAGATAAGATAAACCTGGCTTGGCTCTTGGACGTAAAGTTAAAAAAAGAAGTAGTAAAAAAAGTTAAAAAAGAAGGTTGTAAATTACTTTTTTTACTTTTGTCCGTTCAAGAAACTTTTAAACCTTATATAAAACTAAGAATTATTTCATTCGAATCTTTTGAAATTATAAAGGACAGTAAACAAAAGTCTTTTGTATTTCCAGGACCAATGTCGCAAATGTGAAAGAGACCTTAAAGAAATTTTGGTATTATTTTTAATCATAATATATACGTATATATACTGGTATACTATACTTGATTATTAAATAACAAAAAGTAGCATCCTCACAGGGTTTTTATATTCGTGGTTAGATACTGTTAAATAACTGCAGACTTTAAAATGGAAACTAATTATGAAGTCAAGTCGTCGATTCCGGGGAACCGATAAATCTAAGATTAAAATTAAACTAATCAAAGTAACAGTCACGCTCACTCATATGCTAGATTAGGTAAGAGTGAAGGTGACGTTTCGTTTAGCGATGTATATAAATAAGCGAGTACTTGAGACTGCGGTGGAAGTGTCGCCGAATCGAATCCACCTTTGGTTTTTTTTTGGCTTAGAGCGGTTAATGAAAAATATTGGTATGTGTAAAACAAATCATTACCAATGCTTTGTGGTAAAAAAAATGTTGACGCCAAAGCATATAACATCTCTACTCAGCAGACCTGTTGAGGTAAAAAGCATCAGCTCAGCTCACCGGATCGCATGTAACTTGTTATTACTGTGCATCACGGCGGCGTACGCGCATCTCCTCTATTATTTAAGTGCACGACTTTGTTGCGTGTGCGAAATTTTATCATCAGTGTAATTTGACGCATCCTGTGCTGTGATACAGATATTGTAGTGGAGGCAATTTGTTACATACAATATACTGTACTAGTCTAGCTAAAGTATACAATGCGCCAAAAATTTTATTCAGTCAAATCTCAACCTTCTGTGTTTTGACTTTGTAAGTTATCCTCTGATAGATTGTAACGTAATTTTATTTTAATGTTACGCACAGTTTTTGCTAGGATTTTTAGACCGTTTACGTTTTTTTTAAGTGAGTTGTACCTACATAAACAAGTCTGTCATTTGGCAGGGGACGAAGAACGAAAATAATTAGAAAATGAACTGGAATGTAAGAATTAAAATAGGAATAGGTTTATGACTTTTTTACTGGTCTTTCTTGGTGGAGTGTTTGAACATGTAGATCTTGAAGACGTATTATCGGTATAAATAAACTAGGAACAGGTTCAGACGTTAAGTGCATCATCTGGGCCGGAATAACGAACTATCATCAAAGCAAAAACTATTAAACGTAACAAGGATTCTAAATATGACGATTCGAATTTCGAATAAATCGACAATAAAACCACAATAACACTCGTTGTGCACGGTAGGCCCCCGAGTAATGTTAACTACACGTAATTACCTAGCGGCAACCGACAATGCAGTGCAGGCGCCGCCTGGCATCATGGATTCTTTGCATGGAACTCTGCCAGGGTACGTTCTGAGTAGAGAGCCAGGAAAATGAACAACAGTGCAAATCACGTACGTTGGCAATAGCGCACAGACTATTGTGTATGGAACTTAAGTTGGATGGTTTTCGAGTCCGGATTTCAAAATTTTAGTTTCGTTTCTGTCAAACTGAATCCTGCATGATAAACCCTCAGGCCGTAGATTCATGATCACAGAAATCGGACTATAGCGCCCTTTGAATTTCAAAAATGCTGCACTAAAAGAAGTCTTGACTCCTATTTCAAACGGCTCCCTAGTTTACGTCAACCTTCGATTATAACTAAATTTTGAAAGTTGTAGTAACTTGTATAGCTTCGGAAACTTCTGTTGATATTTCTTGATAGATTGCAGAAAACAAGCTCGCTTATCCATTTGCCCTCCCACCAACCAGAAATACACTTGTGCTTTATATAATAGGATTACGATCAGAATTTCTGCCAATTTATCACTTCAATTTTCATTAAAATACTATAAATAAGTAATATCTTTGTGTTTACTTTAATCAAGGAATAAATAAGTACCTCTCCGCGCGTTTGAAGTGAAGTAGTAATTGCTCGTAAACCTTCATAAAATCTAATGTAGATAGCATTATATTGCACAATAAAGCTGCTCCCGTGTGGCACCAGCATATTACGGGCTGTTTCTCAAAGGCTTCTGAATCCCCCACAACGACGTGATGTGTATCCAGATTGCAAATAAAGCTGGGAGAGGCTGGAACCCAGTTTTCGGCTGGCAAACTACCCAGGGTAAGAAAGTCACGCACACGCATGCTGCTGTGACGGGAAGAACTGGGAGGTGGAGCATTCTCCTCCCTGGAGGGCCCCAAAACAAAGTGCTAGGGGGGCACCGTTGTGTTCCACAGAAGATCTCTGAGCCCTCCGATATACATGTGGTCGGTCATCGAGGGGGTTTTAGTGTGTAAAAATCCGACATAACCCAGTTTCTCCCCCAGGAGTATGGTTATATGGACTAGATCCGCGTTTAACCACAATCCTACCTAATGGAACGTGATGATGAGGCCGATGATGGACCACGCGGACCCTTAAATGCGTCTATTCACTATTTAAAATCAAAAAGTTTTGGAGGTTCTAACCCATTCACCCCTTCCCCTAAAACCTAAAACCGCTCCTACAGGCATACAGGAAACCTCAACTCCCTCCCTCCCACACCAAGACTTCTGTGTCCTTTAGATTTTAAATTTCATGGATCAGCGTTTTGGGTGCAGTCTAAACAGCGGTACCTATTTCTTCATGGTCATACTAATTTGTTATACTGGTATGACCACGAGGGCAAACTAATCCTCCTTATTACCGTATACCCATATGTGTTGCAGCTAGGTATTTTTTAAAAGCCCCTTCGTTGAATCACGCCAGTGTGGAAGCTTCAATCTTTAAGATGCACTTTATGTATGCAGCTTTTAATACTATGCCATTGGGAATTTTATGGACTTTATCAAAGTTCGGCCTTTGGACAATTATCAGATGAATAGTCGCTGTAAAAGTGTATTCAAATTTAGCTGTAAAAGTGTATTTAAAATGAATACAGGCTGGTGTAAAAAGAAAAGCTCAAACTTTCAAGGAAAGTTTACATATTCAAAATGTCGTTGATGCAGTAGTGGATAGGCTCCAATATATGGGAGGTTCGGGTACAATACCCATACCCCCCTTTGTACAAGGACAGATCTGTGTCCTAATTATTCGGATTTTCGAAAACTTACATACATTTAACGACTGCTCTAACGGTGGAGGAAAACACGTAATGTAACCGAGGAAGGCAATGGCAAACCGTCTCATTAAATTTTTACCGAAAGTCGTTCTATGTGGTTAATACCACCGAATAATCGCGACTATTCGCGACCCACATTCTTTAATGCAGTTTATTTTATTAATTCTAATATAACATAAGCTGAGAATGGGATTACATGAAGAAGTAGAGCCCAATAAATAGAGATAGAGCAAACCAAAACAGTTCCTTGCTTGCTTGTGTATCGTATGGCTAGTGGCCAACCTATTGCCAGATATATTCAGGCCGCCGTAGGCCTCTGACATGGCTTCACGACTGCTGTCAAACGACAACAACCGGGTCCGACTGCTAAATGAGCTCTCCGAGGAACGGAGGAGCTCGGCTGAAATATAACACTAGCGGTCACCCATCCTGGTACTGATCGCGCCCAACGTTGCTTAACCTGCACGATCGCTCTTGGACCGTGCTCGCAACTAGGCTACGAGCTCATCAACAGTTCCTTGTTCCATGGCAGTGCTCTGCAAACCCTCGTAGGCCGACCCGCCCACTCCATCCTTCACATCTACACCTTAACAGCATTTGAATTACATTAATTTGTATCGGACCTTATGTGTAACTTACCGCGTCATTACCATGGTCCATGTTACAGGACAGTAGTGTATAGCACTCCCATACGGGGAATGCAATGTCATATATCAATGAGTTTTTCAGTTTATCGAAGACTTACGTACTAACATTTACTGTAACGGAAGGTGAGGAAACCTGTAATTTTTTCTGTATGTTAAATCCACCAATCAGCACTGAGACAGCACGATGGATCATGGCCTGTACCATCTTGTTCAAGGGAAGGTCTGTGCCCTAACAATAAAATAATACTTTGAAGACTTCGAATTTGAGAATAAAATTAGCCCAATCATCAAATCATTCCTTTAATAATATATTGACCTTTCACGTTAATAGCATCACTTTTGTGAGTTCTATATTATAAACGCGGTTTGTTCGATTTTCGTGGGTAGTTGTTACAAAACCGACAACAAGGCATCATCAAATTATAAACTAAGAAAGATAAGCAGATAATTGTCAATAATTTCCAGGGAATCATTAATTGTAAATAATAATTAATTGTACTTTTGGACTGAAAGATAGGGGTGTCTCTTGATGGAGAGGTCACGACCACTTTGTTTCATTAGCCAGCGGAACTGGTTTTAATTTTAGTATGAGCCAGAACAATGGATTTAAGAAAATGGAGCAAGCTGTACAAAATAAATAATTAAATTAAAAATAAATTGTTATTGTTTCAGAGACGACAATCGACATGTGTCAGGATCAGGAGATGATAAGGAGTCAGGACGATGCGAAGAAAAACAACTTCATGATGGGATGGAGGGAGGGAGGGAGGGGACTGTAAGAATAGAAATATAAACAATTAGCATTGTACCCTTATTTACACTGTTAGAAAAACATAACAGCAGCAACCTGCAATTATACGGGTACGTACCCTAGATCTAGATCCCGCCTTGGTCCGTCAGTTAAATAATTTTGCTCAGTTCAAACCCAATTTAAATAAATGAAGAAAATATTAAATATTGATATTGATAATGATGACTTTTTCTATTGATTTTTTTATGTGACAAACAAACGTCTGTTTTGTTTACTTTTTAATTATCTTCACAGATTATATATTGTTATTTTCTTTAAAAACTAATAAGAAATAGTTTGATAGGACTGAACCGATAAAGAAAATCTTGCTCGCCTGTGTTTGTAACCGCACAGCGTACGACGCGACGTGCGAGTGTCGAGCGGTAGTTGAGTAAGGCTCAATTTACATTGCCGCGGAATGGAATGGCAGCGAATTTTCGCATCGTAACTGAAAAACGTACAACGTAATTGTACATACAAACTAAATACGCTTTACCGCTAGGGGAATTCTCGAGAATGCGCGAGGATTCCCCGGAAGACGCGCGACCTCTTTTTTGGCTCGTATTTAGTTTGTATGTTACACAATTGATATAAAGTTCTTTATGCTATGTACAATTACGTTGCGAAAATTCGCTTCCATTCCATTCCGCGGCAATGTAAATTGAGCCTAAGGATATAAATATAAAATAATAGATTTGTGCCACGTAGTCGCGCTAGGATGCACGTACTGAGATTGGTTGGTGGTTGGATTGGTATTTCTCTATTTTGTGATTAAATGCACTACAAACAAGCTAAGCTTGGGTAACCCACTGCCTCTCTAGACCGCTACCCGCCTTGCCCTTGCGCCACTAGTCAGAACCATGCAAGTCACGCTCGGGTATATGTTCACACATTCGGCTGTACTCTCGGCGTTCGCTGACGAAATGGTCTTAGAGGTTCTGCCCACCGGGCCAGAGGTTGATGAGAGAAACGAAACGAAGATTAGATTAGATCTTAACCATTTAACTCTGAAAGTACCTACTGACTAGTGTAGTCTTTAGAATTTTATCAATAGATATTTTTGAACTTAATAAACGTGTTGAATGCTATGGCGGAGACACTTCAAATGGATCGGGTTATTGTAAGTTATTGAGGTAAGTTTTTTTTAACAGTTGGAAATATTGAAGAGCATATACATGTCTAGGTAGAATGTTGTTTGAACATGTTTGTTGTTTAATTTTTAAGACGAATATTCTTGAATATTACGATGAGATAATCGTTGAATTCATGAGTGATGCATCAATCCTAGGATGAGGGTGAATAGGATATAGGTATCAGAGACTGATATTCCCTTATCCCTTTTATCAGAATCTGATATTTTCTATCCTATCCACCCTCATCCTAGGATTGGTGAGCAGTGATAGGATATATCAATATCAGAGTCTGATAGTCTCTTGTTCCTATTATCAGAGTCTGATAGATAGCTAGGGAGCATAGTTCCGTGGGCATGATCTGAATCACCTGATTTGGTAGGTATATTTAACTTTTATTAAGGTCAGCCCTGCATTTTATTTCTGGCTACGATAAAATCTTGGTTTCCAAAACCTCTTCTATATTGAACCTTGAGCCCTCCAGAGGGACAGGCTATTAGAGAGTAAGCCCCGTTACGAGCGTAGCGGATTTGAAATACCTTAGTAGGGGGCCATTCATTCGGATCAATTAATAAAATATAATTTATGCAAATGAGTTGGAATCGCACTTACCTCGGAGAAGTCCCGCTGTGACATTGTCGCTTTGCTACATTCTTCACCGGTCGATCTGGAAAAGTTAGAAGTTGTTGAAATATGGGGTCATTGATGCATCATGTATGATTGTGCGTCGACCACAACATCTATCAAATTTCTTCGATCAAAAAACAACCTTATGTCGGTCTAACATGGTTTCTGTTTCACAAATTTTGATAGATATTTTGTGTAGGTTGACTGTACATTGTGGTCGTTCACAAATCAAAATACTTCTATAAATCATTGATAGATGATTCGCTTGCCATTGACCAGCTTTTGGCCATGAAAATTTGCTAGAAGCTTTTGAATGTTCATGAGTATCTAGGTACAAACACATTTAAACAAATGGATACCTACACCTCGTTCATCAGCGGAATTTTGCGGAATGTATTTCTTGATTGTGCCACTCAATATTCAATCCAATAGTCAATGATTAAAGTGTAAATTACTCGTAAAGCTGGGTATATGAAAGGATATCGATTGTCGGTGACAACCGACGGGCAATAATCTGATCTCACTCAGTTTCCGCCAGGGGTCGTGTCACTTGGCTGTGGAGAGTGAAACATGGTGATATGCAAGATGTACCTACAGTAAGCGAGAAACACCTATTATTGAACAGCTATTTAGGTAAGTATATGTACCTAAATAGCTGTTCAATAATACATGTTCCTTTGGTTATGCACTAACTTCAATACTGTTCTCAGAACATCGAAGTAGTCATTTTCTATATTGTAACATTTTTTTAATTTTAATAAAAAATACTTTTTTATTTTCATACAAACTAATTGCCTTGCTTTAAGTTACCTAGTATGCTATACTCTTTATCCGAGCTGGCAACGTCGCATTTTGATTAATTTAGACTTGAAAATCATTCATGACATAAGATTTTTTTAAAAATTTTTACAAGGCATTGGCAACACAGGCCATCAGCCTAAACATTAAGCGATTTAAAACACTTTTTAGTTTTTCAGCATCAAAATGTTGTGGTGTAGACACATTTAAACACTCCTAGGAGTTATGACGGAAATTTCAACCGGTCTAGTCTCTCGCGAATTCTCATGGCTCGCCGCAGAATCACAGAGTGAAACTACACAACGAACCACTAACGAGAAGCTTATTTAAAGAGTTCAACACATTGTCACAGTTAGTTAGACAAAACTATACCGATTTTAGCGATCAAAATCACCAGAAAACATTTTTTTAACCATAAAATAAACACCGTAGAACCTTCTCCAGCAACTTTCCCGCCAAAACCACGACATAAGATAATAATGACATGTGCAAACGCATGGCAAATAGTTTGTTATTGTTTTGTTCAGGTTTTCTTACGGGGATATAAAAGGACCGTTACTCATTGTGTAACTCAATTAAATTTAGTAAAATTAAATAGCAAGTTTCTCGAAAACGAAGCGTTTTTGAAGATAACTTCCATTGTCAAATATATTAAGTAAAAGCTACAGAAGTGTTTGGCGAAGTTGTTGCAAATCCTCAGGAACACCTTGCATAGTTGCATATCCACGGAATTCATTCATGAAGTCTGGTGAAAAGAAAAAAAAACAAAAGCAAGTATAACAATAGTCACTCTCTTATGATATGACGCTGTGCAGAGTCACCCTGGGGTAGTGTACCACTATTTTAACTATTTCTGCCGCTAAACAGCAATGCATCCATTGCAGTGTTTCGATTTGAAGGGTAAGAGAAACAATACTCATCTCAAACAGCCGGTAACCTATTATATAGGTGGTACAGTGGCTAGGACACCGGACTCCCATACGGGAGATCCGGGTTCGAAACCATGCAGTGCCATGTACCAATGAGTTTTTCGTATTTTTCAAAGATTTACGTACATTTACCAACTGCTCTAACGGTGAAGGAAAACATCGTGAGGAAACCTGCATACTGAGATGACCAGTGCTTAAAATGTAGGCACAAAAGATCCTCAAGGGTCGAAGTGCGTCTGGGGTTATTTCCGGCCCCCTATCATAAGATAAGATAGTACCGTGTACTTATATTGGTACATTTTCAACCACCTCACAGGTTTAGATCGACACAAAAAATAGGCCGAATAAAAACAACAGAGTCAGGTGGTTACGCGGTCACGCCCGTAATTCGTCTCACTTTTTACCGAGCACCAAACTATCCACAAATTTTTATTATTGCGCTTCCATCAGACTGGAGCGGTAAGCGACGCGACAGCAGAACGTCTAGCCGCTTGCCGTACGCATTACTTCACGCACATCGACAGGATAGAACGCACTTATTTGTATATTGTTAATATTCCACGCACAGAGCTAAGAAAGCGAAAATACAATGCACGTGCACGTACTATTATATGGGGCCGTTCAAGTATTACGTAATTTCAAGGGGGGGTAGTTTATTTTTAACTTTGCTTGTTTTTGATGACAACAACCCAATAATTTGACGACATTTATTGTACCTAGATCATTAGTAGATAGGTACTTATACTACCTCAATGATTCTGCAGCACATGCAAAATTGAACACAAAACCCAAGATTTTAAGTTAGAATCTACAGTAAATTATTTTAATCAAATACTGGTACCCAAATGCAGATGGCGGTAATCGCGTAATCTGTACCTTCCACATTATCTGTCGTCGGTGTGAGAGAACTTTTTATATCACAACAACAAGTCCAGCGCATCTCGGCGGTGCGGCAACTTGAAACAAAAAATGGTAACTCCTTTTGCCCTGAAGCCGTTTTTTAAACAGTAGCCTGTACGTACAGGTGGCTAAAAAATTCAAATTCTAAGTTAGTATCGAGGCATGATTACGCGCACGTCAAGTAGCGTGCTCGGCGTAATCAAACATAATTTGTGAAGCCCATTGTGTGGAGGAAGTCTGGACATCTTAAGAAAACTGTTCAATTTGGTATTGTCAAATCTCTCAGTACCTTTAATTTATACGCAGAGGTGGTTCGTTGTTATTAGCTGTAATGTCTCACAGGTGGGGTGGGAGAAAGCTAAATTAGTATGTATATATAGCATGAGAGTTTCTCCAAGAAAATTATTTGTGATGACAAGGAAAAGTGAAATGTATTATGGTTACACGACAGGAAGGAGGATAAAAATATTGAACAAAGTGTATTCGTCAACAAATACCTCTTAATTCCACTGTACGAGTAGTTTTTTTAAGACCTCTGCTAAATCTGGCATCAGTATGGATTGAATCTGGAGTTTCGGTACTCCACACCTAAGTACATTTTGTTTATTTGTTTATTTAAATAACACTACACACACAGTAACACTAACAGTTATTTCCAAATTATAATTCCAATTCCAGATTATACACAACATTGTATTTTATATTGGTAGGAGGAGCGACCATTTCAAAATAACGTGCGGCCGAGGCCAGAAGTCTCGACTCGGTGTCCGCGAATAGGTCCAAGGAGCTGTTCCAGGACAACACCCCTAAATCAGCCAGCTACCTCTCGCTCGCTATCGCTCTTAGAACAGGGACGTCTTTCACGTCATATAGCAATCATATAACAAGACCATTTCCATTTCTGAGCACAACACGAGCGCAGCCGCGGGCTGTCGCTAGCGAGACATGTTATCAAATGTAGTTAGAGAGGCACGCGCAGGCCTTCGCCTCGAGGCGCACGCGTCGCTCTGCCTGCGTGTTTATAAAATCCTTTTCATTAAGGTTCAAACCCTAGTGAAACTAGCGCCACTCTCGAAAAAAGAACATTTCTTCTAAAGTAAAGGCATTTATTAATAATAAAGTGGACAGTATAACTGTTCCACGGAGGAAGAAGAATTTGTTGCGTAGCACGTGACGTGTGCGACATCTCGCGACGTTGTCATTGTCGATCGTGCCGTTGTTTCTATGATGCATGCGATGTTAGATGCGCCTGAGTCATGAATTTACTATTAAATATAAATAATACTAGAACCTTAGCGCTTTAGCAAAAGGCTGTACTGCAATTAATTGTGTATAGAAAACATGGAGGGATATCGTCTTCTGCGGGCCTGCGGCGTAACCCCGCGTAGCACAACATTTGTCTTCAAATGAATACTGGCACCTGCGTGGTTTTATATGAGCTCTGTATGAAGGTAAAAAGTCTCTGGGAAGGCTTTCCTTACTTAAGGAATATAATGGGCACTTAGCAATCTAACCAACATGAGATTTAGAACGCAACTTGGATCATTGAATTACTTAAAAAAGTTTGGATAAGATGTTGAGACCGTCACTCGGGGCTATCTCATGAGTGCAGCAGCAGGTAAATGAGTCCTATGTTCCAAGCGTATATGAGGCACCTACCCCGAGGCGCACGCGCCATCCCAATGCCCCGCGTGCTAATAATGCCCTTCTTATCACAAGGCAGCTACCTGCTACCTGTGTGTAACGGATGATGGGTACTTAGCATAAGTTAACGTCAATTGATTCGATTTCTAATTTAGCACCGGACATGATATGTTTACACCTAATTGACAGGTTATTTACGATTATTAAAACGCACTAACTGAAGACAGTATTCCGGCAAGTTCGACATGGAAATGTCTAATGCTACGGATGTTCTGTTAACGGTTTACACATTTTGTATAATTGACGAGATATATTTACATAAAGTCTAGTTCGACATGATCTAGCTCACGAACATTTAATAGGTAGGTAGTTTCTGGATGTGTTAAGACGAGGTTTTTCTATATAATTCTTACGGGAAAATTAGCAAAAACGCAAATTAGGCTAAAGCTATTGTTGTAATATATGACTCTACTAATAATAAACCATAAATCTATAAGCTGACGTCTATAAACGTATATAGGTATCTGTTATCTTTTCACGAGCAAACGGCTGAAACGGATTTACGTGAAACTCTGCATAGGTGCTAAGTGCATTATAATTACTGAACCAAGGCCTGCCTTAAATTCGGACAACGCTGCGAGCGGAAAGTTATCGTGTGTGGTAATTTGCAAAAGAATAACTTAACAATAGATTCGGTCACGGATCCAGGACAAAGACACTCAACGAATTAATAATATAATAATGAATTAGGTAGGTACTGAAATTCGTGGCGCTCCATTCTCGCAAGGGACATAGCTTGAAGTTATGTATGTATGTATGTACGTATGTATGTAATAAGATACTGAACTAAATTAAATCATAATAGGCCGATATTTATTATAAAGCATTATTGTGAACGTAACCGCGCGCGTTGATGTCTTTTCGTCTACAAATGTGAAATCGCGTGCGCATGCGATCGCGGGATTACGAATTATCTGTGGTACAGTCTCGTTATCTTATTCTAGCTAGATTTTACGATTGAGTTAACGTTTTTAGTTTATAACCAAAAATGGAACAAATAAAAATTGGTTTCGTTTGAATATATAGGACCCATAAAAGTTATCCGGTACAATGTAGGTAGATTATTTCTTTGAACGTTTAGTGACATGCTTTGAAGTAAGTACCTAGGTATCTAAGTATATTATTACTTATAGTTTATTTTCATATAGAAAATTAGGTAGGTACTCGTATTGAAATGATACTAAGAAGGAAAAATTATGTTCGGTATAAAAGCGACTTTCTAACTCTACCTCTAGATACTGTGGTACCTATACTTCTTTACCATTTCTACCATGAGTTTGGAATACCTCTAGCGTAAAATAAACAACGATAAACGTATTTGAACTGTAAAGGAAAGGCTGAAGATGTAAAATCTACGAAAGCGATACTTAAGAGCTAATAAAGTGTTTCTCTAAGCTCTCCTCAACTCTACAAGATTTAAACGCATCTAGACTACTTTCTAGATGACTGACTCTGGCTTAGAAACCGCTGCCGTCGAACTTTGAGAACCATTATACTTAGATAGATAAATTACATACTCTCTTTCAAAAAATTACTAAATTATGTGGCTACAGTATTATGTGGCTTTATACCTATGTGTATTAAGTATTAGTTAACATCTTAATTTTTATAGTACACAAAATTACATACAACAAACAAAGCTTTTAAGAGTTTTCTTCCTGTTTATCTTTGAGGAAAGGATGATGTGATTTGAGTGGGAAAATAGTAGGTATAGTGTAGGTATGTAGGTACTAAACTAAGTAACAGAGCGATAGTAATATTTATAAAGAAAAAGTATGAATGTGTTTGTCTGCAATCCGTATGTTTATCCGCTATTGTTGAGAATCGCCACTTAACCTATTTTAATAGGATTCTCACAGAAATGTGGCTTGATTTGTAGCCTTCTTATACGCTACGTAAATACTTATTCAAAAAATCATGGACCGAAGTTGTGGGCTAAAGATATACTTATTGCATAAATATATAAAGTAACAGAATAAATGCATAAAACATCAAAAACATGTTGCAGAACAGAATCTGAGAGCATTTCTCCCGACTCACACATACACAGAGGTCCTATAAACATAGACCTCAAAACACACACCTACAAAACGTTATATGTTAAAAATTATAAGAGTTTTAGACCACTCACCGTCCTTGCGTCTGATTCAGACCAATTATAAGCCCATTTCTTGGCTCTGAACACGGTTATTACACAGACGAACAAACAAAAAATATCAATCGTAAAACCACTTTACGTATTCCACTGTTACAAACATTTTTGTCGCTTCACTTAATTTTGAAAAACGAAAACACTTGAAAGTCACTTTTGTACTTGTTTTCTTGTCGAATAGAGTCGATTTAAACGGTTTTTGTTGATAAAAACAAGTGTTTTTTTAAATTGGAATGTTATAGCGACGCTTGATGACTGTATGCGTTTGCGCACGCAGTCTGACACGGACTGGCTGCCGGTTCTCGGTGCTACCAGTGAGGGTCGCCGTTGGATACCGCGAAAGCCTTAAAATGTACCATGGTAGGTTTTGTAGACTGTAAAAGCTTCGTCAAGAGCTTTTTTGGTGTATTTGAAATAATGTAAGTGTTTGGTGTATTTGAAATAAGGTAAGTGTTTGTGGTTAGGGTCTGGGTTGAGGAAAACTGTAATTAGTCTTTTATTGTTTAGTCTGTATCACAATATTACGAGTTTACGTTTACGGCAATAATTGTCACAATTTCCGTCGTAAATTAGTCTTTATGCATACCAAAAACTATCGCGGAACATTTACCAGTTCTATTCATGAATGTAAACTAAAAAGTTTTGAAAATGGAGCACCAAATATTCCGGCTTTTCATACACATCGGTCGCTTATATGAAATTGAGTTTAATGGGGTGGTTTGCCATTGATTTTCCCATTTCATACACTGGTTTTTTTAGTGTGCATTTGTGTGTTTCCTCACGATGTTTTTCTTTACCGTTAGAGCAGTCGGTACCTAAAAGTAAATCTTCAAAAAAATCATCGACCCATGCTGAAGGTCCGGGTTCGAAACTACGCAATGTCATGTCATTGCGTAGTTTCGAACCCGGACCTTCAGCATGGGAGTCCGGCGTACTATACCTAATTTTATCCCACTATGCCAACAACGCGACGCTCAAAATTCATCATGTTTTAATTTAGCGAAGTGTCTGCCATGTATAAGAGACATCGTTTTAGAATCTACCACGCAGGTAAGAACTCTCGCTACCTGGCAATATTAAACAGAGCGCCATTGCAACCAGAATGAGACGGAACACATCGCCGTCTCGGTCTGCAGGCCGGAATGTGACCCGCTATCACCTTGAAGGCCGCAAGGCTCGCGAAGGCTTCAATGGAAATGAGAGCTTAGGCGGTGCCGCATTGGAGAGGTAGAGGCGGGATTATTTTAGTAGTGGAGCTTTTCCGCGGAAATATCTTTAAAAAAAATAGCAGCCACTCCACTATTTTAAATATAATTTATATGTCAGGAAGGAACCTGCTGCAGCCCTGAAGGGAGCGGCCTTCTGTGCTGTAGCTCTAAGTCAATCATAAAACGTTCATAATGAAAATTTGAGCTCTATGATCTTTATAAAAAAACATTTAAAAATACTACTAAACTATATTTACCATGGAAAAAATGTTCCGTGATTTTACGTGACAAAGGAAATAAGGGTTAGTACTCTCCTGGGTTTCGAATGGGTCAATTTGCTGCTATAGAGGCCTTTCTCCTACCAAGAAAATTATACGTCGGTACCCTTACTACCTTCATGATTTTTAACTTCATTCCGTACTTTTTAAAGCACCTTTATTCCAGTCATGGGTGATTAATGATTATTATCATATTGGCTTTTTTAATTTGGCATTTGACCCCGATCTCGCCTGATGTAAGCGACGATGAGGTCGACGATGGAGCATGCGGGTCCAGTAAATGTCTTGAAGATCTCAAAGTTGTAGGTTTGGGGAAATACAGACGCCGGCAGGCTGTTCCATTCCTTAGCCGTTCGCATAAGGAAGGAAGATAATTTTTCATTTGAATTACTTACTTACTTACTCCGCTGGCGCAGCGACCCGAAGTGGATCTTGGCCTCCTACCAAAGAGCGCCATCGCTCTCTCTCCTGCGCAGTCTCGAGCCAGTCAGGCGCCCGGAGCTCCCGCAGGTCCTTCTCCACTTCATCGCGCCAGCGGTATCTGGGACGTCCGACCGGACGTCGTCCGTTAGGGCGTCCAACATACGCATTCATTTGAATTAAATCTTGCTTTTTAATAAGCACCAACATTGATCATGTCTTAATTAGGGGTATTTTTCTCCATGACTAATTTGTATTTTGATTAATTAATAACTTACAAACCGGTAATTTGAAATCCAATTTATTTGTTCACACAAAAATATCACTCGTGCAATAACACCATTTACCTAGAAAAATACTTTCACATCTTTTCTTACCCTTTACTAATTTATAATTAATCCTATAATGCGCTTTTATTGCTTATTTATAAAATATAATATCCTGAATTATCATCACACAAGACTGCTTTACAAAGCTACTATTTCTGGACATGGTATTTAGTTACATTACACTCACAACATAGTAAATTGTTTATATTAATGATTGTTGTTGTTTTTTTTTAAGGCAAAGGGAACTGAGCCCATACAGCCATGTCTGATGTAAACAACTCTTTCAAGTCTTCATTAAAATGCTGGTGTGACACATTTCAATGCTATCTGGGAGAATCTTCCACGCTTCTGCACCATCCGAACCAAAGAAGAAGGCGTCCCGGACGCAGTATGGCTCTTCAAAATCCAGCCAAGTACGGATCGGGCTGCAGCGTCTTATTTTACTTTACTTCATTGTCCCATACATTAATCACATTTTGTAGACGTTCTTCGAATAAAAAACACCGTTCTTACTTGAAAAGCACTACTGTAAAACAATTTGCAAGACAACGAAAAAAAGCTGGTGTGGACGCGACAAAAGCGCGGGAGAAACTCTTATATTAATGAATTACAATTACAATAATCTATTGAGAAAATGAGTAATATTCAGTCTTATTCATTACATAAAGAGGCACACCTGTGGCGACGCACGACGCGCCAGTACGATTAGTCGCAGTACACTTACATCGGTGTAGAACGCGCTATCGAAATTTTCCTGAGGCTTCGTATATATACGAGTTCCAAACACCCATAGTTGGACCAGGTCATCTGGTCACCAGACACAACACCCCGCCTGGTGGAAGATCTTCCCTTTTCTCTTTATTACAACTGACGTTACTTCATCCATGTCCTCACATAGAAACTTAATTCAACTGAACTTCGTCAATTCCGATCAAAAATATAATACATAGAGGTGTAGACGTGACTTCCACTGGTATTTTTAAAACTTTGGTTATGGAGATTACCATGAAAAAACAAATCCGCATCATGACGCATTATATTATTAATATGATTAATGAAATAAAATAAATATTCCTGGTCGGGTTTTTAGCTACAGCGGAAGCATACAAGGTGTTCCTTTGATTATGCATTTACTTCGACACTGTACCCAGAATATCGAAGTAGTATTTTTCCATATTGTAACATTTATTTTATTTTATTTAAAAAAAAAAAGATTTTTATTTTCATACAAACAAAATGCCTTACTTTAAGTTACCTAGTATGCTATACTCTTTATCCGAGCTGGCAACGTCGCATTTTGATTAATTTAAATTTGACAATCATGACATAAATAAGTTATTCATGAGTTCATGGCATGTGCAAGCGAAAGGCAAATAATTTTTTGTATTGTTTCAGGTTTTCTTATATATACAGGCATAAACAAAGACCCTTACTCATTGTATATCTCAATTAAATTTAGTAAAATAAAATAGCAAGTTTCTCGAAAACGAAGTGTTTTTGAGGATCACTTCCATTGTCTATTGTAAAAGCTACAGAAGTGTTTGGCGAAGTTAATGCATATCCTCAGGAACACCTTGCATAGTGCCACCAAGTGATATGTGAAGTGGCACAAGTGTCACTGTAAGCCAAAGAGTTCATCTGATAAATGAACTTGATAAATAGGGTTTTCTTTTATCTTTCTTTAAAAAAAATATTGGTACACGTTACCAATATCAATGGATTGGATCCAGATCCGATCACGATCCGGATCTGGTTCATTTCGGAGTGGTATCGATGCGCATGAGTCTAAAAGGGACTTGTTGTGGGTGGTTTTAGACGCAGAGGACGTTAATCACGTATTGAATCATGTTCCAGCTAACATGCTGCTGCAAGCTGTCCAGTGTCTTCATAAAGCTACGTCCACGCCTGCGCGCTACCAGTGCGTTGTGCGCGCGCGATCTCTGAACAAAGCGCGCGCTCGTGCGCACACGCATCGCGCAGCTCCGCCTCGCGCGTCGCCGCTGCTTCCAACTGCTGTTGCTGTACGCGTAAACTGTTCAGCTGCGACTGCAGCGCTGTTATTGTTGAGTATGATGAGTTCTTCAGCTGGAAATTAAGATGAGTGGTTAAGAATAGACCTATTGACATAAGCCATCTGTTATTTCACTCTTCTGTACTATACTGCCGGTAACCTATTATTATTATCTGTTGAGTTGATTGGAAGCTGCCGTAAATCCCTCATTTTCAGTGGCCTTCTTGGGCGCTAGTAAATTGTTTTTTTTTTAAATATATGTACATCATTAGGGTTCCGTACCAAAATCATTTAAAAAAATCAGTGCAGAGTCAGCCTGAGCCATAGAGTAGTATAATATTTATCCCTCAATTTTGTCCGCAAAGCAGCAATTACTTACAATGCTGTTTCGGTTTGAAGGGTAATAGCGCCAGTGTGATTACTATCACATGAGGCACTATATCTAAGTCCTCAAGGTAAGATTCAAATATAAGCAACGCATCGAAACACTCTAATAACTTTGATGTCTATGGGCTACAGTCACCACATACCATCAGATGGCCCGTTTACCACCAAAAAAAATTCGAAGTAGACAATTAAATAGTACAGTTATAAATTTCTTTTTTCTTTTTTTTCTAAAATCTACTGACCTGAGTCTCCCTCTCCCTAGCTCTGACCTCCTGGTGGAAGCTGTCCATGTCTTCTAATATCTTCTCCCGTTCCAGCACATTGGCTCTTTGCTTCAGCCTACTAGCTTCTATTTTCTCTTCCACCTGCTTTCGAAGTGTGGAGACCACTTCACGCATGAGTATGGAACGGGCTTCACGTTCTTTGGCCCACAGCTGGAAAAGAATTAGTGCATTAGAAACCATTATTAACCCCCGACCAATAATACAGAGTGCAACAAAAACCCCCATTAGAGCCGAATCAATCAATCTTAATTTTTAAGAAATGCATTTTACATTTGATACTTGGAAACTACCTCCTTAAATTTCCCTATTTTATTTCCTCTTAATTCATTCAAAACCAGGCCCAGCACATATTACTTCAACATAACCTGTTTAGACTCAGATGTTTATACTGAGTGTAACATATAACTGGATAACTTTCACTATGAGCCCAACTCTGAAATCGCGAAAAAATATCAGCTGCTTCATACAAGAGCTCAATCCCTACGCCAACATCCTTAACGACCGAAATTCCATAGTGAGGGGGGTGTTCAATATCCAAACTCTAAAGTAGAGTGTCGCTTCTGTACGTAGTCATCATCATCAGCCTATTAATGTCCCCGCTTTTGGGACACAGGCCCTTGTACAAGGGTTTCTGTTATGCTAGCTAGGTGGTTAAATCGGTAACAAGTCAGTCTAATACCACAGAATATATAATAATATTTGCTTCTAATAGGTATACCTTATCCTGTTTCTCATTGATCTGCCTCGCCTCGCCGTCGTACATGGCCTCGATGTTCTTCTGTCTCAGTCGCTCCCTCTCCCTGTACTCTTCTAGCTCGAACAACGCCGCGTCCAGGATGCGCTTGTGGTTGGCGCATTTGTCTTTTTCGGATTCGTAATCCTGGTAAAGGATAGAAAATTAAATATCTTAGGTTCTAACTAGACTAGGGCGGGCGGATTAAAAAAAAAGCATCGGTTACTGAGATGGGAAAATAGTACTAAAATGGTCAAGAGCGAGTCCAGTCTGGCGCCTAAGGACCCATGGATCCGCTACTGTATCTAGGCTGTCTAGGTACTAACTCAAACTTATTTATTGTTTTTCGTCTTGCTGTCTTATTTTGAATTAAACCATTTTGGAATCCTTAGGTTTGTCTCAGCAATTCTAGGAATTAGCAAGGATTTTACAATAAATATGAAACGCTGAGTAGGCAAAAATAGTAGCTTTTACACAGCCTTCGATTTTCTCATTCAAAAAGCAACTGTTTCTGTAATTACAAGACTAAACTAGCAACACTAACACAATATTAGAGAAAACAAAAAAAACATCAATCTCTCACACACACCCTCTTACACGCCCACTCATCCTCTCTCTCTCTCTCACACACACACACACATATTCCAAATGTTGTCAGTTTTATATTTTCCCATGTTCTGTTACATGTTAATTTCCACTGGTCACAGAAGAGATCTGTCATCCGAGATACAGGAACTTCCTAGTTCGGAGATCAGCGTTTATTGTAAACTAACTGGTTGCATACTAATTTTATTTAGTTTAATATAACATATGCTTAATCAGAACGGTAGAAAGAAACGGCAATAAGTATTATGACGTCAGTGTTCACTAGCGCCATACAAGCTAGCTACATATAAAGGACTGTTTTGCTAGAAAGGGACAGAGCATATGTTCATACTAACTTTAACCATTAATATCTCTGATGTTAGTTGAGATATCGAAAAACTAATTTTAGATCCTTCTTTAGTATGTCCATGTAAGTTGATTGACACAATATTTTTTTTAAAGTTTAATACCGTATTGTCAGTTTAGGCTACACTCTATTTAAATAACCAGCACCACAGTTCCTGCTGGTGTATGAATCCTTTGTAATCTTACCACACTAATAAACTTATTCTTATTGATGTCCATAAATGGCCATGAATGAATAACTCAGAATAATAGAATAAATAAATAATTTTAAATAAATGATATATTGTACATGTTTTTAATAAATGTTTAAATGTTGTTTCAATTTTTTATCACATACTAGCTTTACCTGCAGGTTCGCTCGCGTGATTATAGGTAAAATAAACGAAGTTTTTGTCAGTAGACAGACACCAAATCACATCAGTCCGTTGCTCCGTTTTAAGGTAGGAATATAACGCCGACCTAAGTAATCCTTACTAATATTATAAATGCGAAAGTGTCTTTGTTATTCCATTACCTCAAAATGGACCTACGGATGGAGATTTTCCCGAAGGAATGAGATATTTCCGGACTAAAAAGTATTCTAGGTCACTCGACAACCTTCCAACTATCTCTGTGAAAAAAATTAACATCGATCCGGTGATCCTATACAAAGAAAAAATCCTAGGTGCTATAAACTTTTTGTTCACGACTGTACATATACCCGGGGGAATTTCGGAAAAAACTTTTTTTATTTCTTGGATAGTATCTTAACACCTATCAGTAGACTCTTAGTTCATGTGTATTGGTGGGTAGGACCTTCCATATAATTTTGCCCATTGTCCTTTCTGCCATTTCGCCATATAAATAAACTCAAAAAGCTCCAAATGTACAATTACTCCATACTATCTTTTCACCTATAATTATACCTACCTATTAATTATGTAGGCATTTAAAATTTATCCTGAGTCTCAAGAAACGTCTTCAATGTTAGTTATAGCGTCCTAAGTCTCGTATCATCTCTATCTAGAGCTATGGCATAGAAAAGTATAGCATGTATTTTAATAGTCTTAACTTTAAGGAAGTTTCGTGCAACTGACGGTTAAAACTTACCACCAAAACAGCCTTCCTTATCCTCTCCAACATTACTAAATCCAACTCAATTTCTTGCATCACAGATATAACCTTCCGTTTCAACTTATACTTATGTAACCCCATGTTCACGATACTTGTGTCTCTTTCCGCCACCAGCTTCGCGTGTTCCTTCTCTCTTTCTTTCGATATAAACTGTAGTTCGTCTAGAATTAGTCGTTCCTTCTCCTCCTGTTTTCTAAGTTTCTTTACGATTGTTTCTTTTTCGCTCAGATCAGCGATTTGGCCTTCGAGGCTGTTACGGAGCTCCTGGGAAGTAATAGAATTACCAGTTGTATTAAACAAACGACATTCACGACATTAATAGTATTAAAAACATGGATTAAAAAGAACAACTTAATCTGGCGTTCGAAAATGTATAAGCAGGTATTCTAATTTCATTTCAAATTTTGGGTTTATGGCTCTACCGTGGGTTTAGTGATTCTGCCAATGTCCTGGTAGAAAAAGACAGCGAGCAGTACATTCTAAGTTATTTACTTAATGTAAGATTGCCAACTTAAGTTACATTTATATTTTGGGTTTTTTAATTTAATTCTGACATATGACGTAATGTTAACGATATAGGCATGTAACCCCCCACTACACAGAAATAATGAGTAAATTACCTTCATTTGCAGCTCCTTTTCTTTGAGCCTCTCTTCCTCGATCTCTATCTGCCTGCGTAGCGCCTCGTCCCTCTCTTGCAGAGTTTTACGAGTCTCTTCTTCCTCTTTCTTCTTTTGCATCTCTTTCTCTACTATTTGCTCCAACCTGGAATGTTATATCATAAATATTAATTTATTTCGGACCGGATGTAGAAAGATGGAGATTTCAGTATAGGAACTTGTAAACAAAAAATTAAACAATTCACCGAGCAGATTTCCGATTCCCGTTAGCGAAGTAAAAGATAGTCTGTAAGTCTATGTACGATGCTGGAATGCTTCACTTCGTGCTTATAACATTACTTTCTATCTTACATCGGTAACGGGAAGTCACTCACCACGCAGATTTAAGCTTCCAGTTACCGATGTAAGAGTTAACAGCTTTAACTCTCGCTTAAGAAGTCTCCATACGTAACTACGCTTCGTGTATACAAAGCTGCTATTACATTACCATGATAGCCTGGTACATTTGTCACTCACCACGCAGATTTAAGCTTCCCGTTACCGATGTAAGAGTTAACAGCTTTAACTCTCGCTTTAGAAGTCTCCACATAACTCCGCTTCGTGCATACAAGGCTGTTCTTCAATTCCCATGTTAGCCTGGTACATTTGTCACTCACCACGCAGATTTAAGCTTCCCGCTAGCGATGTACGAGTTAGCAGCGCGTAATTCCGGCTGTCGAAGTCTCCACGCGTGGTGTAGCCGCAACTCCGCTTCGTGTCTGCGAAGATGCTCTTCTTTCTCCATGATGCCCTGGTTAATCTCTTCAAGGGTGGACGTTGGTACCTTGTTTAGGTATGAACTGGAAAAAACAGTGATCGAATTAATACTATTTTCTTATATGGCAAACATTGTTGATATATCTACATCTATCGTACTGACAGATATTTTTATCAGCTTTATTAATTATTTCAGGCAATTATTTGTAGATCAATCATTATTATTTTCTAATATGGTGTCTATGGTATGGTTGGTACGTTATTTAATAATACAAGTTATCTATCTAATTAAAAATTACAGAAAGCTGATGGTTGTAAATAACACTACTTACGTCAGAAAGTCAAATCAACCTGTTCTATTTTTGATGAAATTGATTATTAATAAATTAATTGCGAATCTCTAGCTTGCCCTACTGTTTATAAGTTTCAATAAAACTACTTGCATTACAAAATAAGCAAATAAATATATTTATTACAATGACTATATTAAAATTACCCATTCTTGAAAAACTTAGGTTGTGCAGCAAGGTCCTTCAACTCCTGCTGATACTGCATGTTCTCTTGAAACAGCAACAGTTCTAGTTTCTTACGGCGCTCTTCCAATTGCCTAAAATAAAAATATATAAGGTTTCGAAGACCAGACAACAACTCTCCTAAAAGTTCTATTTTACGACTTTAATATATTCCATTCCATTCTATATTACCACATTCATTACCATATTCCTAGAATCAATGTAGTATGAAAATATTACTAAGAAATGAGATTGGTTAAGCGTTATTACAAGTTGGGTCATTTCAACTCCCATCCTTAGCCGATAAAACTTAAAAGCTCGCGCGTAAACTCATAGGCCCGCTTACCACCCAGAAACACACTAATATTACTATGGACACACACACTTTACTATGGAATTTAAATGTCTTAAAAAAAGTATTACCTTTGGTCGCTTATCAAAATAACTAGCAGCTTTTGTAGCTATGTTGGTGTTGGTCTCAAAATAACTGGGAAGTCCAAAAGTTACTCAAACATACATAAACTCACGCCTTGTTTCCCCGCAGGGGTAGGGAGATACTAAAGATAAAGTTACTCATAATAGCCATATAAAAATTGAAATTGAAAAAGTTTATTTAGCACTGTAAACACCAGAATATAGAACACAATACAGAAAGATTAATACATGCAGCATAAAACATCTGGTGTGCCAAAAAGGGTACACCAGCGTGCTCAGCATAATGCTGAGGCAAGCCACAGCACTGATTTTCAGCTGGCCCCTCAGTGACTGCACGAAAGAAGAAAGCAACAGTGTGTGCGTGTTGTGATGTATGAATGTGTTTGTTTTTATGAATGAGGATATTAGTGTGTATGTGAGGTACTGAGTGTGTAAGGTACTTAATACTCACGAAGCCCTGATCTTCCTCTCACTGAGTAGCTCAGCCTCCTTATTGGCCCTTTCGTAGTATCCCTCAGTGGTCCATTGCTCGTGATGTTTGGACTTCCTGGTATTCGTCTCGAAGTAGCTGGCAACCTTCTTCAGTTCCTCGGCTCGCCGGAGCTCGTTGTCCCGACGCTGTGCTGCCAGGGCTTGGAGCTGCCATTGTGGACGTGGGCGGGACATTGTCTGGGATGCACAATGGAATTAGTTTTTATTAGTTGAATTCCTCATTGATGAAGGTTGTGATCATTCTTTCCATAGAATGATCACAACCTTCAACATAGAACGACTTTCTTGGCTTTAATGGAGTGGTTAGCCATTGCCGTCCGCATTTCAGATACTGGTTATCTCTGTGTGCAGGTTTCCTCACGATGGTTTTTCTTCACCATTAGAGCAGTTGGTAAATGTAAGTCTTTCGACAAAACCGAAAAACTCATTGGTAATGATATTGCATGGTTTCGAACTCGGACCTCCTGAATGAGAGTCCTAGCTGCTATGCCACTGACACCCTCGTTTTTATAAATGGGACCAATTATCTAATAATATGAAGTCATGCGCAACTAATGGCATGCAACAAAAAATATAGTACCTAGATTCAGATTAATTAATTTGTCCAGAATGTAGGTACATAATTACATGATGATCTTTTCTAAACAGAGAACCGATACATTCTACTCAACAATAAGCATGCAAATATAAAAAATATAATAGTCAGATAAATTATAAAATATAATTGTCATTACAAATAATATCTATTATTCTTATAAATAATTATTTAAAAAATTCATTAACCGAATAGAAACATTTATCCAGTAACCATTCAAATAATCTTCTTTTAAAAACTCTTAGGAGTAAGTCGGCAAACTGGCGTGGTAATTTATTATATATGCATATTGCCACCTATAAAGGAAGGAAATGCAGATGATTGTTGTCAGAGTGAATACTGGCAGCTACGAATATAACCAGCAACATCAAAGATATTTTTAGGAAATGTTATACAAAATGGTGATCAAAGTTTGATAAAAAGTAGTTTATAGAGAATTTTACCATCATTTATTTGTATAATATCTTAGAACAGGTTAAAAATCTTAGTACAGGCAAATTATCATAACTTTATTTCTTCGAGTTGCGAGTTGATCAAAGAGCAAACCTATTTTTATGTGAAAACCTGTGGTAATGAAACCCTCCCTCTCCTTTTACTTCCTATAGTTAGACAGGTAAAAACAGGCAGCAAACAGACTAAAATTATTTTTTTGATGACTGTACACTTAGAATAATAGACAATATAAGGCAAAACACTTTTTGTATTGTCAGGTAATTATAAACAGGTAAAGTTAGTGTTTTAAAACTGGTAATTATTACCCAACATACTTTATTTGGACCATGAACTTTCAGACAATAGGTACTACTTGTTTTTCAGCAAACAAATCCATTCATAATAATAATAATTGAATCAATTGTTTTTTATTAATTATTAGATTCACTGCAGTTAAACTAATCTAAGTACTTTACAACCTCTGAAAATAATTACCAAAAATTATTGATACCGTTTATGAGCCACTGAGTCCTTTACAAGAATATTATGAACAAAATAAACGTAAAATGAGTCATTTTGTGGGATCAATACATACCAACAGCTTCGCTTGACTGCACACGTCGGCTTTTCTTCACAAATGAAATGATTCAGTTCATATCACAATTGCATGATGGCTTGATTGGGTATCACACGCGCGTGGGTGCTGTAACAACCGGCATTTGGAACGCATGAAGTCACAGTTAGATTCAATCCAATTCACTTCCTTTAAATTTCTAATAAAATGATTGTCCGCGGTCACGCAAATTCTATCAATCAAATCAAAAATGAAATCAGCTGTTTTCAGTTTTGCCATGATGACAGCTACCGTTGCCTAGCAACTGCGTTTTGTTTTTGCAACTGTTACTAGGGCATCGATTTCGGAGTGGCCGCCAAACTTAACTGAAACTATCACGCTCACTCGTGTTGTGCGAGTGAGCAGGACATTTCGTATACCTAAATTATCTCTTGCTTGGTTGGGAATCGGTCTGTGTCGGTTGCCTAGATTTATCAAAAGCGACATCTGTTATAAAAACTGGTAACAAGCAAACGTCATGGAGCGCCATCTAGTTTATTCCGTGTAATCTATTTCAAACCCTCGAGAACAGCCGTCAATAGAATAGGGATGGTAAATGAATAGATGGCGTTAGTTAGATGTTTGGCCAAAATATGCGTGATCCGAAAATCTAAATCCCAAAAATCGGGTAACAAACAGAAGCAACTTTTTAATCCCCGCCCGACCAAAAAGAAAAGGTTTCATTTTAAAATATTAAAGTTTTTATTTATTTCAGGTAAACACATACAATAATTACAAATAAACAGAATAAAATAAAATAATAATACTTATAATATTTACCTATGACAAAAATTGTAAAAACTATAAAAATGAAAATATAAGCAAATCTCGTTACTTCCGGTTTATATGGCACTGCAGCACGGATATTCAATAGGTTACTATTAGATAGTGACTAGGTATTTTTACTTTAGGCGCTCAGTTCGGTGTACGAGTAGGTACGGAGAATTTCTTGCCAAAAAGACGCAACACGTGATCAAAGAACAAAGTGCTTCGCCTTAACAAACAGTGACTAAGAATCGAGTCAGTGGACATTTTAATAGATTAAGTGTTTTCGTATCAATTTAAGTTAGAATTAAACGACTTATTAGTCTGTATTATAGGCTAGATTGTAGTTTTAAGGTACCATTTTAGAATGGCATTTTTATTGAAAGAAAAAAAATAACATTTAAGGTCAAAGTCGACCCACCTCACCTAAATTTAGTGTTCCAGAGATCCCATCACACTCCAACATCCCAAGATATTCCAAGATCTTAGAACCACGTTACTGATCCAATTTTCATCTGACATGGCTAAGAACATTCAGCATATTAGACCTGCGACGCTGAAGGCCGGGACTCTCCGGGCTTCGCTATGATGCCAGACATACAAACAGACAAACGTGTCAAACTTATAACACGCCCTTCTAATCGGTCGGGGATTAAAAACGGTATGTCATGGTCATGGGTTTTTAAATCATGTTTAGTTAGTATCTTTTCGGATGCAAGTAGGTATATTAGGTATAGAACGATCTATATTAAATATTTCAGTTATTTTCACAGCATAATGTCTTATGGCATTCTTCTGTGGGGTCGAGCGGCTGATATGATAAACTGAAAATGGTTTCAATACCATGTTCATTCTACATAAGAGTCAATATTCGTGCAATTAATCTACGTTGCAGGGACTCTCTAAGGAAACAGGGTAGTTTCCAAGTATCAAGTATTGTTTAATTAGTCATAAATTGATGTTCAAATGTAAAAAAAGAATTAAAATTCGTTGAAAAGAGAAATAACTACAGGCAATCAAAAATCAGAAAGAAAGAAACGGCAATAAGTTTTATGACGGAACTGTTATCTAACGCCATTCAAGCAGGTCCTGGCTGCAGTATGTAAAAAGGGTTATTATAAAATAAATGACTACTTAAATGATAAAGAGGCTTGGTCCTAAATTCAGCTCCAGCTCTGCACATTGTGTATATGATTGTATTCACAATTATTGTAAGATATATTTAGTAGAGTTAAATATGACGTTGTAAAAATGTACTTTATGGTACTTACAATAAATATATATATAGTACCTACCTACATAGAAATAGTGGTAAAATAAAAGTAATTTAATACAGAATTATTTTCAGATTTCGGTAAATTAGCAATAAAAATGCCAATTTACTAAAATAAAAGAGAATTTTCAGACTGTTACAATTTGAATCGCTTTATATTTTCAGTTTCTTATTCTTCGAACTTATAGGCTTTCCTATGGCAGTGTTTTCGTGGGTGAAAGTACCTACTTTTAAACTACAACAAAACTGGGTTTAATAAGAGTCAGGCAGAACTGATAAGCTTTGTTTTGGCAATGGGAATTTATGGTTTTTTTACCTACCATATTCTAAGACAGATACCTATATGGTTTGTTCATTTATTCCTAATCTAATCTATCGTGTGCCTCGGACAGCACGTTAAGCAATCGGCCCCAGTCGTTAAGCCATGTCAGAGGCCCACGGGCGGCCTGAAGGACTCTGACAAATAGGTTGGCCACTAACCATACGATAAGCAAGCAAGCAATCTAATCTATGAATTTTTTGCACAATCGTCATAATAGGTATACTGGGTGTAATAAAACCCCCCCTATACCTAGTCCCGAAAGAGGTGTGTTCAGTATCCATAACTGAACAACTTTCACTATAGCGGCAACTCTGAAATCGCAAAAAAAAGTTATTTATACATTTCGGTCGTGTAGTGAGGGAGTTTTAGTTACATCCTGTATACTTAAGAGATATTTTGTCACATACCTATTTCGTGAAGCAGAGGTTAAATATTTTTGGAGGGCAATGACATTTTACGGTTGAAACTGAACTGAAATAGAGCTGTTACAACGGGGGGCTTAACCCCTCCTGTAATTTTTACACTTTAGATTTAGAATATTCTATTGGGGGCGAGCAGTATAGTTATGTTATTGGTTAATAATAAAGTAAGTATTTATGTATAACTCAAATAGATTAGGTAAAATACTTGAATATCGGTTAGCTATAAATATAGGATTAAAGTTATATTTCTGACAGCTTATCTAGCGTAATACTCGTAATATCAAGTGTGTATATCACGAGTAAAAAAATCAATCAACAAACCAAGAGAAAAAAATATCAAATGTGTATCATGTGTGTTTCGTAGAAATTAGGTAATTAATGGCAACTTTCCATACATTGATGTCAAATCACAATGACATTTCCAATTCCATACTATTTCAGTAGATGTTGCCATTATTTAATTTCTACTCTTTTTGACGGACTGTAACTTACTTACCTACCTACCCAGGTACCTATATTAAGAAAAGAAAAAGGTAATAAAATGCAAAGGTAGGTAAGTAGTAGGTAAGAAATTTTTCCGCGCATGTTTAATTTATAATTATCATCAAATGTAGGCAGGGAAAACACGGCAGGCCGGCTCGGCTACTAGCTTATCAAAATAAAGAAAAAGCCGAGAACACAACTCATACATCTCGAAGGCGGGCAACTGTCTACATAAACATAAGTCGCGGTCTCGCACACGCCCCCCGTCAAAACATCCTTTCACAGAACACCAAAAGAAGAACCATAAAATAAGACAACCAGGCTAGAGACGCAACCGAAAAATCCAGGCTCTATAATTATGTTCAGCTACCACCCGATCTACCGGCAAGCCAATTTAAATTTACTGCGAACGCCGCACGTGTCCCACAAAATGAAATCCCACTACCGCACAGAAACACGCACGAAAAAAAAACAGAAAAATACATCGCAGGCGCCACCCCTTCAACGCTAGTGGCTGCTTACTTGAACCACGCCTGTTTCGGAACGCTACCCTTTTCGTCTCTTTCTCTCTTTAATCGTACGTATACAGCTGTCTTTGTTTATCAAGTGCCGCCGTCGAGAAGCTGTAGCTTTTTGGCCAGTACGCGTTTAGAAGTCGCGCGCGTTAGAGCGTTGTCGTTGACGCCGCGCGAAACCGTCGCGGTGTGTCAAGTGCAGTGCCGTGTAGAGGTGCCGAAGTGGCGGGTTTCCTTGCCGCAGGACGGGGGGCCCATGCCCCCTTCCACCAGCACCACATTGGTAAAAGTTAGTGTCCCGTGATACTGAAAAAAACTACATTCGTTATCTTTGATTGGGTGGAACTGTGAATGTGCTTGACAATGCCAACTTATGGAGGTTATTTATGTTTTATGTTTGTTATGTTATCAATTTATTATTAATTACGTTTGTTGTTACCAACGTACTGTTAATTAAATCGTTAACAAGTATCTTAAACTTTCTTAAAATTAAAAACTTAACCAATTGTTGCAAATAGGATTAAAACATAAATGTAAATAGGTATTCTAATTAAATGTGTACTTACAATTCATAGAAACAAACTTTAACAATTAACTCCAACTCTGCCTGTCACTCGTCCAACGTTAAAGAGACAAAATCATTGACAGCGTTAAGTAACTAATCACTGAAAATATGTATACAAGAATAAATGAACATTTTATTCAAATATC
Source organism: Hofmannophila pseudospretella (assembly GCA_947369225.1). Taxonomy (NCBI): domain Eukaryota; kingdom Metazoa; phylum Arthropoda; class Insecta; order Lepidoptera; family Oecophoridae; genus Hofmannophila; species Hofmannophila pseudospretella. Next base: position 6,553,156 of record OX376331.1, read on the forward strand.
CTCTTGTACAAAAATTTAGGTAGGTATTAGAAAATACAAAGGTAGGCCTATGTTTTAGGCTTAACTTAGGCCTAAAACCTATAGGCCTACATTCGCGATTCCGCCAAGTACCATAGAGGGTGAATAGACAGGTATCTTTTAAATACCTACCCAATAAAATGTAAATTATATTTGGGTATACAGGCTGTAACATTAAGAACGGTCAGTATGGGAAAGTCTGAAACTATAAGACATACGAAGATCTGTTCTTAGGAATCATGTCATCAATTTTAGTAACAAGAAAAACTGTATTCATACATTTAAAAAAAACTGTACTCAGCCTGGGAATTGAACCCGGTTGTTTTGAAAAAAAATCCAACACTATTTCTATTTAGATATCGATTACGTTAAGGATGAAGTGTACAAAACAAGCTACGACACAATTGAAGACCTAAAAGCAGCCATAGAGACAATTTTAACGCAAATTCACCACCTGAAGATACAACATTCAATAGTAAGATCGTTACCTAAACGAGTTGAATGTCGTATTTTACAAAATGATAGTCATTTCGAACACCTACTAAAATAAATTAAAAGATATGGAAACAATGCGATTTATTAATTTTAAACATCACGTTTCATACTAACATTTATTCCTTAAGGCCTACACAATCGATATCTAAATAGAAATAGTGTTGGATTTTTTTTTCAAAACAACCGGGTTCGATTCCCAGGCTGAGTACAGTTTTTTTTTAAAATGTATGAATACAGTGTTTCTTGTTACTAAAATTGATGACATGGTTCCTAAGAACAGATCTTCGTATGTCTTATAGTTTCAGGCTTTCCCATACTGACCGTTCTTAATGTTACACCCTGTATAATTACATAACATTATCTACTATCTATTAGCCTAACATAAAATACTGAAAACAGAATAAGGAAAACGAAATAAGTTGGTTTATATCTACTTCATCTATAAAATATCGATATTCTAGTTAGAGAACCAATTAAGCTGGGATTAATAATTTAAATCGCACAATGTACTTACAGAATAAACATGAAATGGAACGCTAATGCCTATCAAAAGGCAGCCTATAGCTACTGCCTACTTTCCTAATTTTTATTGTAAAAGTTCACGAACTAAACATATAACAAAATTTTAAAGTAATACAACTAGGTTCAACATCACGCACGATTCATTTTAAAGTAATACAACTAGGTTCAACATCACGCACGATTCATTTTAAAGTAATACAACTAGGTTCAACATCACGCACGATTCATTTTAAAGTAATACAACTAGGTTCAACATCACGCACGATTCATTTTAAAGTAATACAACTAGGTTCAACATCACGCACGATTCATTTTAAAGTAATACAACTAGGTTCAACATCACGCACGATTCATTTTAAAGTAATACAACTAGGTTCAACATCACGCACGATTCATTTTAAAGTAATACAACTAGGTTCAACATCACGCACGATTCATTTTCCATACAAATGATTTTACACTTTCATGTCGTATATATTGAAATATTGTTACCATCAGATTAATAATGCTGTTGTATAATATACGTTAAAACCTTTATATGATTAATATTCAAATTTAAATTTTTATATAAAAAAAACCTTCTAGAGCATAATTAAAACCTTTAATAACATACATTTTAATATCTACATTTTTGAATTCGCAAACGTAAACAACACGAATGACAATAAATATTGCACAAATGGGTACGACATGAAGGTATCGATATACGAGATTTATCTTATGTACTAGTGCAGAATGAATATGATACCTAATCCTTTGTAAGGAAACCGAATCTTCTTTGTCCTCGCCATATCCCGGTTAGACGGGGTCGGCTTTCCTAATCTTGAGGCGCCATTCTCCTCGATTGTACACGTCATTCTCAGTTAGGTCCATGGTGTTCATGGTGTTCATGTCACGTTTGACAGTCGTTAGCCAGGTAGCACGCGTTAGTGGTTACTCTGGAAAGGCACTTCTTCACGACATAATCGTCATGTATGGAAACCGAATCATGACGATAAATTTCGTTACAATATTACAAACTAAAGGTGTACTTAGTTAGTATTTTTGATTTACGTGCACCTTGTTATTTAGGCCTGTACGTGCATCTTTGTACTTGCTATAGGTAGGTATATGTGATTGATAGTTATTATAACAGGTCGAAACCCATGTACCAATGAGTTTTTCGGATTTTTTCGAAGACTTACGTACATTTACCGACTGCTCTAACGGTAAAGGAAAACATCGTGATGATACCTGCACGCCTGAGGAAATGAGGTGTGTGAAATCCACCAATCAGCACTGGGCCCGCTCGGTGGATCATGGCGGTACCCCCTTGGTCAAGCGAAGGCCTGCGCCTCAACAGTGGGGACATTAATAGGCTGATAATTGATAATTGAATTACAAGTCACCATTTTTTAGTCTTACGCCTAGATTTCTGAGATAAGAGTAGTTACTTAGAAGTGAAGTACTGAAACAAAACTTGGTATGATTATATTTAGATACTTTACATAAAAAATCTCATTTTACCAAGTTGCCACCTGTAACTTGTAAGGAAACAAAACAACGAGATTAGTAGATAAACCACAACAATGAGATAAGCCTAGGTAAGTAAAAACAGCCCAATCCCAAATATATAAAAAATCTTCGGTCAGTTACGTTACGTTCTGAAAAGATCCTTAAAACATTCAAAGTGTGTTACCATTGTCTAATTTTGTTGTTATGTTCTTCACTAGAATTCTACAAACAATGAGTTTAAAAAATGTTATCTTCTTTGTGAAAGATTTGAATAAACAGAAGATAGTTATGTTTGCGAAATAATCCATAAAAATTTCCAAGAAGGGGATTCTCTCTAAATACCTACTATGAGTATCTAGAAGGCCTTACTAAAAATTAGGTACACAAAAAAAGTGCTTGGTCAAGTAGGCAAGTACCTACCTATCTAGCTGCAAAAAACTTATATCGACATCAATAAAAATGCTTATTTATACTAGGGACGACACGGAGCTTCGACTCCGACTCCGAAAGGTCGGAACTTCCGATTGATTTTACACCTCCGACTCCGGCTTCGGTAATTTTGAATCGGATTCTATACCGAAGATTTATGAGCAAACATATTCAAATTTCAATATTTTATTAAATAGTGTAGGGCTACATAAAGGAATTTTATTGCCGCAAACGTCATCACAAAAAATATTGGCCAGTTCAGCTATAAAAATTAAAAAACGATTTAAAATTTGAACTTCTTCTGAACATTACTCTTCTACCTTCGCCTCCGACTCCGGTTCCGAATCCGGTTGCGACTCCGATAAATCAAATTTAAAACCTTCGGTTTGACTCCGGTTCCGGTAAAACAAACATCCGTAACATCCCTAATTTATATATAATAAATAAGACACTCTTTACATTGAAAGGTAAGAAAGAAGGTATAATTATAAAAATAAATATAAAAAGTAATAAATAACCCACGTGCGTGTATAATCAGTTTTTACCATAAATATGTTTATAAGGAAAAGTTAAAAAAAGTGTCAACACAGTCGATCATAGACACCTGTTGGTTGCGGTGAGATAATAATTGTTGAACATTATTACTTACTAGTTATTAGTTAGCCCGGATCCTCAGCTGCATGTAAATTGGTTTAGCGGTTTACAAGTAATTGAAAGACAAATAGATATCAGTTTAAATTTTGCGTTTATGTTGTAATTTTATTAGTTTTTTACACGGGTAATTTCAAAACCACAATGTAATGAAATGAAGTCTAGAAAAGATACATACATAAACTGACGTCTACAACACAATGTATAAAATATATAGATATTTTGTGTCCATAATCCCCGAGGGGGTAGACAGAGGAATCACCGACAGGTAGTTCACACTTTTCTCCGTAAGATTTGGCGGACAAACCTTTTTAGTAAGGCTACGTACATAAGTCATACATAACAATGACCAATTAGTAAATGATCAAGTAAACATTTGCGCTTTATATTTTATGGTGTCAAATTTTGACTCAATAGAGCACTTTTTAAATCTAGGTACATATTTCTAATCATTTTTTTGTTATGAAATGGAATATAGGGGGGTTTAAAATGTCCTATACATACCTAATGATTAAGTTAGGCAACCTAACCTAACCCAACGCCCTCTTAATGGTAAATGCATTTATTTGATTACTAAATATGAGTAGGTAGGTAGTATTACTGTTAGAAATCATATACCTATAATAAAGCACAACGTGCCTCGAGCAGGCGGAGTTGGATGGATGGACGACGTTTTTTTTAAAATTTAACGGCGGCTTTGGATGGGTGTTGAAATGGCCCCGCCAATTTAGTGTGACTTTCAACTCGTTTTTATTTATATTATTTTTAATTATAATAAATACCTTCATGATTTTAATCTTAAAAATGTTATAGACATAATAAAAATGTATATAAATACATAATAGGAACAAAGACACCGTTCCGTCGGCACAGAATATAATAATATTTTTTTAAATTTGTTTAACAAGGCATTGGCAACACAGGCCATCAGCCTAAACATAAGCGATTTAAAACAGTTTTTAGATTTTCAGCATCAAAATGTTGTGGTGTAGACACATTTAAACACTTCTAGGAGTTATGACGGAAATTTCAACCGGTCTAGTCTCTGGCGAATTCTCATGACCCGCCGCAGAATCACAGAGTGAAACTACGCAACGAACCACTAACGAGAAGTTTATTTTAAGAGTTCAACACATTGTCACTGTACCTGACGTTTGCTAGACAAAACTGCACTGATTATAGCTGTCAAAATGACCAAATTTTTTAGCAATAAAATAAACACCGTAGAACCTTCTCCATCGACTTTCCCGCCAAAACTCATATAATAAAAATACTTCCGTCGGTTTAAAATCATAACCTAACCAATCCTCACTCCATGAAATCTCATCCTCAACTTTAAAAGAGTTAGCACTGTCAGCTTATTATCCTCCTCAAAGTCCACAGCCTAAACAGCGTGACTGCGGTAAATTATAACCAAAAATCACACGCACCGACGCATATCCATAACCGCGTTGAATCGCTGTCACAGATTCTTGAATGCACCGACTAAAATGGCGCGCGACCAATCGGACATTTGAATTTGAATATGGAATATTTAAACACAAAACGCAGCGGCGACCTTCATAAATTTAGCCAATAAATGTCACAATTCCAAATCGTTCGCGACGGCGGTGATGACAAAATACGTTTGTTTTTTGGAGGATTACATTTTTTTGGTATTTGTTATTTTTAGTGTGAAACTTAAATAATTATATTATATTTATTTTAAATTTTAGTGTGAACCTTACAGTAAGCAAATCAAGTTTCTTAAATAATTATATTTATTATAAATTATAATTATTACTAGAGCAAATCCACTAATCTGTCGAATCAAGAATCTGTCGAATCAAGAATCTGCCCAATACCGAATCTGTCCAATCCCGAATCTGTCCAATCCCGAGCAAAGGGTAAAATAATATGTTACTTCGAAAAAAAAGGAGGATTTCATTTTTTTGGTATTTGTTATTTTTAATATGAAGCTTACTTAAGCAAATCAAGTTTCTTAATTAATTATATTTATTATAAATTATAATTATTACTAGAGCACTTTAAAATAATATGTTATGTAAATGTTACTTTTAAAAACTTGGTTAGAAAAAAACAATAATGAGTACTCTTATTGTACCTAAAGTTATTCATAAATACCTAACATTTAATTTAAAATTATATTACCAATTTAATATAGGTACTTATAGCACCTACATATATTTTGCATAGATAGATGCGTATGAATTTAATAGGGGGGCTTAAGTCCCCCTGGATATGTACGGTACATCTCTAGTTTAACGGGACGTACGAGCACACTAGCGCCGCCCATAATTGAAAAATAAAACATAATTGTTACATTAAACTTTTTATTTTTAATACATTTGACGAGTTTTTAATACACTTGACGAGTTTTTAATACACTTGACGAGTTTTTAATACACTTGACGAGTTTTTAATACACTTGACGAGTTTTTCTCTGACAATATAAATAGTTTTTTTTTAACTATACCTATAGGTATAATACAATTAGCGGTTTTGGGAAACAAAATAAACATACTTATTTATACTTACGTTATATTTAGTACCTAGTTTATTTTTGTTTGTTTAGCTTTTTTACGAGTTGCATTTTGCCTGAAATAAACGATTTATTCTTATTATTATTATATATTACTAGTATCTTCAATTGTATAGGTAGTATATAATAAGTTATTTATATTCGATTTGTAAAAAGTAGGTAAATAAATTATGAAGCACAAAATGGCCTACACAAGTAACTGATTTTCAATATCGATAATTCGATTTGTTACACGGATTACCTATTATATAGGTCGGTTAGAAGGAATACAAGGTTCAACAAAATACATACCGATACCTATACACCTGATAAAATAGGTATCTAAGTGTATTTGATATAAATAATTTGACATTTAAATTAAATTGACATGTAATCACTATATTAATATTTCTTGTAAATAGTTCTTGTAATCTAAAGCGTATTAGTTAGCTTCGTATATTTTTTTTTATTTTATTTTATCTACTATATAAATTTGCACACCACAATGTGGTAGGATATACTGGAACTACCTATGTAATTTTAAGATCCTTCATAACGTATATTCTTGCTCAGCCATGTAGGCCATTGGAGATTGGTACGGGAGAAGCGAAGCGAAGGTAATCTAAAGGATTTAAATCAGAATGATCCAGATTATTAAGCTCGCCAGGAAAAAAAAAGATAGGTTAGTACTTACATTATTAAATTACAACATTATAGCATTAGTTAGTTAGTTAGGGGAAAGGCAATGGCAAACCACCCCATTAAATCTGACACGACAGTCGTTCTATGTGATTAATTCCTTATCACGACCCTCAGCAATGAGAAAAACGACTTATTACGAAGAAGAATAGCATTAGTGGTGAGAAAAAAAACCGATTAATATTACATTCTGTAAAACACGGGCAGATGTACAGTCGACCACAGGTCAACCTACCCAAAACGTCAAAATTTGAGAATATGAAATGAACCATATTGCGCAGGCGTAAGGTTGAGGTTTCATCGAAGATTTTTGACAGATGGTATACTATAACTTGTGGTCGACTGTACACGGGGTAGTAATACCACGGGAGATGCTGTTCCTTCTGGTAGTGTAGTACCTACACTACCAGAAGTATTGGGAATACATTACATGCTATACGAAGGACAATCGGCTGAACATTTCACTGTCGTTTGATTCAGAGCTTGTCACTTAATAAGTAAGTAAGTAGGTAAAGATTTTGAAATATTAAAAATAAACTGATATTTTTTTTTTTCAAGAGTCAATATATATCTTTTAAGAACGGAACCCTCGGTGTGCGTCTCCCAACCTCGTATACGTGGCCGTTTTTTTTAAATTTTGTTACACTGAACTCATCATCAGCCTATTAATGTGCACTGTTGGGGCACAGGCGTCACAAGGGGGTACGGGCCATGATCCACCGAGCGGGCCCAGTGCAGATTGGTGGATTACACACGCCTTCGGAAACTTTTAATTTCCTCAGACATGCAGGTTTCCTCACGATGTTTTCTTTCACCGTTCGAGCAATCGGTAAACGTAAGTCTTCGAAAAAAACTCATTGGTACATGGCATTGCATGGTTTCGAACCCGGACCTCCCCGCATGGGAGTCCAGCGTTCTAGCCACTAGCCACCGATGCTCTTAAATAGGTACTTATTATTTTCAAAAGTCAGAAACACACTATAGGCTTTATTTAATAGGATGTATGGGCCAAAATAATACAAAGAACCTTCGTAATTAGAATACGTCAGTATACTCTGTGCTCGTAGCTACCAAATTAGAAATCTTTTTATTATGTATAGTTAGTCATGTAAACCTACTCGCATGCACATTATATGCCAAGGTATTTCCAAGCTATATACGTACATACGGTGCCTGGTAATAACATATGCGAATAAAACTTTATTCGAGCTAAGCTTTATCGATCGTAAACCTCAATCCCATTATGTTGCGCAGTTCAGTCCGCAGTTGGCGACTTTATGCGCAATGAACTATTGAAGATGTAGGTACTTTCCGATTGCTATGTAATACCTAAGTAAGCCTTTCATTCTGGGTTATTCGAAAAATAAGTAGGTGTCTATAAATCTCTTTTCAGATCAACAGGGAGAATTTCAGAAATAGTAAGAAAAGGCAAGGGGGCTGCATGATTACGCGCAAGGTCAAAGCGATCTAGAGTTTGCGCGATCTAAAACAATAAAGCGTCGTAGCCAAAAATCGCTTTCTGGGGGGGATTTTAGGGGGAGGATAGATGCAGATCTGAGGTTTCGAAGGCATCAATCAGGAATCAATGGATTTTGGGAGCGAGAGTTTGAACGTGTTCTTGTTTTATAGCCATGCATGATTTGTAGAGATCTATAGTCAGTGTTGGTATACTGGTAAATAGAGAGACAATTGTCTTTTAACGCTGTTCTCTTGTTACAGGACGCGGCGAAGCTGGCGGCGCAATGGCGTGCGCCGGCTGCGAGAAGCCGATCCTCGACAAATTCCTGCTGCACGTGCTCGAGCGCGCGTGGCACGCGGCGTGCGTGCGCTGCGCCGATTGCCGCGCGCCGCTCGCAGACAAGTGCTACTCTAGGGACAACAAACTGTTTTGTAGGAACGACTTCTTTAGGTGAGTCCCACTATTTGTCCTTGGACTGAAGCAGACAGAAGTCGATCCTCGACAATTCCTGCTGCACGTGCTCGTCGTTTTTTCCGCCACCGACCGCCTGCGAGCGCCGCTCCACTCACAGGTTTTGTAGGTTGTAGGAGCGACTTCTTATGAGTCTTACTATCTATCCATTGATTGAAACAGGAGCAGACAGAAGCTGATCCTTGACTTTTTGATGCACGCACACATGACACATTATGACAAATCATGGAGAAGATGCCCATTAGGTATTGCCCATTGTCACTGGCTTCGATAAAGTTATGAAACTAAGGTATTCATAGCAAGGAACCTACTTAGTTATCACTGTTTTTATATTGTAGATGATATCTTTCCCATCGAATTCATAAAAAAACTTGTATATTCAACACCTTTGTACATTTACGGCTTATTCACGGATTAGGCAGGCGGCAGGTGGGTGGCCAATTTTCAATAACTGCCGATTATTCTTTTACCAAATGTTCAAAATATCTATAATTATTGTAATTATCTACAATTTTGCTTACACTTCTCTGGTGCCAGACAAATAACAGCGTTTTGTCAAACAACATGGCGCCCAAATGGCCAAAAAAGGCAATTTTGTCGCAGGTCAGGTACTCGTAACACCGGAAAATGGTTCACTCACGATTTCCGTCGTCTTGATGGTTTAATTTAGTTTGTTTTAGGGTTCCGCAGGTTTGGGAGTTTATTTTATCAAGAGGTGTAAGCGACAAAAGTAGTCAAAACTCTAGATCGTCATCAGTGGAATAAATTGTATGTGGGAGACACGACTCAAAAATCTCTATGTCTGATTTTTACTATTCCTTCTGTTGTTAATAGGTTGATATATGTGAGTACCTAACTCATAGACTTCATTTGAGATTTTACTCACCCTTTTGCCTAGTTCACCATATTTCTTCTTCTCCCTTATGTAAAAAGAGTTATTATAAAATAAATGACTACTTAAATGATAAAGAGGCTTGGTCCTAAATTCAGCTGCAGCTCTGCACATTGTGTACATATATGATTGTATTCATAATTATTGTAGGATATATTTATTTCAAAAGATGTGCTGCTGAACGTTTCTTCCGCCGCTTCTTTCCTTTCAGCTATAGCAACTTACGAAGCGGTGGTAGAGTAAAACAAAATGACGTTGTAAAAATGTACTATAAGGTACTTACTTACAATAAAAACATTTTGATTTGATTCTCAATCGCTTCTTCATTGCAGAAGATCATGTCCACAATTCCATATCAATTTCCTCCATTAGTCACGGTCCTTGGCATACCTATGACATTGATGATGATGAGCATCCCAGAACACGATACGATTTTAATAAGATTCAGTTAAAAACCAAGTAGTATCATCGGAATATTGGGAACCCTACAAAATGTAATTCAAGTTTATTTTAGTTTACGTAATGATTTGATGAGTTCATTTGGTGACATTTCGGCTTCCTAACCCTGAATGACGTCATTTCCGCTGGTTGACACCCCGACATTATTGCATTGCGTTGTTAAAATTGGTTTATTTTTTGTTTCATGTTTTCGAATTGAACTGTCAGACGTTTCAATAACATTATCTAGTATTATGGAATCCAAGTATAGTTTATAGGGTACTGGTAATCTTAGTTAAAATTTTAGTACCTTAATTGGAAGTTATAAAGCAATGCTAACTTTATAAAGTCTGTTTCTTTAATCTAACGCTAATCACTAATAGCACTAAACCTGGGTCTATTAAAAAGGTAGGTAAGTATATTATTTTATTTTTTTTATTCACCAAAAAATAATTAAATTAAATTTAAAAAATCGATCATTATTATGTATATTATTTTTGATTGTTTTTTTTTAAATCATTAAAGTGTATTTTTCTTGAAATTGGTCATATCCGCCTGGATATATGACTATGATTTCTTAACTATTTAAAAAAAATAAGAATATTATATTATTAATTTATTTAAAATCCAACAACTATATTAAAACAAAGTACTGTAAAATTACTAATTAAATTACTCGAAATTACGAAAAAAAATACTATGTTTATAATTAAATAGATTTAACATAACTTGGATTATCGACATGTCAAACAAAGTTTCCCAAAACTTTGATTTAATTTATTTATTATGAACTTTTAAATTATAATTTCAAATTATTTATGAAAGCCAGGAAAGGTCTGCCTTCAGGCTGTGGCAAACTCATCAGTTCATTAAAAATTTTGAGTAACAGTGACGTTTAATTAAAATACTAGATAGGTAACTAGATTCTATAGTTTTAGTATTATTTTTAAGATGTTTAGTTTGAAAATGCGTTATATAAAATATGCTGTACATTGTTAATTTTCTAGGTGTTATTTAGGACTGAAAATCATCATCCTTATCAAAGCGTCAATGTAAATCGGTGTCGATTTTTGTATGGAAAAGTTACATATGAGTTAGAAGATAACCTTCACGCTTTATCCCTTGCGTGGTAGGCACAAAGAACGGAGCGCCACGAATCTCTGTCTTGGCATGCTTCTCTTGCTTCTTCTAGTCATTCGTCGTTTCACGCATGCTCGCCGTTGGGGTCGTCTGCTCTGTATATTAATATCTATGATAGCATTCTATAATAATTAAAATTATAACTGGTAAGGATAAACTTAAAACCGAATGCAAAGTTGACGCAATTCTATATTTTTCAGGAGTTTTTTCACTTGCTTGCAAAAATATTCAACTGTCCGAAACAAATCAATCACGTTTTCATCTTTCACTTCGGTATTCGAAATTCGAAGTTTTAAAAATTGGCGGCAGTGTTCAAAATACGACATGGCGTGTTGCCAGCATCGCATACGGCCAAACCGAGTTTTATGTTTTATTCATGCGGCCTCCATCGTTTATGCAAATGGGCCTGGTAATAATTCAATGTGATGATAAAATAATATAAAAAACACTGCCGCTAAAGTCGCGTTTGCACTATATTCTGTTTGTAAAGGTGCAGTAGAAAATTATCTAAAGATATACCGGAGGTAGCAAAGTGCTTAATTTTGTGATAGTTTGCAAAGCAGCGTAAATACGCAGAATATATTTTTTTCGGATAATTCCGAAGGACGAATCTTGGGGCGGCCGGTATTAGAGTGTCGGCCGAAGGGGGCTCATGTATGGTGTCAAGTCATTGAGCGTCGGTGGACTAGTGGCTAGGACGCCAGACTACCATGCAGGAGGTCCGGGTTCGAAACCATGCAATGCCATGTACCAATGGGTTTTTCCGATGTTTTTCGATGACTTACGTACATTTACCGACTGCTCTAACGGTGAAGGAATACATCGTGAGGAAACCTGCATGTCTGACAAAAAATTAAAAGTTTCCGAAGGCGTGTGAAATCCACCAATTAGCACTGGGCCTGCTCGATGGATCATGGCCCGTACCCACTTGTGCAAGGTGAGACCTATGCCCCAACAATGGGGACATTAATAGGCTGATGATGATGGTCATTGGTCATGATATGATATTCGAAGTGTAAACCGACCTTTATTTTCTTTTTCGGCGGAGGTTTTTTAAAAACTTGTCAGCTTGTTTCTGCATTTGCCATCTGGTACAGGAGTGGCCAATAATATTCGCCCAGGGCGCAAAATTTAGAAATACCGTCAATAAATTTAGAATTGAGGTCAAATATGGGTTTAGTGGACTATAAAAAAAAATTTAAAGTATTAGTAAGTTAAAAGCGAAACGCTACCGACAAAATTTTTTTTTTTTTTAAATTGTACTTATCTGGAGAGCAGACGAGCAAAAGGATAAGTGATGACCGTCACCCGTATAATGTATCTCACTATAACGTTATTGGAGGGTTTTCCAAGCGATTATTACGCCTATAAAAGATCCTTCAATTCGCAACACAGCAATACAAGCGTTGCTGCTTTGACGTAGTAATACGTAAAAACCTCCCCAGTCTGACTCTACACAGTCATACCAGCTTCATATTTCCTTATATTTAAAAATAAGCTTGTATTTTATTAATAATAATCTCACTAAACTAACATAATAGATAAATAAATGATGTAACTTTTTCATTGTAGGTTTTATTATCATCGCCGTAAAACTAGAAGTAAAGAAGAAAAGATGCAAATGTTTAGAAATCGTGGCTATAAACTGAGGCACTACCGGGCTTCGTACTTAGTCATAACATAAAACACTTACATAAAACAGAAAATTGACCATCTACATGTTAACAAGTCAGCCTTTTCCTTACAAATCTGCTCATATTATTTTAATACACGTGTGAGATAATGTTGGTAGGCTATCAAACTCAGTTTCGAAACAAGGATCTGTGCAAAGAGTTCCTATATTACTACCTACCGACTACTTTGAGATACCTACTGCCTGTTTATAGCAACACATACTTAGTAAAGTAAATGAAGGAAAATACCCTTTGGGCGTTTAGGCGTCCATTAATGACGTGAGGCATTTTTTAGGATTTTGTAACCCCCCGTCCCCCCCTGGTGAGATTTTGTGAGATTTTCCTCAACTCCCTCCCCCCCTTCTCCTAATCTCACGTGAGATTTTTTTAAATTTGTGTTTTGATTATGAACGCGTTGGATTATAAAAAAAATAAAAAAACAAGAACACAATTTATTCTATTATTTTTATTTAAGACTAGCAAAGACTAGTAGTTGAGATTATTACCGTTACTTAAATTCACCGTGATAAAATTAAATAATAAATACTTTAACAAAAATGAATAAAAGATTTATTCTAATTCAGTCCATGGAAAAATTACGTGATATTTTCGAACCCCCCAAGAATGAGTAAGATTTAGCTTGACCCCCTCCCCCCTTGAACACCTCACGTAATTAATGGACGCCCCCTTATTGCACAAAACTTGTAACCAAATTGGGCTACCTACATAAAAATATACAGTCTTATCACTAAGATAAGAGTCTTATCAATAATAAAGATAAATATTTATTGAGAGGGTCATGTAACTTTTACAATAAGAGCGTCTGTGGCACAGTGGTTAGGACACCGGACTCCGATGAGGGAGGTCCGGGTTCGAAACCATACAGTGCCATGTACCAATGAGTTTTTCGTATTTTTCGAAGACTTACGTACATTTACCGACTGCTCTAACGGTGAAGGAAAACATCATGAGGAAATCTGCACACTGAGATGACCAGTGTGTAAAATGGGGTAGGCACAAAAGATCATCAAGGGTCGAAGTGTCGCTGGGTTTTTCTCGGCCACCTATCAAAAAAGATAAGATAACTTTTACAATTTTATAAGTTAAGTATTACATAGAGTTCGGTTAGAGATAATAGGCCCCCATGGTCCGGAAGCCGTTAATTTTTTCAAGGACCTTTGGGCCTCCATTGAGGCTTCTGGTGACCGCAGGCTATAGCAGTTACCCAAGCGCATTAGCCCGGCCTTACAGTACGGTTAGCCTGCAATTTAAAGCCAAAATAATAATAATAAATAAACAATAGTTAGTCGATTGAATCTTTAACTAAATCTTCGACAGAATTTAGTGTGTCATAAATAAGCGGTATAGCAGACGCCTTAATTTGTCCTATTACTTGAAGAACTTATGTTCTTTAAAAGGCTTCTTCTAAGTCGTATTCCTCATTGCTGAGGGTCGTGTTTATTCTAAGGAATTAATCACATCGAAAGACTCTCATGGCAGATTTAATGGGGTGGTTTGCCATTGCCTTCCCCATTTCGCACACTGGTTATCTCAGTGTGCAGTTTTCCTCACGATGTTTTCCTTTACCGTTACAGCGGTAAATGTACGTAAGTCCTTTGAAAAAACCGAAAAACTCATTGGTACGTGGCATTGCCTGGTTTCGAACACGGACCTCCCGCATGGGAGTCCGACGTTCTAGCCACGACACCACCGACGCTCTGAAAGCTCTTTAAAAGGCAGGTGACGTGCAATTCGATGATAGAAAAGATTACGTACAACTTTGCAAAATGGAAAATTCATAATGCATAAACCTAATTATCAAACATCTGCTCTTCATTATTGCACCTAGACATGAAGATTCTTTCAACTTAATTGTTTTAAACCATGTAACGTGGCACCATGAAAATGTAAACGATGCGTAGGTAAACAACTATGGCGTTATTATAATAATTATGTTTAATCGGTCCTGATAACTTTTTCCAGTAAAAATATTCCGATTGCGTTTATAGATATCATTATTTCTTAGCGGAAAGTATATTTTTCATAAATTGGCATGTTTCTTCACCTGGGCTGTATGTTGTATGACAGGTAACATTCGCCATTTTCTCCTGTTGCGGCGATAGTGTAGTGTTTTTATGGAAATAAGGAGCATGTTCTGTCAGCTCGTATTTGGATTTCATAGTGTTGACAAATGTAGGTACCTGTTGTAGACCAATAAATAGGTGCAACTGATATTAAGAATAAGAATAAGTTTATTTGTGCGGTTAGATTACAAAGGATTCATAGTCCATACACCAGTAGGAACTTAAGCATATGTTATATTAAACTAAATAAAATTAGTGAGCAACAACTTAGTTATAAAAAACGCTGACCTCCGAACTAGGAAGTTCCTGTATCTCGGAGGACAGATCTCTTGAACTTGATTGAACTAATTTATTGACTATTATCACACTTTACAATCTTTTTGTATTTTGTGGAATAAAAATTCAAGAGCGTGGGCAAACGCTTTCGCGAAACTCTGCCGAACGCCATCTTCATTTTTTCACGACCAATGATCGCGGCGCTTTAGAGATGTCCAGCGTCCATTTAAATACTTAAAATTAGAGTTGGACACAGTTACTCAACGGAAAATAATAGTAACATATATTATGAAAATAATATAAAGGCTTCATATTAGTGTTTGCTAACAATAGCAAAGACTATTCCATACATTTTCAGTAAAGGTTGCAATTATTTAAAATACGCTGCATGGTTGAAAGAAAAATTAGTCTCCTTCCCCAAGGGGCGGGCGTTCCTACCACGCCCTTTCATAAATATGTGTGGCAGCAGTAAAATTTTTGTTTTTCTCTAAATATCTATATTTTGATACCTATTTTAGTGTTTAGAAAAACAAAAGAGATTTACTGCTGCACTCACAAATTTTTGGGCTCGGTCCATCAGGATCCCCTAACAAAAGACAGCGTCGTATGTACAGTACAGTCAGCAAATAAAATCATAAATTTAGTTTTCGTAAACGTCCTAATAGTACCTATATAAAAAAATGTCCTAATTCTCCTATTTAACCCACAGGCGATACGGAACGAAATGCAGCGGCTGCGGACACGGCATCTCCCCATCGGACCTGGTGCGGAAAGCGCGGGAGAAGGTGTTTCACCTCAACTGCTTCACGTGCCTGGTCTGCAGAAAGCAGCTGTCCACGGGCGAGGAGTTGTATGTGCTGGACGACAACAAGTTTATATGCAAGGAGGATTATCTCTCGGGCAAGGCACCGACGACGCATTGTGAGTTTTTTTACAACTGTAGGTAAAACATAGCTCGTCAAAAACTTTTTTAAGGTAAATATTGGTAGGTAATGTTTTTTATACTTTACCAGTATTCTTCATTAACCACTTCAACTAGCCTAAAATGCCTGTCCTAGGAGTGATCCACCACAATAGTCCAGAGATGGAATTGATCCGGCGTCTCTTGCGCCGCAGCTTTACCTACTTTTTGAACCATTATCTATGATTGTCGCTTAAATTTTGTGTTAAGATCGCTACCTTAATTTATTACTGAATGAATTGAACTCTTAAAAGTACCTGCTGATATTAAAAAATGCGCCAAATTCATAAATAATTCCTTTCTTTCTGATTTATATTCTGTTTGAATTCAGGACTTTCCTTTGATATTTCGATCACGGATTAATATTTTTATTTATTAACTAAGCTGTTGCCTGCAATTTCGTTGGCGTTCCGTCCTATACTAGCTTTACCTCCACATTTGACCCATTTTTAAGAAGAATTTTCAAAACGTCTATGGCCTAGATATAAAATATATCCGTGAAAATTTGAAGTTTTGATGAAGTTTTAAAGTTCATACAAATCCGTTCCGCAGTTTTTACATGATGTGCGTTCAAAGTGCGACAAACAATAGTTTGCCTTTACGATATTAGTCTATTTATTTTGGTGTTGTAATTATTTTTATTTATTCAAACACATGTTATATACATTAAAATTACATAGTTATTTGTTTGAAGAAAAGAAGCGTTGCAAGCTGTTAGAGAGTGGGAGGACCTCACTAGGCTAGCCGGTGTCGAGGACCACCGGATCTTACGTACTTAAGTACTTATGTAAAAATCTTATGCAAAATAAATAAAACAATTCGTTTGTCTTAAAGTCTATGCTATTCAATTGCTATAGCCACAAAATCGAAAGAGTTAAATGCCAAAGTGTTTGTCCCCATTTTTTGTTTGTTTTATTTTGAAATGACTATGATTAGAGTCAAGATAGAGTCTGTTGTTTCTTTACTTGGAGAAGTATTATGCCTGTTAGGCCTAGCTGTGTACCTTTAGTTTTATGGGACCTTAATATGAAAATATTGACCCCTAGATTTCCAAACAATAGTCAATTTAATTTTATATCTATGCCAATGCCATCGTAATCTTCAGGTAAAGTTTAGTTGCCAGTATCATTTACTTTATTTCTTTCTCAAAATGAGACGGTCACAGACACGTCACAGATGATTGGTTGGATTCGTCTAGTATTTTGAAAGGGTTGTTGCATCCTATGCGGCAATTAGTGCTTGCCACTGTGAAATGTACGGTCGTCTTAGGCACTAAACGGGCGTGACGACATCGCAGGTCAATGACGCAAAACTAGTCTTGTCTATCGAAATTGCCCTACTCTTGTTCACAAAGGTATATTTGACAATGTTTACGAAATATACTACACACGCTATTCTATCACGTTTGCAATCGAACAGTGTTGTTATATGAAAAAATAAATTAGCTCTTTTATTGTCCTCACCTCAGCTCGAACCCAATCGAAGCAGAATAATTACTTTTCTAAAACACGACCACGTCCCCTTCAATTTCCGAACGTGACATGTGAGAATTGCATTCTCGGTTCAAAATGCGTTTTTTATTGTTTAAGAACGTATAGCGGCAACAATAAAACTCTTGGAGCACCCATTTTGAAATCGGATTTTTCGATCAATACGAACCGTAACCGAATCGAACAGAAGAAAAGAAACAAAAAAGGCCAAGGCGTCGGACAAAAAGCCAACCGCATTACACATTAGCCACGTCTCCACGCGGTAGTGGCATAGACATCTTTTTTTCCTTTTTTTATTTACTACTTTGTCGATGGCAACACCTTGACGTGAGCTAGAAAAAAGTGACGGATTCTAAAGCGAGATGCGAGAATCGTGAGGCGCAGGGAATCCAAATACATAGCGATTGTACAAATATTTTGATTGGTGGATTGATATCAGTCCCTTCTAGTTGAGTAATTTGAAGAAGGTCTGATGCTGCCGTCTGTTTTCACTTAGTTTTGATGCTTAACGTTCTACGTTTACGAACAAAACGAGGTCGAAGCTGTTCGAACCGAGCAGTGATCGATTCCTGTATTACTGGTTTTAGAAGGTTGATTAGTATGTACCTAATGTTAATATATTCCGTATGTGCTACTGTATCTTTTATGGCTATAAATAACTTTGTTGCGTTAAAGAAGTTTGTACCGGCTACATCGCTACTAATAGCATATTTAGCTTCTTTTCAGGCATTTTATCTTATGACACTAGGCTTTATATTACCTCTTACTGTTATAGGATGTAATTGGTGGCGTTTACATGGAGATATTGTTTTATGAATATGGTAGAGACATAAAGAAAGACGACAAAATGGACACGGGATTACGGAAACTTGCTCGCGGAATAACACGCGACGAACCAGTCCAAAGTTGCAAGTTGCCTTAACTATTGGTACTATTGTACGGGATACATATCCGTGAGTGTGCATGGGAATTTCATGAGTCATTCCAGGGTTTAGGAAGGTTGAGGTGAGATTTCGGGAGAAAGGGGATCTTACAATTTAGACATGTGTAACATTTTTTCTGAGCCAGATCCGGACATACATCCTTGTCCTCGGATGTAGGTATATCGGATGTATAGTAGGTAGAAGCTCGTAGCCTAGTTGCGAGCACGGTCCGAAAGTGATCGTGCAGGTTAAGCAACGTTGGCGCGGTCGGTACCAAGATGGGTGATCGCTAGTGGCATATTTCATCTGAGTTTCTCCGTGCCTCGGAGAGCACGTTAAGCAGTCGGTCCCGGTTGTTGTCGTTCGATAGCAGTCGTTAATCCATGTCAGAGGCCTACGGGCGGCCTGAACAACTCTGACAAATAGGTTGGCCACTAACCATACGATATGCAAGCAAGTTGTTACTACTAACAACTTGCTTGCTACCTACTGATTTATAAATCTGTATTTATTCTGTATTCTGTAATGCGAATCTCAGAATAACGAAAAGTTCACTTATTGGTCAAAAATATATTTGATGTTCTAACATACCTATCGTATTTGGTCGACAAAAGTATGAATCCATGTCAAATTCGCCGTCATACAAATTCATATGCATGGCGTGAGTCGAGTGTGACTAACCAATTCAACACCATTTAAATCCTGTAAAATACATACCTATAGAATGCAGGCAACATTTCACCGATCTTCCAGACTTAGAGTATGGGAAACCGAAGTTCCCATTTCTGCCGCTAGACTGGCTCGTCGCGTGTTATTCCGCAAGCAAGTTTATTTGCCGGCATTATTCCGCTCTAACGATGTCTAAACACAATTACGTTGTACAAACAGCCGGAGCCGCGGGCGGGCACATGTTGTGTTGTGGGCTGGACGCACTACATCGCAAACATGCTCTCACCCTTTCATGATGGATATTTTATTGTTTGAAAATTTTTAATAGCGGTATTCTATACGCGGGGAAACGAGGATGCTGACAGACAAGAGTTTTGGACGGTTATTGGTATGTAGGTACCTATAATAGATAGATACGGGAGGGTTCGGCTTTTTGGACCTGAGCCGTCTTTTTCGTACGTTTTTAATTTTTTTAAATAATAAAGATAACCCCCGAAAATCCTGCTAGCACCCCCCGAAGAATATACCAATGGTACCCTCACCTACTTGAAAAATGTACGACAAGTCACGTCGAAAATAACTCTTAAACTATATAAGAAACTCTCGACTTACCATTGTGGAGATCACCTTACTTTTTCCTGGTCTTTATCAGATCCTCAAGGTTCCAAATGTGGGATGTATACGATGGTCCTAAACATTTGAGCTCAAATTCGAACCACCTATTACATTCCAGAGATCCCATTTGACATCAAAGATACTCCAAGATCTTGAAAAACCTGATCCAATTTTTGACAGAACACTCGCGACAAATCGGATCATCGGTTGAAAGACAAACAGACTTACAGACAAGCAGTCATACGCGTCAAACTTTATAATTTATAACACTTCGAGGTTTAAAATAAACGTCGCGTCGCGTAGAACAAAAGTTACCGTTGCAAAGTCATCGCACAAATTTATCAATCGCTCTTATTTTCTCATAAAAACGCAGCAGAACAGAGAGCCAAGGCTAAATATTCATGTCTGGGTGTGGATACAAAAGACAGTGGCATCCAGTAGTTTCATTACAATTTCTAATATCTGCGCTATTGCGTGATCGGGCATGTCGATTCACTAATACTCCTCACTTCTGTTTTGTGATCAATACTTTTATAGCATACGTCTCACGTCTAATACTTTTAGACCTTGGATGTGTGCCATACAACAATATTCGAGAACAACTCTGAATTAAAAAGTTAAGAAACCCCCGATTTTCCATTCTGGATATCCCTTTTATCAGGGTTTTCGATGCATTGCTAACCTTGACGATTTCGATGGTATGCCTCATGTGCTGCTAATAACGCTGGCTCTCTTTCCCTTCAAACCAAAACACAGCACCAGCATTGCTGCTTTGCATTGCTGCAAAACACAGCACCAGCATTGCAAAGCAGCAATGCTGGTGCTGTGTTTTGGTTTGAAGTGAAAGAGAGCCAGCGTTATTAGCAGCACATGAGGCATACCATCAAAGTCGTGAGTCCACCGTGAGGTAAATGAGAGCTGGAAAGATTGATCCTCCTCATCCCTGATGCCTGAACAACTTTGACAATAGGTTGGCCATAACAATAACAACACGACGAGAAGACGAAGAATTATTTTGTACTTACAAGTTACGAGTAGATTTTATCGCGAACCTAAACTTCAATGAATCCATGAGTAATCTGTCTATTAAAAACAGAATAATCGCAAATGGAAAAACGATAGTCCATTTTCACATACCACCTGGGTACTAAAGCATACTAAGGTTTGATTGCAAAAGCAAATAAATACTAAAGAGTTTTGGCGGGAAAGTCGATGGAGAAGGTTCTACAGTGTTTATTTTATTACTCAAAAATTGTTTTCTGTTGATTTTGATAGCTAAAATCGGTGTAGTTTTGTCTAGCAAATTTCAGTAACAGTGACAATGTGTCGAACTCTTAAAATAAACTTCTCGTTTGTGGTTCGTTGTGTAGCTTCACTCTGTGATTCTGCGGCGGGCCATGAGAATTCGCCAGTGACTAGACCGGTTGAAATTTCCGTCATAACTCCTAGGAGTGTTAAAATGTGTCTACACCACAACATTTTGATGCTGAAAAACTAAAAACTGTTTTAAATCGTTTAATGTTTAGGCTGATGGCCTGTGTTGCCAATGCCTTGTTAATAAAATAAAAAAAACTAAATAATTCAAACAGAAGATATGTCACTCTCAACCCTAAAATGCAGTCGGCGGGCAAAGATATGGGACGTGTATAGCAAACAGGGAATTGTTTCCACTAGCTGGGCTAAACCCCATGCACGGGTAGATTAGTCCCTTCCCTTGCTGGAGGGGTAAGAAGCTTACGCGGTTATTGATACGGTTAATTCGAAATTGTGCAAGTCTAATGTTCTCTTGCTGTAATTTTTATAGATGGAAAATATTTCTGAAGACTGAAAAATATCTTCAGAAATAAAATTGTTTTGTTATTTAAAATAAAAGATACTGTAAAAGAAATGGAAAATTATTCTATAGACTGTAAAATCTCATGAGAAAAAAAAATTATCTTTAGATTACCCTAAAATTCCATGGTTCTAAATTACAAATAATTTGGTTTTTTTTTACCTAAAGCTTGATTAGTTTACAAACCAACTAAATATTTACATTTGAATAGAAGTATAAGAATAGTTTATTTGTGCGGTCAGATTACAATGGAGTAGGAACTTAAGCATATGTTACATTAAACTAAATAAAATTAGTGAGCAACCTGTTATCCTACTATAGGCGCTGACCTCCGAACTAGGAAATTCCTGTATCTCGGAGGACAGATCTCTTCTTTGACCAGTGCAAATGAACATGTAACAGAACAATATAATATAATAAATTGTATTTTCAATTTTCGGTTTCTATAAAGTTATTTTCTTGTTTAATTATTATAAAATATGCTTATAATATAGTTACTATTACCAGTGAATAGTATGAATGAATGGTTAAAATTCAGTTTGATTTTGAAACAGTTTGCCATGGTTTTGAAAAACTATTCCAGACTTTACGTATAAGAAATCTTACATCACAAACCCTCCAAGACTCCCTCAGCTGATAACATCCCTAAATCTATTTCTGCCGCACGTATGCCTATAACCCTGTAATCGGCTGAGCATCCGGAAGGTGCAGGGGGCCCTGGCATGCGCCGATAACGCTTATCAATCAAACACACGCGCTGTTCGCAGTTGCAGGGTTAACTCGGGTACGCGGGAAATCGATTCTAGGTTTTGTTTTTGCGCGGCATAGACGATATTCGGTTAGGTAGTGTGTAATTTTTATTTGAAATCAAGCATTATCTTAGGTACTACATGTGTATGGGTAGGTAATAACTTAAAACGAGTAAGTTAATAAGACGATGATGGGACGCTTTTGTAATTTTTCAAACTTTTTTCTCTTAATATCTAGGTATTTTATAAAGTGCGGTGCTGGCCACTGATAATCAATTTTTTAAAGGCCATTAGAGTAGGAAGAAATAAATTTTTAATGGCATTTTCAATAAACTTTTTGAGCAACATCAGCCAGTACCTAATGTAAGAATAAAAATTGTTTTAGAAATGTTAGTGTTTTCTTTCCAAACTTTTTTAATCACTTATTAATTAACTGTATTATAGCTTATTTTTATATTTTCTTAAACTCTAATTTTGTGCGATACTGGTAAATAATTCGTTTAATTTTTTTTCAAAAAGCCTTAAAAGATAAAAGAAGAAAAATTCTAATGGCATTTTCAAGTAGTTTTTCAGCAATGTCGGCCAGTTTATAAGAAAACCTAAAAGTTATTAACCAAGGAGATTTAATTTGCGTTTCGTTATACAGTTTTCAATTTTGTTTCTACTTTGATATTTTCAAAGTTAGTGGAGAAAACGAAGCTTTTTGCAAAATTGAGAAAAAAGCCACAAAAAAAGCAAAAACAATCAGCATTAACTCGGTATTAAAAACATGGATGCTTACGTAGGCCATTCTTATCCCGCTAGGGTTGCCCCTTGCACAAACACTGCTCGCGGCTGTTTATCCCGAAACCGATACGAGGGCTTGTTGTTGTTTGAAAAGGTCATGCTCTGGCGCTTCCACTGCATCTGTGCTGGTGTGGTGGTACTTTTATTTTTTATGTATTAAATCCATTAAAAAAATATATTTTAAGCAATTAATTAAAAGTTAGCTATGGGTTTTCGTAACTAAGTTTAATCCGCCAAAAATCAGAATAGTTTGGTACCTGTCTTGTCGTATTAAGACTGGTTAATATCGTCTCGGGAATACGACAAGTTTATAAATATTATTTATATTTTTGATTTGTACGTTCTGATTTGAGTCAGGTTATGTACGTATAGTCTGATTTTAAAACGTTTAAATCTTGGATGAGAGAGAAAACAGTCTCCCTCGGGCGTTCGTAAGACCTTATATACCATATAGAAGCAAATAATAATTGAATTGAATTCGTTACTTCATGGTTTAATTAATGACAACTTTCCATACAACGATGTCAATTCGGAATGACATTTTCATCCATTGGGTTGTCATTCTACTTACTGATCAAAGGAGGCTGGGCACTTTTGGTCCAAGATATTTTTGCCCAACATCCTTGTAGGAACGCGCTATGTAAGGACATGGATGCCGTAACGTCAGTTGTATGAAAGGGAAAAGGGAAGATCTTCTACCAGGCGGGGTGTTGTGCGTGGTGACCACATGTCCTGGTCCAACTATGGGTGTTTGGAACTCGTATATATGCGAAGTCCCAGGAAAGTAGGTACTAATCGTAATGGCGCGTTGTGCGTCGCCACATCATGTTTTGTATGTAAGTGTGACTAAATTTCTAATTTATTTTATTAAGTTAGTTTTTTAAAACAAATTACACCTAAGTACCTCCTGTACCTGTGCACCTGGACCTGTGTCCACGACGTTTTCTTACAAAGTTACAACTTACAGTTATTACCAACTTACAATACCAGTAATAAGTTATTTAAAAAAAAAACAAAGTTCCAAAGTTACACTTTGTATTTGTACATTTAATTCGACGACAAGAAAATTACTGTTTCAGTAAAAGTTTTCACGAAACAGTACAAAATGTCAACCTTCCACAAAAATGTAAAGCACGTAAACAAAACCTGACAGACATTCAGTACGTGGTAATTTAACCCTTATTTCAACGGTTTTAAGAGCGAAATCGGCTGTGCAGAGAGTTCTAAAAAATAAGTATCGCTATTAAGGCCCTACTATGAGTTTTGGGTTAGTCACCAACTGGTCCCGTGGATCTGGTCACACGTCGAAACGAAACGTCAACTGGTCCCGTAAAGATTTTCGCTTGGATGAAGATTAAATTTATGTCCCTTTAGGGGCGCTCGCGTTCCTTTCTTCGTATTTTATCGTATATCCCAGATAGCGAAACTTAAAATAAATCTCGTTTTGTTTTCGTAGTGATTCATAATTCAAATATAAGAATTCAGTTATAGGTACTTAGTTTTTGTTTAAGAATTCTAGAACGCGAATCAAACCCTTGAAGAAATACGAAATTCCTATACGAAAAAGGAAAACGGAATGGCCTTGGGTCCCACGTCACAGTAATAAAACAGCATTCTGTTCGCTAACGAAAGTGCATTTCCGTAGTAGGAGACCGTCTACACAGCTATGTACAGTCACGTAGCGAATGGCGTGGAATGGAGGAGAGCGATAGAATCCCATTTCGTATCCCCCCTCCCCCCTTTTACCCTCCCGGTAGCAGGGGGAGTGCCATTATTCGAGATCCTGCATCCGACGGACCGATCGAGTTAATAACACTGACAGAACGAATTTGAAGGCCTCTGAAATTTTAGAATTTGCTTTCCCACATTTCAGGATCCGTACTGATATGGAAGGAACTGGAAAGGAGCGTTGGTGGCCTAGTGGCTAGGACGCCGGACTCCCGTGCGGGAGGTCCGCGTTCGAAACCATGCCATGTACCAATGAGTTTTTCGGATTTTTTCGATGACTTATGTACATTTACCGACTGCTCTAACGGTGAAGGAAACCTGCATGTCTTTGGAAATAAAAAATAATAATTCCAAAGGCGTGTGAATTCACAAATCAGCACTGGGCCCGCTCGGTTGGATCATGGCCCATAACCTCCTTGTGCCCCAACAGTGGGGACATTATTAGACTGCTAATGATGATGATGGAAGGAATTACTTATGTCTAATGTGGGTAGACGGAGACCGTATTCATCTTGCGGTGTACGAACAAACCTTATTGGTTTTTGTGACACTTAATAAGGTTAAGCTTTTGTATTATTTTGTACATTATTATATTATTATATATTTGTGCATTCAATAAATAAATAAATAAAATAAAATTCGATTGGTAAAAAGCGATATGCAGATTTCGAATTCTTTAGATTCCTTGTGTACGTCTTTAGAACACTGCAGCGATTTTGAAACGGAAGCGGACCGAACTCTATATATATATACTGTTACGGTCATTGCTGTGTGTGAAATAAACATATTACTTACCTTTTTTTAACATTATATTTACCATAAAAATAACAATCTATTATATTACAATTATTCACCGCCGTGCCGTCGCGAGATAATAAAATAGTACCTATAGAAAGGAAACCCAGTGGAAACCTGGGTTCAATATCTCCCGTTTTGATTACACCGCATCCAACATCCTCTGCCTTTCTCTGCTCCGATAGCCTGTCTCTTCTTCACCCACTCCTGCACCCTGACTCTCTCACCTACCTACCAATCGGCAGTTGCGGCGCAAGTTTATTGAAATATAAAATTACTATTAAGTCAATCGATGCATTTCAATGTTTAGTTGTGGGTCCAGGAATGTTTCCTTGTTCCTCGGGTATTTCAGTTTTCTCTCGTGCATCATACGCCACACCTAACCCGCCACTGCCTGCGATTCCTATGTCTGCCCATTAATTTTTATTTATCGTTAAAACGATCGATAGGTAGCGTGCTCGAAAAACGGCCATAGTGGACGTTCATGTCCGAGTTTTATGATGTTTTAATGTATCGTTTTTGAAAGCTCGCGAGTCCAGAGTTTCTATTTTATATGGACTTGTGGAATAGAATTATTGGTAGTAAAACATGTCGAGATGCGCCTTAACGGTACGCGTTCGTGTTTTAGCTGTTTATTCGATTATAGTGAGGTTTTAATGCGAAAATCTTATAGCCTCTGTGCGAGGAGAAATTACTTTTCTTACGTGTCCGTTTTATTTTTGTAGTAAAGCTAGGTTGGTTTATTGGTTTCGAGAAATTAAACGAACATACTATTTCTAGGTTTAGCTCTAAACTTGTTACCTATCGCAGTACCACCTACCTACTTGAAAAGGTCTATCAGAGAAGCTATGTAATAACACAAGTAATCCAACAAACAGAGTATTTTACTTACTTATACTTACTATGTACATCATTATTATCATAGGCATATATTTATATTCATTTATTTCAGTAATGATCATACATTGTCAAAAAGATAGAAAATAGTTAGTAATAAATATTAAAATATTTGCATGTCATGTTCATTATAATTATTATATTACATATTACTCTATTAATATTAATAAAATAATTGTCAAAAAGTTTAAAAAAAGTATTGCAGAATATAAAACAGTATTTTAAATTGGTACATCATTCATCAAGGAACTCATTGACAGAGTAATAGGCCTTATGGACCAACCATTTATAAATTTAAAAATGAAACTGTTGTACGTTTTAGTATCTCTATGTAATAGCTTTATCTTATGATAATAACCGGGAATAACTCCAGCTGCACTTCGATCCTTGAGGATCTATTGTGCCTACCCCATTTACACACTTGTCATCCCAGTGTGCAGGATTCCTCAGGCAGCAGTCGGTAAATTTACGTAAGTGTTCCATAATTACGAAAAACATGGCACTGCATGGTTTCGAACCCGGACCTCCCGCATGGGAGTCGGGTGTCCTAGCCACTGTGCCAGGGACGCTGTATGTATTAGCTTGTACCTATGCCAATTACAACGGCCCAAGTAGCATACTGATATTGTTGTCCTAATAATAGGACAAACACGGCAAAAACATGTTACTTCTTGGAAAAAATTAGTATGGCCTCTGATATTTTTATACAATTTAAAAATAAATTGCGAAACTTATGATGATGGTGCTATTAAGTCATTTAGTTCAGGAAATAGTTTCACAAATATGATGAATTATGGAACAGATGCGTTTATCAGGTGAACTGGAGTGAGCTCCACCGTTCACGTACCAAATAAAGACAGAAAAAGCTAATCGGTCAACGATTTACAGCGTCAGGAGCGTACCCCGAGGGCAAATTATCGATAATCGAGCGACTAACCAAATAGCCGGTGTCGATACAAGTTATCGACAGTAATCGATATAATCGCTAGTGCCGCGCGATTGTGCCGGTCGCCATTATGGGACGTGCGCGGCGTTTTAAAACTTAACCAATCCCTCTTGACCCCTCTCTTTTACGACTATCCTTCACCCCAAAGCTCCTTCTAAACCAGCTATCCCAACAACTTTTTGTATACGCTTATTATTGAAATTATTATTTATTAACTGTAATTGTCGGCGACGTTTCGAGGGTTAAGTCCGGCGTTTAGCGTAATTTGGTCGGTTTGACTTTTTGGTGGGTTTATTAGTAATTATTAGTTGTCAAACCGCGGAGGTCGTGTACCCACGATGATTGGGCTCATTTCACGAAAATAATATTTCCTGTCGGCAGTTCTATCAAGAGAGTCGTTCTATATTTTCATAGAATGATCATTGACCCTAATTATTGAGGACTTAGAGAAGAAAATACTTGCTCCTTTATCTATGTTTTTATTTTATAATGACTGGTAACACCGACATTTCTCAGCCTTTCAGTGCGTGGCGCGCGAAGTAACCAGTGTTCTTTTTTTCAAATTATTATTTTTCTTTCACGCGCAAGTATTGTACGCGGGTAAATGGCGTGAAATTGACGGGTGGCCAGTGTTTGTTGACCGTTTCTGGCTGGCATACGATATGTCTACTAAAATATGAGCTATAAAAGTTTGTTAAACTTCCATCTTATTGCTGGTGCCATAAGAATACGGAATCTTGTACTAAACTTGAGAAAATGTTTGGTTTCAACAGTTCTCCAAGAACTTTTATATTATACCCTAACCAGGAATATAAAAACCCTCACTATATTGCGGAATGAAATGTATTAAAAAAATATACTATTTTTTCGTAGGGAACTCCGTAACAAAGGTTATAGAACTACCAATGTATGTATAAAACTACCAGCAACAGCTCCCTCTTGACAAGGTTTTATCTTCTTGGTTAGGGTTTACCAGCGTAAGGATATGACAATCTAGATGAATTACTCTTTTTGGTCGACGCAACTGACAAAATACACTCAGACTTCAGTGACGATTCAATTTTTCGATTCGATTCGATTTTTTAAAATAAAAATAACATGTTTCTAATGATTTTTTTTGTTGTGAAAAATGTATGAACTGTCATACTACATACGATTAAGAAAGAGGCACTGAAATGAACATTCAGAGACATATATTTATTTTTGTAAATTGAAACATTAGTGTGGTAAGTATATATATCGCAGTTGTTATTATTGTTACAAAGTTTAGGACACACATTGCAGGTAGCGCTTTTTAAATTGGACACGCGATTGTCGCCACGACCTTTAAAATTTAAATTTCGAATAAGATGACCTTCGCTGATTTGAATTGTTATTTGGAATTCGAATTGTGTAACGATTCGTTTACTTTTTAATTGAAAAGCGTACATAGACAACCGCAAACCTTGGCTCGAATGTTTACCGTTCAAAGTTTTGAAACCAATCTATCTCTACGAATACGTATAGATGTCTCTATAAAAGACATCGGAGAGGCGATGGGAGGGACGGAAAGGGAATATTATTTCCTTATCTCCCCCAACAAGTCGTTCCGTCCCCTCTCACCATAGGACCTATTATAGTATACTATTCGTAGGGTTCAGATGTTGTTTTAGAGACTGCGATTTCTCAGAAAACAGAAATGTGAAGAAACAGGTTTTTGGTAACTCTAGATTAACTCTCGAGTTGTCTATACTTTTCGTGAAAAAGTTTTACATTTACATTCTTAAAAAAACCTCATTGAAGCCTTTCGGGTTACAAATAGCTGTCCCTTTTGTCGGGGTTTTAGACCTAGTTTTACTATCGGCAAGCTATTTACATATATACGGCCAATACCTACCTATCTAGTAGTAGTAAAAACCTACTGCACTGATTCTGGAAATTCGTTCAATGGAAAGTAGTATTAATTTTCATTATTATGTAACAGTGACGAGATTTTAAGAATCAGTCCAGTAGCCTATTGCATATAAAATGGCCACTCCCTGCCCTGCACCAATTCTAACACCTACGTCTGGTACTACGGTCTGGTTGGTACCACATCTTCTATGACGCTAGATATTATCATTGGTTGTTTTTTATGTCCAGTAGTCTATATAAAATTTCAAACATATATTTCTCCTGTATACTTTTAGCTACATGTAACTCTACCAACTCACTATCTACATAAATTGATTATTTTGTAGTTACCAAGAATAATAATCCTGTGAAAACAAGAACAAGGCCGGCAAAAATCCTACAAAGACTCAACACAATGAGTTCTAGTTTTAAACACAGGACAAACCCGAAGTAGTTTTTTGGCATAAATGATATCCTTCACCTACTATGGAACCATCGGCCTTTTTGTAACAGCGTTTGAATCCTGTGATATTCCCATTTTGTTATAGACGAATATTATAGAAACGCAATCCAAACACAAAACAAGTCATAACTATCGTCATTTCGGTGTGCGAAATATTCAAAGTGTTATTTTGACAGCTTCAAGTTTTACATAGCGCTGAAACGGATACAAAAAACACATTAAAAAGTAACTGTTTTACGGAGTTTTGGCGGGAAAGTCGCTGGAGAAGGTTCTACGGTGTTTATTTTATTGCTCAAAAATTGTTTTCTGATGATTTTGATAGCTAAAATCGGTGTAG
Source organism: Hofmannophila pseudospretella (assembly GCA_947369225.1). Taxonomy (NCBI): domain Eukaryota; kingdom Metazoa; phylum Arthropoda; class Insecta; order Lepidoptera; family Oecophoridae; genus Hofmannophila; species Hofmannophila pseudospretella. The sequence continues at coordinate 6,583,483 of OX376331.1, forward strand.
TTTTGTCTAGCAAACTTCAGTGACAGTGACAATGTGTTGAACTCTTAAAATAAACTTCTCGTTAGTGGTTCGTTGTGTAGTTTCACTCTGCGATTTTGTGGCGGGCCATGAGACTCGCCAGAGACTAGACCGGTTGAAATTTCCGTCATAACTCCTAGAAGTGTTAAAATGTGTCTACACCACATTTTGATGCTGAAAAACTAAAAACTGTTTTAAATCGCTTAATGTTTAGGCTGATGACCTGTGTTGCCAATGCCTTGTTAAATTTTTTAAAAGTTACTATTTTACTCACGTTCTGTCACTTGTCTTTGTTTTAATTCCGCCATACTGTTTTAGTACGTTTTGAAAAAAATATCTTTTTAGGAATATCAAGAAAACTCGACTGCACAGCAAAATAGAACATCGGATTAATCAGGTTTAGCAATACGACCACACAACTACTATACCCATATTTTTATACCACTATGCATTGCAATGTTGTCACAAAAATGGCCTGATTTGAAGGATGTCATTTCAAAAGTGTAGGTATTGATTAATTAATACAAAAAAAAGAAAAACCTTTCTAACCCTAAACCTGCCGCAGTAAAAACTCGCATTAATCCTCTGTCTGGGATTAAAACCGCCTCGAGACTCGAGACAACGCCCGGTGACGGCAAAGACCCGTCTCCGCGGGAGAGGACCCTTTAATTGGACCCCCTACGTCCCCCGCGTTAAAGTACCAATGTAGGGTTATTTATCGATTCCATCGACATTTAGTGATGTGCGGATTGATGATCACTATATCGATTAAAATTCCACACATCGTCGCCAAGTGAAAACCTCGGTAATGCATTGCCTTATAAGACACACACGCCCGCAATATCAGTCTAACTCACTTGTTTTACTGAAACTCATATTTAATATCGTAAGTGGTTGACAAGGATTTCTTTCAAGAATCCGAGGTTTTTACTCTACGCAGATGACAATTTAAAAAGTTAGATCGCGTTCAATGGGTACAGTGATAAACTAGAGTTACAGTCAGACTAAAAAAAGTGTCTCTTTTTTTCATACAAGCACCTTTTCCGTCCAGGATTCGAATCCGCTACCGATAGCACAGAAGACACATACTGTTCTGACTATGCCAGGACTTCGTACAAGTTTCATGTAAATAAATTTTGTATGTCATCTCGTAATTCGTCACCTTCATTAAAATTATTTTGACTCTTTTATACCGTGTTACGCGAAACGTTAAATCTCTTGAATTAAAAGCATAGACAGTTCACGAGTTAATTAATAATCCAGGATTAAATATTTGTACTTATATCTACTTTATTTTATATACATAAATCACAAAAGAAACAACAACAAGAAATTTGACGTACACGGGTAGAGCTTATCTCTAAAATAGAGATTTCTTCCAGCTAGACATTTAACATAAAAATGTTTAGAATGATAAGTAGACATACATACGTGTATAAATTATGTAAAACAAGAATAAAATTGTACACATATTGTGCCTTTTTTGGTCTTTATCGATATCGATTATTTGATTGATCCACAACGCACATCACTAGCCATTGTTATTTGGTATTGTATGATTGTAATAAGTGGGATTTTGGGATGTTAAACCTCTCTAACGAGTGTGAATACATTTGTTTATACAGACCGCCTTCACAAAGGAGGTTATTTACGTGAGACAGTAAGAAAAGATGAGAAAGTGATGTAACTATAGTATTTTACATAGCTGCACTGAAAGAAAAATCTCGTAATAGTAACGAGACATCAAAACTATTATTCGTGTAGTATCCATTACAAAATTTTATAGCATCTATTACCAAAAAAAAACTCATAACGAGAAATATTGTCTCCGCTGTATAAGATTTATCATTACTATTTTTTTGTAATTCATGCTCTACAATATTGTAATGGATATATACAGGGTGGACCAAAAGTCCGTTAACATTTGAATAGGTCGCTGCGTCGGCGCGGGCGGGGTATTGGCGCGGGGGGTGTTACTACAAGCGAGAGCTACTAATAGGGATTTAGTACCATGGCGTCATTCAGCGGAGCGCAACGCGCATTTTGCGTACGCGAGTACTATCGAAACAACGATTCTACGACCGAAGCTAAACGGAAATTTTGTAATCATTACAATATACGGAACAGAAATCAAGCACCAACAATTCAAACGATTAAAAAATGGGTACAGAAGTTCGAAACAACAGGTTCAACTTTAAGTCAACCACGATCCGGCCGACCTAGGACATCGCGCGATCCAGTAAACATAGAGCGTGTACGAGCGTCTGTTCGAGAACAACCTGGTCTCTCTACTCGAAAGCGGTCTAGTGCTTTAGATGTGCCCAGAACATCTCTAAATCGCATTCTACACAAAGATTTACATTTACATCCTTACAAAATTCAAATTGTACAGGCTTTAAAGCCAAATGACCCTGCTCAGAGACTGCAGTTTGCTAACGAAGTGCTTGAGAGGTTTACGAGCTTCAATAACATCTTTTTCTCAGACGAGGCACACTTCCACCTAAATGGACATGTCAATCGAGAAAATTGCAGATACTGGAGTGACACTAACCCGGACTTGAAGCACCAAAAACCTTTACACTCGCCCAAGGTTACTGTATGGGCCGCATTGTCAGCCAGCGGAATCATTGGTCCATATTTTTATGAAGATCAGAGAAACCGCGCCGTCACCGTTAATACAGAGCGATACATTGTGATGCTACAGAATTTTTTTGCTCCAGCATTACAGGACTTCTCAGGCTTTAATCGAAGCTCTTGGTTCCAACAAGATGGGGCAACATGTCACACCTCCAATGACTCTATAGCAGCACTTCGTGAAATTTTTGGCCAAAAAGTCATATCCAAAAGAGGTGACATTCACTGGCCACCCCGCAGCCCGGATTTAACTCCAATGGACTTTTACCTTTGGGGATATCTCAAAAGTAAAGTTTACATCAGCAACCCAGTGTCTATTGAGGAATTAAAAGAAAATATACGCGAGGAAATGCAGAACATTTCACCAACCACTTGTCGGGCGGTCATGCAAAATTTCCGTTCCCGGTTACAGGTGTGCCAGGATGAACAAGGGTCACATTTGAATGATGTTATTTTAAAAAAGTGAAATCCTAATTTGTCTACTTTATTATTAAATAAACAGTTTTTCACTAAAGTAGCATTTGTATTTTTTATAACCATTTTAAATGTTAACGGACTTTTGGTCCACCCTGTATTACGAAGTTTTACTTTCCTTGGAGGTACAGTTCATGAGGGACGGTCAGAAAATGTTTACTGCTACTCTAAGGTTTTTAATTGAGTGCACATGTGACACATGTCAGATTTACAATCTCGTTGTATAGTAAGTACGCCAACCACGGGATCCAAGTGGACTTCCACTTGGATCCATCAATGGACCTTACTTCCACTTGGATCCATCAATGGAGCCAACCATGGGATCCAAGTGGACATAGAGATTGCGCACAGTCTGAGCGGGTTCCACATGTGCCGGTAATACGCTGACTCGCTTACCCTTCACACCGAAACGCAGAAATGCAAGCATTACTGCTTTGCGGTAGAAATAGGTACTTAATTCAAATTCAAATACTTTAAAATACATGTCAATAAGGTCTTAATAATTAAATATAATGTCCAATATATTTTGCCTATGTAAAGATGTGCAAATATGTTATATAATACAAATGTCAATTCCAGGCTTATAATCATATACTCATTTGTCATTTTTGAAGTTATACGTCAAATATTCTATATAAACGAGCAAATCTGTAATTAGCCTTCTTTAAGTTTAATACATATGTAATTTTATAATCGTTAATAGCTGTAGATTTCCATTACAAATAAAAAATAAAAAAAATATTCTTGTACATATTTAAATTTGTTATTCAGAAGACTTTTAAATTCTTCAGGCAGTTTATTAAATATTCTTACAGCCATAGCATAGCAATTTCTACTGCGGTAATCAGTATTCATTTTTGGGAGTACCAATCTTTCATTTTTGGGAGTACCAATATTGTTACAAATACAAATTGGGAGACGTCTTTCTATCTTTTAAATGAATTTGGGAGCAATTTCACGAAATTCGAAATTTCGTATATAAAAAGCGATGGTACTGTCAGTAAATTCATTTGTTTAAATAAAGGCTTGCACGAAATCCATGGTAGCACATTATAGATTGCACGGACACATTGCTTTTGTGCAATGAAGCCCTGTTTATCTCTACTTACTTAATAATAATCATCATGTTTTTTAATGCTGTTATTATAAAACAAACAATGTTTTCCTTTTTTTCATAAGTCATTGAACTCCAAGAAAAAAGATTATAAAAACCATTCCTCAGAACAGAACCACAATAACTTGACCACACCATACAATGACACCCGACACTCAATCGTACGCTTGTTCTGTCAAAACGGGCCATTCATACAAAACATATGCTAACAAACCGACCGTGGCATTATTCAAGTTAACCTTAACACTTTAATAGCCTGAATCGGGAATCGAACCCGCGACGCCTCATTTCACTCCGCTTCCTCACTTACCGAACCACAGGCATCAGCTTTATTTGTATCAGCAACAGAACTCAGATTTGATTAAACGAGAATAGCAAACCTTAATTGGTTCATTTATAAAACAAACATCTTATGTAACGTTTATAAACAAACAATTTTGAGCTTTAGAGTTAATTGATAGGGTTACAATGATGAAAATGCGACGTTCTTAGGTTTTGCTTGTAGTTTTTACGGGCATTCGGAAATCCAAGTCAAGAGTAAAGCGAAGCAGGTAATTTCTAATGAACCGATCGAACTTTAGGTTCTTTATGGTGGTGATTTCGTATTATTCTAGTTCTGGTTGGTTCGCAGATAGCAGCGGAGCGGAGATTTCCGCATAGAAAGCGTTTCTTAATCGCTGATTTGATACCTCTTGAAATTGTTGATTGCGGCTGCCGAAATAACGAGTCACTTCGGATAAGTTTAGATTCAATAAAGAAGACTTTTCAGTAGTATTACGTCCATGGTAGGGATAAAAAGCGAGAAAAAGAAATTGTTAGGGGACGAAGGGACAAGGTTTCACTCTTTTGTTTACAGAAATAGTACATTGTATCAGGGCGTTTTCAGAATCGTGCGTATTTCGTCACGCACGCGGGTTTGCCTGCTTGCTGCTGCATGCTTGAAAATTCACGATGACAATTTGCAAGGTCTTCCACGCACCCCGCAATACTGAAATGTTGTATGAAAAAATCTGATACGTGGAGCACGCATGCGGAGCCAACCCGCGTGCGTGACGAAATACGCACGACTCTGAAAACGCTATAACTAGTACGGGAAGCACCAAATTATCTCTATGAGGGTTTTTTAGCAACATGAGCTAAAGGCGAGTGCATAATTTTCAGACGGTATAAGATAGACGCCCATTTTTGAGCAGGTAACAAAAACAATAGTGCAGAATCTAAACTTATCTTTACATGGGTACCTACCGTCTTTTCGCTTGCAATCTTCAGAAAGTCTTTGAAAGTTTCAGATCAATAAATAATCTTTACATTCAGTCAAAGTTGGAGGAATCAACTTGTAGTCAGAAATTTATAATTTTAACATATATTTCTGTTTTTTACTGGTGGTCAAAAATACCCTCAGAATAGGTCATTCGAGATCCATCAAAGTTTCTCAGGCTACCGAATCGAACCACCAGTTTATTGTTTTCGAAATTTTATGACCACTAAATCGTAAATCATTCATTTCTGCGAAACGTTCGAACCTCGCGATATGACGCGAATGTCCGTTGATGGGGTCCGTTCAAAATTAAATCGAGGTTCCGCGAACTAGCTTTAAGTGCTTAATTATCTCTTTTGTGAGTCCTAAAACTAATAACATCTCCTCCTTGGGGATCTTGGGCTTAGGCTAGTCTTTCTATGAATGAGTCTTTTTTATGCTTTCGGGAGAATTAAGAATTCCATTATAATAATTAAAAATAAATTAATTATTATTTATTAATTATCCTTATTATGTCATCATAATTTAGTTATATCGGAAGAGACTACCCCCCACAACACAGGGTGGACACCTAGTGTGGGATGGCTCCCACACATTTACAGATTTCCCTGGCGGGAAATCTGAGAAAATGTAAAAGATACTGTCTGCATTTTTTTAAATTTATTTATAAAGATGAAATCCAGCGTTGGATCTTAACAAGTACCTAATATGAATTGTCCACTCAAAAATTTTAGTCAAAGGCCTATTTTATGTTACCTTATATCATATTCCTAAGCTTAGCTTGACAATGAGATAGTTAAAGAGCAGAAACAGTTTCCAGATACAAAACAAGGAAGTGTGTTTATAAATGAGAGGTAAACTCCACCCTACCTTGGCCACCACCGCCACGGGCCGTAGTCAACTTTCAACTTAGATTGCGTCTGAAACTGCCGCATCACTTTCCCAGCCAACGATCTTGATAGAACCCTCTCGAAACACGGTGTATGTAAATAAACAACAACAACAAAAACACCGCTACATTATTAATAACTATGCGAAATAAAAACAAAACCGAATATTCAAAAATCGAACGGCGGGAACGAAACATCCATAGACAATTGGAAAGGAACAAAGAGGTAAAAAAGCGGGAAGAAACCTGTCGACGCCATGTTGTGTGGCACTCGGCCTTCACGCCTCGGCCGCCGAAGATTATCTTTCGAAAAAAGAACCGAACGGGAGGCGCTTCCACGCATCAACAAAGGTCTTATACGCGTGTTCATTTCACGGTCTTATCGACTTTTTGGCTACCGATTAAGGATTACATTTGCGTGGAGATCTATTCATTGGATGTCTTTTGTTGTCGGTTTGAAAAGAAAGAGCGTAGTCATCGCGCCTGCGCCGTCGCTGATGACCTGTCAATTCCGTCGTGTACAAGAAAAAAGTGACATTAGAGTGGCCATCTATTATTTTGACTTTATGTGGGGAGATGTAGTTGAGATTGATCGTGTTTTACTTACCTACATCAAGTTAGTATCATACTTTTAATTACATCGCATTGAGTTGAGTAGCAGCTTTTGTTGTGCGTCTACCACCGTTCACTAAATGTTAAATATAACTCGTAGGCATAGATATGGGCACTATGTTGAAAACCTGCATTGGGTTCTTTTTCTTTACGTTGTCTCATTATACCATTACGAGTTGAAATCCATAGCATACTATCGTGGGGCCATTTCATTCAACTCCCATCCACAGCCGTTAAAAATTAAAAAAGAAAAGAAAAAGAGTAAAGCTCGTTCATCCGCACATCCGCCTACCCGTGACACATTGTGTTTTATTTTATTATATAAACCTTTTCAGTCGAAAGGGGGGTATTCAGTATCGTATATGGATACTGAACACCCCCCGTTTCGGCCTACCAGGTTTTTTTTGTTACACCCTATGTATGGATAAAAACCTACTGTACCTACTAATGAAGGTCAAAAGATTTGGATATGATAATATCAAATCATCATAGCCGATAATCTCGTAACAAAAAATATTATTTTCAGAAAATGTCCATAAAACAAAAATTCCGCGTGGTAAAGATTCCTTTTACGATAACAATTTACTACACCCGCCACAGTTCGATTCTCCACGCTGCGTGTTACGTGGTCTTACGAAGCGCGTGCGTTGGCATGCGTGTGCGCATATGTAGCTATAAATGCGCTGGATCCAGCGGAAATTTATTTTGAAATAGAATTATGAAGGAATTTAAGCTCTTGTAGCGGGCGGCCTGAACAACTTTGACAAATAGGTTGGCCACTAACCATACGATAAGCAAGCAAGCAAACTCTTGTAGCTCTTTGTAACTTTAGTCAAACTAACAAGACCACTAACCCGAGGAACTTTGCTTGATGGTAGACATCTTCAGGATCTGCCTGGCTAGCGACCGTTTTTCATAATCTTCGCTTCATTGTTGATAAGTTTCCTATAGTGTTTACATGAGCAAATTTTTTTCTAAACACGCGGTGCTCAGTCTTCGATCCCATTATCGCCAGGTGATACTCGTATTGAGGGTGGGTTCAGTCTTGAATTTTAAAAAAACAATTACCTACTTACCTTACATTGTCTATCAGATAATACGTCTGGCTACGATAATAGCATTTTCACTCTTCTTAGCATTTTTCTGTGAAAGACAATATATGAGATTTAGCATTGATACGTATTCTTCTTCTAAGTCGTATTCCTCATTGATGATGGTCGTTATCATTCTATATAATTAACCACATAGCAAACCACTCCAATAAATCTGCCAAGAAGATTCATTGCAGCGGTTTACCATTGCCTTCCCCATTTCGCACACAGCTTGTTTCAGTGTGCAGGTTTCATCATTTTATCCTTCATCATTAGAGCTGTCGGTAAATGACGTAAGTCTTCGAATAAACCGAAAACTCCTTTGTTACACAGGTCACTGACGGTCTCAAAAATAGATGAGAGAGGGATTATAAATAAAATATATAATAAAATATAAATAAAATATATAATAAAATATAAAACGCCGTTTATTTCTGATCATATTACATGCAACACTTAATTCTCTACTACTACTACTCTAGGGACTAAGAGTACGTTATCTAAAACGTAGAAATATCATGAACCAATTGAACTGAGTGGGAAGGGTATACGTATATCATTTTTCCCCACGGCACGATCCAACTTTATAGTTGGTCTATTGGTCAGTAAAGAAATTATCAAACCCTTCGCCGAATGTCCTCGATTGGAACAGATTGCAACTAGTTTTATACAAGTTTAAAAAAAAATTGATGTTAAATTGATTTAGAGGGTTTTCCATGCGCTGCTTACCTTGAGGACTAAGATGGATTGCCTCATGTGCCGGAAATTACGCTGGCTCTCTTACCCTTCAAACCGAAACACAGAAATGCAAGCATCTCTGCTTCACGGCAGAAATAGATAAGAGGGTGGTACCACCCCAGGCGATCCTTCACATTAGAATCTACCACTACAAGTTTAGTGCGAGTCACGGAGTCAATAACAAATTCTAGCGTAATAATCGCTGAGCGGTCAGATATCTCAGTCAGGTTAGGTATCATCTTATTGTGTGATTTCGTATGCTCACATACTCGCATGTCATTAGTGTCAAGTACGTTGTCTTGTGACAACTCGTTCCCGGCTATGTTATTTGCTTTGCGATTTACGCTTTTTGTTCTTTCTCTTTCATTTACTGCTAATGTTTATCGGATTACTTTTGAGCGGTTATGATTGCAATTTCTCATACTATTTACGTAACTGATACGAATAGATTTTACGACGAATAGATCTTTGTTTGTTTGTCGTATTTCTTTCACGTATTTTAAAGTGCTAGAAAAACATGGTTCGATCCTCATGAATAACTCTCTATAGATCTTCATTCTCTATGGTGTTGATATGCCGCGCTGTTGTTATTGGAAACAGCCCGTCAGTATGTTCCAAATCATCTCTAGCTATTGTAGATCAGTATAGATCATTATGATAGAACAATAGATCATTCAAGGCGAAAACTTATTTAGGAACACGCTCAACAGTTCTCCATAACTACGACTAAAAGAAAGCGTCGGTGCGTGGCCCAGTGGCTAGGACGCCGGACTCCCATGCGGTCATGGAGGTCCGGGTTCGAAACCATGCAATGCCATGTACAAAAGTTTTTCCGATTTTTTCGAAGTCTTACGTACATTTATCGACTGCTCTAACGGTGAAGGAAAACATCGTGAGGAAACCTGCTGCAAAAGTTTCCGAAGGCGTGTGAAATCCACCAATCAGCACTAGGCCCCCGCTCCGTGGATCATGGCCCGTACCACCTCGTACAAGGGGAGGCCTGTGCCCCAACAGTGGGGACATTAATAGGATGATGATGATGAACTACGACTAATCCACGTTTGAATATCTATTGTCTTAAAAAGTTCGAACTATTGAGTTAAAAAGTTTAGAACTATATTTAAAAAGTAATCAGTGGGCGACAGTAAATACCATAGTGAGTACGGAACACAATGCTTTCCCATAATTGTACCACATGCAGTACGCATAGTAGGTAAAGACAGATACAGAAATAAATAAAGCCACCGCACACGCGACGGGCGAGTGCGCCCGCGCCGCCGCCGCGCCCGCTCGGCGCAATCTCGCAGGGTCACGATCTGCGGTCACGTAGCTCCCACTCCCACCGGGCCACAATATGATCGTATACTACCTACCTATACGTATTATAGTACTCTATTGCAGTAGTATCTTTAGGTTAATGTAACACTGTTTATCAATATACAAGGTAATAAAACACCTATAGACCCAAAAGGGGGATGTTGAGAATCCATAACTGAACATCTTTCTCTATGGGACCAACACTGAAATCGGGGAAAAAATCAGCTGTTTCTTACATTTCGGTCATATAGCTTTTGTATGGAACAGTTGATTTTTTTCGCAATTTGGGTTTTGCCTCCATAGTGAAAGTTATTCAGTTTCGGGTCTGTCAATATAAAAGTATGTAGGAAAAGATAGACCAACGTTATATATCGTCATGAGTGACTTTCAGATTAGCTTTACGTGGCTTACGGAGTATTTGCCATGAAACTTTACGAATTTCGAAAAGGCAGTCTTGACTTTCCAAATAAATCGATCCGCTCGGTGGAAATTGCACGAAGAGTCGAAATAATAAAGATGAATTTATTTTTTTGCGAATAGTCATAACTTTGGTGATGGACTCGTAATTACACTGATTCTTTGTAGTATTGTACAGTTATCGTATCGAAAAAACCTAATTAGAATGGCAAATTAGAAAATTTGAATTTGATGAGTCTATGGGCATAGATTTCAAAAGAGGTAGATACTTAATTTTAAATCTTAATAAGTAGTACATAAATTTTAACTTTACTAACCAGAAGCATGCCTTCACCGTCCTTTTACATACAACCTTCTATTTAGCGAGAATGTTAGTAAAATACGTCCCTAGCGAAGAACATTTCAATTTTAGAACTATTATCTCCAAGTTTCAGCAGTAAATCTAGTTTTAAACAATCCCTAATTAGTTAGCGAGTCTAATGCCTTAATTTCACAACCGACGTCAAAGGTACCCCCTACCTTTGACGTTAGCTGTTATAAATATTTACTAATTATTTTACTAGCTGTTTGCGTGCATGCTTTTCTTAAACAAAATAGAATGTATTAGTTTCTAGTTCTTTCGCGTAAGTTACAAACTACTTTATTGATGTTTTTGATGTTTTTATAGATTATAAATCTAGGTCCTTTTTACTACATCTTTCAAGCTTGCTTTAATATCATGCACCTACATTACAGGTTAAATAACAGTAAAAAAAAATTACAAGGGACGTTTTTTCTTTCATGAAAAAATACTTTTATGAGTTTTTATATTATGCAGCAGCAGATCCAGTTGGTTTTCTTATCCTTGTTCTGTGTTTCTGATTCAGCTACTATTTTCAAACCAAAACATTATTTAAACCTATTATTTGCGCAATGACCAATTCCACTAATATTAGTAGATTTTTTTTTATCGACGCCTCTCCCAAGAAATCAGAAGAAAGACGTAGAAAAATGACTATGTCATATAGAAGAAGCACGGACAAATTCGGAAGCGACGGGTGGTCGCTGTAAAAAAATCCGTGAAACGAGTTTCACGTCGAGACGTGGCTGTTCGTTAACCCAGATCAACCTCGTTACGGGGTCAAAGAATTCACTTGGTCGCATAAAAAATAATTTAACGGCGATTTTTCACAGCCGTCCGATGGATGGGCGACTAATTTGTCCAAATGTAGCGCCGTGGCCGGCCGGCGTACGCGCATCCCATTGTGTTAGATCAAACATGGCGTCTAATGGCGGATGGTGGACGCTGACATATTGCTTTTCCGAGTGTTGTAATGTTATTTATTGCCGTTTCTTTTGTTTATATGTGGCTGTATGGAATTTGGGAGTTCTGGTTTCTGGTTTGTTTTAACCTTTCAACCTTTCGTTGATAAATCAGTACAGTTTATCGATACGTCGGGAAATGTCAAAGTCTATTTGTCTGTTCAATAATTTAGTGCTAATAAGTGACAATTTATATGGCAATCTATGTTACATATTATGCTTTGGAGGGTGTTTTTCATTTTTATGTTATTTTATTTATTTGGCACATCAACAGATCATACATTTAGGATTATTCGAGCTTATTTATATGGTAACGTTCTAATATATAATCCAACTACAGACGTGCACAGCACTCACATAAAAATATAGGCTATAATACCAGCAATTGCACAAACAAAGCTTCTATGTTATAATTTTAATACTAATATGGATTCAAACATTTTGAATTAATAATAAATAAAAGTGTTTTGAAAACTAAGAAAGATGTCACCCATATATCTTATTGTTGACACCCTTTCAGACGTCTATAAAATGCTTGTTGGATTGTTCAAAAACTTTTTCTTCAGTTTTTTCAGGAGCAGATTCGTATCTGCTTATTAGCTATTGCTACTCGTAGTTATTACCTTCTCTATCGCTATATCTTACTTAATTAATATACATATACCGAACCACTGAAACCTTAAAACTAATTGTATTGAAAACTTCATTCTTTGTTCTGTTATTAGCTGTCTACCGACGAGGCGTCGATGACTTTCAAAAAATTTGAAATAAAAAAAATTATAGTCGTTCACCATGGCGCCGCGAATCAAGCCGCAGTAAAAGCTCGACTCATGCTATCGTAAGCTGTTTAATTGTATCCCCACCCTCCCACAAGCTACCTGGATAAGTCGGACCACCTTTGTCGGGGTAACTTGCGTTTGGCTACATCATTGTTTGACACACTTTTCTTTATTCGGAAAAATCTGGTTTAGGTAGGTAGGTACATTACGAATTTTTCGATTCGGGATAATGCCAAAGGCGTAAAATGTCCAGGCTGTCCGATCAGATAAAAATGTTCAGATCAAAAGTAGTCAAGATCGGAAAATGTTGTAATCGGAAAATCTCAACATTGAAAAATGTCAAAGGTTAATTGTATCATTTTCTAATAGGGAAAAAAACTTAAACTATGAAGTGCAAGTGTGTTTATGGTTGGTGGACAGACCAGTGGATGGATGAGCTTTTTTAAAATTTTAACGTCCAGATGGTATTTGTAATGGCCCCGCCAAAGCTCGCTATGGTTTTCAACTTGTTATGTAACGTTTTTCTAAGGTAACGAGTAGGTATTAGATAATCACCTCCAAAATGCATTATGTTGTATTATTACTTAGATGTGGATTAACCTTTTGTAGAAAACACCCAGTTTACTATGACCCCCTTGTCCCTGGCTTTTACATACAAAGTGGAGATAAAATCTGCGATGTTGCATGCTGTCAGGTATCAACTTGTAGTGGGTGTACAGAGAGTTACTCGTACAATTTTAGTGATGTTTATAGAGAGAATGTTTGACAGGGTTTATTATGAGCAGTAATGAGATTGAGCTCACCTCTTGTGGCACCGGACTCCCATGCGGGAGGTCCGGGTTCGAAACCATGCAATGCCATGTACCAATGAGTATTTACGATTTTTTCCAAGACTTACGTACATTTACCGACTGCTCTGACAGTGAAGGAAAACATCGTGAGGAAACCTGCACACTGAGATGACCAGTGCGTAAAATGGGGTAGGCACAAAAGATCCTCAAGGGTCGAAGTGCCGCTGGGGTTATTCTCGGCCCCCTATCATAAGATAAGATAAGGGGTGGGTCTTTGCAGTTATTACTGGCACTAGAATTGGTTTGAATATACCCGTAATCGGTAGGTATGTTTGAATGAATCAAACCCCAGGTAATTAACAGAATAAAGTTCAACAACTTTAGTAAAGATATGACAACCTTAACCTTGCAGCAAACAAAGTAGCGATAGAGGCAGCTTAGAACTTAAGGTAGTAAACTGGCTTTACAGTAGCTTCAGTGACAACATAAAACTATAAAGGGAAACTTCAATATAGAGTAGAACTCCTGGTAAACTTCCAGCGAATGTTTCCGATCTATGGAGTACTTTCACTCATAAGAAAAAGTGAGTTTTCCCTGAAAACTAGTATAGGTAAAAATGCATATCTTCATGTAAAATACACTTTATTGCACAAATAGAAAACAACAAACAAAAGATAGAAAAGGAAGTACAACACAATAGTTAAGTACAATTTAGGTGGTATTATCGCTAAGAGCGATCTCTTCCAGACAACCTTCGGGCAGAGGAAATGATTTTAATGTCTTACAAGACATGAAGTGGACCTAACGGAGTGTGACCTGGGGAAAATTGAGATGAAAAAAATGTGCCTCAATAGGCTCCAAAATGGGAGGCTCAATATTATTTTGAGTCAGCCCTTATCTGATAATATGAACCACTTAGTGTTATTTGCTAAGTTGGCTCTCAAAGTGAGGGCTGACTCTAATAATACTTGAGCTTCCCTTTCCCTTTTCTCAGTGACCCTAACGAGGCTGACATGGTCACCTTGTCGTGTACCAAAGCCTCTAAACTGAGATTAAAAAAAAAAGACATGAAGTAACATGCAAGATGTACGAGAATGAACTGAAAAAGTTGTGAATCCTTTCATAATAGACACCGGCGTGTAAACCAATTCCACAAAGGCCGATATTTCCCCAGACGGCAGACAGAGCTCGGTGGAAATGACATTTTAAAACAACTCGGTCGGATTTTACATATACGGATGTTTCGCACGCACGCTCCCCGCGCAACGTCGATAAAAGAGGGCGTGGCCGTCGCCGCCGCATCCACCAATCACGCTTCACCACTCCACGTGTGCGTACACGACTTTCTTTCATGTGTGCCGCCGTTACCCGCGTGTGAGTGCATCTTACGACTACACGCTTCTGGTGTATATGGGCGTACATAAGTATAAGCCGCTACCGGCTTCACAAAGAGTTCCCATATCTTTTATGTTCTCAGAGATCCTTATCTTGCGGTTTCTTACTTTACATTTAAGATGGTGGTCTCGAATTAACGGTTGGCCCCATAAACACGCTATAACAAACTTTAATATGGCCGTAATACAAAATAATCTTGGATTTTTATGGCGTTCACAGCGCTAATAGGTTGTAGTAGATGCAGAGATAAAAAAAAATGATTTTTTTTGTGGAGATTTTATTCATGAATCATGTTGATTGAATTGTTAATTGTCCTTAATTGCTGATTAACGTGATTTAAGTGTTGTGTGTGCATTGGTTTGTTGACGTGAACATGTTTTTTGTATGATTTATTATAATAACTAAATTTACGTGAGATCTCTCTAAGATTGAATAACAAAATGAATTCAATTTACTGACTATTCTTTACGCGGTACATTTTAAATTATATTCACTTGTATGAAATTTATCAAAATATTTTATAAGAAGCCACTAAAAATCATTTTCACATTTCCTCACATCAAAGCCACGTTCCACGTTTGAAATTCAACGGCAATAAAAGACCGTTTTCCCGCCAAAATTCGATTAGGGACGTACAGCAGGACAAAGGGAGTCGTTTATTTGGAGGGCGGTTTAAAATTGATTTTAGAATTGGAACGTGTTTTATACAGAAAATATACTGAAGAGCGTTGCAGGGTGTTTTAATTATAGTATATAGTAATAATTAATTGAAAATTATAATTATAATTGTACTTACTTATCTAAAATTCAATTTTAAATCTTGTAGGTAATTATTGGAAAATTATACCTATTATAATTGGAAATGTAATTTATAATTTGTAAAATTTATACACATATATACTAAATTTAAATAATCTTAATTTATAATGTTTTATTTTAATATTTTTTTTTTATTCTATGGGACTAGTACCTGAAAATAAAAACATTATAATTTTTAATTTAGTTCGATATCATATTGTAGGGACACAGTGTTCGCGGTGTCTAGACACAGTGTTTCACAGGAATACTCAAGTCGGCTATATTTGGTTGCGCCCGCGTATTAACTTCAGTCGTTCCTTTGCCACAGATTTGTACAGTCCAATTGGAAAAAATATTGGTTTATAAGTTCAGTCAGTGTTCTCATTGAAGACGACTCCAAGAAGTACCTGGGTAGGAGAAGGAGGTAGGCAATCACCATGCCGAAGTCTTAGACCAGCCAAGATCTAGCGGCCCATCTATTTCTACAATATCATATTCGATTTTATTTGGACACCTAACATCAAACACGGTTTCTAAAAGTATTTCTACTAAAATTACATCCCACCTACTTCTGTGAAAAAATCCTTGACACGTCCTTGAGTTAATAAAGAGTGCTCCATCCTCGACCTCATCGTCACTTGCCACCAGGTGAGATTGAGGTCAAACGCGGGTTAAGTCGTAAACAAAAAAAAAACAAAAAATTAGCTGTCAGTTCCATTACGCGTCGTAGAATTCATATATGTCCTTTTCTTCCCTTCGTCCTTTCGTCCCTTGCTACGTCATAGCCATAGAAAGAGATGCCAGACTTATTATAGCCAGAATTTTAAGGAAGTGCATGTAATTAGCGGTAGTTATCAATTTATTAATAAATACTCAAACGACATCTAACTTTATTTCCAAGAAGACATCAGGAGGCCAATTTTCAAAAATGAGATATACTCGTAATATCGTAAAACCGTAACGTAACCGTAAACGTAAAATAGTCGATATGTTCGTGATATATTTAAAATCGACATGTGAGAGGGTCACATGTCGATTTTAAATATATCACGAAAATATCGACTATTAAGGCCCACGCTCGTTACATGTCGATCGCTGGGACTCGATAAATATCGAAGGTGATAATGCGAGTATAGCAAATAGTCCCGTCCTTCGATATCCGACATTTTTTTGATATTTATCTACTGTGATGTTTAGGTATATCACCTTGATAATTGGCCTCCTGATGAGTGAGATTACAACTTCCTTATATTATTGCTATCTTCTTATCTTATGAATAACCCAGCGGCACTTCGACCCTTGAGGATCTTTAGTGCCTACCCCATTTTATACACTGGTCATCTCAGTGTGCAGGTTTCCTCACTATGTTTTCTTTCACCATTAAAGCAGTCGGTAAATGTACGTAAGTATTCGGAAATTACGAAAAACTCATTTGTACATGGCACTGCGCGGTTTCGAAACCGGACCTCCCGCATGGGAGTCCGGTGTCCTAGCCACTGTGCCACCGACACTCTTCCTAATACCTACCTACCCTATAACATTTTGTTGACATAGTTCCTTTATCAAAATCTCCCATAATAATATTTCCCCTACAATTCGCACCATCACTCCGAAGCACTCGGGGAACGATCACCAAACACTCAAGACTAAAACGTCCGGACATCGAGAGCTCTCGAGTCCTGTGGTACAACCCTCTTGCTCCATTGAGCCGTGTGGTACACCCCTATTGTTTTAGTGTTTGGAAAATACTGCTGGGTTTGTGATCTTTTGTAACCCTTAAAAGTTCACTTAAAATAATAGAGAAGATAACAGTATCAGTTGGGTTTTAATAGAATAGAATAAAATAGAAAAGAAGTTAGTATATACTTAGCCGACTATACAAAAGGCCCATAGATATATGAGAAGAGAAAAAAGGGTATTATCTGTCTTTAAAGCCAACTCTATTAATCTAATCACCATTGTATACATATACTTACATTATGTGTGTGTGGTATTTGGTATTAGTAAATGTATTATGGTATTTAATGTATTGTATTGTATTTATTTATCTTAAAGTAACTAAAACCGTTACAAGATACGTCATTAACAGCAGTATTCAATATACTTTAACAATAATTATAATTCAAATTATATAAAATTATAAGTTTTAGTTATAGTGTCGGTCACATAGTTAAAATAAACATAATAGTAGGTACAGTATAACAAATTACTACGACTCATGAAAATAATTTGAATATTAAATGGGATAGGTATATTGCAATTATTCCGAATTTTAAAAAACATAGCATTGTATACTTTTTTTAAAGTATATTACTAACATAGCTATATAAAAATTTACTAACCAATTCTGTATGGACACTATTGTCTGAAATAAACGTTTATTGATTGATTGGTTGATTGCTCTAGGAAAATCGGCAGTGAATAAGTAATTATAAGTTACCTTTGATTGATTGCTCTAGGAAAATCGACAGTGAATAAGTAATTATAAGTTACCTTTGATTGATTGATTGCTCTAGGAAAATCGGCAGTGAATAAGTAATTATAAGTTACCTTTGATTGATTGCTCTAGGAAAATCGACAGTGAATAAGTAATTATAAGTTACCTTTGATTGATTGATTGATTGCTCTAGGAAAATCGGCAGTGAATAAGTAATTATAAGTTACCTTTGATTGATTGATTGATTGCTCTAGGAAAATCGGCAGTGTATAAGTAATTATAAGTTACCTTTGATTGATTGCTCTAGGAAAATCGGCGGTGAATAAGTAATTATAAGTTACCTTTGATTGATTGATTGCTCTAGGAAAATCGGCAGTGAATAAGTAATTATAAGTTACCTTTGATTGATTGATTGCTCTAGGAAAATCGGCAGTGAATAAGTAATTATAAGTTACCTTTGATTGATTGATTGATTGCTCTAGGAAAATCGGCAGTGAATAAGTAATTATAAGTTACCTTTGATTGATTGATTGCTCTAGGAAAATCGGCAGTGTATAAGTAATTATAAGTTACCTTTGATTGATTGCTCTAGGAAAATCGGCAGTGAATAAGTAATTATAAGTTACCTTTGATTGATTGATTGATTGATTGCTCTAGGAAAATCGGCAGTGAATAAGTAATTATAAGTTACCTTTGATTGATTGCTCTAGGAAAATCGGCAGTGTATAAGTAATTATAAGTTACCTTTGATTGATTGCTCTAGGAAAATCGGCAGTGAATAAGTAATTATAAGTTACCTTTGATTGATTGATTGATTGAGTGCTCTAGGAAAATCGGCAGTGAATAAGTAATTATAAGTTACCTTTGATTGATTGCTCTAGGAAAATCGGCAGTGAATAAGTAATTATAAGTTACCTTTGATTGATTGATTGATTGAGTGCTCTAGGAAAATCGGCAGTGAATAAGTAATTATAAGTTACCTTTGATTGATTGCTCTAGGAAAATCGGCAGTGAATAAGTAATTATAAGTTACCTTTGAAAAAAAACCCTATAAACTAAGCATCTAAACCTTAGAGGCGTAAACAACCGGTTCGTATGTAATTTATGGATAAAAAAATATTTGAAAAGAACCACACAATTTAATGTGGTGCTTCGTCTTAAGCTCCGCTTATTACCCTCAAAATGACTTGCATTTCCCCCAGGAAGCGCAAGTCAGGGCTGCCGGAAAAAGTTACCAAGATTAATATAAGTCAAGTCGCGCCAACGGCAAGTGGCAATGGCAACCTCATTGCCGTCACTTGGAGCGTATTAGGAATACAGTTTAGTGAGGTTGTGTGTTACAAAGCAAAATGTTTTATTCTTTCTTTGTTTCCCGTGTACCTATACTTTGTTTCCCGTTTGGAATCATTCTAGAGACAAAGTTGGTCTTATTTTCAGGTAGGTCGACTTGCCACTCACGGGTTAACAGTAACCCGAGGTAAGGCGTTTTCACAAATACAAATACAAATATACTTTATCGCACACCCGGGACATAAACAAAACATACAACATAAAGAGAGGTACAATACAATGTGCAGAAGGCGGCCTTATCGCTTTAAGCGATATCTTCCAGGCAACCTTCAGGTGATGGAAAAATACCCTCAAATAAATAAATAAGAAAAATAATTATATATAAGCAAACCTTTGCAAGCTGCCAAGCAGTAGTAAAGCTGACACATTAGACGATAACGACAACGATAGATATATAGATATCGTCGGTTGTCGAATCTTATCCATTTAGTACTAGTCGTCCACGACACCATGGACACGCCTGTAAAGTATGAAAAGTATAGAGAATTCGGTAGTTAATCCTTAACACTGGATTAATTACCGAAGTCTCTATACTTTTCATACTTTACGGGCGTGTCCATGGTGTCGTGAACGACTAGTACTAAATGTATGAGATTCGACAACCGACTATAAAGTTATCTATCGTTGTCGTTATCGTCTAATGTGAAAACGCCTTACCTCGGGTTACTGTTAACCCGTGAGTGGCAAGTCGACTTAACTCGAAATAAGACCAATTATGTCTCTAGAATGCTTCCAAATTCCAACCATAAACGGGAAACAAAGAAAGAATAAAACATTTTGCTCTGTAACACACAACCTTACTGTTGTATGTTGCCGCCAGTTCACCACCACAGCCAGCTTCATACCAGAAAAAGAAATCGGAACAGACAACATAATTATTCCATCCAAAATCTCATATGATGGTTAGTGACGATGAGATCAAAGATCTCGTGGAAAGGTCTGGCTCTTGTAAGCTCTGTCGGAATACATCAACGTAAAAGTGAAGAAAATTTACACCTAACTTAATTTATAAAGTCTAGCCTAGCCTAGAGTTGATGAAGGAACGAACGCCACTAAACTATTTTTTCTTTCATCCAAGTTAGATTTAGTAATAGTATTTACCTCATCTTGCATTTTATCGAGCCGTCATACTTTAAAAGCCTGTGCTTATACGAAGTACACTATACACAAACTTGACATGGCATGTTCCTGGATCTATTCCTGTATGGTGTTACAACTCTATACGCTTGTACAGACAGCCCCATCTCCACACATGACAGATGTTCCTTGTGTACCATGAGCCCCAATATAGCCGCAAGCTAGACAGCCGCCAGAGTTGTCTTAGTATGGATTACATTTTAAAAAGTTGAAGGAATTTTTAATTTTTCTGCACTAAATACAAAGTAAAAGAATTTAAGATGAGTTAGTAGTAGTAAAAGCGTATTTTAAAAGGTATTTTATTTAGCGGAAAGTTTTAGTCCACGAATTTAAATTTTAATTAAGATTATTTTGTAGCTTTTAGCAAAAAAATTGCGGAATATTTCCTACGAAAATTGGTATCTAGGAGTACTTTCTCAAATGAGTGGATTTACTCTCACATTTTGAAAATAAGTAAAAAATCGATTGACACTGATAAGTGATAACGCAAAGTTGTAATTATAACTCTCCATGTAACTGACTGTACTTCGGCGTGATCTGAGTGTACTTACCTAAGTGTTGTCCATACCACTCGATTCCCCGTTGTAAATATTTTATAACTACAGTACTGCGACCCTAATGTTTGCGCTGTATAAACGGTTTTTGCGCCCCTACTACCGGTCCTTCTAGAATTTATTATTTTTCTTTCGTTTTGACAATGGATTTTACGAGTATCAAACGGTCATTTATCTTGATACATTTAGTACTGATAGGAGACTTACATAACGATAACTACGCACTTCGAGTATACTTGAACATTTTTCATGAAAATCTGACAATATTTTTGGTCGCATACATACAGATTTGTTTGTTTGTTTGTAATCTCATTATTGTACTAATATAAATTACACAAAAATTAGAAACATATTAAAACTAGTACAAAGTCGGGTTTATCCCATTCGGATCTCTTCCAGTCAACATTTGATTTACTTTTATAAATGGGAAAAATATGTTGTATAATAAAATGTAATTGTAAATCAACAACAAACAACATCATTGAACTATAAAAACGTAAAAACGTTACACAATATTGAATTTTATCTTCATTATGTATCGTATCATAATAGAGGTTACAATAATCCAGAACAGCAATAAATAAACGGAGCTTGTATCCCCGGGGCTTTTTTGTCAGTCCGCTAATTTGTTTTGGCTTCATAACTCCTTGGTTTTAGGCTCCATCGGTTTAATATTTCTACAGCTAAATGCTAATATTGAGGTAGAGTCTGGCATGCTTTACTTGACATAAAAAAGTCGAATGATTTTGATATTATGAATTTACGTTTGCACTTATTTTTTGAATATATTGACGTGATAATACAGATTATGCCGAATTCAGTATTTAGATATCGAAATTGCTAAAATCGCCAGCCTCGGCTGTTGATGGGGCAGGCAAAGTATTTCCACCATCTATCCCAGGGGTGGAAAATTGTATTTTTTTCATCATATCTACCAGTAGGTATATACACAATTACCAGCACTTCATTTACTTATTTTTATTCGAGCGAGACAACTTCGAGTTTCATTCGAGAACTCGTGGTAGCTCACATATTCCTCCCCCGTGTCTGTAAGTTATTGTTTTTGTGGCTAATTCTTTTTCTCGCAATTTCTTTTGGTAGGGGATGCTCGTGCGCGCTGAAATTACATTTTTATTTAGTTAAACCGGTCGTGGGGTCGCGGAATTGCTTTTTGATAAGTCAATTTTTTCTTCCAATTTTAAGGGTTATGGGTATTTTGAATATAAATGAATATCTATTAAAATATGTAGTTTACATAATACCTACAACACATTTGCTATGATACGTAGAATCATTGCTTGCTTGCTTGCTTATCGTATGGTTAGTGGCCAACCTATTTGTCAGAGTTCTTCAGGCCGCCCGTAGAGGCCTCTGACATGGCTTAAGGCACGGAGGAGCGCAGATGAAATATGCCACTAGCGGTCACCCATCCAGGTACCGACCGCGCCAACGTCGCTTAACCTGCACGATCACTTTCGGACCGTGCTCGCAACTAGGCTACGAGCTCCTCCTAGAATAATTACGAATATGTTTCCTCAATGCTATGATATGACAAATATTTGTCAATCGTCTTACAAGTCATCGGTTTGTAAAGTCTTGCTTATGCTAAAATTATTGATATAAATTTCCTCAATCATTTTCATTACTGAAACTGACTCTTCTGAAAAAGTAGAAAATGCCGCCAGCAGGCATTCGAACCTACGACAGTCTCTTCCGAAAATTCCAAGTCCAACAAAGCTATCGTGGATCCTATGACACACAGCGTAATTTTTCAGTACTATTAACGTAAATGTCTTATTTCGTTACCTACCTTCATATGTTTCATTTACACTGAGATTTTTTTTCAATAGATGTAATGAAAGCTTTGTCTAGGCAACATGAAAACAGTGACTACAAAGTTATTGATAAAATGTAACCAAACCCACATTTACATGTAGTAAACTAGTTTTGCTAACTTTGGCAATGAAATAACCGAAGTAGTTTGGTTATCCCTTTTTGTCAGTGTACAGTGGGCAACGTCAAGTGGGCAATATCAGACCCTTTAGTAATTTGTCGCATTAACTTATTTGTCACATTCATTCGAATCATACGAATCTAAGGAATCATAACAAAAATATATTGCGACAGGGTTCCTCGGAGTATAGCTTGACGTGTCCTCCACTGGACCTACAACTGCTAACTGCTATAAACATCACTGACCAGTCCATATATCTTCTTCCACAGCGGACTCCCTGCTAGGATCAGGTTCAGACGAGGAAGAAGAAGAGGAATCCAGGGCAGCCAACAACAGCAGTAGTCCAGCGCATGCGCCGCATCCGGCGCTACATTCAGAGCTGTCGCATAATGGAGACACTAAGCCGCACGAAGACTCGGAGGACCAGGTTGGTAATTTAACACCATCATGTGTGTCAAATACACACCATAATATCATATCATCATCAGATGTCTAGCATCATTATAGTAATGAGTGTCAGTGGAATAGTGGCCAAAAGGCTGAACTCCATGGGGCAAGAGACAATGATGGGTTTTTCGGTTTTTTCAAAGGCGATGGAAAATATTGTGAGCAAATCTACATGTGTGAGGAAACATGTTTTCTAAGGAAAGTGAAAGAAATCCATCAATCAGCACCGACAGCACGATGGATCAGGATCATATCTCTTCTTAAGAGATAGCGCTGCGCATGCCACATCAATAGGGTTGCGTTAATAGGTTGATGGAGAGAGAGAGAGAAGCATAGTAATACTTAACTATGGAGGACAGGAGATTCCTGACACAACATTGTTTCTGCCAAGCGAAGTCCTTTAAATTATAATTGTACTGTATCAAAACCCTCGACCATCCCAACGAACTCATCACGAACCCCTACCACATTGTCGCATTCAGTGGTACTTCTTTCCCTCCCAGGGTTCACTGGACGGGGACCCAGAGACCCGGGACTCGCAGGCCGAGAACAAGTCCCCGGACGACGGCAATGGGGGCTCCAAACGGAGGGGCCCTCGGACCACCATAAAAGCCAAGCAGTTGGAGATACTGAAGTCCGCCTTCTCACAGACGCCGAAGCCGACGAGGCATATACGAGAGCAGTTGGCGAAGGAGACTGGGTTACCAATGAGGGTTATACAGGTAATTTTTTTTAAATTGTTGTTACGAATTTTACGGATCAATACGGAATAAATCGATCGAGGATTTTTCAGTTTCTCCGATTGGACGTTTTACGATCCTGTTTTGGTCGGGTTTTGGTGGTCATTTTACGATCTTGATATTTTGGACAACTGGACATTTTATAACTAAGACTTTGACATTACAAGAATTTTACATTTTCGTAGTAAGGTGAGCCCGTTGATGTCTTTTGTACTGCGCGTAGAACATTATGGTATTTGTGTTGAAAAAATCCTTCATTTCTTTGCTAATCATTTTTTTTACTTAAAAGTATGTTACTTAAAAGTATTTTAGATACTTATCTGGATAAAAATTAGCCATAACTCAATCGAGGCTGATTAGACACTTAAAAGAAAATTATTTCTCCATTATTGTGGATGATATGATTGATACGAAACTTAATAGGCATAATTAAAGAAGTGTAATTTTTTAAATAAAAATATTAATTTTATATTTTATATTAAGGGTTAGGTATACAGTCGATGAACTTGCTAAATTAAAAACGTGACAAAAAGGAAGGACGAATTTTCTATTGAGATTGATTAAAACTATTACACCCCCTAGAATATAATTTAAGAAAAATATTTCGTTGTACGTATTACTTTATATGGTTTGTTTCCTCGCGTGGTCCTTACAAAAATAAAGCTATGACGTTTAAAAATACAACAAAAACTCGCATTTAAAAAAAGATTAGGTGTGTACAAAGTAGGCTCGATACAAATCCTTACAAAGTTTAATAAACTTCCATTCCATTAAATCGTTTGAAGTTTTTCATAATAGGTATAAAACACCTCTTTATTTCCACTTTCGCTGAAAACAGTTATCCCATTACTGTTTGAACTACATTAGGTCACTGACCTGTGCGTTCTTTTTTCTCCTAACTTTTCAGCTTTACAAACTGGACCTCCCGCACTGAATTTAAATTACGGGTGCTATTATTCCATTTTCAAGTGAATTCTGAGACCCCCAATTGTTATTTAATTTAACTTGAAAGGACCGCCGACAAATGCGATTGGTTCTTTGCTACTTGGGTTTTGAACTTATTTACACATTCTAAGTAATTTAATAATGCCAGTGAAATTGACAGTTTGTCGCATAATGGATATCCTGTTGGGATGTAACGTTTTTGCTTTACACGTTTAGATGATTTGGAATTTAGACGGTTGCGTTTTGAATCAGATGTTTTAGTTTTTAGAAACTATCTAAATTAAATTGTAAGAAGCAAACTTAGGTTTGCTTCTTACAATTTAATTTAGATATGTTTTTGGCCAGCAGCGGGACGATCTTTAATCTATAAACATTGGATTTAACATACTGGCGTATTCTGAGACATTACGTAGATAGAGACGAGCAAATCTAAGACATCTTACAACACAGCAATGGAAGCATTAACCGCAGAAATAGATAAAAGGTACTGCAGGCTGACTCTGCACAGTAACATATAACTTCAAAAAAACCTTTAATTTTTTTATTAGTACCTTTCACTGTTTAATTTTAATTCAAGGTTACGCAGTTTTAAATACTTATTTTATAATTTTAAGTGTACTCGCATATTGTTTACCCAATATACTCGCAACATGTAATTGTAGGTACTAGCTGTGAGCCAAAGCTCTAGGTTCCTTCACGTGAACCGATTTGACTGAAATATGGATTTGACTATTAAATCAGCGTAGCATATAAAAAAGAAAAAAAAGGAATGCAAACTTGCTTTCTATTTTTCTTTTTTTTTCCTTTTCCCCATGGTACAACCAGTTGGACATTGCAGTTGGACCACGGGTAATACCCCGATTGCGGAATTAAATTATTATAATATTTTTTCATAGCGAACTCCACAATATAACACAGATTATAAAACTAACAATGGCGCCTTCAATCCTGAATGAAAAATGAATGAATTAAAATTTATTTGTACACATATACATAACACGATTACATTTCATTAGGTACTTAAAAGAGCTACTTTTTTACATTTACAGTTCCTGATCAGTGTATGCTACGTATATTGTAAATACATAGATACGCACATAGTAATTAGTAATTACATTTTTTTTAATTTATTTATTTATTGATAACTAAATGCACAAATAAACTATTCTTATTCTTATTGAAAATGTACGTATGGAACAAAAACCAATCTAGGTTTGTTCAGTACACTGACAGACCGTCGACGGTCGCAGCTTTACAATTTTCATTTAAAATATGCACGCTTTACAACATGCATTACACTTCCTTCTTCAGGACGATATGTGTTTCCATCTTGACGCTAAAATTATTTATGAACGAAGAAATATGCGTTCACATTAATTACCGACATAATTTCACCATAAAATTGATTTGGACAAAACCTCTATTCATCACACGACGCAACCTTCGTACGGTAACCGTTACGAATGGCCGATACTCCGTCACGGCAGTGTTGCCAGCTGAACATCTTGCATTGTACTTTGTTTATGGATAAAACTACTGTTTGAAATCATACTTTTACAATAACAATTATTTCATGAAATCTGTAAAAAGTATGTACTCGTAAAATGCAGTCACAGCCTAATCCACGCAGTCGTTGCCCACTGCAAGTTTCAGCTATTACCCACTCTAAAAGCTAAGCAATAAGTAATTAAATCCATTCTAGAATATCTAAATCTTAGAATAAATCAGGTCAGAAAAAAGGCTAAGTATAATTTATTGCCCGACCACGACTATCTTTAGGTACATCACAGACGTCAAAATAGGAATATAAAATTTCTTTGAGATACGTAGATTATAGCCATTTATTAACTCCTTGAAAGCTGACAGATCTATCCGAAGTTGTCTCAGTTGGCAACATCGGTTACGAATGAATGGTACTCGATCACGGAGCGGCTCGAACGTTTGAAATTGAATATTTTCGCGCACATCCGCCGACGACGCGACGTAACAAATGTCCTAATTAGGAATATGCCGCGCCGCGTCCGCGCAGAAATATTTTGACAGGAAGATTTCTCAATGACTCGATAAACATTATGAAAGAATGTACGGGAAACTTAAACATAAAAATATAAAAAATAAAAAAATTCGTAGAAAGTGAAAGTGCTAAAATTGGCCACTTTTGCCACGTTCACATTCTACTTGTTATTAGTTTTTAATAATGAATGTAATATATAATATATAAGTTTATTTCAAAAATATGACAAAACCCTTAAACTAAGTTACAAATAAAAATACTAATGAAATTTATGTAAAATATCTTAATCTAAATCCGAACAGAGTTTATTCCATTTCAAAAGTTAATGTCTAGTGTTTTTTAGGCTGGGTGAAATGTTTGCATTTGATACCTACAATAGGTTGCCCTGTGCTGTAGGGATCATTTGCTTCCACAGTACAAGTATATGAAGAATAGAATACTAACATGACTGAAGTAGGTGACTAATAGGAGTCCTGCAATGTTTTACCACTAGAGGCGCCACTAGCACAGTTACAAAAAAACATTCAAAAATATGACGTACGTGTAAGGCTTAAAGATGATTTTGTTCTAAACATGAGATAACCTAAATTTATTGCTCTCAATGACAATAATTTGATAAGTAAATAATGATTAATTTGATTAATATTGGGTGATTTTACAAGATTTTTGTTTAATAAACTTTAAATTAGCACATAAAGCCAACTATTAACATGTAGATACGTACCTTTCCACCAAATTGCTGGCTCACGCCACGCTGTTTTAACAGAGTTTTTAGGTCTGCTATTTTGAAATGGCCATATGATGCCATGATATCATCACAATTTTACTATAGCTTTGACAAATTAAATTAAATTAATCCAAATAATGAGAAACTTGTGATATCTTCAAAAATGACGTTTCGTTTTGCTTTTCTGTTTACGGAGTGTGTTCGTGGCTCCATCTACACAACGCTTTGCGTTTTATGTCCTATTGAAACATGACTAAAACAAAACACGACTTGTTCTGTTCTACTTTAGCAATTCTGCTTTAGTCATATTATATTTAGAACATGACTATAGAAGGAAAGTGGGATTTATTAAGAATAATTATAATATGAATATTGACTAAAGTAGATCATGCCTAAATCAGAAGAGAGTGAAATACAACATACAAGTAAACACCAGAATATAGCAAGTACACAATACAGAAGTATACAAAGATTAATACATACAGTACAAAACATCCGGTGTGGTACAGTGCCAAACAGGGTACACCAGCTCAGCATAATGCTGAGGCAAGCCCAGCGCTGATTATCAGCTGGCCCCTCAGTGACTAAATCAGAACATGACTAGAACAGATTATAGGCTATAATCGTAGAAGTGATGATCTACATAACATGGTTAAAGTCATGACTTCTACGAATTAGGTTTACAATGAATTAGGTATCAGTGCATTTCTAAATGTAGACTACCTTACTTTAGTTCCAAAAATTCTATCCCAGTCTAACACATGGACTCGCGCGATTCGCCACAGCAACAGATGTTAAAGATCCATCCGTCTGTCCGTCACGCTTTTTGCGTTCCTTCCTCTTTGTTTCAGTTTTTGTTGAACGCGCTTTCCGACGGAAAAAAAATACTCGTAGTTTGTTAAGACTGCTCTTATTTACATATGGTGGGTTCCGTTATGTTTACACGCGGAAGAAAACAAGAGAGACATAGTTAGATAATCCAAGTGCCAGGAAAATAATCCAAATGTGATCTAAACTTGTTCCAAATTCCTCTTAGATATAGTATATAGTTACTAATGTAATGTTATAAATTGTCATATGCTTGCACGGAAAGTACGACGGAGTCCCGACTTCCAAGATACAGGTTTCGACCTAGTTTGTAAGTCGGAGGTCCTATTATTGTGCCTTGTAATAAGTAAATAAACTTTTCATTTCAATTCAAACTCATGGATGTTTTTGAGAAAAAATTGAGTCAGAGTTTTTTTATGTCAAACAACGATTCGGTGTAGTAAAAAACCTTGTGTACGTTTAAGAAGGATCTTCTTCTTATTGTCGCATCCTCCCGGATAAGCGGTCATTATAGATTAATACATTTAAGGGCGTCAAATTTAGAATGACGCGATATGTACCCATTTAGGCGAAACCCTAAAAATAAAAGGAGATGCTTTGTCTAGAGAGAAAGAAGTAGGTTTCATCACTTGTAAACGGTGTGGTAATGAATTCATTAAAAAATTTGACAGTTTAAAGATAAAACAGTGCGTAAAAAGCAAAAGTGTTACATAGAGTCGGCTATGCTAAATGGACTGTAGCCAAAGACGTTCGAAAAACTATGGATTGTGGAGTAGACGGGCCAGCAAAAACAATGCAAGTGTCTTAATCTTGTTTCAAAACGTTACAACGATTAAGCGGTTTCGAACGGCAGAGCGCTGGGCTGCCTTTTGATCTAGAAATATATCTGTGAAAACTACTTACTTATAATAGGTAAACCTAAACAAAAATTAAAATAACTTTCATTGACCATGCATGTATCAAAAGCACAGATCAAAAGTAAAAAGAATTAAATCTT
Organism: Hofmannophila pseudospretella; assembly: GCA_947369225.1. Taxonomy (NCBI): domain Eukaryota; kingdom Metazoa; phylum Arthropoda; class Insecta; order Lepidoptera; family Oecophoridae; genus Hofmannophila; species Hofmannophila pseudospretella. Next base: position 6,613,240 of record OX376331.1, read on the forward strand.
GCTTATCGCAGTATATAGGTACAATTGTAATAAAAATACAGATTAACTAGGCTCACGGTAGTGAGCAGGCCAAGTTAAAAAAAATAGACAATTTGACACACAAAGACACTTCAACATAAAAGGAGGATGTTTCTGAAACCGATAAATATTTTCATAACAATTTGTTTAACAATATTGTTCTTTCCCAAAAATAATGTCAAGTATGTTAAGTGGGGTTCAAATAAACAGGAGTTTTTGCGGCCATTAGTCAAGTACCGCCAGATAGCGCGTGTCAAATGTTTGGGCCACCACATGTGCTTGTGCGCGTAACTGTAAAATGGCTTTTTGTTACAATATTCCGGGTTTAACTAACTAGTTAACACCGGTTCGTGTGAACGATTCGCCGTTTGAAGGTGCCGCATACCGGTCTCTTTGACGGCTCATGTGGTTAATGATTCGTTCTTGGTGATATTTTATTATAGTCGCATAGATTAAATGTAATACTTATGTCTTGCCTTTTAAAAGTTATATTGGTATTTTCTTTATAACTAAAATAAGTTGTTTCAAGTTAGAGAAATACTCACCGAATATAGCTCTCGGTGACTCTATATAATATGACATTCACGTATAATTTGAATAATACATTTTGCAATGATATGTGTAATATGCGGGAGGTCTGGGTTCGAAACCATGCAATGCCATGTACCAATGAGTTTTTCCGATTTTTTCGAAGACTTAACGTACCTACATTTACCGACTGCTCTAACGGTGAAGGAAAACATCGTGAGGAAACCTGCATATTTGAGTAAATTAAAAGTTTCCGAAGGCGTTTGAAATCCACCAATGAGCACTGGGCCCGCTTCCGGTGGATCATGGTCCGAACCCCCTTGGTCAAGGGAGGCATGCACCCCAACAGTGGGGACATTAATAGGCTGATGATGATCATCATCAGCAGCAGCCTACTCTAGTCCACTGCTGGACATAGGCCTCTCCCAGGGCGCGCAATTGAGCCCGATCTTCGGCTCTTCTCATCCAGTCGCTGCCAGCCACCTTGTGCAGATCGTCGCTCCATCTAGCAGGGGGGCGTCCCACACTACGTTTGCCCAAACGCGGTGCCAAAGGCTGATGATGATGATGATGTGTAATATGACTTAACTTACAAAATGAAAATGGTTATATAAATAAACCTCATAATGTTCATATGTGTTCCAAACCTTCCCACAACGTAATTCAGTTCACCCGAAAATAATTCCAAAGTCGTGAACTCGTGACGCAACTTTCATCCATAAAAAAGTGACACGAAGACGAGTTCCGATGTCACCCGACCGCGAAACGAGAAAAAAGGAACCGTAGATATTTTAATAAGTTCATATATCGTAATTTCTTCACCGTGACGTGTCTGTCGCCGTACGACGCGCCCTTATTGGCTCATATTTTATTTTGACAGCTCGAGTAGTCGCACTAACCAGGGTTGTCAATGGCCTTTCATTAAATTTGAATAAATTAGTATTATGGGGTTGAAAATATTGACATAATAAACATGGAGCGGTAATGGTAATGATAGGTGTTTTTGTCATTATCATAATAAATCGCCTGCCGTGTTGTACGTAACATTTTCATGTCAAATTGATAGCGATGTTTTTGGAGAGATAGTTTAAAACACAACCATAATAGTAATGTGTGGTGTGACAAGTACACAATGACACGTGAATAGTAGGTAACCAGATAATATGTTACTGTCAATTTCTCAAGAGACAATAACATTGTAAAAAAGTAACTCTTTTAAGTAATGAAATGTAATCGTGTAATTTTATCGTGTTATGTATGTGTGTGCAAATAAATTTTAATTCATTCATTCATTCATTCATTTTATCTTGTGAATTCCGTCAAGTCAAGTGAATCCCATTTTAGGTATTTCCTAATCTGAGAATATGTGTATTTTTTGTATTTCAGTTTATTCCATTTATTACTTATAAATAAATTTTATTCCATTTAATAATAAATACCGACTGCTCTAACGGTGAAGGAAAACATCGCGAGGAAACATAATATAGCTCTAGGTGACTCTATATAATATGACATTCACGTATAATTTGAATAATACATTTTGCAATGATATGTGTAATATGCGGGAGGTCCAGGTTCGAAACCATGCAGTGCCATGTACCAATGAGTTTTGCCGATTTTTTCGAAGACTTAACGTACCTACATTTACCAACTGCTCTAACGGTGAAGGAAAACATCGTGAGGAAACCTGCATATCTGGGGAAATTAAAAGTTTCCGAAGGCGTGTGTAGCCACCAATCAGCACTGGACCCGCTCGGTGGATCATGACCCGTATCCCTTGTGCAAGGGGAGACCTGTGCCCCAACAGTGGGACATTAATAAGCTGATCATCATCATCATTCATCATCATATTCATCATCATCAGCCTATTAATGTCCCCACTGTTGGGGCACAGGCCTCCCCTTGAACAAGGGGGTACGGGCCATGATCCACCGAGCGGGCCCAGTGCTGATTGGTGGATTTCACACGCCTTCGGAAACTTTTAATTTCCCCAGACATGCAGGTTTCCTCACGATGTTTTCCTTCACCGTTAGAGCAGTCGGTAAATGTACGTAAGTCTTCGAAAAAATCCGAAAAACTCATTGGTACATGGCGTTACATGGTTTCGAACCCGGACCTCGGGCACGGGAGTCCGGCGTCCTAGCCAAGTAGCCACTAGACCACCGACGCTCCTAATAAATAATAGCTCCTAAATAATACTCAGCTACGAGTTTCAAGGTATTGACTACATTTTAGTCAATGCATAGGTCTTGAAACTCTCATACTTTAGAACTAAAACTCTCATGTTGGATTTAAACATTTCAAATAACCCAAAAGCTATTTAACATCACTCAATCAAAATGTCAAAAACCCATTTTTCATTCCGCGCCAAATTCCTTTCGATGACAGTTCAAAGTTAAGGCCGCCACACACTCTGAAGTTGTAATAAATAATTATAGGGAAGATAATTTACGAATAAATTAATTAGTAAGTTTAGTAACGATATTTACCTACATGGTGAAATGTCATCAGGGCGTAGTTACTTTTACAAATTGCCTTATTATTCAAAGAATATTCAGCGCGCGTCTTGTATTAGCATTTTATAAATTTTAAAATATGATCATTAATCACTTTTATTAACTCTTTCTATTCTTGTTACTGTTAATAACATACGGTAAAGTAGCAGTTTTATGTATGAATATTAAAATTATGTCAGTTTTTCAAACAGCAAAAGATGTGTTAATCTAAAATTTTGCTCCTTTTTATCGATTTAACATTAAATTATTATAAAAAAAATTAATGCCACAAGATGTAAACATGAAATGCAAAGTTAATGTAAACATGAATATTATAAATAACACTTTGATCACATTCATAACAGTCCATCAAAGTTAAGTAAAATAATAAAATGCTTTGCTTAGTACATACACAAAGTAGTTACTCATGCTCAATTGTTAAAAATAAATAAAAAATAGAACTTCAAAAAACTATTCTCAAAAAAAAAACCAGAATTGATTAAAAAAATACTAAGTCATAAGCTGTTTTAGTTTGATTACACCTGTCTCTTTCTAGAATGGTATTTTCTGTGGATTGCAGTACAGCAAGTGATGTCACATAGCTCTACTTTGAACCTTTTTACTCGGAAACTACTCTGGATATTACTACTACTAATATGTAAAAGTTTTTTTTAATATGTAAAAAAATTAGCCAACATTACTATTAGAACTTTTTGATACATTTTCCTTACATCTTTGTTAACTTTCAGAGAAATCGAAATCAAGTTTGAATAATTATTAAAGATATCAATGCTACCGACTAATAATAAGCTTGCAACCAGATGCTTGCCTCTGACACCTTGAAAAAAAAAAGTAAACGTATCGAGAAAGTAATTTCAAGACGGAAATACATGTCGCCACTTGATTGATGGTTGCTCGATAAAAACTGTTTGTCAGCGCGGTCGCGAACATGCCATTATGTCACACTGTGCCACCGCTGGCCACTGAGGTGACTCGCCCTGATTAATGGGGCTGTCGTGTGTGGTTGCCTTAATGCGCGCTCTTGTCTATGTCCATTAGTTGGCGCGAGTTGTCTATGGTCAGTAAAGGAAAGAATTGAGTGGTTGATGTGGGGTTGTTCAGTAATTTAATTTGCCTTGAAATATTACACATTTGTTTAGACGTTGCTTTTCAGAACAAACAAACTTTCTACTTGATGCCTAAGTTAAGATTAAAGTAAAGTAAAATACACTTTATTGCACAAATAGAAAACTACAAACAAAAGATAGAAAAGGAAATAGTGAAGAACATTTAGGCGGCCTTACTCTTCCAGGTAACATTAAGTTAGGTACTTTTACTTTTTTAAATTTATTTCCTTAATAATCAATCAAATAATAATCTAATTTTAGTCTGTTATACGTTTGTTTAGTTTTTAACATTTGCTTATTGTGTAGATAACGCAATAAATAGTCGTGAATTACATATTGACATTCCAAAAACCACTGATGTGTCCACTTAAATTGTGGCAACAGATCTCTGACATCTCACTCACATCGATACTCTATGTATAACTACTTATTCTATTCAATTCAATATTTTTATTTTTCAGATAACTTGATCCATTGTGTTAGTGTACTTAAAAACTATGTTAGTAAATATATTCAGCAAAAATTACCAGTTTTTACACTTCGATCAGATGCTGATCAAGGATAACATCATTCGATCGGCACCCGAACGAAGTGTTTAAGGATAGGGGAATCGTATTTATCCGCAATCACATTCAGGATGCTGTTGGAGCTGCTCCGAAGCCTGCAAAGCAGAGACGCAGTTCTTTTTCTTACCGGCAAATTAAAAATAATATGTCTCGTAATTTTATAGGCACTTTACGGCAGGAGAGTCATGTAACTGTCAGAACCGAATACAAAAAACGTCATTCCTGTGATCACAGTTGAATGAGCCATACATCGGCGGTCGCACGGTCGTATCTCAACTTTTAATATCTTTCGGCCACTTTGAACTGGCCCAAATACTATAACATACGCGAGTTACGAGGCAAGCCTGTATTGCCGCGTGCGACCGCGCCTTTGCCTCTAAATATAAAGATACAGAAGGTACGCTCCGGGCGCCCGCGCTTTTAATTGTCACCTACATTCGACCGTAGCGCTAGAGCAGCCTATCGGTTCCCAGTTTACAGTCATTCTCAGCCGCGGAGAGCCTAATTTCCGTTTGAATGTAAATACTATTAACTTGAATTTGAAAATCGTGATGAAAATTATACGGAGAACGCCTGCTTCTGAAAATGACCAAGCATTGTCTGAAATTAGGCACACGGAAATTAGGCTCTGCGCGCTTGAGAATGACAGTTTAAAAAAAAGACCGGTGAATAATATTTCTGGCAATATAATTAAATCTTGATTAATTTGGTTAACCTATTAATATTCGTGTACAAATTGTGTATGCCTGTGAAGGTAGAATTTAGCTATAAGTAGAAAACAGTTCTAAGAACTACAATGTATACCTAAATTCACAGAATAAATTATTATGATTATGATAATAATGCCAACCACTCGATCGTGCGTGTGCAATTCGTCTGATTCCATCTGAGATCCCTTGTACGCAGAGCCCGCGTGTGCGTGGACCATTATATCGCGCGTACCTTCTGCATCTTTATATTTTGTGCCTTTTCTCTCCTAAACCACCTGTGCTTCGGCCGGTGTTTTACGACAAATTGTTGCCCTTGTTCTAGAAATTATTTAAAGAATTTTCGTTTGAAATTAAGCATTGTTTTTCTTTGTCAAAAGTACTAAAATCCCTGCTGGTTTCAAAAAAAAATTGCATTTTTATTTATAATACAAAAATAATGAAAAGCATGCGTGTATTATAGAAGCGCCCTCTCAAGTAGAGTGAATTACAAAATCTTTTGATTAACATCTGTTAGGTACAGTCGACCACAAGTGTACCATCTGTCAAAAACCTGCGATTAAATCTCAACCTTATGCCTGCGCAATATGATACATTTCAGATTCTCAAATTTTGACGTTTTGAGTAGGTTGACTTGTGGTCGACTGTACCTACGTACTTACATGATCTATACCTTTTAAATAACAAAATTGATGACGTAAGCAAGCAGTGAAAACCGTTAAAAAATCCAAATGTAATTTTTCGATAATGAAAACATTTTTTTTTCTTTTTAATCAGAAGCCCGAGTGGCCAGTGTCATCGTACGTGGAATGTATTCGGCAACTATAACCGCCGGCAATTTTAAAATCAGACGCCTTCAAATCCGCACTTTATCTAAAAACGGGGACGGCATTACAATAAATTTGTAATTTTAATCGTTATTATTGAAACAACGGCGCGGGTTATGCATGAAGTATCGATAAAGAATATAAAGATAGATATTTTACAGCATGTTTCGTGTCGATTCTCGTAAAAATGTTGGACGAACGGCGGCGCGGGGCGCATCGCATATAGCGGGATTTGCATCAGAACAGCGCATTACTGCGTTCATTGTGCATAAACCCCGCGAAATGTCTCTGGAACGGCTTGCGGCTGCGGTGTCACGCTCGATTACTCCAGAAATCAACTCCACCGCACTTTAAAGTCGGTTTTTTAAATCTGTTCTACGTTTGTATTTTAGTTATGAGCCATCTTGATATTTTAGTAAATATATGTATCGTACCTATAGGTAGGTACGTGTTACATTAAATATGTAATTAATTACGGTATTAAAGCCGGAAGTCCTCCGACTAGTTTCGGTCTGTTTCTGTTTCTGAAACTAGTCAGAGGACTTCAGACTATTATCAGTGAGTAAAATCCGTAATTAAAAACATATTTAAAATATCTCACAATAGTTTCAATTCTAAATATAATAGTGTTACCTTCGTTAAAATAGTAGCTTTCAAACTCTCAACATTCTAAAAAGTCTTGTCACACGAGTTTTGCATATCTTTACAAAAAGGTTGCTAGAGGAAATCGCTTTTAGCGATAAAACTACCCTAGCTGACGCATCCATATCAGAAAGAGGCAGTCAACTCAGGGCACAGCCTGTACCTGTCCCATAACATTTTCAAGAAAATGTCTTTAGTTCTATTCTTACGAATATTCGGTTTTCATAGTACGAGTATTGAATACCGAATATTACCTTAGCACTCGTGTTCGAGTGCTAAGGTGATAAACAATTGTTTGGAATCAACGGCATGGGATGACGGACTATTTGTAATATGTAGCACGGTGATATGAGCAATATTAGATTGATAATAAACACCGAACCCGACAAAGGCATATGATTTATTATCTGCAAGGCAGAAGCACCTTGCAATGGACAAGCAGGTGCGGCCTGACAAAGACTCTTGACGAAAGCTATAGATTATTAAATATGACAAAAAGCCGCTTCATATAATACAGATACAGGTTTGCGAAATATTATTTTAAAAAATTTAGTAAAAAAAATTCGAGAGCGGCGCCAAAAATGTTTTGTCTACACGACGTCCCGCGGGCACACTGTGCGGCGGTGTACAAAGGGAGGTAAAGTTGCCGACACGGCGAGCACACTGGGACAAAAGGGCACCCCGCACGGACAAAAAATGACATCATTTATTTTATTGCTACGGGTGAGAATGTGGCACAGGGCACATTAATATTGCGCAGGGCTAATGTTCGAGCGCCCTAGGCTAGGCATCGGTCAATATTACTGTTGTCTAATAAATTTCGTATTATTCTATCGTCTTGTTGTTTAAGATATATGTTCAGCCTGTAATATTTAATTGCTATTCAATAATACGCGTTTAGTAAGTAAGTAAGTAAGTAAGTAAGTGATATGTTTATTTCACACACAGCAATGACCGAAACAGTTATAATTATGATAAAATAATAATGTAGTCAAAGGTAAACATATTGAAATCATGTCTGATGGTGTGCTGTTGTTGTGAAAAGGGCCTCAACTCAGCTTATTGCTGCAGACAAGAATGCCTACAGCGCTGGTATTCTGTTGGACCATGACCGATGGCTGGCCAAAACCTGTCCAAGAGGACAAAGATACGATGTTAGTATTAATAAGTGAAAAATATATATACCTACATTTACCATGACACATAAATGATAAAAATATATAAATAAATATATATACCTACACACAAATATATACATACGAGACAAAACGTTTAACCATAGACATCTAGATTAATAGAAAAAAAATACAACAGCTTTTTTAAAAATTTGAACAAAACTTTCCTCATCAACGTAGGCACTTATGGAGCATCTGATCCAGTTTATTCAGTTTAGAACGGTCCATAAATTGGGCACTTTATAAAAATAATGAGGCAGCTGTCATCGCACAATAACGGACCTTGCCTTGCTTGGACCGGTCCGTAAACTGCACCCGTTTATATGGGACAGGGGTCAGATGGGCATAAAAATAATTTTATCTGTATTTTTTTTTCATAATCTGTACGCAAGAACCTTTATGAGAACTGTCGTCAGGTGTTATCATCATCATCAGCTTATTGATGTCCCCACTGTTGGGGCATAGGCCTCCCCTTGTACAAGGGGTACCGGGCAATGACCGATCGAGCGGTACCAGTGCTGATTGGTCTTCGGAAACTTTTAATCAGCCTATTAATGTCCCCACTGTTGGGGCACAGGCCTCCCCTTGTACAAGGGGGTACGGGCCATGATTGATCGAGCGGGCCCAGTGCTGATTGATCTTCGGATACTTTTAATTTCCTCAGACATGCAGGTTTTCTCACGATGTTTCCCTTCACCGTTAGAGCAGTCGGTAAATGGACGTAAGTCTTCGAAAAAAAAAACCAAAAACTCATTGGTACATGGCATTGCATGGTTTCGAACCCGGACCTCCCGCATCCGCGTCCTAGCCTGGCCACCAACGCTCATATTTACTTTTGGAGAGAATCTGACCCATTTTTGAGACAGTTGCTAGTAGCTTATCTTCAATACTAAATTAGTAGCAAATGAGTTACAGTAATGAAACCTGTTTTACATACATTAATATCGTATAAAGAAGTCGCGGGCGAAGGCTAGTTTCAATATAAATACAGCATGCGCACACGCAGCCATCCATCATGGCGTCCTCCGGCCAGTGATTTATTACAACGAGCTGCCTATTCCTCGGGTAGCCGGTATTATAGCTAATTAATATCGTAGCAGCGACCTGGATCGCTTAAACTCACTTGTTTTAAGCTTCTTAAAACACTTATTCAACCTATACATTATGTAAGTATACGTACCTAGTATATTGAAGGAAAATCTTTCTCTATAGCGAGAACCTAAAGCTGAGATGAATTGAAATACCATGGTAAACTATGGGCTTATTAGACTAGATTGAATTCAGTTTGACTGAATTATGTACGCATGCATTCAGTACGGTTAGTCGCGAATTACATCATATAAACAGAAGTCTGTCTAGTTAGACAGACTTATTAAGTCGCACGTAATCGTAGTCATTGACTGAATTCAGTCCAGTGTAATGCAGTTAGGATTTTTCTAAGTGCTTTAATGTTAAGTATCTATGTTTTGTAAGTACTCGTAAGTACTGTAGGTTAGTAACATTTTGCGATGTGGACGCTTTTCAATCTGGATATTTTTCGATCTTAATATTTTCCGATCTGAAGAACTGGACATTTCACGACTTGGGAATTAAATTAAAAAGGGTGTAATTGAATTTAAAAATCTAACCACAGTATTGTGCGATGTATAGGTACCTACGTAAGATGCTATAAAGTTTCAGGAGTACGCCCTAATCTTCTATTACGTTACCTTTCATAACACATTAAAATCGCATAAACATGACCCATTTCTCCCACTAACAAGATTCCATTTTTAATTTCGATAACACTAGCATTATGCGAAAGCAACCGACCGACCCTCCAATCGGCGTGCAGGATTCATAAATCGAACTGTTATCAGCTGATAGCGGACGGTGGAACCATTGGTCACGCTTTTCAAAATGGCTGCTATCTCGGTGCGTTTTAGTGTTTTGAGCTTTACTTTTTAACGATCGGTGATAAGTTATCGCTTAAGGGTGTCCATTGTCTTGGAAAAACGTGTAGTTTCTACGGAAATCATTTTTAGAACGAAATGCTGAAATTCGAGTATTCGAGAAAAATATTTTTTTTTAAATTTTATTTTTTGTTTTCTAATACTAATCTAATAACACATATACATAATAGAAAATATGATATTTTTATTGCTAAGGGGGCCTTATTTAATTTATTAATTACAACGGTAAATGTAATCCTATTACAGTATTAATTAAAGAAGATAGCTTTAAGTTACATTACAAGTATGAAGTTATATTAAATTTTGATAATATAGTAGGGTACATCTATACCTCTCGCTCGCAGAATCTCTGACATATTGACATATAAATACTTGCATGTCTATTTAGAATACTTAGTTTCTTACTACTTACTTTCTAGGTATAAACTTAAACTTCTCTCTCTCTTAAACTCTTGCCGTAAACTTCTATTAGAATCGCTAAATGCTAAATTTCTCTGAATTATTACAGTCACGTAAAGGAAGCTAAACCTTATGTAAATCATGAAATCATGCATGAAACCGAGTGCAACTAAAAGAGGAACAACATTCTCGACGAACAGTGTTATGCAATGTTAACCACGCTCTGTAATCTGTGGTTATCTCGGTATTTGAAAACAGCAACTAAGAAGTACTAACTAAGTATTGCCTTTTGGAATGGTGTGTGTCTTCGACCCTAGAAACTTATGTAACAACTATAAATTTGGAAGGGGAAACAGTAGTCAAGATGGAAATAAATATATTATATAGTTAATTTATTATAGTTATATAGTTAAATAAATTATATAGTTGTGCAATGCTAATAGCTGTCTCACCGTTACGTACCGTGGCGTCGTGTCACCGGGCCCTGATTGAAAACCAGCGCTGCGGCGGTGGCTAGCATCTAGCCATATCGTCACAGCATAATGCTGAGTCAGGGACTCTTTTGCCACATATGCATGTGAACTTACTCTAAGTAAAAAAAGTAACTCTTTTAAGTAGTGAAATGTAATTATCGTGTTATGTATGTGTGTGTGCAAATAAATTATAATTCATTCATTCATTCAAATACGTAGGATATTTATTATAGTTTATAACTTTTAAGCTTTGAGCACACTGCAGCGATTTTAAAACTGAATCGGACAGAACCCATAGAAATCTAGAAAACCAAACAATTCGGGCGCGGTACGACGTTTGAAAATCGTAGTCATTCGATGCAGATGGCCTTAGCTGAAGTCTAAAGCTACTGAATCTTTTACTTATCTAGATTTTGAGCACATCCAATCCAACAGATTTCAGTTTCGTCAGATATTTTTTTCACATTCGTAATATTTATTTTACCGGTGACGAAACCTAATCTTCATTATTTCACATTCTACTGTTCGTCATAGAAGCTTTTTTGACTATTTTATCAACCCCGTCTACATATAAGTAAGCTAGACGGGATAACAGGGCGCAAATTCTTTAGCCGCCCTGTAACTTTGTCCTGTCCTAATCATGAAAACTTTTATGTCTACCCAAGTTCGTATCTACAACAATAAGCTACGAGTAGCTATCACGAATCACGAATAACGAATAAAAACTAGTTGAGTGGTTTTTACGGACTTAAAAACTAAATTTGTCGTTTACGATGTCGTTTTTATTAAATACAACAACTACAGCACTAGTTGAAAAAGAAACTCGACCAGAAACGCCTGATTTGAATAACTCCATAACCTCATCCTAAAGTAGTATAATCAAAATACAATACACACCCTCATCCGCGCGCAAACCCCCCCCCCCCCCCCTTTAATCATTATTATTATTATTGGATTAGCAGGCAGGCAGCTAATGCTGGTTACCCTGTTTCTTCACATTTGTGTGCAGTGTCTTCGTATTAGTATTAGTAATTTTTTTTGGAACCCACGACACTGCCATATAGGGTTAAAGGTTAAATGAAAAACACCGCTGCATAATTGGTATTCAATTATGTCAGCATTGGCTGATTTTTTCCCTTACCGCTAAAAAGAGTGCTCTCTTGGATAAAAGAAAAAAAACACCCGTAGAGACGGGCGTTCCTTCCTTCATGCGTACCTCCCCTCAAGAAGTGACTGTCAAAGAATGGATGGTAGGAAGTGCGGCCTGAGGTCAAGATGCCTCTGATGACGTCATGACGCGGAACAGACGCGGCCTCGCGAGTTCGATCCACCGTGACAAGACGACACTATTTAGAAATGGATAGTTTTTCTCCAAGAATTTTTCTTTAATGAGTAGGCACTTGTTCATATCGTATCCTTTCTTTATATTGTAATGTATTGTGTTGATTTTACAATGCGTTTTTTGTACAATTTACAATGCGTTTCATGACACGGTACATAGAGATATCAAATTCCAACCATCTCTACATACCCCCATAATGTAGAGATTGCCGGAAGCTTGCTTAAAATTCTGGCTACACTTGGAAACTGGGAAAAGTAAGGATTCTTCTTCTAATAAATTTCTTCTTCTATCATACAAACCTTTCAAGGTTTTGCCTAATGGGATACAGTTTATGTACCTACCATGTTACTTTGTATGTATTAAACAATACAAAAATATGAGTACCTACCTACGAAAAAAAATATCCTGCGGAAACCTGTTTTGATTTTTTTTAATTAAATAAGGAGAGCAGACGAGCAAACAGGCCACCTGATGGTAAGTGGTCACCGTCACCCATAGACATCTCACCTCACTGTATTATTATTAGAGGGTTTTTGATGCGCTGCTAACATTGAGGACTAAGATGGATTGCCTCATGTGCCGGAAATTACGCTGGGTCTCTTACCCTGTTTTGATTTTTGCAAAATATTTTGTTTATCTTACACCAGATAAAATTAATTTGGATGATTATGGAAGATCTCTACACACATTATATGTATAGAATGAATTCCGTTTGATGAAAAGTCTGTCTAACTAAAACGTTTTACGTGGGCTAGCTTTTTCAGATGTTTCCATTCCAGCAAAAAACTAACAAAACCAAACATTCGTCAGAGTAAATCGAGCGCATTAAAGATCGATATTGTCACGTCACTAGAGGCGTGAAGCGTGAAAGGCATCTGTTACGTGCCTGGCTGAACTGAACGGACTGGGAAATTCGCTAATACCGCCCAAAACGGCCACTGACCCCAATATACCAATGTTACCAGCTGGTACTTAAATGAAAATCAAACTATAAGAAGTGATTCTCTTGGCAATTCGATGAAGAAGAATACTCGCTGAAGAATATAAACTGAAGGTGGAAATCGTTTGGAAACCTTATACCATGGCACAAGAAGTATGAGCGTCTTCTTGTGCCATGCCGTATACAACGTGGCTGGTTGAGTTCAAAAAGAGAACAAACAAAACACATTCGTAGCTCTAGCTGTAAAAGAGCTCTATTATATGGGAATAGAGTAGTTGGAAATTGGAATAGAGCAGGCCCTGAAAAGGCTAGTCGCAGGTTCGAAACCCGCTCGCGACAAAATATTATCACGACTCCCTATTTTAGCGCTGCTATCAAAGACCTTTTATATTAACTAACGAAAGGACATGACAAATGTATGGATTGTCTTAACTTGTTATTTAAATCGATGGCAGATATGTATAAGTACTTCATTTCATGATGACATTATCATTAGACCACAAAGTACTTTAGACAGGGTTATTCACCAACTGGTCCCGTGGACTGGTCCCACGCGGGACGAGATGGTGGAACTAGAAATAAACGATATTTTGTTTTTGTCAAGGAAATTCACAGCGCTTATAGATAATTTTATCTAGCAGCGCGGCTTTGGGACTTCAACGGCCTGTATGATAAATTATATAGACCACAATAACATCATAAATAAAAAATAACAATAAAAAAGAGCATTTATTCATTCAAACATCAAAGTAATGGTACAACACTGTTATTTTATTCTAATTCTTAACCTATTTGCCCTATATATGTGTCTAATGAAATGGTCGAGACCTCAGCGACACGCTGGTTTTCAGGTCTTGCCTAATGTGCTAGATGGAGCGCTGGTCGCGGGCCACAACACGATTATGTGGTCAAATCTCTATTATGTAATTGTATATTAAAAGGAATGACAATAAGTAGTTATATGTAGCTGGCCTTAGCTTTCTTCTGAAGAAGCTACAACATATTGTAGAATTTCAATATCAAAACAAATAATAAAACCATTTACAGAAACTAAAACGATTCAAAAATAGAACTGTAATCACAGTCGTGCAGGGAACATGTAATTAACTAAAATAAGACAACTCACAAATTGGAACCACCAAGAACAGACTGCACGGTAAATTTAGCTGAGTGTACGCATTGAGAACGAACTAATTTTTTAAAGTTATTATAATTAGATTAATCTTCCGAGGGAAGTGGCAAGGAAGATTTAGAGATATGACATTTTTACGTTTACTTCGAAACCAACATAGATTGTATAAGTAATTGTTTTGAAGATTTATTTTGAGTTATGTTGTTATTATAAACGTCTTATGATTATGAATATTGTTTTATGTACTAGTTACTATGTATGCTTTTATATTTTATTGAGTGTTATTATAATTGAAACTTCATAAATGACATTACGATTTGAAAACAGTTAAAGCCTTTATTGGCTGAATGGTTACTTGTTAGGTGGTTTTTTCGACTATTGTTAGTAAGTGTGAAAAGCTGCTGAAATAATTTATAATAATATACATATTATTATATTATGACCCGGTAAAGGAATTTTTGGGGTATTCTAAGTATACTTACAACTTCTAAGTAATTACTTTTTAAAAAGTGCCTTATTAGTATTATCCACGCTCCTACATTTTTCTGACTCTTTAAACTTTCTAGGTACTTACTTAATCAAATTAAGAAACCACATCCAATAATTGTGGCAGCCCCCAATCACGATTTCATAATAATAGAATACGAAAACGGAAATTTTGCGCCTTTATTGACCGTGAAAATGGTTAAAAGTGGGTTAATTCTTCAATAAATAAAATTTTCGGTTTTTGGAACACGCCGTGCCATGGCGTTTGTATGATTTTAGTCACGGATTTTCTTGACTTTTTCTTTACAAGGTTTCTTCTGTACTAGGGAAATAGGAAAAAAATCGTTTGTTTTCGCTAATGCAGTGGAACAGACGTCCGTGTGACAAGTTGAAAAAATGGTTACGCTGCTTTTTACATCGAAACTGATTGTACTAATACTACGAGCTACCCAAATATCCCTATCTAAGTTAGTATAATGCTTCCATACAATAAATATGTCAGATAGACTCTTCATCAAACATAAACAACATACCTAAGGCAAAAATAATGTAATTCTTGTTCTTGTCACACTCATGATTTAAGGATTAGCTATAGGTATTTTGTTTTGACTACCTACTATGAAAATATGCATTTCAGACTCGAATTATACCTACCTAGGTACTAAATTACTTACTAACTAGACGTACTGATGTGGCTGTCAAAATTGCCCCGATCTGTGAACGGTGTGTGTCTAGTATTGGTCTAGATTCTGTTTGACAGGCGCTAGGCGGTGCAACGCACTGTCCTCTCAGCATAAAGGTCGACAATTTGAAACTTAGGTCGAATGTGAAATCGAGTCTTACGAGTAACTTTAACCTTAGCTCAAACCGAGATTTCTCGTCGGTGCATTTGCCCCTACAGCGCAAACGGCAGGCATCAATATACCGTTAAAGGCCTGAACACACTTACGCTGCACTGCGCTGCGCGGCACCGCGCGGCACGTCGCGGCCGCGTGAGCAACTCTCGGGGGTGGGGATTGGGCCGCGGGGTGCGAGAGTAGCAACCGCCGCGTTTTGAATTTTAACGTGTGACAGTCATAGATTTCTACCCTGACTAGATAGTTAACTGTCATTTAAAGTTAAAAGGAGATTAAATCTTATTGCCAAACGCACAAGGTTTTTGCTTTGATATGTTGGGAGAGTGTAAACATTTTGGAGCAGTGCAAGCACTGGCAACCTGAATAGACGTGTTTGCAATTGCCACGCAACGCCGCGCCGTGACATGCAACGCAGCGCAGCGCAAGTGCGTTCAGTTGCAGTTACGCGCCGTGCAGTGCAGTGCAGCGCCAGTGCGTTTACACCTTAAGAACTCAGCCGACAAGCTTTTATTTCCCGGGCTTCACAGACCATTCCGCTTCCATCAAAGTTTACAAAACAAACTGCTGGCTGTATGAATACAATTTCGCGCGGAAATAATTTACTTTCCCCGCGCCACGCCAATTGGCTGCAGATGGAGCTTGAGCTGCGCGCGCAGTGTGGTCTGTCTTCGGCGACGCCATGTTTCCACTCGTTCCTTTTTTGAAATTTCAACATCCTATCGTGATTTCTTTGTTTTTTTCTTGTAACCACTCTTGAAAGATTTGATAGGTACTTTGTTCGTTCCTTCAAATTCTAAAGTAACTTTAGCGCGAATTTTTTGATATCGTTTTTAGCACACACTGCAATGATTTTGAAACGGAAGCGAACTTCAGTTCGCCACAAACAAATACGTTGTGTATATTATACAATTGTGAGAAATACGTTGGGTATATTATCAAATATATTCTATGATCTATCTCATATAGATCTATGATAGAAAGGCATAAATAAACTATTCTTATTCTTATTGTCGCGTTATCTACTACTTGTGACTATTCTATATCTACGCTGTGACTGCCGTTCACAGCCTATTCACATTGATCTATTTCATAGATTCTATCAAATAAAACATAGAAAATAAACAATAGAAAAAGTGAGAAAGTTCCCTAATACCGTCTGATAATCTACCGATATTGAATATTCGATACAATTCTCATCCCCATGCTTAGGGCCACAAGTTACAACAAACTATACGTTTTTTAGTCATGATCTGTCATCAAAATTAACCAAATCTAGATTATGTATATAGCTTTTTCGGAACTGAACACTGTCGCATAGTACCCAAATAAACCTTTGTTTACGAACCATGCATGTTCGATATTAAACCGAACGTCAAGATTCGTTCAACGCCATAAGTGCTCCGTTTACCGTGCGCCTAATTTGCCTAGCAACTCCTTAGCAACGGCATTCCGAGGTTGTCGCCTAACTATTTAAATATTTTAACCAGTTACCTTGATTGTGCCATATTTTTCTACAGACGGACGACGGTATTGAACGTAGAACTGACCTTTCCATTTAAAAGCATTTATGGCAAGACAAAACGAGTTTTGGCGGGAAAGTCGCTGGAGAAGGTTCTACGGTGTTTATTTTATTGCTCAAAAATTGTTTTCTGGTGACTTTGATAGCTAAAATCGGTGTAGTTTTGTCTAGCAAAATTCAGTAACAGTGACAATGTGTTGAACTCTTTAAATAAACTTCTCGTTAGTGGTTCGTTGTGTAGTTTTACTCTGTGATTCTGCGGCGGGCCATGAGAATTCGCCAGAGACTAGACCGGTTGAAATTTCCGTCATAACTCCTAGGAGTGTTAAAACGTGTACTACACCACATTTTGATGCTGAAAAACTAAAAACTGTTTTAAATCGCTTAATGTTTAGGCTGATGGCCTGTGTTGCCAATGCCTTGTTAAATAAAATAATAAAAACAAGACAAAACAAAGTCAAAAATAATGAAGTACGTAGTTACAAATTACCCACCCATTAATTTTCTTGTAAATATACTTTAATACATCAAAATGATGATAATCTTCATCAATATTCAAGGAGTGTGCCGAAACTGCGAGGGTGCCCAAAATTTTGCGCTCAAAATCCCATATGGCGCATGACACAATGAGTTTACGCGGAACGGAAAGAAACAAACAACTGTTACGAAGGTATTACAGATAGGAACCATCTGTAGCGAGTCTACCCCCCGTAGAGTTGATCTCAACACGCAGTTTTAAATCCCATAACCGTAACAAATATGAAGATGAAGCCCAGCGCTAGGGCTCTTTCAGGTAACTTCTGCCTTCGAACTTAGGTTTACTTCAATTTCTGATATACTTCTAGGAAATACGAGAACTCATTACATTAAGAGGTAACATAATGTGACATACTCGTACTTACAATATTCGTAATCAACAACATTGATAATGGCCAAATGCAATTGTATTTGTCTAATGGCGTATATGGCCTTTTTCTGTAGTCCACGCAGACGGAGTCGCGGGATAAAGCTAGTACATAAAAAATATATTAATAATCCGTAGTTGGTTAACGTCTTCCTAATTATACTACATCAAAAATTCATAAACTGCAGATTTATAAAAGTTGCTCGATTATTTTCTAATCCCAGGATCCAGGATTAATATCTATATTAACATAATCTTCGAGGCCATGGACCCGAAATAGCTCTACCTACTTTAAAAGACGTTTACATAATTTGCTCTAATATTACGGAATCCCGGGGTCCCGGAGTCCTCTCCATACTAACGTAGCACTAATCTAGGTTTTGAGGTCTTTGACCCCAAACAGCTCTACCTACACCGATCAGTGGTTTTTATGTATAATATATATTTTAGTTTATGTAGTATATGTATTATTTTATGTATGTTTATCATTATTTATTTAAGTATACATATATATCTGCCTATTTATTTTATGTACTTAGTAAGTATTGTATGGTAATTAATTACCTAGATATTAAGTATGTTATTATTGTGTAAATAAAATTACCTTATATAATCTAACGTTTTCCATATTGATTGCACACCTACTACCTCATCATTTCCTCTGCCCGAAGGTTGCCTGGAAGAGATCGCACTTAGCGATAAGGCCGCCTAAATTGTACTTCACTATTTCCTTTTCTATCTTTTGTTTGTTGTTTTTTATTGTGCAATAAAGTCCAGATCAATCTTTAGTAGCTTAATTTCTTCTCTCCTCCTCTCTTGTCGCGTTAAGTTTCAAAAGAATCGCGCAGTATGATATGTATACTTATCTAAACATTATCGTGAACGTTAAGAGTAGGTACGTTTAGGTAGGTAGGTTAACCCTCACAGCGGTTGTCCTATGAAATATAGTGTTTAACACCGCGCGGCTTGTTCCACCGGGCTCCCCACTGGGCCATACGGGTCTAAAGAGCCCTACTACAGGAACTTACGCCTAAATCTCTCCTTTGCAGAGGATGAACCGTATGGGTTTAGATTGATAGTTCGATACATGGGATTTAAACAACATAATACAGTCCATAAATTTTTCACTAAAGTCTGTTGGAAACTAATCGAATCGCAAAATCGCGACTTATGTCCAAAGCGTGAATTTTGTTAATAGTGCCACCGAAATACCATAGCCTTATGATATAATCTTATAATTGGTAGAGTACGTTGACTTTCAGATTAGATTTCTTCATATTTCCGTAAATAATTTTCTTTAATTTGAAATGAGAGATCTTTTATTCACGAAAAAATAATAGCTTTTATCAGTCTCCTAGAGATGGTATATTTATAACTTTATACTTATCTTGTAAAGTAGTCATGACAACATTGACAAACTCTATCGAACTTTGTATTGTTTTTTTGGAATTCCAATACAATTTGTGTCAAAATCTCAATTTCTTGGATTCGTAATTCACTGTTAAAGTCAATAAAGTCAATATTTGCAATAAAAGATTCAGCCTTGGGTTCCAATTCATATTCACATTCATAACCATAACGGAATCATACCAGTAGCCTGCAAGTAGCCCAGCCAATGTCACGTCATAAAGGCTCCATCATAATTTTAATGGCCCAACACAACATGTTTACCATTTTTTATGCGTAAATTTTTTATTATTTCGTCTATGAGAGCAGCGATTAAGTAATAAAAATAATAAGTTCGGGCATTAAGTAACGGAACAGGTCAATTTTGTACGTTTAGCCAAGTTTAACTATCGAACATTGGTGATTGTACCGAAGGCTACCTGAGAGCCGGCTGGAATGTCGGTCGTAATACTGTTTTATATTGTTTTCTGAATGTCATGTGACTTCACTGTCATACAAGTTATTTACCAGTAAATTGGCAGCTGCGTTTGTTCCAAAAACCAAAAACAACTATCTTTTTTTCGAACTGTGATAATAAAGTAGAAACTTTTGAAGTGTAAAATTTAGAAAAACTCATGAGGTGAGCGCAAAATGCTGGAAGAGGAACAACTCTAAGTTCGTGTTTTGAATAAAAAGAGCGGTATGATCGTTAGTCTGTCACCCTGCCTCAGTTTCTATTTGTCGCAAGACACAGCGTGCGTGATAAACTGATAACCTAGTTAAAGAAGATAATATTTTGGAGAAAATAACGAAAACAGAATACGGTCGAAACTGAAACACTGTTTAGATAGCGTAGTTTTAGGATCTTTTTACCTACTTAGCTAAATCTCAAAACTAGGTCTGACATCTGGGTACATCAAAAACAACCCTTGGACAAAGCTTGGATACGCCATGCCAGTAAATTATTTCAAGGTTTTCTGACCCGATTACTGACACCGCACAGAACAATAATGCAAAAGTCATCGAAAACAAATGCAGGCAAACTTGACCTCACCTATAAACCTAAACCAGGTAACAAACACAATAAAAACGAAACCACGGAAAACAAGAGCGTCATTGTTACCCCGGCTGGCTGATAGCCCCCGCTGCGCGCGCGTCGCTTTGTAGCCGCCGCCTGCGCCCACGCACGCCATTTGCACAGGAATCACATTTACAATGCCTACTGGAAACTGGGGCTAATGTTGCTTCGAGTGCCTGTCTCACTGTGAGGTGATTAATTGTTGATGATTGTGTTATTGTGTTGAAGAACTTCGGTGGCGTAGTGGCTTGGGGCTAGGTGTAGGTCCCTCATACTAGAGGTTCGTTAATATACAACTCACACTGAGTTTTACGTACATTTACTTACTATGATGATGAAATCGTGAGAAATGTTTACAGCAAATCTTTGTTTGGTAAATTTGCGCGGAATAGTAATATTGTTTGTCTGTACCAGAAAAGGCGTATCTAATTTCAAATACTCTTTCGAATAAAGACATTTTCAAACAAAGAATCTAATTTTAAGATAATCGAAAAAAAACAACTTCATAATAGAAAATATACATTATGCTGGAACAGAAATAGAACAGAGCCAGGATTTTTTTTTCAGATTCTGGCTGAATATCGAGAAATCGTCAATTTGGTACGACGGGAGATATGTAGAGCTATAGACAAGAGTAAAATATCTGTTTATAATTACAGTCATTTACGATTACAACCGGTACCAGGGGAGAAGCAATAAAATTACCATGGGTAATTATGGGTGCGGAATCATATGTTTGGTGACGAAGATTTTTTCTGTCTTCACCAGTGAACACTGACAAAGTATCTTTAAAAAAAAGTCTTTATAAAAACAATTTTAACTGTAACATTTTGTAATTCTACTCGCGAACACAACACAATGTGCTAAAAAAGAGTACTATGTATTAACTAATGTTTCACATGACTGGAAAATCAGTTCCAAAGAAACAATAATTAACGATACAGACAAATAGTGTTTTAATTACGTGTAAAATAGTTTGCGTGATTAACAAAGTTAACAAGTTTACTAAGTAACGCGTGACAAGCAGTTTAACGATGTAATTGGATGAAAGGAGGATGCGCAATCTTTGATGACGCTGGCCTTGGATTTAGAATTAATTAATAGACAAGGTTATGGAAGGGATCTTTTTTAATTGATGAGTAAGTACTAAGAAGTCTTCAAATTGTAATACGGTGTGCAAATGACCACGTCTTTTAAGGATTTTTTTGTGTATTTATTTTGTTAATATAATATAGATACAGATATGTAATATAACGCACGTCAGTGCGTCGTCGCCCTTTTCTTTCCGAACTTGGCGGACACACTTCCGTGTGTCTAGATTTCGATAATGTAGATTGTAGGTACTTGTCCATCAGTTGTTATAGATCTGCTATCTTATAAGTACCTGTCAGTCAGAATTAAGTAAGAGCTTAGGAGCGTCATAAAATATCTGTATAAATAATATTAGTCTTCCTTATTTACATTTTATTAGTATGTATGTAAAGTAGAATTTCATTTCAAGTAACTATAGTAAGGCCAGCGAGACGAGATAAATAATGTAAACAAAATTTCAGAGGTTCATAACATTTGGAGAATTTTTATTTAACAAAATATCTACAAATATATAACTACGAGTGGCCTTTCAGAGTTTAATATACAGAATTTACGACCAAAACGGCGAGCACGCGTAAAACGAGGAAGGACGCAAGAGAAGCGTTGCCAAGACTTCGTGACGCTTCTCTCTGCCTACCCCGCAAGGAATATAGTGTGACATTTTGTATATTGAACATTTTCGTAAAATAACAGTTTTTCTCGTGTCAAAATGTGACAGAGTTCAGAGTTCAAATTAAAATCAAAGAGATTATAACGTTTATCTGTTTGACTTCGGATGAGACACCAGTTTCACATTATGAAAACGTTTTTAACATAAATTCACAAAAATTTTGTGGCCCAAATGTTGACAATTTATGCACTGTCCACGTTCCCGTACTATGAATCACTCAGCGACAGTCACTTTTGTCGTTTTTGCACGCGAGAGAAAAGGACAGAGATACTTATCGCTCACAATCGTAACGGAACTCAGTACAGGATCATTTGTTTATCATTTTTATCTCGTTTCTTTAGCCCGGTAAATACATACAAATTTATAAATTTTCTCCAAGTCACTTAATTCATCTAAATGTCCCTCCACACTCACAACTTTTCGCAGTCTATTTCGCGCGCTCGACAAGAATGGACGCCGCGCCGTCATAGCTGCTGCCGCTGCGCCGTGAGGCTATTATAGGTTCTGTAAATAGACATAATTGAGTACTTTTTTTCTTCAAATCAGCCACAGGAATGTTCATAATGGTACTGATTCTCATCCGTCATTTGATTTCCACGAAACGCTAATTTTAATTAATAGTAATATAGCACGCACGCCCGCTTGTCTCGCACGCTACTGTGACAATACCCTCGTGGTATTGGATGTGTGTGGATCGATTCGCGATCACGCCCCGCGAATCCTTTGTCGCGGAACAAAAAACCGACACCGAAAGGGGAACGCCGCGAAGCGCGAACGCGAAGCCGCGACACCATCCACGCTCCTGTTTCGCGCCTGTCGCGGCGCGATTCGCGCGCGAGTGATGAGCCCACTTAATAATTGATATTCTTACTTGGTTCGTGTAAAATGATCATTTAGATCATGATTGCCCTGACCTTGAGAAACAGGGATAAGGCCGGCCGCATATCGAAGGTATTAGAACCATGTCAGTCTATATAATGGCCGGTTCACACGAGACGCGTCGACGCCGGGCCGTTACACACGTTACGGATTAGTCGCGGATGCGCACGCGACGGTAACACGCCGTGAACGCACAACGACCGTATGCAAATGGAATATCTTATCTTATTGGCCAGTTAGGTTTCTATTGATGCTAAATCTCCTTTAGTGATAAATAAATCTGTAAGTTTAATCTATATACTATAGATACCCGTAATATACATGAAAGAACGAACGCGCACCAGAGACTATTTTTAATTTCATTCAAGCTCGTACTCTACCTAAATCTTTAACAGATGACAATGTTTTCTTTCCCTTAAGTAAATTTTTTGCCTAAATTCCAGCAGTCACTGAAAAATGAATGATTTTATTCCAATAAATGCATACTGACGAATACTTCTGAGAATTGTAATTTATCATTCATTCAGATTTTGTGGTTATGTTATATGCTTGGTTATGCACACATTCGGGGCGATACTTTTGGGCTAACATTATCTATTAAATCAGTATGGCGCTTCACAGTTATCCGAGCTGAATGTGCTGGCCCCAATGTGTGTATGGGACGCCTAAATTTCCCTCCAAAACTCCAGAATATCATGAATAAACCAGTAAATAAAACCACAAACTGTTTTCAACAGGTCTGGTTCCAGAACAAGCGCTCGAAAGAACGCCGACTGAAGCAGCTGACATCAATGGGCAGGGGTCCTTTCTTCGGAACTTCGCGCAAGATGAGGGGTTTTCCCATGAACCTGTCACCGGGAGGTTTAGAGGAAGGTCCTCCAGGATTTCCCTACTTCGCCACCGCTGATGGAAAGTTCGAGTTTGGTTATGGACCGCCGTTCCACCACGATGCGCCGTTTTTCCACCCGCCTCCCACGATGTCATTTAACCAGCCAGGTTGGTAGACTTATCAATTATGTACCTATATAAGTATTATTCGTAATTTGAATGAGGATTAACTCTACCTATTTCTGCCGCAAAGCAGCAATTCGTGCATTGCCATGTTTCTGTTTGAAAGGTAAGAGAGCCAGAGTTATCACTGGCAGATGTGGCACTCCGTCTAAGTCAATACCGTTATAGTGAAGTGAGATGCCTATGGGCGTCTGTGACCTGACCACTTACCATCAGATCAGACCATCAGATGGCCCGTTTGCTCGTCTGCTCTTCTTTCTCCTTTGATACGTAATATTTGCAATAAATTCCAATTGTATACGCTAGGTGGTGCTAATGATCAATGCAGGAAACATTGATTACAAGAAATTGAAAACCAATAATGCCGGTGAATTGATTAGGCCTCCTATCAACTTTTACAGGTCGGATTGAATATAAATTATTGTTTTATTGTGTAATAAAATTTCAATAGAATAATAAATTACGTATGTACAGTTAGGTACCTACAATACTTTAGTCAAATTTTAAAAGCCACATTACCTATAAATAAAATTTCCCAAAGACTTTTAATGTGCGCAAGAAGACCGCCTCCTTGCTGCACAGAGTGGAGGGCGGCAACAATGGCATTCTGAAGACGATAGCGGGCAAGTTTGACTGTCCTATAATCAGACACTGGGTTCGTGTGTTGACCGGGTTCGGATAGGTACCCGATGAACGCACGAACTCTCTGTCCCACATCCCACATGTCTGCCTTTAAGTTTTTCTTTGTAAATAATTACTAACATAGTATTAAGTACCTGCATTGTTACTAACAAAAATTGAACCTCCGTTGTTCCGATAATAAATTGATTTGATTTGATTTAATGGTCAATAAATTTTAAGGTAAGACTAGTATTCGTGTTTCTCCATCTGCCGCTCCGAGGGAGAGCCCTCTTTTAGGTCTTTGTAACCTCCCCTACGATTAGACCTGACGTGATAAAATTTCGTCAAGTTTATGTAAAGCCAACATTCATTGTCAGACATTCACCTTAGTAACGGGAGCAGGTCGTTTCGCAGGCGGAATGGAGGCGCTGCCGGGAGAGTTTCCCGAACAGTTCCCGCCGCCGGAGCACCTCGTCCTCCCCCGCCCGTCATCCCCCGAGTTCACCTTCGGCGACGCCCCGCCCCCCCTTCACCCCGAAGGTCTGGTCTGGTAGCTGAAGCCTGAGCCGCGGGACTACCACGACTGATGCGGCTCAACGGGTTACTAGTGGACTAAAGTGACAGTGATATCTATCACGCTGTTTTTTATGTAACTGCTATACAAATTAACGACAGTGACGTTTTAGTTATGGAGCAGTGTTTTGTGATTTTCGTTCCGTAGTTTTTTTTTCAGGTAGGTAAGATTGTACGTCGAAGTATGCGATTTCAAGTTCTTAATCAGTTTTGCAATTTGAAAGGTGACGTGTATGATTGTACTTACCATTTTGCAAAAACACTATTACATACCAGAACCTGAACAAAGTAGGTTTTTGCAAGACTTCAGTCGAAGGATTTATTGAAATCTCATACTAAGATTTACTATGTTATTTTTTAAAGTACCTATGTAGGTACTTACTTACTTTTTCCCATTATGCCTTTCTTTGTATGTACTTAGTAACTCTAGTTACCTTACTACTTCAGTTTCTTTACAATTCTTAGTTATTTATCTTTTTGGTGCTACCATGTATTCTTTTAAAAACCATGCCAATAGAATACTTATATACTATTTTTAAAACAATCCTCGTCCTGGACCACATTGCAGTAATTACCAACGCAAACCATTTCAAATAAGTGATTATTCCACCAACATCAGATGTCAAGTAAATGCTGAGTAAATGTCCTACTATTTATGTATTTCTTTGGTTATTTCTGCCTTTTTATGTATTTCTTTGGTTATTTCTGCCTTTTGCCCAGAACATTAAGATTGTTATTATTGTTTCGTATTATTATTGGTTTTATTAAATTTTGTGAATAATCCGCAGTACTGTGAATATTAGTATAATGTAAATGTACAGAAATGGATTTTTATAATTATCATTAATTTATTAAGTGAAATAAAAGTAAGGTAATTTATTTTCGGGATAGTACGAGACGACGATAACATTATAAGAGAAATAATTTTGGTTCCTATTTTAAGATAAATACAGCAATTTTAGAGCATTTTGTGTATTTATTCTTAATTTTAATTAATTTGTGTCCTTATGTTAGTACAATCTGATAGTTATTTAATGGGTAATAGAAATGATGTTTTTAAAACAAGGTGATTGCTATTGTACATATTAAATAGTTTGTACATAAAAATACCTATATACTGCGTCTGTATGATATTACTAAATAAATATATCTAAGTAAGACTTAAGTAATACTTGCTTTTAAAATCAGTTTTATATAAACGGTTTTACACAAACTTTTAAATGATTTTTAAAGTGACCATTTACAACTGTTTAGAAAATTCTATTTTAGCTTAAAAAAACTTTGAATTAGATAAAAACTTTTTAGCTAAAACAAAGATTTTTTACAAGTAAATCCAGTGATTTAATTGAAAGAACCAGTGTAATTAAAAATTCGGCTGAAAAACATTCTAATAACGGTTTTTTTGTCCCGATTCCTCATAATTAAGGGAGAACTGTGTTTGAAAGTATTTTCGAACGATATTCCATTATGTTTTGGGTCACGAATTCAATTATCTAGTGTAATGGACAACAAATATTTATCTACAATGTTACTTTGAAACTTACTAAGTTACTACATTTTTTTTTAAACATTTTCCTGTAATTAGTTTCCTCTTTCTTTAACATAGTTAAATAAGTTTCAGAAAAATTGTTATAAAAACTGTGATCTTGAACGAATTGTTAAGCTCAAATACCTACTATTTTAGTGAATTTTAAGTTAATTTCTTCACATTTTTCATTTCGAAATATTTACATACATATTATTTGTGACTCGACACACGATGGGATTGTTTTTAAACAGGACTACTAATTAAGTATGTACTATAGTTAACGTGTTAATAATATTTGGTACATACTTTTGTCTATCTGTATTTAGTACTTAATTAAAAGTATAATGGAATTGTCTGTAAGAATAAAATCTATTCGGAAAATAAATTTGTTTTGTTTCATCATTATTAATCCCGTCAGATGTTGCACAGTGTAACAAAAATCCCGTCAGATGTTGCACAGTGTAACAAAAATCCCGTCAGATGTTGCACAGTGTAACAAAAATCCCGTCAGATGTTGCACAGTGTAACAAAAATCCCGTCAGATGTTGCACAGTGTAACAAAAATCCCGTCAGATGTTGCACAGTGTAACAAAAATCCCGTCAGATGTTGCACAGTGTAACAAAAATCGTGTTCTTTGAATGTGAAAAGTCATCCTTTATTTTTACGAAAATGACACCAAGAACAAGAAGGATGGAGGTAAGAGAAGCGTGCCAAGACAGAGATTCGTGGCGCTCCGTTCTCTCTGCATACCCCGCAAGGGACACAGTGTGAAGGTACCAAAAATGCCCTGGTAGGTATACCCTGACCAGGAATATAAAACCTCTGTCAAGAGGGCGCCATTGGTGTTGGCGCCATGCAATATGTGTCGCACCAATGAGTGTTACATTTTTTTCGAAAAACTTACGTACATTTACCGACTGCTCTGACGATGAAGGAAAACATTGTGAGGAAACCTTCACACTGAGATAACCAGTGTGTGAAAAGGGAAAGGCAGTGGACAACCACCCCATTAAACCTGCAACGACCGTCGTTCTATGTGATTAATTCCTTAGAATGATCACGACCCTCAGCAAGAAAAAGAACTGACAATTGCACGAAACGTCCTTAAACTTGTCTCTATTTAAATACATGCTATCCCTTAGCCATAGCTCTAGAAAGCCTTAACATTAAAGACGTTTGTTGCAACTCCCGGTGTGATACTGAGACAAACGTAAGTTAGGGGCACAAACTAACTTCTAACCAAAACTCTACCTCGACAAACCGCTCCAAGTTAACTAACATACCTACACCCAACCCCTCAACCCCGCTATCGTCATAAAGGAAAATTGGCATTCGTGCTAAGGGCGCGCGCACACGCGGCGGTTCTCACGGCCGAATTAACGGAGCGGTCGGACGGGTAATTGGAACCGTGTTTACTGTTCGGGTGTGACCCTATATAGCTATACGTATTTGAGAATAGAGGCTGGTGCAGACGCTTAAAAATAACTGTAGGTGTTAAATATATTGAATCTATATCTAAGTAATGGCTTAAAAAATTGGTTTGATGACTAAACTCAAAAAAGGTTATCAAACAAAAATGTTTTATACCTACGTAATAGCTGGCTGAAAGAACTCGAAAAAATCAATATAATCGACATATATTAAAAAAAGAGAAAATATTATTTCTTTTTATAACATGTCATGCCAGTCTCATTGAAAATAATGTCTCAAAAAGACGAATATATAAGTACCTACATAGAGTACCTATATGTGGTGAATGATAACAGATTCCGTATAAAGGCTTGGCATCAAGGACTTTCTTACTTAGTACCTCTTGGTATGGCCTTTTGTTAAAGAAAATAATGAAGGTAAAAATGGTTTCCCAACCAAAGAGTTTGCATTACACCAGAGAACTTGAAACAATATTTTTGACTTTTAATACAAAAAGAAGACAAAATTCTTTCTCTTTCTTGCCACGGCGATCATAAAAATATTGTTGACAGTTTTAGCCAGTTACATTCACTGAAGAAATGAAATGAAATACATTCATTTGTCCTATTTTTGGTTATAAATTAGGTGTTAATGATATTTTAGGGTCATGCAAAAATCTGCTATTTCTAGCGTACTAATATTTAAGTAATCTGTACATTAACAGTTAATAATATGTAGTTGTAAATGTCAAAGTTATATTTTATGTCATTCATTACATTAAGAAGAAGACGAACGTAAAAATAAGATGCGAAGCTATATATGTATTTGGTAAATGGTGACTGATTATGTTAGAAGGGCTCTGGAATTTTCTAAGAAAGTATTGATGTTGAGAATGTTTTTATTATAACTGGCCATTAAAACTCGAAAAAACATTTTAATTTGACCTTTAATATAAAAAGAAGAAAACATTATTTCTTCTTCTCAGGCCACGGCAATCATAAGAATTTTTTTTGGCATTTCCAGCCAGTTTCATCGAAAAACGAACGTAGAATGATGCAGATGCAAAAAGTTTTTATACGTTTTAAAAATTACAGAACTTCATCAATATTTTCAACATGAAGCTTTTGATTTTAAATAAAAGTTTTTCCTGTATTCTGACTCTTATGAATTAATAACAATGATTTTAGGTTTGTATAATTTTAGTCGTTTTCCTATCGTCCCAATACCAAGTTACTATGACCAGGGGTACTTCAAAAGACAAAACAACGAAGTACAAAATTAATAAAAATCTAAATAAATGAGAAATCGTTTATTAAATGTAAACTTATAAAATGACTTATAATTAGCACAGGTTTGAAATGATTTTTAGAAAAAAAACAATATTTTTCCTGCCATTTTTTCTACACTGAAAAATGACGATCATTACAGTTAATGTCTTTTAACCGTGTAGTAGTAGCTCAGTCATTTTAGAGTCATAAAGAGTGGAGAGTAATTAATTATTTTTCAACACACTTGCTCGTAAAGTGGATCTTATTGCCCCGCTTTTAGATTCATAATGCAGCTTATAAAACACGCGTGCTTTTACTTTACATAACCGCACTAGTGCTTTTTACTTTACTTATCTTTTAAATCTCAGCAAAGAGTTTTTATGTCTAAAAATATGTTTATGAAATATATTTTTTCCTCGCGTAAAAAACGTCGTATGAAACGCGTGAGCATGGTCTTTACACTCTCGGCTCCATTACACACTCGCTTTCGGCTCGGGATGCAATCCAGCCTCGAGTGTAATAACTAACTTAGCTCACTTGTATCATAATGTACTATTGTAGATAGTCAGTGCGAACTCAACTAACTGTAGCTAAATAAGAAACTGACACATGCTAGCAAAAACGGATGCCTCCTGGTTTAACGCTGAAATATGCTCTACCGACACTTATGTATCACTTAATGCCATCTATCCGTCGAGGAGGTACAGTGAACCACAGGTAACGTATTATCTAAAATATTATTCTTCTTCTTCAGACTTTATTCATCCACTGCTGGATATAGCCCTCTCCTATATATTTCCATGGAGCCCGATTTGTAGTGCTTCTGAGCCAAGTCACTCCAGCTCTAGTCTTGATGTCGTCTGACCACCTCGCTCCCACACTCCTGCTGCTTGTGCGCATCTAAAACATTAAAGTTTGTGCCTCTGTAATAAACAATGTTTAAATTATAGTGGTCGTGTGTACCAAAACGCAAAAATAAATAAATAAAGTAGAGCATGTCTCGCGGTGGGCACTGTTGCTGGGTCTCGCCGATGCCTGTGACCAATGCTGATTGATTGGAATCGCTGCGGGTCTTCCACACTTAACTGGAACCTACTTATTTGGGTACGTGTACATATGTACCGTGAATATGACGATCCTATACATATAATAGGTATACACGTAGGATGTGAAAAACAAGTAACTAAAGTAGTACGTAGTAGTAGCAGTAGTAGTAGTAGTAGTAATCACGCCCTTTGTGTGCCCATATTTTTTTATAAAGAGATAATAATAATAATAGTATTTTTTATTAGACGGACTAAACTGAAGGTTCCTGTGTTGCCAGTTTTTGATGAAATAAAAATAGTGTTGTGACCAAATATCGAGTTCAATCACTAGTAACAGTTCACCAATCAAAGTATCTTTTTTTTTCTGAAATGTCGTGATTTCTTTTTATAAATTAAAAAGTTAAATCGCTGAGCCTCACTTTGTATGGGAGCGAAATTCATCTTCTTTCAATATATAATTTAACGTTATCTTTTTGCTCACTGTTTGGGTGAACTAAGGGAACTGATTCACAAGTGAACTGAACGCATCACTATTACATTAAACATGGCAACATTATTTTACAAAGTGACATTAGCACCTGTTAGTTTAATCCGTCTAATAAAAAATTCTACTTTATATTGATCACTTAACTACTCACCGTAAGTTGCTAGAAATGTCTTTAATGTGATGGCCTCCTTAAGTCTCCATTAGTAAGTATAGTTATATACCATCGACTATATATAATATATACTATCGACCTGTACATATCTCCTGTATTACTTCAATGAAGACTTAGGAACAACGGCGAAAAAAAAAGTAAACTTTTGCTGATTCGTAAATACAATAATCGTCTCTATAAAATCTCCACCAGTCAACCAGCTGATCTATTTCTATTCGTATTATGTATGGTCATGATTATTGTAATGGGAATTAACCACATAGAACTACATTGGTACTTCTTTTTTGGCATTGTCTTCCCCAATTTCATTGGGATATCTAAGTACCTTACGATGTTTTCATTCACCGTTAGAGCAGTCGACGAAAAATTAATTGGTACCAATTAATTGGTATGCTAATTTTATTAATTAATTGGTACATAACATTGCATGGTTCCAAACTGGGAGGCCCGCACAAACGAGAAAAAAAATTCCATGCAGCATGTTGACGTATGAGTGATCATCTTCAACACCTAGTATCGCTTTTACCGGAAATACATGAAACCTAGAAATTGTACACAATTCCTAGAAAATGTATAACAATGCCGAACCAATTTAGAAAATGTGTGAAATAAAGTCAAAGGTTCTTTAATACATACATTTCCTAGGAAATGTTTGAATTTCCTAGGCATTGTATGGAATTCCTAAATGGTACTAGGAAATGTATAAAAGGAAATATATAAAATTTATTTTTGAAAAAAGGGGTCCCAAACCCAGGGCTTCTCAATAAAAAAGCGTAGTAGGTCGAATTTCTTTCTTTTTTTGAATCATAATTTTTAACTCCATTAATCCACGAACACTACACTAAACCGCGTTTTACTTTAACGGTGGCGCCATCTAGTGGCGATCGGAGTACAACATTGGACAATATTATAGCATCTCAATTCATTATCATTGACCTTTCCCTCCTCACCCCTCACCCCAGGTTAGCATATGCAAACAGTTTTGAAATGAAATGAAATGAAATAGTTTATTCTACAAATTGGTACAGCTTGTACACTTTTGTTCGTCAATTTTTCAGAACTTATAATAAACAATAATATACATCAAGAACATAATAAATAATAATTATAAAATACATTTTTCTCAAAAAAAGGAGAAGAAGAAAAAAACTGTATTATTATAAATTAATTAATTTAAAAAAAATAAAAAAAAAAAAAAATTATATTGTGCCATTGGCACTAACTACAAAACAATAAATAATCAACTGTCTTTGTCTGGATTGTTATAAAAAACACCTAACACAATTCCTGTCGATTTTAATCATTATATACATTTCCTAGGAATTCAATATAATGACGGATTACATACATTTCCGGTAACATCGTGATTACTTGAAACGATTAAACGAACTTGTCTTAAGCGAAGTTCTATCATTATAAGTAGTAAATAACAGTTGATTAATTATAATTAGAAGCAACAGAAACATCCCTAAACCACAAATAAACACGACACTCTACTTGTTACAAGTAGAATGTCCATTAATTAGTACAATTGTTGTTGTTCGAGGGAAAGTGCAATCCTCGTGTGATTATTTATATAGAGCACGCAATACCGCCCGCCACACCCAAACTTTATGTGGAATCTGATAACGGTTAGTTGGCAGGTTATTATACTTGTTCAATGTTTATTTAGGCCGCGAGGACGTTAATTTGGTAACATTCGTGTAAACACGCATACCAAACATAATCGAAAACAGCAGAATTAACTGCTCTACACCCAAAAATAGTAGGTAAGTACTTACGTGAAATAATTGCTCCATAAAATTGTATGAAGATAATAAATTCCAACCAGACATACAAATTGGTTCCAACGACTAACAGGTAGGTTCCTATTCAAATCTCTTTTTATTAGATACTAGCTGTTGCCCGCGACTTCGTTCGCGTCATATAGCCTATGTCACCCGGGGATAGTGTAGCTTCCCAACGGTGAAAGAATTTTTCAATTCGGTCCAGTAGTTTTGGAGCCTATTCAATGCAAACAAACAAACAAACAATCAAATCTTTCCTCTTTATAATATTAGTTAGATTAGATTAGATTACTGTTGTTTGCTACTCCTAATAAAATTATGGGTCTATAGTGTGCATTGGTGCATTGGATAATTTTTTATTCATTTCTTAAAAGAATTGTTAATTCTGTGCAACTTCTACAGTTGATAAAATAATAGTTAACTTGAAAACTGTATTGCATTGGCATTATCAACTCTATATATTTCCCCGTAACGCACACGTGTGTGGAGTGACATTTGCGTGCGTGCGCGCGCCCCATTGGTCAGCGCGTGTGATCTCGCCGACCTGCGCTCGCGATGTTCCAAATTTGAAAATTGTATGCCTTCGTAAATTAGTGATTTAACGAAATGTCACGAGGTTTTTTATGTTGTTGAAATACGAAAAATGTCATCAAAATAATCCCAAAAAATTAACTGAAAACTTTTGAACTAATAGCAAAGATTGAATTTATTGGGCAATTGTACGAACTTGCGTTTTTATCTATAAATAACTGGAATGTAGCTATTAATCTATAATAATCTGTCATCTATAATACGAGTAGCATTCCGCATTAAAATAAATGGAATAGATGGCTTAGGTTAGTCACGGTACAGCATTGGAGAACTTAATATTATAAAATAGTAAAAAATAATTTTAAAGGCAGGCAAACGTTCGCCATTTCCCTCGCTATGCTCTAGATGGACTGGAGGTCATAGCGATGGCTTAGTGCACACTTGTATACTAAGTGCAAAAACTCGATTTTGAACTCTATTTTTTTTCCAGATAGGTACATATTGTACTTATTAGTTCAAAATTGACAAATTTGCACTGAGTGCAAGTGTGCGTTATTGCCATCGATATTTATGGAAATATTGACATTTTCTGCCGGCTTGTATTTGGTTTTTTCAAACTAGGTATGGGAGAGGTATAAGATATAAGCCTATAATAGGCTGCAGGACTTAGATGTCCAGCAGTGAACTTGAGTGGGCTGATAATGATGATGATAGATAAGTAATCATCAAGAATCTGTCTTGTTAATGACCTATTTTTATTTTATTTATTACACTTAGGGACAATAAACAGAAGTACAATATGTATTAAAAATAAGGAAAGATTAAACGATAGGATAATTGTACCCCCCACATCTTTGTCCTCGGATATACATGTGAAATTTATAATTATGCTACGATGATACGGACCACTAGTTTACAAGCAACATAATGATATTTCATTCAAATACAAAGAGAGAAAGCAGTGCATTAACAACATAGCTACAAATTCCTAATATTACAGCACATCGGGTAGCATTAAAGAACAAAATAGTAACATATAATAAATACCATTGCCAGCTTGTAATGTAATTACATAACTAAACAGTTAATTTTTAAGATAATCATAAACTGTCCTCCTGTATCTGCCTTCCGATAAAGATAGAATGCAATGTCTATAAATTTAGAATTATAATCTGTTACAATGCGCCGACATCATGGTGGAGTATCAGTAAATAGACTGTCTTTCTCAAGGTGGACGGTTCCTTTTTGCATTGCCATAACACAAAAAACCTCACAAAGACAAATGGCAAAATTAAGATGCTCAAACAAAACTTTATAAAACCAAATATTAAATAATAGTCTCCAATATTTTACATCCAATGCCTAGTTTCACCTGTCCACTAAAAAACGAAAAGCGTCCGCCCCGAAAAATGCCAGAGTTGAAATTAATTATTGTTTTTTTTTATGGTGCTGGAAGGGCACTCCATGGCAGAAATTATTTGGTGTTTAGCCGCCAGAGGGCGGGGCGGAGCTGTGATTAATATATTTCTATGGAAAAACTTTAATGAGCTTCGCCACCGATTCTTGTTTTGGTCTCGATTAGGACATATTCACACGAGGGTTCTGTAGGGATCATAGCATCTAAGTTTAGGGTTTTTTATTATATAAGGAGAGCGACCAACGACCACCTGATGGTACCTAAGTGGTCACCGTTGCACATAGAGATCTCACCTCACTATAATGTTATTAGATGGTTTTCGATGCGCTATATAATCTTGGGGCTTGGGATATTATGTCTTAGCCGGTATAATTAAGCTGGCTCTCTTATCCTTCAAACCCAAACACAGCAATGCAAACATTTGCTGCTCTGCGGCAGAATTTGGAAAAAGGGTGTACTGGGTGGCTCTGCAGGGTCATAACTAAATCTTTATTTCTTACTCGTATGTACAAATACAAATATACTTTATTGCACACCCGGGACAAAAACAAAACATACAACATAAAGAGAGGTACAATACAATGTGCAGAAGGCGGCCTTATCGCTTTAAGCGATATCTTCCAGGCAACCTTCAGGTGATGGAAAAATCATAAATAATATAATATACGGGTGCAAAAGACGTATGAAATAGATACTACCCTCAAATAAATAAATAAAAATATTTAAAAAAATATATATATGCAAACCTTTGCAAGCTGCCAAGCAGTAGTAATAATATTACATAAATACCTACTATAATATATACAGAAATATAATACTTAATATATAATCAAAAATATAATAAATAAATAAATAACACACATCATATGCTAAAGTGAAACTGCATTTTAACAATTAGGCAGTGTATATCTAAATCTTTATTTTAATAAATTATGGCGAAATTAGCGATTGTAAAGGAAGGGAATAGAAATATTATCTAAGAAAACCATTTATATTTTCATTTATTAAACCCGTACCTATATTTTTGAGAGTCGGACACTCGGACATGGAATTTCTGCCGGACCACGCCCACGGTCCCAAAATTTGCATTCAGCTTAATCTGTCACTGTCTTGGACATGATAAAAAAGGATAGTTAAAATATCAAAATAATACACAATCATAAATTAGAAAAATTAGATAGTGATCTATTTTATGCGCCTAAAATAATTTACGCATACAAAAGATATCAACGCAAGCGCATTTGGTCATAAACCTTATTATGGTCTTTAGGATGCTTGTCAAATTAGAAGGTATGTTCGGTATAAGGAACAAGGTTTCTCGGTTTCGCCGTTAAAAGAATTGAGATCTATATAAGTAGGTGCCAAATTCGTTTAAAGTTCGTTCAAACTTACCCACAGAAATATTATATGTACAGTCGACCGAAAACGTCAAAATTTGAGAATCAGAAATGTATCATATTACGTAGACATAAGGTTGAGATTAAATCGAAGGGTTTCGATAGATGGTATACTATAGCTTGTGGTCGTCTGTACTTATAACACATTTTTGCTTGTTAAAAACGAAATCCCTAACTAACCGATCAGTTAAATCGGTTGAAAACTTTCAAAGTGCAGTTTAACTAACTACCCTCATTACATATTCCTTAGCGATTAGTATTAATTAATTCCTTTAGTGGAGTAGAGGATGTCTACAGTACAGACCATAAATATCAGTCACCCATCAGTCAGGTGGGATCCGAGTTCGAGACCCGTTAGTGTGGGTTTCCATTATACTATATTTGAACTTAAACAGGAGATCGATTCCACTAAATACAACGTAACTAAATAGAATCTAAACTGCATCGTTATGACGTGTTTCGTATGCTACTATCTACTAACGATCCAATTTCAGTTAAGTTCCGATCGAGTCAACGATCGATCGAACAGTAACGTATTTGTGCATTCTACTAAAACGTTTAGTGTATACTGAATCGCAGTTGATCGGTAACAAAACGCTTCAACTGTCAAATATAACAATTCCTCCCAAGGAACTTTTGCGCGATCGACAGTAAATCGAAAGGTGGCAGTGGTAGAGTGCGTCAGCAGAATGCGATTTGGTGTCCAAATAGAATTGGAACGAAAACTAAATTGAAATTGAATAGAAATAGAACTACAAACGTTGTAATTTAGATGAATTGGTCCCCTGTATCCGTATTACTTGCGACTGACCATTGCGATTTCAGTAATTTGATTGTCTTACCTACCGGTTAGAATCGCAAAGAACTATAAACTAATAGATCCTGTCAAATTAATGGTCTATCTATTGCACATAAATCAAAATTCATGAAGTCGGTGCAGGGTCTGTCCCAGTCCTTGGATTAACTATACTCGTAGCTTCGTGTATTTATTATATGAGTTTTAATATTTCCATTTCACTCAATAAAATGGCTATCAACATGTATTTTAATAAAAGGCGACATAAAATGACTGACCGTCCTTCCCGTGGACTCTTTATTAACCGTCGTTGCACGAACCCGAAACGTCCTTATAGTAAAATAATGATATCCCTTTCTTCGCCATAGCTCTACACAAGATGACACAAGACTTAAGGAAGCCTTAACAGATTGAGGACAATTCTTGCAACTCAGTAAATCTGACATAATAACACGACAGTGCCATGGAAACGCTCACTGTCGTAACACAAAAAAGTTCTTAATATTCATATTGCGGTTTCGCCCGCGGCATCTTCGCGAAATTATAACAAAATAAAAACTAAACCTCCGGGATTTATAATGGAAAAGGGATAACATACCTTGTAACCACTTTACTTTGACCTCTACAAATTAATCCAGTTGTAAGGTAGAGAAGTCATGTTGTGTTGGTGGTACGGTTAAAACAAAGCTGAGGAACGTTGTCAGCCGGCATCGTCGCAAACAGAACAAGATCTTTGAGATGAGGGATGAGATGGGACCATCGTCCATGAAACATCAAGTAACTCATTCATTACTATTACATACAAAAGCATTTTTTTAAATTTACGACTAAACCCGCGTTTGACCTCAATCTCATTTGGTGGTAAGTGGCGATAAAGCCGAAGATGGAGCACACGGGCATAAATAGTAAGTAGGCGAAGGTGGGGTAATACCGGATAGTTAAGGAAAACAATATAATTAATTGTGACCAATGTTTACTTTGGAGTTAATTTTAAAAAATTAACAACACCAGACCGATCTCCAGTTGTACGCGGGATAAGCACAATATACAAATGCTTTCTAACCTACTAGAAATATTATATTTAATGCTATCTGGTTTTGCCTCCTATCCGTTTTTTCCCCATATTCCCCTGGCTGACTCATCTATAAACACTACCGAAGCACATCAACGCCGAATAGAAGATATTTGACGACAGACTTTACATAGAAGGGTCACTATGGCTAGTTGGCGGTTGAGCGCAAGTGGTCCTTACACCAGCAAGTTACTCGGGTTAGTCGCACGCTGCCTAACAAAAAAAATATCAAAATTTAGTATTACAATTTCACTATTTTAAATTACGCGATAGACAGTCATGACACACAGATGCCTACTTCATTTGCACTTCAGTTAGGGATCCCTAAATAAGGAAGACTTTTTGAATGCATTGAAGACCATCATTTTTTGCCGATTCTCCTTTTACGGTTTCGTAAGTGGTACGAAACTCTCAGGGCGCGTACTGTCCACTACTTTATTATTAAACTTGCATATATTTATGAGTTTTTCATCAAACTTTTATATTTTAGAGGAAGATTATTACCCGTAAACAAGACACTCTCCTGTCTATACCGCACCCTTGTCAACCAATTGATATATTTGTCAGTACGCCACGAATATGCACCGACAGACCGTAAAAAATATGTAAATAACAGAGTTTGCCTTCGGGTGTCTGAGTCACAGACTATACAAAAAATCGGCAGACAAGGCTCTCCCTGAATAAAGTACATATGTTTGGGCATATACTTACATGCAAAAGCGCCAGTATGAACGATCAATGTTTAAACTATAATTATTATAAGATCTATAGAAGTACCTATGCGAGAAGAAAAGATATATATTTGTGTATTAAGATATCTATTGTTAAATATTAACACCTGTATTCACATCTTTCAGTACGAAACAGCATCGATAATAAATAAATGATCAAGTACTGAGTGTCGAATCTTCGAAATTCTGAAAATAAATATCAAAAATTGGTTAACTTGTCGGAGTAAAGAGTGGTATTTTTTCCTTTAATTTCGAAAGCAGTTTGATTACTATTTTCAGCTTTTTCATACAGAGCCGCCATACAAGAGCTTTACCTTTACACAGACACAAATTTAAAGTTAAACCTAATTGAAACTGTCACGATAATCGACATGAAGTTTTCATAAAATCAAACGCCTAGAGTCCAGATGTTTAAGGTGTGCTCGCATGGAGCCCGCAAGCGGAGGCGTGGGTGACTTCCAGATAATGTGAGTAGTAGCCCTTTCAGTTAGCCCGCGGGCAGGTTGGCCTGATGATCGTGTATTATAAGTGTTTTAAGTTATTCCAAATAGGTTCGTTCTTTTTGGGACGGATACTAAGGTAATCTTTTTTTATGTTTCTAGCATTGATTTAATGCTAGGTAGATGTACTTTTATTTAGACTCCTGCATGCTGCATTATCTAATACCTACATATAAGAGCAGAAAATTATGTTTAAAGATTTATTATGTACCTAATGAAGTTTCATACTAATTTAGGTGTTTCTGACATCGACTATAATGCAACTTTCATTTAAAAAAGAAATTGCAATTGTTAAGTTTATTATCAAAGTCATGTCGTGTCATTTAACGACGATTGAAGAAACCCCCAGTCAAATTAATTCGAAAAATACTTCGCCTACAATTTAACTATTTAACCCTTCCCGCGTTTGGAATCCTAGACTTCTAAGGACCAGAAGTGTTTTGGTAATCTAGAATTTCGAGATTAGATTCACGGGAGTACGGAAAACACTAGACGGTTAAGTGTCCGAAGTTTATGTCGGCACCAAAAGCGATGAAACGTAAAATTCCTGCTTGCCCGGAGCGTAGGCGTACTCCGCTACCAGATAAGAACCGCTCTCACGCGCGCCTAAGGCACTGTAGCCACACCCTCAACTCCCTGCAAAGGCGTTATCTCGTCTAATGGCCTTTATATTTTTAAATTATGTTTTCTAAGTAAGTACTGTATCTTCCGCTATTCTTCTCATACATTATTACTGAAACATTTAAATATTCTGTATAGTTCTTTACGTACTTTAATGTAAAGTGTACAAAACGATGCAAAGGAACGTTGGTTTATAAATTAACCTCACATTTTATTCTCTTTTACATCGACGACGGCCGATAACATCAAACTATCATCAGTCGCACTAAATAGAAACCCGAAACCCATCTATGTAGGTGTCCATCAAACTATTCACAACAACTTTCTACAAAAAACCATCTAGCTCAAAAAATACATAGAGCTACCTATTCACCTCTTCGCTTCAACCTACATGGTGTTTCTTTTTATTTTTTATAATTTTGTCTATGCCTTTCCCACAGTCCCCGCCCATCGAGAAATGCCCAGTCATCGTCAGCTTTCATTTTTTACGTCGGAATAATTTTTAATCATAGTTTTAATCTATACAGATCTTGGGCGAGTTTTAAGTTGTATTTTAATAGTTAAATTAATAGTTGTATTTGACTTCTGTCTGCGTTATGACTAATTGATGATTTATTCTGGATTAGTCACAAAAAATCATCCGAATGTAACTTTTCGGTTACGTCCGAAAAAACGGGGAAGGGATGAGAATTTCAGCTTTGATAATAACAGGAAAGAAAGATGTGAAGATGTTGACGACGTTATAAAAAATCGCGAAAGGTAATTTCGAAATAAACCATTCATGCTAATGTTTCAGCTACTAGTATACCTTATTCACCGCTGGGCGGAAGCCGTTGAAAGCAAGGGAGAGGCACTGGCTATAGCTAAAGCCTAGATATAGCTAAAGCCTTTGCACAAGTCACTTCTAGCGAAGCTGCCATCTTACGGGTTACCCGAGGGATTGTGTGACTGGGTGGCCAGCTTTCTGTCCGGACGTAGCATTAAGGTCGCTGTCGACGGTTGCTGCTCGGACTCTAAGCCCATCAATGCTGGCGTACCGCAAGGCTCTGTGCTATCACCCACACTGTTCATCCTGCATATCAATGACATGCTGCGAATCGATGGCGTCCATTGCTATGCGGTTGACAGTACCGGTGATGATTATTATAAGGTAGAAACAGACTTGTGTCGGACATCGAGAGCTTAGAGCATTTCTCGGTATGGGGAAGACTAAACTTAGTCCGATTCAACCCCACCAAGACACAGGTTTGTGCGTTTACCGCGAAAAAAGTCCCATTTCCCCATTTCCCATTCGTAACGCTACAGTTTCAGGACACTCCTCTTACCATCTCCAATACTATCGGAATTCTTGGTGTTGACATTTTGAGTGACATGCAGTTCCGGAGTCCAAATTTTGTTTTTTGGTTCTGTAAAGTGGGGGTTTGTCCCTTACGACATTTGAAATTATAACAGTCGTTATGCTTCTTTTAAGGTTTACATTCTGACCGAAGGAACATCAAAAGACAACTAAAACCAGTATGGAATGGAGGCTTCTCCATATGTCAGAGCAGCCAGGAAGCGCAGTGCACCGCCTACCGTAATTATAGGCACAGAGGAGCTGCTTGCTACGCCCCTTGGATGCTGGACCGACTGGGAAGATAAGGGTTGGGTGATTCGTATCTGTGTATAAAGCTAATGACTTCGGTTATTTTTAAAAGCGAGAGCACGTTTCTTACTTATTTCATTTTTATCGAATAACAACATGAAGTACGGAACGCCATTTTTTCATCTAAGTATAACAAAGACTGAATGAATGAACAATGAATTTAAGTTACCCACTGAACAACTTAAAACTTTGACAATAGAAAAGAACTTTTCAAGGAAACTTTTATGTGAACGCCTGAAAAAAGTAAATTGCTTCTGTAAAACGGTGCTTTTGTTTTTCTTTATGGTATATTTTTTAATTTCAACAACAAAAAATAAAAACAAACCAACTAAACTACATACAACACACATAAAACTAAACAAGGTGTTGAAGATAATTTTTTTTTGCTAAAACCCCCACGGCCGGCGGGTACCCAAGACACTGGCTGCGTTGCCACGTTAGATAGCTAGTTAATCCGCTGGGCTAAATAGAAGGCAGGCTCTTGGGTCTCATATGGCCAACTTTCAAGTGGGCCCAACATTGGATTAATCGCGTGTAATCTTTATAATCAACTTTTCATACAAAATTGACCTTGGCTTAGTGAAATCGTGAGTTTACGCTTCGCGCGACTGTACGAGTATATTTGAATACGATGTAAAGCGATAAAGCTGACGCACTTTCTCGGTAACTAAATATCACAACGTATTTTCGAATTTCCATTCCTCTCATAACATAGATAGCTATCTACGCAACTTGGAGATTCCACATTAATGATAACACCAACTTACATAGACATACTTACGGTTAGAACTTAGAATCCATGCGAAATTGAAGTCTCCATGTCAGACAGAGCCGGCTCTAATCCTATCTCGGCAATCTCTGTAACTTCTCTAGTTAACGCAAAGTTGAAGTTATATTTTATGTCGACAAGTGATTAATGAGAAGTTATAATTTATAATATAATGATGATGTGACAAGTGATTGTACATATCAAATGTCACCGCAGTCGTTTGTCACTTGTCACATGTCAGTTGTCACATGTAACTTGTCGCATGTCACATGTCACGTGTCACTTGTCACGTGTCACTTGTACACTTGTCTCACTAGCACATGTCATTATTACCTACAGGAATTGTAGTGGCTATATATACCCCGGTTATCCC
This sequence comes from Hofmannophila pseudospretella, assembly GCA_947369225.1. Lineage (NCBI taxonomy): Eukaryota > Metazoa > Arthropoda > Insecta > Lepidoptera > Oecophoridae > Hofmannophila > Hofmannophila pseudospretella. Next base: position 6,656,190 of record OX376331.1, read on the forward strand.
AAGCACGCAGAGGTCCGGTTTCAATGTTTATATGAATGACTTCATTTACTGTTACTGAATGAAGTCCGTGCTGGCGATAGAACATGATACTGATACAGACACGTATGATAAAGATTCATAAAGAGCAAAAAAATTTACAGCAACCTATTTTCTTCTGTACTAAAAGTGGCACGAATCCGGAATACACAGTTTTCATCAAAGCTGAAATTCTCGTCTCGTCCCAATTTTCGGCACCAATCCGGAATACTTTTTCGGACTAAACTAAAATTCGGGCGTATTTTTTTGGCACGAGTCAGGAGTAAATCGTTTTTTAGTAAAAGGAAATAAAAATCGACAGTAAGCAATACTTATGAAGCATAGCCTCACACAAGCCGGGAGAGAAAAATAAGATTTCTGTACATCTGTGTAACATTTCTGAATCTTATTTTTCTATTACTTACAAGTAATATAGTGTAAAATGTAATAATATTAAGGTTCCTTTAATCTCGTGTCAGTTCGGGTCGCTGCGCCAGCGGAGTAAGTAAGTAATCTCGTGTCATCTCTATCTAGAAATATAGGGTAGAAAGTGATAGCATGTATTATAATGAAGACTTAACTTTAAGGACGTTTCGTGTAACTGTAGGACACGAGGACAACCATTGCTGATGAAAAAAAAATCATAATTAATATATTCATGTATAATCATGAGTTACATACAGATGTTATTTATTATGTACAATTATTTAGTCCTAACATGATGAACCTTGTCGGAATAGCAAGTTGGTAAGAGTAGTTCTTTTCGTATAATAATTTCGAAATGTTTATCTTCAAAATATTACCGAACTGAATAGTAGCTTTTGGAGGTTAATAAGTCCCTTAGATACTTTTGAAATTGCTTTTCAGTTTGGACTTTTTTCAAATTTTCAGGGAGGTGGTTGTAGACTTTTACTGCCATAAAATAAGTGCTGCCATTTGCATTTTTAACCTTGTTATCGGGTTATATAATTTGTTCTTAATACGCATATTAACCCTCGAAGTTGTGCAACAATACGTCTACCTCGGGCAGACTGTGCAGTTAGGTAGAAACAACTTCGAGAAAGAAGCCGACAGAAGAATTCAGCTGGGTTGGGCAGCATTACGGAAGTTACGTCACATCTTCTCGTCGCCCATACCTCAATGTCCAAAGACAAGAGTCTTTAACCAGTGCGTCCTACCAGTAATGACCTACGGAGCCGAAACGTGGACACTGACGGTGCGACTGGTTCACAAATTGAAAGTCGCTCAGCGTGCTATGGAAAGAAGCGTGCAAGCGTGCTCGGAGTATCTCTGCTGGATCGAATCCGAAATGAGGAGATCCGGCATAGAACAAAAGTTATCGACATAGCTCATAAGATTAGCAAGCTAAAGTGGCAGTGGGCCGGTCACATCTGTCGCAGAACCGACAACAGCTGGGGTAGACGAGTTCTGGAGTGGAGACCGCGTTTGGGCAAACGTAGTGTGGGACGCTCCCCTGCTAGATGGAGCGACGATCTGCGCAAGGTGGCTGGCAGCGACTGGATGAGAAGAGCCGAAGATCGGGCTCAATGGCGCGCCCTGGGAGAATAGGCCTCTCCCAGGGCGCGCCATTGAGCCCGATCTTCGGCTCTTCTCATCCAGTCGTTCAGCAGTGGACTAGAGTAGGCTGCTGATGACGCATATTAACATTATGAGTGGTGGATATTGTTTTGAAAAAAGTATTATATTTATTTCCTGACAAAGCAGCATATTCCAAAAATATATATGCATGGCATTGTCATTGTCATTCAAGTATGTAGAACACACAAAGAAGACGTACGAAGCTAAAGAGGACCCTTCTTGTCAGTGACTCGCGTCTACAATTACTGCAACAGTTACTACAACACGTACCTAGGTCATGGGCGCCTCGTTCCGGAATACCGGCGAGATCCGCGAACTGGCAGACGAATCTTTACTAGACACTGACAGGTGACATTTCTATTTGTCTATGTTTTTTATTGTCATACGTAGATTTTACCACAAATAGGCGTCGAGAAAGACTTGATCAAGGAAGTTCTAAGTACCTAGGACTTGATTGACTCTAGCTCTACGAGTGTTTTGAGTCAGCACCAGTGTTGTCGTTAGATCTAGTGGTTTTTTGACAGCGGACTTTACTGTTTTGCAGGCGTTATACATTTCAGTGACTTCTTTAAAGCTATTAAATCTATTTATTTCAAAAGATGTGCTGCTGAAAGTTTCTTGCGCCGCATCTTTTCTTTCAGCCTTCCGAGACGGTGGTAGAGTGAAAAAAGTGATGTTGTAAAAATGTACTTAGGTACTTACAATATTTACTGATTTCTTATTTCTGCTAGTGTTCCATACATTCTTCATAAGCTAGAAATATTTGGGCATAATTTTTCCTTAACTAGCTACTTTCTCAATACCTATAGCGAATTTTACAAAACTGGCAAGTTTGCCATAGGATTAAAGTACCTAACTGACTCCTTATAAACGTGTCATAATATAAACTGTGTATACCAAAGCCCAGCCTGGCTTCAGCCCTGGCTGCAGCATGGACGCAAGAAGCCGCCGCGCATGCGCGCTACTCCATAATTAAGGCTGCTGTGCGCGCGCCGCCCACCGACTCTCCGTACTGCATTCTTTTTACTTTTTTATCTGTTCCTATACTGGTTTTACATACTAATCTATAGGTATATACACTTGTGTATATAAACACGATATAATGATACACGGTTTGAAAACAAAGTTAAGAAACTCGCTCTTGTCGTATATTTAAGACTAACCCGGGTATTCTATGCAATTCTGTGACTGTGGTGTCAATTCCTGCATGACCGCTAAACTTAAAGTTAAGTTCAGTCCGTCTGTATATTTCGTTGGCGGTAAGAAAAGGATACAAGTACATGCCATGTAATCTTTTTTGAATAACACCTCTAAATCTAAACTGACACATTCTGATGTCCTTTTATTATCGACTAGCGGCCCGTCCCGGCTTCGCACGGGCATTAAACATTACATTTAGATTTGTTAATTTTAACACATTCATTCTGACTTGAAAGACAATTTTCAGTTTCAGATGACGATTCCGCATTTCGACGTATTTTTGATGCCCTGGCCTGGGAACTATTTCTGGAAAGATTTTGATAAGGTACAAATAAAGAGCTTTTTGTAGCGGTGGTATTTTAATTTCTTTTTTTTTTACAAAAAATACGCTTATTGTGACATGACTATAATAGTTAGAGACACGCTGCCGCTGATTTTTTTGTTGATAATGGTGTGTTCTAAAAAAATGTTATATATCATTTTGTTCTATCATCAATAGTTTTCGCAGCGTACGCGATGTAAGGAAGTTTTTTGATATTTTTTTACACTTTATCGTAATTTAAGTAAGGATCCCCATTTTTTTGAAAATGAAATATAGCCTATGTCACGGAAAAATGTAGCTTTCCAACAGTGAAAGAATTATTCAAATCTGTTCAGTAGTTTCGGAGCCTATTCAATTCAAACAAACAAACAAAAAATCAAACCTTTCCTCTTTATAATATTGGTATAGATAAGGAAAGATATAGAAAAGGATTGAACTTAAATTTAGTTTTTTCTATTGTACATAAGTATGTTTCTCGAAGACGAGCGGACGAGAGGATTGGCGAGCAATGTAAAATCCTTAATTACAAGCATCTATTATAAAGAAAGAAAGAAAGAATTTACTTCCAAAAGCGCACACATACAAACAATTAGGTACAGAAGATGCTTGCTTATGGTATGGTTAGTGGCCAACCTATTTGTCAGAGTTATTCAGGCCGCCCATAGGCCTTTGACATGGCTTAACGACTGCTGTCGAACGACAACAATTGGGACCGACTGCTTAACGTGCTGTCCGAGGCACGGAGGAGCTCACCGCTCTAGCGGTCACCCATCCAGGTACCGACCGCGTCAACGTTGCTGAACCTGCACGATCACTTTCGGACCGTGCTCGCAACTAGGCTACGAGCTCCTCAAACAGGTACAGAAGATAAAAATAATATATTATTTAGTTTAGATTTTTACATTCCAGGTATCTTCCGTCTGTAGAACAATCAACCAGTAAAATTGGGTTCTTCACCAACTGGTTCCGTGGAACTGGTTACACGCGCGAAGAGATGGTGGAACTAAGAAACATGTGGTGGTTGAATTAAGTAACATTTTGTATTCGTTCACTGGTCCCGTAACCGTCCCGTAAGTACGTACATGTGACGAGATAGTGAAACTTAAAATAATTCACAAAATGTTTATTTCAATATTTAATATCGTTGTTGTTTAGACAAAGATTGGCACATGCCAATGTTGCCAATGCCAATATTGTAGTGTTTAATAACACTACATTTACTTACAACGTTCAACGCATCAACGTCTCACAGCAGTAAAATCACAAAATCCTTTTTTTAAGAAACACATTTTTATGTCACCGCACAATTTTATGGGGTATGAATGTGTCTGGGCTGGGACAGCGCTGTTGTGGTCTACGACCGCAGACCCAAGGCTTTGTGGACGCCGCCGGTGCAAATATTATGGAAACCATCCATGGGGCTGACATGACAATGAAATACACCGCAACTCGCAAGCAACCCTTAAGTTGTACTTTCAGTACACTTTGTTGCATACGTGGTTTACCGAAATACCATACTCGTGTATATAAGTTAGAAAAATTTCGACCTTTCGAAAAACATTTTTTTCCTCAGCATTTTCATAAGTGACTAAAACAAAAATACAGCATCATTGATAATGCCAATAACACTGCGTATAATGTATATGTCGTATCCACATAGCGTAATGGCGCATTTCACGAAGTGCTAAAAAGTTAGACAGATACTGTAATAGCTGAGTACACGTTAGCTGAGTAGCTGTTTACACTATCTGTCTAAGATGTTTAGATATTTAGTGAAGTGCAGATCATTTAATCGCACATAGCGTAATGGTAGAATTACACTATGTGTCTAGCTAGAAAGCGCACTTCGTGAAATGCTTAACATGTTTTGCGTCGTCGTAGATCCAAGACTTAGACCCAAGAACGAGACCCAAAATCCACAAAGGGATCGTATCCGGACCTCGCACGCATTGGAAGTCGAATGTTGTAGCTACTACGCCACCAGGATTTTAATTACACTGTCCGCGTAAAACATGTGTATCTGTAACTTTTTTTAACGGTTCGTGTAATATCTACGCACTACGTGAAACGAGCCATTACGCTATGTGTCTACGACATAATAATATATAATCTCTAGAAATCTTTCTACATAGCAAAGAAAATAACAACCGTAATTTCACTTTTTTCACCAAAAATACATCTAAGCTTACATTTAGGATTATATCGAAATGAGATCATTACAATTAACATGATTTAAATCCAAATATTTACACAACTTAATTCTTTTGTCACAAATCAACGAATGTAGTTAACGCCTACTCAAAAACAACCTAAAACGCACCATCGATTAATCCGAGCTAAAAACTAATCAAGCCTATCTGAAAACAAAATAAAACCTTCGGGAGGTTAAAAAACAAATGAATGGAGGCGGTATACGCGCTCCCTTGGCGCATAAATCATCCACGGACGGGAACGGAACCCGCGATCCCGAGCAAGATTTTAATAAACATGAGAGGCTATCTCAGGGAATATTCATTCATGAATGTTTTTTTGTTATTTTAATTACAGATAGGTCGTGTGAAGGGTTTTGTTTCGTGGTCAGTGGGCAGATTGTAGAGGCATATCAAGTTTAAGAATGTTCGTGAAACGTGAACGTGAAACGTGCCTGAGGCAGTAGCGGGGGCCTGAAATGACAAAAATTCCAAATTAGGACGGCTGTCATCTCATGTCATGTCTGGGCATCAGCTGTCATCTTAACGGACACGAGGAGTGCATGTGAGCAACGTTTTCTCTCAAAACAAAACCAGTTGCTAATTGCACGTTTTTGTACCTACCAGGATTTGCATTTCTCAAGAATTTCTTATCATCATTAAATATCTACTTACCAGCATACAGTCCACTTTTATTCAACCAACGGATGCCACCGTCGACACCAGTGAGGACGTTGGCTACGAAGAACGTTGGTGGTGGCGTAGAGGATTCCTAGCCAGAATATTCAGGCATTACATAACACTGTTACGCCAAACTGCCTAACATAACATCCATATAGAGGTCGAGTTCATTTCCAGATGTATCATTAAACTATGTCAATTTTGATGAAACTATTATAGAACTAATTGCTTGTGACATTCCTGTTCCCATAGGACATGGGAGTAGACTCACTTGAGCGTCGGTGGCATAGTGTCCAGGACACCGGACTCCCATGCGGGAGGTCCGGGTTCGAAACCGTGCAGTGCAGTACCAAAGAGTTTTTCTTATTTTTCGAAGACTTACGTACAATTACCGACTGCTCTAACGGTGAAGGAAAACATCGTGAGGAAACCTGCACACTGAGATGACCAGTGTGTAAAATGGGGTTGGCACAAAAGATCCTCAAGGGTCGAAGTGCCGCTGGGTTATTTCAGGCCCCCTATCATAAGATAAGATAAGAAGACTCACTAAGTTTTTGACAGGTTTTATTCTCAATAACTAACGGTGAAGGAAAACCATAGAGCTCCAATTTTCGTTTTCTATGTATGAGAAAAACATGTTTTAAAGTTTTGTAATCCAATACGGAAGAAATGTTAATTTATGGAAAGTGAACATTATGACTCTGATAGATCCCACACATATCCTAGCTATAAATTGCATTTGAGGTAGCGTTTCGGTAGGATAGGATAGGGGATTATAAACGTTTTTTATTGTAAGTAAGTACCTTATAGTACATTTTTACAACGTCATTCTTTTTTACTCTACCACCGCTTCGTAAGGTGCTATAGCCGAAAGAAAAGAAGCGGCGGCGCAAGAAATTTTCAGCAGCACATCTTTTGAAATAAATATATCTTACAATAATTATGAATACGATCCTATATTATATGTACCTACACAATGTGCAGATAGTAGTGGTAGATCCTAATGTGAAGGATCGCCTGGGGTGGTACCACCCTCTTATCTATTTCTGCCGTGAAGCAGAAATGCTTGCATTTCTGTGTTTCGGTTTGAAGGGTAAGAGAGCCAGCGTAATTTCTGGTACATGAGGCAATCCATTTTAGTCCTCAAGGTTAGCAGCGCATCAAAAACCCTCTAATATTATTACAGTGTGGTGAGATGTCTACGGGTGACGGTGACCACTTACCATCAGGTGGCCTGTTTGCTCGTCTGCTCTCCTTAATTAATAAAAAAAAACAATGTGCAGAGCTGGAGTTGAAATTAGGACCAAGCCTCTTATATCATTTAAGTAGTCATTTATTTTATAATAACCCTTTTTACATAAGGTCCGTTTTATATGGGTCTTAAATAAGGACTTCAGAATCGCACTGAAAACGCAAGGTTCCGTGGGCAAGGCTGTAAAGGAAAAAAATAGTCATTTAGAGTCCAAAAGTTTTATTGTGTCTGATAAATTCAGCATGGTGCCAAAGCTACTGCTGGCTGACTACCCTCATCTGTCACGCGTCATGACGTCACAGGTGCGCAGGCGCCTGGCTGCCGATCACTGCCAATTTTACAACGTTTACTAACTTTTCTATCCACATCATTCGAAAACATAATCTGTTCCCCAATTATAAGACTTACTTTACCTTGAACCATAGAGTTCTATTTTTCAAATTTAGAATCATAGAGACGTAACTCGAAATAGTTTGCTATACAAAAAAGGGCGTTGTTTTAGAGATGGGTAGAGTGATTTGCCGGTGTATCGATATCCTATTGTTTCGGTCGGTGGACTATAATGACATAATGGGTCGCAGGTTCGATCCAGCGCAATTACGCGGCACACGATCGATTATTGTGATCAATACGGGGGTTAGACGGCGGTTCGCTGCCAATTTTACATGTTTTTTTTATATAATTTTGTTACAAATAATGCGGTTGAGATACGTCATCGATAACACACTATTTTGAGCAGATGTGGTGGGAAATACTTTTCTTTTTGAATTTATTTTTAAATAAGCACCCTATGTGCTACATGCTACAGTGTTAGATGCTTAACACAAACATTTCAGTGACAGAGTCTAATAAAATAAATGATATACTTAAATATAATACTTAATAATGTGAAAATAAAACAATTGGAACTTTAAAATTAATGTGCTACGGCTACGACTGCCGAATTTGTAATGAATAAAATAATTATTAATTGGGTGCAAAAGGTGCAAAAGGCGTATGAAATAGATACTACCCTCAAATAAATAAATTAATAATTATTTTATAATTATTAATAATGCTACGCCTTATGCACCCGTATATTATGTATCTTATGATTTTTCCATCACCTGAAGGATGCCTGGAAGATATCGCTTAAAGCGATAAGGCCGCCTTCTGCACATTATATTGTACCTCTCTTTATGTTGTATGTTTTGTTTTTGTCCCGGGTGTGCAATAAAGTAATAATAATAATAATAAATTTATTTAACGACAACACTACAACGGAAAGGTACAATGAATACTACAAAAAATTAAATTAAAAAATAACATACATATTTCCTAATACCAGCCTACGATTAGCACCCACACTAGGTAATCCTGTGTCGTGGGTGCTGTGCTGGGGAGTGTGTGTTGTGATTTGTACCTAAATGTACTGTAAGTATATTTGTATTTGTATCGATGCCACCTTATATGCGTTTGCGCAGTTATCGGAAATATTTAACAGTAGCTCAAACGTCGTATCCACGCGTTTTCGACTCTAAATTGAAGTTTATCGATAACATCGACCGCAACACTGGCCGACGGTCCGATCTCCGACTCGGTCGCCGACATGGATCGACAATTTCGTAAATTGTGCGCCGATTAGCGGCCGATTACGACTATTACGGTACGGACAGACGGACGGACACCCGGGCCGGCCGATTAAAATAATCGGTAACCGATAAAAAAGACAAAAACCGATAAAATAGTCGCGGCTTTATCGGTTGGTAGTCGATTTTGTGCGCCCGGGGGTTAGGGAACAATCGTGTGTCCTAATTCCTCTGTTAGCGATGGATAGAAAAAATTAAACGTTGCAAACAGGAGATAAATCGGTTGCCAAATTGACGTACGTAAACTACGGGTTTATTTAATTTTTACTCATTTTACGTATAGATGTGATGAGTATCTCTTTTGGATCGAATCCGAAATGAGGAGATCCGGCATAGAACGAAATTATCGACATAGCTCATAAGATTAGCAAGCTGAAGTGGCAGTGGGCCGGTCACATCTGTCGCAGAACCGACAACCGCTGGGGTAGACGAGTTCTGGACTGGAGACCGCATTTGGGCAAACGTAGTGTGGGACGCCCCCCTGCTAGATGGAGTGACGATCTGCGCAAGGTGGCTGGCAGCGACTGGATGAGAAGAGCCGAAAATCGGGCTCAATGGCGCGCCCTGGGAGAGGCCTATGTCCAGCAGTGGACTAGGAATAGGCTACTGATGATGCTGTGATGAATAACTCATTCCTAATTTTTTACTCAGTTTAATGTTTCTTTTGACAAATATTCCGTTCCAAACTTATTACCAATAAATATTCTTCAAAATATTAAAGCATATACATTATTTTTATTTGTTTCTACGTATTACGTACATTTTTAGTACAGTGTCCACTTAACCGTAACTTTAATAGGCAGCAGTCAATATCCTGAAGAAGTACAGTATATCTAGACACACGACAGTGTGTCCGCCAAGTTCGAAAAAGGGGCGACGCTTTGACTGTGTGAGCCATTTCGAGCTACTTTCATTTCAAGCCCCTTATAGCTCAAAATATATTTGACCTGCACACTTGTAATTTTGTTCGTCTACTAAGTCCGACCCAATTACCCACAATCCCAAATTTGATAAATGAAGCTCAAATAGTTCTCGAGATATTTTGACGTCTGAATATCGCTATATTTTACACTGACTCACATTACTCAAATCACACAATACTCTTGAACTCCTGAATGAAAAAAAAATAGTGTAGGGTTTCCCGTTACTTCCTTCATGCTTGAACTATTCCCTCCTTTGTTTTTGTATTTTTTTGTATTTATTTTTATTTATTCAAACACAAGTTACATATAATAGAAGTACGTAATACTCGTACTAAACTAAGTAAATAATAAGCATTAAAATTCAATTCATTTAAATTCTTTTCAAGGATCTTGCGTGAAAACTTGCAAAGTTAGGGATTTAGCAAGCAATAATTTTTCTTCTTAACAACAATGTTATTAGTAGTAGGTTGCGGATATAATCTACACAATTGGGGTTTTTCCAGCGATCAAGTAAAGTGTGAGTGTGGTGTCTCCCCTCAAACCATGGAGCACTTGCTCGCACGCCACCTGCACGCGGGAGGACCTTTTCGAGGCCAACCAGAGGGCTATCGATGTGGCTGCCTTCTGGTCGGGAAAAATTTAATTCGGATCATCAACACGAAAGAAGAAGAAGTAGGTAAGTTTGAAGGTTAGTTGAATTTGGCGCCTACATAATGTCAACTTTTATCGGCGAAGCTAACAGATTAACTTGTTCCCTGTACCGATCTTGGCTCGTTTTTTCACATTTATGTTTTTGGTGGGATTCGTACGCTATCGTAGACCATCGTTTAGTCGTCTCGGATAATCATAGGGTGTCCACTATTGAGTTTTTACGTGGCAATTTCATAAATTGTTATGTTTAGGCTTAATAGTAAGTAACCACACATCTTGGCTTCGAAGGAGGGTTTTTTATTATAAGGTATTAGAAAAGATGTTAGTGTGGGTACGCTCCTTAAAACCGATAGGCAAGTACTTAACTTCAGTTGCGTTTAGTGGAATTATTGATATTACAGGACATAATTCTGAAAACGATTTTTTTAGGGTTCTTGTTTTTTTTTTCAGAACTAATTTTAATATTTTTCAGAATTATCAGAAACCAAAGTAATTGCCTACTTTTAAAATAGTATGAGTAGTTAAAGGAATGGATATCAAAGATAAATTTAAAAAAAATCTACTTACAATTTTTTTACTCGTTTTTCGGATCACATTTCTCACCTTTATAATTTCTACTTCAACAGTCATATCATTTGGTCAGGTTCGCGTTTTGTCAAATTATCGGTTGGTCAGACGATAAATCGCCTAGGTTGCCTGGAAGAGATCGTTCTGAACGATAAGGCCGCTTTTGTACACTTATTCTATGTTTGCTTGCCTATGTAAATTACTTGTGTGCAATAAAGTACGAGTATTAATCTATCTATCTATCTATAGTCGCAACAAACGATCCTCTACATAAAGCGCAATATGCCGCTGGGCAGGTGGACGGGTGGATGGGCGAGCTTTAGTATTTAATTTTTTAACGGAAGATACATTCTATTGAACGGAAAACATTTCGAATACAAAACAAGAAAATTGTAATACTCATACTAACGAGAAATCTTGTACAACATATACTTATGTAGTTAGAATAACAGACCGTAATAGCATCCATTACAATTTTTTTGTAATGAATATCAGAAATAAGGTAATCGTTATTACAGTTAAGCAAGCCTATTTTATTTATTATGCATTTCTTATGCTAGGTAGGTATCTATACCAATATATAAAGAGGAAAGGTTTGATTTTTTGTTTGTTTGTTTGAATTGAATAGGCTCCGAAACTACTGGACCGATTTGAAAAATTCTTTCACCGTTGGGAAGCTACACTATCCCCGGGTGACATAGGCTATATGACGCGAACGAAGTCGCGGGCAACAGCTAGTACTTAAATAAATTAGAAAAAGGGTGAAAAAAAATCGCGAGCAGGTTTGAACCTGCGACCGTGCCGTTCCGTAGCAGTGCTCTAATCTATTAATTTAATTCTATTTATTTCAGAAGGAAAGAAAATGTACGCAAATAAATTTCCTTTTGTAATTATAATATAAATAATTTTAAGTTGTAAATATAATATACAGGGTGTAACATTAAGAACGGTCAGTATGGGAAAGTCTGAAACTATAAGACATACGAACATCTGTTCTTAGGAACCATGTCATCAATTTTAGTAACAAGAAACACTGTATTCATACATTTTTTTAAAAAACCTGTACTCAGCCTGGGAATCGAACCCGGTTGTTTTGAAAAAAAATCCAACACTGTTTCTATTTAGATATCGATTGTGTAGGTCTTAAGGAATAAATGTTAGTATGAAACGTGATGTTTAAAATTAATAAAACGCATTGTTTCCATATCATTTATTTTAGTAGGTGTTCGAAATGACTACCATTTTGTAAAATACAACATTCAACTCGTTTAGGTAACGATCTTACTATTGAATGTTGTATCTTCAGGTGGTGAATTTGCGTTAAAATTGTCTCTATGGCTGCTGGTCTCTAGGTCTTCAATTGTGTCGTAGCTTGTTTTGTACACTTAATCCTTAACGTAATAGATATCTAAATAGAAATGGTGTTGGATTTTTTTTCAAAACAACCGGGTTCGATTCCCAGGCTGAGTACAGGTTTTTTTTAAATGTATGAATACAGTTTTTCTTGTTACTAAAATTGATGACATGGTTCCTAAGAACAGATCTTCGTATGTCTTATAGTTTCAGACTTTCCCATACTGACCGTTCTTAATGTTACACCCTGTATAGAAGTAAATAAAATAAAATTATTGGAATATTAGTTCTAATAAAACTCAACTTAACGTAAAAAAATATTTCTAATTTGTCACTCTTTTTTAGAATTGTTTTTTTTTTTTTTTGCTTAAGCAGGGCTTTTAGGTGGTTTTTACAATATTTTCATTTACTAAGGAGCTCGTAGCCTAGTTGCGAGCACGGTCCGAAAGTGATCGTGCAGGTTAAGCGACGTTGGCGCGGTCGGTACCTGGATGGGTGACCGCTAGTGGTATATTTCATCTGAGCTCCTCCGTGCCTCGGACAGCACATTAAGCAGTCGGTCCCGGTTGTTGTCGTTCGACAGCAGTCGTTAAGCCATGTCAGATGCCTACGGGCGGCCTGAACAACTCTGACAAATAGCTTGGCCACTAACAATACGATAAGCAAGCAAGCAATTTACTAAGCGTATTGGTGGTTTTTCTCTTTACGTGTATGCGTGAACCATTATCCATTACTTTTAACAAAACTGTCAAGTTTCAAAAATACACTTCGAAAAGGATCTTTTAGCGCGTGGCAAAAATCGGAACTAACCGCCATCCTTATACAAACGTCACTTCATGATAGTTCGCTATACAAAAAAGTGATACTAACGCCCCCCTGTGATGTCATCCACGCGCCAAAAGATTCTTGCCGAACTGTAAGTTGCTGTAGATATGTCCCGGGATCCCTCCAAAGACACGTCAAAGCCTATCCTAATTTAAACGGGGCTGTTCGTGTCCCCGGGGCCGGGTCAGGACGACCCGAGAGTGCGGCCCCATTGCCAGGGGAAGGCGAGGAATGGAACTTGACGATTAAATTTTTCTCTACTAGCTGTTTGTATCTAGTTATCTATAGACTCTTAAAAGTTGCCTGGAAGAGATCGCTCTTAGTGATAAGGCCGCCTAAATTGTACTTCATTATTTCCATTATTACCTATTGTTTATTTTGTTCTACTAGTGCAATAAAGTGTATTTTACTTTACTTTACTTTACTCTTCTAAAATGTCTAATTTACTTTGTTACATCTTCTGTAGCAACCTCTACGGATACATGTCTATGATTCTAGATTCAACCCCATTTAAAATTAACGCATTGTGATTAGCAAACCGAGCCGGAACCGAACCGGCCTCGTAAACCCGAGCCTAAAACTACTAGTACTGTTATAAATGTCATTCATCATCATCACTTTTCTTAGGCACATAGATATACTTACATAATGAATTCCTAACCCTGTCCACATTCGCGGCTTAAGTGTGAAACAGAGATAGCAAATCGTAATGTTGTGTGTAATGTTGACACAGGAATTCTTGTCTCTCTCGCACACTTGGGTCACGGTGGAGTATAGTTCTCCTTATAAAAAGCTCTATGCTTAGGCATTCTTCATTCAAAAAGCCGGTGAAACTGTAAAGGCCGTCTGAGGCCAACAGTGTAAGAAAAAAAAGCATTCTTCATTTCTGTACCGCTATAACTGGAGCCCCATCCCGCAGTGAACTCATTTCAGGGTTGAGCGAGCACCCGCCCGCCCCGCGCCCCTACAGCGGTTTGCGCGATACCAGTGTAAACACAGCACCTACCCTATTCCGCCAAGTTGGTAACGCGGTTTCCAAGAAGTCATACTTCTGTTTCTGTGAAATTCCACCATTGTATATACAGGGTGTAACATTAAGAACGGTCAGTATGGGAAAGTCTGAAACTATAAGACATACGAAGATCTGTTCTTAGGAACCATGTCATCAATTTTAGTAACAAGAAAAACTGTATTCATACATTTTTTTTAAAAACTGTACTCAGCCTGGGAATCGAACCCGGTTGTTTTGAAAAAAAATCCAACACTATTTCTATTTAGATATCGATTACGTTAAGGATGAAGTGTACAAAACAAACTACGACACAATTGAAGACCTAGAGACCAGCAGCCATAGAGACAATTTTAACGCAAATTCACCACCTGAAGATACAACATTCAATAGTACGATCGTTACCTAAACGAGTTGAATGTTGTATTTTACAAAATGGTAGTCATTTCGAACACCTACTAAAATAAATTAAAAGATATGGAAACAATGCGTTTTATTAATTTTAAACATCACGTTTCATACTAACATTTATTCCTTAAGACCTACACAATCGATATCTAAATAGAAATAGTGTTGGATTTTTTTTCAAAACAACCGGGTTCGATTCCCAGGCTGAGTACAGGTTTTTTTTAAAATGTATGAATACAGTGTTTCTTGTTACTAAAATTGATGACATGGTTCCTAAGAACAGATCTTCGTATGTCTTATAGTTTCAGACTTTCCCATACTGACCGTTCTTAATGTTACACCCTGTATATATATATATATATATATATATATATATATATATATATATATATATATATATATATATATATATATATATATATATATATATATATATATATATATATATATATATATATATATATATATATATATATATATATATAGGTACTGTTCACAAAATATTTGTTTCGATTATTTTGTTAACTTTTGTAAAGTAGGTAAGTATCAGTACAATGTTTATAGGAAACCACAGGGCTGATAATTTTGTATTATGTTTATATAAGTTTTAAATATTAAATATTCACGTCTGTCGCAGTACCGACAACCGCTGGGGTAGACGAGTTCTGGAGTGGAGACCGCGTTTGGGCAAACGTAGTGTGGGACGCCCCCCTGCTAGATGGAGCGACGATCTGCGCAAGGTGGCTGGCAGCGACTGGATGAGAAGAGCCGAAGATCGGGCTCAATGGCGCGCCCTGGGAGATGCCTATGTCCAGCAGTGGACTAGAGTAGGCTGCTGATGATAATGATGAAGTTTTAAATAAGCCCCTTCCTCAAAATTCTTCTAGTAACAGCCCCTTTCTCAAAATTCTACTCTGCGAGAAGAAACTTTTTTAAGGTTATATTTTTTAGTGGTCAACACTGATTAGCGTAATAAATAATAATTCTTGGCCAAAACGCACACGATGGAGAATGTAGTAGTAAGTACCTACTCAAAATGAGTTTATCGAGCTTATTTGTATGGCGAAGTGTAAAAAAATATTGGCCATGCTTCGATATCTCTCAGTGTAGTACTAAAGTGTTACCAGAAGTAGGAAATAGGACACTTGTGGCACATAATACTAAATAGTACTACGCCGGACTCCCATGCGGGAGGTCCGGGTTCGAAACCATGCAATGCCATGTACCAATGAGATTTCCGATTTTTTCGAAGACTCACGTACATTTACCGACTGTTCTAACGGTGAAGGAAAACATCGTGAGGAAACCTGCATGTCCGAGGAAATTAAAAGTTTTCGAAGGCGTGTGAAATCTACCAATCAGCACTGGGCCCGCTCGGTGGATAATGCCCGTACAAGGGGAGGCCTGTGTCCCAAAAGCGGGGACATTAATAGGCTGATGATGATGATGACTATGTACAGAAGCGACACCCCCCCCCCCCTGATTCAAGTTTCCCGCAGATTGTGAGTACGATCAGTAGAACGCTGTCTCTGAGTATCACCGCGTGCATTCACGTTTTGTGTTCAATTTATTTACACAATTATTATTATAATGGGTCACTATTGAGCAGTCTTCTTCTTCTTCTTCTCGTGTTCCTCATCTCTGAGGATCGTGATCATTCTAAGGAATTAATCACCTAGAACGACTCTCGTGGCAGATTTAATGGGGTGGTTTGCTATTGCCTTCTCCATTTCACACACTGGTTAGCTCAGTGTCCAGGTTTCCTCACGATGTTTTCCTTCACCGTTAGAGCAGTCGGTAAATGTACGTATTTCGAAAAAAACGGAAACTTATTCGTACATGGCATTGCCTCGTTTCGAACTCGGACCTCCCGCATGGTAGTCCGGCGCCATAGCCACGACGCCACCGACGCTTTTTCAACACAATCATAAATACCATAATTGTAAAATAAAAATAAATCAAAATTTTATTTGAATTTTTGTTGTAAAAAAATAATAATAATTGGTCTAAACAAGGCGTACCAGTTTCGTTAGCCAGACCGTGGCAACCCTAGCGTATTTCTTTCTCTCTCACACAATTGAGCGAGTAATACGTGATTACAGTCGCTGCATTGTATTGAATATCGCCCGTGTGCTTGTGGTCGAAACTTTGTTTGAATTTTGCGCGATTTTTCACAATTTCCGAAGCCGCGGGGTGCTAGTCTGCCCGCCCGCTACAGTTGTCTCAGCAAGGGTTGAATAGACCCCCTGTCGAGCCATTTCGCGATGTGCATATGGCGTAGTCGGGTTTGAAATGGAGTTTTAATCATGTTTGGGATGTTGAATGACAATGTTATAGACTACAGAATTTTAAGAATAAAGTGAAAACAAAGAGAGAAAATAGTACATAACTACCTATGACGACACATAATCAATACGGTATGTACTTTTTTCTCTTTGTTTTTGTTTTTCTTTCACTTTATTTTTAAACTTTAACGAAAAAAACGTTTTAAATATAATCTAACGGATCATTGTAATATCACTAAAACAAAAAAAATGAAAAAGTTTATTTACTTATACAGGGCACAAAGAAAGGACCTCCGACTTACAAACTAGGTCAAAAACCTGTATCTTGTAAGTCGGGATTCCGTCGCACTTTCTGTGCAAGCAAATTACAAATTATATTCTTAACGTAAAAGGAATTTGGAAAATTTAATCATAAAGGAATTTAGTAAAGATAATGGTAAGAGTGAGTATGGGTGGGGGTGTGTTAGGTTGTGTGGGAGTGTGTAATGATGTAAGTGTGCATATGTAGTGTAGGGTGAGTGGGTGTGTGAGTGTGGGAAGTTAAGTGTTAATAATCTGAAGAACGTAATGAGTTTAGTGTGTAAAATTTTATGTTATATGATTAGAGCCTCAGTTTTGTCGTAATCTAAAGAGAGTAGCCATCTATTAAGTTTAAAAAAACCAATGCTGTAGAAATTGGTGATATTTTCAAAAGTTCCCAAACACCAAGGTGCGTCGTCATCGTCCTTTTTCTTCGAACTTAGCGTACCGCCTGCCCTGTGTCAAAATTTATTTTGAGGTTTAATTATAAAACAAAGATTACTGACATTTTATTGTCATTTATTATATCCATCGGTGAAGGAAACCTGCATAGCAGGAGTTGTAGGGGCGTTCACAGGCCATTTTGGCACTAAGAGCCTCCTACACAAGATGAGACTGGCAGACAATCCCACCTGTAGAGCCTGTGGTGACACCGTTGAGTCAATGGAACACTTGCTGTGCGAATGTGACTCGTTGACTGGAAAGCGTATGAGTCTTCTGGGGGTAGCCCACCCGAAACCAGAGCACTATAGGCTCCTTCCTGCAAGCTGTACAGCGTCCTTGATGCAAAGCATCTTTAAGGAACAGGAAGGAGACTAAGGTAACGGTGAGCACAAAAGATCACTGAGGGTCGAAGTGCCGCTGGTTATCCCTGGCCCTGTCTTAACATAAGATAAGATAAACCTGTACACTGAGATAACCAGTGTGTGAAATTTATATTATTGTTAGAGTACTTTATTTATAAAATTAATTTACATGTCATATAATAATAATAATTTTCCAATAAAGAAATAATGTCAATCAAATAGCCCGCCCCTTGTCGTCCCCGGTGCAAAGGTGCCCATAACGCTCGCGGCGTTACCGCGCTGTATCGCTACGGCCAACCTTTGCACCAGGTACGACCCGGAGCGAAATGGGTAAGGCAATGGCAAACCACCCCATTAAATCTGCCACGAGAGTCGTTCTATGGGATTAATTCCTTAGAATGATCACGATCCTCCTCTGAGGATCGTTCGTTCGTTCGTCGTGTTCCTCATGTATATATCCATCGATACCCAATGCCTTTACAAGTTATGGATGATGTGTTAAAATTATAAAACACTTTTTATAAATAAAAATAAATTCACCCGTCGCCGAGCCGACACTCGCGTTTAGCACATCATTCCCGGTTTTATCTATTAAAATATCTAATTCCCTCCACCTTCCACCTTTAAAGTTAAAGCGAACGATCGATGCGCATAATCGAAATCATATAAAAAGCACAATTGTAAAATAAAATCAGTAAAGAGTATTAAAGTTCGGCGAGCGAGGCTCTCACACACTCACATGCAGTGCGCTATCGTTTACACGGGGGTCTAGTTTATCGGTCCCTTAGTGTGGTGTATAATTGAATGTCTGGTGGTACCAAATATGCAGCGCTGTTTTTCTTTTCACCCCTTATCCCAAGATGTTACTGGGAGCGATAGAGATAGTGGGTAAAAAATAATAATTAGAAACTAAACATCAAAAAGATTAAATACTTATGTGAAGAATTTAGGTAAGAATTTGCCAAAAATAAATAAATAAATTGCACTAATGACCTGTGATACATATTGTGTATGTGTTTGCAAGTGTGTGTGTTTGTGTTGTGGATGTCAGTGAGTGTCAGAGAGGGTGTGTCATTAGTAGTATAGATATTCTTTACTGGTCTTCTTTATGTTGTGTAAAAAGCCAATGAGCCCTGACCGCGGAGCTTGTAATAACATAATACGAGCAATTTGAGCGATTATCATCGGCCGGAAGTTGTTCGCAGGAAGCGTAGTGGGCGGCGCGCGCATCCCGCCTGTGACCGAGTTGCGGTAGTTTAAAAAAAATAGTTTCGAGTTTAATTTTTCTTTAAATGATATTTATAGGTAAAATTGCCGTTTGGGTCAGAAGAAACAAACGATTAAAGGTTAATTAATACTTTTCATGGCGTGAGAGATAGCTCTCTGGCTACGTGTGTAATTTTTTTTAAATTTCTAGCTACAATTGTTATTTAGGTCAAGACAAAGAGCCTATTAAAAGGTTAATTAACTTATTACTGCTAACCTATAAAGATATGTAACTCTTTTTTATGTATCGAAAATTATACAAATTATTTCTATAGGTGCTCGTATATACGAGTTGCTATGTAGGTAAGGTAAGGAGCGTAAGTGGCGTCGTGGCTAGGACGTCGGACTCCCATGCGAGAGGTCCGGGTTCGAAACCATGCAATGGTCATGTACCAATGAGAGTTCGGTTTTTTTCGAAAGACTTACGTACATTTATCGACTGCTCTGACGGTGAAGAAAAACATCGTGAGGAAACCTGCACACTGAGCTAACCAGTGTGTGAAATGGGGAAGTCAATGGCAAACCACCCCATTAAATCTGCCAAGAGAGTTGTTCTGAATTATATGTGATTAATTCCTTAGAATGATCACGACCCTCAGCAATGAGGAATACGACTTAGTATTCAGGGTGAAAGTATCGGCGGGGCCCCCAGGGCAGCTACCAGATCCGTTGGAGCTACGAGAAAATGGTCTTAGGAGACCTTCCCTAACTTTCGGAGCTATTTAAAACTGCATTCACAGATTTTTGAAAAAAGGTTGGGCATCCTGAGTAAGGTTAGGCGGTACTTCACGCTCTTAAACCTTTACCAAGCCCAAGTCCGGTCCGTGCATGGAGTACTGCAAGCCACCTATGGGACGGCTCAGCTAACTACCAACTGGGTGCCCTTGACTCAGTGGAGAAACGCGCTAAGCGCCTTATAGGTGACGAATCGCTGGTGGAAGCTAGACTGCAAAGTCTGGAACATCGGCGCAAGGTCGCCTGTCTATCGGTATTTTATAGGATACATTTCGGAGAGTGCGCATCGGAATTGCACGATCTAATTCCAGCATCTCCATTCCGCCTTCGGACTACCAGGCGCGGGGAGGGGTTCCATCCTTATGTTGTTGATATCCCATCTGCTCGTACGAAGCGATTTGCTTCTTCGTTCATTATGCGAACGGCTAAGGAATGGAACAGCCTGCCGGCGTCTGTATTTCCCGAAACAACAATAACAACAACCTTGGGATCTTCAAGGCCAGAGTGAATAGGCATTTACTGGACCCGCATGCTCCATCGTCGACCTCATCGTCGCTTACCATCAGACGGGATCGAGGTCAAATGCGGGTTTAGTAGTAAATAAAAAAGGTACAGACAGCGAGTAAAATGTCATTTTTCACACAAAAAAATGATGCCAATCGATTCTATTTTGTATCAGGAACAAAAGACTCTATGGAGTCAACCGAGGTTCGAGTACTAGAAGTGTCAGAAATAGCAAAAAACTATTCCCATACATTTAGTACGAACCCCTACCATTATGTAGAACAAGTGATCCCCTAAGCCGCTGTACTGCATTTCTGCAATAGAGATTATTTCTTTATCTATGGTAGGTACTGCTATGACCCGGCCCCAGATTAGAAAGGTATTTTAAATTAAGAACACATGGTTTTCATATAGAAAATTAAGAAATCTGAACAATCCCAAATTGTTCGATTTTCAAAATTTTTAGCGATGTAGTGGCCAGCATTTTTCGGAATTCATTGTTCCACAGTAACCTTTAAATCATAACTCATACTAAATGTATGGGAATAGTTTTTTGCTATTTCTGATATTTCTAGTACTCGAACCTCGGTTAACCCCATAGAGTCTTTTGTTCCTAACATGAAATAGAATCGATTGGCATCAAAAAAAATATTGTGATAAATGTCATTTTTCTCGCTGACTTTTAAAAAAAATCTGTGAATTCAGTTTTAAATAGCTCCAAAAGTTAGCGAAGGTCTCCTAAGACCATTTTCTCGTAGCTTCAACGGATATGGTAGCTGCCTTGGGTGCCTCGCAGAAACTTTCCACCATGTATATATTTATGTAGTTAAGTACTTAATAACTCAATTCCATTTTATATATTTCAGTATCCAATCAAATATTGAAGACCGCCGCCGTTGTAATAATGAAACAAAATTAAAATTTATAAACAATCTTTTTCAACATTCTATCCTGAACTATAATAGACATTCAAAAAGAGAACCAGAAAATCAACGGTCCAACCACCTAATAAGGAAGCTGCAGCTACTGACTGCAATAAACCCCGTGAGCCGGAAAACTTGGAAAATAGATAGGTATTATGTGCACAGTGTGACGAAACTCGTACACTTGCGTGCATAATCGCGCTGCACGTGGTATTGTCGCATTCGCCGCGCGTTTCACGCGACATCTCCCCACTGTGCGGAAGAGTGGATATGAATTATGAACATCATTTTATGGCTGCGAGCTAAAGAATTACAAAAAAGAATAGTGATTTCCTTTGAATTTGGAAAATAATTTTCTCGTACGGCACCCCAGAGACAGCGCTTGTTGGGTGACAGTTTTAAGTCAGGCACTCAAACTATTCAGCGATCATGCACTCAAACTGTTCAGCGTTCAAACTGTTCAACTGGAGGTTATGTTGAACGTTCATGCTGTTATGGCGTGTTCGGCCTATTTTATTGTTTTTAAACAATACAAGTACATACATACAGTGGTAATTTTTTCGTGAAACTAGTGTATTTTATTTAAAAGATAGAAAGATAAGACAGAGAAATGGGAGTGAAAAACTGCAGATGATGGTGTCAATTCGGGCAACTAGGCATTCCTGATGCATACGACTCTGCCATAATCTCGACTGGTTAACTTTTTTTTTAAAACAGACGCCATAACGTTCGAATGATTTTCAAGATTCTAACACGATCATTGGCAAAATTGCACTGTGAACAATTGCAGAGGCCATAATTTAATAAAAAACTGTTCAGCTAAATCGGGCTGTCTCAGGGAAACAGTGTAGCGATTAAGAATTGTGTTTCCCTATGAGGCTGGCATGGTCCTATAATGGGTCGAAGTCTCAAAATAGAAATAGATTTTAATAAATGAAACATGAAGAAACATCAGTGCTTGGCTCTGTTCTGTATATTGTCACTAGTGATAAAAAAGGGTGATTCACCCCTGTTAAGGACTCGTGCAGCATCATCTTTAAGCACAATTTGCGAACGACGAAAGAAAAAACTTCAATTCGAACATGGCCGCGATCGATAACGCTTTACACGGCTCACTATAATTATTTTAATTTTAAATGTAATACGCATTAAAAGTCTTCAAAGACTACCTCTGTTCTATTGCCTTCACCTCACAAGAAATCCTACAACCCCTATAAAATACAAAAAACTTTACCTCCAATTTTCACTTTTCTAGTTAGGAATACTTTGCTACTTGGCACATATATATATTATCCTTCTATCTCAAAGTACCTACGCATTGCACATCATTCCTCTCAATCTACGACCGAGGTATGACCTCAACCACTCGCAAACATTATCGTACCTTTCCCACAGTTGCCGACCGTAACCGAGCGTCCATTTCTAGCCATAACCAATTTTATCCGATTTTTAATCAAGCTACCGCCGCGCGGGCGCATGCGGCCAGCGGCGGCCAATATCTCAAATTATAGTGTTCGCAGATTACGCGGGAGTCGGTTCGAGACGTGACTCGCAGGAGGCTGGAAGCTGGAATTTTCCGGATAAATCAACTCTACTCTACTCAACGCTAGGAATATACGAAGTCTGTACGGTTCTGACTCGGTTCGACAGCCTATATGCGTACAAGTGGAGTTTTATTTTAAATGCCCCTAACTAAATATGTCGGAGCGTCGGTGTCCTAGTGGCTAGGACGGACTCCCATGCAGGAGGTCCGGGTCCGAAACCATGCCATGTACCAATGAGTTTTTCGGATTTTTCGAAGACTTACGTAGGTACATTTACCGACTGCTTCACCGTTAGAGCAGTCCTGCATGCCTGAGGAAATGAAAACTTTCCGAAGGTGTTTGAAATCCACTAATCAGCACTGTGCCCGCTCGGTGGATCATGCCCCGTACCCCCTTGCTCAAGGGGAGGCCGCGCCCCAACAGCGGGGACAATTAATAGGCTGATGATGGGGTTTGAAATCAACCCATGTGATTGTAGTTAACCGAGCCAGACACCTAGCCCTAGTCTTAGTCTATGGACCCACACATAATACAAGCTAAGATACAAGTTATCCCTGTGATAAATCTTGCGTCAAAATGTAGGCACCGAGCACTGACACTAATTCTGGGCGCTAAATCTATAGCTAAAACTAAATGAAACTTCAGATTCAGAGCTACAAGACTCGAGCCCTAAATAACCATAATAACAATTACAACACGTGTTCAGCTAATAGTTCACGAGCGACCGGTTTGATCGTCCGGCTCTAATGTCTCCTCATGAATCACGCCCGTAAAAAAATCCATGAATCAATGTTTCAAGGGCATTCGGAGTAAACTGACCATTTACTTTAATTATTGTAAACATATTTTTTTTCAATTACTTATCACAGCGGAAAATAAATAAAAATAAAAAAAAAGATTTATTCAGAAACAAAAAGGTACAAATAATTTTACAATTGTGGAGGCCCTCTTTTAAGTGTGACAACACCTGTGTCAGAGGGCCACGCTCTTCCATGCCTCTTTATTTGTGTACCTATTTACTATATTATAATAATAACGTGTGAGTGAGAGAGAGAGAGAGAGAGAGAGGGTGTGTGTGAGGGTGTATGTGTGTGTGCAAGAGAGAAAATGTATTTTATAAATCGAAAACTATATTTAAGTAGTAATTACACAATATCAAATAACGTAATTGGATGTATGGTAACCAGAAACGGGTCACAGGTGGAAATTAAATAATTAAAAAAGATCTCTGCCTCTTTTATTTATATTTGGAATAAATATGTCATGTTTACAGAGAATTGACATTTATTCCTGTGCAAAATTATTGTTGTCTTAAATCATAACATGCCTGTTTCTACTTATTTTGGTGTCTGCTTATTTTTTCGCTAATTTACATTGTCTGAATTTAAGGAATAAAATAAGACATTCCGCGAATGTCCGCATGTGTCATCCCACATCATCCTTGCAGCCTGCGAGCTGCGCTTGCACATAAATTCGCGATTTTTTTGTTTCACCGCAAAAGGTTGAAGGTTAAACGGTGACCTTTCAATGTCGTTTTTTGTTTGTAGTAGATCTTGTATCATCTTGTAGACAATTAGACAAGACAATAGACAATACAATAATAATAGACATTAGACAATTAGACTGTTGTTCGCAACAGTAAAACGTGAAAAATTGAATATTCATATACTGTTAATACTAATAAATAGACATAGAAGTTGTCGGGGCACGATCTGACATTTGCTAGGGAATGAATGCTGTTTTTTATCGACTTATCTAGATATCGATATATCACTGCTATTTATTGGGTAGGTACATATCACAATGTCCAAAATCAAAATGTCTTAGCCCAAAATATTCGTATTTAAAATAATAAGAAATGCCGACTATTCATAATTCCATAAATATTTAAAACCAAAAAGTATACCCACCCAACCCCAAAATTCCGAATTAAAAAATACTTATCCACTAATAATGTTTATTTAAAACATTTCAGCGAGAAATTAAAAACGCTCAGGTAATTATATATTTTTAATGTTAGAAATTGAAGATGTCAGCTTTACAAACGTAACATTTTATTTCTTCTTTAAATTCTATTGAAAATGACAGCTTTACAAACGTAACATTTTATTTCTTCTTTAAATTCTATTGAAAATGACAGCTTTACAAACGTAACATTTTATTTCTTCTTTAAATTCTATTGAAAATGACAGCTTTACAAACGTAACATTTTATTTCTTCTTTAAATTCTATTGAAAATGACAGCTTTACAAACGTAACATTTTATTTCTTCTTTAAATTCTATTGAAAATGACAGCTTTACAAACGTAACATTTTATTTCTTCTTTAAATTCTATTGAAAATGACAGCTTTACAAACGTAACATTTTATTTCTTCTTTAAATTCTATTGAAAATGACAGCTTTACAAACGTAACATTTTATTTCTTCGTTAAATTCTATTGAAAATGACAGCTTTACAAACGTAACATTTTATTTCTTCTTTAAATTCTATTGACTCTTGAACTTGAACTACTGACTGTTATTATGAGTCACGTTGTTGCAATATGGAACATTGTAATTATCGATAAGTATGCATTTATCGATAATGCTATCACTAGAAATATGACAATTTTGCCCCGCCAACTTCTATGTCTACTAATAAACATTGAGGGTATATGACTACGTCAGCATAGGGTGGTTGGTAGGTTTTTACCTTTTAACTATCTCTGCCGCAAAGCAATACAAGCAAAGCATTGCTGTTTCGGTTTGAAAGATAAGAGAGCCAGCGTAACTGCCGGCACATGAAGCTCTACTATACACTACATCCTCAACGTTAGTAGCGCATCGTAAACGCTATACTAACATTATTTACTTCGAACATGAAATACACACAAGGGATATTTGTAGACTACATATAGTCTAGGTACCTGTAGATTTTCTCACATTAGCGGCGACTTATCAGCATTAATATCAAAGTTTACACTCCCCTATAACGTTGTTAGCATTATGCAATCTGTCATACCCCCATATATTATGGACTTTATTACACAATGCTTATTTTTACTGAATGTTTTATATTTGCCTATTATCCGGTGTACTCTGAGAGAAAAGTTTTAGTTTACAGGTAGTTATTTATGCGAGCAATAACAATAAAATTATATGTAAGAAATTTACGCGTATATACGCGTATTTATTACATACATTTAATTGTTATACAAGGATTTTTTCAGTGTTAGGTTTTCTTCACTATTGTTTAATGTACCTAATACAGAAAAAAATCCTCTTAAAATGAAAATAGGTGTGTAAATGTGTGTGTGAAGTAAGCTATGGGTGTGTACAACTATCGTACTAAATTGCAACCCAGTACACGAAAATGCAAGGTCAACACCGCTAACCATCGGACTACTAATCTATAGCAAAGTTTTTCAGAAATCTCAAAAAACAAACAGTTTAAAAAAAATCTTCAGTTAACAATATAGATACTTAGTTTAGTTTTACTGCAAGCGGTCAATACTGACGCTCTCAGACTCAAATCAGTGAATATTTCAAGATACGTCTGAATTATGAAGAAAATTGGTAATGATGACTTAACTTAACGTGCTCTCCGAGGCACGGAGGAGCTCAGATGAAATATACCACTAACGGTCATCCAACCTGGTACTGACCGTGCGCAACGATCACTTTCGGACCGTGCTCGCAACTAGACTACGAGCTCCTCAATATCCCATCAAGTCCTGCCGCACCTGCTAATTCTCTAATCTATGCCCACCACAGAGCGATTAGCCACCAAAGCGACACAGCAAAGCTGCGCCGGCGCCGCGCTCGCGTCACGTGGCAGAGACGACGGCCTGAGCACTGCGCGTGTCGCAAATCGCTTCGCGTAGAGATTGATCGCGATTTAAGTGCTAAATAATGTGAAGAATGTATGACGAAGTATTTTTTATAAGTAAGTACCCATACTTTACCGTAGTAACTTCCCCTCGCGTAGACCGAGCCCTAGCTTAAATAAATACCTATATCTCAAATTTTTGTTTTTTAACCTACAAAAACACAACAATTTGATGGTTGTAAATGTAGCCCTCGAGCCGATATGTTTCTTCTATCCCCCTCCTAGTAGAACCTAGTTGGAACTATTTCCAAGGGAGCATTTCTCCTAGGAAACATATAGGCTCGAGGACATTATACGATATGTTTCCTAGGAGGAGGGAGAGATAGTTCCAAGGAAACATCAAATTCTTTGATTTTCTGTTGATATTAGGGGGTTAGTTTCCTTGGATCTATCCCCCCCCCCTCGCTCCCGGTAAATTGATCCAATTCAAATATGCACATTCTAATGCACTTTATTGCAGCCAGGCTCAAAATAAAACTATGTCTAAACCTTTTCGCTATAAGCGATATCCAGGGAACTAGGTTTTTGGTGATGGAGCAATCACAATTGGTCCTACCCCAAACCAAAACACAGGTTAGGTACCTGTCAATGCCAGCTCTTCAGCTATATAGCGGCGATCCGACTCTAGAGAAACGTCAACTCCAATCTTCGAAATTGACTTTTGTCCTATTATAATTTAACGATTGGTTAACGTTTTAAAAGTATTTAATATTATTATTATAACTCTGCTCAATAGCCAAATTAACTAAATGAGATAAAGTGAAGAACTATACCAGCTCGGCTAACCAAAACATTGGCTTAAAAATGCAACCCTCGGAATCATTAAGTTGTACAACCCATCGAGTAAAATCGCACCACTTGTAGTACTGGTACAAATGGCAGTTGACAGCGATTTTCATGGGGTAACAGGAGGGCGAGGGGCAAAGGCTACTAAAAATATATATTCAGCAATCGAGATTCCCTAAAATGCAGTTTCTTACTTTCTTAATACTAGAGAAAACTTCTTACTTTCTTGCGAATCTTCGTTTCGGTCACTTACTACTACAACTCCGCTGGCGCAGCGACCCGAAGTGGATCTTGGCCTCCGATACCAAAGAGCACTTATAGTAATGTAATTGCCGCAAGGCATTAAGCTCGCCTCATGTACACCTTTTTGTGCATTGAAGTGTAAATAAATAAATAAAAATAATAAAAAAGTAATGTAGGGATTCAATGTGCAAGGCCCTTTTTTGAATATTTTGAGCGTAAAAAATATCAAGAAAAAATCGTCAGTCTAATAGCAAAAACCGCACGTGATTTTGTGCCTCCATTGAAGACCTTGGGAGCTTTCTTGCGATGCTGCTGGATATTCTCGGTGAGTGTAGCTACACTCACCGAGAATATCCAGCAGCATCGCAAGAAAGCTCCCAAGGTCTTCAATGGAGGCACAAAATCACGTGCGGTTTTTGCTATTATCTCGCACACGAGTGTAGATAGACTTCGGATGTATAGTATAGTCAAGGCAGGTTATAAGCAGCACAATTATGGTTTGATTTGACATTCAGAATAATTACCCTCTGAAAGTAGACTGTACCTGAGATCTCAGGACCTCAGACAATAGTTTGAATTTTCTTTTGTCACACAATTTTTAAATTGAATTGAAAACTTTTATTTAACACTTTAAACATCAGAATATAGCAAGTACACAATACAGAAGTATACAAAGATATAATACATGCAGCACAAAACATCCGGTGCGGTACAGTGCCAAAAAGGGTACACCAACTCAGCATAATGCTGAGGCAAGCCACAGCGCTGATTTTCAGCTGACCCCTCAGTGACTGCACGGACGAAGAAAGCAACGGTGTGTGCGTGTTGTATGTTTACAATCGCCGACCTCTTAACATCCACACCATAGCGCAAGCAACCATCGTACTATTGCTTGGTGGCATGAAATTTAAATTTTGCTATTCATTGCGGACTGCGCGTTGTTTTTCTGACACTCGCGCCTCTTGCCCTGCCTGTGGGGTCCTGCCCTTCTGCTGGGGTAAATGTACAGTTACATGCTAAAGCGTTAAGAATATTCTTTATTTCAATGATTTTTTGAACATCGTTCATCATATGTGTTAACACATGAAAAGCAATAAATGGTATAAGTATGAGTATGTTTGTGTAAAATTTTGTGTTTTTGACAGTTGAAGCGTTTTGTTACCGTTCAACTGCGATTTAGTATAAACTAAACGTTTTAGTAGAATGCACAAATACGTTACTGTTCGATCGATCGTTGACTCGATCGGAACTTAACTGAAATTGTATCGTTAGTTAATAGTAGCATACGATACACCGTCATAACGATGCAGTTTAGATTCTATTTAGTTACGTTGTATTTAGTGGAATCGATCTCCTGGTCATCAAGGTAAGTATGTATATTAGCTATCGATTCGACTGTTGAAAGACGTAATAACGATTGTGATCTTACTGAGAGTTACTAGATCTTACTGAGTGTATTAAAAAAAATTACACTCGCGGAGGGCGGCGATTCGTTTATGGCGCTTACACGCGCTATCGGCATATTCCAGGCCGCTTCTCCCCGATTCCTCCCTTCCCAACGACGTCCTAAGCCGAAGTCCGTACCCACCTGGGTTCCTTAGGCAGTCGCTTCTTATAGTAGTAGTCCTCCTCGCCAGTCTGGAGCGCAATTAACGCTCGTCCCGAAAACCCCGGTAAATGTCATTAGAACCAACAGCATTATCTTATCTAATCTTATGACAGGGGGCCAGGGATAACCCCAGCGGCACTTCGACCCTCAGGGATCTTTTGTGCTCACCCCTAACCTTAGTCTCCTTGCTGTTCCTTAAAGATGCTTTGCATCAAGGGCGCTATACAGCTTACAGGAAGGAGCTTATAGTCCTCTGGTTTCGGGTAGGCTACCCCCAGAAGTCTCATAAGCTTTCCAGCCAACGAGTCACATTCGCACAGCAAGTGTTAAATTGACTCAACGGTGTCACCACAGGCTCTACAGGTGGGATTGTCTGCCAGTCTCATCTTGTGTAGGAGGCTCTTAGTGCCAAAATGGCCTGTGAACGCCCCTACAATGAGACGGATGAAACTCCTGTTATAGTTGTACATTTTCCTGCACCCAGCCGTGCCACCACCATTAATCAGTTCGAAATAAATTAACACTTCAGTTGCCGCGAGTACAGTGTCAAAACTGCAAGCAGTGCAACACATCTCTTAAATTCCGCGCGAGTTTGAGCAAATTGAGTCCGGGCAGAATGGCCCAGGGCGCACCCCGACCCTCGACCATGTTATGATGCCAATAATAATAATTAATTCGGCGTAATGTACTCGTATCTACGAGTGTCTCAGGCCTTTTATTTATTGAAGGTGTGAATATATTTAGTATTTCTGCCGAATGTGGGAGACTTAACCCAAATTTTTTATCTTTAGTTTTCTTAGCCTTAGTTTAGTTTTAGCTTTATTATTATTTTAGTGTTATATTATATTATATTTCTATTTGTGCATAATAAATTACATATTTAATTTTAGTATCCTATACAATATATTAGATAGATAGATAGATAGAAACACTTTATTGTACACAAAAACAGGAAAAGTAAAAACTACAGGAATAATAACACGATATGTACAAAGGCGGCCTTATCGCTTAAAGCCAATAGCACAATCTTACGTGATACTGAGCCCTGCAAACAATTAAACTGTGCCTATAGATGCCAACCTTATATTATACTCGCTCCTTTTTCTTGGTTCGATGATAAAGTTTTATCATCTTTCTCGGAGTCACCATGAGTTACAAGAAACATCCTTAATGTTAAGGCTTCCTTAAGTTTCGTGCCATCTTTATCTAGACCTTGCTGGCCTGAAGTATTGTAATATAAACATAATGTTTCGTGTATCTTATGATAGGGAGCCGGGAATAATCCAACGGCACTTCTACCCTTGAGGATCTTTTGTGCCTACCCCATTTACACACTGGTCATCTCAGTGTGCAGGTTTCCTCACGATGTTTTCTTTCACCGTAGAGCAGTTACGAAAAACTCATTGATACATGGCACTGCACGGTTTAGAACCCAGACCTCCATCATGGGAGTCCGGCGTCCTAGCCAACGTTCCGTGTAACTGACGGTCAATCGTATAGATCCGGTAACAACGATCAAAATAAGTACTATACATTTTCACTATAGGTACCTACATATTTAGTTAGGGACATTTAAAATAAAATATTATAAGTAGGTAGGTACTAATTCAGATATATAAAACTGTAGATGGATACTAAATTTCCATGAATTTAACCTGATACCAAAATAATCCTGTAAAATATTATACTATACATTTAAACTTGATACTTACTTATGTAAAATAAAGAAATTATCCAAGCAAATTTTTTTGGCCCTACGTGCGATATATTCTATATAAATTATGACTAAGAATAAGAATAGTTTATTTATTTGTTTTTTTGTGTAATACCTAGAGTACTTATTCGTAAAATGTCTATAAATAAATACCTTATTCTGATAATT
Organism: Hofmannophila pseudospretella; assembly: GCA_947369225.1. Taxonomy (NCBI): domain Eukaryota; kingdom Metazoa; phylum Arthropoda; class Insecta; order Lepidoptera; family Oecophoridae; genus Hofmannophila; species Hofmannophila pseudospretella. The sequence continues at coordinate 6,687,564 of OX376331.1, forward strand.
AAAGACGTACGCAAAGTATCATAATAATTTTGGGCAATAAAGAGTATTCATTCATTTGTTGTCCTTTGACATGAAGATCACATCGTTATGGGACAAATCATAATATTACTTAAAGGGTAACTTCTATTAGGTAGTTAAAAACAAATTTAAGTCGTAACAGCGAAGATTTCCCATAGAAATTGCCACGCGACCTATTTAGTTACGCCCATGGTTACTGAATACCATAACACCCCATAACTAGCTCTCTATCTAACACTAAACTAACTTTATAGTCTTTGCATTAAGGTGGAAAGTGGGCCGATTTATTTTAAGTAATTTTGTGAAATTGGAAAATAAGTATGAAATAGATAAATATGATTGTATTCGGGTGTGTGAAATTGTATAAATATGATTGTATTCGGGTGTGTGAAATTGTATAAATATATTTGTGGGGCGTGTTTTGCGCGTGTCTCTTGTTAGTGAAGTTTTCCCGTGACTACTATAATTACCTACTTATATTGGTTACTGGTAACATTATTACTTACCCATCAGTTAACAAGGGCGTTTGCTGTTACCATAGATATTTCTAACCGAGTTTCAGAAAAAAGAACGCCTGGTATCTGGTATCAGATACATTACAGATATAAAAGGTACGCGAATACCTGACTACGTCGATGGATTAGTGGTAAGTATTGCAATTCTTAAAAAAAATATTTTTTTTTGTTCCTTTTAATTTTTTGTAGGCTTTTTTTGTTTGTTTTAAAATCTAAGTATTTTAATTTGTAGAGATTTTTGTAATGCACTGTTTGAAACAAATTGTTTTTATTGCATTGTCTTGCTTGTCATTTAATTTTGCTGTGGTTACCTGTAATGGAATATGCACTATGACATGTATTAGTGTTAGATATATATAATTGCTGAGTGTATCATTTGTTGGTAATCCAAATAAATAAAATAAAATAAAAAAATCAGTTAACCGAACAAATGAGACTTTACCATCCGATGCTGCAAAGAAACCTGACTATTCAGCCTTTTATAATGTAATTTTTTGACTAATTACCACAATGATAATGATATAGATTGCAGAAGTGTCGAGTTGGTTTTGAACTTCGTGATGATTTTTGAGGCTTCAGGAGACTTGTAGTAGTAGTATAGTAGTGGTAGATCCTGATGTTAAGGATCGCCTGGGGTGGTACCACCCTCTTATCTATTTCTGCCGTGAAGCAGAAATGTTTGCATTTCTGTGTTTCGGTTTGAAGGGTAAGAGAGCCAGCGTAATTTCCGGCACATGGCTAAAGGAAGGGGCCAACTTTCCAGTTCAACTGCCTATTATTAGGAAACGTATGCTTTTTTTAATGTACATACATACATACACAAACTCACGCTTGTGAGACTAAAGATTTCAACCTGCAACGATCCTGACAAACCGCTCTCGCTTCTTCCACACTCATCAATCGTTACATACGATTCGATTCGATTTTTAATGTAAGCTTATTTATATAGTATAAGAAATATCACATAAGAAGTAAGTACCTAAGCATTGAGCAATTGTTATCAAAGCACGCACAGTGTGTCGCAACCGCACCACATTCTCAAAAACCGTTCCTAGCCCCGTCGTCACAAAGCGGCGCTTTACGAAATAATTATTATCAGAAAAACCACAAAAAACCTCACGAAATTAGTTCCCGATGACAGTCAAAAAATATATGTATATTTTTTTCTTAGTATGTTATAAAAAACGGGCGTCCGTAGCGCCACGTCCGACGCGCGGTCCGTTTGCTCCCAGCAGGGCACCTACCTTTGACTTTCGGTACTAAATATCCCCATGGCATATTTATTCATTTCGGTCCGTCCCGAGATTATTTTCTACTAGAGTTTTATGATAATCGTGGTTGTATAACGACTAATGAATTACGTGTAGGCATCGTTAATGTGACAATTGTGAAGTCGCGGCAACAAGTTATGGGCGAAGGTGACAAATTTTTTGTCTAGATGCGCGTTGTGGTCACACTGTGTGTCGAGTTTTAGATAAGCATCAGTTTTGCACCCTGTGTTTCTTTTTCTAATTGATTAGAAGTTTTATTAGGTGACAGAGTCGATTTTTCTTTCAGACATGAAGACCTCTCTTAATTTTCGCTCCATCTTGGTATTTATTTTAATCTAAACGATACAAAGTGATCACTTTTAACTGGAACTAGGTATACTATTCTTTTTTTATTGTATGTGAAAAGCAGACGAGCACACGGGTCACCTAATCACCTTCGCCCATCTCACATAACTATAATGTTACTTACTTATAGGATTTTCTATGTGCCGGTAATTACGCTGACCCTGCAGAGTGAACCTGGGGTGGTACTACCACACTTTTACCTATTTCTGCCGTAAACCAGCAACCCTTGCATTGTTATGTTTCGGTTTAAAGGGCAAGAGAGACAGCGTAATTACATGCACATTAGGCACTCCATCCACATAAGTCCTCAAGGTTAGCAAATCATCGAAAACCCTCTATAATATTACAGTGAGGTAATATGTCTATGGGCGACGGTGTACACTTAACATCATGTGGCCCGTTTGCTCGTCTGCTCTCCTTGTAGAATAAGAATAAATTTTTTTTATACAGTGTACACATACATAGGAACAGGTAGTAATTTAACTAGTAAAACGATGTACGAGGTGAGGTCCAAAAGTTTCTGGCCAGATATTTCTAGATGTCTAAAAAACAAATTATACGTCATTATAATTGTCATTTATCCTACTAATTTGTGTATCATTTTTAGATTTCAACATTCGTTAGGCTTGATTCCTCGATAGTTTAAAACTATTGTGTTACATTGTTTTAAAGAGAACACAGCAAAGGGTTAACAACAAACTCCCATACTAGGCTAAAAGCCTGTCCCGTAGGGGTCGACATTCAACGATTATTAAACATGATTGGCGGCTGCATATTTTATACATTAAGTAAAAATATAAATCATAGATATATCTAAGTGTAAAAGTAATTTGTATATTAGTAGACATTTCATCATCATCAGCCCATGTCGTCCCATGCAGGGTATAAGCCTCCTCTCTTTTGTACCACCGTATACGATCCTGTGCTAGTCGCATTCAAGGCATTGATGCGACTTTGGTGATGTCATCCGCCCATCTAGCTGTTGGACGACCTACTCCTCCTTTCCCCGACCTTGTCCACCACTCAGTGAGGGCTCTGGTCCACCGGCCTTCACCACGTCTAACCAAGTGTCCCGCCCATCGCAACTTTAACGTCGCAACCCGGTTTCCCACGTCTAGTACTTTTGTTCGTTGTATAGATATTTGGGTATATATAAATTATGTACTGAATACGCGGGGCTCGAAACTGTCTATATTTTTGTGCCACTTGCTGTAGAGACCGCGGGCGTATGGTGCACGGAGGCCAAGGCTTTTTGTCCGCAGTTTGGACCGACGACTGAGAGAGAGCTCAGGTGACCCCGAGTCGTACCTGGTGCAGCGCATCTCGCTGGCTATTCAGCATGGAAACGCTGCCAGCGTGACCTTCCCGCCGGGTGCGCCTCGGGGCGGTTTATTGGACTAAGGCTGTTAACATTTATGTAACATTTTGACATGAAATAAACCTTGACTATTCTTTATATTTTTAATAATGTATTTAGTTCCTAAAATGTTGTATTTGTGTATGTGTGTGGTGGAACTTTGCTCGGTGGTGTAGTTTATATAATCAATCCTAATTATATCCAAGTATAGAGCATATTTTGAATCCATGATTTTGTTTCACGAACGGTGCAGTTTTTAATGTCGCATCAAAATTTGCTTTCAAAATTAACTTGCATATAATATACTTACAACTTAAAATTATTTATATATAATTACAGAAGGAAAGAAAATGTACACAAATTAAAATTAAATGTTACTTATAGAATGTCTTGAATAAGGCCCGCGTGGTACCAAGGATGCTAGCGGCGTTGCCCCGCTGGATCGCTATGCTGATCCTTTGGGCGAGATAGCCTCCAGCCCTTGGGTCCCTCGTCGCATTAAATAGACGCTTGGACTGCTCTCGAAACAGTGACCAAGCTCCAGGGCCCCAAGGGTCTCTACACCAAATGCTTTTAATTTGTTTCAGCATCTCATAAGTATGTACCCCACGGGAGTCCTTTCATTCGTTACACGCATTGGTTCTGCTCTTAGTTACGTTCAGTTCCAAATACATGTGCATCGTGGGTCAAACGACACGGTGGCACAATTAATCATATCCGCTCGTCAGTGCCAAGCAAGATGGATGGCCAGCCATGCCCGGGGCCACGCGATAATTATACCTAACTAGCTCAGTCCTGTGGGACGAACACGCAGGATTCAGTTTGACGGTAACGAAACGAAAATTTTGACGACCCTGGCATTACCATGTACCAATGAGTTTTTCGGTTTTTTTTCGAAGACTTACGTACATTACGTACGTACCGACTGCTCTAACGATGAAGGAAAACATAGTGAGGAAACCTGCATGTCTGAGGAAATTAAAAGTTTCCGAAGGCGTGTGAAATCCAATCAGCACTGGGCCCGCTTTGTGGATCATGGCCTCCCTTGTGCAAGAGGAGGCCTGTATCCCAACAGTGGGGACATTAGTAGGCTGATGATGATGGCATTACCGGGATATTGCGTGGTTGATTTGGGAATAAACCACATTGCGATCGGTCCACCACAGATCTAGAATTTTTTGTTTAGTTGAATATGGAGAGTTGTATAATATATCGAAATAAAAATGTGATCCTCACAGAAATCGGACTACTAACGCCCTCTCCTCTAGAACAATGACGTGAGCAATGACAGCGAGCCACGAAGTTGACCCATAGGTTACTTACTTACATACATTTGACATTTCAGTACCGACTAAAGTATGGGAAAATCAATTTCGCTGGGGAAAATGCTCAAATCACATGCGCGAACTGGCAGACGGGGTTTCCTTATAAAACTACTCTAGCAAAAAATCTACATAGGAGTGAATTTTAAAATTTTAGGTGATCCTCAAACTTTTAATTCAGAAAAATGGCCTACAAAAAGATTTTACATAAATACTGAGAATTTTTAACAATAACTCAAACAAATTTTACAGTTCGTTTATAAATACGTTAAAAATTGAAAACCTTTTTGGCAGTTAATTTAAATGAAGTTATAAATAAACGTATGTATAATGCACCAAGGGACCAAATCGAGGAGAATCTAAGGGAGGGTCATAAATAACCCCCAAAAATCTTGATACTTGGTTTGAAGAGGTAGCTCAACCAAATTTTGTTGTATATAGGTTTGAAAATTGATACCTACTAATTATCACTACTTAGTTCAAAGTTCAAATGTTTTATTGCTGATTACAGGTTACATGGTTCTTATGATTAATAATTTGATCCGCTATAATCTACCTTGGTAATTCTTGCTTTAATTTATCTCTTTTAAGTAAGGCATGCAATATTTATTTTATTTACAAACATATTGCATTATGTGATTTATAACTATCTAGTAACTTTGTAAAATAATAAAATTATAAGGTGCTATTTTATTAAATGCAAATATTTTTATCTAGTGCTGCACTTCACACCAAAAATTACTGTCTAACTCAGTTTTTTCATACAAAAAATCCATAACATTTTACATAGACGCCATGATGAGGAAAACATTTTTTTGTAGATAAATAAAACGTAGAAAATTGAAATGAATTAGCAGAATAGTTGCCAGAAAAAACCTAATCAAACACACAACCCACCACAAGAACTCAAAGACGGAGGTCTTAAAAGTTATAAGCGCGGTCTCTGTATTAGTTCCTTGCGAAGATACGAAGTAAAATACGGATAAAAGTGTTTTAGGAAAGTCTTGCAAGTAAATGAATATGTTTTTAAAGGCCACCAATGGTCTCTAATTACCCATACAAATCTTAAAATCCTTACGAACAAACTCCCATCGTACTTTCACACCACGATACCCCTACTAATATTCTTCTTCGTCTAAGTCGTATTCCTCATTGATGAGGGATTCTCTTGGCAGATTAAAATGGGGTGCTTTGCCTTGCCCATTACATTCCACACACTGGTTATCTCAGTGTGCATGTTTCCTCACGTTGTTTTCCTTGACCGTTAGAGAAGTCGGTAAATGTACGCGTTTTCTAAACAAATCAAAAATCGAAAAACATTTTTTTGTTCCTTTATACAATGTGGCTGTACAAGGGTTTTGTGAAAACTCAGATGCAATTGTATCAGACAATTTATAAAATACCTATCGCGTTCGATATTTATCTTCACACTTAATTGTTTATGACAGTTATTGGGGCTACCAACTCGACTACAACGTCACAGCTCAAAAAATGAACTATTATCTGCTTGCAAAAACATTGATTGATAAGTAGTTAGTTGCGTGCAGAAAAAGTTGCACTGCCACTGGCTATGTATCATAGGTACAAAGATTAATATGCTCAAAATAAAAAATTAATGATTCTTACTGACAAAAAACACCACAGAAGTGATATTCTGCACCCAAACGCTAAAACATCTAATAATTTTAAATCGAGTTCGTGAACCCTTGGTAGGTGCTCACGTGAACGGACCAAAGGTTGCCATCACAAAAAAATATCCCATAAATTATAAAATTTATTCCCCGGCTGGACGGGTTAACGCATCATGTGTACTGGTATAATGGGAGACTGGTTCTTTACTACACGCCGCTTCCTAGCCGTTAAAACAGTCTAGATACTAAACGTCGGTGTAAACTAAACTAAATATCCCGATTTTAAATGCTTAATCGCTTTTTGAAGGTCCAATGCGGCCTTATTTTATATTTTGTACGGTGAGACCAACATGTTCCGTCGTAAGATTTGCATTTAGTAACGTTTTCGTTTTTCGACTTATTTATGTTTCGCTTTTGGCCGTGCACGTGTTTTTATAATTATTATGACAGCATTTTCGTACAAATATTCGTAAAATGTATGAAGTATTAGCAGTTGTAAAACTTACTTTTACATTATTCGATCCAATATCGGTTATAATTTCAGGCGATTAATGAGAAACGGATCTGATAATGATAGATAAAGCATCAAACAATGAAAACAATCTGCATACATTATAACATAACAATAATGCAATGTAACATTTTGGGAAAGTGGATATTTTAGGAAGTAGTTATTTTGTTAAGTACCTACGGAAGCGGATCCTTTGGGATTCTAGTCATTTTGGAATTTGGCGTATTGGGAATGGAGATTTCAGACAAATGGATACTCTAGATCTACTCGTAAAAGGAAAAATAGTTCACAGTAACTCTGAAAGTACACCGCAGAGCAAGTATGAAAAAAATGCCAAAGAAAATTAAAAAAAAAATATGTTACGTGTTTAGATGCATATAACAAAATACTACAAAAGTAAAAACTTTCTATGTATCGTTTTCGAGAAAAAAAATTATAAGTGAAAATTCACCTGAAATCAGTTTTCATCCAAAATTGTATGGAGAAAAAAATAAAAGTGTCCTATTACAAACGAAAAAGAAATATACTTTAGAAACCACAATTATATACCATATCTTGATAAAATCTAAAATGACAATATCTATAGTTTCTAAATTATGAAGCTTTAAAAAAATACAAAATCCTGTTATCTGAATAAAATACATTTTATTCAGATTATTTTTAAATTTTCATTTTAATTGTATACTGAAATGACTACAGGAATATATTGTCCATCTATTCTTCATACAGAGGTATTTTGTCCAGTCCATCGATATTTTCTGCCCAAAAGTCAATTTTTGGGGTAAAATCCTGATTAATCGCAATAAAAATTCCATACTTGCTCTGCGGTGTACTTTTATTGAAATAAAAAGATAACTCAAAGAAATAAATAAAAAATAACAGGGCATCTACCTACTCTTATAAGTAGTTATAAGTTATAACATTATAATAAGTGACCCGACATAAATTATGGTCACGTTGTCATGTACCAAAGCCTCTAAAAGACAGTTATAAAAAATATCATAATTGGTAACTCAAACATGACAAAAGGTCTAACATAAATGTTGGACTAACTAATTACCCAGTAATTGTTAATGTGCCCTGAGGTGGCTGCGCAACAATAGAATTAAATATGTATGCTCCTAATAGCTTGCCTATTTGAACCAATTACTTACTTGAACCGACTTTGTTACAAGGTAACTCTAAATGTCTGTCCTTAGATATTGTTAGAATTGTATAGATCCCTACTTTTTCATAGTCATTTCTCAGAAGTTTTTACACCTGAGACCTAAGTATATGCAGTTGTGCAATATATTACTGAAAACTTGGTATTATTTTGTTAATCATTATGTTGCACTGTCTCTATAACAACTACTTCAACTACTTGTCTAAAGGTTGAAATAGTCCGCCTAGAAAAAAATATGGCATAATGGGTAAATATAGAACCTAAAACCTGAAGATTATGTTAAAATAACGACTTCAGAAAAATTAATGTGTGACAAAAATCACGAAACCAACCTGAACCCAACGTGATACACCCTGGTTATTATGCCTATTTGATCAGGTGACAAGTTCTGACCCCAGTTTGACGCTTGTCCACCTAAGTATGATATGAGCCGATATGATTAAAACTTTTTATTTAAACAAAATCTCGGTACAGGTAGGTAGGGTTACCTATATCATGAAATATCTGAGCAATATTATCTAATGAACGTTTTTCAATTTCAATTTAATTCACAAACCCGACATGCCGTATTTTTGTCATGGCGGACTAAAACATCTTCCGATAGTACTACCCTGGATTTATGTTGGAAACTTTCGACATCTATGGTTTTCAGCACATTAGGCTGTGCTCTTATTAGGCTGCTCTAAATCTTCTTCTTTTTCTTCTGTCTCCGGCCCAAACATACCATAGTTCCTATGAATATAGATCCTCTTACGTTTATCCTTATTCAGTTCTAACCATTTGTCGGCTCTTTCTTTCTCTATTTCTCTTCTTTTGTTTCTCGTTACCGGTATACCTATTCCCTTAAATCCGATAGTCGCTGCCTCTGCTGCCTTCTCCTGGTCTGTAGCCGGTTCTTGTCCAGCGACTGCCATAAGGGCTGCGTATGGCGTCTCATTATCGCAGAACATCATGGCTAGATATGGATCCTCAATTTTTAAGCGGACTAGAAATGTTGGTATCTTAATGTCTTCTCTGCCTGAAAATGTAATAGGGTAAAATTCTATATATAATCATATAATAACATATCAAATTTTATTTTATCATGAAAATTAAGATATAGGCATAAATGGATGGTCAAAAGTGAAGGAACAATTGAAATTTGTTGAAAAATATAATAGCTACAGGCAGCGACATAATATCGCTGGCTATAGTACAGGCAATCAGAAATTAGGCGGTAGAAAGAGATGGAAATTGCGATTAGAGACGTCACTGTACAGTAGCGCCATTCCTTAGGTACTTATACGTATATTAAGGACTGTTTTGCTAAAAAGGAACAGAGCATCTCCCCAGTTACGTATTTAGTAGAGATAGATATTGAAAAACTAATTTCAGATTCGTCTTCAGGATGTCCAGTCCTTGTAAGTAGATTGATGCAATAATAAAAAAAGTTGAATACCCTATTATTATTACAATTTTATTGGAGAGTTACTGCATGTCACTGGTATTTGAGAACCGATTTTATTGATTCTTTTTTTAGTTAGAAGGGTACTTTCTCGTATCTTCAGGGTGGTCACATAAAAATTTAGTCATGATCTGATGATGCATTTTGGAGATGGACAAAGGAAGTCCATAACGGATGACAGCACGACTATTAGGATATTACGAACCTTTTCGACAGGCCACTACTCTATATTTATATGATCCCTACTACCTAGGAAGTATTTCCTAATATTATTAAAAGTTTATAAATAATAGAATATTAAACTATTTTAAGTACTTTACCTTTCAAAGATTCTGGAAAGTCAAGCTTCATAATGCCGTAGAATAATCCACTTCTATCAACGGCTATTAACAATATTTCATCCATTACATTTTTAATCAATAGCTTCGGAACCTCCCAGTTTACCGACATATTTAGGTTCTGACCGTACCTCTCTTTATATTCCATGACCAGCTGTGAATGAGATTTACAAAAACCTTTTAAGAGTTACGAAATCTTCGTTAACATGTCTTGGACATATGAAGCCTCTATACTTACTAACAATAATGGTAGTTCCTGACAAATATTGTACTACTCTTTCTCGATTTCAAGCTGAAAGAGGTGTGCCAAGAACCAGTTTCATCAAAACGCTGTCTGGAGTCTTACTACCGTCAATTTTATTATGTACTATGTGTCTACACTACGTAAGCTTTTGTTACATCAGTATAATAGTATACGCAGTGGTTTTGCTTACCTTTATTGTAGGAATAGTAAATTTCTGCATAACAGATAACAAATTTCTTTCAGACCATATAAAAAATGGAACCCATTCAATGTTGATAATGTCTTCGGGGTGGAAACTAGCTCCTTTTGCGAACTCATCACACGTCGTCCAATTAGGCTTCTTTCTCTGCTCAGGCCCACTTTCAATTTCAAAAGTGTGCTTCCTAAATAACTTTGATGACCCACTATCCATTTCCAAAGTCCTCTGCTTCTCAGCCTCATATTTCAACTCTTGTTTTGTCTTTGGCATTTTCTTAGCATTCAAATTATGACGTGCAACATTTCTTTGTTGTATTCTTGGGAAATCGAACCACATGGGCATGTCAGCAGTATCATTTTCTTTAGGCGTGGCAATTTGGGCATTATTAAACAGATATTCGTCTCGAGGATTAGCGAATCCTGCCGGTTTGTTAGTTTCGTGGTAAGGTTTGCGGCGTGGTTTATCGGGTAGTTGTTCTAGATCCACTAAAGGGTCATCGTGGCCGTCGAATTCTGTCTTCTGTTTTGAGATATCATCTCGATACACATGTCCGAAGGGCACGGACATTCCGCTGGGTTCTGCGTAGACGTCGACTTTGCTCGACATAGCGTCGTCAGATCGCCTGCGCCGCGCCTCCGTGCAAGCAAGTAAGAAAAATACGAACAATAGTTTCATTTCCACGTAATGTCGCAGTTTAGTTTCACTTTTATAGCAAGTGTCGGTTGCGACCGCATGTGTTCCCAACTTTGGGTTAATTTTAACGTTTCATCGAACTATATCGTCGACATTTCCGATATGGAAATTTTTCGATCTGGACGACTGGACTTTTACGACTTGGACATTATACTCACCTGACGAATCTATTTTTACGTATAGAGATAGTCGTAAATTATATTGTAATTAGTTTAATTTACAATTTGTACATGCATTAATAAATTACTAATATTTAATTCTTGCGTAGTGGCGTAATAAGTACCTACTTACTAAATTATAAAGAAAGATGTAAAATTTGTCTTTGTTTTTTATTTTTATTTTTTTTTATTAAATAAGGAGAGCAGACGAGCAAACGGGCCACCTGATGGTAAGTGGTCACCGTCGCCCATAGACATCTCACCTCACTGTATTAATATTAGAGGGTTTTTGATGCGCTGCTAACCTTGAGGACTAAGATGGAATGCCTCATGTGCCGGAAATTACGCTGGCTCTCTTACCCTTCAAACCGAAACACAGAAATGCAAGCATTTCTGCTTCACGGCAGAAATAGATAAGAGGGTGGTACCACCCCAGGCGATCCTTCACTTTAGGATCTACCACTACCATCTTGTTTGGGGTAATCTCAATAACTACTGTCTACTAAGCCGAATAATTTAATTTTTTGCGTGTTATTTAATAATGATTTTCATTTAGTTAGTAAAACTGTGAAATAGTTGATCATCTCTGGCCAACGACTCGCTGTGTCAATATTTCGTGTACATTTTGCTGTTGTTATTTCAGACTGTCCCTACTACCGCTCAGTACAGCGCATTGAAAACTTCCTTCATTGCGTAATGTAAGCCAGTTTTTATTGTTGTTTTAAATCTAGTGTTTAATCCTGCTTATTCTCTATTCACTTTTTAGTATTTAATACTGTAACCATAGAATCTATAACTTCCATCGAAATCAACAGAATTTGAGCCAAGAAACGTAGATATTTTTTTATATTTTATAATAACGGTTTCATTTTAATATTACGATAGTTAACAACTTTATAACTAACCTACATCTATTGAAAGTAAATCACTATGACTGACCACATCAATTTAAAACATTGACAAATAGAAAAAAGAAAACACTAACAACTTTTTTACAACTTATATTTAAAACATTAACATCTTTTCAACATTCCTCTCAGTACATTGGTCTTCTCAGAACACCGTGAGCCGGTTCTTGTCCATCTCTATCTCCTCCTCGACATCGTCCTCAGCATCATCGACCTCGTGCGACATGTCTCTCACCTGCACCTTCGGCGCCGGCGCCACCCTGAGGTACGAGCGGCCGAATTCACTGTTGAAACCAATCTTTGCTGCCGCTTGTTCTATCTGTAGACAGGACAACACTATGATATTGTAAAGACTTATAAGTAAAGCAAGTAGGAAATATCTGTGAACCTGGATGGGATTTATTCAGTTGGACACTTTATTTGATAGATAACGATTATGATTGAAGTAATCTTATTTTATTATAGGGGGCCGAGAATAATCCAATGCGGCACTTTGACCCTTGAGGATCTTTTGTGCCTACCCCATTTACACACCGGTAATCTCAGTGTGCAGGTTTCCTCACGATGTTTTCCTTCATCTTTAGAGCAGTCGGTAAATGTACGTAAGTCTTCGAAAAATTCGAAAAACTCATTGGTACATGGCACTACACGGTTTCGAACCCGGACCTCCCGCATGGGAGTCCAGTGTCCTAGCCACTGTGCCACCGACGCTCTTTGATTGAAGTAAACAAGTTCTTGGTTGAAGTGGCACTTCGTCGGCTCGTAGGCTCATATTGAAATAAGTGCTTGTTTGAAGTAAACAATCTATTTTTTCAATCTTGATTTCTTCTTGTTTCAAATCAATTTTCTACCTTGAAGAACAAAGAGAAGAAGATAAGGCCTGTGCGCATATTGAACGATGGTACACGGAGTTCAAAAAGTAGGCAAAGTGCGAGAGTTGGCAATGTGAACAGGCCGAAGAAAATACTTCACTCAATTTCAGTGACAGACCTCAGAAGGACGTGGCATTTTGTCGACCGGCGCCAGCGCATAGCAGAGGCGGTACTTGCAGTTCGCGATGCCGAGGTACCCTGGCTCCACCAGCTTCAGCGCAAACGTCAGCAGTGGCGTTGATTTTACTAAAAGAAATTTGTTTTTTGGGATTTATGATGCAAAATGGCTCAAAGGCTCGAGATTATGGACAGACGTTGCCATATCCTATCCATCATTGGACCATTGTAGTGAACCACTCCAGATACAAAACAAAATTCTTTTAGCAAGCTTAATTGAAATGATTATTAAAGAACATATAATTGCAAAATTTACAGAATTTTTAAATAAAATGTTTAAGCCGAAACTTCTTTAAAAAGAGTCGTTCGATGTGGTTAATCCCATAGACTATAAGAAGAAGAAGAAGCTAAAACTTACTCGTATGTCTATACTTACGTTCAAAGGCGATATTCGGAACGATCTTGTACAAGCCAGACGTGTTGGTCTTGACGAAGAGAGCGCTGAAGTCGATAGCGGTTTCCATAAACATCTCGGCTAAGGACCAGTTTAGTGCAGGCTTTAGCTCGTCATGGAGCTCCACCTCGAAGCGCCTCACAATCTGTGGAAAGCAAAAATCACCCTCAAGACCATTATTTAGGGAGAAAAATGTATTGAAAGTCGAATACTTATTTTTGTACAACATTTTTGCTGCTGTTTAGAGCTAAATCTTCGTTTGAATAAGACGTTTTTATTAAATTTAGAAAATGGGACCGTTTACAGGAAATCATTACTATCTTTCTATAAACGATATGTACGTAGGCACATCTTCACTTGCCAAAACCTGGCTTTGCCAAAGCGCATTGATGATTTACAATTATTTATTACGCCCCTATGATTGCATGTTCTGAATCAGCTTTTGATAGTAGTAGGCAAGTATGATTGTAAGTATACCTTCTTAAAATAAAAGTATATACTGTATTATACCTTAAAACTTGTTGTTGTACCAGCGATGCTTCGATCCAAATATTTTATGAGCAACCCCACGTAGGTACATATTTCTCAGACACTGTTTTCACCTAATATGTCTTGAATAAGCATAAAGTATATACTGTAATGTAACAATTCTATCAAAAAGTTTCTGAAGAAATAATAACAAAGAAACTTCTTCTCACCGATGGACTCGCCCAACTGAATCTGATGTTGTAACTCCTCTCGTCCTCATGATTCCAAAAGTAAAAGATCTTCCAGTCCACATCGATGATCCTCGTCACGTCGAGGGTAGTCCCGTTCAGGAACTGCTCGCAGCTAGTGAAGTTTTCCACGCTCACGTTCTGAATCTTCAGGGGTTTCAACTCTTTCGTTAGGAACACAGGAAACAGGATTGCCATGTAACAGCAACATAGAATTGGCAGAAACACTGGTCGCAGGTATTGCGACATTGTTTTAAACTTACTAATTTTTTTCTTAATTTCAATTTGATCGATTTTTCTTACTTTGAGTACAGACTTCTTTCAGGTACTTGGGTTAGGTTTTTAGTTTAGTCTCTTTAAAAATGGAGTTAACCGTGTCTTGTTCTTTGGGACGACTTTTTTTTGTTTATTAATAGTTTAAATTATTTATCTATTTTATTTGCATTAGTTTCGTTTGTTGTGATTCGTATTAATTTCTTATTTTATTTTAATTAGTTTATTATTAATCGTTGTTTCTTATTTTAATTTTATATAACAAAATTACAACAGTAGCTGGCTGAGCTAATAACTCGTTTAACTGCCTAACTATGACTGGTTTCTGCTTTTATACTATTGTAAGTCAGCGAATATGTCATATGTTTATTGTTTTTAATATTAAGATTCATTGGTGTTGATTTGTTTATAAATCTCATGCGAGATTTGGGTTTGTGTAATCGGTTGTACTATACTATAAAGTTTATTATAGTATGTTGTTTTTGGAGTTTGTTACGTTAAATTACTGCGTTCACTTCAATTACTTCATGACACTTCATGACAGCATGCATTCATGTATTCATAAAACAACCACAAGTGTCAAGTATGTACTATCAGGCCCGTAGCCAGGATCAACGGTGGGGAGGGGTTCAAGGGAGTTGATGAGTTTAAATTGCATGCGCCTTGATACTCATTAAAGTCGTACTGCCTTTGCATCGACATTTATATCTCTATGGATAATTAGATGGCGGAAAAGTTTGGGAGGGGTTGGAACATCCGAAACCATCACCACCTCCACCACCCCTGCCAAAGGACCTGTGGACTTTAGTCAAAATGTTTAAATATTTTTTACTTTACTCTACTTTCTAGCACTAATTCTAACGTTAACGCGCAGTTACATATAGTCGTTGACCGTTTCGGCGACCGACCTGCGGTGGACGACCTACAGTAATTGACCTCCGTTGTTTAAACTTGGTCGTTGGTCGAAGTCGTCCAACATCATTCGCTCGGTGACAACCTTGTGACTCTTTCACGTTCGCCAACTCGCGACTCTTTCACGTTGTAGCGACTCGACTCGAACCCGACACGAACTCAACTCACTTTCTAACACTTCCTCTACTTACTTTCCTTACTCCAAAGTTATACTTTAGATAGATAGAAACACTTTATTGTACACAAATACAGGAAAAGTAAAAACTACAGAAATAATAGCACGATATGAACAAATGCGGCCTTATCGCTTAAAGCGATCTCTTCCAGGCAACCTCTGAAGTTAATTGGACATTAAAGAGATTAGCGAAAGTGTAGTGTGAGGATATGAAAAAGGTTACTATTACTTAATACACAGTAAATTTAGTAAAATAAAAGTAATATGATATACATATATGTTTTTCTTTCTTTCTTCTTTCTTCCATATACATAAATAATTATGAAGGTATACTAAACTAAGGTATAGTTAAACTTACAGTTAGTAACTACAGGTACAGGTAGTTAGTTACCTTATAGTTAGTTATACCTACTTTCTTCTGATTCTATTTTTCTCATTAGATTCTTACGTGGAAGACCAAGAATAGATACTCAGCCTTGTTTCTAACTGGTTTCTTAAACTACCTAATCTTACAATTTATTGCTACTTTTGCCTTCAATTTTATGAACTTTAGCGTGACGTCAAATTCCATTTCTATTTTTCTAAAAACTACGGTATTTCTTGCGAATAAACTGCATTCCATTTCATTTCATTTCAAATAGGTAGTCAAAATGAAGGTTCTCATGATAAAAATAAAAATCTTTAATGACGTTTTTTAGGAGCCTCAGGCAGCACATAGTTCTCATCCGGGTTTCTGTCGCTCACGCAGGCAGGCGACCCCTCCCCTAGGCCCAACTCTGTCACCGCCGCGTCTATCTCCGTCCGGTAGGGGGACTCCCCGAACCTCGCTGCGAGGGTCACCACTCCGATCTTACAGTCCATCATCAACAGGAACTTGCCGCCTCGGATTAACTTCATCTGGAATTCCAGGAGTGGCACCCCTTGCTTGGATGGAATAATGTCTGTGAAAAACGGAGAGATTTATTGAGATCTATTGTTGTAAAGGCAGCCTGTTTGAAGGTGCGGTTCTGTGCAGTGTCAGCCTGAGGTGGTAGCCTTTTACCTACTTCTACCGCACAGCTGCAATGCTTGCATTGCTATGTTTCGGTTTGAAGGGTAAAAGAGCCGGCGTAATTACCGGCATATGAGGAACTCAATCTAAATCCCTAAAATTAGCAGCGTATCGAAAACCTAATCCCAGCTCCTGAGCCTCAAGGTCCCAACGATTCAACCTTTGGGGTTCAAATACGTAGGTTTCACCCAGGTTAACGATTTATTTTCCATCTTCAACTTATTCCACTTAATACATTGTGGGCCACACCTTATGCATCAACTTACCACTATCTCGAAGAACATTGGAGACACCTTGTAACCGTCCAACTGTCTTCTGATCAGCAAACAGGAGTATCTCATGGCTAGCCTTGCCCATGGTGAGGTACAAGGCGGCCTGATCCCAATTCGGTTGCAGCGCCAGGTATTCATACATGTCGTTGTAGAAACGGTCTACGATCTGTAAGAAATTATCCGTCAGTTGGATAAAAAGTTTTGATATCCCGATCTACGTCATAGCTCTAGATAGAGATGATACAAGACTAAGGAGCCTTTAACTTTTCACATTATTGTCACTGCTAGAACAGTGTTAAAAAGTAAGGAAACCTGCAAGTTTTAGGCAAAAATAGTTACCCGAAAGCATGTGCAATCGACAAATCGGCACTGGCTGGTCATGGTTCTTCCCGTACCCTATTGTATGAGGGGAGGCTTTTGCCCCAGTCAGTGGTGGTGACGTTAATAGGTTCTGATGATGACAATGAAAGTTAGAGACATCCATTCTTATTACTAACCGGTGATGTAGCATGCTTGAATCTCATATCCATACACTTTTTCTCCAGCTTCCAATGCCAACTGTAGTAAATCCGCCATGGACTACCCACGATAATATCAGGTTCAAAGAAAGGCTCGTTAGCAAATTTGCGACACATTTCTTCATTCTTCTTAAATCCGGCATCATTTTTCCTTGTTATATCTTGATCACAAGCTATAGAATTAAGTAGACTTAATATGACTAAAAGACATTCTAATGATCCACTATCCATGGTAACACTGGTATCCAGAAGTAGATTCTTGCTTTTATAAAACTTTATTATGGGAAAAGTTTACTGTTTACGAAACATGTTTTAATGTTATGCAGGATCTTTTGTGGTGATTTCAACAAACATTGTTTTTCGGTAGGTGTGTTATCTTGGATGTAAGAACAGTCGTTCGTTTTTTCATGTATGTTATGGATACACGTAAACGTTCTCAAGGACGTATCAATGACAATATAAGTATCTTAATTCATAAACGTAATGGGGTGTGGTAGGTAATAATAATTAATTTGATTTAAAAATCCGAAATTATAGCTACCTCAGGTAAGTATCTATATTAGAGCGTATGCACACCGCCTTTTTTATTCCGCGCTTCAAACGAGATTCAGACGCAGCCAGCAAATTGTTTCAGACGCAGCCAGCAATTATCAAGTTGTCACCTATCACTTGTCATTGACACATGTCATTGTCGCTTGTCATTGTCATTGTCACTTGTCATTGCCATTGTCACTCGTCACTTGTCACTTGCCACACGCATTGAATCATGAGTCGGGTTATAATTGTAATAAAACAAAATACTTAGAATTTTAAAGGAGTTTACTATATGGTATTACAAACTTGTCATTCTGATTTCTGTCATTGAGACAGGCCGGTGTGCCGCCCTCGTCGCCGAGGTCCAGCTCTGCCGCAGCCGCGTTAATTTCTTTTCGGGGAGGATGCTCGTCAGCTCTCGCAGCCAGTGATGCCACGCCGATCTTACAGTCCAGCATCACCAGGAATTTGCTTTCTCGGATCAGTTTCAGTTGGAACTTTAGGAGAGGTACAGCTTGTCGGTGCGGTGATAAAAGATCTGGAAGTGGATTGGAAGAAATATAAAGATAATAGGAAGTGATCCCTGGCACACAGATGATGCCTGAAAATCAGCGCCGCAGTGCTAAAAGCGCTACGGCAACGCACATCACCTTCATCAAACTTAATTACTTTTATTTATATCTTATTTGTATATTTGTTTGAAACTATGATCATGTTTACCTTCTGTACCTAATTGTTTGTATGTGTTGGAAATAAATTCTTTATTTCTTTTTTTTTTCTTATAATATAAAAGCCGAATCAAGTACTCAGGAATTTCTATTAGGTCATGGAACGAACCCAACATCATCTAATACTGGGGTCCAATTGCCTGTGTTAACGCAGCCCAGGCTACGCCGCGCCACTCCCCAGTGGTGGTCTGTGCGGACGAACACGCCTACACGTTCCCATGACCTGTGTCGGTTTGAACTCGCCTGTCGTTACATTCCTTTAAAACGTCATTGCGATATGTCAGTTTTACTAATAATATAAGTTACAACGTTACAACCTGCGCAGTTGTCATTTTTTTGATTGGCGCGAAAACATTTAAACCAATCATAAATGTTCGCGCGAAAAATCTGCACTGCTATTGGTCGAGTGAACGCGCGCCGTTGCGGCGGCGGCGCGACGTCCGCAATTCGGTATGTACAGAAAAATTTTACTCCAAAAAAACTTTACAAACAACTGTACCAAATTTGCCTCTAGCGGAAACTTGAGGAAAATGTCTTCTCTAAACAGTCAAGCCAAACAAATAATAAGAGAAATAATTAAATGATTCGTCATATAAATATTGGGTTAGCAAGAAAAATCAGCTTTAATAGCTGATCAATTGGACACCATATTATATTTTGCCGGCAGTAAAAAAAATCAGGCGCAATACTTGGTTAGTAAACAAACTAAGTATTATCAGCAAATAAATACATCTTTGGTCAGCTTGGATGTGTTTGCAAAATAAATAGACATCATGAATATAGAATAATTACTTGGTCAGCAGATTATAATTGGTTACCACGAAAATAATATTCACAAGCTGTAATGTTTATGGCTCTGCAAAGATCATGGTCAACAGTGCCATGAAGTATGAACCCCTTTGTAATATTGTTTGTTGTTTCGTATTGAACGAATCACGCAACGGGAGTAGAAAAATAAAAATGGAATAATCAAAAAAATTAAGTATCGTGTAAGTTGAACATCTCATAAATGCCTATTAACAAAATAATGTACATTTTCAGTGCCACAAATTGTACAGATGTTATGAGCACGAGTTCGTTTGTCTTTCTATTTTAAGTCTAAAGTGTAACGTGGTAAGGTCTATAATGCATTGATGTTAACAATCGTGTTTATTCGGCTCGACTCGCGACCGATCGTAAAGGCGAACAGGACGACGATTCTCGTAGTGGAATGTCGAATTTGACATTAATCCTATCTCATTCGCTCACATTACATGTGAGCGTGACAAGACGTTCGTAGCGCTCGACTTTTGTATGTCGAACTCTGCGAGAATTGGCTTCCAGGCGCTGACGGATCAGGCTCTGACTACACGACGACGGTTCCAACGACGGATCGGCTCAGGTACCGGTCGTGAAGTCGACTGCATTCAAACTCATGCGTTGCGCTCAAGCCCCGCCCACTCGGCTCAGGAACCGAGCAAGCCGGTTCTAAGTGGAACCGTTGTACAGTCTACCACAAGCATACATATAATACACCATCTGTCAAAAACCTTCGATTAAATCTCAACTTTATTTGGGTAGGTTACGTTAGTCGACAGCGCATTTTGTTTGAGTTTATATGAAGCATCGAACCGACCGATGCTGGAACCGGCCTAGGAACCGTCATCGTGTAGTCCGGACCTCACAAGAGACGAGACTGTTCCCACGGCGAGTCCGCCTGTGTCTTGACGAGGTAATATCCGTCGCAAAACAGGCCGTGGGACCCCAGCGTAAAAGAGATTGACAAGTTGAAACTAGACATTCCTATTGGGATTAACATGTTACATATCCGGTGTGGGATCGAACTCACTGCCATCTCGAACAACGTTGGGCACCGCCTGGAACCTGCCCGCGGGGCCCTGGTCGTCGAACAACAGCATCTCATGGTTGGACTTGCCCATGGTGAGGTAGAGCTCGGCCTCGCTCCAGGCCGGCTGCTGCGACAAGTACTCGTTCATGTCGTTGTAGATGCGGTTTATGGTCTGTAAAAAAATTAAAAAAATATATTTCCGTTTTCCATTATTTTTCCATTGTTGTTGCTTGTGTTGTGAACTTATGACCCCTGCATTAGGCAAAGGACAATGATTCAACTGACATTTTTCTATGTATGTTAAGTCTGTCGTCAAATGTCTTTCGCTTCGGCGT
Organism: Hofmannophila pseudospretella; assembly: GCA_947369225.1. Taxonomy (NCBI): domain Eukaryota; kingdom Metazoa; phylum Arthropoda; class Insecta; order Lepidoptera; family Oecophoridae; genus Hofmannophila; species Hofmannophila pseudospretella. Next base: position 6,708,468 of record OX376331.1, read on the forward strand.
TGATGTGTTTATAGAAGAGTTAGACTTAATAAGGCTGTGTATTCCATCTTCGGTCTCATCGTCACTTACCACCAGGTGAGATTGAGATCAAACGCGAGTTACGACTTAGAATAATTTTATGAAAAAATTTCAATTTTCTGAAGTGTGCGTTATTAAAATTAAACTTCACAAAAATATAAGTAAATATTTTCTGTGACTGCTGAATTTTAGACTAACAATGTATGGAAAAAACAGGATATTTTTATAAACAGGATAAAATTGCTTGAATTTATTCGGCCTCATTGGAAATAATTGTGGTCGAATATTACGGGCATTCTAATCGCCAAATATCTTCGCTTTGGCGTAGGTAGATGTTTTCTTACAGTGTTTATACGAGCCAGTACATTCTAAATGAAAACAGTCTGTACTAACCAACGTCGCAGCGTGTTTAAACCTCATATCCATACACTTATGACCCAAATCCATGTTCCAACTGTGGTATATCCGCCAAGGTTTCCCCACCACCATATGCGGCTCGAAGTAGGGGTTCTGTCCTAATTTCTGGCACATTGCTTCGCTTTCTTTATAATGATCTTCCTTGATTTCTAATATTCTTGACATCCATACTGAGCTAACTAGATTTAATATTACTAATATGCGTTCAAAGTATAGAGTTTTCATCGTGATACTGGTCTCCGGAAGTATTTACGAGGTTTTATAAGGCCAAGCGATGGGAAGAGAGCACTGTCGTTGCAAGATGTTATGATCTGCTTTTCCCAAGATTGTTATGTCAGGTCTACTTTGCGATTATATCAACACAGCTATAATTTCTGTAAATATTGTTAGAGATTAGACTGTCTCAGGTAGATAAGTGTTCATCTGATCACATTCGAGGTTCTGTCAGATTTTATATCATTTACCACTGTCAATGAAGTTCACTCTTCCGGCTGTTAGCGTGAAGTTCTTTCCTCCAAGTCACTATAGTTCGCTGACATGTTGCGATGCTAAGATATTGACTCTCACCACCAAAATAGTGATCGAGCGAGCGCAGCCAAGAGAGATCTGGTCAATAACACAAAATTGTAAGTAATTATCCTCAACACGAAATAAACTTTACTACTTGTTAGAACGTTTCCTTTCCTTATTGATTTCCGTCACCAGCGATTCCAGAAAAGTGCCAAGTCTTAAGAATTGCTCTAACAATTGCAAGACGAGTTAATGTTCAACTGGATTATACTGGTATATACAGGGTGGTAAGTTTCGGCGGGACACCCAGGGCAGCTACCAGATCCGTTGGAACTACGAGAAAATAGTCTTAGCAGACCTTCCCTAACTTTAGAGCTTTTTTAAACTGCATTCACAAATATTTTTTTAAAGGTACAGTCAGCGAGAAAAATGCCATTTTTCACAAAAAAATAATTGATGCCAATCGATTCTATTTCATGTCAGAAACAAAAGACTCTATGGGGTCAACCGAGGTTCGAGTATTACAAATCTCAAAAATCGCATAAAACTATTCCCATACATTTAGTATGAGTTATGATTTAAAGGTGACTGTGAAATAATGAATTCCGAAAAATGCTGGCCACTACATCTCCAAAAATTTTGAAAATCGAACAAATATGGGCCTTGTTCAGAAAGTATTGTTATTATTTTAAGTTCTAAGTATACAGGATACTTACAACTTCAAATAATAATAATACTAATATAAAGTAGTTGCTTATTATAGTCTATTATTAATTATTGTTTTTGCTTATTGTAGGCAGTCTCCCGTGCATCCGCGAGTGTACCGCTCATTTGATATAAATACGCAGGAGCGGCTTGGAGTTGCCAAATTATTCAATTATTCCTTGACAAAACAAACTAAATCTTTATATCATAAATTCTCAGAAAATAGTAAATCTCAATTAGGGCGCTACTATTAAGAAAGAGGTAACTTGAAGTAAGAGGTAACTGAATCACCGCAAAGACTAAGAATAGAAAGGGTCGCCAAGAAGTGTGACGGTCGACAAGAAGTGAGAAAGAGAACTAAAAAAATCATAGGTACGAGTAAGTACAATACTTACCTATGATTTTAGACAAAACTATCACTCTTGACAGTTTTCATTAGGTACCCTGACTAGATACTTAAAAAACCCTCGCCATATCGCGGAACTAAATGGGTACTATATTTCATAGCCAACTCCGTAACACAGATTATAAAACTACCATGGCGCCCTCTTGACAGGGTTTTTTAGTTTCTGGTCAGGGTATAAATTGCTTTCCACATTGCCTGCGCTGACTGACCCCTGTCTGATTTGGTGCCTGGTGTACACAGAGCAAACCAAACCTTTGCGTATAATCTTCAGTTAGAGTGTTAGACCTTCACAGTGCGGATCGTTTAGTTACTACAGTTAGTTACTACAACTAAACGATCCGCACTGTAAAGGTCTGACTGTAGAAGTAGAGACTACAAACTACAAGCAGCAACATCAGTCTCTATTTCTACAGTCAGACCTACACAGTGCGGATCGTTTAGTTACTACAGTTAGTCACTACAACTAAACGATCCGCACTGTGTATGTCTGATTGTAGAAGTTAGAGACTACAAACTACAAGCAGCAACATCAGTCTCTACTTCTGCAGTCAGACCATCACAGTGCGGATCGTTTAGACCAGTGTTTTTCAACCTATGGGTGACGAAGTCTTGCTCGGGGGGTCGCAATCGAAAGCCACGTAAGATCTAAACTTTAGACTACAAACTACAAGCAGCAACAACAATACTCTCTACTAACCCTGAGTTGGCCCCTGGCTTGGTGCTTGGTGTGGGCGTTTACAGAGCAAGCCACTGATGCGTATCTTCGGAATAGGTGGAATTGGTGGGCGGAATAATATTACAAGTCGTTTTACCAGTGACAGAGAGTCGGCCGTAATGAATGCGCCGCCCAGCCACCGAACGGGGAAATTAAAAAATAATGAATAAAAGGTGGAATTCGGGAGATTTAGGAGTGATTGTGAGTGTAAAAAGTGTTTATAATGTTAAACAATTTAAATAATGTTTAAGTGTCTTTAATGTTATACAATTTAAATAATGAATAATGATCTATGGTGGTAAGATATAAATTCAATAGAATACACATTGATGATGTGTATGGCCATATGATGTACAGCTACTTATGTCTCGTAGCAGGTTTCTCATAAAATACTCGTCCGCTCGAAAGCTCCTTCTCTTAGAAGCGGTGAAAGGCTTGCCCACAGAAATATAAATAAATAAACATAGAAGTGGCACGCTCGGGATCTATTATCACCACATGCCTATGGGCCTATGCCAGCGAACTCTTTCTAACACAAACCCCCCCCCCATAACCCCCTTAAAATCCTAGCTTGCCTGTCTCCTACGAAATCCTGGCTACTGGACTAACATTGTTATGCAATGCAATAATTGCAGATAAGTAGGTACTGTTGTGTAGGTAGATACATATACTTAATAATATGATATATGTGGGTAATAAATAAATGAATTCAGTCTTGGTCCAACTGGCGTGTTATTTACATCATGGTGACAGCGGAGTGGAAACAATATTGAATTCCACGTAAAATTATTGTGAATTTATCATTTTTGAGTGCTAATGCGACGCGTGTAAACATAACAAGTATATTTAGTGCATAAAAATGGAACACCCGCGACCTCAGAATGAATTAAGCCTGGAAGGTGGTCCGGTTGCGCGAGTCCGGTCCGGTATTCTTATAAAATCTTGAATTCTACAAAGGTCGCTCGGTTATCAAAAAAACATTTAATAATTCTTCCTATTAATAATTCTTCTATCGCCTAGGTTTCCTGGAAGAGATCGCTCTGAGCGATAAGGCCGCCTTTGTACACTTATTCTATATTTCCTTTCCTATGTAAATTTCTTGTGTGCAATAAAGTATTACTCTATCTATCTATCTATCTACCTAAAAACGTTAATCGTGGTTGGAGTGGAGACGCGTCCCTAAACAACATTTCGAATTCCTACCTCCATTTATTTAGATTTCTTTGGGCTAGCTAGTACGGAGGCGGAACCTCATAGCGGGCGGAGAATTTAGTAATATATTGCCAAGCGGCACGACACGACCACGATATAATATTCCTACCGATATATACAATGATTATAAGTCTACCTACCAGTCCTTGCCATGATCATTTCATAGAAGTACAGTATTAGGTAGTAGATATTTTTCCAAGCTTTATTTGATTTTCGTGATTTTCTTATTTTTTCTTGTCGCATTGTAGTGGCCCTCAACCTATTGTCAGAGTTGTCAGAGATATACAGGCTGCCTGTAGGCATCTGACGAGGCCTAACGACAGCTTAACTCTCTCCGAGCTTAACGCTCTTCAAGGCACGGATAGGCCCTGATTAAATACTTTCGGGCCATACTCGCAACTAGGCTACAAACCCCTTAAAACATTTCTAATATTAAATAAACCTTTGAAACTAAGATCTAATCTTTACTCTAATTTATCAGTTCACTACGATTTATTTACTTTACCTTAAACACTCTTTAATAAGTGGAAGTAAAAATCGATTAAAGCTGTTCAAAAACAGCGTGCCGTCCGCTTTCGTGCCCCCAATCAGGTGAGGTGAGTGTAATGCGGGTAGTACGAACACTGGCTGTCAGTACCGTGTCACTTGCAGACGAAACGCCGCGGCGAACGCATGTCGGCTGATTGGGAATAGGGTTGAAAATAAATATTAATTACTATTAGGTAGTAAACATATGCGAAATTACATGCTTTTAGTCTCGCGTCTTTTTTTTAAATTTTCTGGCATGTAATCAAAGGAATCTAAATAACTAGATTCCACTGTTTAGTATTTTATTTATCTTACATACTTATAAAATACATCTATGAGTATTGTCATACGTAACTAATTGTCAGAAAAGATACTGAATGCATCCAACTTAAATATATTTTTTTATAAAACAGTTTTTGTAATTTTTAATGCAAGTTTTATTTTAAAAGTTCCCGAGGCGACACTGGCGCTCAACGTGGGGCATTGAACTGCACGGCACGACACTGAAATTTTTAATGTTTATGTAGTGTGAAATGTTCGTACTTTTTTTTATTAAAAATCGAATAGTTATACATAATATGAAGGTCTGTGTGTTTTCGAGATTAATCTTCTTCATGAAATACCATAACTCGACACAAACGTATCTTTCATCTATTTAGGAGTCCTTTTTAACGTTCCTTTTATCCCCCACGTTCCCCATCCCCCGAATCATATGGTTTAAAATAGGTACCTACCAATTCTCACGAAGTGATGATTCCTCGCTCTACCTAACATAGTCGTAAAAGCGTAATAATTTCCTGAAATTGCAATTTTTTCCTGAAGAAGTTTGCGGTTTTCCACCGCAGCAGCCCTGAACCGTGGGCGCTGTTATCGAACACGCTCTAGTGACGTCACCGAGGGCCCTCGCCGGAATGGATATAAATTGGAACCCTCTCCCGTGGTAATAGGACGGAAGGCGACTTACTGTTTTTGACTTATGCGCTGGCAGATACATACTTTTAGCTATATACGAGTATAGAAGACATCTAAAGAAATACTTCATCGTAATAGGCTTTGTGACTAATTTTGGAAAATCGTTTTAAATTATTCTTTATTACATAATAAGCACACTACATTGATATTTCCGGGAGATCTCCTGTATTATCAACAGAAATCATTGTTAAAAGTTTAAATTTCCCCAACCGCGCCAAAATCGCTGTATCTGTAATGGCGCTGGTTACATGACACGTGTGACGTCACACGCAAGTAAACAAGTTTATTAACCATAATAAAATAGTGCAGTTGAAGCCATGTTTACTTGCGTGTGACGTCACCAGAGTTGCAACTAATAACAGGGCGTTCAATATACATTACCAATTAAAAGTCCGAAATCAACGAGAAGCCGTAAATCTTGCTGAAACTTCTAATTTATAAATAACAATCGATATGCTCATTTAATAGGTAGCATTTTTTTATTCTCTTTATGAAAAAAAATTAAATTTTTTTTGGTCTTGTGCCACGTGCAACCAGTAATTTTAGATAGACGGTCTTCTTTATTTTTAAACGTTTCCAGGACTGGTATGGTAGTGTCTATTAATAGTGGAAATTACAAAAATCGACCAATTAAACCAGAAAATAAATGCTTCATGAATAATGTAGACACATCTTGCTATTAATGTTGTTTACTTCAATACATTTCCCTTTACTGTTACTTATGCATAAGCAATCACGGAAACCAAAAGTTGTCGTCCAATACCACAAAATCTCATTTCCAATATTGTATTGGAGTCAAACCAAACTATTATCCCTTGGTAGTTACCCCGAACTGATATCACTTTCCCTACTTTTCCTTTCACTCCAAATAAGTTAGGAAAACATTTTCGTAGTTCCCGTACCCTCTATAATCCTATACCTGCAGAGATATACCGTACTTACCCCGAGCAGCCACTATCATCTATACCTACTGGTTATTATACAAACTAAAACGACCCAACCACCAGTAAAATCTACGGAAAACGGAAACATAACCTCAAAAGATTAGATTCAAAATTGAAATGGAACGTATGGCGGTTACGACGCTGCTCTCCGATTGGTTGTCTCCCCACCAAGCGGCTCTCGCGCCCTGCCTCATGCATTTAAATTGCTTCATTACTGAACTAGACGCCGGGGTTCAGGGTTGCCGTTGGGGAAAATGCTGTTTGATGCAAAACTTCTCTTTAAATAATTGAGAATGTGGTCACACGCGACTACGCAACACTGATTTGTTTAAACCTGAGTGGGTACAATATAAAATCGGACTAGTAGCGCCGTGAATTTCAAAATCTCTGGAGATGCCAGAAATGAAAACGGTATGTTTATTGAACCTGATGCTAAATTATCTTGCTAATTACTGTCCAGAAGGTACTAAACACATTAAGTATTGCTGGAGAAAATGCTGCATCAAATGACACGTTTTAGTCTCAGATCCTCTGTCCTCATAAGTAATATGCTCTCATCGCCACCCCTAAAGGTTTAAGTACCTTAGTCGAGCACACGGTGAGGCAGGACGGATGGGATAATATCCGCACGTCTCTCATTAGTCCTGAAAAGTGGTCAGACACCACGTCACCAAACTTTCCATGACAAGAATAGTGCCTAAACTGTGCGCTCGAGGCGGGCAAGTTAATATCGACATACGTTGCTGGTTATCGTGATCTTTCGCTGGCGTTTTAACTTCATAACCAGCATTGGATTCAGCCGTTGCGTACGCACGCCTCGTACAGCCCCGTAACGCCTACGCATAGTAAACTTGTCTCATCAATCAATCAATTAATAATCTGACCCTTTGATTTTTTAAATCAGTCTTTTAGAGGCTTTGGTACACGACAAGGTGACCATGTCAGCCTCATTAGGGTCTCTAAGGGAAGGAATTGGAAGCGCTTGAAATTTTCGGCGTATCTAAAGGTATTTCCGCAGATTTGTTATACCGGTTTCTAGATGTGGCCATTATGAACCTAAAAGTAAGTAATGTCATGATGAGGTCATACTTCTCGTAACATAGGTAACATAGATAATTGGAATGCTGCATTAAAGTAATAAGGTATTGTGGTTTACATCTCTAGATTATCATCTAATGATGTCGGTCCGAATATAAGTAATTCCACACTCATATTCTGACCGACAGCATTAGTCTCTGCACTATATTTAGGTGTCGATTTTAAACACCTAAAAGATTAAGAAGATGACGGCGACACCCCTAAAATTGTGAGAGGAAAGCAAAATCAACGTAAGTAATATTTTTTAATTCCCGAAAAAGTTAAATGTTCTAAATTGTACATCTATTAGCAAGCAAAAGAACTCTGAAGTTTAATTTAGACGTTTTGTGTATAAAATGAAACGATCTTGCTTAGATAAAATAAAATAAAATCTTGATAAACTGAGCTATTAATATGTAAGTTAGAGCTTGTAAAAGGTTAAAACTTGACCTTGTATAAGATGAAACTTTGACCTTATATCTACGTTAGTGCGGTGACATCCCTGTGGCGAGCGAAAATGAGGTGGGGGATGGGACGGGTCTGCACATCGATCATCAGTCACCGAAAGTGACCAGCCAGACACCACCATACATTTTGCATTGCATGCTACTTACCTATCTACAGCCCTCTTTTTATTTACGTGTGCTTTTACCAACCTACACACGCATGGATTTCGGAAAGCACTTTAAACTGGTCAGTCCCGACTGATGTCGTTCGACAGCAGTCCTAAGGCCATATCAGAGGTCTACGGGCGGCCTGAACAACAACAACAACATTAGTTTTACCACTAGCCACATGACTAGAAGAAGAACATTAGCAAAGTCATTCAAGTTTCATCAATAACTAAATAGTTTGTTTACTGTTACTTTTAAAGTGTTCAAAAATAGACCCAAAGATTTTGAAATTCATCCGATTTCTATGAAACCCAAAGTAACAAATCTTCAAATTGTTCGGCCCCAAAGCGTCCCTAGACGCAGTGAAGTGTTCCAAAATATAAGTTGTCTCAAAATCAAAATATAAGTTGAAAATCTTAGAAATAAAGTACTTACTGTTACTTAAGTTGCATTTGATTTATTCTTTCTAAGATTCTATTCAAGTTTCACCTTATTAGGTAGTAATGTAGGTAGCAGCCTCTCTTAATTAACTTACTTCTTAAAGGTAATTATTTTTTTCAAGATACAGGTTCCGACCTAGCCGACCTTCACCGAAAAACGTGAAAATAAATTATTAATTAACTTTATTAAAGAATCTATATACGAGTACTTACCCCAGGTGATACAGCTGCGAATATTACCAAAGATTTGTCATCCAGTCAACGCCATCATACATTCAGTTTCTCCTAGGTATTCGGAATTATATTTAGAACGTGGATATAACTTTATGCAAAGTCAGCCTGGAGTGATACCACCCTTAACTGCAGCAAAGCAGCAACGCTTGCATTGCTGTGTTTCGGTTTGAACTGACACATGAGGCTCTATGTCCTCAAGATTAATACTGAGGCGAAAAGTACCCATCTCCCACTCGGTATCAAGTGACCATCATCATCAGCTCATCTGCTCTCCCTATAGGTACAATCTATTCCCATGAGTATACTGGCTGCGGCTTTATCTTCAGTACGGTCACTTTAGCACTTCACATTGCGAAAAAACAAGAAAAAATTTATTGTTAGCAGCTTAACTTTCCGCTTGGTCAGTGTACAATGCACTTCGTTGTAACTTCGTCATTGTGCTCTGGAGAGAACTACGTGTGGGGCCAACGTTCAATAATTCGTAGATTACAATTTAGATATAAATGAGGAACTTAGAGGCTGTTAATTTTTAATCAGTCAAAAAGTAGGATAGTAATCTTGCCACGTAGTGTGGGTTTGAACGACGATTCTTATGGAAACTCGTCCAAGCCTCAAAAGTAGGTATAGAAATTAGAAAATCGATGTTTAAAATGAAGTCAGGTAATAAATACAATGGTTTTAAATGTATTGTATTTGGAGACCAAACGAGCAAACAGGCCACCTGATGGTAAGTGGTCACCGTCGTCCATAGATATCTCACCTCAATCTTAGAGGGTGTTCTATGCGCTGCTAACCTTGAGGACCTAGATGTTGTGCCTCATGTGCCGGTAATTAATCTGGCTCTCTTACCCTTCAAACCGAAACACAGCAATGCTGCTTTGCGGCAGAAATAGGTAAGAGGTACTAATGTAATGTAAACACTTACTTAAATGTTTATTTTATTTTATTTATTAAGGAACACAAACAGTTTACAAATAGATAAAAAGTACATATAAACAAAAATTTCAACACAGATACAAAAAGGGTTCACAAATATTATAAATGTAAATATAGGTATATATTTCAGTTCGTCTAGACAAAACAAGTACACACTAGTTATATATTATATAAACAATGAAAATTAAATATGCAAAGGAATTAAATGTAGAAAAATGTAGGGGAATAAAAAAGAAAGTTATTAAAATAAATAACCAAAATTATATTGGAGATAGGAAATATAAATTCCAGATTGGTCCCAAAAAGTCGCATAAAACTCGAATTCAACTTTCCAGATTCGTCCGAAAAAGTATTTCAGAGCTTAAAATTTTTAAATTATATGACCTAGGTATAAGCGAAGTAACAATGCAAATCAAAGTAGAGTCACAGTGAAATACGTCAGCAAGACATCTCTATTTATGAAAGCCTCTCTTCTATGTCAATTCATCCACACATCCGAATAGAAACCGCCCATGGCATTTTACGATAAATTATCAAATTATACAACAACAATAACTTTTGGGGGCAGCTGTAAACGTCAACAATTTGCCTATTTTGCCGCCAATCCCAGCTCAATATTACCATACCACAATGCAGAAATGATCAGATATATAAAATATCAATGAAGCTACTCATACGCCATCCGATCAGGCAAAGGTGTCACATTACAATACACCATTGTGAACATCGTAGTCTTGTTTACAAACAAAATAGGGGCTTGTCATAATCTGTTTTCGGATACGTGGATACGTCGTCTCTATTTTTCGGTCTGGCAATTTTTGGCGGATTGTTTTTTTACGGCGGCTTAGGCAAAGGTATGGATTTCAACGCCTCATTGTTGTTATATACGATTGAAAAGGTGTTTCACAGAAAGGGAAGGTATCGTTGATCTGCGGATCTTTTGCGGATCTGTTAGTTTGGTGGTCTTTTCAAGTCTGACAGTTGAAGTTGACACTTTTGAAGGTTATTCTGTAAGCACCCAGATTTTTTACTTTCAATGGAATTCTTTGAAAATAAGTACGTTTTGTTTTCTTTTCCGGCTTCAAAAGGACCGCAAATGACTGATTGTGAGTATAGAAAGTGAATTTGTGGTTGCGGCCACAACTTTATTTCCAACTGCGGTTGTATGTTACAATGATCTTAAGAAAGTCTGTTGCTGTCGGTAACCTTCGTTGGATGGTTAAGGGCAACAGAGGTAACTCTTATTTTTTAATACCAGAACAAGCAAACACACCTTTCGGCTTAAAAACCCTCCCCTGTATAGAGTTCTTTTCGCCCACGTGCTCTTGGAGTGCAGAGAGGTGACCACCTACCGGGCGGGAAGCCTTGGCACCCCAGGATCATTTCCCGAAGTCCTTCAGGACATCAGTGGACTGCTGGACTTTCTGGCGGAGTTGGGGTGGCTCGATTAATAGTAGTTTCCACCACACGAAAAATAGGCGCTTAAGACGTCGAGGTGCGGAAATCAGCCCGTTATTACATTACATTAGAGTTCTTTTCTATGTATGTCTCTCTAAATAAATAAATAAAAACGAAAAATTAGAATGATTGAAAGAAAAGTTACCCTTTCTTATACCTACTTACTTACACTCTTATTATATGTATAGGTACGTACGATAACTAGGTAGAGAACAGAAGATCGCTCGCGCTGACGACGGTAGTTCTTTCCTTCTAAATGAATATGATTTAGACATTTTTCTTCACAAATACCAATAACCAAATAACTTGGCCAAGCGATCCAAGCGTTAACTTTCAAAAACAAACAATACACATTCGTACAACAATCACATTACAACGCGAAACCTCAAGCGTCAAATGCTGAACCTTTTCCACCATCTTCCTGCGCCCTTCATAACATCACACCAATATCCTAAACTCTATTATTTTAAGATTCAAACTTGCATACCATTTGCTAAACTGAGCGTAAATGTAGGATTGTCAGGTTTGAAGTGAGCGGTGAAGCATGAACGCTTGCGCGGGACACGAGGGGTCCGTCAGTTTATTTTTTCCTTAATCCTAACCAGGATTAGTCTGAAGCCGCTTGACTGGCAGCCGCCGTCAGATGCACGTCTGGCGAGATTTCGGAGGTGCAACGTGCAGCGAGCATGCCCTGAGAGGATTTTGGCGATGTTTTCGGAATGTTTTTTTAATAACCGACAAGTAATTTGGAAAAAGTAGGTACTGTGGAAGACACATTAAGCTGTACCTACCCTATATGGGACCCTGTCGCAATAATTTTTGTTATGATTAAGTAAGTTACAGCGACGTAGTACCAAAGTTTGTTTTTTTGGCAACTGTATAACACTAAGGTTTCAAAATAAAGAAAGAGTTATGTAAGTATAGTCATTCATTATCATAATAAGGTAAGTCGCAGTAAGTCGCTGTCCATAGCTCGTATTGTATTTAACAAAATATGAAAACAATTTTTAGGGTTCCGTACCTAAATGGTAACTTATGGGCAAAACACTACCGATCTTAGTGAAACGAGATAGAATAAGAATAGCTACAGACTCTTAGAATTATTTTACTTTTTTATTTTTTATTTATTTTTACAACAATAGACTTAATAAAAACAATTAAAAAGAGACATTATACAAAGGATGAACTTATCTCTAAAAGAGATGTCTTCCAGCAAACCTGCGAAAGTGAAATGAGCGTTATAATTTATAGGTAGACATACGTCAAATAAACATAAATACAATATATAAAGACAACTATAATAAATTATATAATCTAAGAAATTTTATAAGTTATATTTAATTTTTATTTGTGTAGGTACATTAAAGACTTCATCAGCAGCCTATTCTAGTCCACTGCTGGACATAGGCCTCTCCCAGGGCGCGCCATTGAGCCCGATCTTCGGCTCTTCTCATCCAGTCGCTGCCAGCCACCTTGCGCAGATCGTCGCTCCATCTAGCAGGGGGGCGTCCCACACTACGTTTGCCCAAACGCGGTCTCCACTCCAGAACTCGTCTCCCCCAGCGGTTGTCGGTTCTGCGACAGACGTGACCGGCCCACTGCCACTTCAGCTTGCTAATCTTATGAGCTATATCGATAACTTTTGTTCTATGCCGGATCTCCTCATTTCGGATTCGATCCAGCAGAGATACTCCGAGCATAGCTCTTTCCATAGCACGCTGAGCGACTTTCAATTTGTGAACCAGTCGCACCGTCAATGTTTCGGCTCCGTAGGTCATTACTGGTAGGACGCACTGGTTAAAGACTCTTGTCTTTAGTCATTGAGGTATGGGCGACGAGAAGATGTGACGTAACTTCCGACATGCTGCCCAACCCAGCTGAATTCTTCTGTCGGCTTCTTAAAGACAAAAGACTTATTATTAATATATTATGTTAAACATCTGGCGCTATCAAATAAATAAATTTCCACTATAATATATTATAATAAAGACAACTATAATATTTTCTCCAGGTGTAGTTAAGTTTTCTACCTTCACTTCTATAATTACCAACACCAGAATACTTTGAGGTGAGATAAACTAAACTTTAGTCGAGTTCAATTAAACTTGTTCATAATGTAAACAAACCACTATATTGACGATGACGATGGTTTGATGAATTTTCAATGTTTTATTAATATTGTATCGTATAATGTAGTTTAGGGAACGAAGAAAGTGAATTTTACGTTAATTAAACTATGGTTGATCGTCTAATGCTATAAATCAAGGATAGATTTGTTTACATTATGAACAAGTTCCATCAAACCAGACTTTACACTAAGTAATCTAGGCATAAATCTAGCAAAAAATTCTTTTTACTTTCGTAAGCGATGTCTGAAAAAGTCGAAAGACTTGGACACCACACCACTATAGCGAAACTGAATACGCGCTGTCTACGGAGATGCACGCACCTATAGAGATGTGGGTTCAAGTCCCACCGGTGCTGTTTTCCTTGTATCGCTTATTTCTGATATTTGTAGAGACACTAAGTTATCTAGACATATACTCGTATCTAGAGACACCATAGAGCTTATGGAAAGACATGATGACCTTGACAGGCACTTAGCGCGACATTCGTCATCACGGACCCATTCTCACGCGCTACCCGTGTTGCACACTCTGACTGCCGAAGATTATACCCTGACACCGCAGGGCTACCAGCACCCTAAAAGATTAAGAAGATTGTTGGAATAAAATCGTGTGCTTATGACCACATGATAGAAGTGATAACATACAAAAAAAACACAAAGCACGACTTAGATAATAATTAAAACGTAATTCTTGATCGATGCACTCCTTGTTAGACAGTTAATGGCTGATGACAGCTGATGACGACTAGAGCCGAGTATACGCGATTCAGCGTCACCGACCCGGGCGCGCTTGATGTCGAATGGAGCCGAATATACCCGATTGAGTGTCACGGACTCGAGCGTGACGGTTCAGTTTAGTTCAATGTTCAGAAAAAGCGCAAGGTAGAAAAGAAAAGAAGTTTTCACTTCAAAATATGCTGGGCCCGTTCTAGAAGGGAAAAATGACAGCCATAGGCTACACTTGTAACGATGTCGTCTTCATCGTCCATATCAACCTCCTTGCCATCAAATTCAACCTCATCGTTAGCGTTTATCTCATCTCATTTCGTATTGGCATCTTCATTTCTTCATTTAAATTCAAATGATGTTCCAATTCCATTTCTAAATTTCATTATTCCATTAATTTCATTGTTTTATTTGTACTTTCACTTTTTCTCTGTATTTTGTCTCGAACGGACGTCTCCCGTTCACTTTTATTTCCTACTACCTATTTTCTGTGTTACTATTTGTGTTCTTTTCCTTAAAATATATTATTTAACAACAAATTCTTCTATTACTTCATCTGCGCACTGTCCTAGAACCCTGCTAGCCGGCAATAGAGGACAGACTGTAGCACACTCATAGGCTACAGCCATAGGCTAAACTCACCTTGAATATCCAGCAGCACCATCTGGGAGCTTCGTAGGTCTTCAGTTCAGGCACAACACCCGTGCGGGTTTTGAAATTTACTCGCGCAAGGTTACGGCCTATGGAAGTATGTTACTGCATTTAAAGGTAGGCGCAGTATACACACATCGATTAGGGAAACTAGGATTCAAGGGTAAACAAAATAAAAACACCTACAGAAATAAATGACACCTAACCTCGTATTATCCTGAGCAAACAGTGAACTAACCTGTTACACTAGCATGTTGTATTAATTTTCATTTAGGTAGATATGTAACTGTGATAGAATTTTAAGAATCGGTCCAGAGCATTGAGAAAATCTGACACATAATTTTGCTCCTGTTTTCATTAGCTACATGTGACTGTACCTACCTAGGTACTATGTCTAAATAATTAAAGGTACCGTGCGTGTGTAGCCAAAATTTGAGGAGAAATTTTAGGGTTAGTATTTCGTGAGTTGCCTCTGCAGTTTTTCTTTAAATAAAATTCTTTCTGTGGATGTAGCAACCCTGAGCGAAATGTCAGCGCAGCCCGACAGTGACAATTCATTCAGACTACCTGCGCGCGCGACTAATCCAACTGACATACGAGACAGGGGACAAAGATCACACGGCAAGATCAAATTGTTTTATTGTATTATTACTTTTATATTGTTTTTGTGCCTCGCAGGGTAGGTCTCTCTGAGACAAAATATATGTGATATAGGTAATGTATACCACATTGGAAAATTCTTGGAATTACAGGTCTAAAATGGTAACATTTATGCTATTTTGTATGGAGATTTCCATTCACATTACAAGGATTGTTGTTTCGAAAATAGGGGTTTTGGCAGCCAATCAGCTTGTTTATCTTAGGCTCGCCGCACACGGGCCACTCGCGTCAGTCGGCCACAGTCGCATATGGACTTCGAGTGGCAAGTTTTGTGTGTCGTGACGGGCACAAGTAGCGTGTCTCAGCCGCTGTTGTAGCGAGCGGCCGCCACCGGGCACACGTGTGTGGCGAGTCCCTACAAAATATATGGAAAGTGTTGCCCGCTGCTTATCGCTGACCACTTGTTGCTATCGTGAGTGGCCATTGTGCGGCGAGGCTGTCTTTAAAAAAAATTAAATGATCTTTTTTAAAATCTTTGTGCCTAAAAATATCACGTAATTTTTACATCTTCACTGGCATCGATTCCTTCGTAGCCGTCAATTCTAAAACTTTTAAATGAAACTGTCACATTCACTCGTATATAAGACTGTATATGAGTGAGAGTGACGTTTCGTTTAATTTTAGGTTTAATTTAGCGAATGACGTCCCTTCTGTTACCACTATAATCATTGCAGCATGTCTCACTGGTCGACGATTTGGAACATTTATTGGTATGTATCGATGTGAGTGGATTTATTATACTTATGGACAGAGCTATATTCAGTCGGGACTGACACAATACACGCCTGATTCTTCTCTTAACCCTTTCTCACGGTGATAACATCATCGGTATTGACATGTTGACTAGGTATTTACTATTAATTTTTAATTTGTAAGTAACAAGATCACTGTTATTGTCTACTTTGGTTAGTCTGGATAAACTCAGTTCTTGCTTGATGCTTCGACGACCTCTTATAGGTCATGGTAGAAAATAAAACTACATAGGTATCACTAGATTAAGAGCGTCGGTGGCACAGTGGCTAGGACACCGGACTCCCATGCGGGAGGTCCGAGTTCGAAACCGTGCAGTGCCATGTACCAATGAGTTTTTCGTATTTTTCGAAGACGGCGAAGGAAAACATCGTGAGGAAACCTACACACTGAGATGACCAGTGTGTAAAATGGAGTAGGCACAAAAGATCCTCAAGGGTCGAAGTGCCGCTGGGGTTATTCCCGGCCCCCAATCATAAGATAAGATCACTAGATTAATAAACGAGAACAGACTTTTACTGGACGTTTACGGAGACAAATAAAAAAACAACCGAGTCTTGCAAACAATGCAGATATTTAATTCTATATTTGAATATTCTATGACTCAATTAAGTAACTCTGACGTAATTAGAGCATTGAAAAATAACCGACCTGTATTTTTTTATAGACCCAAATAAATATTTAGTGGGGGAAATCACTGATTTCATTATGTCCATAAATTCGGAAAACATTGACGGGCGATTTTTTCCATTAAATATGAATTAGGGCCGTTAAAAAATAAGGTTCGGTTATTTTTCAATGCTCTGCACTATATTTTAAAATGAATCGAATCGAAACCGGACACTTGGGGTACTTTCCTTGTAAGTCGTACGTAGTGAATTTACATCTACGCTCCACATTCATAAAGACAAAGTTTTGAATGAAACCATCTTCATGGTAAACCGGAAGCGTGAACAATGGCATATCACCCGAAATTAGTGCAACGATCAACATACAACCTCCAGATTACGGTTTCCGAACTTTAACATCGAGGTTACAATCGGGAAACATGTTACACATTGGATTTATAAAACGCGGCGTTTTTTACCATGGCTTTAATCATACAGATAACGTGCCTAAACTACAGACGAGAGTCAACTCTCTATACTTGAATATAAAATTAATTAATTAATATAAATTTAAGAAACCCCCGACGTACCATTGTGGAAATTCCCTTACTTTTTCCTGGTCATCATCAGGTCCTCAAAGTTCCAGGTGTGGGAAGGTCACCATGGTCATAAACATTTGAGCTCAAACTCGAACCATCTATTTATTACCGTTCCAGAAATCCCATCTGACATCAAAGATACTCCAAGATCTTTGAAACCACTCGTCCAATTTTTATCAAACCTAGCTAAGAACACTCCCAGTGCGTTGTTGGTCCGATCAGATTTGCACTACACTCGACACAGTTCTAACATTCTGTCTACGTCGCTGAGGAAACGTCATTAGACAAAAACTGATACCTGGAGGAGGAGGATCTATATGAAAAGTATTATTCATATTCATTTATTTCAGTAATGATCCATACATTGTCAAAAAATAAATAATATAGTGTTATTACTTACTTAAAGTAAGTATTATATAATGTCGAAAAGTTAAAAAAATAAAATAAAAAAAGTATTGCAGAATATAAATCTACAGTATTTCAAACATCATTCGTCAAGGAACTCGTTGACAGAGTAATAGGCCTTTTGGATCAACAATTTTTTTTAATTTAATAACGAAACAGTTGTACGTTTTAGTATCTCGGATAGGAGCTGGTATTTTGTTGTAAATTCGCTGACCAGCGACGTGCGTGGGTGGACAGCTGGGTCTTCAGTAGTCTACTGTCAATCAATTCGAGGTCCTGCTGCCTCATTTTTGTTAGTCTCTTGCCAACCTATTTCTTAGTAGGATACTCTTAGGTATAGGATATTACGTAGCGTCAAAACGGCTCTGTGTGTAAAATGAAGATGCCAATCTAGCCAAGCGGACGA
This sequence comes from Hofmannophila pseudospretella, assembly GCA_947369225.1. NCBI lineage: Eukaryota > Metazoa > Arthropoda > Insecta > Lepidoptera > Oecophoridae > Hofmannophila > Hofmannophila pseudospretella. The sequence goes on from OX376331.1 coordinate 6,726,587, forward strand.
ATCAGCTTATGTGGACCGTCGTCACATAATCGCGGTGTTGTATTTAAATTCGGAGATTTGAATACAATGCGCTGCTACTGAGATCGATCATACAAAATGGGATGGGCGAGACGTCGCCATTCAACCTTTCAACAAGCAACATTGTACTGTAAACCCTGTTGCAGTAAGAATATTGTTCAGTAAACGGTTTGTGGATAGTTGAGCCGTTTTCAAATTGGTATGGTAATGGAAAAAACGTTTCACACCACTGAAGACGCTGATTGTTCTGTTTCAAGTCAATATTAAGTGAATGGAGTCGGAAGGACTGTTTTATAAATACGTGGTTAATAGAAGCTTTATATCAAGTAACTTTGTAAGATACGAATACGAGTATCACGGAAAAATGCTGTCAAACCCACGATTTCAAGAAACAAACTACCTATCATAATAATAATATTTTTATGCAGGTAGAATAATGCTATGAATTGAACTTTATCGGTTCTCGACTAGCTGAAAAATAGTAGGTTTCATCGGAATTTTCTTGACAACAGCGACACGATTATTTAAAAGAAGCGACAATGGCTCAAAGGCTATTATAATTATTTTTCATTAACTGTGGTAGCTTATAAATGGCTTTTGTTTTTTTATATATGCATATGTAACTTGTAAATGAAGCAGTAAGCTACCCAAATAAAATTAAAATAAAACTAAGACGTAGACCATTCCTAGCACAGGTTGAGCACAGGCATTTATTTATCCTATAAAGTGGCTAATAAAGAATTTTATTAATGTGTACAACCAATGTTATTTGCTAAAAACTATTTGAAATACAGTCCCTTACTTAATGCACAGACTTAATATGAGTCACTTTTGAATTACACTTTTATACGAAGACGTAGGTATCAAACTTTTTGGTTTAGTTAGGCATAAAAACAACTAACAAAAAATATTACTTATTTGACAACAAATTGCTACGTAAATAAGCCCCCACTTGACCACAAAATAACAATGTCATTCACCCCAGACCAGACATACCTACCCACAAAAACAGACAAATAACAAAAACTATCAAAGAGCACTTAAACCCGACCTCACACGTTAAGGGTGGTTATATTATAGTAGTTTCCCGAAAAACCACAGGGTTTCCCAAAAAAACCTCATTTGAATACAGTAGCCCAGCTGGCTGACAGTTTTTTTAATTTTTACTTTTTAAACTGAAGGTGTCACAGATCTTTATCAGACGGACGGATTTAAAGATCTCGTGAGGCGCGGTCGTGTCAACTTATGTTTTTTACTTATTTTATTTATTTTTTTACTCGTCAAGCCCGTCACGTCGAATTAGTTAAATCCCTTGGCTTAGGAACTGAGCCTTCTGGGTGCGAGGACATGGCAGCGTCTATCTGTTACTTTGGAGACATCATGCATGACTAGGGATATTGTTTTATAAGTTTCCTTTTTTATTATTTTTACACAGTTAGTCTTTCTAGATGGACAATTGCAAAATCATTTCTATCCTAACCATAGTGCCTAAATTTTCTTATGTTCCATTAAGATCCGGCAAAATCAAGCTTCGCCCAGATACGCCACAATTGATTTCTATTGCAAAATTATCAAAACGATAGATCGTATTTTCGGCAAGTTTCAATTTAAACATGCATATCCTACAACATTGATTTTAATACATTACAATCATTATTTTGGGGTTAACTAAGTAGTTAACTAAGTACTTAAATATAGTAAGTATAGTAAGTATGCATATACCTAGGTACCGAATATTATCGATCTCTATTTATTTCCCATCACGGAAATCGGGGATAATAATTTAAAAAATCTTTTAAAATCTACCCAAACTTCCAAACGCTTCCGAAGTAGGTTAGCTCAGATTTTCACTGGGGTTATCCACCGAACATTTGTCAATGTAAACAAGCAATTAAACATTCAAGCCGTACGGAACCCTAACAAGTGTCAGTTGACAAAAGAACCATTTAATTCGAGCCCGACCCTTCTGCGCATTGACAAATTGTATCATCTGACGAAAAAACCATTTGGATTGAATTTACAACTAAATTGTTGGAAATAATACAATTATGGGTTTCCTGGTGAAACTAGAACACTCTCTATTTAAAAATATGTACTAAGTTTCAAGCAAAAAATGTTTGCAATAAAATATAGCTAGATAGACCTAGTTCTTTTTTGTTTTGTAGGTACCTTTGTTTATTGTTTATTTCATCTTTGAACAATATATCTCAAGTCAGACTCGACTCAATATATCTGCTTAGGTAGGCATATAAGTACGCTGTTGGGTTATTTATCAGCAAATAGAGAATCTGCTGCTAAGTCATATTTAAGATTATGATCGATGAAATGGTCACTCGATTCTTTCATCAGAAACCAAATATTTGTTTATATAGAATTTAAACTCCACCAATCAGCACTGTGCCCGCTCGGTGGATCATGGCCCGTACCCCCCTTGGTCAAGGGAGGCCTGTGTCCCAACAATGGCGACATTAATAGGCTCATGATGAATGATGAGAACTTAGACTAACTTTTTAAGCACCCAATATCAAGACTTACTCTCTCCCCGAAACAACACCGTTTGAAACAAGTCAAAACAATTTAATTCTCAATTTGAACAACAATACCGACTAAACATACATGGACATAGACAACGGATCGAGACCCCTAATCTCGGTAAATCTAATCATACATCATCGACAACGCATCTGTGACTATAGCGATCAAACGCACATTTATAAAGTCGCCGGTGTTGGCACACAGGCCCAACAGTTGTGCACTGGTGCCCGATCTCTCCCCTGATACTATAGGACAAGGAAACAGAAACACAGGGTGGTGCTTGTTTTGCGGAGTACGCTACTGTGGCTCACAAATTCACAATCAAATCATTTTTTTTTTAATATTGTATAGTCATTTTTTACTCTACCACCGCTTCGTAGCTGAAAGAAAAGAAGCGGCGCAATAACTGTGAAACACTTAAGTCCTTACCGGACACAGAAGTCTCACCATAAGGGTTCCTTTTGTTTAGGTACGGAACCCTTAAAAGGTCTGAGACATACATACTAGGTATAGGCTTTCGCTTTCTTTTCACTTCGTCTCTATCGTCTAGCACATGAAAGAAAAGGAGAAAGATACAGTCGCCGATCTCTACACTCAGGCCCATTGTGCAGATTTGTGCACTGTTTTGTTTGGTGTCTGCCATCTATAACTTAAGGCTGAGTTACACCTGGTCGGTCACCGGTCACCTTTATTTACACTTGGTCGTTGGGTCAAGTCGTCCAACGTCATTTTGACACTAGTGACACTTTGGTCGTTCGCCGAAAACCGCGACCGTTTTCGACGACTGGTAATTCACATATACCTACTCGATGGCCGCCTGCTGTGACCGACCAGATGGTCGGTAGACGACCATATGTAACCGCACCATTAGGCAGTGAAAAAAACATAACGTATCTCATCTCATCTCACATGCAATACAGTCACAGTTTCTATAGTTAGTAACCTAATATCTTCATTTTGTACTGATGCCGCTGCACGGGTGTCAACATTTTATTATGTATGTAGGTACGAGTAAAAAGAGATTGGGCGGATCCCATACAAGCTTGGACTCAATTTTTTCTTCCTTTCGCCTCCAACCAAACATAATTTGATAGATCTCGCCTAGAAATACATTTTTTATTAGGGAGCAAACACCCTAAGTCGTGTGGAACGGAAGTTTTATTTAGTCGGTGGGGAAACAAAATAAATAGAATCAAAGCAATTAGTATGAAGATATTTTTGGTCTCTAGCTCCTATCCTACACGACTTAGGATGTTTCTTCCACAATGAATGGTGTAGTCCTTGGTGAGATCTATCAAATGAGCCATGTTTGGTTGGAGGTGAAACCGTGGGTCCTAAACCGCCTTTCTTCTTCCTTTAACGAGTATAGTTAATATTCACACGTCAAAATAAAATAAAATTCCACTCCGTAGTACGGGGCCACTAACCCTTATTTAATCGGGGCAAAAACGGGGCGACACATCAAAATTGTCGGCGTTAAAAGACACCCTATTGTGTGACAATGTATGGCTTCTTAACCCTAAGCCAAATAGACACAATTTGGAAGCCAAAATTGTATTCGTAATGGTTTTTTGTTGTCAATTGTGTCGTTTTTTGTGTCATTTTATTTTTGAAAAGAAACCAATGCAAAGGTAGACTGATCAAATTATGTCTCACTTATTGATAAATAAATTGCTTTCATCGACGTTATTTTATTTTGTTAAATTGTAGGTACCAATTAAGTTACCTATGTCGTTCATGTTTTAATTTCAGTTCAGTTCAGACCAAAATTAACGGGGCTTTAAAATTTTAATCAAGACATCGTACTCGTATGTATGTATGTAGGTACCTACTATTGGTACGCCAAAAATAGTAATTTACATTTAAATTACAAGCACTTTTTATTCACTTTACAGAATTGAAATTTGAGACGGGGCAGTAAAGGCAACTACCTAAACCGTTGTTGCTACAGCCTTTGCTGCCTTTACTGCCCCATCTCACCACTCTGTTTAGCTGCTGCGGCTCCACTGAAAATCAGTGCTGTAATTTTATATAAATAACCTCAGAATTATGCTGGCCTGGATACCTTTTTGGCGTCATATTGCAGCATAGATTATTTTTTTGTAATATTTTACACCTGTGCTGTAAAATACAGACTTTCTATTCTATTCAATAGTGATAGTTGGCATATATGTAATTTCACTCAATCAATCTAATAAGGTTTTTTTCTAATTTACTAAAGTTAGAGTTGATCGGATTTTATAAAAAGTCCTTAAATTGCCAAAGATCCCGTCGAGTTTTTCTGGTTACTTCCTAATTCCTTTCTTTTTTACCAACATTTGTTCTCAAATCCGTAAGTACCCTGTAAAGTACACTTTAACAGACCACTACAGCATCCATTCTAATTATCCACATCACCAGTTGCACCAAACAAGGCGTAATCCGCGATACAAAACGTATCAGTATCGCAACAGTTGTCGGCAATGTTCGCGCATGCCCAAACGGCCTCGAGGGTGTGCTCAGCTGGAAGTATGGAGACAATATAAGCGATGGTATGGGGCAGCCAGCCTGCCGTATGGCGTCGAACGGGATTTGATTATGGTTATCTATCGCCGATTAATTCTGGGGAGATGTCCGTAAATGGTTTGCAATTGGATTTTGTTGTAATCTCGTGTTTGGTGAAGATGTATGATACTGTTGAAGGTAAGTACTTAGTTGTAGGTATGTACATAATATATATTGTTGCTGAGACCGTGACGTTATAAAAGAAAGGAGATATTTTTTGTAACTTCTCTCAAGTTTACAAATCTTGGCAGAAGTTTTTCGGTTTTATACTATTTAGTTAACTCGCCTTAGCGAAACATCAGTCAAACGCGTTTAGCACACTGCATCGGTTATAAAACGAGAAAATCGAAAAAGTTTCAAAATCGCTGCAATACACTTTCGCGAAACGAAATATAGCATGTAGAGTTGAAAAGAGTAATGGTGTTAATACAATATCAAATGAGCGTAGTTACGAGTAAGTAGGTATATACAAACTCCAAGAAGGACTGTAAAAATTTGGATTTTTAGATTCCTTCATAGAGTTCCTAGAGTTCATTCGTACAGAGAAATGCGCTGCAATCATTGTTACTCGTATAAGACATAATACTGTTACAGGCACAAGCTTTTCTAGGCTACATAGCTAGGAACTCCTAAAAAAATAGATTTTGTTATTTAAAAATTTGACTCGATAAGCCCCCTCGCGATTGGTGGAAAGATAACACGAGAGAGAGGGGGTATTATTGTTGCAAAATCTGGCAGTATCGCGATAACGGCCGAAGGGTGCGGACGCCTGCACTGCAACACGCATAGATAAGCTGTAATGCGACGCTCCTCAAATAGCGGGGGTGGTTGAAAGGAGTTGACTTTATGGGATTGTAAATTGAGAAAAGAGGGTATTTGAATAATACTATCATCAATTTCAACTGCTTATCAACTGTTTATTCAGAAGAATAATAAGTTCAAACAACTACTTACTATTCTCAGCGTTAGAATATTTTACTCAAGTATTTTTTAACAGTCTTTTAGAGGTTTTGGTACACAGCAAAGTGACCATGTCAGCCTTGTTAGGGTCACTAAGGGAAGGATGAGAGGCTGAAGTACTTTTTTTTAGAATCAGCTCTCCTTTTAAGAGCTATTTTAGCAAATAACAGTAAGTTTTTTATGTTATCACATGAGGGTTCAAAGTAATAAATTGAGCCTCCCATTTTGGAGTCATAGCCATAAAATTTTTAATCAAACATTTAAATAGCTACGGACTTGTATACTTCATAGGATTCGTAATACATTAACATTATTTTCTCAAAGAAACCTGGGAAAATATTATACTTATAAAATAATCCGGATAAGGACCGGATAGATCTTATTCAAGTTTGATTATTTTCACTTTTCAATATTGGTATACCTAGTAACCTTTACATTTTGGAAGTTATGGAAAACTTACTTTACTTTGAAATGAATGATTTCGGTCACAAGTTATCTATCTTGATCGGCATTTTCACATTATATTTTTTGGTAAAAAAAACATCTAGCTCATTTAACCATCTCTGTCTATACGTCAATCATAGGCAAGGTAAAAATAAATCCAACCAGGATTGATTGATGATTTGAGATGATCGTTCATTCACAGAGCTGGCTCTACCTTTCCATTTTTTGTTCGGTTGACCTTTGTTGATGAACTTTAGTACGGCACCTCTACTTAACTACTGTAGAGTTGTAGAGTTATTTTTGGATATGTTTTTAATGTCATTTCTACCACTGACAAATAAAATTTCAAAATATATTTATACACCATCAAGAAACTATTCAATAATTAAGGTACAGAAGATCATCTCAGGTTTTCAAGACTTTATGAAGATTCAGACACTCTTAAAAAAATTACAATATTAGAGTACAGTCGTAAAAAACTGGGTAGGAAGGCAATGATGATTTGTTCTTTGGGCATGGACTGAAGAACGCCTTCCATGTTTACGATGTTTACGAGTAGATATCTTGCGGGTACAAAACGCCATAATACACCCACGGCTATAGTAATCCCTCAAACGTGCCGTGACCTAGACCAGCTCCGAGCTCGGCCCTGGATTAGTACAAAAGTAACCTGACCTCGAAGTTTTAATACCTAATTACCTACTACCTTTTACCGAATCGCCGCCAAACATTAACCACTAAACAACCATCGTACAAAGCACCTCATTACGCTCGTAATATCATAGGTAATTTCGTGAACCTTAACCATAGAGCAGCGAGGGTGGTCGCCCCACGCCATAAATCTACTGAGAACATTAAAACACCGCCCATTACTCGAAGAAATTGCCCCAAATGCCCCAAAATGCCCCGAACGCCCCAGACGCCCCAGAATGCTCGAAACATGTGTCCAACGGCGACCTGTCATCGGGGTTGCCAGCACAATGGGCCACAATGGCGGGAATTATAATTTTTCTCTGTTGTTGGCAACACGGCGACAGACGCGCGCTGCGGGGTGCCGCCACGCCTCCCCTTGTTACCGATTTGTTTGGTACACTATTCATTTATAGATCGTTGGAGAAAGTTTGAAAGTGTTTTTAGATTGGCCTGTAGTGCCTCACAGAGGGCCTCTTATCTCTAACTAAAGACATTTCTATACATACATTTTGTTTTGAAAGTCAAAACAAAATGTATGTATAGAAATGTCTGTAAGTTTTCCCTCAAAACTAAAGAATCTTCTGTACTTACATACATTTTGTTTTGAATTTGTAAGTTTTCCCTCAAAACTAAAGAATCTTCTGTACTTACATACATTTTGTTTTGAATTTGTAAGTTTTCCCTCAAACTAAAGAATCTTCTATACTTATATACATTTTGTTTTGACTTTGTAAGTTTCTCTCAAAACTAAAGAATCTTCTATACTTACATACAAACAATTAGGTACAGAAGATATAAATAATATTAAACAAATATATTATAAAAATAAATAAACAAAAGTAATTAAGTTTGATGAAGGTGGTGATTAGTGGTGGTGGTTTGATAAAGCTCATCTGCTAACTAGTCTTTGACAAGCCTTACTAACTAGGCGTAGAAAGCGCACCGCACGCGGGGTTCTGTTCAAGGACCATGTTTTGTGCAATAATTAGGTCTCGTTGCTGTAATGGTGGGACACACGCTAATACAAATTATTAGGTGATTCTGATGACAGTGTGGTTAAAGTAAGGGGTAAGTAAAAATAATCAACTCATTGACGGGTTAGACGGAGCTATGTCAGTAATTTAGACGCACATTTCACATTAATAGATAACAGTTAAATTGGATAATTTCTTGCGAAATATCTCTTTTAATAACACATTTTTATGGAATTTTGATTCTTGCTTGCTCTTTCAATAGCAATTGAGCAACATTTGAACTACAAGATGTTTGTCTAATTAAAATAGGTAAATTAATAAAAGATAAAATAAACATTGAATACAATGTTTATTTGAATAAAGTATTTAAATAAATAAATAAACATAATTTATTTATTTTAGCTCTAATTTCAAATATTAAGAACAGTTAGGTAAGTACTTAAGTACCTAGATTATGTACCTACCTTAAGTACATAAATTTATGAAATAACATGAGTAGGATGATGTTCTAAAAGTCATAAGTCGTAATATTAACTAAACTAGAAAGTTACTCGAATTTAATTAAGTATTGTACTTATGACGTGTTGTTACTTAAGTAACAATTTACCCTTGAAGGAATGAATTTGCCGGTTGTGCGGCCGTACAGCGCAAACTTCATTTCTCGATGCTATGCTTTTCCCCACGGAGATTAAAAACTTAGGTACAGCTGTCAGCCATTAATACGTTTTAAACTATGTAGTTTTAAACAATGCACTCCTAAACAGCACTCAAATCTGACACACTGTGCATATCTCTTGACGAAATAGAATTATTTCCTAATCGTCCTCCACACCAGTGTTTGCAGTGCACAGTGTGGCAGCTGGCGCATCGTTGGGCCAAGTCATGTCGAGAGGCTCACGCTGATCGCAATATGTTGGCCCACTGGGCGGTACTTTGTTCCCGCTGAATACAAAAAAATCTGGACCGTACGATGATACTTCTGTTTTGCTACAAATTGCGACTTTATGTTTTTATTTTTATTATTTTGGTCTTGTAATGTTCACTTGTTAAAGTTCACGTTTATTACGACGAGTAGCGTATATTTATTTCTATAGATATTTAATTATTTTTACAAAATAGCACGCATTTTGTGAGGGGCGTAGGAGGATGGTTCGTAGTGATATACCTATTAACTGGTGATGTTCTAGATCTATCGATTTTTTTACATAAAATCATAGATTTCAAAAAAAAAATATAATTATTTACACAACACATAATTTATTTATTTTCTTGATTAATACTTACATTTAATCGGCTGCATTTAATTCAATATTACAATGCGATATTAGGTATAATAAGTAATAAGCAGTGATCGGAGTAGGTAGAGCTGTTTTTGGTACTTGCCACATACGGTCATAATATGGATAAGTATGCCCAATAATCCCGGGATTTCCGGGATTGAATAAATATATTATTTAGATTTTTAACGTTATATTTCTTTTGATACACATTTAAGATTGGTGGCGAAATAATTTTTTTTAAGATTCATGGCGCTAGTATAACCTTTGAGGACATTGACCCGAAAGAGCTCTACCTACTCCGATCACAGGTAATAAGTTAAGTAAGTTTTTGCTAATAAAAAGAAATGTCATATCTTTCCCCTCCATGCATGTTGAGCATTACCAAAAATTACAAGTGATTTATAAAATATATCATTATTTATTTGACACTTGCACAGGGTAGAGCGCGAGGTTAAAATTTACTCGCCCAGTGGGACCACCACTACACCGGCGCGCAAAATGTTCAGCAAACTGGGGCGAAGTGCAGTGTATCCCGCGGCCATAATATTGTAAAGTACACTTGAGATGCTTTCAACGTGTGTTCGATAATTTTTATAATACTCTTGAACATTGGAGAGGAATTAGAATTATTTTTTAATCCTTTTAAAAGTATTTGAGCAAAGTGGAGATATTTTGTAAAGATAAGTTTTAATTTCCTAAGTAGGTATAAAATACATAACATACATATTTAAAAATATCTTTGTTAAATTGTTCTTTACCCGAAATTTTTTTTTTCTTAAAACACACTACTTTCGTTTTTACTTGCTACTACTACATACCTACAAATTCGTATTTCCTACTTAGTTCCTACGAGAAGCAAATATCTAAGCTATCATATCGAAATTTTCTATGCAAATCCAATTCAAACACCATCTCCCGCTAAAAAAATCGATGTGGGTTGAAGTCGTGGCTACTACTGATGGTATTCATGAATTCAAATTTCGTACTCGGCACTCACCATCTAGGTCATCCTGGTTCGAGCCGGTGTCATTATTATGGACTTCTTTCTTTCATAAAGGATGAAGATGTATCCTCTCCGCTCCCGAAAGTGGTTTTGGTCGGTCGCATAGGGATTTAATCTGTTAACTTCAGCTTTATTTTCTTTCGACCTTGCAATCAACGTCATAACTTTAATAATATCGCAAACTGTATTTTTATGACGTCAAACCGTAGCATATACTCTATTCTTTAAAATACAGTTATTTGGTCCAAATTCGTCGAGTAGATTCGACGCTAGCTCACTTTAAACTGAGCGCTAACCGCGTAACACCTCATTTTTAGTGTTCATTTCTGCGGCCTATAACGCCACCAGAGTGAGCTGAGGGGGTCGAGCATGTATTTTTTTTCTTGTCGTCAGACCGATCTTTACAATGGTATAACTATTACTTTTCTAACTCTAACTTTCATTACACGAAGCTCTCGAAAGAACATATTTTTCGTTACGTTACTTTGCTTGGATGACCCCCCTAAACCTAATGTAAGGCATTCATTTGAATTCATGCCAAAAGTAGCCCCTAAAATTGTAATGTCATCCAACTACTTGCAGAAAGCAAAATAGAGTCTAGAATGTTCCAAAAACATTTGAAAAACGGCGCCAGAACGTGCCTCTTCTGCTGTGACTACAAAATGTTGGAATGGAATACTTACCTACGTCCTACGCCAAATCCCAATGCAAATATACATCCGTCAACGTCTCTAAATCCTAACTAAATAAGCGGGAAAGACGAGCTATTCCATTATAAACAGTAGTCATTCGAAGTAAAGTAGATAATAGAGTGTACAATTATGGCAGATTTTCCGCAAGCTATGTGGCACACTGTGCAGACAGTCCCCGCTCCAATCATACTAAAATTATCCTAATATCGTTTTCGGCAAGTGGTAACAAAGTGTGAACATTGGCAAGGAGTTGTGGATCTGGTACTTTGCCACATAGGTATTATATTATCTACATACAAAATGTTTGTAAGTACTCCTATAGGTACAGTCGACCACACGCTACAGTATACCATCTGTCAAAAACCTTCGGTTAAATCTCAAACTTACGCCTGCGCAATTTGATACATTTCTGATTCTCAAATTTTGATGTTTTGGGTAGGTTGACCTGTGGTCCACTGTACTAAGTAAATTGTATTTTTAAAGTGCGTTCCAAAACCAGTTGAAATTATTCACGTTGACAGCTGTACACGTTCCATTGCTCGTTTTGAATAAAAGTTTTATAATTTTTCAGCTGTTAACGCGGTAATGGAAAATGCACAATTGTCAACGTGAATTATTTCAACTGGTCATGGAACGCTCTCTTAAAGACGAAATAGGTATAACGAAAGCCACAACAATGATTCAAAAGCTTGGGGACGAGACTGCGGAGTCGAATCAAATACCATTGTGATAGATCACTCCTAGCACAGGCAGTTTAAATAGCATTTTATACCAGTTGCAGCTAGAACACAAAGATGAAGAAGAATATGAAGATTTAAGGTTTTGCAGTATTTTTTTAATTCTAAGCTACAGGGTTTTACTGTCATTCACACCCTTCTCTTGTTTACTATGCCAAACTGCAATTTATACAGGTTCTAACAACAATAATAATTCAGGGTGAAGCAACAAAAACAATTCGGTTCCCTTCAATCGATTTCATGGCTAAACTCACATCACACATGGCAAAAGTTAATCAGTTATCGATACCGATTCGTCCTGCAAGCTGCCACTGCATGTATTTTTTATATCCTGTACTGTAACCTGTAAATAAACCTACCATATTCCTTTCCAAATCCAGTTTCTTAGCTCCGTGGTCAATGGCGTCTGATAATCCCCCATGAATATGTGATCAGTTGGCATCGACGCGGGAAATACCTCATCTATATGCAGGGGTCAAACTGTTAATTATTGGCAAAAGTCGGGGGCAGTACATGATCAGCTGTGATTTTTTTATCGGTACCAATGAGCGTAAATAAGTCTAGTCTAGTAATCTAGTGGCCAGGGTACCGGACTCCCATGCGGGAGGTCCGGGTTCGAAACCACGCAGTGCCATGTACCAAAGAGTTTTTCGTATTTTTCGAAGATAATTCAAACTTGCATTTGCACGAGAGTAAAACAGTGGTAAATAATACATCAATGTTTTGCTGTAACTTTACTTTAGCACAACTTTAGTAACTTCGTTGAACACACATGACTTAGGACTGTTAATCCCAACATAACAATATGAATCTGCCCAAACCTCCCACTTCATTATAACAACGGTACCCCACAGAAATCCTGTACAAAGCTAATAATTAGATCGGAACGTTTTTACCGGATTTCGCCAAAATCTGGTGACAACACAAAGGAAACTTGATACGATGTCAAAAAAATCACTACAATTTCGCTCTATCGACGCCCCCCCGCACCAGAAAACTCAATCAGGACGTTGGGGCTTATATTTCTGTTTCCGATACGATATACTATAGCGTTTGAGCATAGATTATCCAATCAGTTAAGATAAAGGACACGCTTTTTTTAGTTGCGTCCATTTTCGAGAAGATTTTACCGCCAATTTTTGACAGTTGCAATTTGATGTTTGCGCGGGAACAGTAAAGTTGCGTTTAGAATATTCTGCTGCATTCGGAAAATCTTTTCTAAAGCCGTGTGCTCACTGGTTGTCGTGTGCAGGAGCGGCGCGCGTGGCGGCCACGTGATCGAGATTAGGGCGCACATTCACGTCGCGCACACAAAGCGCGGGGTTCGCGGGCGAAACGTCAAATTGTGTGCGCGGCTTGGGGGAGGAAATTCGCTAAGTTAGGTCGGATTTAAATTATAAATGCGGAATACTAGCTCTTCTATTTGCATATCCCACGGGCATGCACAAGCACCACACCACCACCTTTTCTGTTGAAATGACACGTTTTCACAAGTTTTAGTTTAAACTTTTAATTTTAACGTATTTCTGCAAAGCGTGAAGTGATTCAAATAGACGAATAAAATAATAGACATTTTATTTTAAAAACATTAATTAAAAACATTAATTAAAAACTATTTGGTCTATTTTCTTTAACAGGGAAGCTGGCTGAAACTGTCAAAAATATTTTTTTGAGCGGTTACATAATAAAAGAAATAGTTTTTATTTCTCATTTTACTAAAAGTCATTTACGTACAAAAAAGTTTTTTTCTAACTCTTATGGCCAGTTATCCAGAGATAAGGTTTTTAATTATTTGTTTATGTGTAAGTACGTTTTTATTCGACGTCTCCAAAAATCGCTACATTTCGGCTCGGTAATTCAATAGTTTTATATGTAAGAGGCCATAAACTCATCAGGAAACATTAAATCAAGACCACTGATGAATCCCGTGTCCCCAAACGATGTAAAACGAGAAGAGTGGTAAACAGAGGCGACACCAGTGTCCGTGTAAACACTTGCCGTCGGAGGGTGGTCGTAAATCAGGGCTGATCGCGGAGCCCTGGAGGGGCTGGTCTCTGGAGACCTAGGTGGTTCAGAATGTAGGAACCGAGGAACGTAGTTGACGGTGGTTAAGATACTCTAGATGCGGTATAATACCGTGTAGGTATTCCCCGATAAAACAATGTGCCTTTTGGAGATCGTTATGAAGAATATATTATTTTCGTACTATTAGGTACTACAATTTGCCCACTCAAATCACATCCTCCTTTCCTCAAAGGTAATCAGGAATAGAACTTTACTCTTTTTAGGGTTATGTGCACCTTTGTACATAGCATTTGTAATGCTCTTTTTTGTAATGATTTTGTGTACAATAAAAATTAAGAAAATGGATAACATAAAATTCCGCAATATGCCGCACATGTTCGTTCCTTTCAAATTATAAGTACTTGTACCTATTGCAAATAGGGGGAATGGTTTCCTAAAGCTGCCACTATCTCGCTTACGTCTAAGGCCTGGACTACACGCGACCGGTTTCAGCCCCGGTTCGGTTCGCTGCAACCAATCACATGCGTTCCGCCCTCCTTACTTGAAGTCAGCGCTTCGTGATTGGATACCTACAGCGAACCGATCCGGAGCGTGTAGTCCTAGCCTATGGATGCAATAAGATAGGTATTGGAATGAAATCGGTGGAATTAAAGAACGTTTCCGAAAAACTGTGATAATCATAATTTAAATACCAGAAACAAAAACAAACTTGCAGTCCCACGTTTTAGACTTAGTAAAGTAATAACATCATTTATGGGTTATTGTGTACGATTTTATAATAAGATACTGATACTGTAACAAATATGACAGAGAAAAAAATATAAGACGGACCATATGTAAAAAGGGTTATTATAAAATTAATGACTACTTAAATGATAAAGAGGCTTAGTCCTAAATTCAGCTCCAGTTCTGTACATTGTGTACATATATTCATAATTATTGCAAGATATATTTATTTCAAAAGATGTGCTGCTGAAAGTTTTTTTTTCTTTCGTTCGTCTTTCCTTTCAGCTATAGCACCTTACGAAGCGGTGGTAGAGTAAAAAAAATAACGTTCTAAAAATTGTAAAGACTTACAATAAAAACATTTTGATTTGATTTGACGAAGAAAGCATCAAAAGTGCCGCATCAATTGTAAGTACAGACGCATTCCACATAGATCATGGGGCCAGGTCTCTGGAGGCGAAGGACGCATATTGCACTCATTTCATTATGTACATACGATTACGGCGATCTGGGGACACTTATGTGTGTACGGCTGCTGATGTAAAATAGGGGGTCCGAGTTTTAGCACTTGGTCAAGTGTTAGTTGGAGGAAATTTTAAAAATACTTATGTGTTGTTTTAGATATTATAGTGTCCTCGCTAGATATATATTCCGTGATAGTGTCGAATCCACTAATTCTAAAACGCATGAGTAAACCTGGAACTCTAGCAAGGTATATAGGTACAAGGTAGGTTGGTACTCCATATTAACATCCTCCTCCTCGCGTAGTAATTCTTAATTCTGAGGGTCGTGACCACCTTTAGGCATCACCTTCTGGCGGATGATCTTCCTCCATTTATTTCTGTCCTCGGCGGTGTGGATGGCATCGTGAACTGTAGAGTCAAGGGTGGTGCGGATTTGGTCGGACCAGCAGCGCATCAGACTACGTCCTCGAGGCCCCGTCCCTTACATTTTTCCGGTCACAATGAGTTTTTTGAGGTGGTCACTGTCTTTCTTGGCAATGTGACAGAAGTACTCGAGGCACTCGGCACTCGCATATTGAGATAACCTACATAACATAAAGAAATGATGCATCGACCATTTCATTAAACTATAATTACATGGTCAATGGAACACTTGCTGTGCGAATTTGACTAGCTGGCTGGAGGTATGAGTCTTCTGAGGGTAGCCTACCCGAAACCAGAAACCTGTTCCTTAAAGATGCTTTACAGGAAGGAGCATATAGGCTCCTTGGAACCTATAGGGCTATAGGCTCCTTCCTGTAAGCTGTACAGCGTCCTTGATGCAAATCATCTTTAAGGAACAGAAAGGAGACTAAGGTAAGGGGTGAGCACAAAAGATCACTGAGGGTCGAAGTGCCTCTGGGGTTTTGCCCCCTGTTGTAAGATAAGATAAGATACATGATAAATATTATTCCATAAGTCGTTCTAAGTACCCAATTCATTTCTAAAAGAGAATGATCGTGTCCTTCATCATATCTGCGTCTAAATATAAGATAAAATAATATTGGTATGAGTAGGTAAGCTAAAACTACAGGTCATAGTTTATTTATGTCGTCTACTACAATAAATCATAGATACCAAAATTAAATAGAATCGACGGAGCGGAGTAAATTCTCCCCGCGCCCTGGGAATTGTGACACCTCAGGGGTTGTTAATCATAACCAGTTTAGGGTAAGGGTAGTAGGATTGAAGTGACGAGAGCGATGACAATCTGGACACGGTTTTATTTGAGTAACCCGTCGGAAATATCTGTGGACTTGAGCCACTTTGTGACTTGACTTGACTTGTTATGACTCGTACCACATGCGACGTCGAACATGTCGAGCGAGATTATCCTACAATGTATTACCACTAGAGGCGCTACTAGCACAGTTTAAAAAAATATTCAAAAATACGAAATATAATACATAACATAACCTAAATTTATTGCTTTCAATGACAATACGGCTTGTCTGTTCGCTCCTGTCCAGTTATGTTTGTATTTAATATGAATTGTTTTTGAATTTGTAAAAAGCATGATGTAAACCAGAGTTCCTGGTGTCCCGATGATTTTAATAAATGGGTATTACATATGAGTATGAGGATAATAAAATAAAAAACAGCTTAGTAATGTGCAAATTAATCATTTGCAAGCACTTGCGGTTTTTTACGCGAGATTGCTCAGCGGCGGCGGCGCATACCTTAAATCCGGGAGATTTTAGCTGCGTTGCGGGAGCCGGAAGATTTTAAAAACTTAGAGCCTCTTTCTGGGACAATCCCGAATCCGGGAGAGTTGGCAACCCTAGTCCCTACCTAGGTAACTGTGATATTAGTATTAACATTCGATACTAAGTAATAGCCTTAAAAAGTCAACGATAATAATAACATACGAGTAACATAACCATTTCTTGATTTCTCTTTATGCTCCTGCAGATTACGACGTAATGTATTATTTACAGTATCCGTACGCGGGGGGAGGGGTTCGTTACCCGGCTCACTGGGCCATAATAACTTTGGGGAATACCAGCCGCTCGGGTACTCGCACCCGCTTGTAATCACCGCTCGACTAAATACAGTGCAAGCCAAACATTTCTCATTGATAATGTCTTATGAGTTGCGAAAAATGCTTGTTGCCATTGAAGACAACAGCAGAATATCAACATCCTATTCCCATTCCCATGCACACAATAGTGCTGAGCTGGGGACGATTTGATGCTGCAGCATGTGCAGTGCACAGCAAAGATTTACTTTTGTTGTTCAAATTTTTTACATCTTTAGTTTTAGTTCCTACTGGTGTATGGACTATGAATACGTTGTCATCTTACCGCACAAATAAACTTATTCTCATTCTTATACATGTTTTGCTTATGTAAAAAAAAATTAAAACCTTATATTATTAATTTTTACACAAATATAAGATTTATGAAATTTATAATATAAGATTTATATCTTATATCAAACTTTTTCATTTTCATTTTTCATGAGTGTGAATAAACGCATTACATTCTATTCTTGTGCTAGGAAGGAGACCACATCAATGGTCCAAATGTGGATTCGATCAACGAGTCAAAAGTCTTTGACCAAGCAGATTATAATTAGAAATACTTCGAATACAACTCTCCATAATTATAACCCAGCCTTGCATGAATCAGAATGGCTGATCGATTTCAATAAGGAGACAGCCAAAAGAAAGCAAAGTTACAAAAACTGCTTGGTCAAAGTTGTTCGTTATCGATATTGAGTCACCACAGTCCCTGCAAAAGGTCTACCTATAAATAAATAAAATCTACATCAAGGCGTTTATTTATGTAGGCGGTGTATAAAAGGTAAAAAGGTAGAAAGCAGATTGATAAAAGTTTATCGCAGTCGTGATTACAATGAGTTTGATCATGTTTAATTAAGTCTTGCTGTCGGTCCTAAATATTTTTTCCAATGTTCTGTTCTGTAATCTGTATTTCCATGGATATCTTATTTTTTTAGGGTTGCACCCGTATCGTGAGCATGCGCTATAATATTATAATGTTGTCGCTACATCTATCACCACGGCCGCGACACATGTGCCGATCACAGCTCACCTCCTATTTGGCACACTTCATCATATTTCACTGCCGTTCACTGCGCCTGAAGTTTTATTAAGTATCTTCTACTCATTGCACGCAGATGACTTACCATTTCCAGAAATATAAAGATTATCATTAAGATTTTATTCATTTTCACGAATAAAACAGGATAAACGTTCAAACGTTTATTTGAATGAGAAACAAATAAAATGCTGTAAATATTGACATCCACACAAACGGTTTACGTTCTGTAATTTTTTATATAAAAACTTTTTGGCTAACTTTTACGTTAGCTTTTTTTTCGGCGAAACTGGCTGTAACTGCCAAAAATATTTCTTACGATCGCCGTGATATGTTAGAAAAAGAATAATAACTTCTTCTTTTCTTATTCAACGTCAATTTAAAAAGTTTTTCGAGTCGGAATGGCCAGTTCAGTTACGATAGATGTGTAATAATAACTTTTTGGTTGGAAAACTTTTTCAGCTCAACTAAAACATCCATCCGTTTGGTTTGACCACTGATTTTTAGATTTGGTATTTCATTAGGTATTTTTACGTTAATCTTCGTTAGTGAAACTAGCTGAAACTGATGGGATGTACTCAGAGGTGTAACTACACAACCAAGGGACATGGAGCAAAATAAAAATTTGGGGCCTAACCAGTTTATTTTTATCAAGTAAAAAAGACATACCTACATATACATACTCTAAAGTTACTAAGCTACTCATGAAGGTAAAAAAAAGATATTTTTTCTTCGTCCATGAAGTTACTATGTAACGTAATGGTTATCCGTGTGCGCTTTGCGCTCGAGTAATCTCTGACAACACTGATGTTACATGTAGGACGACCGTAACAATATTTTTCAGAAGAAATCGTTTTGTTTCAAAAACCGGAGTTCAGTCCATTATCAATATTGCAGTAGAGTTAGCTAGTCTTCATAAATTGGTCGCATAACAGCTAATTGGTATTGGTTGAAGTGGCTATACACACACAAGTACATACAACAGAAAGAATTTAGGGAAATTACAACTTTCGATTTTTTTAAACTAAGTTGCCATGCTTAAAGTCGTGTTGCAATCTGTCATATTTATGTTCTGAAAGTAGGAAAAAAAATCGTGGGGTCAGTTCGAGGTTGGCTAGACAGGGGCCCGACTTTAGGGGCCCCGGTGCACAGCACCGCCTAGCCCTCCGATAGTTACGCCACTGGCTGTACTCATATGCGTACCTATCTATACATGGTCAAAACTGCTCTTCGCCAAAGTAATTTCTTATGATCGTCATTGCATTAATATAAAGGACTTATGAAAAAATCGAGTTCTCGCGTGATCAGTCCAAAAAATTTTTTTAAATACAAGTCTATAATATAAAACTTTTTAGCTAACCTTTTTGAGTTTCCTTGAAAACTTACAATGATCGCCACATTGTAAGTTTTACAACATATTGGTACAACACGAAGAACCTGTGGGTGGATGCAAGCAAATTGACAAAACCATCATCTAATACTGTTCAGTATTTGAATTTGTGCCAAGGTCATGCTGCACAGTGTCAAGAGGGTTACTAGTTTTTATAATCTGCGTTATAAAATAAATTCATAGCGTAACTACTTTATTTTCTTCAATCACATCATATTACAAACTTTTCTTTTCTTCAATCTTTATTTCCTGGGTGGATCGGATTTTGATGTTTTTAACAAACACGTTTAAGGAATCATTTTAAATATTTTACCCTGAGATTTAAAATACAAATTCCATCTATAATTTCGTCTATAAATTACTATCTATAAGTCGTCTATAAGTCTATAATACAAATATAATAATAATATAAATAATAATATAAGTCTAGAATAAAACAGTGAAACAGTAAGTACGTATATTATTAAAATATACTGATCTTGATATGCAAAAAAATAAAATTGAAATGGTCGCGGAGCTATTTTTCCTATATTTATACCTACCAACTTTGCCCCTTATTCAGCTCTGGGTTTAGTAAATGTTACAAGTTACTCTCTTCACCCTACCAGACAAGATACAAAAACACCAAATCACATGCAATCTTTAATATCTGGTTGTCTAGAAGTCAGACAGGCATCGAGGCACGATGGGCACGATTACGGCACGTTGCGTGGCCTGCAATGCAGTGCAGACGCGATTCCCTCGCCGTCACCGCAGACATCGCGTGCCCGCCACTCAACCTCACCTCAGCCACCCTCAGCTGAGAGAGTTCAGGGTACATTTGCCTACTAAAATTATATAGATATTCTGTGTTATATATCGAATGATGTTATCTTTGATCAGCATCTGATCGAAGTGTAAACAAATATTGTAATTATTTCCAAAACGTATACAATGTTTTTAAGTACAACTACTAACACAATGGATCAAGTTTTCCGATAAATAAAGATATTGAATTGAATTGAATATACACAGTTTGTTAACTAAGTAATACAAAGTTTTCGGAAGCGCAGGCGATGCAATGGTGAAAACCTGGGATGATGAAATCATGATGAAAGAAAATGCGACTTTGACAGTTCCTAAGAATGCTTGGTGTACTAACTAATATAAGAATGAGAGTAAGTTAATTCAATTCAGTTCAATATTTTTATTTATCGGATAACTTGTTCCATTGTGTTAGTAATACTTGAAAACTATGTTAGTAGTATAAACTATGGTAGTAGTAGTAGGCGAGATCGAGGTCAAATGCGGGTTTAGAAGTAAATAAAATAAAAATAATATAAAAAAATACATTTCGGCAAAAATTACGATTTTTTTGTACTTCGATCAGATGCTGATCAAAGATAACATCATTCGATCAGCACCCGAACGAAGGATAGGGGAATCATATTTTTCCGTTATCAAATTCAGGATGCTGTTGGAGCTGCTCAGAAGCATGCAGTTAAGTAGTTGTACCTACGTGTGAATTATTGCAACACGGAGGCGCCAAAAATCCTTCCTAGCCCCTGCTCCACGTGTTATTTTTATCGTATCGTCTGTCAAAATTATTATGCCATACGATTAAATAAATAATCAGCGTAGCAGGTGACCTCCGAGAGAACTATCGGAGTCGCGTCCTTCTGGACCTGAAAGAAGGTAAATCAGGTACCTACCTATAGGAGAAGGTCTTCCAAGATAAATTATATTTCTTCTTTATTTTAATAAATGGCTGCTGCAGTTTGCCAATGTCACGTAGAAAAGTAGAATAGAAACATCGAAACAGACTTCTGTTCGCAATAGTACTAAAGGCAGCAGTCAGGTGTCAGGCGTACGTCACGTGTCAGAGAACGCGCGAATCAGTGGTTAGCAGGCTTCGCGTGCAGCGGTAGTGGGTTCGAACCCGACCTGATCGATATTATCTACCCCGAGCTGGCTTCCGATCTCAAAGGTTGCGGTGGCATTTCAATGTTTATTGATCAAGTTGTAAGGTTCTGCGAACAAAGCTTCATTGCCCTGTATTTCAGTCTGCGAGTCACATGTTGAAAGTTTCAAGCAGTTTCAATTTCAAGTTACATCTGTAAAGTTTAAAAACAGCTATCTATTTGAAAATTAATAGGTAACTAAACTCTTAGGAGCATAGTTTAAAAAGTTAAGTATTACCTCTCTGAAAGTTTTATTTGACCTAAAGAAGTATAAAGTATCTATCTTAGATACATGTTATGAAATAGGGTCGATAGATCAGATAGCGGAGAACTTTTAGACTCACCAGCGCAGCCGCAGCCAAGAATCCTTGAGGGCCCTCTGATGGTCTTCCAAGAGCTGGTTTCTTTGTGAATCTTGTCCAGATTGGCGCTGGAGTGTTTTTTGTTGACTTTGGAGAAGTTTATTTACGTGTGGCACGAGATTTTGGGTTTTTAATTAATAATTTTATCGGAGCGGCGGACTGACGACGGCGCCATGCTCTTCTTCAATTTTTTTAAGTTGCGAATTTTTCCCGCTAGGTGCGCTGCTAGTTGGCGCGCTGAGAATTGTCCAGAGCTATCTGTTTTGAATCGCGAAAGTTTAATTTTGAAAAACTTTGTAAATTGGTACAAAGACGAATACGAAACAGTACATTTCATATTAGTACTTATTTTCAGTATTTATCCTAAAAAAAAATCTGGGCCTCCATACTGAATTCTCGACTTGAAGCGACAAATAAGCAATTTCAAAGTTATAATTATTTCTGCCGGAACCGCTGTTCTTTGTTTTTTGATATGAATGAAATAATATTCGATACACCGCTACTAGTCCCATTTCTATGCACCTAACTTAAGTACCTATCCTAACCTACTCTAATAAAATCCAAATAAAAGAATTAGATCAGCGTCACACAGCAAACCCCAACATTACCGACGCCACAATGGTAATAAGCAATAACAAACAAGTCGCCGATATTTTATTGCAATTACATCAGATTTACATTCCTTGCCGGTCGCCGCCCATCGTCAACTAGGACTAGGGCAATAAAGTGGTTGGTAATAACTCGGCCATCTGTCGCTCTGGACCGGTGAACTATGAGCTGTGCTACGTCCTCGGGATACAGTTAGGGCAATTTAGAAGGTTGTTTTTGAACAAGTTGACTTGATTTTTACTTTTTATGCCAGGATGGAAGGGTTGTTTAGACAAGTAGACTAGTTTTCTACTTTTACTACTGAGTTACCCTCGAATTTCACGAGGCCGTTCGTTGCATCCAATCACAAAGCGTTAATTTATTTAAAATAAAAATTTAATTATATTTTATATTATTATACAATACAATACAAATATACTTTATTGCACACCCGGGACATAAACAAAACATACAACATAAAGAGAGGTACAATACAAAATATATAATAAAAAAAAAATATACAATATACAGGGTGTAACATTAAGAACGGTCAGTATGGGAAAGTCTGAAACTATAAGACATACGAACATCTGTTCTTAGGAACCATGTCATCAATTTTAGTAACAAGAAAAACTGTATTCATACATTTAAAAAAAACCTGTACTCAGCCTGGGAATCGAACCCGGTTGTTTTGAAAAAAAAATCCAACACTATTTCTATTTGGATATCGACTGTGTAGGTGTTAAGGAATAAATGTTAGTATGAAACGTGATGTTTAAAATTAATAAAACGCATTGTTTCCATATCTTTTAATTTATTTTAGACTAGACTATTAATTACTATCTTTTAATTTATTTTAGACTAGACTATTTCTTGTGGGGTTACGTTAAGGATGAAGTGTACAAAACAAGCTACGACACAATTGAAGACCTAAAAGCAGCCATAGAGACAATTTTAACGCAAATTCACCACCTGAAGATACAAAATTCAATAGTAAGATCAAACGTACCTAAACGAGTTGAATGTTGTATTTTACAAAATGGTAGTCATTTCGAACACCTACTAAAATAAATTAAAAGATATGGAAACAATGCGTTTTATTAATTTTAAACATCACGTTTCATACTAACATTTATTCCTTAACACCTACACAGTCGATATCTAAACAGAAATAGTGTTGGATTTTTTTTCAAAACAACCGGGTTCGATTGGCAGGCTGAGTACAGGTTTTTAAAAAAATGTATGAATACAGTTTTTCTTGTTACTAAAATTGATGACAAGGTTCCTAAGAACAGATCTTCGTATGTCTTATAGTTTCAGACTTTCCCATACTGACCGTTCTTAATGTTACACCCTGTATATTTTAATTATAATGGTTAAAAGAGGATTTCTGAACGTTTTGTTCAAAACTACCCTGCAGGCACTCAACGGCGACGCACAGGGGATTGTCTAAGGGAATTTCTGGAATAAGCGGATTGGTTGCAGCGAATCGAACCGTGGCGGAAACCGAGCTCGTGAAGTCCGAGGCTAAGAAGGGAAATTACTGATTGATTACACTGGTGTGACAGGCTAACCTTCGGTTAGTTTGCCAGGTGGAACACGAGGAATGGCCCAATTAAACTGACGTTTTCATTGTGACTTATCTCCACTTAGGATGTCTTCCAGACAACATGCAGTGATAACGAACAACGCAACCCAAACCTAATCGACCCAGATATCTCCCTCAGTCAAGTATTTTCACACCATCTCTCACATTGCCGCACTCGTCTGAAAACAAAATTATAAGAGCGCACTATTCGACAAATCCCCGCGAGGCGGTACAGCTCCGCCATCCCTTTCACTCATTGCTTTCATCGTATCTTCCATCTCACTCGCATACACTGCTCAGGTTCTTTTTCACAATCTCCCGACGACGCGCCGAGAACGTTTATTTTTCATTTTCATTTCTTAGGGGCGAAGAAAATAATTTTCGTTGAGCTTTGAACCCGCGTCGAGGGAAAAATGGGAAATTTGGAAAATGTAATTGGATTCTGGACTAATCTCAGCGCCTCGTGTCTTGCGAGGGGAGTGCGTGTTGGAAAGGAAATATTACCAAGAAAATGTTGGAAGAAAATTCATGTTCTATAGAGTTAATCATAATAATTACAGAATTCAACTTTTCTATTGTTTTTAGTCCCCAGTGGATGTCCACGGGTTTCAAATTTTCAAAGAAATCATACAGAACAAAACCAATCTAATTAACAGTGACCGGTGACAATGACGACTTCATCATACTAACCTCAGACGCCGCCGAATGGCTAAGAAACCTGGATATTTGGTTGTGACATATCGCAGTGCCTACTGTTATTGTATATTGTGTATAATTCCAACTGCCATACGAATAAATAAATAATTAACAGTGAATGTTAATTATCTTTTCATAGAAAAACGTAAGACAGAACAATACATTACATTGTATATAATTGGCAGGTAAATACACTATTTAAGACAGAATTAGGATGGATTGGAAAACTAAAAAAGCGCTACGTCCATATATTTTTTAATTTGATTTTATTGGGCCATCAACAGCGTACATCATAGATTTAACAGAGTGAGTTAATGATAAGGCAAATAACAGACTGCCTCGTAGTTACTAAAGGCGAGTAGACAATATAATGAAAACTAGGTGGTAAAATATAAATTTTAAAAAAAATTGAATATAAAAAGCAATAGTGGTCTCTGAAAAAATTAATTGTTATTTAACAATTAATTATTTTCTTTCTTACTTATTATTTTTAAAATAATATATATTAAAAATATACATATTGATACAATATATATAATATACATATATGCATATAAATATAAACTAGAATAATTTAATATAAGTATAATATGTAGTTAAATTTAACATTAGAGAATTACTCAAGAAAATGGTCTAAGAACATAATTGTTTAACTTTTTTATATTTTGTGGTCGGTGACACCACCTAACTACTAAAGTGTGAAGCTCAAGTTCATTCAGTGTATCTCCACTCCACTCCACTGCGGGCAGGGTAGAGATCAGTTCAAGAGAACCTCTACAGGGGGCGTTCGAAACAAAAACGGGACAGCAGGAGGGCGCCAAAATAATGTGTCCGCATTTCCAGCACTACGAACAAGATTTCTTTATAAGGGATCTTCTGGTCCAGCATTATTATATTATTATAGATAGATAGATAGATAGATAGAAACACTATTATGTTGTTACTCTTTTCAGGGCACACGGGTCCTTTGTAAGGCTTGCGTGGGATCATGTGTCCAACACGTAGAGGCCTTGTTAGAGTATTAACTACTAAATAATAGGATGGAGTGCACCTAACCGGCCTGACTCTGAACACGTCCATAAGTATGCATTCTATTATTACTATTACGGTTCTCAAAACCATCAAATATCTATCGAGTTGGTTGGTCACTATTTAGCACACGACATGACGCCATACCATGCCATGAAAGAACCGTTAAGCAGTTAATCACCCAGGACTCATGTGCCTCCGAACTACTTGTCAGGGACCAAAAGCGGTTACCTGACTATTTTGCAGCACTTGTAAAAACGAACACAAAACGTAAGGTAGAATTATACACTAAATATTTTTTGTAAAATATCGGTATCGGTTATTGAACAAAATAATTTATTGTAGATTCTTAACAGTATGTGCTAGCAAAATGGATTCGGGTAACCGTTTACGGTCCCGGTCAGTACCATGGGCATGTATACCTACATATGGGGAACAACCATGATACAGAAACACCTATTTAGTGTGTGGGGCGTTGAATATGTTGATGTTTGTTCATCAGCAGTTTTTAAGAAAACGAAAACTTTCATTGTAAATATTTATTTCAAATACTATGAGTGCTTATGGTAACCAATGATACAATGTCACGCGTCGAGACGCCACTCCACATATAATAAATCGCTAAGGTTAAACTAGCCATCGGCTTGTAGTATCACCTTGCCAATGACCCATCGTGCATCGCACCCGCATGCGAGATCCTTTCAAACTCGAACGTATCATATCATATTCGTATCATCATCGTATTGTATTTTATCATCTGGGATCCGCGAAAGGGTCAATTGCGATTGACAATTAAAGAGATGGCGCAATACAAAGAAGCGAGGCGCTTACAACCTCGCTTTTTGTATTGCGCCAAATTCTCAAATTGTCAATCGCAAATGATCGTCTCCGGTATGATCTGAATTGAAAATTTGAGTCTGAAATTAATTTCAAAGGACAAAGGACATCTGAATCATTGCGTGAATTGTCGATAAAACAATAGATATTTTGTTTTTTGGGACGTTCGAGTTTTTAAATGGATACCATTAACATCGGTGATCATAAAAAGTCTTGTCCATAATTTAAGTCGCATTCGGTATATAACTAACACCGATGTTAAAAGTATTCATAATGTACAAAAACGAATTTCAAATTGATTAAGTCTCGCATAAAGGCGGCTTAGAAAACTAGATAAATCTATCTATCGTAGATTAGAATTTAAAAAAAAACATTATTCACTTCCTTTTTTTCTAAATTTGATAATTTATTTTCGTGAATAATGTATTTATATATATTTTATTAACGATTTTTGTCTATAGCTAATTGTCTATACACAGAGGCACACAATGCTTAGAAACTAGCTCATTTCCAACCGTAATCGAGCCTAAAGTTCTAAGTAAAAATGTTACTCGATAACGACTTATGCTAACTATTTACAGTCGGCAACCGATATTGTGTACACTTTTCAAAATCGTAAGCTCAAAAATATGCTAAAAAGGTCAAAATTGCGAGATCGGTGCCCTTAAGTGAGACGGGTGAGCCGCCCCACCAGATAAGTTTGCATGAAGATAACTTATTTGATAGATTCAAGCACCTTTGATTCATCCAATGCCATATCTATAAACATAATAAATGCTAAGTGCCTATGGTCTTTTTCACACAGAAAGGCACGTCGAAATTTTATAAAAACATAAATAAAATACGGATGATCACTGATGAGAGATGGAACACCCGACTTTCATCCCATCAGTATTTTATTTAGGTTTTTATAAAAGTTCGACGTGCCTTCCTACGTGAAAAATACTACCAATATAGTCCAATGAGCACTAAAATTTTGCAAAGTGTACACAGAATCATTCAGTACGCTACGTTTACTTTTTTCCTACACTAATACTATAGGCGGCTCTCCGACCTCGTTTACTGTGACCAGAGTCGGTTCGCTTACAGGCTAATATAATGACGCGTTGTTCAGAAGGGTACACAGAAATAAGATGAAACAACTTTAAAAATTAAAACACTAAGTGCTGACCAATCACTGACAGTAGTAGTTGCTAGACATGTTACCTAATAACGACTCATTAACATTAGTTCGGCGGCCGAATACGGTTATAATCCGACCGTTAAATGTTGACTTCTATTCGGCGACCATATTCGATGTGGTGATAGAATTCGGCCGCCGAACCATTGTGAATTCGCCATAAATACCTTTGGTGTTATTGGCTAAAGAAACCCTACATTGTGATTGATAACCACGGAGATTGTCGTTAAAAAATAATACAATATACACAAATCGATCGCTGTCACAGTTTAATAATATTGTAATACTAAGATTAGCTTAAAACATGCTTAAAACTAATAAGCGACTAGAACTAAATAAGATACAACCCAAGCAATTTAGAATTGTCATGAACTAAAACCGAATTCTCTTTACAACGGAAGATCAAAATAAATACTGGAGAACAAAGAAATTATAGATACTATTCGTAATGTTCATTGTAGACCTGTATTACAGTCCGGCAAGTGCAGAAAGAATGTCAGTTTGCTACGATTTAATCCCATACAACATTTTCTCTCTGTATTTATTTAGCTTAAAACTAAGTCAGTTTTGAGTTAAACATAACTCTGCCAAAAGTCCGCTCTCAATTTTCCGTGAAGTAGATAATTTAATTCTACTCTAAAAACATTACTTGACGGACTATAATACGATAACTGATTATGGACTGTTAGAGGATTTAGTAAATTAAACTTTAGTAATAGTTGGTAGTTTCTAATTACTGACTGCCCAGCAAATTACTACAATCACAAAATGTAGTCACCTATAGAGAAAAGTAAAATACTATAGGGGCAAAATGTATAATATAATATTTTCCAAAAACTACTAGACCAAACGCAATAAAAACCAGCAATTTAACTATATATGTTTTCGTTTAAATTGGTCCCGTAGGTGTTGTGTTGACTAATTCTCAAACATGCGTGTTTCGTATTTATACTTTTCTTTACAATGGTACATTTAAGGCTCTCCCACACCAGTGCCTGATACCAACCGGCCAGGATTGCAATTCTCGCAGAGTTCGTCATACAAAAGTCGAGCGCTACGAGCGTCTTGTCACGCTCACACATGTAATGTGAGTGAATGAGATAAGACTAATGTCGAAGTCGACATTGCACTACGATAATCGCCGTCCAGGAAGCCAATTCTCGCAGAGTTCGACATACAAAAGTCGAGCGCTACGAGCGTCTTGTAACGCTCACACATGTAATGTGAGTGAATGAGATAAGACTAATGTCGAATTCGACATTGCACTACGAGAATCGCCGTCCAGGAAGCCAATTCTCGCAGAGTTCGACATACAAAAGTCGAGCGCTACGAGCGTCTTGTCATGCTCACACATGTAATGTGACTGAATGAGATAAGACTAATGTCGAATTCGACATTGCACTACGAGAATCGCCGCCCAGGAAGCCAATTCTCGCAGAGTTCGACATACAAAAGACGAGCGCTACGAGCGTCTTGTCACGCTCTCATGTAATGTGAGCGAATGAGATAGGACTAATGTCGAATTCGACATTCCACCTGCGAGAATCGCCTTCCTGTACTATCGCAATGCTAAAACGAGACAGTCATACTCGTGCATACTAGATTGTGTAAGATGAGCGGGACGTTTAGCGAGTTATATCCCGCACCTTTATCTAACTTGTAACCTTTTTCAGATAGAATTACATCCATACATATCTCTCACGTCCATAATCCCCGAGGGGTAGACAGAGGAAGCACCTTCATCATAGGTAGTTCCCACTTTTCGCCGTAAGATTTGGTTCACAAACGTGATACTTTTGCACCACGATATTACTGGGCTAGTCACTACTTAAAAACTACGCAGTCAACGCAATTGTCTCTCATTGGTAGGTACTACTGTTCCTCCAAATTTGAAAACATAAAAACCAACAATAAAATATATACTGATGCAACAGCATGCAATAAAATTAATACATAGGTACAACTTTAAATATAGTCATTTGATTGTGCATAGAAATATGTGCTCGTATCATATAGCGGATATATGTTGGCACAGGATAGTAGAAAAAATAATAACAAGTATAGGGTATTCAGAAATATATTAGAGTGCGCCATGTTGAGGAATTTTGTGAATTATTTTCTTAGCTATCGCTTAAAAAAATACCAGTGTCGCTCTCTTGACAAATCTAATATATTCCTAGTTCCGAAATTTATCGTCTTTTGTTGTCACATTATAAAACCAAAAAAACATTCATATAATTTTATCGAATTATTACCGAATGCTTTACCTAAATAACTTCTCGTTATCGAACTTTTCCTAGCAATATTTCTACAAATTTAGAAATTGTATCACCTCACAATACCTATGCGAATAGGTACAAGTCTTTTTATGTAATATCTACTTAATTTTCATCTTTGTGTTGATAGCATAGAAATAGTTACATGTGATATGTGTGAGATCAGATCACAGAATGTGATTATGTAGTCATTAAAGAACCGCGAAACGCGTCTTTCGTACATCTGCCTATAGACGTTTGACCGGTTGCTACTTAATCAAATTAGTAAGTCATAAGTACCTGTTAAAATGTGAAGTATATGATTGTATTGTATACTCAACATTGATTTTGAACGCACCGTTCCATAATGAAAACACTCTACAATTCTTTTATCTGTCCTCTCTCTGTCCGCCATGTTTCTTGCTGCGCACAGCCTTTATACGTTTTCTAATCATAATAATTAAATCCAGTTTAATCTTGTGATATTCCAGTTTTATTTTATCTTTAAACATACATCTGCACTACAGTACCTAATAAAAGAATCCTTAACACTCAGTTTATTTACGGATACTTTCAACCAAATAAACACTGCAAACATAACTAAGCAAGCAATGATAGCGCGAGATCTTTGGAATCTATGAACAATAACCATAGCAAAACAGCTGTCTATTTGCGGCATTTGATAAGAACTGCAGTTTATACAAGGGTCATTGGTACCTGACCCTTGTACTTAAATAAATTAGATCACTCGATCTGTGCCAAAAACATTTACTGATTGTAAAACGAGTAGGTTTAATTTTATGTACTGCTTCAATATACAAGCGGAAGTATGGATACTACCCGTTTCTTTATCCGTCTATGTTCGTATCCGGAATGGTGGGCTTGGACACCCTGGCGCTGAGACGAAAAATGCTTCTAGTGGCCCATTACTATCTGCTACTGCATAATAAGGTGGACAATCCGTCAGTGCTTAACAGAATGAGCCTGACCGTGCCGCGAGGGGGCACGCGGAGCGGTGACGGGGCCGTGGCGCCGCGCCGCTTGCCGCGCGTGTTCGCGCCGCCCTGGTAACGCGCCCGTGATCTACTCGGTACCCTGCTCGCTCGGCACGATGATGTTGACGTATTCGCCGACACTGTTGGCATATTTCTAAATAAAGCCTATTTGGAATTGTGCCAGCAGTGTTCGTTTTAGATATTATTTAGACAACTATTTTATTATTTAATTTTCGTAATTAATTTAATTTTGTATATATTAATTTAATTTTGTATATATTTTCAATTTGTAATTTTAATTTGTTTTGTTACTTTATGTTTCTTTATTTTTGTTAGCAACTAATGTATTTCTTATTTGACATGTGATTTACGTTATGACTACAATTTCGAATTGGCTCAGTGCTGTATGGTATTGTAATGAATTTTTTAAATAAATAAATAAATATAATAAATTCCCATTTCTATGCCACCAACACTAACCGATTGCGGCGATCATTAGCGTGAACGAAACTGCGCTAATAAACCTTTAAATCTCACGCGTTTGTAGGTTAGTACGAACTTCACTTAAACAAAAACGAACTAAAGTTTTTTTGGAAAGTCACTCACTAAATATCACTCGAGAGTCACGCTTGTGACTCGGAAGCGTCTCGCTTCTTGTCCTGCGGGTCTTCGGATCAGGTCTTCCGCAGTTCGACCAGTTTGACGTCCTTCACGTGGAGGTTGTGTTTGGACTTGCCCGCGAATTTGATCACCGCTTGCGTGGAGACGAGAGGCACGTGTCGGAGGTCCAACCTGTGACAGAAGTAATGCTATTAGTAAAGTAAGACTAATTTTTATTTTAAATTAATGACCTACGGAGCCGAAACGTGGACACTGACGGTGCGACTGGTTCACAAATTGAAAGTCGCTCAGCGTGCTATGGAAAGAGCTATGCTCGGAGTATCTCTGCTGGATCGAATCCGAAATGAGGAGATCCGGCATAGAACAAAAGTTATCGACATAGCTCATAAGATTAGCAAGCTGAAGTGGCAGTGGGCCGGTCACGTCTGTCGCAGAACCGACAACCGCTGGGGTAGACGAGTTCTGGAGTGGAGACCGCGTTTGGGCAAACGTCGTGTGGGACGCCCCCCTGCTAGATGGAGCGACGATCTGCGCAAGGTGGCTGGCAGCGACTGGATGAGAAGAGCCGAAGATCGGGCTCAATGGCGCGCCCTGGGAGAGGCCTATGTCCAGCAGTGGACTAGAATAGGCTGCTGATGATGATGATGAATTTTTATTTTACAAAATGGGGCACATAACTACTGGTAATCGTTTTGAGACTCTGATATTGAAAAATCTTTTTCGTTATGTGAACACGTAAACTTCTACGCCGGGCGAACGCAGTGCTGCCCTGATACAAAAGAAGGCCGCAAAGTGCTAAACGTGTCTGTCGGGGAAATGGCATAAACGCGTCAAATTGGTTTTCTAATGTTTCTGGAATTATATGAAAAATCCAGAAAACACTAGAAAACCAATTTGGAATGTTTTTGCCATGTTTTGCACTTTGCGTCCTTCTTCCGTGTCAAAGCAGAGTGACTCACAAGTCCCCCGGCAAGTGAGGTAGCGGGGTTAAGGTGTGTGGGCCCTATGGTAGGCGAGGTGGGTACCTGACGAGGTTGGGGCAGCGCGCGAGGTGGTCGAGCGCCGCCTCGGTGAGCAGCCTGCAGCCGGCGAGAGACAGCCGCTGTAGCCCGTGGTGGGCCAGCTGCGCCGCGCCCGCGTCTGTTAGCCGCGCGCACGACGACGCGTCCAACTCCGTCAGCTTTGGTAACGCCTGCCACAAAACGATTAGTAAGTTTCACTTAACAGTTAAGACAAACAACCCAACTACTGGGACTAGAGGCATGGAAAATGGCACATTTTGTGTCTGTGCTACTTATCAACAATAGGTAAGGCGCGATGTTCAGCACGATCTTCGGTCCTTACAAAACATCACCTATAATACTGTAACTACCGGGTTGAAAATAGTTCAGCACTGGCAATTAACCAACGTCGATGACTCCTGAAGCTGAACAGCTTCGGAGACGACAAGACAAGACGACGACTTAGCTCAGACAAGGAGACGCGAAAGGCTAAACACAACTTTACATCGTCGTTTTTCGCACGAATCATCCCATGATGAGGAAGTACTACTCCACTACCGTAATTAGAAAATGAGAAATGTGACGTCATCTGTCAAATTTCGCGACCAAGTACAGTATGCAAAAAAGTTTGAAGCAAATAAAATATCATCCCTGAGAGGTAATGCACAAAAGTGAACAACAATGTATAAAAAGTTGACGATGAGTCACATTTGCGTTACATAATGGATGAATGGACCTAAAATTTGAGTATCTGAAATGTATCATATAGCGCAGGTATATGGTTGAGATTTAATCGAAGATTTTTGACAGATGGTATACTATAGCTTGTGGTCGACTGTACTAAGGACTCAGGTAGCAAGAAATGGGGATGCCCGGGGAACAGAGGCGGCACGCGGGAAGGGGATCGCATTCCTATCATATTCTAATTATGTTGGTGGAAGAGTATGCTAATAAATAAGAGAACACCTCACCTGAACAACATATCTCATCGCGACGTCAGTGATGTCAGTACCGGGCAGCCTTAACACACTGAGCGCGGCGAGTCGCGAAGGCTCCGCCCCTGTTCTCACTCCGCCTCCAGGCCTAGAGTTCTCTGGAGGTGCGAGGATGCCTCTCAACTTGGCGTCGTCGAGACACCGCGCGAATGAGAGATCCAGTGACGTCAGAGGAGGACAAGTTGAGGAACGGAGGGCCAGGGCGGCTTCGGCTGGTGACCCGGCGAGGGATAGTGAGCGCAGCGCGGGCAGACGCGCTAGTAACCTGGAACATAGGGAACATTATGCAAACCGCGCAAAAAACCCTCATTTATCAGCCATGATTGACGTCATCAAGCGTGCGTTTATTAGTTCTTCTTTAAGTCGTATTACTTATTCCTCATTGAAGAGGGTCGTGATCATTCTATCTATGGAATTAACCCATAGGACGACTCTCTTGGCAGACTTAATGGGGCTGTTTGCAAATGCCTTCCCCATTTCACACACTTATCTTCACCGTTAGAGCAGTCGGTAAATGTATGTAAGTCTCCGAAATTATCGAAAAACTCATTGGTACATGATATTAGATGGTTTCGAACCCGGGCCTCCCGCATGGGAGTCCGGCGTCCTACGCTCCACTACGCCACCGACGCTTTTTATTGGTAAGGACATGAAAAATAAATCACTGCCCAATTTATTGGTTAGAACAAGTGCACAGATGGGCAGTAGCAAAATACAACAGTAGGGAATAAACCAGCGTCAAAGGCATCGATTGCGGAGGGGCCGCCAAAATTAGCGATGTTCGCTTAGTCCGAGTGAACGTGATTGTTTCATTTACGTTTAGTTTAAGATTAGGTTTCTAGACTTGTAAATAAAAGTATTGTTGTTTCGTAAAATAGCAAATGTCTCACCAAGCGAGCTGCCTGCGCGCCAAGTGGCACCACTCGAGGCCGAGCGACAGCGGCTGGCGGCGCGCGATGCCGGCCAGCTGCGCGGCCGACACGCGCACTTGAACGAACGACATGCTGCGCCATAGCGACGGGTCCATCTGGGGACATACAACCATACCATGTAGATTCTATAACGGATGCGCCGCATTGCTAAATCCGCTGCGGCAACAGGCTGAGGCAGTCCCCTTTTTCCGGTGCTGCACACCACCTTCATCAAACTTAATTACTTTTGTTTATTTTTTTTATAATATATTTGTTTAATATTATTTTTATCTTCTGTACCTAATTGTATGAAGTGTGTATTGGAAATAAATTCTTTCTTTCTTTCTTTGATGCGCACCGCTGTCCACCACTTGAAATCAGTGCTTTGTGACTGGTTTTGGTCTACGCAATACAAAAGCGGAGAGCGGACATTCAAATCTTGAAGTGTGAATAATTTTGCGGCGAGTGGGAAACAGTCGACGATTTGGTCGATTAACTAGACATGCTTCTGCCCACCCGATAGTAGTTCACACACAGCACCTACATACCGCCCGCGCCGGCGCGGGCGGCGACCCGCTTCTGGCGCTTACACGCGCTATCGGCGTATTCCAGGCCGCTTCTCCCCGACCCCAGCGACGTCCTAAGCCGAGGTCCGTACCCACCTGGGTGCCCTTAGGCAGTCGCTTCTTATAGTAGTTTTTAAGTCCTCCTCTAGGCTGGAGCGCATTTAGCGCTCGCACCAAAAACCCCGGTGAAGCTGTAAAGGTCATTAGGACCAACAGCAATTATCAGTACGAAAAAAAAAAAAAAATAGACATGCTTCTGTTTACAGGCTGTAAATCCCAGACTAACCATAAATATGATCTAGTTATCGAGTACGAAGGATCTGCTTGAGCTCCAGGCGCCTGACTGGCTCGAGACGGTGCAGGAGAGAGACCGATGGCGCTCTTTGGCATCGGCGGCCAATTCCACTTCGGGTCGCTGCGACAGCGGAGTAAGTAAGTAAGTAAGTTACCGAGTATTCGGCCCAGGCCTTGCAGACGAGCGCGCACACGGCGAGCTCGTGCGGGGTCAGCTTGGCGAACACGCCCAGTATGGCCACGCGGTCGAGCCACGGCGACGTCTGCACGGGCACGGGGCACGCCGTGCTGGCGGGCGGCGCCGGCCGGATCGGGTATAGAGGCTTCTTCATTGACTATACACAAATATAATGTTCTTAGAAGAGGACCGAAAACGTAAATCCTATTTCATAGCAAAAACGTACAATTTTTATTAAATATTTTTGTAAAATAACGATTTTGTATGAGTGTTGTACTTGATGTGTCGCTGATTGCCACATCTTTGTGATTTTTGTTATTTTTTTTCTGTGTGTGAATTTTTATGTAGCTTTGAATAAAGAGTGTAGATATTCTGTTCGATTACCGGTATTCGATTAAAGTAATTTATTGTAGATTCTATTTCAACAGCATGCGGTTTATGTCCAATTTTGCCCCCTTTCGGTTTTAGGAACAGCATAGTCTAATAAAATAGGGCTTTTTAATTCTAAATGCTCCTAAGCGGGGCATTGATACAAACGAATGCACCTTAAAACAATACGATAGAAGATTATTTTTACGGTCTCTACGGCATGCATATCGTTTAGTTCATTTAGTCCTGATTTTGACTGCCCTAACAATATTATTTTTTTCAATAAATATCACAACATTAGTGATATCAAAGCACTGTGAAATTCAAACAAAAATATATCTACATAATTAATTACAAATTAACCGTAGACGGACGCACATCCATACTGTCACAGATTCTCAGACACTCATCATCATTCTAATCACTCATCATAATAAAGAACACATGAGAATTAATTCTCGTGTGTTCTTAATCTAGAGCTATGGCGTAGAAAGCAATACTTTTTTATTTACTTCTAAACCCGCATTTGACCTCGATCTCGCCTGATGGTAAGCGACGATGAGGTCGACGATGGAGCATGCGGGTCCAGTAAATGCCTATTCACTCTGGCCTTGAAGATCCCAAGGTTGTAGGTTTCGGGAAATACAGACGCCGGCAGGCTGTTCCATTCCTTAGCCGTTCGCATAATGAACGAAGAAGCAAATCGCTTCGTACGAGCAGATGGGATATCAACAACATAAGGATGGAACCCCTCCCCGCGCCTGGTAGTCCGAAGGCGGAATGGAGATGCTGGAATTAGGTCCTGCAATTCCGATGCGCACTCTCCGTTATGTATCCTATAAAATGCCGATAGACAGGCAACCTTGCGCGGATGTTCCAGATATTGCAGTCTAGCATAATAATATATAATTTTAATAGCATCTATTTAAATGAAAACGTAACCTTAAACGATGTTTCTTGTAACTCACGGTAAATCTCCTCACCTTGGCCGAGTGGTGCGTCAGTTGCAACGCGAGGTGCGCGCGCAACGCCTGTTTCTTGGGCGCCTCGTCCTCGTCACTCGCGCGCCGCTTCTTGACGGCTGGCTCCCACTCCACTTCGCCGCGCTCGCCGCCTTTGACGCCCTCTCCACCTTCCTCCTCGCGTTTTATGTCTACAACATAAGAACAGTAGACAATTTCAACTTGTTCACAGACGAACACATTATCTACAAGTCGACACCGACAGCATAGCTACAAAATCAACAATGTAAAGCAAATTAGTGCTCCATGATAGGAGTTCTAAAATTGGTAATACAATTACGCAAGAAAGGATACTCATAGTCTGACAGTTGAAGCAGTGCCGGTTCTAAAACAGTTTTGGGCAATGCCTTTTGTCGGGTGATAATTACCGGTTCCAAAACACTAACTTTATCTTATCATATATTATATGGGGCCGGGAATAACCCAGCGGCACTTCGACCCTTGAGGATCTTATGTGCCTACCCCATTTTACACACTAGTCATCTCAGTGTGCAGGTTTCCTCACGATGTTTTACTTCACCGTTAGAGCAGTCGGTAAATGTACGTAAGTCTTCGAAAAATACGAAAAACTCATTGGTACATGGCACTACGTGGTTTCGTACCCGGACCGTCCCGGTCCCGCATGGGAGTTCGGTGCCCTAGCCACTGTGAAATTATTACCGGATAAAGCAAAAAAAATGAAAATGAAAAAGTTTATTCATTTATACAGGGCACAAAAAAAAGGACCTCCGACTTACAAACTAGGTCGAAAACCTGTATCTTGGAAGTCGGGATTCCGTCGCACTTGCTGTAATCGGTCAAAGGACCGATGGCTTTACTATTTAGCCAGCTTAGCTAAGAGCGTGTATTTGTTGCAATACTGGACATAAGCCTATGAAGACCACACCAAATAAAGCGGAATAGAAATAATTACACTTGGCAGTAATATCCAGTCTTTAGTAATATTCAGTTTTTATTTACGACTCAACCGGTATTACTGCCGGTAAGAGACGATGAGGTCGAAACTGGAGCACACGGGATTAGTAAGTTGATAACATTATCTTATCTAACACAATGACGTGGAATGTTTGAAAGTAACTCACCATCTTCAGATTTAAGGTGTAAGTCGCTTTTGCCTTCATTGTCTGAGTCAGCTTCGGATTTAACCGGCGCAGGGGGCGGCGGTGGAGGCAACTTGTTCTGCAACCACAAGGTAAACATTCAAAACTATCGACTACACTTTTCAAATGGAGTAGTAAACACGTCGGAAATATCTGTGGACCTGGGGCAGTGCGACATGCAATAATAGAAACATTTTAGTACATCTCGTTCACTTACATAGACACGGCCATATGTCTGAGCGTAAGAACATATGCCATAGCCATCAGCTTCGCACGTCGAACGTGCCAGAACTCCCCGCTCAGGTCCACAGATATTTCACACTATTTATACTATTCCTTACGTAACAAAAATTCTGTGAATACAGAGCAGCGGACGCCAATTTTCACATGTTACAGTGGGAAAATGCACTTGATTGGGCTGTTCTGTATAATTGTTTGCTTGCGACAGACTCTGCGTAAGTTCACAGCATTATAGTTATACCCTGACCAGAAAAATAAAAATCCTCGCCATAGCGAACTCCATAATACGGACATTCAATGGCGCCCTCTTCTTAGGCCTCGTGACGAGTGTCTGAGGTTCTGTGAGAGTATGGATGTGCGTCCCTCTTCAGTTAGTGTGTAATTATTTATAGATATATTTTTGTTGAATTTCACAGTGCCTTAGTTTTCACAAAAAATTTCACTGGACAACAGTAATGTTGTCCAGTGAAATTTTTTGAAATAAAAAAATAGGGTTTTATTGTCCTGGTCAGGATATACGTGTCGGTTTTAGTACTAATCAAAGATTTCCATAGTATACCTGTAAATTATTGTGATGCTGACTGAGTTGACTGACGTCTGAACCGACGCTTATGCGACGCAGGTCTGACGATTTCTGACGCGCCCTGAAGTGTCGCGGCTGAAAAAATAAATAAAGATTTATTGAGACAAATGAAAAACAAAGACAAACACGTGAAAACACATTAAAATGCTGCCTTGCTTATCTTATGGTTGGCAACACAATACTCAGTAGTGTTGCAGGAAACGTCCTTAATGTTTTATTTATTTATTTTTATTAATGGCCTTTGGTATTGTGTTTTAAGCCACAATAATTCCGCCAATTCACTTTGTAAGGGAGACACATCGTGAAAGTGACCGGTTATGAAATTGGTTTATCGAAATTTAGAATTTTGCATATTTTGTCAAGATTGTCCGGAAACTCCACCTACAACAAACACAAAACGGCACATAGGTACATATGTACGGCCGAAATAATATTAAACAGGGGAACATTTGGGGAACTTATACATATAATACATATTTATGTACAAACTATACAGAAACCCACATACAAACGTCCTTAATGTTACGGCTTACTTAAGTCTCGTGACACCTCTATCTAGAGCTATGACGTAGAAAGATAGCATAATATTTTAATAAAGACTTTTTCGTTCAGTTGACGGTTCGAAGTGTTGCCAGAAAAAATTGGTCCCTATCCACATGTCTCGAAACTTTCCATTTAATTTTAAAACTTCAGGAGGGAGAGGAATTGATTACTAAAGCCTTGATACTGACATAATATCTTGAGATTTTCTTACTGCCAGAGTGGCGGCTCATTTACACTATTTCGGTAGCCGGACCTGTCCATATTGGACGGGTGATTCGGCTCGTAGACTATACTATACTAAATAAATTAATAAATATATTTTATTGCACACCCGGGACAAAAACAAAACATACAACATAAAGAGAGGTAAAATAGAATGTGCAGAAGGCGGCCTACTATACTACTGAGCTCTCACCGACATGGCTCAAAAGGGCTGGAACCAAGCGCCACATAATTAAATTTTAAAAAAATCGACATATAGACACAGACTGTTGTCACCTTCTTCACCTGCCTTCGTTCACACTCTACATCTAGACACAGTCTTGTATTCACCTTGTAGTCGTGATTGAGCCCCATGGTGGTGCAGGTGGGGCACTCCCACGAGTTGGGCAGGTCCTCGTTCACCTGCCCGCCGGGCGGCACGCACGCCGGGTGGACGATGCTGTAGCACACTGAGCACTCGCGTAGTGAAGATGGGCCGTTGCGACCTGCATAGATAATTAAAAAGTGTTAATTAAAATATATGATAATTAAAATACGATAATAAATTAAAATACGCTACGAATCTGTCTTGGCATGCTTCTCTTGCTTCCTCTAGTCATTCGTCGTTTCACGCTTGCTCGCCGTTGGCGTCGTCTGCTCTGTATATTAAATTCTAAGAGCACTCTGTCAATCTGATCTTTAAAGGTCAGTCTAGGAAGACCCCGGCTTCTCTTTCCACTCACTTTCGCTTCGTATACCTGTTTCGTCATTCGTCCAGCACTCATTCTTTCTACATACCCAAACCAATGGAGCAAAATATTACTTAAGACGTAGATATAGACATATTTTATTGATAATGTGCATTATACTATACTATATTAATTAGTAGTGGTAGATCCTAAAGTGAAGGATCGCCTGGGGTGGTACCACCCTCTTATCTATTTCTGCCGTGAAGCAGAAATGCTTGCATTTCTGTGTTTCGGTTTGAAGGGTAAGAGAGCCAGCGTAATTTCCGGCACATGAGGCACTCCATCTTAGTCCTCAAGGTTAGCAGCGCATCAAAAACCCTCTAATATTAATACAGTGAGGTGAGATGTCTATGGGCGACGGTGACCACTTACCATCAGGTGGCCCGTTGGCTCGTCTGCTCTCCTTATTTAATAAAAAAAATAAATTAATATGCACGTAAAGACGGAAAGGGACAAAACGTCATGATACCAGCATTGTTTGTATGTGTGCGCTATTGAAAATAAATTATTTGTTTCTTCTTTCTTTTCAGCAACGTACGTCTTTAGCTGCCGGACAAAAGTCTGCCTCGCGAGGCAGCTCAGGCGGTGTGGACCCGGATTGTATCTACACGCACGCTGGTTTGTATGAAGAAAGCAGTACAGTTTGTGTGAACATTATATCGATTCTGGCTAGTCAGAGTTCACGGCAGCAGTAATAGGTATACGAACCGGAGTTACCCTTGGCCTGCGGCGCGACCGGCGTCTGCATCCAGCCGTCTAAATGACAGACTGCACAGGATGCTGTCACCGGCAACATAGGCTGAAAAATAATACACTTCGTTTAGTACAGCAAAAAGCAATCGCGATTGGTAATTAATGCATTACTTTGTGATATTAAATGGTAACGGTAGGTGGTATGACACTGTGCAGAGGCAGTCAGGGCATTTCTTTGAACCCAGAACCGTAAAAATCTTTATATCGACTCGACATCGACTTGATAAAGTCTCTATTACCTGCAGATACTGGTGCATGAGCAGGTCTGCAGGTAATGCCAGGGAGAAGAATAAAGCTACGGTAATTCCTGTTTGCCGAAAGAGGCGACTAAAAGAAGTCATCAGGGTCGCGGGCGGTCAAAGCCCCCACTTTGACCGCCCATCATAAGTGGGCGACCCTGACGAGGGCAGCAGCGTGTCACGGTCGCACGCTGCTAAAGGATCCAGGGCAAAATTCTAGGAGGGCACCGGTGCGTTCCTCTGGAGATCCCGGAGCCCTCCGATATGCACGAGATCGGCCATCGAGGTGGTTTAGTGAGTAAAAATATCACATAACCCGAGATTGGGTCCGAGCCTCGGAGGCTGGGTATCTTTGGAAGATTTCCCACCCGTTATGGTTGCGTCGGTAGACTCTATTACCTGCAGACACTGTCGCATGACGCAGGTCTGCTTGGCGCGCCCGAGCCCGCCGAACTTGACCATGTCGTGACAGAACACGCACTCGCCGCAGTCCGTACGTTGGCACGCCTCGCATTTCTTGCACCTGTAACCACACAAGAGAACATAAGTTACAATATAGACTATGAAGATCCCAAAAGCAATGCATCCTGCAATCCTAATGCAAAATCTTGCACAATGATAACACTGCTTCATAGCTGGATTAATAGAATTTTTATCTATTGACACTTTATTTTATAATATAGTCTCAGTAGTTCGGTTGTTTTTGTCCGAAATCGAACTATTGAGACTCTTAGTCTCAGCAGTTCTGTTGACCGGAGGAAACAGCCGAACTAATGAGATTAGAGTTATAACTGACGTACCTAGTTCTACGCCTCCTCGGCGCGTTGTTGGCGTGCTCGGGCCGCGGCCGGGCGGGCCCGCCGCGGTGCCCGCCGCCCCTTCCGCCGCGACCGCTCGACTGACGACGCTCCGTCGCCACTACGTCGTCCGGCCCTGAAACAATAGAAATAGAAAATCCTTTATTAATAGACCATTTTGGCTAGGGTGATAGGGTACTTTCCAAGTAACAAATATTAAATGCATTTCTTAAAAATTAAGAAATAGACATACATTGATGGTCAAATGTGAAAACAGAATTAAAATTCGTTGACAAATAGAATAGCTACAGGCAAACAAAAATCAGAACGGTAGAAAGAAACGACAATAAGTTTAATGACGTAACTGTTCTCTAGCGCCATGCCATACAAGCAGGTCCTGGCTGCATATTAAGGACTGTTTTGCTAGAAAGGGGCTGAGCATATGTCCAATACAAACCTTAACCATTATAATCTCTGATGTTAGTTGAGATATCGAAAAACGAATTTTAGATCCTTCTTCAGGATGTCCTTGTAAGTTGCTCGATGGAATAAAAAATAATTGTCTAACACCCTATTACATAGTCGTTGAAGCTACTCTCTGGCTGCTAAGATAGAGCTTAAGCTAGTTTAGTTAGTTAGTTTATGTTGAAAGAAAGCAGACGAACGGACGGTCCACCTGATAGTAAGTGGTCATCGTCGCCCATAGACATGTCACCACACCTCAATGTCAATGCGCTGCTAACCCTGAGTATTAAGGCCTGGACTATACGCTCCGGTTCCAGCCCCGGTTCGGTTAACTGCCGCCAATCACAAGCAGGTGACTTCAAGTGGGGGGCGGGCGGAACGCTTGATTGAACGGCTGCAGCGAACCGAACCAGCGCTGGTACTGGACGCGTATAGACCGGCATTTAAGGTGGAATGC
Organism: Hofmannophila pseudospretella; assembly: GCA_947369225.1. Taxonomy (NCBI): domain Eukaryota; kingdom Metazoa; phylum Arthropoda; class Insecta; order Lepidoptera; family Oecophoridae; genus Hofmannophila; species Hofmannophila pseudospretella. The sequence goes on from OX376331.1 coordinate 6,769,724, forward strand.
CTGATTGGCGGTAATTACGGTGGCTCTACCACCACCTTTTGTTGCTAGGAAATTCTAAATTAAGAATGTAAATATACAAGTAGTAAATCTACAGACAGCAAGCTTATATACAAAGTTAACCCAGAGCTCTATTCCTGGTCGGAAAGATTCGTATAGCCAATACTACGAAGCACCTGGAATGCGATTCTCGCAGCGTTCGACATACAAAAGTCGAGCGCTACGAACGTCTTGTCACGCTCGCACATGTAATGTGAGCGAATGAGATAGGACTATTGTCGAATTCGGCATTCCACTACGAGAATCGCCGTCCTGAAACCCATCGCATTGTTACATTTTGTCTTATCTTCCCTTAGTTAGTACTTACCTTTTTTTAAATTTTAAGGCCTGGAAATAGGTCCTTTAGGCCAGAAAGAGTACATACCTTTGAGCACTGGCACGCCAGTGATGGCCAGGTGTTGTTTGTCGTGCCTGTGTTGCTCCACCACGGTGCGAACATCCCGCACCAACGCGATGGGGTCCGTCAGTAGTTCGGGCACAGACTTGCGCGCCGCCGGCAGTTGGTGGAGGTACATCACTATGGCCTGGAAATAATTAGTAAACAATTTTAATGTTAGGAAACTTGACTTAGCGATAACAAGATCGAAATTCAAATATAAGGCTGACGAAGGCAAGACGCAACTCAGACCAGATTAGGTCCAGAGACAGAACAAGGAAAAAATAACACTGATAGAAAAAAAAATATTATGTATGTACGCAAAAACTTACAGTTGTTTCCGAAAAACTGCGATAATCATAATTTCAATACCAGAAACAAAAACAAACTTGCAGTCCCACGCTTTAGACTTAGTAAAGTTAACACATTATGGGTCACTGTGTACGATTTTATAATAAGATACCTGATACTGTAATAAATATGACAGAGAAAAAATTTAAAACCCATATAAGACGGACTTTATGTAAAAAGGGTTATTATAAAATAAATGACTACTTAAATGATAAAGAGGCTTGGTCCTAAATTCAGCTCCAGCTCTGCACATTGTGTACATATATGATTGTATTGTAAGATATATTTATTTAAAAAGATGTGCTGTTGAAAGTTTCTTGCGCCGCTTCTTTCCTTTCAGCTATAGTACCTTACGAAGCGGTGGTAGAGTAAAAAAGAATGATGTTGTAAAAATGTACTATTAAGGTACTTACAATAAAAAACATTTTGATTTTGATTTTGAAGTATCTAAGGCGATTTTAGTAATAGACTAAGTTGTCTATGGACATCAGGTGGCCCGTTTGCTCGTCTGTTTCAGAGTACAACAGTATAGTTATGTGCAGGTCGTAAACCGGCTGATATTCCTATGGTACTTTGCCTAGCTGCATGAGCTGATAGACACTCATGGAGAAAGAATAGGGTCAGTCACATTCAGAATCTTCAAGAACTATAGTTTACCTTTAGGCCGTGCAACTCGTTCTGTGTGAGATGCATGTGCTCCTTGGGGGCGGCGGGCGCGGCTTGCCCCTCGGGCGCGAGGTGCGATCGCCCCAGAAGCGCGCTCACGTACCGGTCCAGCACGTACCACAGCATCTCCGTGAAAAATGGGTACCGGAACTTCTGCGGCACCTGGAAATAAACTGCTGTTATGTGGGCTGAAAAAAAATCGAGTCCGCTTGAAAATGACGAATCTGGTCGCGGTAAATGTTTCAACTGTTAGGTGATGAGCATCCTTTGTCGGGTCATTACCCTTTAAGAACTTACGCTTGGCAGTGTTTTATCCGTATGAGACATGATGTCAAAGAACTTGAAAGAATAGGACAGAAAACGCAAAGCGTTGCGTAGATGGAGCCAACACACTCCGTAAACATAAAAGCAAAACGAAACGTCATTTTTTAAGATATAACAAATTTCGCGTTATTTGGGTTAATTTAATTTAATTTTACAAAGCTATTAGTAAAATTGTGATGATATCATGGTATCATCAAATGGCCATTTCAAAATGTAAAAAAAGATTTGGTGGGAAGGAACGTATCTATATGTTGATTGGCTACGTACCATTGTGCTAGTGGCGCTTCTAGTGGTAAAATATTGCAGGATTATCTCCTATTACCTTAGTGACGTCCTCCACTTGTGCGATTTTGAGTTGTTTCTCGATTCCGAACTGGTGCAGGAAGTTACCGCCGAATACGAGCGAGTCACTCGGGGTATACACCGCGTGGATCCACCCAGTTGGGATGAAGAATGTGTGGCCTGCTTGCAACTGAAATATACACAGAAGTCTTCAGATATGACAGATATCTGGGTTCGTTAACCCAGATAAGATGACGTGACGTGAGATGATTATAGGCTTTCCTAAACCATCGTAAACTGAAATGCCCCGTCAATAATAAGAAAATTACAAATTCAGATTAATTTATGGTAGGTCCAGAATGTAGGTACATAATTACAAGATGGTATTTTCTAAACAAAGAGCCGATACATTCTACTCAACAATGAGCATGCAAATATAAAAAATAAATAATACAACAGTCAGATAAATTATAAAATATAAATGTCATTTAGATCGCAATCTTTTTAAGAAACAAAGCCACCACAAAATATCTACAATTCTTATAAATAATTATTAAAAATTTCATTAACCGAATAGAAACATTTATCCAGTAACCATTCAAATAATCTTCTTTTAAAAACTCTTAGGAGTAAATCGGCAAACTGGCGTGGTAATTTATTATATATGCGTATTGCCATTACATAGACATTCCTCTTAAACAAACAATGTTAGGCGTATTGCGTTGGGCAAATTCAGCTTATTCATGAACCTCACATTGGGTCTAATTACGACATCGTTATGCAATATGAAGCGCTCCGGGTGTTGTTTTACAAAAATACAGATAAATGTACATATGGCACATATAGACGGCAATGGCAATATGCGGAGCTTCTTAAACAAAGGTCTACAACTGTCCATATAGTGCGCACCACATATTGCTCTCATATATATTTTCTAGACTATAAACGCTCTTTCAACATTAACTGAGTTTCCCCATAATAGAAGGCCATAGTTAAGCACGGATGACACATATCTCTGATAGGCAATAATTTTACAGATAAAACTCTTTTCCCCTGCAGTAAGATGTTTACATAGATTAGATGGCGACAGTGACACAAAATAAATAGATACAGAAGGTGACCACTTATACAATAGGAAAAAAAACTTGTCGTAGGCTACGATAGTATCGTCTTGGGCTACGACTCGTAGCCCAAGACGATACTATTCAGTGGTGGTACGACAAGGTTCCATCCTATTCCGATATTTATCGGATAGTACAAACTAATATTGATTGATTAATTATTATAATTTTGTGAAAGTATTTGTAAGTATGTCATTAATAACGGATTACTCAGTGATGAAAGTCGGAAGTCCTCCGAAGTTTCTGGCGTGTTTCGAAGGCCTTGATCACGGAGTGCGCGACGAAACGCCGCCGCGGTCACAGGCGCTTTTCACTCACCGTGATCAAGGCCTTCAAAACAGGCCGAAACTAGTCAGAGGACTTTCAACTTTCATCAGTGAGTAATCCGTAATTAATCATAATCACATATTTCAATTTTCAATCACATGTTTAAAACGTTTCTCTAAATATAGTTTCAATTGTAAAATAATTGTAAATAATATTAGAAGATGGCCCACGTACGAAGTAGTTCTTGCCACCACGAAAGAGTTTATAAACTTTTTATTTAATTTCAATGCCCAAGAGAAAAAAAAACATAAAAAAATTTATGTTTTGTTGTACAAAACATAAATTTCACATCACTGTCACATCTGAGATTTTATTAATTACAAAATGATTTTAGGTTATTGGAAATAATAAAGATATCAGCGTGTTTATCTTAATTTGGGCTATCGTATTATAAATATTTTATTTTCTTCTGCAATGTCGTGATTGTTTTTTTTTGAAAATTAAAAAGTTAAATTGCTGAGCCTCGCGTTGTATTGGGACAGACTCCATCTTTAATACATAAAAAAAAATTATATTAAAAAATAAACTCACGTGAACTCTGATACACTTCTCCACGGTATCACCGAAGAACACATCGGACTGTTTCCCGGACAGCACCCACTTTTCATACAGCTGTAGATTCTTCTCCGTCGGAGGGATCAGCCAAAACACTTTTGCGCCTGAAATATTCGTAGTTTGTTAATATTTATCGTTCTCAATCTATGTGCTAAACTTATCTAAATATTTTATTTATGTAATAATCTCCTCTACATAGATATTTACAAAAATCTGACTAATACATACAAAATCATAACCCATTTTCCAAGTAGTTATGTTGAATTACTTTCCCCAAATAACTCTAAATTCAAAATTTAAGAAACCCCCGACGTACCATTGTGGAGACCCCCTTACTTTTTCATGGTCATCATCAGATCCTCAAGGTTCCAGATTTGCGAAAATCACCATGGTCATAAACATTTGAGTTCAAATTCGAACCATCTAGCTATTACCGTTCCAGAGATGCCGACTGACATCAACAACAAAAAGGAAATAAATGTAAGGTAAATTAAAATATGTAACACATAGGAACATTTTCCCCTTTGGTGCGTTGCTTTTTCCTTTTTGTTACGTTAAAATGTTTTTTATTTTTATTTACTACTAAACCCGCATTTGACCTCGATCTCGCCTGATGGTAAGCGACGATGGAGCATGCGGGTCCAGTAAATGCCTATTCACTCTGGCCTTGAAGATCCCAAGGTTGTAGGTTTCGGGAAATACAGACGCCGGCAGGCTGTTCCATTCCTTAGCCGTTCGCATAATGAACGAAGAAGCAAATCGCTTCGTACGAGCACATGGGATATCAACAACATAAGGATGGAACCCCTCCCCGCGTCTGGTAGTCCGAAAGCGGAATGGAGATGCTGGAATTAGGTCGTGCAATTCCGATGCGCACTCTCCGAAATGTATCCTATAAAATACCGATAGACAGGCAACCTTGCTCCGATGTTCCAGACTTTGCAGTCTAGGTTTTTTATCAGACTTTGTACAAAAAAATATTTAAAACGAATAAAATACTTTGTATGGGAAGCAATCTTACCTCTCAAAATGTGGTACCACACAGAGGTGCCACCGAAATCGATGTGGAAGTCGGTAAAACAGCCCTTGACCGACATCAGGCAGTACTTCTGCACCTTTGGGTACATCATGTCGTCCAGGGCATTCGTCGACTCGGTCTGGTGATAAATATCCAAAAATTAAAAACAAATCCCATTCCCTCCGTTCCCTCTCTCTCGCTTGGAGAAGAAACGTGGTAAAAAACAGGGGCGGATCCAGAAAAAAAATTAGAGGAGTGGTGAGCGTGGAACGTCGTTTACTGAAATCGCAAAATAATACTAAATAGGTACGGAACCCTAAAAATGGTCAAGGGAAAGTCGAGTCTCGCGCCCTATATAGGAAAGGATCTTACAAGTTTTGAGCATGCGAGCACACGTGGTCACTGCGTCGCCCATAGACATCTCACCTCACTATAAAGTACTTAGAGGGTTTTCAGTATGCTGCTAAATTGAGGACTGAGATGGTATGCCTCCTGTGCGATAATTACGCTGGATCTCTTACCCTTCAAACCGAAGCACAGCAATGCAAGCATTGCTGCTTTTCGGCAGAAATAAGTAAAAGGTAGGTAACCCAGGAGATCCTACACATTAAGATCTACCACCTGTCCCAACCCAGGCGATAAACAAGTAGAAAAGTAGAATTTCCCAGAAGATTTGGGAAATGCTGACGCATCACGCTGGGGCATACCATTACGCTCAGGATGGCTGTCGACTGTCTGTTCGTTTTCTCAAAATGTTAGGTTTTAAAATATTAGGTGTCATCACGATTTCTTGTCCAAATAAATTATAATTAAAAGACATAAGTCATTTATTTTTGGTTTCCTTTGTATACATTTTAACTCGAAAATAATACACCACACGAAAAAACCTAAAGCGCTGAATTTGTATTACCTGTTGATCCTTCAAATGGTGCAGTCACACGCTATCGACCCATCAGACGTACTATGCGTGGAGCGTACACGTAGTACTAGAGGCGTGTATTAAACTCATCGAGCTTGCACGTAGTTCTCGAGTGCGTGCATGAGTGAGAAAACTCCAGAAAAAGGACATAAGTGTGGGGATCATCTAACTTGAATTCCGTCTGTTTACCTTGATCCTTCAAATGGTGCAGCCACAACCCAGTTTACCAGACGCATAATGCGTGGAGCTTACACATATACTCGAGAAGTGTGTGAAACTCCAGAAAAATATAAATAATAAATAAATAAAATGGATAAGCCTGGAAAAACCTTGACTATTTTCATTGGGAAAAGCATTTTATTTAATTATGTCAAGCAAAGCCTCGGACTGTTCACAGTTCATAGCCAGAAGCCATTTACGTAGGGCTAGTTTGCACTGGTGATAAGTCATTGGGTAAAGATCTTGTTCCTTCGACGCTTTGTTATACAAATAACCACTGAGAAAGCAGGAATGTCTTTATGTCAGGATCATCTAACTTGTGTTCCTTCTGTTTACCTGTTGATCCTTCAAATGGCGCAGCCACAAGGTGTCAACCCAGTTTATCAGATTCATATTGCGTAGAGGTTGCCCATATTTCTCGAGGCGTGTTGAAAAATTCCAGCAAAATGGCGTCTGTGAGCTCTTAGAAAGGGACTTGGGTAGCAATCAATCAATCATTTATTCGTGAACATAGGTAATAAGTAGATTTTAGTATACAGTTTAAATGAGTAGGTATCACTATGCTCCGGGTACCATCGGTCTCTGTGTTAGTACATTCGCGTATCGCTATCAATAATCAAAGTATTAAAATCCCGAAGCCTTTTATGAAAACTCACGCGCTGTAAGTGTCGGGATCATTTAGCTTGTGTTGTTTCTGTTTACCTGTTGATCCTTCAAATGTCGCGGCCACACGGTGTCGACCCAGTCGATCAGGCGCACTATGCGTGGAGCTTGCACGTAGTTCTCCAGACGTGTGTGAGAAAACTCCAGAGAAATGACGTTCAGAAGCCGCTCCTTGTTGGGATCATCGTAGTAGCGTTGCCAGTCCTGATTATTGTACAAATGAGTAAAATTATATTTCTGTAAGGATACAATACTGTACTGTTACTGAAATGGGTATTGATATTAAAATTACGAAGTGCATTTACGATTATTTACTTTGTCGTTTCGCGCAACTCAATTCCTTGAGAAAATGGTTTACAGAGCGTGAAAAACAATTTTTCCTATGAAAAACTTTTGTTCTTACATCATCATCATCATAAGCCCATTAATGACCCCACTGTTGGGGCACAGGCCTCGCCTTGTACAAGGGGGTACGGGCCATGATCCACCGAGCGGGCCCAATGCTAATTGTTCTTACATATATATATTTTTATTTTATTATAAAGTCATTCAGGAATCCGTAAGTATGTAGCAAAAAATCCCAGTTTCCAAGATATATAGAAAGAAAACGCCGAACAGACCTATTTTTCCTGGAATTTTATCTTTAAAACGAAGCAAAAGTCAGGTAAATTCTAGTAGTGTTGTACCTTCATGGTCATCTCGATATTCTTCTGGGTGTTGACATCCATGACGTCGAGAAGTCGCCGCGAGCCCACGCACATGCGCACGTCGTTCACCGTGAAGTTGCTCGTCGGCACTCTGCAACGGCGGGAAATCGGGAATCCTGGGTTAGTACTCGTACCTACCTAGCTTACAAGTCGAGTAACTTTTATAGCCGCCGGCTTTAAATAAAGTATTGAGTTTATTAGCGCTGTCATTGGCTTCTAATCTGTTGTACTCGTATAATGCTAGGGTTGTGACTTAACTTTTTTAACTCATCTCAATGCTGATGCTACTTAAATATTCTTACGTCATACTTGCTTCGGGGTGTGCGTACACACAATCGCACGTATAGACATCGAGGCACCTTTGAGTGCGGACTTTTTAATCCACCTGAAGCAGCTTGGTGCAGTCTGTTACTCTACTAGCTTCCCCCCCCCCCCCCCCCCCCCCCATTTTAGTTTGACCATTGTGTACTTAAAAACTACTAGTTTGATTATAATAATCAGTTTACACTATTTATCAATATCAGTAAAGTCTGTTACTTGAGCAAAACGGGCGAGCGAGTTCGTACGCACTTTTATTATAAGTTAGCTTTCTGTCGTTATTTATATAAGGGCCCACTTGTACTTTTATAAGATATAATAACAGAGAATAAGATCCGCGATGTTGAGGAAAAGGAGCTGAATTAATGATTTTAGAAAAAGAATTGGAAAGATTTTCTAGGAGGGCAAAGACTATAGACTAAACAGATCCCTACGGGTTAAGCCCGCCTTTGAACATATTCTAATGTTTTTATTTTCTGTGTATTTTTTATTAGTACAATAAAGAGACTACAAACAAACAAACAAACAATACAAAAGCTAGTAATCATAAAGAAAGAGATAAATTGTAAAGTCAATATTAATTATCGTAAAGGACCATTCACACTGCAATTGACTTCATCGTCGAAAAATGGTCGCAAACATGATTTTAAAAGTGCAAGCTATTCAAAACGCACTGCATCGCGACAGTGGAAATAGTTCTGAGAACTAAGTCTTCGAGAATAAAGGTAAAGTATCTTATCTTATGGCTGGGAATAATCCAGCGGCACTTCGACCCTTGATGATCTTTTGTGCCTACCCCATTTACACACTGGTCATATCAGTGTGCAGGTTTCCTCACGATGTTTTCCTTAAATGTACGCAAGTCTTCGAAAAATACGAAAAGGTAAGGTAAGTAGGTCCTAAACTAAATCGAGCGACTGATCGTGTTTGCAATTTGCATTGACGCTGGTATGAAAGGGGCTTTATACATGCTATTTGCATATCAGTAGTGAGATTCATGACTTCACGAGAGAAATAAACTAAGATTTTCTTGCAAGTTATGAATCTAATTTATATCAATCAATCCATCATTTATTCGTGAACATAGGTAGTAATAAGTAAGTATACAGTTTAAATGAGTTGGTATCACTATGCTCCGTCGTTTGACATACAAATATTTTCAATAAATTGTTAAAAGTCAATATTATATACATTATTAAAATTAAATTAAACAGTTGACTAGTAGTAGTAGTATTAATAGTAGTAGTAGTATTAATAGTAGTAGTAGTATTAATAGTAGTAGTAGTATTAATAGTAGTAGTAGTATTAATAGTAGTAGTAGTATTAATAGTAGTAGTAGTATTAATAGTAGTAGTAGTATTAATTCCCTAAACACTAATTATGGACATACACATAGATCGGACATAAGGATAATAAAAATGGGGCAAACACTAATTCAATATCTTTGTCATTTAAAAAATCATTAATCGTTTCATCAATCGTTTTTGTCCCATTTGCGGTTGAAACGACAGGTTGTTGGGGGGCGGAGGCAAAGGATTTTGTCAGGGAGGTCGGCCGTCGCCTGAGAGAGAGGGGCTGTGACCCCCGCTCCGGGTCGTTCTTGGCGCAGAGGTTGGCCGTGGCGATTCAGCGTGGCAATGCCGCGAGCGTCAAGGGGGCTTGCGCCAGGGTCGACACGGGGCGGAATTTTTGACTAAGGCTTTTCATAAGTGTTTTTTTTTATTGACGAAATTTAGCATATCATTAAATGTAAAATTTGATTAAAAATTACACATTTTGTATGAAAAAAAAGCAAAATTAAAAAAAAAATCATTTACTGAATAATATGTCTTGTCAACTAGCAGTTTGTTCAGCTAAGCTTAAATTAGTAATTATAATCAATATAATAATTAATAATATATATCAATTGAGTGACTGATAGGTAACATATAAATAGGCGTAGATTTAGTATGGCGAGTGAGTTTACGATTCTCGTCGGCGTCGCCGTTACAATAGTGTTGACTTTGATGGCTATTGCTTATCTTTCGGATGGTGTGCGATGCGAAAATAAACTTAAGTGTTTAATTTGGAAATTATCTAATGAGAGTAGGTAGTTTTATTTATTCAGAACTAAGCCCATGTTTCAATCTCCCTCGACGGACTCTTCTAATTACTGACGGAAAACATCAACACCGAATCTAACTATATAGGAGGGGGGTATAGAAGAATGGTCGCTAGGCAGGCGGGCCCTTAGTCTCGGACTTCACGAAGCCGGTTACATTCCGTGTCGGTTCGCTGCATCTAATCAGTAATCAGAATGCGCTGATTTCAAATGGGAGGGCGAAACGCATGTGATTGGTGTTTGGTGTCTGGAACCGGACTCGTGAAGTCCAGGCCTTAGTGTTGGAATACATGCGTCCGGTGCCGTTTTCTGTGCATCCTATAGGCGTATTAGGAAGCGTTCCGAAACGGATAATAATTACCGGACAAAGGGTACTCATTGCCTACCGGTTTCAAAATCGTTTCGAGCCCTAATTGCCCTAATTGCTAAGTGCCCTAATTTTGAAACGGTATAGACCGAAACCACACCGAACCCATAGAAATCTAGAATATCGAAAGATCGCTACTGGGTGCTAAATGCGTAAAAGTTCCTATCTCTTATGCAACTTGCAAGCTTATTCGGTTAGGCACCTCGTACAGTCAAACAAATAATTGGTTTACCACCATAAGGTTGAATGTCATTTGCAGGTCAAAGATCAATAAGGACTATTTTCGCTTACATCTCTCTAGTGGTTCCTAACAAAAGTTTTTTTCATTCTATTGAAGTTTTAGCCAAAACTGGTAAACCACTTTCTTGGCATAGGTACACAGGTAGGGAAAATTCGAATGTTTCGTAAGGATACCACTCTACATTATGAACCTAAATACCTACAAGCTGCCTACAAGTTATATTTGCAAAGTATCTAATTGGCCAGAACAAAACAAAATTGTTTTATTTCGATTTAATATGTCTCTTTCCAACACTCAGAAGACCTGTCTGCCTCTCGTTACACATCAGTTTATCGCTAGATATTGGGATTCCCCGTACCTACGTACGCATATTTATTCACCAACATTACAAAATTGGCATAGAATCAATGATAATCTGAACCTATATATAACAACAACAACAAACTACAACAACAACTTGGTACAACTTTTCATTGATTCATCATAATCATCGTCCTAGAAGCTAAATCTGTTGATTAGAAATCCTAGTAAATTCTTGAGTAAATCTATAATATCTATAATTATAATGTAGAAGAAATTTAAAAAATTGAAGAAAATATGGGACATGGTTGTTTTTTTAAGGCAAAGGGATGGGCCCTTTGCCAGCCATGTCTGATGTAAACAACTCTTTCAAGTCTTCATTAAAATGCTGGTGTCACATTTCAATGCTATCTGGGAGAATCTTCCACGCTTCTGCACCATACGAACCAAAGAAGAAGGCATCCCAGACGCAGTATGACTCTTCAAAATCCAGCCAAGTACGAATCGGGCTGCAACGTCTTATTTGACTTTACTTTACTGTCCCACACATTATTCACATCTTGTCGAAGTTATTCGAGCAAGAAACACCATTCTTACTAGAAAAGCACTACTGTAAAACAATTTGCAAGACAAAACGAAACAAAGCTGACGTGGATGCCACAAAAGCGCGGGAGAAACTCTATAGGACCTGGATGGAAAATAGATACCTACAAACAAGAAACAGAGATTCAGATGCAAAGATAGGTACAGAAATAATGGTGAAATAATACGAGCTACTTTACAATATTGTCTATGTAACAAGTATAGGAATGTATGATATATTCCAAGCTGCATTGACCTACTACAGTCCGTCAAAAAAGAGTAGAAACTAACCAATGGCAAAACATACTGAAATAGTATGTACTATTTTTTACGGAGTGTACCTACCTATTTAATAATCACGTAGTGTATGATTTTTTTTAAATCTGTGCACCTGTTACTGATTACTAGGTACTTTGTACTTTAACTTTTGTTACAAGCTTTGGTTTCGGCACTTATTAATAACTAACTAAACAATGACTATACGAGCAACTATGGTTACGTAATATTTCGTTACTGACGAAAAACAGAAGGAAACAAAAACCTTTTGTTTTACTTTTAACGAAAGTAGAAAGTGACATTGCAATTTATTTTCACGTAATCATTTGCAAATTACCTGCTTTAATATAATTAAAGTAGCCTATTTTTTCTTACTGCGAAAAGTGGGAACTACCTATTAAGGTGGTTCCTCTGTCTACCCCTTCGGGGATTATGGACGTGAGTGAAAATATGTATGTTTGTATGTATATTTCTGTAAGATTGGAATTGGAATCATGATTATTATTTTATGTATAATAGGCCCCATTTAAGAGCGTCGTCGTGGGTCGGTGGTGTAGTGGCGAAGATGGCAATCAACATCGGATTCGATTCTAGATAAAAAAGATTTTATCAAAGACTTGCTGGGTATATATCTGCACTAATGATGACGGAAAACATGGTGAAACTTGTCATTATAGAGAAAACTTATTCTAAAAGTACGGGTAATCCAACACCAATCTGTACTGCCCCTGCACCCACATTCATGGCCCACTCTTTTTATTTGGCCTGTACACCAAGCGTGGGAATGCCCAAATACTGGGGTGCATAATGTCCATTACCCAAACTGACCACTTCTCAAAATGACCAGCATCATATTAATCTAAATAACATAAAAAGGCTTACCTCAATCCCAGTCCAAGCTTGTCTTTGAACAACAGCGGAGTAGTAAACCCATTCTTCTGCAGGTATGACACCGTTAGGTCAGTGCCGTGCATCTCAAGGACCGCTCCGGAGTGCTCAAAGCGAGAGCTCTCCAACTTGTCTGCGAGGGAGAACCCTCTGCCACCTTCAGCCTCATCGTCACCCAGGGCCCACTCATCTGAGTACAGCTTCCGTTGCTTGCGCTCACGCTGGTGGGAAAATTATCCAATTGTGAACCCCAAAAGGAGTATAAAATAGTTAAAGCTAGTCAGTGGACTGCGAGTGAGGCTGTAGAAGTACTGAACCACCATAGGCACCGATATCAGAGTAAACTTGAAGTCAGTGACCATAGGGATCTCATTTAATTATTTCTTATTTAGAATGTATTTACATAAAGATTACATAATCTAAAAATACCTACTTAAAATCACACTACAATTAATTCAATTTTACCAAGAATAAAATTTAAGTGCTGACCCATTTGATAAGTAAACCATGAGTTTTACAAATAGCAGACATTTTCTTCTGGTTTGCCATGCTACCATGTCATATTTTTTTAATATTGTGCAATGTTAAACCAGTTTATTACCATGCATGTAAAAGCAAGCAGCTGCTAGGTATAGACTGAGTATACTATAGTCATATAGTGCATGGTAATAGGAGCTAAACATTATTTATAACTTGTCTATTCTGCTTTACATTTTATAGTACAAACTTATAAATTCTATAGTAATAAGAATTGTTATCTGTTACTATTTATCACGATAATCTGCCACAATGTTTTCAATAAAAATAAAAACTGTAGCAGACTGCTCTAGGTACTGAAATGAACTTTCACTTTTTGCTTACTTTTTTCTCTGAAAGTTCTAGTTGTTATTGCGAAGGACGTATTTCCTTTCCTTGTTACCTATAGAAAATACCTAGCTGCCTGCCTGTATAGGCTGTTTTTCAAGGTGTCACGTTATGAACTGGGTTATTATTTTAACGTAAATCAAGGTCAATGAAATACGACCAGTGTTCTTAGTAACAATAAAACTTTTGATGCGATGCGATGGCTGTAGTATGACTGACTTCGCGGCAGCGCGGTGTCGTTGAACAAAGAACTCATATTGGGAAGTTATGTGAGGAATTGTTATGATAGTAAGTAATCATTGATAATGTTTTAGTTAGGTTTGACGAGCGAGTACCTAATTGTAACGAAAATTGAGTTCGTTCGTCGCGTAATAAAGCGATTACGATACGAGCGGACTCGCCGTGTGGTCGCAGCGCACGGCGCACGCCCCAGTCGCCACCGTCCTCTCCTCTCCTCTCCGCGAACTCGCGGGAGGGAAACGCCTTTCGGCCCTACTGCTACTGGAGTGGAGGCCCATTGTGCCCGGCGGCCTCCGTCGCCGCTGCGCGCATCTCACCGTCGCTGCCCACATTATCGCCACCGCTATATCGCAATGCTGCGATCTCCGGAACTATTATAGATTTTGACACCTCCTCGCATGCGCGAATGCATACGGCCGCCGCGTTTCAAACTCGGCCGCGGTGTGATCGCAAAAAAAGCGAGTCCGATGACCCTCCATGATGATCATCGTTCAGGATATACTACTTTCGGCCTCATTACCCATCATACTTCATGACTTTAACGAATCAATACACGATGCAGCGATGCACCATTTCATGTTTACGTGATCCCAGATAAAGCCACCATGGCGTCACCCGGGACTAAATACGCAGAAAATTAACAATAAACACTCACCAGCTGCCTCGCAACTTGTTTTTTATTGTTCGGCAGTGTTTCCGACATGTTTCTGTGAGTCAGAAACACTGCAACACGAAATTAACACTATTTTACGTAAATATTTTACACGGAGCACGAGAAAAAGTAACGCAATCCACCATTTGCAAGAGAACACACTACTGCCAACATTGCGGCGAGCAATCACTCCGGCAATTTATTTGAGGTTGGTATCCCTTAGTGCACCCTATTGGTTTATTTATAAAAGCAATGGCGGGAATATTCAAAACATCGCTGAGCCATCGTAAACATAATTTTCAGCTACAAAATTGATATAATTTTAACTTGTAGTGATTATTTGTTCTTCAATTTAGCATATTTTATGCAACATTGTAATTTCCCTTTGTAATAACGAAATTATTTAAATAACGAGAAATTACGAGTATAGTTAGACGTTCAGAGTAAATACCTTTATGTTTCTAATAAAATAAATAACTCTAGGATTGTAAAGCAATCTGTTGAAGGAATGAAATGATTTATAATAAATTACTACATAATTTATTAGAGATAGAAACCATTAGAAGTATTAAAACGATTATCGTTAAGCTATTTAGGAGTACTAGGACACCGGAAGTAGTACTTATAGGTAAAACTACTTGAAAATAGGCCGTTATAAAGAAGTAGCGTTCGACGGAAAAGGTCACAGACTTCACAGATCCCCAGCAGTGGACAGAAATCGGCTGAAAAAGATGAAGAAGTTTGATCTCGAAATTGCACATTCATTCATTCAGTCATTCTTTTTGACATGAATTCAAATGAATGTCTCACGTTAGGTTAGAAAAATATTGTGTAAAGAGAAATATGTACTTTCGAGAGCTTCGTGTAACGAAAATTTAAGAGTTAGAATAGTAATATTTATACCATCGTAATGATCGGTCCGACCCGCTCGATAAGTAGCCCAGAAGAATGACACCGACTCAAACCAGGTTGACCAATATGGTGAGCGTCGAGGTCGAAATTTGAATTCATGAAACAATAAAATCATCAGTAGTAGCCCCGACACTAACTTTACTCGGCAATTATTACCCGACAAAGCGAAAGTGGTTTTGGAACGTAGCCTTATATTAGACTGAATTCAGTTTTTTGACTGAACAGTTTGGCCGTAGGTACAGTCGACCACAGGTCATCCTACCCAAAACGTCAAAATTTGAGAATCTGAAATGTATCATATTACGCAGGCATACGATTGAGATTTAATCGAAGGTTTTGGACAGACGGTATACTATACCTAGCTTGTAGTCGACTGTACCTATATTATATGGTTGAGATTTAATCGAAGGTTTTTAACAGATGGTATACTATAGCTTGTGGTCGGCTGTATTATTATGCCTCTCTCTCCAATTTCTTCTTGTACCATGAGTCAAGTACGGTTCAATTGGAATCATTGGAACCTCATTACTGAACGCTGGCAGTAGTGGTCAACGATTGCCATTAAAAAAAGTACGGTTCAGTACATATTACTTACAGTTAATCTGAGATTTACAGCATAGGTACAGTCAGCGTCAGATAGATGTTAGCGTCCAAGGTAATCAAAACCATCTAAAGAACACAAGTTCAATTTTATCTGCGCAGTCAGAATTATCATATTGTTGTAAGCACCCAAAGTGGTCAATATATCTGAGCAACACAATCTCCAATATGATGTACGCAGCCAGGGTGTTCATTATTATGTTGGCGGGCAAATCGTTCAAAGGTGTGTTCAATGCATTGTGTATGCATCTAAGTTAAGGACACGAGCCGAACGAAAGAAAGGAGTATTGTAAGTACTTACATGCAAATTATTTTGAGTGGGTACTTGAATCGCCATATAAGTAGGTACAATTAATAACAGATTGTCAATTATCTTATCTGAATGAAATATTGTATTTTATAATTATATTTATTGTATTTATTATTAATACATATCTCTTTTAATTATTTCCAATTTTGAAAAGATGAAATAGTAATGCCGCAATGACGTCAAACACAATATTAAAAAGATAGGTAGATGGATAAGATCATATATATGATCTTATAGGTATATGTATAGATACCTTTGAACGATTTGCCCGCCAACATAATAATGAACACCCTGGCTGCATACATAATATTGGAGATTGTGTTGCTCAGATATATTGACTACTTTGGGTGCTTACAACAATATGATAATTCTGACTGCGCAGATAAAATTGAACTTGTGTTCTTTAGGTGGTTTTGATTACCTTGGACGCTAACATCTATCTGACGCTGACTGTACCTGTCTATAAACTGAAAAGGATCGTATTTAATCGATTAGTAAATTAATCAATATTTGGTATCTTAAAAAACTCATGTAAGTACCAATGCTGTTGACTGTCCAAAAAAATCAACATTAAAATGGGTTGTAAAATAGGTTAGCAGCAAAAATAAATCTAAATCTTGAATCTTATATGTTAGTATAGGTACCTATAGATAGGTTATGTAGGTAACTATATCGGTTAAAAGAATTTTTTATTTCTCTTAAGAACTTAGTTCACTTACAGAGAAAATATAAACTAATACCTATTTAATTTGAAAGAAATATTTCCAGCAAGTCGGAAATCAAAAACAGTTCTCAAAAATAAAACGTAAGAGCAAAGGATGACATAACGAAACTATACATTTTTATAAATATATGTTTTAAGTTTGTTTCGTTCATTCGATATTCGAAGTTTTTAATTTTGCTTTGTTTCTAAGCAATAACATCGAAAGACACTTCTGCATTAAGTGATTCGTTAGGCGCTTTCCAAACAATAAAGCTATATTTGCTCTAAACCTCTGTTAGTTCGAATATGTGTATCTACGCTATAACTCGATTCGGAAATGATACAGCAAGTACATATAGTGCTTCTTTATTTATAACATATATTCACCACCGCTCATTAAGGGCCACCCATAAATTACGTCACACGAATTTCATGATTTTTGGAGGTGGTCACATTTATGTGACCTCAAGGTGTGACGTCACACATTTTGCAATTTTAAATTTAGAAATTATTAAATTAAAACAGCACTTCCAAAATTAATTTAATAAAATTTCTATTTAAAACCTTTTTACAAAATATCAACAATAAATCAAACATTTTAAAAACATTACAAAACATGAAATCAAATGAACGATACAAATTTTAATCAACTTGTGTCCATGGACTTTGAACCCATTCCTTATATTATTTTTATTTATGACTTCTTTTAGATTTACGCATGTGACGTCACAAAGTTTATCACTCGTCCCCCGTCCCCCCTTGTCACACAATGTCACACTTTGTTGACCCCCTCCCGCCCCCTTAACGTGTGACGTAATTTAGAATGACCCCTTATTTTACAATATACGTAGCGACGACTGCACGTAATAGGTATATAATATAAATAATATTTTGAACTTCTACACTTACGTTATGAAATGTGTAATATTTATTTGAAACATAATTATCTTAATTTACCTACTTATTATAGATACAGTATCATATTCACAATTATATATTTAAAACCTTAACAAACCAAATACACGCTCAACTTAATTTAATTTTTAATATTTTTTTAAAATTTATTTATTAGGTAAACACAACAGATTACAACCATAGAAATTACAGAAAAATTAATATAAAGTTATGAGCTAGGTCGTAACCCTTAGCGTGTAAACATAGCATGGTCAGGAAGTAGAAAATTGATTGTTGTACAAAATTGAGTTGGGAAAAAATACTATTGAATACTAAAAAACCTATACCTATTTGAAAAATAAAAATAATAATATAAAGACTAGAAGAGAAAGAAAGTAGGTGCGTGGATAGCTCACTTGAGGATAGCTTAATCCCCATCTCTCAACGTTATTCTATAGTATTTCATAACCGGATCCTCTATAACACATTCACTGTCCACCACCCCATTATCCTGCATAAACTCTGTATGACCTCGCAACCAGTCTAAGTACAGCCTTAGATACCGGTCCCCAGGGTCCAAATCTGTGTGCCCTAAGCAAAATATCATGTAGGCATCTTCTCCATACTTCCCTATGCCGAACAAATCGCTAGCTCGACGCCATTTTGATGACACAAATTGATAAGTCAATTTCCATATCATTCGTCCACGTTTCTTTAGGCCCAGCTTATTAAAAAACCTCTCCAAAGACGACGGGTTATCACTCAATACGTGGTACGGGGTTGGGTACTCCTCAAAGAACGTTTTCATATAGGGTCGAGCGGCTCTACCTGATGTTTTTGTAAGGAAAATCGTTGCTATCAGCATTGCCCAGGGGTTTGTGGAGAATTCTTCTTCAAATATGTAGTGAGGAGAGACTGGCATTTCTCTCGGAGTGATGTTGTAGAATGGGCGTATGTCCAGGGGTTGTTGTTCTTCGATAGTGAGTTGCGATAGACTTATGTCTGCATCAGACCCTACAGAGGCCTGACTTAAATCCTGGGATGAGTCTATTGATTTTGAAGGTGAAGCCGGTATAAAGCCTATAGACGCTTCTTGGAAGAATCTGCTGATGCAGTCGTTTTCGACTTCTGTCATTTTACCTGTGAACAAAAAGTCACTATTAGAACATATTGGATTTTATCAAAACTAATTTAAAAGACAAATAAAATTACATTAAAATAATAATTGCAAAAATGGTATTTATTGTTTAGTTTCTCTACTACATTATACAACAAATATGATCTTCCTGAAAGATTCTTTGCACCTACGCAGTATGTTCATTTTAAAATAACGGGTCATTGGATAATCATAAAATTCTTATTAGATAGGTAACTAAGTACTCAAAAAAATTATAAAGTATACAGCGATACAAAATTTTGAAACTGTGTTAAAATTCGAAAGGTAGATTTTCATGACCTTGACCTTTTCATGCAGGTTTCACTGTTAGACATGGACGAAGGTGGTATGACTTTGTGCAGAGTCAGCTTATGGTGGAATCACCCTTTTACCTATTTCTGACGTAAAGCAGCAAGCATTGCTGTTTCGACTTGAATTGACCAGCCAGCGTATTTACCGGCACATGAGGTACACCATCCTCAAGGTTAGCAGCGCGTCGAATACCCTCTAATCACTTAGTGAAGTGAGATGTATATGCACGACCGTGACCACCTACCCTCTTGGTGGTCCCTTAGCTCGTCTGAAAAAGGAATATCATGGTAAGGATGTGAGTCAATCTAATGGTCTCATGGTCAGTTCCGTACCAATCTCATAGGTAGGTACTCAAAAGATCTATTGTCATTTAAAAAAATATATGTCTACTTATAAAAGGTGTCCAAAGTCTAGGACAAAAGAGAGATAAGTATGTAGGTATATCGTGGGAAAATCTGCAGGCAAAAGCTAGGAAATGATAAAAATCAATAAAGCATATCTCTCACGTCCATAAACCCCAAGGGGCTTGACAGTGGAACCAACTTCAGTCAGTCATAGGTAGTTCCCACATTTCGCCGTAAGTTTCGGTGGACAAACGTGATATGTGGCGAGCCTATCGCCGTCTACTAGGTAGAATAATATTAAATACTTAGTCGCCTCGTAAGACACCCACGGGTAGAGTTGGGGTGGTGCTATTCTATATGGCCAGCACGACACGGAACTAATGGCTAAAAATTAAATACCTAGCCAATATTTCGCATTTACGTGTTGGGTTGACAATATTTTATAATTTGCATGAGATATTTGGTAAACATTTTTTGTTTGTTTGTTTATGTCTAAGAGTAGGTACTTCGAATAAAGGATGTTAAAATATTTTTTGACTTTTTCCGTATAAAGAAAGAACAGCTTCTTTCTAGTTTTCTTTCCTTATCCCTTGAGCAGCATTTTCAAAGCCAAGAAATACTTTTGACTTGCCATTCAAACAACAAACACATTCATACAACACAACACGCACACACTGTTGCTTTCTTCGTCCGTGCAGTCACTGAGGGGCCAGCTGAAAATCAGCACTGTGGCATTATGCTGAGCTGGTGTACCCTTTTTGGCACTGTACCACACCAGATGTTCTGTGCTGCATGTATTAAACTTTGTATACTTCTGTACTCTGGTGTTTACAGCGCTAAATAAACGATTTCAATTTCAATTCAATAAAGGTGACTATTGACTATTGAACAACATTGTCAATAGTCTACAAGATACAAGAACCGTCTCCAAGTTCCAGAGTAGACTTGTATAAAAAGAATTCAATGGCAGTTTTAGTATATAATAATCTGCCTAGTCGTCTTAAAAATGGTCCTGCTAGCCAATTTAAAACTAATATTTCCAAGTGGCTTCTAGACAAATGTTATTACTCCATAAAAGAGTATCTCAACGACACCAACAAATAGCAGAAAAGATTTGCACACCGTTGTCGGTGGAACATATGATACCTATGCTTTTTAAATCACCTGTAATTTTCACTATGTACTGGCAAATAAATTTCATTTCATTTCATTGGGCGCGGTTAATACCTACCAGGATGGGTGCCAGTTTGTAGCACATAAAAAAATTTAGCCGATATAAAAAAATCGTATACCTACAATAGAATTTGTGTAACAGGGTCACTGATAAAGATATTCAATACCTATCTTTCAACTGACATTGAACTTATTTTTTGGGACCATCCAAAAAGTCTACTTTTACTCTACATAAAAGGTTTAGTACCAATTAGTGAAAATACCAATGGATCTGGAGAAATTTGCATAAATTGGATTGAATAAGTTCATACAAATTTTATACGAAAGGGTTTAAGGAGACGCCTAAGGAACTCACCCCTTTGCCGAGAGAGGTACCTACAAGATTAAAAAATCTTGCGCGTAATTAAAAACTACTTTCAAATCGATTTTTGACACACTCGTAATGGACTTGCAAATGCAAGGTGCTCCGACAATGACTACTTGTGCAGTATGTTGGAGCAAAAAAAATCAAACACTTCGAGCTGACAAAAGGACGGTGTTAACATACATGAGTATTTTTTTTATTTTTCTATCAGAATTTCTAACTAAAATCATTAATGTTTTTCAGCAATAAAGTGTTCATTTCAAAATCGATTTACATTATACATATTTCGAATCGATTCATAAATAATTCGTTTCTAACGGGTACTCCTGATGAACCTAAGCGTGTGATATATTTTAATATATTCAGTAACGATAGACGTTGAGGAACGTGTTTCGTTCAGATATCGTGATAATATTCGTTCGGAATCCTTCATTTTCTAATAAAAACTAAGTGATTACTTAGAGCAACACCCAAAGACAAATGATTAGTACTACTAGATGTAATTAAATTTGGCTAATAGGGTAGTGCATTTCTTAAAAATTAAGAAGTTGTCATAAATTGATGGTCAAATGTGAAAACAGGATAAACATAAAAAATCCGAACGGTAGAAAGAAACGGCAATAAGTTTTACGACGTAACAGTTCTCTAGCGCCATACAAGCAGGTCCTGGCTGCATATAAAGGACTGTTTTTCTAGACAGGGACAGAGCATCTGTCCAATACTAACTTTAACCATTAATATCTCTGATGTTAGTCGAGATATCGAAAAACGAATTTTAGATCCTTCTTTAGTATGTCCATGTAAGTTGATTGAAGCAATAAAAAATATGGTTATTCTCTAATTAATTGTATATTATGTTGTATTGTATATTCTCTAACTAAGGCTTAATAAAGTAGTTGCGTAATGTACCACTCATATTTTTATAAGCTTAGAAGAGAGGTTGGTAATCATTAATGAATGTACATTTCATATTTCTGTAAGTTAAGAAGAAAAATTGGCTAATCATTAATAAAAGGTACCTACTAGATTGTAAGAAGAGGCTACAATGATATAACAATGGGTAATTATTACTAAAAAAGTTAAAAAAAACCTATTATTAAATGTTAACAGAATACCTATCAGACAATCATCATTAGGTACTAGAAAAGGTAACCAAGATAAATTACTAGAAAGTAGGTACGTATGGAAATAATTATAAGGACTATGTAGAATCAAAACCAGGACATCAGTAATTATTACATTTATTTACGAAAGGTTCTGAGCACTAGAACAGGTCACATTTCACATTGTAATAAAATTATACATAGCTAAATATATAAAAAAAAGTTAATAGACACTTTAGCTTTTTATCATTTACGAAAAATCAGTTCACATAGGAGGTTATTCATTATTCTACATTGATATAACAAGAATAGTAGTCCCTAAATCACTCGATAATGAGGGATTTTCCAGCTTAAGTTTCTGCCATTCGAGATAGATGGCGCTGCATCTAACAGGAATGTCAAAGTGACAGAAGAGTCGTTTTGATATGATATTTTTTCATTACGTAGAAGTAGATTTTTGTAAACAATATAGAAATTCATCGTTACCCATCCGTTCATCAATTCCCAATGACAAAACAAGAACTATGAGCAAATAACAATAAATCAATCAAATAGAAAAAAGTAAGTATTTTTTAATTCAAATTTTATGGCCTTGGTACATGTTAGGTACCCATATTTTGGCACATTTTGACATTCCAGTATACAATCAGTCCAATCTGTTGAGTTGATTGGAAGCTGCCGGAAAATCCCTCATTACACAAAATACTGAGCTTCACTGAAACAGTTACCTAACAGAGTTGTACTTCCTTACTTCAATCAAAGGGTCACAAGTTACACAACACACAGAAATAAGCTCAATCACAATCCCAAAATGGCGGGATTTTTTTTTCTAAACTAAACGTGACGTCCGTTCAGAGATTCCTAAAAAAAAGTGCCGCGCACCGTGCCGCAGGGTGCTCTTATATTAACATGATTTGACATTGAAATCCAATGAAACAACAGCACCAATAGGCACACGGCATTGCACTATAACAGACCAATAGCGAACATCTGGTTCCATCAATAGGAGCACTGTATTAGTCAAGCTACACCAATAGGAAGCTGTCAGATGTTCGTTATTATTGTTTGACATTTGAAAGTATAGTATACGTCACACGTCCTACGATGATACGGCTGGCACATTCTATAGTACGTAACCTGAACGTCGTCGTAAATGTGTACTTAAACGCGGGAATGCTAATTATGCTAACTTATTATAATCAAATTGCAAAAAAGTAATTACAAACTATTCAGAGTAGCTACATAACATTAAATTATGCAATATTCTTATTAATTTATTCGGTTTCAGTATCAATTTGACAGCTGCCAGCCGTATCATCGTAGGACTTATGATGTACAGGTGTAACAAATCTATTACTTATATGCGAATATTACTAAGAGAGCGTTCCATAACCAGTTGAAATAATTCACGTTGACTACTTTGCATGTTCCATAACCGTGTTAACAGCTGAAAATTTATCAAACTTTTATTCAAAACGAGCAATGGAACGTATACAGCTGTCCACGTGAATGATTTCAACTGGTTTTGGAACGAACTCTAAATAAATGTAGCAGGCTAAATAAATATAGCATCCATATGTATATCACCTCTCAAATATGCAGTCAGTTGCCTTGACATGCTAACCCCACCCGCTGCAAGTGAGACAGGCTAGCAGTTAGCACCAAGCAAGTGACCGCCTAGCGCGGGGCCCGGGGCGAGACGACAGAGGGTGAGCGGGGAGCGATCTTTGGCTATAGTATTATTCCTTAAATTGCCTGTTCCTCTTAGAGCATAGCGGTCATTTGGAAACACGGTGGTAATTTCATAAGGTCTTTTAAATTTAGGTTTTAATTTATCATGACGTCTATGATCTTGATTAACATACACTAAGTCGCCAATTTCGTATGTCACATTATTACGCTCAACTGCATTGAAACGTCTTTTAAATCTTTGTGCTACTTGCAACAAACGCTGTCGGGCCAGGAAGCCAATTCTCGCAGAGTTCGACATACAAAAGACGAGCGCTACAAACGTCTTGTCACGCTCACATGTAATGTGAGCGAATGAGATAGGACGAATGTCGAATTCGACATTCCATCTGCGAGAATCGCCTTCCAGTTCTCGCTCAGCCCGAACATCGATGTTGGATTCTAATGCGTCGTCATCGAGCACAACTGAACGTGCTTGTACATATGGTATATAGGCATCAACACTAGGTTAAGGTAAATCACTTTCTTGAATAATATTGTTATCTAAAAGATCTTTAACTATCTTTCACCTTCTCTCAATTGGGGCCAGACGGTAAGGTCGATAATGAATGATGTTATCCTTTTTTTGTCTTATTATTAATTCACCTTGCTAACCAAAGTTAGCACAGTGCTGGTAGGATAATGGGGTATTTTTGTAAAATGTCTATTGGAATTGGCAACTTATAATATGTTCTTGTAAACTTTTAATTCGAGGTATCAATTCAGACTATTGGAGTTTAGTGTTAGCATTCTCTTTAAATTTATATTTATTTCAGTTTGAGGCAAATTCTTTTGGGTTAAGTGACTACCAGAAACATCAGTAACAATTTGGACATCAGGGTGTTGGATTGCATTTCTACCAATTAAAAGGCCGTAAGGCAACTCGTCATCTTTTGCTACAAACACGTCAAGCTCGTATGAAAACCTTTTCAATCAGGAACTATAATTTTGGCAAATTACAATTAAACTACCGTTTCCTATTCCGTTGAGGTGTGATGACTCATCACTGATTAGTGTGGCAAAAAGTTACAGTCGGCACCAGTGTCTTTAAGTTATGCAATTACTAAATCTTTAACTGACACTTTAGTTAGCTTTAAATCCGTTTTTCTAAAAAAGGAACATCTTATGTAGCCGGAGGATTGCTAGCATTAACCCTCGGTTTGAAAAAGCATACTGAATCAGTATGGCCTACCTTATTACAAAAAGAGCAGCTTTTTTATCGGTTGGGTACTTGTGATTCGGCCATATTATTCAACTTCTTCATTTTTTTCCTATCACACCGTGATTTCAAATGGCCGAACTTGCCACAACCAAAACACTTTTTTTCGCTGACTATATTTTTGAATCGCCAATCGGTTTTAGGGCATTTCGCGTCACTAGGGCCCGGATTACCGTCCTTACCGCTATGCTCGGGGGTTCGCTTTTTGGGTTTCAAATACGTTGTAAATAAAGAAATAAGCTCAGAGGTGGTTTTAACACTGCTGTTAAAAGATTCCATTCTCGCATTGACATCAGTTATACTACCACAAACTAATTCAATTATTTCTGCCTCCGTGAAAGCTACCTTAGTGTTACGTAGTAACCTAATCTTTTCCTCGGCATATTCACAATAAGAGTCAGCTGAATCAGAAGTATATAACACAGCCTTGCTAAGTTTATCTGACAGATTTTTCTTCTCTGGATACAAATCTATGAGGGTAGTACAAAAATTTTCCCAAGATCTTCCATCTGAAGGGTCCCACGACTCAAACCATAACAATGCGGAACCTCTGAGGGCCTTACCCGCTTTATGAACGGTTGCGATGCTACTATCGAACTCCTCGGCAAGAGCTTCGATATTCTTGCACCAAGTCTCCGCTCCGTTGTCACTCGTCCCAGGATCAAAAAGCGGCAATGCGACGGCATCATCCTGTCGGCGATTAGCAGTGATAGCACTCCGAACCGCCTTGAGAAGATTCTCGAGCGCCGCTGGATCCATCCTGAAATTGTTTTAATTGTTTGTATTAGTTAAAAGTTTTGATTGAATCCCACTTCTGATGACAGATTTTAAAATGTTAAGTAACGATAGACGTTGAGGAACGTGTATCATTTAGATATCATGATAATATTCGGAAGCCCTTATTCTCTAATAAAAACTAAGTCATCTGATCTGAAAGTGATTACTAAGAGCAACACCCAAAGACTACTAGGTTACTACTAGGAGATGTAATTAAATTAAGCTAATTGTATATTCTCTAAGGCTTAAAGTTATTGCGTAATGTACCACTCATATTTCTGTAAGCTTAGAAGAGAAATTGGCTAATCATTAATAAAAGTTACTAAGAACAAAGGCTAGATATGAATTATTAGGTCAAATATCATAGCAGTTACTTTCAGAAAGTGTAGGTAATGGCTAGCGATTTTTTCATGAATATTAGTTATAGAAAACATTCAACTGGTGTCGTTACTTGGTCACCTAGCGCAAAAAGTTATGACGATTTAAAAAAATCTCATCTGAAAAAAGTGATAACTTGATAGTCAAAAAATTTCATTTTTGTGCGTACAAGGGGTAATTTTTAGGGTTCCGTAACTCAAAAAGAAAAAAAACGGAACCCTTATAGGATCACTTATAATTAATACTCACAGACTCACTCATCAAATCTATAGGGTACTTCCCGTTGACCTAGAATCATGAAATTTGGCACGAAGCTAAGTCTCACTGCACTACTAACGGAAAAAATCCGAAAATCGTTAATTTGTACATAATAAAACTTCATTTTACGTTTACAAACTTACTTTTGTAGGTGCATACTGCGACCGTGGTGTGGACCGAGTATGACAAAATATTTTTTTCTACTACAAAGCTAAGTTTGTCAGCAATCCTACATAAGAACGGATGAACCGATTTGGATCCGGCTTTTTTTATTTAATAGAGAATTTTGTCGGGAGTGTTCATGGCTATTTCTGATAAAACCAGTGGTTTCCAAGATCTTGGAGTATCTTTGAGATCTCTGGAACGGTAATAGATAGATAGTTCGAAATTGAGCTCAAATATTTAGGTTTACAGTGTGCATTTCTTCTCACATCTACCGAAAACCTTGAGGGTCTGATAATGACCAGGAAAAGTAAGTGAATTTCAAGAATGTGGAAGATTATCACTCCACAGAAGCTACAATAGTTAGATGGGGTCTTCTAGAACTGAAGTTGTAGGGAATCCCGTGACATAACAAGATATAAAAAATAATAGATGGTGGTTTTGGCCGCCATAATGAAAATTATGTGTAGGCAGGGGGTTTTCAGAAAGTGTTGAGAAATTTAAAATTCGAACTTACCACCTTTAGCACTATGTGATTCAGTAGCAAGATTTTGAATATTTATCAGTGACTAGGTTCCACCTGTATAGTAAATTTGATATATACCTACCGTAAGGTACATTAAGCAACCTATTTTATCGAAAAAAATTTATTGTTATGAGGTCACGCACGATATTTTTTTTTGCTTAGAGGAAACTTGATTGGTCGGGTTGCCGAACTTTGCTTCTACAATACTCGTATGAGATCCGGTTTCTTTCGCGTTTACGGGTGTCACAAATTAAGAATCCCTAAAAGGGGGTGTTCAGTATTCATAATAACTTTGGTTCTATGACATCGCAAAAAAATCATTAGCTAATTAGTACAAAAATCGATATTTTTTTAACGAAGAGAATTGGCCTACAAGATGTACTTAGAGGCCAATTATCATGGAGTGTTATACAATATTACAGTAGATAAATATCAAAAACAAAGGCGGATATCGAAGCATGGGACTCTTTGCTATTCCCGCATTATCACCTTCGATATTTATCGAGTCCCAGCGGTCGACATGCAAGATGCAACGAGTGGTCCTTAGCAGTCTATATTTTACGTGATATTTAGAGTCGAAGTGTGAAACGGGATATTTATTGAGCTTCGATATTATTATTATATATTTTTTAAATCTCAGTTTAGAGGCTTTGGTACACGACAAGATGACCATGTCAGCCTCGTTAGGGTCACTAAGAAAAGGGAAAGGGAAGCTCAAGTATTATTAGAGTCAGCCCTCACTTTGAGAGCCAGCTTAGCAAACAACAGTAAGTGTTTCATATTATCAGATAAGGGCTGACTCAAAATAATATTGAGCCTCCCATTTTGGAGCCTATTGAGGCCACATTTTTTCCTCACAATTTTCCCCAGGTCACACTCCATTAGGAGGCGAGTGAGGTCTTCCATTTTGTTGCAGTTGGTACAAAACGAGAATTGGCCTCCTTATTTTATGTAAATAGTAAGTATTAGTAGACTCAATATTCAATAAAAGATTAAAGTTATATCTTCTTAACAAATGTTTCTATTCACTGCAGGAGTTTTTGATGATATAAACAATACCTAACTATAAAATCAATTATAACTTGTAATGACATGTAATTTAATGTATCCCGTTACCATTTATTACTATTATAATCTCTTATTTTACATTGCGGTGCCTGAGGGTTTCATGTATGATCATATAATATATATTTTTTAATACCAATTGTTACACATGAAAAGCAATAAATGGTATGAGTATGAATATTATGAGATATCCCCCCCACCTGTAAGATCCCTATAGGGACATGACTGCACTTGACCGTGACCAATTGTAGTACTATTTTCCGATGCCAGTAACCGATAGCCGTCTAAAAAGTTTTTCTAGATCCGCCCCTGTGTCAAATATGTATTTAGTTAAACAGACAAAAGGCATCGAATAGTACAATGGGCTTCAATTCCTTCAGGTCCAAAACATTTGATAGATTGTATTTTTTGGGTTTGGGTCTGAATATAACAATTAAGTTGTTGGACTACGAGACCCTAATGGATTGGTCACTGTACTAAGATATCTTACTCATAAAAGCCACGACTTTTTATCAGACGGACGCTAAAGTTTTTTAATCCGCAAACGGTAAAAAACCCGAGATGATGAGCGAAAAGTCGTTCCTTTTGACCTTGGGTATTCACGTGCCCAGTGAGGTCTCGTGATAAGTTGACGATTCTTTAAATCCAGGGTGTATCAAAGGTGAAAGTCAAAATGGCACACTGAGACGACCAGTGTATAAAATGGGGTAGGCACAAAAGATCCTCAAGGGTCGAAGTGCCGCTGGGTTATTTCCGGCCCCCTAAAGATAAGAACCTGCTCTAACGGTGGAGGAAAACATCGTGAAGAAACCTGCATGTCTGAGGAAATTAAAAGTTTCCGAAGGCGTGTGAAATCCACCAATCAGCACTGGGTCCGCTCGGTGGATCATGGCCCGTACCCCCTTGTGTAAGAAGAGGCCTGTGCCCCAACAGTGAGGACATTAATATAGGCTGATGATGATGATACCTTTGGAAAAAATAGTACATCTCTAGAACAAACGATACAAGCAGAATACTATGGTCTCGCCATTATGACGTCATGATGGCGGAACCACTCGAATTACATACGTACATACATTTAGTACCTAATTGCTACTTTCAAAAGACTATTTCATTTATTAAGAAACAAGTCTAAACACAAATATTTATTTAAAAGAACACAGATTGAGTTTATAGACGGCGTCATCGTAATGAATAATTAAGTAACTACTTAGGTGTGTGACCGTCAGTTGCACGATAAGTCCTTAAAGTTAAGTCTTTATTAAAATACTTGCTTTCTCGTTCTACGCCACAGCTCTAGATAGAGATTACACGAGACTAAGGAAGCCTTAACATTAAGAACGTTTCTTGCAACTCTCGGTATATTATTAACTTCTATATTTTTTTATTGCAAAATAATATCACAACCCAATTCAAACTTTAATGTACTTAAGGTACTTAAAGTATTAATAAAGAGTGATTTAGTCCTAAATACCTCTACTAATAATTAGCACGAATATTTTATTATTACACCCTACTGTTTCATTGCGTCCGTAGATTTCGAAAACCGGATTTAGTTCGAACTTAATCATTACAATATATTATAAGTTTGTGGTTTCAAACGGTAAGTACCTATTTAAATTATGTATAATATAAATACGGAAATTAGGCAATTGTGACTAGGTATTATACATACCTCAGAGCAACTGTTATTAACTGGTCAATAACCATGACGGATATTATTCATTATTTTATTGTTATAAAGCAAAGTTAAAGGATAAAACTTTTATAATGCCTCACTGCAAATATACAAATCAAATATGTTCTAGTATGTTCGGTCCGATACAGTTTCAAATACGCAGCAGCGTGCTAAAGGTGTCAATTGTTAATTTGTTACACATTTCCATAATACTTTATTTTACTTACCTACTTGTTTCGTCATTTGATTAACACATTATTTATATATTAGATTGAAGAGTGAGTACCCATACATTTTAATATGCAGGGCGCCCGAGCCTAACGGTGGGCATTGCGTGAAACGACTAATAGAAGCGAAATAGTCCTTCATCCCATGGCCTAAATTCTAAACTATTATTTACCATTTCCACTCTTGTTACGATAGAGCTCGACTACGGCTTTCGGAGCGGATGCGGAGATATTAACCCTCAAACGAAGGTGGTAAAAACATTTGGAATTATTGGCATAGGACTATACGCGCATACTGAGATTTACAGCATTCCTTTCGCTCTGCCATCCATATTTCCGGACATAGCGTGCGATAAAACCAAACCATTCACTTCATAAAGAATAAAAGATGCAAATACTAAGACTTATCTCTGGAATGTGCAATATTTAACATCCAGCTCATAAACTAACTATGATTCAATGTTTATTATAAAATTAAACAAAATATACGTACCTACATACATATGTACAACTACATATGGACAATTGAATAGCACCACATTGTTATAGTAATGTATGAAAGAAAATCTGTTGTTTTGTCAATTGTCTATAAAACGATGAAGCAAATCGGGAGAATGAATGCGTCATTCCGTGTAAGAATTTATTAATTCAAGTTATACGTTACGCCTAACTAGACTTGCGAAGTTGAAAAAATAGTAGGTATTCGCTTGAAACATCTTAAAAATTTTGTTGCGTGGAAGAAAATATAATAGAATTCACGACCGAAGCCTGGTTACACCAGCTATATAGGACAGCTTATTTTATTATATAGGTGTCCCAAATAATTACGTCATAAGAATAAATCTAGAGTCCTCGTACTTGTACATCGAAGACCTACTCATAATGACCCCATGCAAGTATGTTGTAAGAGTTAGTACAATTTTTTTTTTGCCTAACTTCCAGGACAGGAATTCTATCCATGGTGATATAT
The DNA here is from genome assembly GCA_947369225.1 of Hofmannophila pseudospretella. Classification (NCBI taxonomy): domain Eukaryota; kingdom Metazoa; phylum Arthropoda; class Insecta; order Lepidoptera; family Oecophoridae; genus Hofmannophila; species Hofmannophila pseudospretella. Next base: position 6,800,997 of record OX376331.1, read on the forward strand.
TTTATGGATAACGATGATAGAGGCTTGAGTTTTAAATTGTACCTCATGATGAAAACTGTACTGAGCAATGCCATCTCATTTTGTTGTGTGCAAATAATGCAGGTTTAAACTACATACTTGGAAATGTATAAGGGTTAAATATTTGAATATATTAAATAAAAGTGCTGTTTGTGCAGTGGTAATAATTATAAAATATAGGTCACTTTGGCATTGAAAATTGTGTCGAAATGACATAATATTATGCCTACATAACAAAATTACTTATTAGCAATGCAATGACATTTAGCAGATTCACAAGTAGAGTCAATGAGGCGAGTTTGTCGCTATATGTACTTATATATGCTTAATACAAGGTTCACTTATAAATATGGAATATTTTCATCTGACACGACGAAAAATCAACAAAAGTAGAGACGCTAACACAACACAAGATGTCTGATTAAGATTGTTAGTCTTTGTATGGAAGAAAACAAGCCTGTACGCGTATATTATTAATTGATGATGAATGATAAGGAATATGCATCGCGACGAACCAAACACACATAATCGAATGTTGTCTCTACATGCACCTGTTCGCTTATGTATAAGAAAAACAATGGACACTTAATTAACCACTCAATAACTCAAACAATGGGATTGCAAGCCATTAATATCCGCTTCGATAGACTGTGCTAACTCGTATAGACAATCGCGTGACAACAGATGATCTTTGATCAATTTTTTTAAAACATATCCGCATCTGTTTTGCTTTTTCTTCGTGCCGGTGACAACAGAAACAGGCTTGGGTTATTGCGAGCGGCTGCACGGCCGAGGCAGCACGCGCCGATCCACGGGTTAATCGAAGCTATAAAATTTTAAAAAAAAACAGAACTCTCCGATCGATCACGATAAGGAATTCGATTCGCGACTGAGTTTTGAAAAATGAATACTGTTTACAAAACACTTTCTTCGTGTGGAATTCGCTAGAGTACCTATCGGGTGTTGCGTTTAGTTTGATCACTGTATCGATGCCTAAGTGTTACGAGTAAGTACTCGAGTATCCAGGTGTATTGCGGAAGTGTGAGCGTCTAGCGGTTAAACTTGTTTGGCCCTGGAAGGTCAAGGAGTGCGGGATGCGGTTAAGTTGATAATCTTGGAGGAGCAACGCTGTGCAAGTGATGCGAACGCATCGGTGAGTTTAAACATACATATATTTGAAACTATAGTCCTACCAAGTCAACCATAACACGAGTTGTTTTCATTATGTCAAATAGAAAGTCTTGCTAGTAGACTCTTCTTATTGTATTCTCTTTCACTTCCAGATGCCAGTTTTGTTTTACGTTGGTTTTATCTGTATTTTTCTTCACCGTAAAAAACTGATACAAAACTGTTTTTAAAGCAGCTGGATTAAAACCAGAATAATCGTTCAATCAGATTTTAAATCGGATAAAATTCGGAAGTACATTTACCACGCTTTTATAGCAATACAGGCGAATACTATTTCATTTTAACATCATTGTTTTACGTAAATAATATAAGTAAGACTAATAATAAAAGTTAAAGTGAAATTTAGTCTAGAGCGTCGGTGGCATAATAGCTGGGACCGCTGGATTTAATTTACCGACTCCTCTAACGATGAAGGAAAACATCATTAGGAATGCTATGCATACTGAGAAAACCAGCGTTTGAAATGGGGAAGGCAATGGAAAATCGCCCCATTTAATCTGTCATGAAAGTGTTTCTATGTGGTTATTTCCATAGAATAATCACGTACGACCCTCATCAATGAGGAATATAGCTAAGAAGGAAGGAAAAAGATAAATACTCGTAAAATTGTGAAAGGGTCACACAAACCGGAATAAAGTAGCAGGAATTGGACTATTCGACTTTGGAACTAGAATCGCTGGAATGTGAGCTGGGGAAATGGAAACGGGTAAACGTACCTTTACGAGCGCAAAGAAGTTTTGCTGGGTGGAATTTTCTCGCACTTCTACACGCAAGCAAAGCCGCGATGTTATTATTGTTGCAAACCACAACACTTGCGTTTTTCCGTTACAAAATGACTGTGTAACTGTATGACATAGTTCATAAAGAAAACTAATAATACTAAGTGTTTAAAAAATTTAATAAAAAAATAGAAACCGTCTCTACTGAAGTAGGCTCTTTTGGGTTATTTTATTGATTATCGAGTTCAGAAAAGACGATTTCTATTTTATTTTTTACGCATTACTTATCAATCAGCCTATATAAATGCTAATAAACGAAATCACCGTGGAAGACACATCAAGAAGACACTCTGTGAAACCCTGTCGTCATATTTTTGTATTAATTGAGAACCACTACTTTTTTATCCTCGTCTAAACCTGAAATTATCGACCTACCGAAACGGTATTGTACTAATATATAATAACTCGTCTCCAGTCAGTATAGTAGCACGTATCACGCGCAATAAAAAAAATCCGTAATACCTATTACGGGTTTGGTAATACCAACGGTACCAACCAAGGATTAGTCATAAATAATACGGCAGTTAACTAAACTATGAAATACACACTAAAAGGGCCATACATCCCTGCATTCCAGATAGAAAAATAAGAATAAGTTTATTTGTGCGGTAAGATGACAAAGTATTCATAGTCCAAAGTCCATACACCAGTAGCAACATAACACGAAATATAAGTAGCACCCAGACGCGGAAAAACTACCTATTTACTTTGTAGGTACCAGTGCTTTCCCGTGTACCAAATACCCCTTATAGATTTGAGTAAGAGTTTTAAGGTAGCCCTACACAACACAGTCATCTTAAGGCTCAATTTACATTGCCGCGAAATGGAATGGAAGCGAATTTTCGCAACATAATTGTACATAGCATAATGAACTTTATGTCAATTGTGTAACATACAAACTAAATGCGCTTTACCGCTAGGGGACTTCTGCGCAAGGATTCCCCGGAAGACACGCGACCTCTTTTTTGGCTCGTATTTAGTTTGAATGTTACAAAATTGACATAAAGTTCATTATGCTATGTACAATAACGTTGCGAAAATTCGCTTCCATTCAATTCCGCGGCAATGTAAATTGAGCCTAAAACCACAAAGATTTTTTTACCGATAAATTAGGTACATAAATAATTTGGTCAATGTGTTATTATAATCTATAAATACCCATCACCTATAAATATTAGGTAATACGCCTAAACCTGAGGTCAATGCCATACGTACTCATATTATAACATAACATAACAAAATTATCAATTATCATATCAATGTACAGTCGACCACAACTCAATCTACGCCATACATAAGCGTCAAAATAAGTTAATCTAAAAATTATATTATTTCAAACCAAAATACATATATTAATACATATATTTTACCTATTTTAACGGTTGAGATTTGATCGATGAAATCTGACAGATGGTACTGGTCGACATGCGATGTCAACAACGCAATTCGGTAGAAGTTGCCATAAATAAAAGAGTGAAGTGAAGTCAACAACTGAAACAAAACAATTAAATGACAAAAACAAAATTGTTGCAGAAATAATTGTAGAAATTCATGACAGAGTGGTAGGTATAGAATATATAGTATAGACTGGTAAAAAATAAAAATAAAGAAAAATCTGGTAAACTCTAAAAACATGTTTATCAAAGGAAACTAAGTATTTTTATAATTTTTTTACTACGGCCCCTAATATTATAGGGGCGGTAAAACCGTAGTCAAACTCTAACTCAAAAGTAAGTATTGTAAGTATCCCAAATATATGGGTAAAAAGGTAAAAAGTAAGTAAATAAATATATGAATCAGTTATTTTTCAATGCTCTGCAATATATCTTAAAACAAGTCAAATCGGAAGAGTCAATTCTGCAACATGTATCCAACCGATTTGGCTAGTTCCCAGTAGTTCTGTTGTACAGATCTGTTGACCGAACAAATGATGTCCCATATATTCGAAAACTTTAAAGGGCGATATCTCCTACTAAATATATATTTGTCCCGATAAAAAAATACGGGTCGGTTATGTTTCAATGCTCTGCAATATATCTTAAAATGACTCAAATCGGGCCGGACACTTGGGGTACTTTCCTTGTAAGTAGGCTCTGTACCTAGTTACAATAAAGCACATTTTACGTCATTTTTAACTACTAGGGAATGAATGACTCAAATCGGGCCGGACACTTGGGGTACTTTCCTTGTAAGTAGGCACTGTACCTAGTTACAATAAAGCACATTTTACGTCATTTTTAACTACTAGGGAATGAGTTTCAACCCCCGTCCCCCCTCGCCACCCCATCTCTTCAAACACCCCGAAAACTCAGAGATATACATAGCCTATAAATTCAATGCCAGGACGGCGATTCTCGCAGGTGGAATGTCGAATTCGACATTCGTCCTATCTCATTCGCTCATATTGCATGTGAGCGTGACAAGGCAGTCGTAGCGCTCGACTTTTGTATGTCGAACTCTGCGAGAATTGGTTTCCAGCTATGTTTTTATTTTAGTCCAACAAAACAATACTTAAAACGTTTATAAGAACGTCATTGTAATATTTATTTTGTACTGACTTTAGCACGTATATATGAGACAATCATAATTTGCAAATTTCACAGGTATTGTAGAGGTTAACTAAAACATACTAATTTCATGGGTCGTATGCTCTTTAACGAGGCAGGAAATTAACAGTTACTCCACGGTCAAGTTACATGCCTGTTATGCCATGTGTTCATTTGGTTTCATTGGAAATTGATTTGGTTGGACGAACTTTGGAAGCTAAATTACCATTTGAAATAAATTTATTTATTTTGTTCTTGTACATTATTAACTCGACAGACAATATCATAATCTAGACTTGGCAGGTGGAGAACCAAGGTAGAGCACGAGGAAAGACAATTTTCTAATATGTTTCTTCATATCCTTGGTAGGTGGAGAACCAAGGTAGAACACGAGGAACGACAATTTTCTAATATGTTTCTTCATATCCTTGGTAGGTGGAGAACCAAGGTAGAGCACGAGGAAAGACAATTTTCTAATATGTTTCTTCATATCCTTGGTAGGTGGAGAACCAAGGTAGAGCACGAGGAAAGGCAATTTTCTAATATGTTTCTTCAGATTTACAAACATTTTTTTAGGTACTGCGTAAAGCGGTATTCGTCAAAATTCACATTCTTCTCAGTGTTACCATGTACGAGGAAATACAAAAGAGCCGATATCGCACGATATCAATATAAATAACTATCATTAGCTATAATAATACGGTTTGTATTCTCTTATTGCAAACAGGACGTTGTTCGAAGGTTTATTGTATTGTGCATAAGTCTCACTATATGCCAGGCATTAAGATGGCATGGCGATTTGGCCTTATGGATATAGCATTTAAAAAAGTACTTTCCATTAATTTCTCTAATATGTTCCACTACAGAAATCCACCAGTAGCATCTTCTCCTTTGTCAACCCCTTTACTCGGGATTAAATATTTATGTATTAGTTCAAAGAGGTTTGAGGAGCTCGAAGCCTATTGTTGAGAGCACGGTCGGAAAGTGATCGTGCAGGTTAAGCAAAGTTGGCGCGGTCGGTATCAGGAGGGGTGACCGCTTGTGGCATATTTCATCTGAGCTACTCCGTGCCTCGGGAGCACGTTAAACAGTCGGTCCCGGTTGTTGTTGTTCGACAGCAGTCGTTAAGCCATTTCAGAGGCCTACGGGCGGCCTGAACAACTCCGACAAATAGGTTGGTCACTAACCATACGATAAGCAAGCAAGCAACATTGAAGTATGAGATGTTGTGAGGCAAGTTCAGGTCCAACATGACCACTTTCCCAAAATGACTACTTTCCAAAACGACTGCTTCCCAATCTTAACTTATGATAGGGGGCCAGGAGTAACCCCAGCGGCACTTCGACCCTTCAGGCAAGCAAGGTTCAAAGACCACACAAATAACATTGGGTAAAGTATGGGGAAAACGCAAGCACTTTGAATGCAAGCGGTACCAAACCCGATCAAGAATCGTATCCGGATAGCCTACTACCGACTGCCTGTCTCCCAGGATATCAGGAAGGTTGTGAACCTTAAAATGTTGATTCCGATTCCGACTGCTGTCGTTGGAAGACAGTCATTCATTCATTACCATAAGGCTATGTCAGAGGTTTACTTGGGGCAGGCATAAACAGCTCTGATAATGGCCACTAATCTCTCAAGATAATATTTATAATGTTTCGCGAAATTACGTATTTTGTGCTATGAATTTAGATTGAAAAATAGAAATTATTAAACCGGAACCTTATCCTATTTAATTGATTAGTGCCATTGATCTTTAAATCGATTACCAATTTCTGGTGAACAAAGTTTAATTGGTTTTGCAGATGCCTGCACTCGTGCCATTAAAATGGTGTTGAATTAGTTAGTCACACTCGACTCACGCCATGCATATGAATTTGTATGACGGCGAATTTGACATGGATTCATACTTTTGTCGACCAAGAGCGTCGGTGGCACAGTGGCTAGGACACCGGACTCCTATGCGGGAGATCCGGGTTCGAAACCATGCAGTGCCACGTACCAATGAGTTTTTCCGATTTTTTCGAAGACTTACGTACATTTACCGACTGCTCTAACGGTAAAGGAAAACACCGCGAGGAAACCTGCACACTGAGACGACCAGTGTATAAAATGTGGTAGGCACAAAAGATCCTCAAGGGTCGAAGTGCCGTTATCCCCGGCCTCCTATCATAAGATAAAATAAGATACATACTTAATATTCTGAAATTAATATGCTGAAATGGCTGACTGTACGGCAACGTAGAAATTCTCGAATTCTGTGTGTTCTGTTTTCTGTCCTTAATGACCCCCATTCCCCTCCTTATCTCAAAAATATGTTTCATTATCTGGGTTCGTCTCATGATAGGTTCCTTCGTTCCTCTGACAATCTCCGGCTTGATGTCCCAATACAACGCACCGACTTCTTCTCCCATTCGTTTACTGCTCAAGCTGTTCGTTTGTGGAATAGTCTGCCTGAGGACATCAGGGGGGCCCCGAACAAGTTCCAGTTCAAAACCCTGGTCCGAGAACATCTACGACAAGGTCCAAATCAATAAGATATTGTTGTGCTAGTTCACTGTTAAACACAATTTAATAGAGTTTACGTATTTATCTGTTCAACTATCGAGTATATATATATTTATAATTATATATTTATTTGTACATCATAATATATTAGTATTTATATGTTTATATATTATGTACAATATACTTAATATTAGTATGCATTTTTTAAAGATTAATGTATATGTATTTTTAATATGTATTATGAATAGCTATTTATATATAATATAATAAGAATTTCTATTTTTTATGCACCTACCCAAACATTTCTGCATAACCCCATGGTTAGCTGGTAGAAAATGCCGCAAGGCATTAAGCTCGCCTAATGTACACCTTTTATTTTGTGCATTAAAGTATAAATAAATAAATAAATATTCAGATTTATATTGTAAACCAGTATATTGTATAGTCAGTAGGCCATTTATTGATGTATATCAAATTAAGTGGCCCAATGAATTTATAGTTTTTATGGCGAATGACTAAGATAAATGTTTCTGAAATAACGTCACTCATAAAACATGCTTATCACTCGGACAGTCGACCACAGGTTAACCTATCCAAAACACTTTTGGACCCAATTTTCGAAACTGAAATAAACCAACTTACGCGGAGATAAGGTTGAGATTTGATCGAAGCTTGACAGATGATATACTTTAGCTAGTGGCAGATTGTACAGTACGTAATAATTTAAGCTTTTGAGCGTCGCGGATATAACGTAAGGTTAAGTTAGATGTCTCTTGAAGTTAATGTCAAGATGTCCACTCGTTATGTCCTTAGGAGGACCACGCGTAGATATGGTCGCGGTACCGGCTATCGGGAAAATTAGGAATCAGATAGAATTTTAGATAGATAATTCCATGTTCCTGTACTTATATAAAATATAAAAACAAACGGATGATTGGATTTAATTGGTCTGGCTGGACTGGGACTTAAATTTAAAATCTAAAATCTTTATTTACCTACCAAATTATAAACGAATATTATTACCAAATTATAAATGTTTTCCACGCTAAGGATTCCCTGTGCTATGAGTGAGAAGCAGTCGCGTCGCGTACAAAGCTGTTCCAGGATTCTAATATTAAAATCCTCTTTACTTGTATTAAATTCTTATTTCGAATATTTATTTATTGCATAAACTTCACCATCAACATGATCACAATACATACAATAAATGAAATTAAGGTTTATCTTGTAAAATGCATTTACAGGTAAATACAACATTAATAGTGTATACCGATACTAAGTAAAATAAAATCTAAAAATATAATTTATATAAAATTGTTTTTATTTATTTAAAACAATTTTATATAAATTATATTTTTATAAAATTGTTTTTAATAAATAAAACAATTTTATATAAACGAAAAAATAAATCGTGCCACATATCTAGAAAATTCCATGGTTTGGTTTTGAATCCGATAGTGATATGTATATTCAGTAGTTTCATTATTTAATCTTGGGGCTCTTCTAATGGACAATTCCTAATTTTGGTGCCCATTTACGAGATACTTGGTTGGGTTTTATTATATCGCGAGTGGTAAAAATTTAATTAGGTACATAAGTCTCTTATCTGCTCTCGTTTGTAGTTGTTTTTCAGAAACAAACATTACAATTCCCATAGCATTGTAAAAAAACTATCCTTGACAAATGTCCCATAAAAATTGAAGATGGACATGGCCACCATTATATAATTAAAGTTAGGAGCTGACTTATTACTTGACTGTGCTTGAGTGGTTATCTGTAGTGATGCTACATCGTGTCGTGACGCCATGCATGTATGGAAGTACATTTTTTTTGCATCTTTTTTTGTGCCAAATTCGTATAAGTAACTGTTTGTAGTTTTTGTTAGAAGCCTTTCATAGTTACTTTAACAAAAACTCCACTGACGTGTATCTCAAGTGACAGATGGATGAGTGATGACTGATGATGAGTACAGTGGTAGATCAATGTATACTCTGTGAAACCCTGTCGCAATAATTTTTTGTTATAATTTCTTGACATTTCTACCTATGTGTCAAATATAAGTTAAGGTCATCGCACATTGTAGCGACTCGACGCGAACTCGACACGAACTCAACTCAGAGCAAAACATTGAAACGTGAGCTTTATATTGTATTACATACCTACAGTAGATTTTCAAAATTCAAGTGAGTTGGTTGTCGACGAGTGGCCCACGCGTTGACAACTCATCGGCGACTACTTCTCCTTGTACTTTTGTATTTTGAAAACCTTCTGTATGTAATAGGATATAAAGCTCACGTTTCAATGCTTTGCTCTGAGTTTAACCCGTGCCGGGTTCGTCATCGACGACTACTTCACCTTCTACTTTTGAATTTTGAAAACCTATATGTAATACGATATAAAGCTCACATTTCAATGCTTTGCTCTGAGTAACTCGTGCCGGGTTCGCGTCGAGTTGGTATAATATGCGATTACCATTAAAGCGACAAAAAAACAAAATTAAAGCGACAAAATACCAAAACCCTGATGTGATGGCCTCTGACTGTACACTGCGACCAAATTATACTAGTTCGGAGACTGCACGTCACTATCAACTTGGGAAAGAGTTATTAAAAAATTTGCTTCCTATACATAGCAATCGAATAACTATGTCAAAAGTAATATTAACCAACATACTAAATGGTCTATTTCCAAGTTTCTGGGAAGACGAGACAATGATTTATGTTACCCCGCCTTTAAAACGAGTTTTTATCACAAGAGCATATTTTTCATGTCCGTAAAAATTTATAATCATCTGCCGGTTGATATCAAACGGCTAGAGCTCCCAGAGTTTAAATATATATTGCGCAAATGGTGCTATGAAAAAGCATATTACAGTGTCACAGAGCACTTCAGTGCTCGAGCATAGATGTCCCTTCCCTAAACAATGGCAAATTTAATTGACTGATTTTTTATAGACTATCCCACTGCTGGGCAAAGGCCTCCCCTCCTTCTTTCAATTTTTCTCTATCCTCGGCATCCTTATACATTAATATTAATATAACATTATTTTCATGACATTATTGTACGCGCCTAGATTAGGTAGTTTGTGATATAAGTACTAATTTTTTTTAATATGACCTTGTATATTTACTCACAAACAACAATAAATAAATATAAACAGCCTGTTCTTTGTTTGTTACACCTGTAAGCAGGCACATAATACATGTATTCGTACTTTTTATACATTAATATTATTATAACATGTTATTATAACTTTTATGGTAGATATGTACAAATCCAATAAGGAACTGCTGTTCATTTTAATTTTTTCTCATTATTTCCGCCAGACCAGGTACATCCGCCTAACTGTTCTACATAAAGCATGATAAAAAATGCTTGTAATCATAATTAAGCCTAATTTTGAGCAAAATTAGTCCGAAATCGTAAATAATTATACTGTAATGTAGATGTAGCTACGGCGTGCGTTGCTGTATACTTACATTTCCCATCTACCTATGCAATAGTACTTTGTGGTGTTAGTTTTACAGTGTGTCGCATCTACCTACATAGGTATGCAATTAGTCTTACTTTGTGGTTTTACTTTTTTTCTTTAATTATGGGGCCTGCTAGTGTACACACTGCAATTTGGCCAAAGACATTGTTAGAATCTTGAAAATCACTCGAACGTTTTGGCGTCTGTTTTGAAAAAAACAATTTACTAACGTCGCGATTATGGGAGAGTCGTATGCATCAGGAATGCCTAGTGTCTTGCATTCCAAGTGCAATTGGAGGTTAGGTTGCCGAATTCACATCATCTGTAGTATTTCACTCCCATTTCACTGTCTTATTTCGTTCACTTAACACGGACGATTTTTATGTAAAATACACTAGTGTTATGAAAAAAAATAACCACTGTAAACCGTTTTTAAACAATAAAATAGACCAAACACCCATGACAGCATGAAAGCCCAACATAACCCCCCGTGGTTTTACTTATAAACTGGTGAATATTTTCTGACAAAGTCCATTTCGCTAGTGGTAGAAAAACACATAATTTAATTAATTTTTTTTAAATTCATTAGATGTTTCAAATATTCACTCACTGTTACTGAGATAATAGTCGCTATTTTTAGGTATAGTGGTAAGTATTTAAAGGCGTATTTAAATATGTACTGCAGAAACTAACTCAAACTAAAAACTACACACACGTTTGTCCACCAAATCTTACGGCGAAACGTGGAAACTACCTATGAGGACGGTGGTTCCTCTGTCTCCCCCTCGGGGATTATGGACGTGACAGTTGCGCTATGCTATCTACTGCAGAGAATTTTAAACGGAATCAGACCAAACCCATAGAAATCTATTTTTCGGTTTTCTATGTGTCCAGTCCGATTCAGTATCAAAATCGTTGCAGTGTGCTAAAGACATAAGGACTTACGTGTATAGTATGATAAAGCAAATTGAAGTTTCCCGGCTTTTAACTGAAAAAAAAACACCTTATTAATTTAAGTGAGTAAAGAGGGACTGCGCGAGTTCAAAAAATATATTGAACAGATGTGACATTACGCGCCGAGAGGATATTTTTGTATACAGATATTTCAGTGCAGAAAATATTAAGATTCCGGTATAATAAATACGTTTTCCTATTTCCTTCCCCGGTGTTTGTGGTAAATACATTAGAGGCACGGAAGTGTGAAAGCAATGTTCTGTGAGACATTGACAAGAGCGCAAGGTTCTGTGAATAAAAGTGGCTGTTTACCGAACAGCTGAGTAGTCCCGCATTAAATACTGTCTCTATCTGTCTCTATGCCATGATTGTCATGATGAGTGGAAGACAAAGTGGGGTGGAGGGGGGGGGGGGGGGGGTCCTACTTGTTCTACTAGTAGAATAAACTATAGAACAGATGGGAACAACCATTGGAGTTTCAACCCCATAAGCCTCAAAACCAAGGAGCGGTTTCGAGTTCTCTTTGAAAATTCAATTTGGAACCGCAAGTCACTCCATATCAATTTCTAGTCACGGCCTCGGCTGTAAAGAAATATTAACGATATCAAAAGCAATCCAGATTTTTTTAATTTACGGCTCTATCATAAATAAACACTGCCCACTTTACAGTGACTGTCCAGTGGACAACACATCAGGCTATACCCTTTAGTACTTTGTCGCTATAACTTATTTGACTAATTCATACGTGTCATGGAACCATAACAGAAACTTATTGCGACAGAGTTCCACTGAGTATAGCTTGATCTGTCTTCCATTGAACAGCAAGCAATTCTCTGCGGAACGTGATGGAATGGAAAATTTTTATATATGAATGTGTCTAATAAGTTAAAGCGACCAAGTGCCATAACTGTTTTCTTTTGTAACGGGACTAGATTTATTCGATCTGGCTCAAATACGATCTTTATTTGACCCTAAGGATTCCCTCTGTAAAGAAGAAATTATGATTAGTTTGAAGATATAAACAGATCGAATACTAGATAAGGTCAAATTATACATTAACATACACACATAACATACATATTTACTATAGTTACGTAGTGTTAATAGTAATATAATGTACTGGCATCTTTGTTACCTTGTCAAATAGCAACAACAATCGATTTTTCATAATGAACGATTTTTACGTCTACATTTGCATGGCAGAATATTGATTTTCCAGTTTTTGTAATATCTTACAGGACAAATAGATCTCAAACTGGACCGATTACAGCAGGGGGGGGGGGGGGGCTGGCTAATTCAATTATCAATTTCACACTGTCAACCATCACACAACACCGTATTGTGTCAGGTGTGAAAACATTACACGAGTTGTAAATTGTAATAACAATAGGTACGAATACTTTAGTTTTTAAGAAACGAAGAATTTGACAGTCGTAGACTCGTACAGTCGACAAGCTATAGTATCCTCCTCCTCGCGTCGTAATCCTCAATGCTGAGGGTCGACCACCTTTAGGTATCACCTTCTGGCGGATGATCTTTCTCCATTTATTTCTGTCCCCGGCGGTGAGGATGGCGTCGTGAATTGTAGAGTCAAGGGTGGTGCGGATTTGGTCGGACCAGCGCATCGGACTACGTCCTCGAGGCCTCTTCCCTTCCATTTTTCCGGTCACAATAAGTTATTCGAGGTTGTCACTGTCTTTCCTGGCAATGTGACCGAAATATTCGAGAATTCTACGAAGGCACTCGGAGGACAGTCATGAAGTGACTTTGAGTTCACGTAGAATGGATACGTTGGTACGATGTGCTGTCCACGGCATTCGGAGCATTTTTCTCCAGCACTTCGAGATGTGTCTCGAAGGCATCAATTCTTTTGCGGTCTGCTGTTCTTAGTGTCCAAGTCTCAGCGCCATAAGAGAAAATGGAGAACACCAGTGAACGTACAAGTTTGATCTTGGTTTTGACGGAGATGTTTCTGTCTGCCCAGATTCTATGCAACTGAGACATTGCATTTTTTACAAGCTAGCAAGCTATAGTATACCATCTGTCAAAAACCTTCGAATATATCTCAACCTTATGCCTGCGCTATAAGATACAGATTCTCAAGTTTTGACGTTTTGGGTAGGTTGACCTGAGGTCGACTGTACATAGTTTTCAAGAATTTGCGTTTTTGCTATAATTTACAAAATTCGCATACTAACGAAGACCTTCAAATGGGATATTAAAATAGGTAGATATTAACATAATATTGTGTTGTTTGTATACTTACAAGTAGGTATCTAGGTAGAGAAACTAACCGTCAGTTGCATTAAAGGTCCTTAGTAGTCTTCATTAAAATACATGCTATCCCTTTCTACACCATAGACGGAGTACAGTCGACCACTAGCTAAAGTATACCATATGTCAAAATCCTTCGATTAAATCTGAACCTTATGTCTCCGTTATAAGGTATATTTCAGATTCTCAAATTTTGACGTTTTGGGTAGGTTGACCTTTGGTCGACTGTAGTATTTAGTATTCTGTGACCATAGCTCTAGATAGATATGACACGAGATTTAAGGAAGCCTTAACTTACAAACAATGAGTGACCATTTAATGTAGATAACCTATTTAAACGTTACAGAATTATAAAAAATAATTAACAATTTTTTTATTTATTAAAATGGACTTGTTCAATGGATTCAAACGGTAAACTAGACCTTCGGGGAATTGAACGTAACGCCCAAGATCCATAAAGAATAGCACCACCTCAACTCTTCCCGTGGGTGTCGTACGAGGCGACTAAGGGATTTGGTGAATACTATTCTACACCTAGTAGACGGCGATAGGCTCGCCACCTATCACGTTTGTCCACCAAATCTTACGGCGAAAAGTGGGAACTACCTTTGATGAAGGTGGTTCCTCTGTCTTTCCCCTCGGGGATTATGGACGAGTCAGTTATGCTATATTCTATGCTATGCTATAATTTAAATAATTGTAGTATAAAAATGTAGTCACGTTATTATAAAACACGTGTGTGCTGTCATACTCGTACCGACTAACTGTCAAGAGAAAAATACAATAATGTTACAATGTTGAGAATGTATTGTAATTGTAATACACTGCGGCTTATCAGTCATTTAATCAGTTGATTCGCACACAGATCTTTACGGAGCCTAAGTACCTAGGTTGCCTGTCTATCGGTATTTTAAAGGATACATTTCGGAGAGTGCGCATCGGAATTGCACGACTTAATTCCAGCATCTCCATTCCGCCTTCGGACTACCAGGCGCGGGGAGGGGTTCCATCCTTATGTTGTTGATATCCCATCTGTTCGTACGATGCGATTTGCTTCTTCGTTCATTATGCTAACGGCTAAGGAATGGAACAGCCTGCGTGTGTATTTCCCGAAACCTACAACCTTGGGATCTTCAAGGCCAGAGTGAATAGGCATTTACTGGACCCGCATGCTCCATCGTCGACCTCGTCGTCGCTTACCATCAGGGGAGATCGAGGTCAAATGCGGGATTAGTAGTCAATAAAAAATATTGAAAAAAAGTGTTAGCTAACGTTATAATCTGGTTATAATATAGCAGTTTAGCTTCGTAAAAATCTGCCTGCAATAACATGTCAACAAAATGTATAGGTACCACATACGAGGGAAAGTAACTGTAACTGGTTTCCCTAGCAAAGATTAAATAAACCATATAGGAAGGGACAAATGCTCGTTAAAGAATGCGAATAATGGCACCGGTTGAGCAAACGACTTCGTATGCTGATGTTAAACCAATGTGGCGATACTTGGAAGTGATTTTAATTATCATCCGTCCGCTATAATATGTGCTAAACTGTTAAACTCAAATCAATAATTTTGATGGAAGTTTTAGATTTACTGATGATATTGATATTGCACCAAGAGACAGCGTCTTTTATGTATGACTCACTAACGTTCAAACAACAATATATCTCTTAAAATATCAAATGTGGCAAAAAGATTCATTAGGTTCAATCTTTGTAGTTTTTCTGCGACTACTCAGTCCGCGGAAATGCCAGTGCCTTTTGTCATCCTCATTGAAGAATACAATCTATGATAACTTGATGAGAATGGCCCTCCCAAAATTCATGATGCACATGGGTACATTTATTCGGTTACTTACATATAACGTAACACGAGTATATCTTCGCCGTGAAAGGTATACCTTGTGTGCATTTATTTTTATTACTGATGATCATGATTTGAACGTAAACCCTTCAAACGAGTGGATCCCATGAGGGCGAAACACTGAATGCCGATTATCATATCAGCGAATGTTTGTTTGGCCGATGCACGTTTGGGCGAAAATCGTACAACAATCAGCATGTTGATGGACTTTTTATCACTGTTGTATGTAGTAATCTCAAGGCATCGATAAACCCATAAAAGACACGAAAGGAAGGTACTCGTTACATCACATACGGAGAAGCAAGTCTGATATGCATTATTCAAAAAATCTTTAACTCTTCATTGGTATTTCAATATGAATTTTATGGCATGACGACACATTCGACAGATTAATTTCGACATAGGAAGAGAGTAGCTCACAAGAAGCGCCGCCATCGAGTTTTGAGAGCCATATAGCACTTTTCTCGTATATTAATAATTATTAATTACAGTAGCTCCTCAATTCCTACAATTCTATAAAATAATAAAACCGAAAATTAATGTTCAAAATCAAAACCAAAGACGAATTTTCTATTGCAATAAAAACGAAAGATGAAACTGACCCTATAAAATAACATGCTGTAAACTCATTGTATGTTAGTCTAGGTAGGATACAGTTCATAAAACAAATAATATAGGTACAGTCTACCTCTAGCTAAAATATACCATCTGTCAAATTTTATCGATTAAAACTAAACTATCGGACATAACGCTTATGGTTTATTTAAGTTTCTCAAATTTTGAGGTTAGGGGTAGGTTGGTAGCTGTGGTCGACTGTACTATCTGTTAGTTCAATGACCAAAGCGCAATATGGGTAGTAAAATACACTCTACCTATTGAGGTTTTACGTGCCATGCCGTATACAGCATAAGCACGCATAAAAACGGCCAGCTGTCCCCGCTGCTTCCGAGGGATCATTAGTACCTAAAGTGCTTACCTATTACACTAGCTAGACTAAATTCATAGACTAACTCATTCAATCTTGTGTAAAAAGTCGCAAATGCGTAAAAAGTCTGTGGAAATATCGAAAGAAAAATTCCATTCTGTAAAGTTTATGGAAGGTGTGATAATGTAGGGCGTTTTCGCTCAGGTAGGTTGGTGCGCCGTATTTGAAAATGGCGTCATACATTGGTACATAAGTAAATGTACAATGTGAAAGTGAAATCTACCAAGTTTATTAAATGGTAAACAACAACATCGGGAATACGAGTACGTAAAAATATTTAATAAATGCGCAAAATAGAATCTGGAAATGTAAATAGGTGTAAATTTTACCGCGAGCAGTATTGTATTTGAACTCTCCTTTAGGTATTAATCATAAAGACAAGTTTGAGAATAAACGTTTATTAAATATATTTTTCGTTAAAATAGCGTTCCATAACCTTCTGAAACTTAGTGAAAGAACTAAGAATCCAAAAATCGGACAATTCCGAGCCCGACTAATGTATGGGAAAATGCTTAAATCGCAAGCGCTAACTGACAGACGCGGTTTCCTTATAAAACTTCTCTAGCGAGCAATCTACATTGGGGTGAATTTCAAAATCGTTAGCTAAGAATAATAAATATACTGACTTGGCGACTAAAATAAAACAACATTTAAGCTCTAAGGGCCTTACCACACTGGCGATTTGCGGGAGAATCACCATTGTTTTTTTTCAAAAACAATGGTGATTCGATTTTGACACGAATTCGGTCCGTTTACGTTTCCGTAAACGGACCGAATTCGTGTCAAAATCGCTGCTGTTTGCTTAAGGCATAAGGATGTTGTAATTCTCCCTTCAGGATGGTAATGTAATGAAAGACAGCTTTCTCATATGATTTCTATTACATTTCCCTTTTTCCTTGCATACAACTTCTCTCCATCACGCCTGTCCCTACTGACATTAGTTTTTTTTGGTTCTCTACATCCCGGCAAGCCCGTTCTCTTTTTTTTGAAGCCTTGCTTGCTTCTTGATAATTTGGCCAATAGAGTTGTCATTAAAAATAAATATTGAAATCCATACACAATTTAAATCCAACCTAACAAGGAAAACAGGCTAGCAAATCGCTAGTGTAATATGGCCCTAATGGCGTGGCGTGGGCGCCTTAAGATATAAATAAACTCACGCGGTTTTCCACGTGAACGCAACATTGCTCTCAATTTCTAACAGGAGATTCGGTTATAAAGTTTGCTCAAGAATAAAATTGTTAAACAGGCAGACCTATGTGAAAGAAATTATTCTTAACTTTCCATTTTAATTTAATTTACTGAAATCATTTCCCTTCTGTTGTTTGCATAATTATTCAGACACGTTAATATAACTTAGAGTGCTATAATTTTAAGGTGTTAAGATAAGAATACTTAAGTAAGAAGATAGACAAACAGATACTGCTGCATTATAATAATAAGTTATAAGCAGATGTAATTTTTTTTCTAATATAGTCAGTAAGTAAGTAATATGTTTATTTCACACACAGCAATGACCGAAACAGTTATAATTATAATAAAATAATTATATTGTCAAAGGTAAAAATATTGAAATCGTGTCTGATGGTATGCTTTGTGAAAAGGGCCTTAACTCAGCTTATTGCTGCAGACAAAAATGCCTACAGCACTGGTATTCTGTTGGACCATGATCGATGGCTGGTCAAAATATGAGGAACAAACTTTGGTATCACTTCTAATACAGATCTTCTATCTACCTACCTTACCCTTTATCGATAAACGAAGTTCTCTAAGAACTGAGAGAAGCAATAATATACTTTGAGAGAATAATGTACTGGAGTCATAACAAAATTGTTAATTGATTTGAGTTAAATCATATGCAATAAATTGTCTTTACGATTTAACATTGATGAAAGTCAGTTTTAATTCTACTCTATAAAATCAGACTGTAACTACAACCATGGGCGGGTGGACCACGGGCAATAAACAATTTAAAAAAAAATTAACATTATCCGACACTCTTCAAGGCCAGAGTGAATAGGCATTTACTGGACCCGCGTGCTCCATCGTCGACCTCATCGTCGCTTACCATCAGGCGAGATCGAGGTCAAATGCGGGTTTAGTTAAACATAAAAAAAAAAAAAAAAAAAACTCATTTTTAAAATTAACCCAGCACAAATTTTCAGTGTTTTTAATTGCTAAAAATACAACTAAGATTTCTCTGTACTTCTAAGAGTCCGCTCTCCTAAGAATTCCATCAGCTCTTATAAGGTGATTCGGATATCTGGTAAAATCAGCCTCTGTTTCTATCTTACTACAGTCTTAGTACATTCGTGTATCACTATAAATAACTGAAGTCACAAAACCTGAAGCCTATTCTAAAAATTCACACACTGTGTCAGTGTCACAACACTCATATCTCCATTATTATACATTTTTAAACGGGATTAACACATGTCGAATTTATGAACTTAGCTCTGGAAGACGGCGAGGCATGGCCATGGGGAGACATTAACATATCTTAATCAGTGCAATAAAGTGTATTACGTTATTCAGGGTCAAAATTAGGATTCCAATTAGAAAGCTCCTGTAAAATTAAGGATAGTTTATGCCCTCTGCTTTTAGAAAGGTATCATATGTGAACGTTGCTCGGACGACGCTGACAGTAACAAGTGTAAAAAAATTGAAACACGATGACTTTTCAGCTACTCGATTTTATTTAGTTTAATAAAATATATTACGCTACTCCGAGTTGTTAAATTCCATCTATAAAAGAAGGTATGTCTGCTCTTGTCAAATATATACCAAAAACTCATGTTTTTTTGGTCACAAAAATGTGTCGATAAATTAGATATAAAAAAAGTTCTAAAAACCCCCATTGTACCTACCTATAAAAACCGTATAAAACTTTATTGTTACTAGGTACTACGTAGGTTTAAGCCTTGTGTGTGCCGTGCCTCTTTTTCCTTCTTGCTTACGTACTACAGCCAGAGGTGGGAATTAATGTATAAATGAGTAGGTAAAAAGAGCTATTGGGAATTCCAAAACCCCACAACACATAAGTAACAATTACATTCCAAAAATTGTAATTGTAAGAAGTAAAGTAGTAAGGAAAATCTATCGTTAAACCAAATACGTAAAACTGAACTCACCAGTTTCGAAGTTATTTGTTATCCAGTATTTCTGGTTTAGCAACTAAACTAAAGTAACAATGATTTAATGTGGATAAAAACTAATTAAAGACGTGATAAAAGCTGAAAAGCCGGAAATAAAACAAACAAACAAACACGAAATTAATTGTTGTTGTTTGTTTTTTGTTTTTTAAGGCAAAGGGAACTGAGCCCATACAGCCATGTCTGATGTAAACAACTCTTTCAAGTCTTCATTAAAATGCTGGTGTGACACATTTCAATGCTATCTGGGAGAATCTCACGCTTCTGCGCCATCCGAACCAAATAAGAAGGCGTCCCGGACGCAGTGTGGCTCTTCAAAATCCAGCCAAGTACGGATCGGGCTGCAGCGTCTTATTTGACTTTACTTCACTGTCCCACACATTATTCACATCTTGTCGAAGTTTTTCGAGCAAGAAACACCATTCTTACTAGAAAAGCACTACTGTAAAACAATTTGCAAGACAAATCGAAACAAAGCTGACGTGGACGCCACAAAAGCGCGGGAGAAACTCTCCATACGAAATTAAATGACAATACCTATCACAGTACCTATTACATTTTGACATTACTATGCGCGTTTACGAAGCATATTTAAGGGAGCGTTCCGAAACAGGATAAAAATTACCCGATAGGGGGTAACAGGGAAATCCGCAACTAGGAAATAACTATTATTTCACAAGGACCTTCTGCGATTTCCAGTTCCTAATACGAATCTTTTACTACTAATTTTACCCACAATGTGGCGTATTTTAAAAATGTTGCCTGACAGGAAAGGAAATTGTGAACTCGGGCCGTAGAATACCTCGGGCTTATCACCGCTTTTACAATAGCTAACTTTTTCGCACTAGTATCACAGTATGTTATTAAAATGTGGATGGGAGTTGAAATATCCTTTCATCGTAAATCTTAAAAGTTCTTTTTCTATTTTTTCAGATGTAATAACTAGGCTAATGTACTTGACTCTTGCTTCCCGGCCGAAAAGTTATGGAGACATCCGATAATGTGAGTATTTACTTACGATACTGGAATAAGTACCTACAGTTGATCACTGTACAACATACCAAAAACGTCATGAGAATCTGAAATAAGTACCTATACAATATTGTTCAGTATAAGGTTTTTTTTAATGGCCTTTATTGTGTTTCAGGCACAATAATTCCGCCAATGTCGCGTATTAGACAAAACACGAAAAGAGAATTGCCCGGTTAGTTCTTTGTTTAAATTTTGTGACTTCTTTATGCTGAGAATCTAAAGTTGACCGGCACCATCTAAAACAAAATTACACAAACATTTATGGACGAGGACAACACAGAAATATATAGATATACAAATAGGAAAACATGTAAACAACACAAGAAACGCTAAGTTAAAGTTTTATATTGAACATTTGAATATATTTACATAAATATTTAATAAAGGGAGAATCAACATAGGTTAAAAGGGACAGTATAAGATTGAGATGTAATCGAAGGGTTTTTGACAGGTGGCATATATTAGCTAGTGGTCGACTGTACCTACTTACTACTGTATTTACTTACCTACATAGGATAATAAATTATCACATCAGGAGGTACCTAAGCTTAAATCTAGCTAGGATTATTATAGGCCACAGAAATCGGACTACTATAGCGCACGAATTTCAAATTCTTATATACCTAGATAGGCTATAGTAAAATATTTGAGCCCCTTACAACACAGACTTAGTTTCAATTGAGTCCTCCTGGAATACCTAGTTGGTACTTGGTAGTCACGAAATCTATGTAGGTTGGTCATGGGAAGTCATTAAGGAATTTAGTGAGGTAAGATGTCCATGGGCGATGACTACGACTTACCTGCCACCAGATGGCCCATTTGCTCGTCTGCTCTCCTAAAAAGAAAATCCTAATTTCCGTCCGACCGTCCTAATCCTATCCTAATCTCCGTCTGTAGTAGGGCTTAATTTTTGTTTTGACCTTTTTAAACATAGTCGAGTTTTAGTTTTTTCCTTTATTTAATTTTTAGTAACGTATTCTCGTAGTGGGCAAGTGCCCGAAGCCGATTTCAGAAGGGCGACCTATTAAGCCCCCCTATTCTTAGACTCTGTTAGTCATGAATAGTCATCAATACTCATGATATTAGATAACTTACCTTTATTTATCTTTTCTTTTTTGGCTCAAGGTTCCGACTCCCGAGTCCCACTACAATTAGTCGAAATGTGTGTCAAAAAGTTTATGATATTCGATCGAAACGAAAGGTGAACTGACTGATTTTTCTCTCTGGCCGGGGGGGCTTCTACCCTGCGTGGTCATGATTTTTGAATTGATCTTAATTTTTCTTTTTGGTAGATCACTCCCGTGCATGTTTTTTTTTCCATTTGCTATCGAGTACACGGGCGGTTAATCATATTCGCCCAAGGCGCAAAAGGATGATGGGCACTTCTGGTCCAACACCCAAAGTCCGCGGTCAATTCAGCCTATCATCCTTTATAAACACGTCCCTGGTTATTTTACAAATACTCTACTCATTTAGATAATAATAGCAACTGTAAAGATACAGCAATCCACACAAGTTCATAATTAATTAGCAGGTAAAGACATCCGCCATTCATTATTGATTGCAGCATACATAATTGGCTACTGTACCTATGTCTCTGTATTGGAATTGGAAGTCATCCAATCTCATCTTGTGATTGTCTGAATACTATTGAGTTGCTTACTGCTATTAAAAATCGCATAAAAAGTTCGCCTACCTAATCAATTCATTCAGACGTTTATATCTTTGAAATAAGGTAAATATTGCTTGTAAAATGTTGCTCTAACTGTCTTAACATATTGGCGTAGTTTAACGGTGAAGTGAAGTGACTTGTAATTTAGTGTTTAAAATAGAATAGGGTAATGCCTAACTTTAAGAAGAGAATTACTAGACAGCGGTTGTTGTGTAAGGTTAGTGATAAGATAATCACGCCATTACAATTACCTACCTATATACGAATACCTATAGGTATAATACGAAATGGTTCTAAAACTTCTTACAGTCCGATTTTCAAGAGTAGATTTAAAGATGGTAACTTTTCATACATCGATATCAAATATATTTCCATACGATTTTAGTAAAGGTTGCCGTTATTCAATATCTACTCTATAAAATCAAACTCGTAGGTACCTACAGTTATTTATATTAATTAATTTAGCGTTGCCTCATGTTTTCATAATTTATTTATCGGAAGAGACTGGCCCTCACAACACAGGGTATCCTAGTGTGGGAGCCAGGGAAATCTGAGAAAGTGACGAAGATACTGTCTGCATTAATAAATTTTTATTTTATTTTATTTATTTATTAGTTAAGAATAAGAATAGTTTATTTGTTTATTAGTTAGTTATATTCTTGATTAATCATAATCGCTAATCAATTCATTCGGCCTTTCTTAATTAATATTTACCATAACTTACACCAATCAATTATAATATCATACAAGAACACAAAATATAATCACACATAAAACATATCAAACCTGAGAAAATGTAAAAGACACTGTTTGAATGAATAAATTATTATTTAATTTTTATTAATCAAAATCACTAAAGCATTTTGTGCCCACACTTTGGCACAAGGGATCGTACAGGAATTAAAGAATGGGGACAACGGAAAAAGGAGAACCAATATCTAGTTACATACCTACACTACAAACCTAATCGTGTATAATCGCACGGCGATAAAACGCCGTGTCTCTGTTTCGTGAACACAAACATTGACACAAGCGGAACATTGCTGTACATACAGGGTGTAACAAAAACCCTCTATAGTCCCGAAAGGGGGGTTGTTCAGTATCCATTACTGAACAACTTTAATTATTTGTACCTATTTATTTATTCAAACACATGTTACATACAATAGAAGTACATAATACTAAACCAAGTAAATAATAAACATTTACTAAGATGGGGCCAACTCTGAAAGCTGCTGTTCCCAAAGAAAATCTCCACAACTACCTACCTACACGACCGAAATGTATGAAACAGTTGATATTTTTTTGCAATTTCAGAGTTGTCCCCGTAGTGAAAATTGTTTAGTTATGGATACTGAACGCTTCCTTTCGGGACTATAGGGGTTTTTTGTATTATACAGGGTTTTTACAGATATCGACGTCCAAAGGGGAACCGTGAGTAGGGGCTCTAACTATGGCGCAGATAGCTTTGCTGTTATCTGTGTCGTAGTTAGACTATGGTTCGCCTTTGGACGTCGCTAACTGGGACAGCCTGTATACTAGTATCGACTAATTTTATTACATACGACACCATTATTTTAGGGCTAGCACTTAGTTTACTTGCCTCTATTTTAAATTGAATTCTTTGGATTGGGTCTCTTTCAGTTCTGCCAATTCGCGAATTATGCACATTAGTTAGAGTAAGCCTCGGAATTCACATGTCCGGTTCCAGTCCCGGTTCGGGTCGCTGTATCCAATCACAAAGCGCTGATTTCAAGTAGGAGGAGGGCGGAGCACATGTGATTGGTTGCAGCGAACCGAACCGTGGCTGTAACCGGACTCGTGATGTCTGACGCTTAGTCTATGGCGTCCAAGGATTTTCCAATTATTACATAGGGTAGAATTCGATGGTGGCGTAATATCCGAAGTACCTATGATCCTATTTGAATGCGTTTTTTATTTATTAAGTATTATTTTATTTATTTAAAAGATAATTTCCATGAGTGTTCTTATCTCTGTCTGATAAAAAATGTATTAACTTCCATGTTATTTGATAAGATGGAATCATGGGAAAATGATTACCTTCTCTCTGCAATAGTAGAATGTGTTTGGGATCATGATGGTGCCATTCCCATATCTGGAACCTTGAGAATCTAATCATAACCAGGAGAAACTAAGTGGATCTCAAACACCGTATGGTTTTTTAAAAATTTAATTTAGTGTTTATGTCAATACATACGATGACTGTCATTTCCTAGGTTCAACCCTAGGCTAGACCTTTAAAGTGCTCGTTCATTGGTTACAATTGTAACTTAACGCACGGAAAAATTAGTCTCGCAGTAATTAAGTAGGTACGTAGTTTGTTAACAAAGTTTCAGTTGAAGCAAAACATTGGCGTAGGTTTGATCAAACAAGATTTTCTTACTGTTTTTAGTCTAGTTTCTTGTGTAAAGCTAAATGTTTTGAACTATTACAGTTTTATAGTGATCACATTGCATTCAAAGTTAATCTAACGTAGAAGTGAACGTTCAAGAAGACGCAGATATTTGTTCAAGATATGTATTCGGGGTCTCCTATAAAAACAACTATTAGGTAGGTACTCGTTTTTAAAAATAACTTACCTATATTAGTTATCGGTGAGTATTTAAGTTTAGTTTATGTAGGTATATTAATCATCTTATGTTATGCAAATAGAATATTTAGAATTACGCATTTTTAGAGAGAATAGATTGTTTTCAATTCTATTCTAAGTAACGACTTCTATTTGTTTCGCTAATATATAGAGTATAGAAATGAAGGTTCATTTTACTACTACACATTTTCTTCTTATCAGCCAAGTCAAGATTGTTCTAGCTAGGCAAAACAGACATTGTTTATTTTAGCTTCAGAGCGGTGTAAAATGAGAAACTGACTATATCTACTAACTGGTATGAATTGGTACCTACCTGTTACAGTATAAATACCACTATTTACTGCGTGCATACTATTGCATTGCAGTTCAAGAATTCACACAGATATAATCTACCTAAACATATTTTAAAAAATTAACGAACTTCGCCACCTGGTGCATAGCCGCAAGTAATTGCACTGTTGGGGCCATAGAACTCAGATTTCATCTATACTGTTGGCCTCAGGCGGCTTTTACAGTTGCACCAGAACAGAAGGCGAGTCCTTAGTCCTCAGGGGTGCAACAGGCCTAAGGCTAGAACTTCACGGGTCCGGTATCATACCAGCGCCGTGGGTAACTCACGGATGTCTATGGTTTTCATACAAAATTTATCAGGATTAGCGTTGATGCGAGATGTTTTTGTGATTTAACCCGGGTTAGGCACTAACTCTCCGGTTAAGTGCGGATTAAATGTTCTTAACCCGTATTAGATAACCCTGGGTTAACTCACGAATTGTCTATTTATACAAAAAAATTCAGGGTTAGCGTTGGTGCAAGACTTTATGTGATTTAACCCGGGGTAGGCACTAATTCTCGGGTTATCTCTTACTATAACTTTCTAACTTTCGCGCAAACCAAGAACATTTCAGCTTAGGACAGTAGATTCTCAGACCAACCATTATACTTCCTGTAGTCGGCTAAATAGAATCGATACAGATCGAGAATCGAGATAGAATTTTCTTGGACGAGGAGTGAACCCCGACATGTAAATCGCTATAAACAGCTTAGAGGCCGTTTCTTAGAATAGGAATGCGAAATCTTACTTTGTAGAGTTTCCGTTGTCTCACTTTACCTACCTAATTCACTATTTCCAGCTCTAAATTTTCCTCGCTTTATATTTTCCAACACCTTGCTAATTAACCTGTTGTGAACTACCATCATAGCTATCGTGCGACCTTCCAGGTAATTCCAAAACAACTGTTGATGATTTATAATAATAAAGTAACACATTGAATCTAATTTTATACCCTGCTAATTATGTATTCGACGCGTAGGTAAATCAATAAAGTGCAAATAAAACAAGGAAGATGAAGTACTTGGAATACAGTGGAATCAAAATACCCAAGTACTAGAACCGTACTTACTGAGGACATTCAATTTGATCGTGAGTTTTTAAAAGACTGATGTCTAGACCAGCTTTTTGCGTGTGATTTATTATCAGATTTTAATGAAAAACTGCCTTCGGTCATCATCATCAGCCTATTAATGTCCCCACTGTTGGGGCACAGGTCTCCCCTTGTACAAGGGGGTACGGGCCATGATCCACCGAGCGGGCCCAGTGCTGATTTGTGGATTTCACACGCCTTCGAAAACTTTTAATTTCCTCAGACGTGCATGTTTCCTCACGATGTTTTCCTTCACCGTTAGAGCAGTCGGTAAATGTACGTAAGTCTTCGAAAAAATCCTAAAAACTCATTGGTACATGGTACTGCATGGTTTCAAACCCGAAGCTCCCGCATGGGAGTCCGGCGTCCTAGCCACTAGACCACCGACGCTCGACTGCCTTCGGTATGACTACATTATTTTGGAAAAATAGATAAATCCGCGCGCAGCTTGGAATGTTTCATAGCTACGAGCGTCCCGTCCATTCACTTATAATTATAATTTTATATAGAGATTATTCAAAATCTCTTCGACTTCTAATCGACAATAGATTCTAGCGCCTACTGGTCGGTGCCTTCACCGGTCACTTTAGCACCAATGCCCACCTACACAAGATGAAGCTGACTGACAGCACATCTTGCAGAGCCTGTGGTGAACAACTGGAGACCGTTTCACATCTCCTATGTGAATGTGACGCTTTCGTGGCAAAAAGGATGGGTCTGCTAGGCTCTGCCTATCCGGACCCAAGGGAATTCAAATCCCTCCCACTAAGACGCATAGTCTTGCTCATGCACGACATATTCGGTGATGTGGTCAAGGGATAGGTACAAGGGGTTGAACACAAAAGATCCCCATGGGTCGAAGTGTCGCTGGGATCCCCGGCCCCCATCCAAAGATAAGATAAGATAAATCGACAATAGATACGCTATGCATTGCATGATGCACAAAACTTTCGGTTTCGACTCTTCGATCGCTGAAAGTATTTTTCAATATGATGTCCACCTTTTATGATGGTGTTGTCCCTTCTAGCAACAAGGGCGGCGGGCTGATAATCTTCCAATTCTTCCAGTTTTATATTGTGAAATTGAAATTTACTTACTTTTTCCTAGTCATCATCAGATACTCAAGGTTTCAGATGTCAGAGACGCACCATGAACCTATACATTTGAGCACAAATTCGAACCATCTAGCTATTACCGATCCATCTGATCAAAGATACTCCAAGATCTTGGAAACCACTGATCCAATTTTTTCAGACCTAGCTAAGAACACTCTCGACAAATGCTCTATTAAATTAAAAAACCGGGTCCAAACCGGATCATCTATTGTTAAGTTATGATGCCACACACAAACAGTCAGACAAACGTGTCAAACTAACGCGCCGTTCCTCGATCGGTCGGGGGTTAAAATTAAAACAAAAGTTTTTATGAAGTTTACGAATTGAACGACATTGTTTATGTAAAAACCTTTAATAAACCACATGAATTATGGATATTTGTGGTCGCTATAAAATTCGCAATATACAAAAGCCTATTAAAGTCTGTGATAATGAATCATTGTGATTATGCAATTTTCAATGTACCTATCATTATTTATTATAATATACCTAACCGGCACGTGGCTTGCTCTTTTTAGGGTTCCATACCAATTTGGTAAAAAAGGAACCCTTATTTCATTTTAGTTCATATACGTAGTACGTAGGTACGTACTTGTTTAGGAATCGTTATCTGAGTTAATCTACATAGTAATGTATGCACCTATAAACACGAGATGGATGTATTATTTATTATTCATGGCAAATTCAATCATATTCGGCATGTCAAAAATTTAAAAATTTACGTCGATCAATTCATAATAATATGTAGCAAATTTAACCTACAAGTATCGTTATGTAGGTTTATGTGTACGCAGGTACTGAAGTTATAATCTTAGAAACTTTTTAAAATAGGAAGTAGGAAGTCATCGATAAAATAACGAACATCAAAGTCCAATTATATACGATACGGGCATAGATATTTTTTACCAATTCATTTTGCGATGATTTGCATATCTGCGAACACAATTTTCAAAGTCCAATGTTCAAAATAGTAAATTAGTAAAATGATGAATGACCATGATGCTTTAGTCTAAAGTTCAATGTATTACCTACTTCCATCCACAATGTTATGTCGTAAAAAGTGCCTGTCTGAACTTTGAGCGTTGGCAGTAAGCTTCGAGCGTGCTTTGAGCGTAGGCCAAAGTACAATAAAAAAATCTATATTTTTGATTCAAATGAACCTCCGGGAAAAAACGCCTACACCACATCGGCACGATCTACGATAATCATCTGTTGGTGGTTTGTTTAAAACACTGATCGACTCGTCACCTCACCAGTCGTCGTTTTCCGGTTGTAGCAACGCGTCGTTGCAAATGGAGGTGTCATTTTTCCCGCCTTTCGGTAGCACGGGAAACTGAGGCGGGAAATTACTATTGTCTATGGTTATATTTTAGTGTTTTAAAGGTGCTTTTGTGATTTCGTTTTAAGACATCGACACATCAAGACTGCCCATCAATGATGTTTTTAGACGATTCTATTAATTAGTGATTTAACGTTATTCAGTGTAATGTGCCTGTATGATTGGGATTTCTTTAAAATGAATGAGGTACGAATTGTGTTCTATTAATCTTATTTTATTTTAGGCCATCTTGCACCAATCGTTAACTTTCAGGGTTAGTGCCTAACCTCGGGTTAAATCACAAAAACCAACCACCAACGCACCATCAACGCTAAGTCTGAATTAAACTAGGGTTAACTATTGTCAAATCCTGGTTATCTTATTCGAGTTAAGGCCATTTATACCGTAATTTGGCGCAATTATACTTAGGTCTATAAAATAATTTATTATCTTTCTACATTGATAATTTGTGGTTTTCAGGCAGGACGAACCTTTGCCCAACGAATGAGAAATAAATTGCCTTTGCCGTGTAACTTAAACTTATGGAAATTACTGAATAAACTTTCAATTTAAAATACATTAAAAGCACCAATTCTGGGTTGTCACTCACTAAACTAAAACATCGCTAAACGAACCGTCTCCATCACTCTTACACGATTTAGCTAGTATATGAGTTAGCGTGACAGATTTATTTAGTTTTAACTTTAGGTTTAGCGGCCTAGCCAGAATCGATACCATTGCCTCTGTAAACTTAATTAAATAGATTCAGTTCAGTGAATGGTTTATGTTGTTATTTATTTACAATTGAAGAATAATTACCTACTAAACCGACCTTATCTAATGCTCTTTGATTGGTATTTAATTAGTAACGCCGATAAGTAATTGACTGAAAACGTTTTAAAACATATAAAAAATATACCTACCTACTTAAATCATCATATACATACTATGGGCTTGGAAAATGCAATCTCTAAAGGTAATAATGTTCAAGTTTAATGTTACTTCCGATTTACAATTTGTACGATAAATGAAGTTTGTCGAAACGGTTCATTGTTCGACATATCGAACATTATTGGAGATTTTAACGTATTTTGAACGTATTTCCTTTTCCATTCAAATAGATGACAGACATCATCTACCTATTCTCCTTCTTTTCCTTTGGAAGCATAAACATGGTGATGTAACAAAATACCC
Organism: Hofmannophila pseudospretella; assembly: GCA_947369225.1. Classification (NCBI taxonomy): domain Eukaryota; kingdom Metazoa; phylum Arthropoda; class Insecta; order Lepidoptera; family Oecophoridae; genus Hofmannophila; species Hofmannophila pseudospretella. The sequence goes on from OX376331.1 coordinate 6,831,100, forward strand.
TTCTGCATGGCTACCTCCTGCATAAATACGTTACTGATCTCTTGCAGGTTTGCAAGGCGGCCCGGACAGACATCTGTCCGAGTGTTTTCGATACAAAGAACATGATATTGTTTAAGACGTTGCATAGGTAATACGTCTATAGGCTGTAACAAATACCTGTATTGACTACTTGCATGGCCACTCCATATCGATAAGTGAACAACTTCTAACAAGAAATAGTATAATCTTAAATTAAATTTCACCTCTCCCTAACATACAGAAGCTATCTAAATAGGTATAGTCTCCCAACCAATTCTTTCACTAGAGACATCTAAGTCCTGTCCCAGCTTCGGCCCTGACTCCGCCATCGATTCCCATTCCCATAGAAAAAACTTGATTTATTTGTTGTGACCTCGCCCGAAATGAAAATGAAATTGTTCCAAAAATGGCGGAAATGAAGGTGTTCCAAATAAAGTCAAAGAATTTTTATATTATCTTACAATATTTAATCTTTTGCCGCATCCTCCCCCCGACTACCTCCCCCTTTTCAAATGAAAGTACGAGATTAAACCGGTGCTCACGGAAGTCATAATGGGAACATAGAGTCACGGAGTCAAGGTCCTGTAATACACCTTCCTGGACGAATGGCAAGTGGCAACGTAATGTTTTGCGTGTGGCAATGAGTTTCATAAACACATGGCAAATTGCTCCAGTGTCGCTCTAGTCATTAGCAGTCCTTCGTCGAAGTCTTCTCTTAATTACTGACGGGGCTGGTTCGGAATTGCATAATTGTAGGCTGAATAGGTACCTGAGCGACATAATCTATATTCGCTACTCATAATGAGAAATCAACGAACATACGCTTACGCTTACGCCTTCCTAAAACATTTGTATTAAATGTTTTTGAGAACAACACATCGTTATTGTGCGAAATGTGTAGATTGTTCAATGAAATCTCTTCGAACAGTAACAATAAGCCATCGTTAGACTTATTCGATCCTAGGCCATTAGTTTTTAAAAGACGGTTTAAGGATGTCCTCAAGTAAGCTATCCACGTATCTACTTTATTATTTTTATTTTTCATATTTTTCAGTAGGTATTATTGTTATTTTTTGTCATTACATTTACTAGTATTTTTTGCTTTCCGAACTCAATTTTGTACAACAACCAATTTTCCACTTCCTAACCGTGCTGTGTTTAGACGTTAAAGGTTACGACCTAGCTCAAAACTTTATATTGATTTTCCTGTAATCAGTTGGTTTTTCTCTGGTTGTAATCAGTTGTGTTTACCTAATTAATTAATAAAATAACTCCGCATCGTATTTCGGGTTCGAAACCAGCACCTCGATAACGATCCTGTTGCGATCAAAATTTGAAACAACTGCATCTCTATTTACCATATCGCTCAGTACATTGTCTTTTAGTCATTTGTCTTTTAGACATTTGTCTTTTAGTCATTTGTCTTTTAGACATTTGACAACACTCTAATATTGCCATAGAACAAAATTTAAGTGTGCACTTAGGACATTATATTTTTGGTAAAAATGTAAATTTCAATTAAAAAAAATTAATATATATATAGTTAAATAAAAATTAAAATATATAGTTTAAATTAAATAACTAATTTTTGGGCTGTTAGCTTTCCCTATATGATGCATTAGGTCGATATAGGTCGATAAAAAGCAGTTAAGGCTTCAATTATAATTTTCACACATCTGAGAAGCACAAGTGGTTTCAGTGAAACTTAATTTTGTTCCATGGCAATATTAAGAGTGTTTTTAGTTTTTATTATCTTAAGCGATTTTTAAGCTAAAAAATGTGTCATTCATAAAACATTCTGATTTATTATCTTTTCTGTAAAAGTTGGTCTGATTTTATTTTATTTTGTTCAGGGACTTTGGAGCATTTATCTAGACTAATCTAGTGATTTGGCCAAATCCCTGCAACATATACAAGCAAGAGCCATGTACCAATGAGTTTTTTCGATATTTTCCAAAGACATTAAGTGACTGATCTGACAGTGAAGGAAAACATCGAAAAGAAACCTCACACTGAAGTGAGCAGTGTGTGAAATGGGGAAGGCCAAAGCAAACCACCATTCTTTAATGACATCTTTATGCCACGAAAGTATTTCTCTTGTGATTAAGTCCATGTACCTATTGATGACAACTCTCATCAATGAGGAATATGACTGAAAAGGGACGTAGGTGGAAAGAATTTAGATTGGTCTAATCTAAAAGAATACTGGTAATAGGTAGTGTTAAGTGACCCGAATTACATGCTCGCGAGTGTATTATCTTATCTTAGACGAAGTATATTAATGATCTAGGGACATATCGTCTTTATATTATGATTACCTACTTGATGGGGCGAGAATATTCGAAACTCTATGACCTTAATTAACCTGCAAAAAGTAGGTAACCTGGAATTCATGGAAGTGCGTAATGTATTATTAAGCCAGGCAGAAACCTATGATTTAAGAGATATCTAATTAGACATAGCTACGCAAATAAACCTACTTTAATAGTATGAATGAATCATAAGAATCTGCCCCGACTAAAGCACTTATTACACTACACTGTATTCAGGAAGAATACTATTAAAGTAGATTTATTTACAAGGGTCATTTTCATTTATTTATTAGGATTCTAATTAGAAAATTAGACTCCTAATTAAATTAAGGACCCCAACTGTGGGGACATTAATAGAATGATAAGAGTGAGATGAGAATGGCATTTAGTACGAATTTCACAAGGATCCTTAGTTCTTTTGTCCTATATTATAATTACTTAGAATCCTAATTAAATTAAGGACCCTTGTGAAATTCGTACTAAATACCATTCTCATCTCACTCTCATCAGTGTATTCTTCGATGATCCGAACTAAATTTTGTGTATTAATGTCCCCACTGTTCGGGCGCAGGTGTCCCCTTCACCATAATCCAGGTCAAATTCAGAGATTAAAGGCAAACTAAGTTCAAGTGTATTAATCGCTTTAACAAGCCTAGGAGGCCACAATTTTCGCTTTTTCTTATTCCATATGTACCCCATTCAAATCTATTAGAGCTACCAATTATTCTACATGTTATTTCTCACCTGTTACCCACAGTGGTCATTTAGTGTAATTACCACTTCGAATCACCCAAAATTTTATCAAAATTCGGACATACAATTGTATAATCGTTGACAAGCTACTGTTAAAAATACGTAGGTAGGTAGTGAGAAGATGGCCTCTTTTCAAATAACACAAAATGTGTGAAATGTAATGGTCAGCGTTTTTATTGCTGTTTGCTGTAAAGTGAGGAACCCTCATTATAGTCGGCCAATGACCAAATCATATCATTTAACTAACATAATTTTAGGTGTGAAGAATCTGCAAACTGACTATATTACTTTAGGTAAAGATAGCGATAGGGAATATGCATGTTATTTTGAAAAATTTGGAACTATTTTTTTTTGTATTTATTTACCTCAACAAAAATAATGACCATATTATATTTAGTTAAGTAGACTTTGGAATATTCATAGTTTTGTTGATCATTATTTTTGGAGAAACTAAACGTAATTCAAAAAGCTTTAAACGCGCTTCTCTATTGGCGTGACGTCAAAGGTCATGTAAACAAATATTTTGCTAGTATGATGCTTACGTGATTTATTGGATTTATCAAGTTTATTTTGTATTAACTGCAGTGTTTAAGCGAATAACCTTGTAAAACCCGATATATAATATTCAGTGAGAAATATAACGAATTCAGTTATGTTTACATAACCTTTGACGTCATAAGCAGCGCGAGAAATGGCTGCCCGTTTGAATTGATGTACCCAGTATGGAAACTTTAAATATTTATTTCTAAGATAAAACGTAATTTAAAAAATCTATTTTTTTGGGTTTATTATTAACAGTTTAATAAATCGATTTAAAAATAAAAATAAAATGTGAATGTGCATAATTATTGTCTAATCGCGTTTTTATAAAAAGGAGTCTATTGCTGTCGCTACTCGTGCGTCCGTTTGTTACGCGGATCTAGCGCCTAAACGGAATAAGACTACAAAATATCACACAATAAGTATGTATTTGACCGAAATGTTGTCAATTTTAGCCCACTTTGTTACCAGGTCTATCTCAAGAACGATATTATCTAGTACGAATTTTGTTTAAATGCGCCCAATGTATGGACTATGTATACTTAGTCATCTTACTTCGTCGTTATTTGACCGAAATGTTGTCAATTTTAACCCACTTTGTTACCAGGCCTATCTCAAGAACGATATTATCTAGTACGAATTTTGTTTAAATGCGCCCAATGTATGGACTATGTATACTTAGTCATCTTACCGCACAAATTAACTTATTCTTATTCTTAATCCCCCCAGGGGAATTGTAATCGTATTTGCTAAAATCCTTGGATGCTTGTTCCTCACATAAATCGTTATTATCATGGTAAATAGGAGATTGATTACCTACTTATCCTTACGAGCCTGCACTTGCATGGTTGCATGCTAGCAAAACGTGATGTTATGATGACAGACCCATTACCCATGCGAGGCGTTTATGCCGCGACACATGTTCGCACATGGAACCGTGTTTACTTTACATTAAGTTACGACTGTTTTAACTATTTGAATCTGTATACATAATTTTGAAGTAAAGTCATTTCGAAGCAATGAGTCATTCTTTTCAAATACGAACTTACAGTTGACTTGAGTAGGCAGGTTAGTAGCGTAGTAACAGTTAATTATTGCTGATGTTTCCTTTACTTCACATTTTTCTTGTTTGACTATGTAGTCGTAAGTTCCGCATATGGAAATTATCGTAATACAAGTTGTAGAGGAAAGAGTCGAGAATAGCTTGTGAATTTATCCCACATTTGTGCTAAAAATACTTCATGTAAGTAATGGAAGGGGTACATTTTATGGGTACGATACCAGTAGCATGGTACAATAAAAATATAAACCTACAGTTTACCAGAATAGTGGTCACTACTACTTAATAGTGAACTCTACCAACGATGAGTAAGTAAGTAATTAAGTAAGTAAGTAATGTAAGTACGTAAGTAAAATACGTCAGGCTCACTCATACGTTTTTTGGATAATTTGTTCAAATTGTAATTTGTGTCTAATCTTCTCATTGTACGAATATCTATATAAGGTCATATTTTATTAGCGGCAAATATTTCTAGGGTGTCATCTATTGGTTATAACTACTTATAACAATAACGATAGGGCAAAAAAATAATTTTTACTTATTAAATTTTCGAGAAAAACGACTAAATTGTTTGTTTTAAAATTCTATAAATGAATGATTTATTGTTTTTCTAATACTGACATAAGAAGTATGAATGAAAGTCGTTTCATTCATACAACGACATGGATGAGTTTATGCCAATAATGGGGTTTATTTTTCTTTAGTATGAAAATTTTTCATATGAGTAACAGGATTATTTTTTCGTGTAAAATGGTACAAATGACCAGCCATTCCCCCCTCCAAATATTTGCTACTAATAAAAAAGGACCGTATATATCTAAGTGCTAACGGGCCGTTCAACTATTACGTAAGGCATCAAAGGGGGGTAGGGGTTTTAACTTTGCTTATTTTTGATGACAACGGGGGCGGGGGGGTCGAATGGGATTACGTCAGCAGAAACAGATAACAATGATACTTGTTTATGAATTATAATTAAAGACTTACAAATTTTTAATATGTATTATGAATAACTATTTATATACCTTTACTTATATAAGTTTATGTAACCTAATATAATAACAACTCTCCATTAAATGGAGAATATAAAATGAAAATAAAATATAAAATTTTTATATGCACCTACCTAAACATTTTTGCATAACCCCATGGTTAGCTGGTAGAAAATGGCGCAAGGCACATGTGTACATTTTTTGTGCATTAAATAAAGTGTACATAAATAAATAAATTCTACCAATGTTCACGTAAGCGTATGAGAGAGGGGGATAAGAGTTTTGCTTGCTTTCGCTGACAAGGGGTACGTACCCCATGTACCTAGAATTCTGCTTACGTAATACTTGAATGGTCCCTAAACGGACGCTTTATCATTACAAAGTCGACTAGTTTAGTTATATCGTTCAATGTCAATATCGACGGTAATCGCCGAGTAACCACCGACAATCAATGAAATGACAGTTTTCCCACCACCACGCCATGCCTCGCTCATGTCACGCCTCGTTTGCGTCGCTTTGCGTGTTTTTCTACCAGTTTTTTATTATTTTATCATTTGAAGTAATTTAATAGGGACAGACCATAACGATACCATATATATATACAGACGGTAAATCCCCCTTGGGTTAGGGTTTGGAGATGCTATAACTGCCGAACCGGAAGGTTGAGGTTTCACGAGGACCGGTTAAAATAACATGGAGAGGAAGTTCGTTTCGTGGAGAAGAATTTCGAAGCATTAAGCAAGGATTTCTCACTGAAGAAATAAATGCAACTATATTCTTTTCAATATGGCCTAATGGTTACTGAAGGAGTCGGCCAGCCCTCTAATAAAAATGTTACATCTTTGTAGTCCATAGAATAAGGGGTTCTGAGTTTTGGAAGACCGTCGTTAAATTATTTCCAGGAGGCTCTAGCGCTATTTGTTACCTAGGTATATAGGCCATTATAAGCCCTTGATAGTGGCCTGTCCCTTTCTATTTAATCTTCATATTTAAACTAGTTAGGTTTAGTCAATTCGCTCAAATAGTTTCGCTGTTTTAAAATGCCGCTCGCGCTCGCGCCGCTACTATAAAGGAAGCCGCCGCGACAACAGAGAATGGCGACTGCCGCGTACACTTTCCTATTTTGTGATATTAAAAACCCGCAGTCCCGCATTTCGTTTGGGAGTATCGAGATTATTTGAGGGTTGTTCTAGGGTTCCTGTTTCCGCATTTAGACACATAATCATTTATGCGCGCGATTATTTGAGGGAATTGACTTAATTTACCTATAGGTCTCAAGGTCTCAAGACATCCGAGTAACAGACAACCCAATCTCTGTTCCAGATATCGGAAGCTAGCTTCGTAACTAGCTTCGAAGAGGCCTCGAGCCGCGTAGATCAATGCACGCAGACCCCACCGTGCGGGAAGTCCAGAGCCCGCACTCTCCAAAGGTACCACACGACTGACCATCTCTTCGAGCGACCCCCGCATAGGACCTATCGCCAAAGGCCGGACCACCGGCCTAAGAGCCTCGGCCTCAGTGATTCCTACCCGTGTTTCGGGAAACCGCCGAGCTATGATTGCGGATATGTACCAAAGTAAGATTTTGTCTTTGCGTTTTGTGACTAAATTTACGATAGGAAACACATTTCCGATAACCACACACGTGGTGGTAATCGGAAATGTGTTTCCTATCGTAAATTCAGAATTGTCGCGCGATAAACGCGTGTGTTTCAGTCTTTGCTTTAAAGCTATAAACGAATTAGGATTACTTCAAATGGGAAATTGATTCGTAACGTGAATGTGTAAAACCTTGCAATTGTAACTTCCGCTTCCGCTATTCAAAAATAACTCTGTGGAAGATAACAAAATGAACGATTGAAGATTTCGGTAGGTAGTATACTTATATGATCATGACAACATCTTTAGGTACCTACAGAGTGTACACAGACATATTAACTCGCATGAAGTACAGTTACATATCATATCCTATATCAGTAATCATCACTAAGGTAACCAGGTACCTACCAATGAAATCTGTGCGTAGAATCTTTAGAAAAATATTAACTAAAACTGGGGCGGTAGTTTGAATAATTTTGCATCCTCAATCAAACATATTGACTCATCTGTCAACTGTTTTGCTTCAATTTTTTATAACCTTGCCCTCATCTTTATTGTTCCTTGTTAACGCGCAATCCATTAATCGTTTAACCAATTAGAACCGTTTTATATTTAGTCCTCACTTTTAGTTAGTGCCAGTGTTCGATTTGCTACTAAAAATTGCTCACTCGCTTCAAATCATTTCGTAAGTAGTCAGTGTACTTAGTTGATAAGGGGAAAGCGTGTTGTAAACTTACGTCTGTTGTTTATTGTGTCTCCTACTAGTACAGTTTCCGAAAAGAATTCCACGTTTGTTAGTGAGATAACAAAAGTAATTTGTTGCCGTATTGTATGTACATCATAAACATCACACGTCTGGAAGATGAGTCACTGTTAAGTAAACTATGACTTCTGGAAAACAGATTCTGTTAAAAATGCGAAGACGTGTGATGCGTACGTGTCGAAACGGTAACAGATAATTTTATTTCGTATTCCATTTCTTCAACAGATACAAAGTGAATACGACTGACAGCCCCACTATATCGATAACTCCGCCCCACAGTCTGGACTACGTTTGCCCCAAAGGTGGGGCCAGTCCGAACGGCAGCGCGACACCCAACGGGATGGTGACCCGATCGGGGGCGACCACGGTGCTACTCAGCCCGTCGTATTTGCAGAACCCTTGCCAATGTAACCAGTCCATAAAGGTGAGTCATCAGTCAGGGTTATAGATGACAGAATAGACAAGAAAATAGTAGATATAAAATGTGGTATATATTTTTTTTTAAATGTTTCTTCTTTAAAATTGTTTGATTTACTTGTGGGTAATACTCATACTATAGATGGTTTGATATTTATTAGACCTTCCATTATGACCAGCAACTATAACATACTTAGTCATATTTAAAATCCATTGTCACTATCGAGAAAATATGTGTAGGTAAGTTGGAAAAATCAGAAATAGGGAAAAATGCGACTATCAGCGGCGGTTAGTTTATCATACATACCTACTTCATAGAACCGGTATCTCTGATAGAAACTTAGTAACTTTGGTCGTCAGTGGTCAACCAAGATTCAGTTGCTAGTGCTACAACCATTAGGTCTACTACTTGTGGACTAAGATCGAATAAATTAAAATTAATGAAAGTTTTAGTTTTTCCAGCACTTTTAAATACCGCTGATTCAAACTTACCCCGCCGCACGCACCTTATAACTTATAGCCTAATCAGCTCTCTCAAGCATTCTAAGCTTGACTCCCATTCGTGCATGATCAATAAAATCAGTCCTAATTTCCAGAGCGTCAGCGAGGTGGCGCTGACAATGCCCCAGTCTCCGGGCTGGGCGGGCGAGGAGGGCAACCCCTCCCCAGACGGACTGTCCTGGCGACGACTCCACATGTCTAGGGCCAAGCTCAAAGCCACTGCCACCACCTCGGAGCTGTTATCAGGTAGCTAATATTCCACGTGCTTAAGGTTAAGACTTTACCAGTTTTTTTGACATGGAATCTATTTCATGTCTTACACACTCACTTTGTACTTGGCGGGAACTTGTGTCAAGTCACCCTGACGAAAATGTGTACTTACAACATACCACTAGCACTTGAACTATTTAACCTATCAAAATGGAAGCTGTACCATTGGATAGAGGCAAGCGGCCCCGTTCTAACGATACCTAACGATAACTAAAACATTGTTTCCCCGCTTCGCTACAGCTTCCCGAATTAGGTCCCTTTTTTGGCCCAAAAAATTTACCGAGTTATATTAAATTCTCTATAACTATGGATCTATTATAGATATCGAAACACTTGAAACTGCGTTGTGATGTGCTTGAACTATAGTATTTAAAACGGGTCCGGTCTTACTTCGCATCTGGTTTCAACAGTTGAAAATAATTTCATTGATAATTTTCTCATTTGTGACGACATGCCTTGGAAAGGAACTGCAGCCGAATTCGGCAAACACCCATGTCTAACTCAAAAACATTTAGGTACTTCGAATTTCTGGATCATCGACGATCCAGTCTTTGTCATTCTCCGCGTAAAGCCTAATTTGCGTCACGTCAAATTACTATCAATTTGAATATGAAAATCGTGACGAAAATTATGAGACGATAATCGTGACGAATATTAAGAATGACCGACAAGCATTATTCCATCAAAATTTTCAAATTCAGATTGATAATAATTTGACGTGACGCAAACGTTACGTTTGACGTTAGGCACATTCGTCTGACTACAAAGCCCATTTCTTCATCCGTTCCAGGTTTCGCAATGGTAGCTATGGTGGAACTGCAAATAAACGAACCAACGAACGTGCCCGAGTGGTTGTTCGTAATGTTCGCAGTCTGCACGACAGTGTTGGTCGCTGTCCATATCTTCGCCCTTATGATCTCCACATATCTTCTGCCCAATATTGACGCAGTCAGCAAAATGGAGACTCCTGGAGGGCCAACGAGCGCTTTGAGAGATTCCCCGCATGAACGCATGAGGGGTTTCATCGAGCTCGCTTGGGCATTCAGTACTGTGCTAGGTAAGTCGATGCATTTTCTGTTTAATTGAGTTGCAAGCATGCATGCATGCAGTAACAAACCGTAGCATGCTCAGAAAACGTTCATCATGAAAGTTGAGCGCAGTAAGAGCTAGGATGGGTGGCACATTTACATGTAAGCGCGAACGATCCATAGATCTCTGGTTCATATCCGGCTCGAAGGACCAGTTTAATGTAGAGCTAGAGTGGAGTGGAGATTGTATAACTTGAAATGGCAGGAGTTTTGTATGGAGAAAAATAATTATACTTTTTGCGTCACAGAGCGATACAGACAAAACGAAATCGTTAAGAAAGATAGCAGTGTTGCCGTGTACAAAATTACATCTTTCTAAACACTAAAGTGTTAAAACTAAGTTAGCCTATGTCAGAGGGAGTGTTTAAGGTTGAAGCTCACGGGCATCAGAAGCTATTTGGCCAAACCGAGCGCGATATCAATAAGGATTTAGTTAAACGGACAAATCACCAGAATAGATAAATAAATACTGAAACTTAGTATTAAAAAAAATTAAAGAATATATCTGATGTTCTAAACTTCTGATAACTTCCATTTGCATTTGATACAAGTTTCTATCTCGAACCATTGCCTACCGCAGAATCCAGATTAAATCTTCTTTCAGGTCTGTTCCTGTTCTTAGTAGAAATAGCGATACTATGCTGGGTGAAGTTCTGGGACTACTCTTTCGCGGCCGCCACCGCTGCTACCGTTATTGTTATACCAGGCAAGTTTATATTATTATTATTCACTGCATAATTATCGCGGAGGTTGCTCCGACGTTGCGGTCTACTCAGGAGACCTTTATAAGGAGCATAGACATCAGTAACATCATGGTGCGATGACGAAAAACACTGAAAAAAGGGCTCAGGAGTGCGCCTTAGATGTCCAGCAGTGAACTAGGATATACTGCTCCGATGAGTTCCTGGAGATGCCAATAATATGTATGAGGACAGCCATCGATGGGGTTTTAGTAGGTAAACATTCCACATAACCTGGTCTCTCTCCCAGGAGACCGAGTATCTTTGAAGATTTCCCCCCTTAATATAGAATATACTACGGATGATGATAACGATGGAAAGACGAGACGACGAATAGAGGAAACTACTTATATTACATTGCAATATGGCCTAAATATATCATGATATTTAGGGAAAAGTTCGGCTTGAACATCTTTTTTCTGTTTCCAGTGCTAATAGTATTCGTGGCGTTCGCAATCCACTTCTACCACTCGCTGGTGGTCCAGAAGTGCGAAACTTCGGTTCAAGACATCGAGCAACTCGAGAACATGAAGCGGGATCTTGACACCGCTACCGTAAAAGTCAACATGTTTTGAGTACTCGGAGTTTTAGGTTGAACTCCCCTGGTGTTCCTATAATGAATCTATGGAATGCGTTGGCTCGTTTGATTGGACAGCGGTATAAAACACGCGTTCAAAAGTACGATGTCAGATCCACAGTCTTATTACAAGTATCGGCAAGTAACTCAAATGCTGTGAAGTTAACCGCGAGTCAGTGCGCACTTAGCAAAAACTTGACAGGAAGTAGCGTCAATTGTGGGGAATATCTGGGGTGGCCAGCAAAACTAAAGTTACAGCTAAATGTCTCGCTCACTCATATAATAGTTTGTGTAAGAGCGAGGGTGACATATTGTAGTGACATCCCAGAATCGCTGCCACAGCCACAGTCAATAAAGTGCATTTTCCGACTGTAACATGCGCGAAGACGCGTGCGTTGCTATGTTCAAAGCATTTTAGTTACGTGCTGATATTTGTAGGAATGTAGAAATCCTCTCGAATATTTCGATTAATATTGTGAAGAGGAAGTTTCTTTCGATGTTTAGGGATTATAATGTGACTGATTTTGTAACTGAAGAGATGTGGTTACTGTGATCATTGTTCTGTATTTTAGTTATAGCTAGTATAAATACCTGTTAAAATGCAATAATCTCAATTTTGAAAATATTTTCAATCAAATTCGTGCAAATAGAAAATCTCTTTTTGTTATCAATTTTCTAATCTTCAACTTTTAATTTAAAAAAATTAATTATTATAACTAACAACAAATGATGTTTGAAATATTTTTGAAATCACAACGATATTATTAATCATATATAAAATAAATGTTAATAATTGAATATTTCGAATTTTACAATGTGGACCGAATCTTATGTAGCAAATCTCATTTATATGTACTAATGACGAATGAAATAAGGAACCTATTATTATAAGTTTATATTTAATATTAAATCAGTCTCAAAGACATCAATTATTGCTGTAGTTATAGATTAATCCGAAATAAAAATGTAAATATTTAATTATGGTTTAATTAATGTATTAATTAAGTTATTGTATTGTAATTAATTTGTATGTGCTATGTTCATGTGAGGCTAAGTTGAGAGCCGTTGGCTGGGAAGAGTTTGAGTCCTAAAGAATGTGACGTGAATATCTTATCAAACTTTACTGCATATTTTACCATTTTCTACATTTTATTTACTGAACTGCTAGACCTATCGAGGGAGGGCGTGTTATAAGTTTGACACGTTTGTCTGTTTGTGTGTTTGTCTGTGGCATCATAACTTAACAACGGATGATCAGATTTGGACCCGGTTTTTATTTATTTAATAGAGAATTTTGCCGAGTGTTCTTAGCTAGGTCTGATAAAAATTGGTACAGTGGTATCCACGATCTTGGACTATCTTTGATGTCAGATGGGATCACTGGAACGGTAATAGCTAGATGGTTCGAATTTGAGCTCAAATATTCAGGTTCATAGGACGCTTCCGGCATACGAAACCTTGAGGATCTGATGATGACCAGGAAAAAGTAAGTGGATTTCAATTTCGCAATATGAAACTTGAAGAATTGGAAGATTATCAACCCGCCGAAACTATAATAGTTAGATGGGGTGTTCTCGAACTAAAGTTGTAGAGAATCCCGAGACATTTCAAGAAAAACTTTAAATATGGCGGCGGGCATGGAAATTTAGTGGAGCTAGGAGTGTTAAGATAGCCATGGCGAGGCCGAAGGCCGAGCTCCGCGTAGGGCGAATTCAAGAGCGTCCCCCCGCCTTCAGGCGCCGCACGCAGGCCTAACCTGCTGAATGTTCTTATCAATATCAGATGAAAATTGGATCAGTGGTTCTAAGATTTTGGAGTATCTTGGGATGTTGGAGTATGATAGGATCTTTGGAACGGTACCAGTTAGCTCAAATATTTATGACCATGGTGACCTTCTCACATCTGAAACCTGGACCAGGAAAAAGTACGGAGATCTCCACAATGGTACGTCGGGGGTTTCTTAAATTTTTTATTTATAGTTATGGTAAATATGAAGGGTACAGAGAAACAAGTGGGAAGAATGACAATTTGAATAAAATGTGTAGGAGACGACATTTACAGCTGGAAGTCTAATAAGAAGTCTTGTCGAAGTGGAATACCCATCTCTGGATATTCCCCTTATTGTGGTATGTTTATAATTTTGAAAGTTTGCTTATTTACTCGGCATCAAAACAATCAGTTTTATTAAGTCTGCCCCATCTTCCCCTGACCCTTCATATCTTCCTAAGCTCTTCACAAATAAAAACATAATTTTAAAGGTATATATTCTTCACGATATTTTCCTTCACCATTAGAGGGTGAAGAAAAATATCGTGAAGAATACATACTGCGATAACCAGTGTGTGAAAAGGTGAAATGACCCCATTACATCTGCTAAGAAAGTCGTTCTGTTAACTCCATAGAATGTTTACGACCCTCATCTCAGCAATGAGGAATATGACGAAGAGACATTTTAATGTGATAGGACCAACGTTAGGGATATTATGTCAATGTGATAGGACCAACGTTAGGGATATTATGTCAATGTGATAGGACCAACGTTAGGGATATTATGTTAATGTGATAGGACCAACGTTAGGGATATTATGTCAATGTGATAGGACCAACGTTAGGGATATTATGTTAATGTAATAGGACCAACGTTAGGGATATTATGTCAATGTGATAGGACCAACGTTAGGGATATTATGTTAATGTGATAGGACCAACGTTAGGGATCTTATGTCAATCAGTATTTATTGTTTGTTGTTAATTTTAAGCAATATATCTGTATGTAGATCTAGACACACGGGAGTGTGTCCGCCAAGTTAGGAAGAAAATCTGTTTTACTGTAGAGAATTTGTTGATATTTTGTGAATAATAAAATTTTATTTTAACTATTTTCTTTATTACGAGACCCTCATTGTTTTAATAAGTTCAATAGGGAGAAAAGACATCGGGATATCAGAGAAAAACAGCTAATATATTGGACAAAAATAGATTGTGAATAAAAATTCAGCAAACAACTGTCACTTACATCTTTATTTCTGCAGAGTACAAAATCATACGACCTTACATACAGATCCACATATTACCATCTTTAAAGTATTACTAAGTAACAATATTTACAAAGACCCTTTATTAATAAGCTGTATAGATTAAAAAAATGACGAACTAGAGTTAAAAAATGACTCACGAACAAGAGTTTATAATACTTTTCACAATTTATTTCTTAAAAAAACGTAATTATTGGAATTATAATCCAGAAATGAACAAAATTAAAAAAAAGTAATAACTAAAGTTACTGCGTCCATAAAATTGTGAAGGTAACCATTATAACAATATTTTCGAATTTCTAATCTGTTTTATTTAGGTAATCATAAAAATCCACTTGGTAATATCCCAGACATTCCAGGAACATTACTTGTTATTCGATATCATACTAAAACTAATTGTAAGGTACACCAATTTGATTATCTATTCCCACCTGCCTCTCAGTCTGTAGGGAACAAATTGGCTTTGCACTGATCCTAACAAAATTGATTATTTCCAAATACAAGGTCATATCATAAAATACAGTTCTTTTTATGTTTATCTACAGGTTAAATGTTATATTTAAAAACTAAAGATAAACCAAATTCTATTGCAAGTTATTGTAATCAGAGATTCAGAGCTATGGTTGCAAAAAAAATATATTTTTATTACACTTGCTCATAAAGCGCATGTCTTTCAGTGAAGACATAGCTGATGAAATGTGGATCAAAATGTTTTACTTTTCTGAAACTACGGCAGATACTGAAACAGAACGGAACACGACTTACACTTGATTGAGGTATCAGTTCTGAATACGAATCGTCACTAATTTTACAAAAAATTATACATTTTTTTATTGAAACAAAGTCATGTTGTGAGTCATGTTACTGGACATGTTGGCCACATGTTGCGTATTTACTTGCCAGGTGAGATGAAAAACGTTGTGTGAAGATAATTGTACCTCAACTACGCCTCGAGGTCAATTCGATTCAAACTCGTCTCTTGGTTTACAATTGCTAACTTGCCACACTTGTATCACAATATACTATTACAACTGTAGAACATTGAAGATTGGTATGTCTTAAAATGACCCTGTAATTAAAACAAATAAATCACTTGACGAGAATGACAATAGTCACAGTGCTAAGCCATATGCTGCCCTTAATAAATCCGACGCTTGACTAAATCAGGGTAGCTATTACCAATATTACCATTCTCAAAACGTGAAATTATATCATGCGATGGCGCGCTAAGCAAAGACAGCGCTAAACCGATGCGATTGCAGTCTCTGTTTTATTTATATTATATTGGGTTAGCAGGCAGGCAGCTAAAGCTGGTTAGTCTGTTCTTTAAGTATTGTAAGTGACTGTCCAATCTATTCATCCCTGCACCGTATTACTTATGGAAACCACCGATTTATGGTAATTCAATTTGTTCTTGAATTGCTTTATAGTTTGAACATTGACAACTTATTCATGTATGCCTTCGTGACGCTGCTTAAATCGTCTGCAATAGATGTAACAGGCCTATGATGATGATGATGAGTCCATTCCACGGAATAACTACCCCGCTGAATGGGAGAAGATGTTCTAAACACCATCACATTATAAAATGGCTTGAAACTTCGTCAGAGTGTAGATGAACTAAGAACACATAATTTTTCATCATTTTGAGAACAGTAATAGGTACCCAGAATTCTATCTATCTACTACATACCACAACATGCAGTCATTTTATGATAGCATTACTACTTAGTAAATTAGTAATTTAAAACAGACTTATCGATCACATCTCAACATCCATTCCCGGCAGTTCCATGACCAAAACTCCGTTCCTCTTCACTGGCTCTACTTCCTTTGACTCACTCTCTTCATGTCCTTCTTGTAACTTCTCCAGGATATTCTCTTTTGGTTTCCACAGTACAAGTGACATGTGTGGCTTTTCCAACCTGTACAAATGTACTTAATGTTACTAAAAGCTAGCTTGATAACTCTAAATTAAAAATTTAAGACACCCCTCTGAACCCCTTGAAGAACTGCATCCAAATCGGATATGTATGATCCCACAAAAAAACAGACAGAAATATATGTCAAACTTATTATATCTATCTTTCGAAGTTAAAAAGCAATTTGAAAAATAATTTATTAATATATTCTGAACTAAGAATAGACCAGAAGTCTAAAATCTTTAAATAGTATTTTCGGGTATGGGCCATTATCCAATATGCTGGCCAAGTGCTAATTGGTGGATTTCACATGCATTTAATGTGACTGTAAATGACAAGTTCTATACAAGATTTCAATGCAGCCTTCCAACCTTGATACCTTCTTATGTTGTATGCTTACCTTTCAATAAGAGCAGCTGGTAACAGAGGTTCCTCCTGAAGCCTCTTCACTTCTTCAGAGAGCACAATCCGATGTCCTTTCAGTTTTTCATTTATACTGGCAGATGTCGACGTGGATGGAGCATCCATTCCTAAGTCCATGAGCTCCTCTGAGGCTGATGTGTGTGGAGTGAAGTTTGATGAGATGTGAAGGCTGTTGAAATGTTCGGCCATTTTCTCTTCGGTTATAAGTTGTTTTGCTGGGCTGTAAATAAAGCATACCAATTCAGACACCTTTTTCTTTGCGAAGACAACATGTTTAGAAGACTGGGACATAAATTAAGTATCGACTGCATTTTATTGGACCAACCCACTATTTTTACATGTATGCTCAATCCTCTTTTCATATCACAAAAAACTATCTAGTCTAACCCAAGTTAGATACTTAAGGTTTTTAATTGCTGTTTTCTTGCAATAAGTAGTTGATAAATACAAATCAGAATACTCACATAGCTGGTTCGATGTCTAGACTCTTTCGTTTACAATGTACGATTTTCTGATCCAACCCTGAAGCGGCAGTGAACTGTACAACCTGAGGCGGGGACTGCATACCCCAGGGCAGATCCTGAGCATTCCAGGGAGCTCCTGATGGCGCTGGCATGATGTGTGGCTCCGGAATATCACGACTATATGGCAGATGTGAAGCCAGGGCTTGCTGGGCGAACATCTGCTTTGCCAGTTCATCGGACTGATTGTACTGGTACGACGGATATCCGTATACATCCATTTTAATTGCACAGGAATATGATACAATTGTTATTAGATATAATGGCAAAAACCACCAAATAAATAATCCGCAGAATTTATTCGACACAAAACAATAACATTAGCCTTCGAACAAAAAACCACAGACAGAAATCGCAGAATTTTCTTGAAAGTTCTTCTGGAGGCTGATTCTCGACATACAAGTGAGAGCAATATTTTTTATTAGTTTACGTACTGCAACTTGAGAGCGAACAAGACAAGACATATATCGAAATCGACATTAAATTGCGAGAATCGCTCTCCAGCCAGTCTCTATGGTTTGTACTTTTGATACTACACCACCACTTAACTTTTGTTGAAAATATCTTATTTTTACGAATGGTAACACTGTGATAAATCAATCAATCAGTGATAAATCAATAGGTTTGTTTACATTATGAACAAGTTCCATTGAAGCCAACTATACTGTGCTACCTACTAAAGGCCGTCAACTTCGTACGCGAGGTGGGGTGTAAGGGAAGGACCCGAGTACGCAAGCACGCGAAACAGCTGACAGTCGACTGTCAGCGAGATACTACTACGTCGTGCTTCCTCGCCCCCGCCTACCTGCCCGAATCGCAGATGTATCGCGCACGAACTTGACGGCCTATAGCGATCCTTGGTTTAAGAGAGCGTTCCATAACCAGTTGCAATAATTCAAGTTGACTACTATTCATGTTCTATTACCGCGTTAACAGCTAAAAATTTATCAAACTTTTATTCAAAACGAGCAAAGGAACATGTACAATTATCAACGTGAATAATTTCAAATGGTTTTAGAACGCACTCTTAGGTATTGGTTTTTGGTTTGGTTTCTTTAGCATTTTTTGGGTTAATAGTTGGCAACACTGGATTTGCCTCCCTTTCACTTTTCCAGTTTCCATTCCCCCTGTCTCACTCAACTCTGTCTGTTGAAGGAACATAACAAATCAATCAACGATAAATAAAATATGTGCTATTTTTCTTTTGGATGTTTTCTGTTTTATTGACCGCAAAAGTCCGAGAGCCGTGAATTTGTGATATTCCGTACTAATTTACGTTTACTTGCATAAAATGGTTGATGTTTTCTCACTATAAACAGAACTTATCAAGATGGGTTTGGATTTTGACGTGTTGGAATTTTGTAAAAAACTGCGCCAAAACAGACCTCCACCTTACCAGTGCCCCTTAGAGAAGTGTGATAAGGTGTACAAGAGTTTGTGCGGTCTGCAATACCATTTGGTGAACTACGATCATGATAACCCGACGCCGGCGACACCTACTGCTGTGCGTAAGAAGGGTTGGAGGACTAGGGCTCCGGTGCCGACTGGCGACATAGCTCTGCAGAGCCCTCCTAAAGAAGCATTAACTTTCGCTGAGGCTCAAAAAGTAGTACAGTTTGAGATAGATGGGAAGATCAGTAGGATTCCAATTGACCAGCCACTGCAGGTGATGTCTTTGGAAGAATGGGAGAAGAAGAATGCAGAGTTGGAGAAGCCGTTGCCATTTGTGGAGCCTCCGACAGAGCCTCATGTAAAGCTGCCAGAGGCTAGTTTTAAGGTAAAGGTACAAGAAACTTACAATACAACATAATCATTGTATTCTAAATAGTTTTTTAAAAGTTTTTGTTGTTAATTCAAAGAGACAAAACAATTGTATTCTAAATAGTTTTTTGTAGATTTTTCAGGGTTCAAAAATATCCGATATAATTTGTCCGAAAATATATTTATTATAAACTAACTTATTAACTATAACTATATATCCAATATATATCAAAAATATCAATATTTAAAAAAATAACCAAATTTTTATTTTGCCTTTTTATAAGCGTATTCGTATTTATGTTACTGTGATATATAAAAACGATGATAAATTTTAATATTTTTAAACCCAAAATAAATATTATCATAGTTACTAATTCATTCACACATAATATTTGGTAAGTATATAACCAACCGAGATATTAAATAATCACATAAGTCAACAATTTGAATCTATCTATCAGATCAACTCAATGTCCAATTCAGGCTGCTTTTGTTTGTTGATGTCTGGTTAAGGTGTTTAATAGTGTCACTAATTTATTTGCCAGACCAAATCTGGATTAAATACTTGCTCAGTATCAGGAGTTCACACATATGAAAGGATTTTTTTTTGTGCTTCCACTGCGGCCTCTATCTATTTATAACCAAGAGTTTCCACCAGTCTTTTGGTGTTCTTTGAAAGTAAAGCAGCAAATAATGAACCGACAACCAAAAAGCATTTTTTTAGGAAAAAACCTATTTGTTCAGATACTCGTATATATCAGCCTAGATTGCTTAATATAGATCGTGATATATTCCTTGAACTCTGAGATTTTTTGTTGTAAATCCAAAGAGAAAGTGGTCTGCTAATTTGAAATGGATAGGTTCACTAGGAACCTTATTATCTTAGAAGAAATGAAGGTGGTGTGACTGTGCAGTCAGTGCAGGTGGTGCAAATCAGCAATGATTTTGGTTTGAAGGGTAACAGAGGCAGCATAATTACTGTACATGAGGCAATCCATCTAAGTTTTCAAGGTTAGCAGGGCAGAGAAAACTAATAACATTATAGTGAGGTGAGTGAGATGTTAGTGGGCAACAGTGACCACTTACCATCAGGTTATGTTTGATACGAATCTTAGTCACTCAACCAGCACTTGATTAGCAGGTACTTACATATTAACAGTTAATACTCGTGGTAAATATGTATGAAATATTCATGTTAATTCTATATTTTTATTCTAAAGTTAACGCGTTCTATAGGTATTACAAGTCAATTATAAAAGAGGAAATCTGTAATTGGCCTTTTTAAAGTTTAATACATATGTAATTTCATAATTGTTAATAGCTGTAGATTTCCCTTATAAATAATAAATAAAAATCCTCTCCTTATTCAACAAAAAGTTTTAATTTTAAGTAAAATGCAATAATTACTTCTAAGTAGTTAGATTAAAATCCTTATGAACTAGATAGACAGCTAAAATCAAAGATAATTTTCTCATCAGCTGATCCCAGACTACAATGAAAGAGTATGTGATGCCCCATCTCGTCCAAACGCCTATATCCGCTTCATTGAGAAATCTGCTGAGGAATTGGACGGAGAGGTTGAATATGATGTGGATGAGGAGGACACTGCATGGCTGGCCATCATCAACAAGCAGCGGGCGAAGCAGGGCCTACCGTCAGTGTCCGTTGACACCCTGGAATTGCTGATGGACCGATTGGAGAAGGAGTCATATTTTCAAGTAAGATTAGCACATTCCCTGCCATATCTGGCTCACGAGCTACTGTCACAATATGTCTATAAGCCATAAGTGGCTCATATGCACGTTGTGGTTAGTTTAGTTTATGGAATATACAAGTTTTTTATCAATACTATAGTTATTGCCTCTATCGCCTGGGTTGGTGCCACCCGTTTCTGCTGCAAAGCAGAAATACTTGCGTTTCTGTATTTTGGCTTGAAGGGTAAGAGAACCAGCATAATTACCGGCACACGAAGCACTCTATCTAAGTCATCAAGGTAAGCAGCACATCGAAATAATAATACAGTTAGCATAAGTTAGCGCCAGGTGGCCCGTTTGCTCTTCTGCTCTAATTATTTAATTTTAAAAAAACTAATAAAAATCTATTTTTGGTTAGATTATTTTGTAAACTATTGTTCCAGGCATCACAAACTGGGCAGCAAACAGCAGCCACAGTGGACGAGGACGCTGTGTGTTGCATCTGCATGGACGGAGAGTGCCAGAACACCAACGTGATCCTATTCTGTGATATGTGTAATTTAGCAGTACATCAGGACTGTTATGGGGTATGAAATTATTTTTTTAAGTATGCTGATTTACGAAGTTATTCTAAACATAGAACTAGTTCGTGTAACGCCCGTGACTAATGACTTAAGGTGCTCTAAATTTAGTATTATACTTGTACATATAGATTCCATGTTCGTACTTCTTCTACTACAAAATAATTTCTTGTTTTAGGTGCCATACATACCAGAAGGTCAATGGCTTTGCAGGCGATGTCTTCAGTCACCATCTCGGCTTGTCAACTGTGTTCTTTGTCCAAATACTGGAGGTGATTATTAACTATAACTAGCAAAGCAAGATAGTTTGCTTATGAAATTAATCTTAACCTTTGAATTTAAATACAACCTTCTCTATTATAATGAGATCATCTCTGTCCCTCTTTGATACCTCTAACTCGCTTCAAACTTAATAGGTTTTTTTTCAAAAGCAGAGTGAGTTAAAGGTGGTTAGCATACCGAAACTGAATGGAGTGATATAGAATTCTATCTTTCGATATTCTAGATTTCTGTGGGTTTGACCCAATTCCGTTTCAAAATCGCTGCAGTGTGCTGAAGGCATTAAATAAATTTTCGAGTTCGTATTTCAGCTAGACTGGGTCATGGATGCCGGCGGTATGCCCCTTGAACTATTCTAAACCCGTAGCCATACAAATCTAACCTAGTTCGTAATATTTTATCGTATTTGTAGGTGCATTCAAGCAAACTGACCAAGGCACGTGGGCGCACGTAGTATGCGCTTTATGGATACCTGAAGTGCGATTCGCTAACACCGTGTTTTTAGAACCTATTGGTGAGTTATTTTTCTGTGGGTCTGGTGAAAAACGGTCTAAGTCGACTTATATCGAAAATTAGTTTCTTATTGAAATTAATACAGTTCTCTTTTCTCTATCAAAGGATGTAAGAGAATCTAACTCATCTTTAAAAACAACGGAGGTAGCAATTTGGTAAAATTGTTTAATTTGAAACAAATCAAAAACAAACCTTTTTTTTTATTATTTACTCTTAGAAAAGTTCAACTTTTTGAGTTTCACCGGATCCACAGATTCTATCTAAAAATTCTGACAAAAAGACAAAACTAAAAATCTGTGACTTCATTACTTGTACTTCTGTAGTTTGATAATTTGATTATTCCAAATTAAAAAAAGATTTTGAAATTCACCCTTGTTCGCTAGTGACGTTTTATATGGAAACCGCGTCTGCCAGTTGGCGCATGCGATGTGAGCCTTTTCCCATACATTAGTCGGGTGTATGGAAATATACGGGCATCTGCACAAACCCTTTGGTTCGTTGTCAGTGCTCACATCATTATTCTAGCGGAGAGGGCGCCACTAGTCTGATTTCTGTGATCACGACCTACTTACTAACTGTGCCGTTAATTTGGCAAAAATAAACATTTATAATTTAGAATATTTATTTACTTCATAATCAATTAGTAAAGTTTGGCAGAAGGAGCAGCATCTTATGCGGGTGAATATCCATTGTTGGTTATGTATGACGTTAAAACATTAGCGAAAGAACAGAATAACCAGCAACGTATGTCGATATCCACTCGTCCGAGGCCTTTATCGCTACATCAAGAATATCTGGTACCAATTTCCGCGTCCATTGCCCCTCAGATTCGATAGAAATGATCCCGGCTGCCCGCTGGAAGCTGCAATGCATGGTGTGTAAGCAACGGGGCGTGGGCGCATGCATCCAGTGCCACAAGAGTAACTGCTACAGCGCATTCCATGTCACGTGCGCTCAGCAGGCTGGGTTAGTATAAACTATTAGACCTTTTTAACCCCCGACCGATCGATGGAGGACGTGTTATAAGTTTGACACGTTTGTCTGTTTAATTTTAATGGCCATATGATGCCATGATATCATCACAATTTTACTAATAGCTTTGAAAATTTAAATTAAATTAACCCAAATTACGAGAAATTTGTGATATCTTCAAAGATGATGTTTAATTTTGCTTTTATGTTTACGGAGTGTGTTAGTGGCTCCATCTACGCAACGCTTTGCGTTTTAAGTCCTATTCAGAGAGAAGTTTTTGATGGAACATATTTATAATAGCGATATTTGTTTCAGCCTGTACATGAAAATGGAGGCGGCAGGCGCCGGGCGAGACCCGAGCCAGCCGGTGCAAGTCGCCAAGATGGCGTATTGTGACGCGCACACTCCCGCGCATGTCTTGCAGGTAACATATCATAGTCTAACGGTCTCACCTATTAAAGTCTCTACTAGTAATTGGTGTAACAAAAACCGAAACGGGTTGAAAGAGGGTGTTTAATATTCATAACTGAACAACTTTCACAATGGGGCCAACCCTGCAATAGGGATACAAATCAGATGTTCCATAAAAAACTCAGTGAAAAAAATATCAGCTGGTTTATATAAACCAGCTGATATTTTTTTATTTTTTAAACAATTTCATAGTTGACCCCATAGTTAACTTTCTGCATAGATTGTTCGGTAGAAGTGGTTTCATTCGAAGCGGCAATAGCTCAAAGATTTGTGCACTTGACTGCGGTACAAAAGTCGCCGGACCGCTTCTACTTGGACAACAGTCAATAGGACATAAAACGCAAAGCCTTGCGTAAATGGAGCCACTAACACACTCCGTAAACAGCAAAGCAAAACGAAACGTCATTTTTGAAGATATAACGAATTTCTCGTTATTTGGGCTAATTTAATTTTTCAAAGCTATTAGTAAAATTGTGATGATATCATGGCATCATAGGGCCATTTCAAAATAGCAGACCTAAAAATCTGTTAAGACAGCCGTGGCGCGAGTCTGAAGGGTAAAAATGATTAGGTGGGAAGGAACGTATCTACATGTTGATTGGCTACGTACTATTGTGCTAGTGGCGCCTCTAGTGATTAAACATTACAGGATTATCTCCTATTGACCATTAGGACTTTTACAATTTTATGGAGGCCCAATGTGTAATACATAACTAATATTTTTTGTTCAAAAAATTTAACCACTGGCGCCACCTCATCATCATCATCATTAGCCTATTAATGTCCCCTCTGTTGGGGCGCAGGCCTCCCCTTGCACAAGGGGGTACGGGCCATGATCCACCGAGCGGGCCCAGTGCTGATTGGTGGATTTCACCCGCCTTCGGAAACTTTTAATTTCCTCAGACATGCAGGTTTGCTCACGATGTTTTCCTTGCCCGTTAGAGCAGTCGGTAAATGTACGTAAGTCTTCGAAAAAATATTTATTGATATTTCATGTTATTTAATAATTAATTAAGAATTATTATATTTGTCATAGGAGAGACGAGCACAAGAGACCGAAGGAGACTCGAAGAATGCAGACTTATCAGTTATCAGGCAGAAAGGAAGAGATAAGATAAAACAGGTAGAATTCCGAATTTTTTACAATGAAAACCTAGAAAATTATGCATTGATTTGCTCAAGGCGCTTATCCACGTTGTATGTATTTGAGCAAAGTTCCATACATTTGACATTTCAATGGCCAACTGAATGTATAGGAAGATGCACACAGCGCATGCGCCAACTGGCAGACGCGGTTTCCAAATAAAACTTCTCTAGCGAGGTATCTACATTTCTGTGTGTAAACCTATTCACCTCCCACTTCACAGGCGCGGCGTGTCCTCGCAATGAAACGCACGTGGTCTCCCGTCGTCCTCGTGCCCACTCTACCAGCAGCCCGCGTGGCTCACGTGGCCCAATTAGGTATTTGTAAAAAAAAATATTTGCATCATTTAAGTTATATGGACATCCTGAAGAAGGATCTAAAATTCGTTTTTCGATATCTCATCTAACATCAGAGAACTGGAGAGGTGGTTCGTCTCTTTTTAGCAAAACAATCCGTTATATGTAGCATGGCGCTACCGAACAATGACGTCACAATTCTCTGTTGCTGTTTCTTTCTACCGTCTGATTTGTGATTGCCTGTAGCTATTTTATTTTTCAACGAATTATAATTCTGTTTTCACATTTGATCTTCAATTTATGTCTTTTTCTTAATTTTTATAAATCAATAAACCAATCAAAAGTAAGTAAGTAAGTAAGAACAAACATACAAACATAAATTGACGTATTTTGTGTCTTGTGTTGTATAATCCCCGAGGGGACAGAGGAACCACCGACAGGTAGTTCCCACTTCTCGACGTAAGATTTGGTGGACAAAATACCTCAGTCGCCTCGTACGACACCCACGGAAAGAGTTGGGGTGGTGCTATTTTTGTAAAATACCCGCATTTAATCATTGATACTTGTAAAATTCCCAATTAGCCCATGGCCCACCGGCAGCGCGTGCGCAGCTCATGAAACGTCTCCTGGCCTACTGGACCCTCAAGAGGCACAACAGGAATGGGGTCCCACTACTTCGGAGGCTGCAGAGTCGGCCATCGCACCAGGGCAGGGGCATTCAAGATGGCACGGTTAATGTTAGAGAGCTGTGTAACCAGCTCAAGTATTGGCAGAGGATTCGACAAGATTTGGAGAGGGCCAGGTTCGTAAACATTTACAAAAAAAAAATTCCAGATTTTATATATTTAATTTTGTTCTCCCTTCTTCTTAGTTTAAGTTTATTTTAGTGTGTTTTATATTTGCTGTAGTTATATAAAAAATATTATTTCTAATTACGTCCTTGCTTGCTTATCGTATGGTTAGTGGCCAACCTATTTGTCAGAGTTGTTCAGGCCGCCCGTAGGCCTCTGACATGGCTTAACGACTGCTGTCGAACGACAACAACCGGGACCGACTGCTTAACGTGCTTTCCGAGGCACGGAGGAGCTCAGATGAAATATACCACTAGCGGTCATCCATCCTGGTACCGACCGCGCCAACGTCGCTTAACCTGCACGATCACTTTCGGACCGTGCTCGCAACTAGGCTACGAGTACGTCCTGATATATTGGTATAATGTGAGTTTTTTTAATGTTTGGGCTAAATCCGCGTTTGACCACAATTTCACGTGATAGTAAGTTACGATGATGGAGCACGCGGACCCAGTAAATCTCATTGGATCCCAAGATTCCCAAGGTTGTTAGAGAAGGTATCCCAAGGTAGTTAGAGAGGTACATTAAAATTCCCAATAGAAGGACAACACGCTCAGGGGGACGCAAGTTCGTATTGAAGACCAAACGAACTCTGAACTCCAAGAAAAATAGAGGCACTACTGAGAGGCCGACCCTCATCATTGCTTGCGTTTAGTGACGGTAATTTCTTTTTATGCAGACTTGCATTACCAAATTTTACATACTGACTTTGTTCTGCATGTTTATCTTATCTTATGACAGAATAACCCCAGCACAAAAGATCCTTGAGGGTCGAAGTGCCGACCCTCAAGGATCTTTTGTGCTCACCCCTTTCCTTAGTTTCCTTCCTGTTCCTTAAAGATGCTATATAAGATAATCTGGGTTCTGCAGGTTACTATGTGAACTAGTCCGCAAAAGAGAGCGTCTAAAGGCGGAGTACACACGCGTGTGGGAGCGGTGCGTCCTTCACACGCTGCGTCCGGACCGCGCGGCGTTGCACAAACTGCTGCGGTTGCTGCGCCAGCGAGACACTAGCGATATCTTCAGCGAGCCTGTGGACCTACAAGAGGTATAGTCAATCAAAGTTTATTTGTCATTACAGGTTTAAAAGATGGTTTTACATTCAATATCGTATGTCTGATGTGCCTTTCTAGCCCGGTACGGAAGAAAGCCGCAAGTCATTTTCGAGAAAACGGAAAAAAATCGAGTCAAGGACACTGTTCACTTTCTAATTATATTCGCACTTCATCATCATAGCAGCCTATTTTATATCCAGCTTTGGAAGGCCTTTTCCCCTCCTCAATTTCCGGTAATTTTCAGCGGTTTCTTGAGACCGCTCCATCTAGTCTACTTGTTCGCAACGGGGGAAAGTCACGGTCACGTTCACGTGCTTATAGAACTTTGATAAGATCCAATATTTACCACCCTTTATTTTTAACAAAGTATTCCGCCAAAAAAACTGGCCAAGTGCGAGTCGGGCCTCTTCATAGATATCTAGATAGATAGAGATCCGTATAAGGACAGATGGACGAACGACTTCAGAAAGTCGCTCAGTCTGTACGGATCCCTCAAAAACTACGAATCATTAGGCAAGCGCTATGGATGGATTTTTAGGAGTTTTCCAATTTGGATTCGAAGATTTTGGGAGGTTACGACCCCCTGTGATCCCGTGATTATTGATACTATACTATACTTTATCTCCCTGCAGGTACCAGACTACAGTTCGATAGTGAAACACCCGATGGACCTGAGCACGATGGGCAAGAAACTGGACCGCGGTGCCTACAGGACTGTCGACGACGTGGAGGCCGACTTCGGTCTCATGATCGACAACTGTCTCACTTTCAATAACAAGGACACCGTGTTTTACAAGTGAGTGTAAAATTCAATCATGGTCACCCAAAACTGAATTTAGTTACGTTTTTTAAAGTGAACTTAGGCTGACAAACAGCGACATATTATACCCTAGACGAGTAACTTCCAACAAAAGAGCGTCGGTGGCCTAGTGGCTACGACACCAGACTCCCATGCGGGAGGTCCAGGTTCGAAACCGTACAGTGCCATGTACCAATAAGTTTTTCGTATTTTTCAAGCACTTACGTCATTTACCGACTACTCTAATGGTGAAGGAAAACATCGCGAGGAAACCTACACACTGAGATGACAAGTGTGTAAAATGGGGTAGGCACAAAAGATCCTCAGGGTTGAAGTGCCGCTGGGTTATTCCCGGTTCCCTATCATAAGATAAGATAACTTCCAACAAATTTCCCGTAAAATCTGGCACCATACCTCACGCCACTGTGTGCGAATTGAAAATAATGCAACATTTCTCACACAATGAAACTCAAATTAATATTTGAACAAAAATAGATCTTACGGCGATCAGAAAGACGAATATCCGTCTACGTAACTCTTACATAGGATCGTTTGATACACAATCGATTTCAAAATTCGAAGTCAAACGCAAGGCGTGATTGACTCGCCGCTCGCACTCCGTTTTAAGCCCCGTCCACCTGAGTACACATTTTGTGGCGCCTATTACTTTTCTACGGTATAATATTTCGCTGCTGACAAGCTATTTTTTAATTGTATAAGAATATAAACCAGCAAACGGATGATAAGCAGTCGTCATCGCCCATAGACATTTCACCTCCTTCACTTTAAATCGGTATAATTACGCTGGCACGCTTACCCTTTAAACCGAAACACAGTAATGTAAGCATTGCCGCTTTTCGGCAGAAATAAGTAAAAGGTAGTACTACCCCAATGTGACTTTGCATAGAGTCATACCAATTTCCAAGCTAACAGAGATTACGACATACTATTTGCGTGATTATTATTCTAGAGCCGGCATAAAGATGCGCGAGCAGAGCTTGCCGATATTCCGGCAGGCGCGACGTGACGTCATCGCGGCAGGTATGGTGGAACTGGCTGGCGAGGGCGACGCGTCGGTGAGCCCGGAGCGCGAGCGGCTCGGGCGGCGGCGGAGCATTTCGCGCGGGCGCCGCAGTGCGCGCTCGAGTAGCGACAGTGAGCGGGCAGGTCAGTGACGTCACTAAAAATAAATAGTAATAATAGTAGTGGTCAGCGCTGTGGCTTGCCTCAGCATTATGCTGAGCTGGTGTAACCTTTTTGGCAGTGTACCACACCGGATGTTCTGTGCTGCATGTATTAAACTTTGTATACTTCTGTATTGTGTTCTATATTCTGGTATTTACAGCGCTAAATAAACGTTTTCAATTTCAATTAGTAGATCGAATGTGAAGGATCACCTGGGGTGGTACCCTCTTATCTATTTCAGCCGTGAAGCAGAAATACTTGCATTTCTGTGTTTTTGTTTGAAGGGTAAGAGAGCCAGCGTAATTTCCAGCACATGAGGCAATCCATCTTTGTCCTCGAGGTTAGCAGCGCATCAAAAACCCTCTAATATTAATACAGTGAGATGTTTATGGGCGACGGTGACCACTTAACATCAGGTGGCCCGTTTGCTCGTCTGCTCTCCTTATTTAATTTTAAAAAATATATAATTATTTTCTAAACTACATGTATTTATATCTACTAATTATAAACAAATACCTGAAGATGTGTAAACGAAAGCGGTCGTAATTAATAAAATACAATAAAAATACCGTGAAACAGTATATTATTTAAGTCTAATCATAATCCTTTCATCAATATGATTAATTGTATTGGAGGTTTCTGAGCGGTTTGACCACTGACAAGAAAAAGCTAGACGTCGCCGCCACACGGCCCTTTGCTGTTGAAGCCACGGCCTTCGCCAGTGTTCAGTGTCGTATACGTCAGGTTCGCGAGACAGCTTATTCGCTGTTTGGTTGCAGACACGCGGAGCGAGCGCGGCGTGTCGGCGGCGCGCAGCGTGCGGCGGCAGGCCAGCGTGCGCCGCGACTCGGACGACGATAACACGGTACAGAATAGGACATAAAACGCAAAGCGTTGCGTAGATGGAGCCACGAACACATTCCGTAAACAGAAAAGCAAAACGAAACGTCATTTTTGAAGATATCACAAATTTCTCGTTATTTGTATTAATTTAATTTCTCAAAGTTATAGTAAAATTGTGATGATATCATGGCATCATATGGCCATTTCAAAATAGCAAACCGTATCTACATGTTGATATTTGGCTTTATGTGCTAATTTCTTCTTCTTCTAAGTCGTATTCCTCATTGCTGAGGGTTGTGATCATTCTAAGGAATTAATCACATAGAACGACTCTCGTGGCAAATTTAATGGGGTGGTTTGCCATTGCCTTCCCTATTTCACACACTGGTTATCGCAATGTGCCGGTTTCCTTACGATGTTTTCCTTTACCATTAGAGCAGTCGGTAAATGTACGTAAGTCTTCGAAAAATACGAAAAACTCATTGGTACATGGCACTGCACCGTTTCGAACCTGGACCTCCCGCATGAGAGTACCGTGTCCTAGCAACTAGGTCACCGACGCTCTCCTCCAACGCTAACTTTGCATTGGTCAAATAATGGTAGAAATATAAGAAATGAATAATTTGACCGTGGAAACACATCTTATAGCTGAAATAATGATCTTGGTACTTGTGCAAATTAGAAAAATTACTTTTGCCGACAACTTTTAATATGAATAAATTTACAAAATGAAACAAGGAAAGGGCATGTAAGGTGTATACCTAAAATACGAAAGGAATAAAGTCTCATTAACAAATAAATAATACGAACAATAATTTGTAAATAACAAGACGAGTTGATCCACTTAGATGTTGAGGTTATAATATCACGTAAACATTCCAGTTTTTGTTTGCGATTGGACTCCAACGCTTCTTTAAATCACTCAAAACTATTAAGCATAGTAAAAACTAACTTCCTCACTTCACTTACCACTTACTTCCTTATTTCACCATTTTTTAAGCAGAATATTTGGTTAAACCATAATATAATTTCATTGTAACAGTGCAATGACAGTTCAAAGAAGGTTGCCATAGTGAGTGCTGCAGAATTAGCGTTGGAGGACTATACTGTACTGAAAATGAAATCAAATAATTTGCAATAAGATATTTTTTTTAATCAAAATTTAAAATGTTTTATTATTATTGCTATCTTAAAAATTTTACAAAGTTATTTTTTTAAATTACCACCGCTTCACCGTACAAGGAAAGAAGCGGCGCAAGAAACAACTACCATTTATTGGGACACTGAAATGTATTGACCTATATGTGTGGTTGCAGCGTGACAACTCACCAGCAGCGTCGGTGTCGACGGTGACGGGGGGGTCGGGCGGGCGCGGGTGGTGGCGGGGTCGGGGTCGCGGGCGGGGGCGGCGCGGGCGCAGGGGGCGCGGGCGGGTGGGGCGGGGCGGCGCGAGGCAGATACACGATAACGGTAGGGATTCTCTTGTAACATATATATTATATATACATGTGTTTTATCTAGATGAACTGAAATATGTATATTTACGTTTATAATATTTGAGAACCCTTTTTGTTTCTGTGTTATTTTTTTTGTTTGTATGTTTTTTTATCTATTTGTAAACTGTTTGTATTCCTTAATAAATAAAATAAAAAAATATGTACAGTCGACCACAGGTCAACCTAACCAAGACGTCAAAATTTGAGAATCTGAAATAGAATAGAATATACTTTATTGCACAAAACTTTATAATAATACACTGCGTATGTAATGGTGGAATACAATATAGGCGGTTTTATCGCTAAAAGCGATCTCTTCCAGACAACCTTTATCATATCAGTTATGTATCATATTTCACAGGCATAAGGTTGAGATTTAATCGAAGGTTTTTGACAGATGGTATAGCTATAGCTTGTGTTCGACTGTACAACTGTGGTACCGATATCACGAAATCAATTAGAATTATTATTAGAAAAACACGCTGTACAACTTTGTATACTTCTGTAACTCTAAATGTACAAATTTATTAATACAAAATGTATTTATTCGTATAATTCCACCCGCAACATTAATGAATCTGCCTACAGAGACCCCGACGTCCGGTTCAGAGACCCCGGCGCCGGCGCCGGCGCGGAAAAGCGTCGACCGCACACACAAGTTGCTTACACCGGAGAAATCGCCCGCCAAACACACAGAGCCTACCCCCAGTGAGTTTAGTAACTAAAGACGCAGTGAGTTCAGTAATAGGACATAATACGCAAAGCGTTGCGTAGATGGAGCCACGAGCACACTCCGTGAACAGACAAGAAAACGAAACGTCATTTTTGAAGATATCAATTTTCTCGTTATTTTGATTAATTTAATTTCTCAAAGCTATAGTAAAATTGTGATGATGTTTTAGCGGGTAAGGCACTAATTATAATAAAACTCTTGTTGAGTGTAGTGAAGTAGAAGGACTAATTTATTCACAAAAAGTGCTTACATATATGATACCTATCCTTATGTTGTTGATATCCCATATGCTCGCACGAAGCGATTTGCTTCTTCGTTCATTATGCGAACGGCTAAGGAATGGAACAGCCTGCCGGCGTTTGTATTTCCCGAAACCTACAACCTTGGGATCTTCAAGGCCAGAGTGAATAGGCATTTACTGGACCCGCATGCTCCATCGTCGACCTCATCGTCGCTTACCATCAGGCGAGATCGAGGTCAAATGCGGGTTTAGTTATACATAAAAAAAAATAAAAAAAAAAATACAAGAAAGGCTCTAAACTAGTGACTATATACAGAAGTAAATTAAATGGAAAACATTGAATAAGTATTTACAAAAGAAAGGCTTTGCGCATGCGCGAGTCGGCAAAACGCTGTTTAGTTTTCACCGGCGCTCGGAGCACAATTCCGCCCTTGGACTGTTACTAGGTGCGATACCGTTCTGTAGGTAGGCAGCTACAATATCATAGCATCATATGGCCATATCAAAAAAGCAGACCTAAAAAAATCTGTTAAAACAGCATGGCGTGAGTCTGAAGGAATTTGTTGGAAAGGTACGTATGTACATGTTGATATTTGGCTTTATGTGCTAATTTAAAGTTTATTAAACAAAAATCTTGTAAAGTCATCCATCATTATTTATTTATCAAATTATTGTAATTGAACAATAAATATAAGTTATCTTATGGTTAGAACAAAATCATATTTAAGTCGTACACGTACGTCGTATTTTTGAATGTTTTTTTTAACTGTGCTAGTGGCGCCTCTTGTGGTAAAACATTGCAGGATTATGTCCTATTCGAGAAACATTGGAGTTTGAATTTTTTTACTCGTCCACGAACACTAACCATTCCATTTACATACATACAACACCAAATATATAGATATATTGTGTCCATTATCTCCGAGGTAGTTCCCACTTCTCGACGTAAGATTTGGTGGACAAATGTGATAGGTGGCGAGCCTATACTATAAGAAAATCCAATGGATTCTTGATTCAAGTAAGTTTTGTCCAATAACTTGGATTTGTTACAATAATAAATATTAATATTAAAAAAACTGACTTATCATTAAAGCCAAATGAACTCCCATCTTAACAACAAACATTACCCAATTGCAAGGTCTTATGAAATTTAATTATTAATAACACTTTTCTAGGTTTAGGTCTTCTCGGCGGACTGCGAAAACCTACACTGCTAGTCACGCAGCCATCTATTGCAACGCCACCAAAAAGCTTCGGATCTGATGGTATGACCAAATCTTTAATACCCTCATGAGGCCAATGGGCCCGAACCCAAAATATAGAACCTATCCTTATCTTATCTTATAATGGGGGCCGGGAGAATAACCCCAGCGGCACTTCGACCCTTGAGGATCTTTTGTGCCTACCTCATTTTACACACGTGTGCAAGGTTTCCTCACGATGTTTTCCTTCACCGTTAGAGCAGTCGGTAAATGTACGTAAGTCTTCGAAAAAATGATTGGTACATGGCACTGCATGGTTACGAACCCGAACCTCCCGCATGGGAGTCCGGTGTCCTAGCCACTGTGCCACCGACGCTCACCAACCTATCCTTAATGTCCATGGTACGTTTTAAAGGACTAATTCGATGCCTTTGGCCGACGTAAAAATTAGTCCCATGAATAGAACTTTGGGCGTTTACTAGGTTAATTTTTAGAGTAATATCTTTCTCCATCTTCGATGATTTTGAGATTTACAAATGTCGGTTTAGACTGAAAATCATTAACATTAGATTAAAAACTGACTAGTTATTTTTTTATGAGGAGCTCGTAGCCTAGTTGCGAGCACGGTCCGAAAGTGATCGTGCAGGTTAAGCAACGTTGGGTGCGGCCAGCACCTGGATGGGTGACCGCT
Source organism: Hofmannophila pseudospretella (assembly GCA_947369225.1). NCBI lineage: Eukaryota > Metazoa > Arthropoda > Insecta > Lepidoptera > Oecophoridae > Hofmannophila > Hofmannophila pseudospretella. Next base: position 6,865,435 of record OX376331.1, read on the forward strand.
AGTGGTATATTTCATCCGAGCTCCTCCGTGCCTTATTTAATTTATTTATTATTTTATTGTGAAAAGATAATGTCGTTCCCAGCGTCGCTGCCCACGTTATCAGCGAGCATGGGCCGCTCGGCGCTCGAGGGCTCGCCCAAGAAGAAAGGCCGCGGCCGGCCGCGCAAGCTCGACAAGGACAAGTCCACATCCTCGCCCGATCTCTTCAGGTAACCCTCTAAGGTCTTTTCTTGATCGCTTGCATGCCTTTAATATCCATTCAAGACTGTTACAGTACGTGAGACCTTAGAAAAACATTCGGGATCGAGTAAAATTGATCTCTGTTTCTGTCTCGTATTCGCGTGTCTCCTTCAATAACCGAAGCCTCCTCTAAGACCCGAATGTTTGTTGTTTGTTTGCTCACGGACTGTATGCCATTTTTGTTGTCAGATGTTCGGAATTCGTAAAAATGTTCGGTTCAATCTGTATGAGTTTTAAACAGGATGTCAAAACAAAAGCTTATTCCTTTTACTTACTCCGCTGGCTCAGCGTCCCGAAGTGGTTCATGGCCTCCTTCAAAATAGCAGACCCAAAAAAATCTGTTAAAACAGCGTGGCGTGAGTCTGAAGGAATTTGGTGAAAAGGTTGATGTTTGGCTTTATGTGCTAATTTAAAGTTTATTAAACATAATCTTGTAAAATCATCCAATATTAATCAAAATACTCATTATTTATTTATCAAATTTTTGTCATTGAAAGCAATAAATTTAGGTTATGTTATGTTTAGAACAAAATCATCTTAAACTTACGTCGTATTTTGGAATGTTTTTTTAACTGTGCTAAAGGTGCCTCTAGTGGTAAAACATTGCAGAATTATCTCCTATTGAGTCATTGTCACTTTTGCATGAGCATATCACGATTTTCTACCACCAGAAAGAGTGAAGTGGTTTTCATAGTAATGTTTGGTACTTGTAGGTCGATGCACGGTGGCGAGGGGAAGCCGATCTCGACGCCGGTGCCCGCGTCGTTCCTGCAGTACCGGGGGCCGCCGGGGGAGGTCGGCTCAGACAGCGACTTGGCACTCTCCAGGTATTGTTAATAATATTTATACATTCTCAAGTGTTCTCAGGCCGGCCATCTCTTTTTTTAAACAGGGTTTCGAGGGGGCCACTTTATATCTATAAGATCCATTCCAGTTACTTTAGTAAGTATGCAACTTTACTGCAAGTAGTTTCCGAAGGCGTGTGAAGTCCACCAATCAGCACTGGGCCCGCTCGATGGATCATGGCCCGTATCTCCTTGTACAAGGAGAGGCCTGTGCCCCAACAGTGGGGACATTAATAGGCTAACGATGATGGTGATGAAGTAGTTATAAGTTGTTACTATCTTTGAAAACCTGTCTTTTTGTTTTTACTACTGTTGGTTTTCCAATAAAATAAATTAGTTAATATTTACCACAGGTCATCGAGCAGTAGCTCGGTGTGGTCACAATCCTGCTCGTCGTGCACGCACTACGACGACAACGGGACAGACCACTCCTGCTCCAGCTCTAGCGACGGGTCAGTATCTGTAGCGAAAAGTCCCGGGTTCCGTTCCGGAGCCAGAGTCAGTCGGACAACGGGTCACACCACTCCTGCTCCAGCTCTAGCGACGGTCAGTGTCTGTAGCGATAAGTCCCGGGTTCCGTTCCGGAGTCGGAGTCAGGACACAACACAAACGTTCGGGTCTATAACTGTTTGTATGTGAGGTGTGAGACCACCGCCACTCGAGGTGGTTCTTATATAAGGAGTCTGTCAGGCAATGAGTACCCCTTGTCGGGTAATAATTACACGTTTTGGAACGCTTTCCAGGTCAAGCTACAACGAGACTATGGACTCTAACGCTGAGGGTGGCAGCGGCCCGGAGCGGCGACGGTCGCGGCGGGGCGCGCGCGACGACCGCTCCGACACCGAGCCGCCTTCCACGCCGGTCAAGGTAAACATTACGCTACTACGCTCATTAGGGATAATAATAACCGCTTAATTATGTCATAAATTACGTCTTATTAACCCTTCCCGCAATTGGAATCCTAGACTTCTAAGGGCCAGAAGGGTTCTGGTAGTAACGACTCTTATGCCGATATTACGCTATCAAGATATATTATCATATTACCACGATTTTTAAAGTGTATTCCAATCGTAGGGCCGCGGGACCAGGTCGTCCACGTCCAAGACACCCGTGAAGACGTCGCAGACCGACCTACCATTGGAGGCATTGCAACTCGTCTGGGCCAAATGCAGGTACGAGTACGTAATAAAAAAAGATATTTTTAAACTCCCATGGCTGTGTATTCAACTCTTATAGTCTCTACCCTATTAAACTACAATTTTATCTAAGTATCACTATGATACAGGAAAATCAGTATGGGTGACCGCTAGCGACATATTTAATCAGAGCCCCTCCGTGCATCAGAGAACACGTTAAACAGTCGGTCCCGATATCGTTCGACAGATGTTATGTGCTTTTCATAAAATTCATATTTCGCATATTCTTTTACCAATTCTTTGACCACTTCTGAAAATGGCCACTTCAAAAATAACAAAATAAAGTATTTAAATATTTTTATGTAGTTTGTAATTGAATCTACTCTTCCATTATGGTTGCACTTCAATAAATCATCAGCTGATATATGGCGTCATCATTTCCTACGCAACAATCTACAATAGGTACTTTCTTTATATTCCCACAGAGGCTACCCCTGGTACCCAGCTCTCATAATCGACCCAAAAATACCCAAAGGCTTCATCTACAACGGCGTTCCGTTACCAGTCCCACCGCAAGACGTCCTCAATCTCAAGAAAAACCACTCCCACGAGCCCGTACTACATTTAGTACTATTCTTCGATGTGAAACGAACGTGGCAGTGGCTCCCCCCAAACAAACTCGAGCCTTTAGGAATAGAAAAGAGTATCGATCAGTCGAAGTTAATAGAATCTCGGAAACCAGCGGACAGGAAGGCAGTGAAAAAGGCGTATAACGATGCTATGCAGTTCAGGAAGCAAGTGGATGGAGACGACAAATGACACAGGTTCAGATATAGGTCCCGTCGACCTGGTAGGAATAGAGTGTTCAGCTTTGGCAGCTTTTCTATGATGCACATTAGGACTCCGGAGACCACTGATTCTAGTGATTAAGTTTGTGCGAAGTTACGCATGTAGGTATGTAAGTTTGTGTGAAAGAATACGTGTATAGGGCAGTGAATTAAGTAATAAAATATTTGTATTACAATTACTTCTGGCTTAATTCTGTAAGAGGTAGTAATCCTAAGGGTGTTTGTGCACTGGTCTGGATTCGGTATTTCATGGATGGAAGGTGTAAAAATATTAAAAAGAAAAAAATACATTGAATTAAGTGAAATAACGATCTGGACCAATTCACTTGGAGTCCGTGCCCTACTTTTTTCACTAGGTTCAAGTAATATTCTGACTCCTGAAACGGGCGTTTTCACATTAGACTATAACGATATCGTTGGTTGTCCAATCTCATGCATTTAGTACTTACTAGACACTTTCACGTGTCGTTCACGACACTATACCTATCAATGTCGTTATCGTCTAATATGAAAACGCCCGTTTCACGAGTCAGGCATATTACTTGAACTTTGTAAAAAAAGTAGGGCACAATATCATTGGTAAGATAAGAAATGGTAATCTTTTTACAAAATGTATAAGTAGTTGGGGTTGGCTAGAAGACTGTTCGAGTAGAGTTCCCTGTATAATTATTTGGCCTGGCCTGGCCACAATCGAGCACAGGTGTGGTCAGACTATCGAAAGCGTCTATACATTTATTAATCTAAATAAGGTATTGCTTAGCGAACATTTATTTGAGAAAAAACTATAATTAACTAATAAACATAAGCTATATCCTAACTAGGGGTGTTCCCATCACGCGCAAAATAGGCGCTGTAGACGTCGAGTTGCGGAAACCAGCCCGTTATTACATTAAATTATATAACTAGGGGTTGGTCCAAGGCCATAGATTACAAATTATTATCTGATATTTGATATAAATGTAAATATGTACCTAAATGGATATCGAGTCATATAAGTATAAAACTTTGTTATATTGGTAGTAGGAATTTAGGTCTGTTATTAATATCTAATAAAATAAATCAAAAAGTAAAAATTTGGGTATCATAGGAATCGTGGTCTAAATAATTATAATCATGCGAAATAGAATTTACCATCCAAATAGTTAGAGGCGATTAAGGATATAGCAAAGAGGTGATTAAGGAATAAAATGTCTATAATTTGTTTTAAGAATGTAATGGAATTTAGTACAGCATGGAATAACCAAATATTGACAGAAAATTAAGGTAACGCATTCTACCCAAAATCTATTTGAGAAAAGATATCAAGGCAAATTCGCCTTTTCACGGAAAAATATTAGCATACAATTCACATCGCGAACTCACAGCTAAATGTTTTATACGCGATTCAGCGGCAGCGTATTTGCCTCAATGTGGAGTATCAATTACTCCTTAAATGGCCCTTTACACTATGTATGAATATTTGTAATTATTGCACATTTTGCGACATGTACGAGTTATGTATGAATCATGAGCGCTGTTTTACTTGTTGTTGTTTTACTTATTGCACCCTAATGTTACTCTGCTTTGTTTTGTCAATAAAAATTGAAATCTAGTTTGGTGTTTTATTGCTTTTTAACAAATTATGGTACAGTACCTATAAGGAACAATATTGATGTTATCTACACAAGGTAATAAATGAATTTTAAATAACTTAAAACTAATAGCATTTTGTACATAATATAAGATCCGCTATATGTCTATTCGTGGTGCTTATCCCATTGAAACACTTTGCCAGGTGTTGGGTACACATTTGCAGCCTGTTTCGGAGCCCTGTAACCAAAAAAGATACATAATTATTTATTTTATCTTGGGGTTTACAGGCAAATGAAACGTAACTACAACTTCTCGTATATAAATAACACTATGATAATTTCCATATATAAAATATGCTTTATTTTTATTTAAGGTTTGCTGTTTTTTAAGATTGTATCTTTAATAGAATAAATTATTGAACAAATGCAAAAACAAAATCTTTTGGTGCTAATAGATACCCTCATATTTAAGTGACCTCCCTTTCTATGTAGTCTTTCACCAAACAAATGATGTTATTTTTGGTTTAGGTAACATTGACCACTTAGGTAGGGCTGTCTTCTTTGCCTAAGCTGTTTATTATTTATAGAAAATTAGATATCACTGGTCAGACTTAAATAAAGTGATACATACCCTTTGTCAGAGCTAGCGGAAAGCAGCTGTTGCGAGACGTCTAGTGGAGGCGCAACCTCGCGTCGGCCATCCCGTGTGTAGTAGTAGTTGTGAGCGTGTCTAGAATTTATAGTATTACAACTTAGTACAACAAAGTTCCTTCCTATTCTGATTTTTGTCAGATCTACGTGTTAGGCCCAGTTTAACTGTAATACTAATACACCAATATTGATTTGATATAATCTCAGCCGAAATGTGTGTAAAGCATGCTACAGCATACTTCCTAATATTTATTTGGTTTTTTTTTTAAAGATTCGAATTATTTTGTCAAGTTAAACTAGCATACACCTAATTTCTACAGTTAACTGGCAGGGCAAGTATACCTACAAACGAAACTAGGACTTCTAGAAATGGTATCACAACCTAACCTGCAGATCAAAACAAACATACTTGTGGGAAACTCCATCGGGGATCTTTGGAAGAGGTTGAGTCCTAGGTGACACCAACGGCTCAAAACGCAAGGCATTCGTGTGCTTCCTCTAGAAATAACCAAAGGAGAAGGGTAAAAACACAAGGTTACATAATTATAGCAGCAACGACACAAAAAAGCTCTGTAAAATGCTTACTCCAAGAAGTAAATCCCTGACTCCTTGCATAAAAGGTGATAAATTGCGTAGATTTACATTTCCTTTACTCATTTTGAGTTACTTTCTCGTACCTACCTAATAAGTTGTGAAAAGTTGGAAAATCAATCAACTATTACAACGAAGAAAAGTAAAACAACTGATTTTGACGTTTATATTTTTTGTTTCATTGGTTGTTGTTTTTTTTTTTTTAAGGCTAAGGGAACTGAGCCCATACAGCCATGTCTGATGTAATCAACTCTTGCAAGTCTTCATTAAAATGCTGGTGTGACACATTTCAATGCTATCTGGGAGAATCTTCCACGCTTCTGCACCATCCGAACCAAAGAAGAAGGCGTCCCGGACGCAGTATGGCTCTTCAAAATCCAGCCAAGTACGGATCAGGCTGCAGCGTCTTATTTGACTTTACTTCACTGTCACATTAATCACATTTTGTAGACGTTCTTCGAATAAAAAACACCATTCTTACTTGAAAAGCACTACTGTAAAACAATTTGCAAGACAACGAAAAAAAAGCTGGTGTGGACGCGAGAAAAGCGCGGGAGAAAACCCTGTTTCATTGGAAGAATGAAGGCAAGGCGAGGCAAAGGCATTTAAGGATTTTTGTCATAGTTTTTTCAGGGCTTTTTCTTTACGTATTTTATAAAGATTAGAATCAATTCTGAGACTACCAAATATAAACTTAAAATGTAACCACAAATTCGCGAACACAATAAGTGTGACAGTTTCTTTTCGGTTTGACGGCCACCCTTGGAATCGTAGCCAATAAAAATCACTAATGAGACTAGATTGTGTACCTACGAGTGAGCGGTATATTTCGTTTAGGCTCAACGCAGACGACGGACTGTCCGCAGCGTACGTACTATCCGCCGCGTACTGTAGGTACGCGAACTGTGCACGGCGGACAGTACAGTGGAAGACATCACGATATACAACCCTGTCGCAATAAGTTTTTGTTATGATTCCTTGACATTTGCATGAATACCTATGTTAAATAAGCGACAAAGAGCCTGATGAGTTGTCTACTGTACACGAGGGACTATCGCGGTCTCAACGCACACGAAGTACAGTCATTTCGTTGGCGAAGCTCTAGGGAGACTCGCTCACTCCAAATGGTGGTAGAACAAAATTCTAGGCGTAATGCCTGGTGATGCCTAAAAATCAGCGCCGCAGTGCTAAATCCGTTGCGGCAACAGGCTGAGGCAGTCCCGTTTTTCTGGTGCTGCACATCACCTTCATCAAACTTAATTGTTTGTATGTGTTTATTATAAAGAAATTCTTTATTTCTTTAATACATTATACGCTCCGGTCAGCGAGTGTCCCCCGTTGTATCTACTGTACGCGGAACTTTTAGTCCGCGAAAAGAATAGTACGCCGAGTGCGTCGTCTTAAACACAGCTGTACGGTCTATTTTCAGTACTTACAATTTCCTTGTTGTTTTTTTAATACTCTGTATATACCAGGTACAATGCTACAAAGTAACCTTGTAGGATCATAGTTATAATAGCATCCTTCAACTTCGTGAGGACGTCCTCACCCTATTATAAACAGTGATCGTTATCAGGATTCAGTAACAGAGCCGGGATTGGATAAGAAACCACTTGTAAGCTACCTTAGCAGCAATGGGCTCTCAGTTCTATTTGTAGAGTTCTTGTGACACGTAGTGTTACCTTTTTTGTGACTGATATTTTTTTATGTTAATTACATAAACGAGACCTGTGGCCTGATTTCTTTGAATCAAAACATAAATATGTAATTGACTTACTTTTGCACGCCATTTGAATGAAAATCAGGTACGAGTAGAATAATTTCGTTCGAAACTGGAATGTTCAACGACACAAAAATGACAATGGGCCATTTTTTCATTCTCTGAGACCAAAGGTTCCTTATTCAAATATTTCTTCTTTTCTATATTCTGCCAGCACAAGCTAACATCAATAGATGTTAAATCTTTTTCACAATATTATGCCGATTCATTTCACGAAAAAAAAAAGTGAAACTTGCTTACGAGTGGTTACTTTTATCCTACTACGGCCCTGTTACTGAATCCAAATTACGATCACTGATTATAAAGCACAATGAACACGAGGAAGGCGGACGAGTGGATGGCCAGGATTTCATTTGTAAAAATGACCCCGCCATGCTTGCTATAGCTTTCAACTCGTAATGTATACCCTGACCAGGAACTGAAAAAGAATGCACCATTGGTAGTTTTATAATCTGTGTTATGGAGTTCGCTATGAAAAAATAGTATCATTTAATTCGACAATATGGCGAGGGTTTTTACTTCCTGGTCAGGGTATATTTGTAATAAAAGGGCATAGCAAAATAAGAGAAGAAAGATGTGTACAACATTTTTATTTAAAAATAAAATCAAAAAATATTCAGTCATATATGTCTATCACAACAGGCACGTTAAAACAATAGTTAATTAGTCAATACAATTAATTAGTCATTAAATGATTAGCTACACTTATCTTATACCTAAGATTATATACACGAAATCAATAATACATAGACTTTGTAAAACATCTAATAATTTATATTAATGGCACCGATTCTGGCATAATCGCTAAATTTTATACTAAAACTAAATTAAAATTACCCCAGAAACGGTGAAAATAAGCGTTACTTTAGTAGGTATATATTATAGTACTCTGTGAATTAAGTAATAAAATAATTTAACACAAATGTTACTGAAATATCGAAATTGTTATTTTTAGTTTTAAATCTATTAAGTATATTGACAGTTAGTATTCAATGGTAACGCATTTGGTTTTCAGGTATTCATTCAACGCATCTTGACCTGAAAAATAAGAAACAAAATTATTATTTATATGTAGGTAGGTACAATAAAAGACACATCAACAGTGGAACCTTGTCGCAATAAGTTTTTGTTATGATTTCTAGACATCTGTATGAATGTGTCAAAAAAGTTAAAGCGATAATGCGACATGTTGGCTATTGCTCAAAGGATGGCGACTCTATATTTATATAACTTGAAGTGTGTTCCTAAACTAGTTGAAATTATTCACGTTGACATTTGTAGACATTCCATGGCTTGTATCAAATAGAAGTTTGATCATTTTCAGCTGTTAACGCGGTAATGGAAGACGGACAGTTGTCAACCAACGTGAATTATTTCAACTGGTTATGAAACACTCTCTAAACTGTCACCACACCAGTGGCAAATAATGTAGTTTGTGATCATTCTTTAGAATCACAGTCTACTCTCTTGGTAGATTTTAATGCAATTGCCTTCCCCAGTTCACACACTGGTTATCTCAGTGTGCAGGTTTTTTCTTCCGGGTTCGAAAATATGCAGGGTTATGTTATACATATACATACCAGTGTGTTTTTCGGTAATTTCGAAGACTTACGTACATTTACCGACTGCTCTAACGGTGAAGGAAACCATCGTAAGGAAACCTGCATGTCTGAGGAAATAAAGTTTCCGAAGGCGTGTGAAATCCACCAATCAGCACTGGACCCGCTCGGTGGATCATGGCCCGTACCCCCTTGTGCAAGGGGAGGCAAGTGCCCCAACAGTGGGGCATTAATAGGCTAATGATGATAAATGAAGACGTATGAATTAGTATAAATTGGTGGCAGGTGATACATACCTAGATCCTTCCCGAAGCCAGACTGCTTAAACCCACCGAAGGGTGCTCCCACATCAGTCTTGTTGTACGTGTTTACGAAGACAGTGCCGGCATCGATGCGCTCAGCAAACTGCAGCGCGCGTGTAACGTCTTTCGTAAACACGCCGCTCGCCAGCCCGTATTCCGTGTTGTTGGCCCGACGGATCACGTCGTCCATGTTTCTGGGGAAAGGTGTAAATTCAAATCAAAATGTTTACGTCATTTGTTCTACTCTACTACCGCTTCGTAAGGTGCTATAGCTGAAAGGAAAGAAGCGGCACAAGAAACTTTCGGCAGCACATCTTTTGAAATAAATATATCTTACAATAATTATTAATGCAATCATATACACAATGTGCAGAGCTGGAGCTGATTTTAGGACCAAGCCTCTTTATCATTTAAGTAGTCGTTTATTTTATAATAACTCTTTTACATAAGGTCCGTCTTATATGGGTCTTAAATTTTTTCTCTGTCATATTTATTACAGTATCAGGTATCTTATTATAAAATCGTAAAGTGACCCATAAATGACGTGTTTACTTTACTAAGTCTAAAGCGTGGGAATGCAAGTTTGGTTTTGTTTCTGGTATTGAAATTATAGTATTTATACCCATGTAAATAAAAACCTTGTAACTCAAATAACTGAGAAACTTAAAAAATACACAATTCAAATACATCTCTGATTGAGTTATATAACTTCATGTACGAACTATAATATATTTTATATAATATTTTAGATGGCAAGTAGGTCTGTATATTATATACATTGTCTGTGTAAATCTGAGACCAATAATGCATCCGCCAACAAACTGTTAATACAGTTTGGCGGAACAAATTCTTTACGGACAAAATGTAAATGGATTAATAAATATTTTTTACATTTATTAGTTCTATTTAACTCCGCAAAATAGCGAGGGTTTTGCTCAGAGTACAAACATATTTATCGAAAAAAATCAGATATGATTTCTGAAACAAATCGGTAAGTAGGTCACCATTGCGTACGGAAAGTCGAAATGTAACACCTGCGTCTAATGCCGTTACGTTCCAGCATAAGAAAAAAATGCCATACTCACTTGCTACTAAACTTGCTAATGATCATAATGGGGCCGAAGGACTCCTCTTTGGCGACGAACATGTCGTCAGTAACGTCGGTAAAGATCGTGGGCTGGAAGAAGTAGCCGGGTCGTTCAACACGCTTGCCGCCGTACACCAGCCGCGCGCCTTCCTTCACGCCTCTCTGCACGAACTGTGGGTGCGAATGAATATGTTGGTGACTGTTTTTATTTTTATTGTATAAGGAGATCAGACAAGCAATCTAGGATGAGAATCTACAGAATTTATTTGTTGCAGGTGGACTTGCGAGCGATAGAAACGAATAAGGACGTAGTATTAAGATATACAAATAAATTTATTTTGCAACTGACATTAATACAAGAGTGGTTGATGCTCTAAATCCCGCACTAGGATACCCTGTGTCGCGGGATATATACTAAAGGTATTGTACATCCTTATTCGTGTTGTCGCTAGAACTTGACAAAAAATCTTCATTTGGCGATTGTAGGCCCCTTAAAACAAGTTTTAGGATTGTCAGTGTCGGATCCTTACATCACATAAAATTATTAATTATTGTTTATAGGAATAACCAATAACTTGTTATAAGGGGTCTACAGTCGCCAATTGAAGGTTTTTTTGTCAAGCTCTAGTGACGACACGACTTGATCCTATAAGTTAATATTTTGCACATACGTACTTCAAACCTCTACCAAGGTCTATGTTTGAACAATTTTTGTTGACGTTTGTCCACCAAATCTCACGGCAGAAAAGTGGGAACTACCCATGATGAAGGTATGGACGTGAAAGTTATGTTAGGCTATACAAAATGTTGGACTAACAAATTACCTCAATCAGTTTATCCATATGTGCCTTGTGGTTCTGCGGGCCATGTGCCGTGCCCCTGTGCAGCGGGTCGCCGATGTTAATCTTCTTCGTCTCGTCGACGACACGGTGAACGAACTCGTCGTGAATAGATTCCTCGACGAACAGACGGCCGGCCGCGATGCAGTTCTCTCCCTTATTGAAGAATACCGACGCCATGCCCTGGGGAGAGGCAGTTGGTTTTGTAAACTATTACTTTCATCATCAGCAGCCTATTAATGTCCCCACTGTTGGGCTTGGCCATGATCCACCGAGCGGGCCCAACGCTGATTGGTGGATTTCACATGCCTTCGGAAACTTTTCATTTCCATGCACATGCAGGTTTCCTCACGATGGTTCGCTTCACCATTAGAGCAGTCGGTAAATGTACGTAAGTCTTCGAAAAATCCGTATAACTCATTGGTACTTGGCATTGCATGGTTTCGAACCCGGACCTCCCGCATGGGAGCCCGGCGCCCTAGCCACTAGGCCACCTACGCTCTTTACTTTATTCAAGCAAATTTTTAAGGTTTTTGAGATAAATTTTGTAACAAGAATTTTCTGAAGTACTTTTGTTCCAGTTCATAGAAATTACTAAAATAAAAAATAAGGCCCAGCTTTCATTAGAAGAGTGGAGACGCAGCGACTTTCTTCGATAACAATTTAAACTAAACCTTACCTCTCTAAAATACGGGCTAGCCTGGGATTCCGCTTGTCGCCGGCCAAAGCGCATGAAATTGGCACGCCATTTTGAATCGAATTTTAAAGGGATTAAAGACGTTAAGGTTTAGTTAATATTGTTATCGAAGTGCCTTCGCCTCCACTTCCATAGTTTGGGAGTTTTTGTCATGGGATCCTGATGGACCGAATCGATAGTTTGCGCTGGGAGTAGAACTTACATTTCTGATGGCTTTATCGAGATCGCAGTCTTCAAAGATGACGAGAGGCGACTTCCCTCCGAGCTCCAGTGACACTTTCTTCATGTTAGATGCACACGTAGTCATTATCGTGCGACCTGTATGCAGAAATGAGTCCACTTTATATACACGGTGTCAGCACAACATGGGAAGTTTATCCAAGAACACGAACAACATAAGAAAAAATAATTCGGATAAGAATTTCGGTGCTACTTCAGGGTCAGAGTTTCACAGTTGGTTCACAGTTTCTTTATGAAAACATAATGAGTAATCTTGCAGGTTTGAAAAAGATATTTTTCGACCTACCTACGCAGAGCCTGCAGGGTAAATATCCGTATCGATGCGTCGGGGCTCAAAGGGCGTAAAGGGCGATCTTAATGTTTTTCAAATTTCTATCGATCTGTGTATAATCCACGTAGTGGACTTTTCAAATCAAATTAAAATGTTTTTATTGTAAGTAAGTACCTTATAGTACATTTTTACAACGTCATTTATTTTACTCTACCACCGCTTCGTAAGGTGCTATAGCTGAAAGGAAAGAAGCGGCGCAAGAAACTTTCAGCAGCACATCTTTTGAAATAAATATATCTTACAATAATTATGAATACGATCAAATATGTACACAATGTGCAGAGCTGGAGCTGAATTTAGGACCAAGCCTCTTTATCATTTAAGTAGTCATTTAATTTATAATAACCCTTTTTACACAAGGTCCGTCTTATATGGGTCTTGAATTTTTTCTCTGTCATATTTATTGCTATATCAGGTATCTTATTATAAAATCGTACACAGTGACCCATAAAGTTTGTTCCCAGATTACATTTAAGTAGCGCTAAAAACAAACAAAAATGAACCCATTTCTTTTTTTTACAAGTTGTGTCCCATACCAACGAAGGGGACAATAGCATGACCACAATGTGACACGTACCGATCTCAGTGCTGCCAGTGAAGCCGAGTTTCCTCACTAGCGGGTGCTCGGCAAGCGCCTGGCCGGCCAGGGCGCCGCTGCCTGGCAGGATGTTGATCACTCCTGGCGGGATCCCCGCTAAGACTGATAGCTCGGCGAATTTGAGGGCCGTTAGTGGGCACACCTGCAGAAAAATTGAGTTTATTGTACATCTTTTTAGGGTTACGTAGATAAACGGTAAAAAAGGTATCGTTATGGTGAGACTTCGGTGTCTGTCTCTCATACTCATACCATTTATTGCTTTTCATGAGTTACAATTGGTCTTAAAAATGTATATTATCTGGTCATACATGAAACCCTGAGTAGGGCACCGCAATATTAAATAAGAGATTATAGTATAGTCTCTGTAGAATATCGTAGCCATAATCTTTTTAATGGACTGGGTCACCTTTGCCTTTCTAGGCGGTGCTTCACCAGAACGACGCCACTCCATCGATACTCTTTTGAAAATGAGATCATAATAAAGAACCATAGTATCATCTCCAGTAACAATTGACTGTAGAAAATCGTTTCCATTTTTCTGAATGACCTCCAAAAGTTCCTTAGAGCACGCTACTCGTTCAAAACAGTTATGGCACTGTTTTTTTTATTTATTATACTTTAAAATACGAATTACTTTATTGGCATAATAAGATAAAACTACAACAAATACCAGCAATAATGTTGTTTGCTTGCCAGAGTTAATATCTACATTTTTTTTAAATTATTTAGTGATCTTTTAATCTTACTGCCAGTATACCTAGGTTAGGGTACCCGTAAGCGGTCCTTTATGCGTGCCAGTATATCTATTCATTATTACTGGATTTTGGTACCAAACTGATTAGTATTCGAATTGAAGTAGATATCATCCAGCTACAAATAATCCGGTCGTAAACTCGTGGTAACAGTGAGCCCTTACCGCAGCAGGTTTCATGACGACTGTGTTGCCAGCCGCGAGACAGGCGGCCATTTTCCACGAGAGCATCATTAGCGGGTAGTTCCACGGTGTTATAAGTGCGCACACGCCGATCGGCTCCTTCTTCGTTATCGACAGGTTCCTGGTTTAAATAATTTGAAATTCAAATGGAATGTCTACGGTTGGGGGAGTCTGAACGCAAAATGTCCTTGCGTTATTTTTGAAAAACATTGTTTAGTACATTACATTCAAAGACCCTTAAATTAATAACGCAATTATATGTTATTTTTTTCGTTTAGGTTAATAATACTTTCCCAAAATACAATATAAAGTCTTCCTCTATAAATATCTCTTTCTTTCTCTCTGTCTATAATTTTCTTTGCCAATTAACTATGAATTCAGAATCGTTTTTTCTGAGGGTCGCCACGTATTGGGTGCCTCAGACGCCGCCGAGGCAGACCCAGGAAAAGATAGCGCGACGACCTGGATTCACATTGTAAAACCTGGACGAGGGAGCGCAAGACCGGGATGTTTGGAAAAACCTTGGAGAGGCCTTTGCCCAACAGTGGGGCAACCATGGCTAAGGAAAACAAGATTTTTTAAACCACTCCTGACATAGGCTGACATGGTTACCTTGTCATGTATCAAAACCACTAAAAAGCACATAAAAAACATCTCACCTATTAGGTCTAGCGTGGTTGATGGGTATAGTGGCGCCCTGAATCTTGTCGCACCAGCCGGCGAAGTAGCGCCACGTCTCTATAGACATGCCCACGTGCGTCTTGAGAGCGAGAGTGTACACCGCGCCCGAGTCTATGCTCTCGATAGTGGCTAGCTCTTCTTTGTGTCGCTCCATTAGATCTGCCAATCTGTGGGGAGAATTTGGGATTAGTCAGAGATTTTTTAACCCCCGACCGATAGGAGAAAGGGTATTATAAGTCTGATGATTATAGATATTTTTGTAGGCTTTATGATCTAAATGACATTTATATTTTATAATTTATCTGACTGTTATATTATTTATTTTTTATATTTGCATGCTCATTGTTGAGTAGAATGTATCGGCTCTTTGTTTAGAAAATACTATCTTGTTATTATGTACCTACATTCGGGACCAATAAATTAATTTGAATCTGACGCGTATGTCCTTTTATTTAACAGCCATGTCTGATGTTTATAATTGGTGCAGTGGTTTCCAAGATCTTGGAGTATTTATAATGTCAGATGGGATTCTGGAACAGTAATGGCTAGATGGTTTGAATTTGAGTTCAAATGTTTAGGATCATGGTACCCTTTCCACATCAGGAATCTTGAGGACCTGATGATGATCAGCAAAAAGTAAGGGGATCTAAGCCCAAGTTTTAGGATATGCCATGGCAATGATATAGTGTCGGTTCTGGTGTGATTGCTAAATCTAAAGCTAAATTAAACTGTCACGTTCATTCTTTTACTCGAGTAAAATATTAGCGAGTGACATAAATTAGCGAGTGCTCTTTGGATTCGATATGCAGTGTCTAATAAGCTAATTATAACATAAACAGTGGCTAATGGATTTAAATATAGTGATATTGTTATTCAAGATAGTAAAAGAGAGATGCTAATGATAGATAAACTTTTTTGGGATCATCCTTTAGAACACAAATAAGTAGAATCATCGATAGGATTTTGTACAAGTGATGTATAATGAAAACGGGCACAAATTATGTTCATAAATATATAAAAAAGAAACTTACTTGAACAAAAGCGCTCCTCTTTCCCTAGCACTGATCTTAGACCACTCTCCCTCCTCAAACGCTTTCTTAGCAGCCTTCACTGCTCTATCCACATCAGCTACCGACGCACTCTGCACCTTGCATATCACCGACTCATCCGTAGGATTTACTATTGTCAACTTCTTCCCACTATCAGAATTCACAAATTGCCCATTGATAAATAATTGAGTAGGGAATTTAATCTTCATTTTATTAACCTCTAGTTCTAAACTTTCGTATATAACTTCTTTGCTAGCCGAACCGCCTCGAGACTTCGAAATGGATACTGTGTAAAACTCTTCGAACGTAGTATTCATGTAGATATCTTCGTTTTGGAGTTCCAAGTTGGCTAGATCCTTAACTTCCTCTACTAGTCTTACTACATCCATGGAGCCAGCTCCTGATGCGAAGAAATCCGTGTCATCTTCAATGTCGATTCGTAGGATAGCCTTCCATACGTCCCGGACACTCTCTACAAATTGTTTTTCTTCGGCTGTTAGTTCTAAGGTAACTTTGTTGTCGTTTGTATTGTAAAAGTTCTGTGCATTTATCATCTTGCCGTTCACTTTCAGTCTTTGGATGTTTAGCTGTGGAAGAGGTTTTGTTGTAAGTTTTGGTAATTAATATTAGGAAATAATACTAACTATTTACCACCAGGTGAGATTGAGGTCAAATGCGGGTTTAGTAAAAAAATATTTTAGATTGTTACATGACGCTCCAGAGTTCTAGATAATACTTAAAATATAATGTGTAACAATAAATGAAAAATATTAAAGATAAAAGATTCCTTCCAGCGTGTTGCATCAAGGTAGTATTCCCAAAACGCTGACAGCATTCCCTCTCTGTATGTCCAGTTCTAAAACGCTTTCAAAACTAGTGCTTGACAATAAAGATATTTTAATAATGAAAAAACTAACCTTCACTCCATCATTAGCAGTGACCAGCAACCCCGCGTCATGCAGCACCGCCGGTTTCTTCAGCCCTGGTATCACCAACGTATCTCCTTCCGCTTCGAACTCCGCCTGCCACAGCGAGGAGCCGAAGAACTTAATCTGCAGATCAGTTCCATTCTCGTCCACACCATCCCTGGTCTGGGGTTTGATGGAGGAAGTGGCTCCGGGTGAGGAATCCAGGCCGCGGATGAAGTTGTGGAGGGCTACCCCGCCTTTTGACCAGTCGATCTGGAACCATAGTAAGTGGTGTTATTTTTAAATATATGATTAAGGAAGTCCTATTCAATTTCAATTCTAAAATGGTGTTATTTTTGTTGGAAGAATTTTGAAGCTGCAATAGCTAAAAGGCACGAGATTGCGGCACAAGGGTCGCCGGATCAAATCCACCTTTGGATCATTGTGATAAACCTAGTACAGTCATTATAACCTAGTTTAGAGTGGTTAATTTATTTATACGATACCAATTTTTTTTACAATAATTGAAAAATTATGCGTGTTTAATTCCATTAGTTTTCCGGTTCTTTTAATTCTAGGATATATATTAATTTCAGCATCAACATACTTCTACCATGTAACTGTTAAGTATTCGGGCCTTTGAGAGTTCTTTCTACTTCTACTATTCAATTCATTAAAAAATATCTCTCTACGAATTTAAATTATCTATACGTTCTTAACAAACATTTAATAATTTAGTATCTTAGAAGTTACCTGGTGTGTCTCCGGTTTGAATAAAGCTGGGTCGTAAGTGGCTCCCTCTTCGGTCTGCGGGATTTTGGGCGCAGTTCCGTTGGCAACCATGTTCACGGATTCTGCTAACGCCTTGATACCTGAGTAGATCGACATAATTACGATTTAATTATAATTTTAATATTATATCAATCATTATTAGTCTCACGTTCAGGACGTTGAAATACAGGCTTCCCTTTATTGTAAAAAAGGTAAAGGATTTGTGCCGTAAGTTAATTATGATTGGTACAATACAAATATCTTCGATTTTTTAGATGGGTAGGTTTTCCACATAAACCGATGATAATTTTGACAAGATAATTTAGACCCAAGATCTGGCTCCTATTTGGCCCAGCGGATTAGCTTAGCTATCCAACGGGGCAACGCAGCCAGTCTCTTGGGTACACTGCCGGATGTGGGGGACTTAACCCAATTTTTATATCTTTAGTTTTTTTTGTTCTTCTTAGCCTTACTTTAGTTTTAGTATTATTTTAGTGGTATTTATATTGTTATCGAATAAAAAGAACCAGGATAATTTATATACAGTTTAATTTTATAGATTATAATTAAAACTTCCATTCTCACTAATAAAAAATCCAGACAAGTTCAAATTGCCCTCAACCACAGAAATCTGACTAGTAGCGCCCTCCCCTCTAGAATGATGATGTGAGCACTGACAGCGACAGCGAACCATAGGGTTTGGGCAAATACGAATTATAATTTTGACAAGTTTCACGCATTTTACATTTCAAAGACCAACTGAGTATATGGGGAGATTCTCACAGAGCATGCGCTAACTGGCAGACGTGGTTTCCATAAAAAAACTTCCCTAGCGAGCAATCTACATAAAAATAATGTAGGTTGAATTACAAAATCTTTGCTCTCAACTTTTTAAAATTTATCTGCCACATGATGAGTAAATTAGACCAGGACGGCGATTCTCGTAGTGGAATGTCGAATTCGACATTAGTCCTATCTCATTCGCTCATATAACATGTGTGAGCGTGACAAGACCTTCGTAGCGCTCGACTTTTGTATGTCGAACGCTGCGAGAATCGCATTCCAGGTTGCAAGAAATTATGCTACTGTCTCCTCACCTTCAGGGTACAAGAATTTGTTGTAGATGCTATCGACCGTATCGTCAATGGTGCAGGGGAAGCTCTTCTGCATCAGGACCGGGCCGGTGTCTAGACCTTCGTCCGCCCAGAAGATCGACAGGCCGCATGTTGTGTCGCCTTCTATTAATGTCCTGGAGACATGGAGACATTTTTTAATCTCACAGTACTCATTTGTTAGATTAACAAAGACTAAGTTATGAATTCGAGCCGTATGTTTATGGTTTCCAAAACAACTTTTTCTTTGTCGGGTAATAATTGCCGAGTAAAGTTAGTGTTTAGGAACCGGTAATTATTACCCGACAGAGGGCTCATTGACCGAAACGGTTTTGAAACCGATTTCAGCTGTCGACAATGAGTCGTCGAGTAATTATTACCGGTTTTGGAACGCTTCCTAAGGTTTGATTTTATTAAGCTTGAGACAGAATATTTTCCTGTGATCCCACGTAAATTCTGTTAGGATTGCAGTCAGTTATTTAAATCTTTATTTAAAAACTAAACCCGTTTTTCATTTCATGTGACAACGAGGTGGAGCAAGCGTGTATGTATTTAAGTGCCTATTCATTCTGACCATAAAAAATATAATATTCGGGAAACATGCATCGGGAACATTCACAGACCATATCACTTTCCAAGGATTCAGCATGATCGCAGGAGGTGATCATGGGGCCTCAAAACCCCCAAATTATCATATGAAACCTTAGAATCTCAGACTTGAATCCTCTAACAACCCCGAATTGTCATAATCAAGCTCCCAAAAAAATCGGTTGTCGTTCACTTTTTAATTTATTTCAATACTACGTATGTAGGTATTGTTCGTAATCTCATTGTTATCTTACCACGGGAACATTAAAAAAGCGTACCTAAGTCGATAACCTAAGATCTGAACCATGTTGTTGCTTGATAGATCACATTAAATAAATACAGATAATATGCACGCGATAAGGATTGAATAAAAATAATTTCAATGTATGAGTATGATCTGGTAATCAGAAATACTTCGTTGGGTAAGAATTACAATTAAAACGTGTTATAATTATGGACTACCGATCACTAATCAAAGTTTCTACTAAAACGGACGTGACTATGATTGCAGGACATAATAAATTATATGAAGCAATAGAACATTTTAATTAGTTTCAACATTTCAGAGGAATCTGTATTTTATTTCATATTTTGCAGATGAGCAAACGGGCCACCTGATGGTAAGTGATCACCGTCATCGATAGACATCTCACCTCTCTTTAATGTTATTAGTGGGTTTTCGTTTCGATGCGCTGATAACCTTGAGAACTTAGATGGAGTAGGTCAGCTCTCTCACCATTCAAACCGAAACATAGCATTGCAAACATTGCTGTTTTGCGACGGAAATACGTAAAAGGATCGTAATTCGTACAGTTCTGGGGAAGCCAGGCTGTCTCTGCACAGTCACACCACCTTCAATTTTGTTGCGAATAAAAACATATTTGATATTTTATGTGAATTTCAATATTTGAGTCTACAGTGGAAACTATACTGTGTGTAACCCTGTCGCAAATAGTTTGTGTTATGATTCCTTGACATTCGTTTGAATGTGTTAAGTTAAAGCGACAAAGGTGTACTGTACTTTAATGATGTCATCCGAAATTTGTTTTACTTGGGATTGTATAGCTTACCAGTTAACAGAGGATGCGCCCCGATGCCTGGGCAGTATACTGGGGTGGTAGCAGATGCTCTGGTATTTGGGGTAGGTGATCACCTCCATGGGGATGAATTGTGTACAGAAGGGCAACACGTTGATGTCTGCATTTACCTGTCAGATGATAAAACACCTGTTACCTATTGTAATATTTCTAGAGCGAAATAAATAAACAAACTACGAGGGCGGGATAATTCCCGCATAAATAGTAAACTCTCTAACTCCTCTTACAGTCCTTCTCTATCTCACATAAATCTCATTTTATTCATCGTCGATACAGGCCATAGGCTCTACCTATTTAATTTCTAATTTTAATAAGGCGATATTTTTCGTAGTTGGTTTACAAAATCGTGAAATTAGTAAAATGGTTTATCCTTGCGTAGTACCCAGTTAATGGCGACATTTGATAAACCATAGTTTGGACGACCTCTGATAACCTATGGGTTACAATTAAAATGTCCATGGCATGATAATACCTACGTGTTACGCCATTATCTGTGACTATTTCTGTACAAGGTACCAGTGATGGAACATTCCAAGCTCACTTTTAACAGTCTATACCCTAATCCCCCTGCAGGAAAATACCTAATATTTTATTATGCCTATAATAAAATGTGCTAAAATGTCTTCTGTAAAACATGCAGGTTTGCTCAAGATATTTTCTTTACAACTATAGATCTCTAATTGGTAAAAGTGCGGGCCCAGAGTTTAATCCACGAAAGGATATCAAGTCGGGTGCGCATGCGACTTGCTGACAAAATTGAAGCACGTGTTGTCGGGTGATCACGGTCAAGAAGATAATAATTTAATAATACAGCAGATATTTTGCGCATTAAAATATGTCCAATAACAATCATCGTGAACGTGACAAGGCCATTTCTTGATGGATCATCTGACATCTGAGTATAAACCATGGGGTCATGCGTGATACCGTGGCAGGGTATCAATCATGAGATGTGCTAAAATTGTGGGGTTAACTTGTTCATTCTACCGATATCGGTAATCGTGATATACCTACCTATTTACAATAAAAATATTTATAGATCCTTCTATCGTACGTCGGTGGCGTAGCGGTTGGGACGCCGGAATCCAATGCAAAAGTTATGGGTTCAAAACCATTCAACAATGAGTTTTCCGTATTTTTGAACGGTGAAAGAGAAAACCTACTCACTGAGATAACCAGTGTGTGAAATAGAGAAGGCAATGACAAACTACCCCAATAGATCTGCCGAGTTCTTTGTGGTTAATTCCATATATGAATGGAATGATGATCACGACCCTAATTAATCAGGAATACGACTAAGAAGTAGATGACCAGGCAGGAACCATTTGCAGACAAGTAACTACAATATATTGTAGTTAAATGGATGTACCATGAAGTATTCGGTGCTATACTTAAGGTATCAATTTTAAAATTGACAGCACTAAAAAGACCTAATTTAGCTTTATTTTTGTTTGGTATTCTGAAGGGATAAAATTTTTAAATAATTAACGAAAGCATAGAATAACGCCCGTAAAGTTTTGGAAAAGAATGAAGTGTAAGAAGTAAGAATAATGTTTACCACTATAGGTAAACCGCTTAACTGTGGGGTCGCCTGTGCGGCAAAAGGAGCGTGGGGCGGCACGTCAGAGGGCGGGCATGCAGCGTGCAGACCCCACCTCCCGCTAAGATAAGCAGTTTAACAGTGTAAGAATTGCAAAATAGGAAAGTTTGGATGTTTATTTATGGGGCATAGACAGGGCATAGATATGTAAAGGTACGTTGCCAGCACAGCACAGTCACTAGTCTGTTATAAGTGTAAGAGGAGGAGAGGTATATAAAATCGTATGATACTCGTATGTTACCTACTATACTCCAAAATATAATTCATGTAATATCAAGCACGATACGAGAGGTCATAAGTGCAGTAATTGTGCTCAAATTTGTTTGATAACATAACATGCTCTATGAGATAGTGATTTGAACCATCTGTTGTGATTGTGATATACCTACCTACTTCTGTTCTGCAATATCATAGCAGCCTAAAGAGTATAGAATAAGCTAAAAGACCTTGAAACTTTTTTGAAACACAAATAGGGTTGCAACGGAGCAGGGTCGCAACGTTCTGGGATAGAGTGCGTGACTCTAAAAATTCTGTCCTCAATACTACTACTTATTTTAAAACGTATTTTTTTAAGAGTTGGTTGCGCATGCACAGGAGTCTGAACAAAAAATAACGTAATATAGTATAATTTAGGACCTAGTTTATTTTTGTTTGTTTAGTTCTTTATACATTTGTATTTATTAATTTGTATGGGTTGCATTTTGCCTGAAATAAACGATTTATTTATAACGAGGAAAAGCTAGTAAATCCCATTCGGGAATATAATAGAATTGTCAAGAGGGTGCCACTGGTAATTTTTTAATTTGCGTCATGGAGATAGCTACTCGTATGAAAAGATGAGTTCCCATTTCCCATAAAATTCCGTAACATGGCGCACCCTATAATAAAATATTATTATTTTAAATTATATCTCAATTCCTCCTGAAGAAAACGCCTTGTAGTCAGGCTATTGATAATGATGGTGGATGAGGACTGAATGTACCCTGGTCAACAAATCGTACTTTTTTTATATTTTTTTTGCATTCATCCATTTACATTTGTTTCATTCATTATCACCTGAAAGTATCGATTGCTGCCGACATAATTAGAATATACTTAAGAGCATGTGATAATCATACAAACTGATATCGAAATCAGTAAAACCGAAATACGGTTAAAAGTTATGAAACAGATAATTTAAGACAGATACCAGAGGTCAAATGTGAGTTGCTCTCAAACTGGTTTGATATGGTAACTGACGAGGCGTGTGTTTTATTTAACTACTGGACTTCTGTAGAACTTTCTAAAATAGATTTTTAATTTGAATAAAAAAATATTTATACTCATACTCATACCATTTATTGCTTTTCATGAGTTACAATTGGTCTTAAAAATGTATATTATCTGGTCATAGATAGATCCTTCTATCGAGCATCGGTGGCACAGTGGCAAGGACACCGGACTCCCATGCGGGAAGGTCCGGTTTCGAAACTATGCAGTGCCATGTACCAATGAGTTTTTATATTTTTCAAAGATTTACGTACATTTACCGACTGCTCTGACGGTGAAGGAAAGCATCGTGAGGAAACCTGCACACTGAGATAACCAGTGTGTAAAATGGGGTAGGCACAAAAGATCCTCAAGGGACGAAGTGCCGCTGGGGTTATTCCCGGCCCCCTATCATAAGATAAGATAAAATTGATTTTAGAAATATTTCTGAAGGCTTTTTGCGTAGCTAGTACGCGAATCGGTGGCGAAGGCGAAGGATGCCAGACATACAGCTACTCGTAATACATAAACAGCCTAAAGAATTTCTAGCAGATATTAAACAAACTCTTCAATACGGGCAGTATGGGAAAGGGGGCACGAATCAGCGGTTCCGTATGTGAGAGTTGAAGAACGCGGTTAGTGTATTTACGTTTTTCCCTTCGCTTTGTCTAGCCACTGGGCTCGATTCCTAAGTGTTGCTAATTATAAAATCTAAAGCAGAAACTAAATGAAACTGTCAAGCTCACTCTTAGAGTGTTCGTGCATTTTACCCGCATGGTGCACCCGATTGGTTAAAAAAATTATAAAGAAATAAATGACCAATCAGATCTGTCTACATAGGTACACTATACGGTACTACTAATATACGGTATGGCTTAGGGCTTCCAATCTCGGTATACCGAGATCCCGAAATTCCGAGATCCCGCATGATTTTTCAGTCCCGCTCACTGCGGGATTAGAAGTGCAGAATCCGCGGGATTGAAAATCCTCTAATCGAAACCATCATAAAGAAGGAGATGACTCTTTATGAATCAGGAGGGTCGATGGGTAAATATTTATCGTAGAAGCTGAGCGGGCGTTTTCTTCTGCCGGTTATCTTACCAACAAGATACGAAGTAGCTTGGCTGACGACACGTTGGGAATGTTGTTCTTTCCGAAAAAACTTACAAAATGTAAAGTGAATTTTCTGTAACTTTTTATTTTTTTTGTACTGGTTCTAATTAATATTTCAAACTTTAAGCGTGCTTTGTTTTATTGCTGACATTTAACCACTTTTATCGAAAAATGCCGTTATACCGAGATCCCGCAACATTGGAAAAATTGGATCCCGCTTATACCGACATCTCGCAAGGGACTGCGGGATTGAAACCCCTAGTATGGTCACACAAAGAGTGATGATTTTTAGTAAGTAACACTCTGGAATCAGTATCATTGTCGACATTTTCAACTTAATAATTATGAGGGGCCACCACACCACTACGTTGTTTGTAGTAAAAATGATGATAATGTTTGTAATATTTGTATGTCAAACGACGGTACATAGTGATACCAACTCATTTAAACTGTATACTTACTTTTTTTTATCTATGTTCACGAATAAATGATTGATTGAAAAAGTAATGCTTACAGATTTGTATTGCTGCAGCACTTCTGGGAGGACTTGTCCTTTAACTCGCCACGTTTTGAACTTGTACATGGGAATGTTGTTGTGTGCTGCGATTGTAGCTGTAATAAAACAGGAAAGTCAGCAAGTTTTGAATGTTTTCTGGATTTCATAAAATTCATAAAGTAGTTATATAATAACACCTCTATAAAATAATCCGTAGTTTATTATTATTATTATGTATTTATAGCCAGGCAGCATATATGCTGATGCGTCTATGTCATAGTGTTGGAAAGTTATAAGTTCTTAGTTTCATTTTATAGATTTCACAGTTCAGTTTGTACGCAGTCAGTCATTGTTATTTATTTAAATTAATGTTTGCACTAAATCATCATTATTATTAACCATATAATAAAATAATAAAAATAGCCTTAATTCAGTGCCAATTATGAATCAACTTATCAACTACTATTAATTTATCAACTAGGTTTGACATCGGCAGGTTGTCCCTGGACATATGCCTCCTCCAAGTGCTTCCACTTTTCTCTATCCTGGGCCACTCCTATCCATCCCTTGAGCAGGTCATCCTCCCAGCGTCTCACTTAATTACACTTGCTTATTAACCATAGTTTATTTTAAATAGTTATGTGATAAGACTGATAAGTTATCATAGTAAAATAAGTGCATAAAAAAGAGAAAAAATCAGCACTATCATGATAGTTAAAAAGAAAATTTGAGCTCTATGGACAGGTTTTTTTATTTATTTAAGGTATTTATTTTGATATGTCTAGAAAAATTTAATTTTTTTTAAAATAATGTTCATATATATGTATACTTTACATACTATCTGTAAAGTACTAACCAAGTAATATGAGACGGGTCAACATAAATTAATCATCAACAATAATTTAATTGTTTTATTTTTATAAGTTCATTCTAAAAATAAGCTAGTGTGTTTTATGTGTGTACAGAAATTCAGAGAAAACTACATACCTTCCATAGAAAATCTATAGTGATTGGGGCAGCATGATAGAACAAAACCATACCCAGTGGATCCTCCCGGTTTCCTTTGTCCAGAACTGTGAATACTCCAGCAACTTCATGGCCATGTCTTTGGAGCAACTTGAAGACCTCGGCCGCAAAGGTGCTCTGTCCAATAATGGCAACCCGAAGCTTTTTCTTCGGTGCCTGAAAAAAAAATTGTTTTACTTAAAATTGTGTTATAGTACATAATCATCTATTTTGTAATGTTACATTCGACTCGACTATTTCAAAAAAATTCAATAATAAAAACTAACAAATAACAAAATTGAAGGCAATTATGACCAGTCTACATGCCATAATCATCAACTCGTACTTAAATATCTCCTGATTTAATTATTATGAAATATGAAAGAAAACCAAGATGAACTCATAGTAGACACAGGGAAACAAAAATAACAATATAAATAAAGGAAATTGCAAATTAATCTCTAGAAATAAGGCAGTAATGGGTCAGAAATATTCTAATTATATAAGAGCAGGTATAATTAATAAAAATAAAATTTTACCTCGTCAGTCAACGAAACAGGTGGCATCTTTTCTCCAGCAAACTTACTGTTCCTACTTCTTAAGTTTATTTTCAGTAGCGTTCGATTTCGAGAGCGTGTCTTGGTAGACTAACTAGAATCCATCAGCACGTCAGTATTTAACGGAGCGACTCCATAGTCATCTCACCTTGATCTCGCTATCACTAGAGTTCAAGAGATAAATAAAATACAGCACACCATTGTCAATCACATGCACAAAACAAAATAATGATTGCCTTGCATAAATAACCTACAACCTACCGTTTGCCGCCAAAACTATGAGATTTTATTTGACAGAAACAGTGTTCCCAAACCAAAAAATAATAATTCAGCAGAAAAGTGATAAAAGTCGGGATATTTTGAGTATAAATATCATATTGAAGCATTTTTGTATAGAATTGTATTAATTTTTTAAGAAATTACTTTATTATATAAGAACACAAAACGCCAAAGTTTTTAGACCTTTTACTAAATATTTATAAGTCCGTACCATGCAATGAAAAATCGAATCTTTTTCGTTTTTTTTTCGATTTGCTTTCGATTGTACTGGGTGAAATTGTGGTCCATCTGGAAAAGAATGTGGCATGACGGGTAAGTGGAATAGTACCTACAATATCCTTAAGATTTCGTCAAAATATCTACCTACCTACCTACATATGTTAGGTACCTTCGGCTTCAAAAAGAACAAAAATTAAAAATAGTAAATTAAAAATTCATCCAAGTGCACTATGCCCTCTTTTTTTTTAAAAGAAAGTTGGTCTGACTTGAGCTTAATGTAATGTTAAAAATGTAATATAATGTACCTAATGTTGAAAAAATGGAGATTGTGATCGCATTTCGGTATATCAGGAGATGGGTGAAACCGGTAGATTCGGGAACACAGCACCGGAAAGGTGACAGTACAATCACCAACCACGGTAGCCTTGTGATTGGTTCGATTAAATTACGCGCTCTTTTTTGACGAATGCGACGTGAGGCTGTGTGCATAGATAAAAGAAAATTTAGGGCTCTATGGCTTTTTTTAAAGGAAATTCCCGAAAGGATCTACGATGAAAATTTTATGTGTCTTTGTCTTTCTTTTCTAATCTATTTCAACTAATAGAGCAACGAATATTGTACAAATACTGTGCCGAAAACTTTAGTTTTTACAACCAACAACAGCGTACTCCATCGATCTATCGATTTCTAACAAACATCAAAAACATTTTTTTCTATTGACTGTTGCGAGGTCCAGGATAGCTTGGCTTGGTAAGTAATTTGGTAAACAGAAGACTATGTCAGCACTTCAGCAGTCGTGGTAAGGTAAGATGAATTCATGAATATTTAATTGAATTAGTCGTTCGAGTCGGAAATTTACAGCACGAAACGAAATCGAATAAAATAAGACACCTTGTATTGCTTCAATGACGTATTCATTAGAGTTCCGTTCCATAACGTGTAATAATTACCTGACAGTTGAATAAGTGCCGGTTCCAAAACCGTTTCGGGTATAAAGTGACCATAAAATGACATTTGTCGGGTAATAAATACCGGTTATTATTACACGACAAAGCGAAAATGGTTACGGAACGTACCAAACGTTGTTAAGTATGTGTCCAATACCTATAGGTATAGGTAGTTAGTAAAGTTGTCTATCTTTTAATTAATAATAAATTTATTTCCAAACAAACAAAATATATCTACGGGAGCACACGTGACTAAATACGTAAAAATTAAAAACAAAGAAATTTAAATAGTAAATACCTACGTTAAAACGGAGAACACATCGTCATATAATTAAGTAAATGACCTCATAACAGCTTGTAATTTTCTGTCCACGAACTAACTATAGCTACAGCTTATCATTTATTTTTAAATTTACCAGTTAGTATGCCGACGATACAATAGTCACTTCATTTCGATTCTATTATAGGTACCTATTTTTACCAACTAACTTTCGTAACAAATCTTATGTTAAAATAAAAACTTTCCAATTCAGACCCAAAGCAATTACCTAAGTGAAATACAAATACAGAAATAAGTACCTACTTAGATATTTATTAGATTAGACAAAAAGATTTTTACCTTTATTCCTATGATTTTTTTGTTGTGTCAGTCCGGCGATCCAGTAAGAAGTTCACAATATTTTCGTTTTTAGGTCATTCAACATTCTGACAGTATTTCAAAGTCGGTTACTTTGAAATACTCATATCATATCGATAGGCGCGTGATAGGGGTCATCTTCCGTCGCTCAAGTAAACACTTTAAAAGACCTATCGTTCGTAATAAACCAGTTACGGTCGGTTTCCAGTCGCAGAGATAAAGCCGTTTTTAGGGTCACGAAAACAAGCATCAATCTGGACAGAAGCGGTTTAAAATGTGGCTATTTGCTTCATGCGTTTGCAATGATGCGATATTTTTGATAACTAAACAGAATAACCAGTATTGTTGAAGATTCAATGAAAAGTAGTCGTGAAGTGTGTTAAATTAGGCAGGGTTAGAATTGAAGTACCTACGAAACACAGAAATGATGATTACGTGGTTGTGAAAGTTTTACTGGTTTTACTGCAAAGCAGCAATGATTGAATTGATGATATGTTCCAGTTAGAATAAGGGTTAGAGAACCAGCGTAGAAAATGAGATAAATATATAAGTCATGAAAGAAAATTACCTATTAAATGACGAGGAATGACCCGAGAAGAAATCATGACCTTGAGAAAAATGGTATTGAACATGTAATAAGTATTTTATGATCTATTGAAAAAGATGTACGAACAATAAAAAACAAGTGACAAACGTCTCCCCTACTTGTTTTTATTCCCTGGTCGGGGACAAATGAGGCAAACTTTACTTTCAGTATATTTTCCCCAAAACAACTAAAGCTATGGAAAAGTAATTAATACCGTTAGATAGAGAATTTATTCAGCTACAAAAGGAAATCCTCACCTTTATTGAAAGCCTTATAGGTAATGAGCTATTGACAATAAAACAGTCGGGGTAAATCGTATAAAACGACCCCAGGCTGGGGTCAATCGAGACAAATTTTCAGTGCCTGAAAATAAGTGTCCATTGTAACAGAAATAGGTTCTCATTTAGGCACAGTTACAATAACACTTTTGAGATAATAAAAATTAAAAAACGATGTAATTCCTAATGCTAAAGTCTGAAAAATATTTGAAGTAATTTAACATCTAAAATTTTGTATATTTTTTGTATTTTTGTTAAAACAACAAATCGACGTATTTATTTCATTTGTGTTTAAAATTTGTAAAATTGGCCATTTCATGACTAATTAATCGACTTATAAATTACACAATTTGTATGAAAATGAGCCTGTCTCAATTGCCCCTTTGTCTCAATTGACGCTCTTCGTTTAATATTTATTTACTATAGAGAAAACAAATTTGGTAAATAGGTACGTACCTATAAAATACAAGAGAACATTAGTTTGTTTCACATTTAATAGACACTTTTAAAATAATTAACAAACAACAACTCATTTTCTTCTAATATCTTGTAAACGAATGTAAATGATGCATTTCTACATAATGCATAGTTTACGAGAAAATGGCCTTGTCTCGACTTACCCGTGTATATTTTGTCCTCGGTTCACAGATTAGAGTATAGTCCCCCCGGTCTCCCCTACCTACCTACTGTTTACAGTTCAATTACAAAGACGCTAAGAAATTAAAACCGGTTGGATCTAGATTGTTTAGTCAGCTGGCTAGTATTCATAATAAACTGCTGGGATGTGATAAAATTTTTTTGCTTCGAATCGTCATATAAAAGGGTTGTTGTCTGACCAACTGTGACCTAATAGGTAGATACAGCACATGCAAATGCAATTTCTTTTGAAGAAATAAATATAGAGAAATCAAAGTCCTAAAAAGTGGACGAACATATTTTGTATAAACTAGATACAGTGTTAATAAATTACTTACTAGACTTATTAGAGTTATTAGTCAGAGGGTTGGAACCGGAGACAATGTTAGCTGCCGTCATCCACTGCAATGACTTCAATAACACTATTGTGCGCTGAACAATGTAAAACGCGTCTGATTTTCAGCAGAATTCATCAGTGTTTGCTGGACGTTCGTAGTGAGTTGGACACTCTCGAAAGAATTTTTTTGTAATGATTTTGAATCTTCTTTCAAGCGAAACTTCTTTGAAATTCTAAAAAAAAGAACAATGATAGTTATTTTCAACAGTTTAACTATTAGGCACAATTAGATCAACGAAGGGGACCGGTAATTTCAAAGAAACATACTGTGTATTTAAGAAATGGGAAATCGATGGACAGTAATCCTAATAGTTTTGCTGACCCTTTTGGAGGTATCTTCGGCATACAATACGACTCTGAACCTTCCATTTTTATGTCGTTTTGGATTTAAAACGTGCAAGTTTAATTTGAACTTCAGTTTTCATTTCTTCAAAAGATAACTTTGTAATACCTATATGTTATAATTTAAGACGAAATTCTATTGCACGGTGCTCTGGGACTGACTAATTATATCTATGTTGTACTAAATCAAGGTGGACAGTGACATACTTGGAAATGACCTGTGGTCAATAGCAACTTAGAAAGTAAGTATTGAAGTAAATACAAATAACGAAATAAGTAGTAAGTATATAGATTCCTTTTCACTGTCCACCTAATCAACTTTTGCTTACTAACATCGATTTTTCTCGATCATCAATTTTTTTTTCAATTTTCGTGACTTATTTTTTATATCTGTTGCTTCACAATCTAATCAAGAATTGTTAGGAACTCCGTACGAGTTCCGCAGTCGTACAATCACCCAAAAAAAATTGCAATCGATTTCATATAGTTTAGAACATGTCGTGCTCTCTGTAGCGTATGCAATATCCTAATCTATTGATATATATATAATTATAGTTTAATCCCTGTATTAAAATGGTCTGTCGTCTCGAGGCAAACACGGCGCGGGCCGCGGAGGGCACGGCATTGGCCGTTGAACCAGCGTGGAGTAAAGACGTGGTTGTGTGCTGCAAGCCGATATATGTATTATATTAGGTGTTAAAGATAATATATATATTTACGTCAAACATAGTGCACTACACTCTCGTTCATATATTTTTTCAATGTAGCGTGCTTTCGGCCAACTTTGCTATTGATAATTAAATTAAGTAAAGCAATCGTTCCAAAAAAAAAATTCGTTGTGGTGGCGAAAACCGCTGTCCGCGTTCGATGACATCGATGACAGGTAATTCGGTATACCGTACGGAGCTCGTAGAACAACCAGTATTAATATATATTCTATACTATAACTTTGTCACTATTGGTAACTATGCTATAATTTTTCATTGAAAGTAGATACTTACTCCAGGACGGCGATTCTCGCAGGTGGAATGTCGAATTCGACATTAGTCCTATCTCATTCGCTCACATTGTATGTCAGCGTGACAAGACGGTCGTAGCGCTCAACTTTTGTATGTCAAACACTGCGAGAATTGGCTTCCAGGTACCGCAGGTACGAGTATCTTTCAGATTTTTTCAGAATTTCTGTAAATGTACCTACTTTTTTCAAAAGTTAAAGATGCCATACAGAACACAGGAGGACAGACAAATACACAGATATTGGACATGATGAAACTATGAACTGGGTTTCTTAGTTAGCTACGGAACCTTAAAAACTCATGTCAATTAGTATAAGGTGGTAAACCTTTTAGTCTATGGTTGCAAAATGTTCCAGAGAATATCTACAGACACATCCATAGACCCAAACGACGACGACCCTCCCCTCACAAGATCCCTCGGTTTCTCCATCCGTAAGAGGCTGACCTCCAGTTTGGACGACGCGCGTCTCAGCCAGGAATACCTGGAGTTACATCAGGAGATGCTGAGGGCCAGCCAGGATCAGGAGGAGTCCACTGAGATATTCGATGAGAAGGAGCGGGAGGCTTTAGAGAACGTGCTTGGGAGAGAGAGGCTGCAGGTCATGACACGAGGTGAGCTTGAAGTGGCTAGAAATAGACTAGATAGGGCTGATGATTTAAAAAGAATTGTATTAACCTTTGCGATTTCGAAGGCTAGGTCAGAGAATAGGCCCTCTACGGGGCCTATTCCCTGACCTAGCCTTCGAAAATTAACCTTCAATCCCTCTGGATTAATTTTAGCGCTGGGTGTCAGAAGCAACAAGTCAAGTCAGATATGGCGTCAATTCTGGGATTGCCGCTAAATCTAAACCTACTAAATGAAACTGTCTCGCTCGCTTAGGTATTTGAATGAATGAATGAATGATTATTATTATTATTTATTTGCTAGATTAGGTAAGAGTGAGGGTGGTTTTGTTTAGCGATATTTTAATTTAGAGTGACACCCTAGAATAGTACCTTTTACCTATTTACAGGTATATATTTGTCGGTTCCGTCGTGCCGGTTCTATATTATTAATTTTTATATTTACACTCAGAAAAGATACATTCCCATTATATTTCTAAATTACCGTGGATTTAAATTAATTGGAACCTCTTAACGGGACGCTGGCAGTATTGGTCAACAATTGCCATTAAAAAAACCTTTTTCCTACGTATTAGGTAAGTCAGTTTCGCATGATGTACCATGTTTTATTTAGGATTAAAAAAAATATTTTATTTTCTCTTAGGGAAATTTACAGACAAATACATAACTACAACAGACTTAGAATAGACAACACTTATAAATAACAGTATAAATATAGTATTTAAAAAAGATGAAATAATTATTACTTATACTCACTTATAAAAAAAGAAGATTACAGAAACAGAATTAGACAGAAATTAACATGCACCCATGCCGTGTTGTGCCGGCCATAAAGAATTGCACCACCTCAATTCTTCCCGTGGCGACTAAGGGTCTTTGTGGAACTTTACATCTAGTAGACGGCGATAGGCTCGCCACCTATCACGTTTGTCCACCAAAACCTTACGACGAAAAGTGGGAAATGAGAACTAGGTACCTATGATGAAGGTAGTTCCTCTGTCTACCCTCTCGGGGATTATGGAGTTATACAATAAAAATGATTCTCTTGCTATGCCCTTTTCTAACAGCAGCCACAATTCACCTCCATCAGCTACCATACCAACTGTTCTCCCTCCAGGTATAGTGGAACGCCGGCGCAAGTCCGCCGCCGTCCGCTCCGGACTGGGCCGGCGCCGCGCGCGCTCGCAGGCCCTCCGCCGAGACAAGCTGAACAGCCAGAGCCTGCGCAGCCACCAGAACCACATCCGGCGCCGCTCAGGGTTCAAGTACCACACTGAATTGGGAGATAAATAAACGCTGTTTTTGAGAGTTCATTTGTTTTTGTGGCATTTTATATAATTTATTACCTAAGAGTTGAAAGCCATGGCATGCTATGAATGGAACTATTTCTAAATGAGATTCAAGTTGAAAGCCATAGGAAGCTATGACGAGGCCATTTCCAATTCACATTCACAGCCGCAGCAGATGGCTAGCCGTTAAAAAAAGGAGATTCCTTCCAGATACACACTGGACATTACAACGTGCACCCATAGCCGTTAAAAATTAAATTGATGACTGGTAATGATCCAGTCATCAAATTAACGATTGACCAGAAAACCTTCACCACATAGCAGAATTACGTAGGTAAATGAAACTAAGTATTTTTTACATTGCGACCTGATCTTGGTAACAAAAATTATAAAAGACAAGGTGGCACTTTTATGGCAGGGTTTTTATTTACCTGGTCAGGTTATATACTTAAAATGCGTGATAATACGGAATTTCTCGTACCCTGCTAGTTGGTTTAAAATTTTACTTTAGTTTATTTCCCTAAATTCTGAAAAATCAAATACTCCTTATCGCTAAGTTTAGTCAACACCAAATACAGCGCCTGATAAAAACTAGTGTATCTTTGGGAAAATAAGTACAGAAGCTAAACATAATCAGTAAGGCACTTAAAAGTAAACGGCAACAAAATAATGTTCGAATACCTATGAGTATCAAAGTATTCCAATAGAGGTACAAAGACCCACGAGTAGTAATTCTACAGTTACAGAATGTAAGGAATAATACTTCCTAGTGTAAGAAACATACCTCTCTTTGGTTTATTAAATCTAGCAAAATAATCTTATTTTGTTCAATTTATAGAAAATCGAATACTTATTTAGGGGGTTTAAAAAATTTCTGCGCTGGTGGTGCTGCACAGACGGCCCGAGCTGTCCTGCTACTTAATAAGTTTCTAACGGTCCAAAAAAAATATTCTATGGATGGGGGGGGGGGGGGGGGGGGGGCCTTTTTCATACATTTCGGTCGTATAGGTATTGCCGATTATTATTTTCACGATTTCCGAGTTTTCCCCATAGTGAAAGTTGTTCAGTTATGGATACAAAACACCCTTTCCGGGACTATAGGTTTTTTTTACACCCTGTTGGTATATAGGTGTTCAGTGCGTGTTTTGTAGCGATCTACATTGGTAAGCATCTGAATATTTTTTACAAAGTTTTCTCCATACTTGTCAATTCTATAGGAAGCAGAATTTCATTGTGAATTTCAATATTTTGAGTAATTATTTAATATTCTCCTGGTCATGGTAACTAAAATGACGACCTTCGCCCCTTTTTTTTTCTTTCTTACCACGATGATTAACACCGATAACTAGGTAGGTATTAATTTTATTTTAGTGCGAGTCAGACTACCAGATAACAATCCAGCAACTTCTGTTACGTGATTACGTCATACCAGTAGTTAACATAGACAAAGTTAATTTTTAACGACACTATCCCGTGGGCAATTTTGCCAAACTCTTATCGGTGAAAAGATCGAAAGGCTAACTTTGACCTAATTTGTGCAATTTAGAAAAATCTGAACGAATAAGGGGATTAGTGCAGCTATTGGCTGTAAGCTTCGATAATGCGATAGTATGATTTTATTTAAATCAACGATGTTAATCTACTAATGTTATTTATTGATGCTGATTTTGTTATCCACGATAACAGATACGTTATTTCAGTAACGTTTAAGGATAAGGCACATCTACACAGTCCATCTGCGCAATACTATACGATCTGCGCAAGGTGGCTGGCAGCGACTGAATGAGAAGAGCCGAAGATCGGGCTCAATGGCGCGCCCTGGGAGAGGCCTATGTCTAGCAGTGGATTAGAGTAGGCTGCTGATGATGAGACAGTCCATTATCTTTTTAACGTTGCCTAATTTATTGTATAGGTACTTTACTTAAACAAATTCCTCCGGCGCATCCGTCCGTCTGGCTGTACCAGGTACCTAACTTACTATTCTTGGAAACGGCTTACATTGATTTATATTAGGTAGGTATCTAACCTACAACTATATCTCCGGGTTGGAGAAGAAAATTCTGAAAAAAATACTAGGTACAAACCTACAGAAGTAGGTAGACTATTACCACAGAATGAAATTAGTTATATTACTTACTCATTCATTATGATTTATTTACACAAACATGAAATATGTAAGTACCGAATGAAGTACCTATCGAGTATATTTATAATTATATATTTATTTGTACATCATAATATATTAGTATTTTATATATTATGTATGATATAGTTAATATTTTTAGATTTATGTATCTGTATTTTTAATATGTACTTATTTAAAATATTAAAATCTGAAATTTTGACACAATCAGCCAGTGTTGCCAATAATTAAACATGAAAATTCCCCGAAAGTGTAGGAGATAGATAGTCTTACTTTATATATACATATTTATTTTCAAAATATTTCAATATTCTTCTACGATACTAATTTACTATATAAATAAAAATATTTTTGAATTCAATTTTTTTATTTATACCTGGACAAGAAGAAAGGACATTCCTTTAATTTAAAAAAACCCTAGTTCCGAGAGGTGACAAATGTCTAAGACTTTATTGTAATTTTATTTAAATTGGGTAAATTTTCATTACATATGGCAATCCTCTATACACTCACTCATACTTATATTGCCGCCATTGCTTTGCTGAACAATGTCATAATGACATTCCCTCCGTCTTTTTTTTACCTTCATAAGTATGTCATTTTCCAATAATTGTTCAGTCTAAGTTCTAAGTTTACACGATCAGACTGTTGTCTGCCTGCGCCTTAACGCGATTGCATTATTATTTTTAACACGAAAATTCATGAATCCAATTTTTCATAACAAACCCAGACCATTAGATCGGAAATTTTGTGCAAAGCTTATCGCCGAAACGAACTCCTTTATCGCGCTTCTACTTTCTCCAGAATTTAAGGAAATTCTCAGGAACAAAACTAGGGATTATTTGATCAAAGGAAAACATTTTGAAGATAAGCTGTGCAAAGATTTAATATCTAGATTACGGTATCAAAATATATGATGTGTAGGCAAGACGATAAACTAACATTTATAGACACACGGAATTCTATATTATAAAACATCTTTATGAGTCGAAGTGCAGATAAAAAAATGTGCACATTGCAAGTGCTTATTCAATAGCAGTTTGTATGACAGATGGGCTGATAGATGCATGATGCTCCACGGGGATAACCCTATGTACAGCAAACTTGCCAAAAGCCGGTAAATTAACATACCTAAATGTTTCCATTCTTTAACATGACACGACACGTTGATATACGTAAGGGGCTATCCATAAATTACGTCACACGAATTTCATGATTTTTGGAGACCCCTTCCTTCCCCCTTGTCACAGTTGGTCACATTTGTGTGACCAACTGTGACACAAATGTGATCAAAATTGAGGTCACATATTTTGCGATTTAAAATTTAGAATTTACTTATAATCTTATAATCTTTATTATACACACATACAAAATACAAAACTATTTAATTAACGAAAATATGTACAAAAGGTATAGCGTAACTCGTTTCGAGTTTTCTCCCTGCTGACCATCGGGATAGAGAAACAGTTATTTTAGAGAATTATTAAATGAAAGCACTTCCAAAATTATTTATATATTTCTATTTTAAAATCTTTTTTTATAAAATCAACTATAAATCAAATATTTTTGAAAATTTACAAAACATCAAATCAAATGAACGATACAAAATTTAATCATCTTATGTCCATGGACTTTGAACCCATTCCTTCATACTATTTATGACTTCTTCTTTTAGATTTAAGCATGTGACGTCAGCTTATGACTCCATTGTATTCCATTGTACCTACTTTTATTTAGACAGTTGGCCTATGTCTACCATTATCCAATGATAAACTCAAATAGGTATACCATAAAATATATAACTCTACCTCTGAAAGGCGCTCGCCACAAGTACTAAGGTACCTACTCTATTTTTAGAATTGTAACTATACTGAGTTTAGTGAGTAGTATAATCCGTAATTAATGATATAAGTAAACCTTAATGTGTGATTTTGATAATGTCGTCTGATCAAAGTATAAAACAGACTTTAACGTATGACAAAGGAGACAAACCCCTTATCTGACGTGGGGTACATAAATATAAAGGACAATAACATTGCATGTTTGTCAGTTGTGTAGATAAACTCGAGAGAGCAATACGTAGTATATTTTCATTAAAAGATTGTGTATAATTTGATTGATCGTATGATCTGGTATACCTAAATTAGTAGAAAATGACTCGGCTACACGTAATCTTATTATTAGCCTGTTTGTTCAAATATTCTGCGCAGGTTTGTGATTTAATTTTATTTGCTTTTTCCTGTAGCTTAGATGACTTTCAACTTTGTTTTATACACGGTCTATCTACCACAGATCCAATTTGTCTAACTAACCTAACCTAACCTTGGTTCAACCAAAAACTTTCACCTCCCAAACCAAAAGACTGGAAACTTTCGTCGCTCATTGGTTCAATCTTTTATTTTGTCATATAAGGGCCACGAATTACGGATTCATATAAGTATAAATAACATAATATAGTAAGTACGATTGTCCCATCACTAGAATGCCGCCATATTATATGGAAACGCGCCAAACCACTTACGGCCGGGCAAACTAATATCGACGTACATTGCTAGAGAACCAGCAATGGATTGTGCGCACGTCTCGTTCATACGTCCGAACCTAAAATGCGTTTCTCGCAGCGTTCGACATACAAAAGTCGAGCGCTACCAACGTCTTGTCACGCTCACATATAATGTGAGCGAATGAGATAGGACTAATGTCGAATTCGACATTCCACCACGAGAATCGCCGTCCTGCTACGAAACACCCAGTCGCAAACAAGACTCGCTCGATCCACATCAGTCTCCTAAAACAAACTTAATTTTGCTGCCAAAGAAATAGTGTCCATTCGAATTGCTACCTTATATTACGTTGCCAATAGTAATGTAAATAAGAATATAGTACACAAAGCAACGGTAAAGTCAATGTGGTGATGTTGATTTGTGAACACGATGAGGATTCCGGTGCTAATATATCTTTGCCTCGCCGTGTATACTGATCAGGCGAGTATCGTTCAAGGTTCGGAGTCGGATCAATCTTCAGGTTTGTTCGCGTTTGCGTGCAAAATTAGGTACCTACTTTCTGATAAATTAGACGTGTTTATGTATTTTCTTTATATGAATCACTAATAGAATAATGTAAATTAAGAGGAGGTATCGAACACCTTGAGAAATCCATTCCTACGAAGGTTACGACTGTGGAATTTGTATATGTGTTTTTTGACTATATGTTCTAAAATTGAACAAGCGCAAAAATACGATTCGGGAACTTTTCTCGATAGAAAAAAAATCCAAAGTTAGCTCGGTATTCCACATTCTTTTTCAACAAGTCGGCGAATTAAATAGGTATTCAGTCGGTCGCTATACAATACTATGATAGTATTGCATAGCAGATGGATACTATCCATCTGAGATTTTAAACTCACACGATTTGTATTCATTTTTAAGTATGAAAACGGGGCTTAATCGCGTCGCGAGTATTTATTTTTGGTAAACTATACTATAGTTACGAGTACCTTTGTTCGACGCTTGGACAGAGTTCCATCTGTCATTATCACGAACAGACTACAACTACAGTATAAGTAGATTATATAAAATTAAATACATAGTTAAAAATACTATCCATCTGAAAGTAATACAGTTCAGAATTGTAGAGACAGTTGCTAGGGGCTGGGTGACTGTGTATGTATGACACAGTTCACGTTTTTTCGATTTGTAAAGTTTCAAATGGAATCTCCACATTGGAGAAGGAAGTAAGAAAAACCAGTTCAGTGTTGCTGCTATCATCTTTGCACACAAAGACAGATAAAAGAAACCAAATTAGGGTTTATTTCGACCACAGTCGGTATAAGATTTGGTCGCGGCAACACTGCTCTGGATTTTCTTACTTGTGTGCAAAGACAGAGATTATAAATAATCGCGAAAGAAGTCCAGGTGTGACTTGTGGATAACTAAAGATAGTTTATTTTATAATTACCTGATTACGATTATAGAGGTCGACGCCCGGTGATGACAGCTACGTGGCAGCGGTCGTCGAATACGAAGTCCAAAGTGACGTCGACGTGAACGTCCAGCGCTACATCCAGCTCATACAACAAGCCGCTGAGCAGGTAAACAAACAGTATTGAACGTGTCGTGCCGGCCGCATACCCCAACTCATCCCGTGGGTGTCGTAAGAGGCGACTAAGGGATTTTGTGGATACTATTCTATACCTAATAGACGGCGATAGGCTCGGACGGAGGAGGATGAGTAGCGATACCACCAATACGTAGTACAGAAGGTGTAGTTACAAGTCACAATTACATATTGCAAGAGCAATCTCTCGTCAATTGTCTCGTTGTCTCGTTGGCTTTTGTCCGTTAATAGGCAGGCTGGTAAGAACCAGCCTGCCTATTAACGGACAAAAGCCCTGTTAAAAGACTTGCTAATGTTCCTGATCGAATAATATTTCTAACTGTTTAAATTAACCAGGGGGGTACAGGCCATGATCCACTAAGCGGACCCAGTACTGTTTATTGGTGGATTTTATACGTCTTCAGATAATAAAAAATCTTCAGATATACAGGTTTCCTTACGATGTATTATTTCACCGTTAGAGCAATCAGTAAATGTAGCTACGTAAATCTTCGAAAAAAATAATTGGTGCACGTATTGCCCATGCAAACCATTTTCGAACCCGGGCCTCCCGCATCAACGCTCTCCATTACATATTTGTGAACTTAGAATTATATGGATTTAATAGATATTCTAAGTTTGTGAGTTGCGATTGGTGCGAAATTAGTGACCGTGACGTTTATAGAACCGTAAAGTATCGTTTGTGTTTGCTTCTCATAAGGAATTACGTCAGTCATGTTCGGCCACTTTTTTAAATTAATCCCTTTTGGGCCACTATAAAAAGGAGAAGCCAG
This sequence comes from Hofmannophila pseudospretella, assembly GCA_947369225.1. Taxonomy (NCBI): domain Eukaryota; kingdom Metazoa; phylum Arthropoda; class Insecta; order Lepidoptera; family Oecophoridae; genus Hofmannophila; species Hofmannophila pseudospretella. The sequence continues at coordinate 6,906,191 of OX376331.1, forward strand.
AAGGCCAGTCATTTGGACATCATAGCCAAAAGAAATACTCATGTTGCAGGATGCCGACGTGGTGGTGTTCGCCGAAATGACTTTAACAAGAGGGACACGAGCCGTGTCAGTGCCCATACACGATCTGCTGAAGGAGTATCCTGTTCCAGCCGAGCACGCAGATCTCTATGATGATGTAAGTCTTAGATACTTACACCAATTACGGAAAAACTCAAACATGACGTATCCAAGGATGTGGGGAGAAGAGCATGGTGGTTTTAGCTCAACATTTTGGTGCAGATGAGTCATTAACTACATAGGGTTTATTTAACCCAAGTGCTGTTCTTTTATATCTACGAGAGACTTACCAAGTAAAAATAATACCCGGAATCAGTAAGACTGGTTAGGAATTAAATACTTTCTAACCACATTTTCCTGATTTTCGCAGATCTTAGTGAAATTATCATCAGCGGCGAAACAGCATGAAGTGTACGTTGTGGTCAACATTCAGGAGGAAATGGATTGCGCCACCGCAGTAGGCGAGTACTGCCCTGAGGCAAAGATCTATCTGTTTAACACTAATGTGGTCTTCGATAGGACTGGAGCAGTCATTGACAGGTATGTGCCAATCTCATAACCGTATTTCTGAAATGCCTAACAAATTGTACTAAATCTCTTAAACCCTCAATTCAAAAGCAATAACATTAGAGCGAACAGTCTTCTAAAAAGAAGAGATGTCAATTTGGAGATAGGTACTATCAGTTGTACGAAGCGTTCTGAGAATATTTTATCTTCCATTTTTACGCCATATTTGCTCTAGAAAGAAACTGATAGCCAGCTTCGTGCTCCATTTTCGCTTGATTTACCATTCTCGTTACCTTCTTCATGCAACAACTCAACTCCCTAATTTTTAAAATTGTCATCTCTCTACCCCAAGGATAATCTTCTTCAGGCAACAACTTAACTCCTCAATTTTCATTATTGTCATCACATCAGTATAACCTTCATGCAACAACTCAACTCCTCAATTTTCATTGTTGACACCAGGTACCGTAAGATAAATCTCTTTGGCGAGTTCTCGCGCACTCCAGCGCTCCAACCAGACCTGGGCATCTTCGCCACGGACTTCGGCGTGACCTTCGGCCACTTCATCTGCTTCGACCTCATGTTCCAAGTGCCAGCTGTGCAAGTGGTTGAGAAACATAACCTCACTGACGTTATATTCACCACTATGTGGTTCTCAGAGATGCCTTATTTGACTGGTGAGTTCGTCATTCATGTTAGGAGTGTCATTTCAATAAATGACAAATACCTCCCTCACATCAATATGTGAGGGAGGTTATTGTGTCATCTTTCATCGGGTACATAGGGCTCGCAGCCAAGTCTTCGCGCAGTCTGCCTGCGCGATGACCTCTAGCTATATTTCTCCGGTGCTCAAAAATCTTGGACATTATCATCCAACATTATCGTTGACTCCACTTCTGTCTACAAATCTTGATATGGTTCTCTCAAACATCTTTAGATTGTAACTTATTCATCATTCATTATCATTGGTTTCCTCAACTTTTTTATATCTCTCTCAACTTAATTTTCTTTCAGCCGTCGAAATTCAAGAAGCCTACGCATACTCTATGAACGTCAATTTCATCGCGTCTGGAGCCAACAATGTCCGTGTAGGCTCTGCAGGTTTGTCCCTTTCAAATTCAAGTTTAATTATTTGTCATTACAGGTGTAAAAGTTAGTTTTACATAAGGTAGGTATCGTATCTCTGTAATGTGCCTTTCTTATAGGCATACAAATATTGCGTACCTACTTAAACTTTCCATCATCATTTCTCTTAAGTAACCTGTCGGTAACTTGTTTCCTTTAATGTATCTTTACCAAACTAGTTATTTCTAGACCAATTCACAATTGAGGTTGTAATAATCGCCGCTATAAATTGGATTTTGTAAAGGTATCAATTCCCTGCCTAACCCGTTATTTTACGTTCACAGGATCAGGAATTTATTCGGGAAAGGCCGGAGCCCTTGTCAGCATCATGCCAGGAGTTCCTACAACTCGTATTCTGGTTTCAAGGGTTCCTAAAGTGCCAGGACAGGTAAGTTACACTTTCTAGAAGACCCAAAGATCATAAAGCAGGTATTTACCTAATAAGAAAATCGATAACTTTTCATGTCAATTTTGATTTATTCCGGATCTGTGACATTGCTATGTTTTGCTGTTTCAGTATTCCTAAACTGACGCTATCATTCTTTGCAGGTCTCGTTCACCTACCCAGGCCCTATCTACGACGACCCTGTGGATCATGACAACCTGGTACTCATCAGCGACCCCTCGCTACCTTCTCATATCAGCAGACCCCTCGTACAAGGGTTCCAGGAGTTCACGCTGGTCGACAAAGAAGTTACTTGCAGGTTCAGAGTCAGACTGGACCATAGAGATGGGGAGACGGTGAGTTGGAACTTTGAAATGGAACTTTGTTTAGACTTAAATTATCACTGGTGGCGTAGAATACTTGCGTAGAATACTGAATGTTAAATTACTACGTGTATTCTTTTTATAACATGGATTTCTATAAAAAAATCAATTGCGTGATAAAATGAACTGTCGATTTCTGGTCATTATTATTCTTACTTATAACAGCGTGGTGGGAAAGCGTTGGAGACGTATCACGTAATTCCTCAATAATTTTGAGAAATGGCTGCTAACCGTCATAACTACAATTTTCTAATTGACTACGTCACACAAACACACTATTTTACAGGCAGTGTTGCATGGATTTTATGAATTTCACATATTTTTATGGTATCCAGCTTTAATTATTATAGTTAGTAGAACGCTTGCTTATTAACATTTATGTGTTACCTAAAGTAGTTTGTAATGCATGCACTGTGTATATAGTTAAGGACCTAACAAGAAGGTAAGTAAATGCTTCATAGTTATATCTTAATATTTCCGCCTATATCTACCTATATAAGTAATTATAATCACCCATTTTATTAACAAAAAACTATTAACAATCAGTCAAAAATTAATGTATACTGTAGCTGGTATCATATTATGTCAAACTGTAATCCGAAATTAATCTTAGAGGAACATCTATAGATCTATCTAAATTGAATTATGGTGACATATTGTGAAGATGATTACGTAAACATTACCAATTTCTGACTATATTTGCCTGTAGTTATACGAGTAGATTTATTGATGCACATAAGTATATAAACGATACCAATAATAATTTCAGATCCACAAATACCGGGCCTTCGTTCAGGACGGTAGCAACATGTATTCCCGTAGAGAGCTCGGCGTAGCTGCATGCCTTGTTGTAGCTTGCAAGGACGATGAAGCAAAGAGTTGTCCTTACAGGTAAATAGATTTCCGAGGTAACAAGAAAGTAGAGAAAAGCTTAGTACACGAACTTGCTCCCAAGTCTGTCTTCCCAGTTCTGAAACCTATCCTATATTTTTATATATTAACCTATATTAACTTTGTAATTGGATTATGGACTGGCAAAATTGCCAAAATGATCTTGTGCCAAATTGCATTTTCATACATAGATAATCTAATATCAGTCGGTTTAATGTCAGTCTTAAATTGGTCCAAAAACTCTATTTCAGATTCAATCACAACGCAAATAATATCGATATCAAAGAGTTGGAAATAGAAATGACAACATATCGCCTACAATATAACAACACACTCAAATGTGATAACATTGTTTACTACCCGGTGTCACTGAGAAACAGTAAGTTCCCACTTAGCCCAAAAAACTTCACGTATAGTGACTCGACGCAAAATGGTGGACAATTGTCAGAAAATAGCATTGAGAACAAAGAAAACGACGGTCGCGAACACGTGACGTACAAACTGAATGCGCCTCAAAATGAACTGATATCTTTCGGTATTTGGGGAAGAGTGTACGATAAAGATGGTCCCCATCACAAAGATTTCACGGAAGAAGAACTGCAAAACTATCTTGCAATTGAAGATGTGATTTATAGAACGAGTCAGGTTAAAAATAAGCGCCTTTATGAAAATAATGAATATAGCGACTCCGATGCTTGATATGAAGTTGAATGTACGAGTATATAGGTAGTCAGTGCCAGTGGTTAAATTTAATTTCTGCACCATTCGCGAAAGCTTTTTACATAATTTTTTTACTAAAAAGTAGTGTCCGACCGAAGCTTCGGCTTTGGCCACCTTCGGCCAAAAAAACCACCGTCGGCCAAACCTTCGGCTTCGGCCAAAATGGGCCGAAGTTTTGGCCGAAACCGAAGGTTCCTAACAAACGACGAATTCGAACGAATTTTTACGAATGAGCGGAGAGCGCGACGGACAGAGACGTGGCGGGCGGGAGGGGAGAGTTTGTTAGTCTAGTTTCGCACTAGTCGAGAAAACCAAAGACTAATTGATCTGATTGTGATTGTTAAATTAGTTTAATAAATAAATGTTATAATTAAAATTAACATTATTTCGAAATGTTATTATTTTTCACAAATTGCAAGGTAATTTTGATTACCACTAAATTAACTTCTAGAGAGATTAAAATTACTTTTCTATATTATATTATACAGTCGATATAAAACCTTCAATTTAAAAGTTTTAAAATCAAATCATTTAATTTAGCTTGTATCCAATCTTGAACAAAATTCTTAGAGCTTTTAAACCTTCGGCTTCGGCCAGAAATCGACTTTCGGTCGGACACTACTAAAAAGCGAATGTATTTCTTATTAAAAATAGTCATATTTTAGAATTTTGTTTGTTTTAACATTTACGTAGATATAAGTTGTTATAAATGATACGATAATTTTAAACTCATTGTTATAAAAGATTAAAATATTTGTAACGAAATATTATGATCTATTTATTTCAATCATCAATATTTATGCTACTTTGCAATTAAACTCAGGTAAAGAAAAATTCTAATTACCTCCTATATAAGCATTTTTTATTTACAACTAAACCCGCACTTGGCCTCAATCACACCTGGTGGTAGGTAAGTGACGATGAAGATGAAGAGCAAGAATTTGAAGAATTATAAACCCTGCTGTCTCAGATTAAAGAATATTTTTAGAATAGAATAGAATAGAAAATCTTTATTTGGTCAACACTCCACAACAGAGGAACATAATACGTAAACACATCGTGGGATACATTTAAAAAATCTGAGCTGCAATGTGATCCTAAACAGGACTCCAACTCAGCATAATGCTATAGTTATTATTATTTTTATTTATTACTAAATCCGCATTTGACCTCGATCTCGCCTGATGGTAAGCGACGATGAAGTCGACGATGGAGCATGCGGGTCCAGTAAATGCCTATTCACTCTGGCCTTGAAGATCCCAAGGTTGTAGGTTTCGGTAAATACAGACGCCGGCAGGCTGTTCCATTTATTAGCCGTTTGCATAATGAACGAAGAAGCAAATCGCTTCGTACGAGCAGATGGGATATCAACAACATAAGGATGGAAGTTATTATAACTAAAGCGCTGATTTATAACTAAAGCGCTGATTTATAACTAAAGCGCTGATTTTCAATGGAACTGCACATTTTTCATTTTCAGCATTACAACTACAGGGCCGCGGCGTTCACTGGTGTCCGCAGTTTCAGTGGAGTTGAGACGGGAGGGACCAGAGTCTGCTCCGTCCTCGCCTGTACCGGTGACACCATCGACACTTGTGGCAGAAGGTCTGTTCTTGAAGATTGTATCATCATTAACAGTTTATTTCCTCTCAACTGTTGAATTAAAATCTTCTTTCTTGCTTTCTAAGCGGTTCTGAGGCAGTCCATCCAAGGTTATCACAGTTCTGCAATATGGTCTGATAATCGAGGCGGTGGTCCACCTGTGGATGGTAAATTGTATAATTCGTCCTTTCACAAACGACGTCGTCAGTTTCAAAACGATCGCCGTTTTGTTTGTTTAGGAGCTCCTTTTTAGGAGCAATTATAAATCAAGCTAACTTACAAGTCGGAGCGAAACCGACACGGATGGGTTAGGTTGAAGGCTAGGGCGGCAAACATGGGCGTAGCGAGCGCAGCTTGCTGCGCCTTATTTCCGTCCTAGCCTTCGTTAGGTTATTTTTTTATATAACAACCCAGAATAAAACTGTTTGCATAATGCATGCCTGGTGGTGAAAAAATGCCGAGGTATTTTCTAATTTGCTTTCGTATTTTACAAAACAGCGGCGTTTGAAAACTGACGACGCCGTTTGTGAACGGACGAATCATAAAATTTGCCGACGACATATCCACTGTTTACTATTTAGTAGGGGAATTTAAACATTGCTTGACTTGACTACTATATTTTGAGCTGTACGAGGATGTGAACATCAATAAATGCTATTGAAGATCTTTTTACACAGCTTCTCTCCACTTTGACTGGTAGGTACTGTTCATTTAAAGAATTCAAAAGGTAGTAACTTTTAATATAACTTCGAAGTCATTCCAATACTTAAATGTAGTTGTTAAATGTATAGGTACACTTTTGAACTTTGACAGATTTTGTTGGATGCTGTCTATTTTGTCCATGCCGTGAGTGACGTATGAGTGAATATGATAAGGTTGTAATTATCATTTTTTAATTTTAATCACTATAACCTTAAAATATAATCTTAGAATATAATATAAACATATTATATGGGTCAAACTCCTTAATCTAATAAACAGCCCCGAGTCGCACCCGGCGGGAAGGTGCCCATCACGCTGGCAGCGTTTCCACGCTGAATAGCCAGCGAGATGCGCTGCACCAGGTACGACTCGGCGCGGGGGTCACCTGAGCGCTCTCTCAGTCGTAAAATGTTCTTATTACATTGTATTTGATGAAATCCCGGATATGAATCACACTGCCTACGTAATCTACTCGGTTGTAAACCTTGAACAGGAATATACTTAAGTAATATAGGGCTGTCAAGATGAAGATCGCTATGTTATAAAATAATTTGGTCACATAAAATTCCAAAAAATTACGCACACTTTTATTTCGGATTTACTTATATGTACAAAATAAAACACTATCTTACTGTTTTTAATGCAGTCTTTACGTTTTCAGATTCACACAGTACACGACAAACACCACTGGAATATTCGAAGAACTGACAATCATTGCTATTGTACCAACTCCTATCTTTGATACCTCTTTAGAGGCAAGAGACTCCGCATACTTCCCTGTCTCTCTAGATGTTTCCATTATGCCATTGGAGACAACAGGCTACGATTACAAAGAGGAGATACAAGACGATATCACCGTATACACCCTCAATTTGAAGAACACTGAAGCAGAATTATATACTTTTGCTATATGGGGCAGAGTGTTTGAGAGAGATGGACAGGATGCCTCGCCCCCTGTTGAAGAAGATGACGCTACTGATTCACCAAGTGACGAAGATGAAACCACGGAGTTGCCTGATGACGATGACGATGACGGTGAACCAGACTCGTCTGTAGCCAATGCTCTTAGTATAATTTTGTTAACTCTAGGAGTAATGTTTTTAGCAGTAATTGGTTAGATATCGGCAATTGTTAACTAATTTCATAATTTGTATGTAATGTAGGAAGAACTGAGTGAATTTGCAAAGATGTTATTTTTATATTGTTCTTTAATAAACAACCGCATTACCTCTACGAGTTACTTATTACAACAGAATGTACCATGTGTGAAATAATCTCCATAATGCAGATTATTTATAAAAGTACCAGTGGCACCCCTCTTGGCAGCTTTATTACATTCTTGGTCCTATTATTATTATTGTATTACGATCTCTCATTTCTAGTTTTGCGTAGTTAGGAGTTCTGACATCATCTCTAGTTTTGCGTACCTAGGAGTTCCGACTATTTCATTCAACAAAATACAATCAATATCTTCGGGCTCTTCTCATAGTAAGATTGGGATCAAATTTCTCAGACTATGTCCAAATGGCATCCAGTTTTATAATAGGACTTCCAGCGTGTGAAAGAGTTGTCTCCACTTTGGTGTTGTTCAACCGACGACGACGGTGGGAAATTTCCAATAAGATTAAATAAATATAGTAAATATAACAGTTTACTTGAAATTCGGTCTATATGATATCGACGTCATTATATAACACACGACACTGTACATTTACGTAAAGCACTTCAACATTGTGTTTCAAATCTGATAACACTTTATAATATAGACAGATAACATTGGAGATGAACTTAAGTTTCCTTTAGACAACTGAGATGTAAACATTTCGATGATTACAAAACTAATGTTTGATATGTTTTAACCACAGAAATCGGACTAATAGAACAATGACGTGAGCAGTGACAGTGAGCCATAGAATTGACCCATAGGTCATGTTTTCATACATTTGACATTTCAGAGTCCGACTAATGTATGGGAAAATGCCCAAACGCATGCGCGGGTTGTTAGACGCGGTTTCCTTATAAAACTTCTCTAGCGAGCAATTTCTGTACAAGCAAAATTTGTACAAGACGGGGGAATTTCAAAATCTTTGGTTTTAACACATTTTCAAACAATATTTCAGGATTTTGGGTCGTGCTTTTAAATGAATGATGGAAATGATAACTTCGTGATTCACCTTTTTCTTTAGAAGGTATGCATAAGCAGGCACTAAAAGCATAAAACATCAATAATCAAATCTACTAAATGCTTTAGCGATTTGAAGATGACCGACAGACACTCAGAAGCCCAGAAGTTTGTTTTGTTTTAAAATAAAATAACTGACTTCTTCTTTAACTACTCCCAACTAAGCTAAAATGCTAGGAGTGCACCACCACAATGGTCCAAAGGTGGATTCGATCCGACGATTTTTGCGCCGTAGTCTCTTCTCTTGCCCTAGCCTTTGTGCCATTATCGCTTCAGTTTTGGTAATTTACGTAATTCCTACAATATAAGACATACTGTCTCTATAGGGTAGTTTCCAAGTATCAAATATTAAATGCATTTCTTAAAAATTAAGAAATAGTTATACATTAATGGTCAAATGTGAAAACAGAAATAAAATTCGTTGAAAAATAAAATAGCGACAGGCAATCAAAAATCAGAACGGTAGAAAGAAACGGCAATAAGTTTTATGACGTAATTGTTCTCTAGCGCCATGCCATACAAGAAGGTCCTGGCAGCATATAGAAGACTGTTTTGCTCGAAAGGGACAGAGTATTATGTCCAATACTAACTTTAACCATTAATATCTGTAATGTTAGTTGAGATGTCGAAAAACTAATTTTAGATCCTTCTTTAGTATGTCCATGTAAGTTGATTGATGCAATAAAAAAAATATAGGCTAATACCGTATTATACTACTCATAAGTTATTTATGAGTCATACATAACATAAGATATATTTTGTGACTAAATGCATTTTTTTATTGTACGGTTCGTCCCCTAATAAACATAAATCCAACATGACAGGGCCGTAGTGAGGGAGACAATATTATACATACGAGTATTTTAAGTAACATGGAATCGAAAAACATGGGTAAATTAACGAGATTAATTTTCATTTCAATGAATGAACATACGTAGAATATTGGTTATAGGTAAACCAATTTTATCAGATCATTGTAGCAAACCTATCACATTCTTATAAAGGGGACTTCCCCACGTCTTATTTACCGGTCTGGGGACCAGCAGTTGCACACGACAGTCCTGGCACTCTACGTAACATAACATAATAAATATGATGACATAGTTTTCTTATCATTCATTCGTTGCTCTTGCTTTGAATAGCACATTTTTTGTCTAAGATATAGCTGTGTTCTCGGTGTATTATTTTCAGTTTATTTCCACTAAGTCCGCGAAAATGCTAAAAGCTAAGAGAGTGCTCGCGATTTACACCGGTGGCACTTTTGGTATGCTGAAAAATGAAAAAGGAGGTGAGTAGTTTGTTAAAACTATTTTACAACTATCGAAACATAATGACCATTCCTACTTCTCCATAACAACAATATGAGTATTCATGTGGACGAGATTAACGTTGTCTTAATTAGGCTTCGTTAGCGCTGAGATTGATCGGGTTCAGTTCCAAGATAAAGTCATATCAGTATCAAGAATCTGATTCGACTCTTTCAAATATTTACGTGCGAGGGTCAGTGGTCTAGTGGCTAGGACGCCGGACTCCCATGCGGGAGGTCTGGGTTCGAAACCTTGCAATGCCAAGTACCAATGAGTTTTCCGATTTTTTCGAAGACTTACGTATATTTACCGACTGATCTAACGGTGAATGAAAATATCGTGAGGAAACCTGCATGTCAGAGGAAATTAAAAGTTTCCGAAGGCGTGTGAAATCCACCAATCAGCACTGGGTCCGCTCGGTGGATCATGGCCCGTACCCCCTTGTGCAAGGGGAGGCCTGTGCCCCAACAGTGGGGACATTAATAGGCTGATAATAAAATATTTACGTGAAAGCGGTGAAAAAAAACTTCGTTAGAAAACATGCACACTCCTCAATAATACTTGGTCGGGTCAATGCTCTATTGAGCAAAGAGTGATCAGTACCGCAATAGCCGGAACTAATAAATAACCAAATGATGAAATTTTCATTAAATTTAAAATATCGGTACGTCTTACAGTCCTGGTACCACAAAAGAACATAGAGCAAGTTATCAGAAAGCTGCCCCAACTTCACGACGACGTCTACTGGAAGACAAATCTTGCCAAGTCTGTCATGAAGGAGTACCTTGCTCTCCCTGGTGAGTCTTATTCTGATTCCATCTTTATGATTCTGTCTTTCCCATTCTTTTTTGTCAAAGGTTCAAAGCGAGTCTCGAATTCATAACCAACCTTTTCGAGGCCTGCTCTCCAATCCACTATTCCGCCAATGAGCCAATAGCGAGGTGGATAACACCCCGAATTCCTTTTCCGTGTCTCTGATGGAAATTCTTTTTTTTACATTTTCGCAGATGGGAAGGATACAGAATTGAAAGTACTGTACAAAATATACGAATATGACGAACTAAAGGACTCCTCGGACTTCACTCTTGACGACTGGGTTAAAATGGCACGAGACATTAAAGTACGTATGAAATACTCTTCATCAAAGACATATTATATTACTAACTTATGATGACTACTTCACATCTATTACAGTTTTTGGTCGATATAACAATTAAAATTCACGCACTGAAATTCAGTTGTGATTCAATTTTTCGATTTGATTCTTTTCGAACTAATTTTTTGGTGAATATTGTATGGACTATTGTTTAAATCGATGGTCTTTATCGTTAGGATTTCACAGACCTCTCCTTGTATGTCTTCTTGTATTGTATTAGCTAGAGAAGGTCACATCCACCGAGCTGGTCTAGGGAGAATTGGCGAGTTATAATACAATTGCTTTCGAAAACTTTATAAGGACTCTCATTCATCTCGTCACAAACAATAACAGAATAGCTTGTTCTTCAATGTTCATCTTTGTTTTTACAGAAATTCTACCACGACTATGATGGCTTCGTGGTGCTTCACGGCACCGACACCACGGCGTATGGCGCCTCGATCTTATCCTTCATGTTGGAGTCTGTAGGGAAGACTGTTGTCCTCACTGGTGCACAGGTAACACTTGGGACGAATGAAGGCAGCGTTTTAAAACACCTATCCCCCATTGCGATTTTCTAAATTCTTACTATTAGGCATGTTTGGCATTCAAAAGTCGATATCGACCTTTTTGTCCATCTCATTCGCTAACATAGACACGAACATATGTGTGAGCGTAAAGTAAATTCCGTAGCCGCTTGAGTTTGCATGGCGAACGTACCAGATCATGGGCTCAGGTCCACAGATATTTCCGACGGTTAGTACTTACAATACTTTTACCTTTTTAAACCTGAATAATAAATATTTCTAAATCTAATTATTAATAAGAATCAGCTAAAAACAGTTACTTAATATTTACATTGTTTTATGAGTTGTTATTTTCGCTTACTCTCGTAGCACAAATTGGATTGTTTTTGATATACCTCCAACAATTACAACCTTGTGCCATCTTAGGTGCCAATATTCCAACCACGCAGCGACGGGCTGAACAATCTCCTGTGTGCGCTGCTCATAGCGGCGACACAGCACATCCCAGAGGTCACCGTGTTCTTTGGAGCCAAGCTGTTCAGGGGCACGAGGTGCGTATGGCTAGCTAGTGTTAAGCTAGAAAATATAGAGAGGTTAAACCATCAAAGAATACAATGTAATGTCTACAATGAATACAATGTAATGATACTAATGATTAAACAGTTCAAAACATCAAAGAATACAATGTGTCGGCTATATTGTAAATTATTTCATCAGAAAGCAACAAAACCCGTTGCAAGATAAGTCGTACAAAATAATTCAATAATAAATTAAATAAAATAATAAATCAAATTATTAAAAATTTAAACTATTTACATTACAAAAAAATACCTATAATAGTACAATAGTGTACAGTCAATAAAAAATAAAATAAAAGTGCGGATACAATGTCAAAAGAGTCGTATATATATGTCAATTTCCCGGGTCATATCAAATGAGAAGGTTTTAATTTTGAGGACATAAATTCGTTTAGACTGTAGTAGGCATTTTTCTCAAAGTACTTTTTTGTAATGGCCTTAAACTCTTTAGCAGGGAGTTTGATGACCTCAATCGGGAGCATATTAAAAATTTTCATTTTCACTAGGTACTTCGTTGTTTTAGTGTTTTACTTAATCTTGCCCTAGGAATAATCAACCTTTATCTGTTTCGTGTTTGTTACATAAAAGGATGATTTTGAAGAGAGTAAGTATAAACCTACGATGGAATTTCGTTTCTGCAACGATTTCTAGGCGGAATGGCCTTGCTTTCGTACTTGATATTCTAACTATAATTATTTGCAGCATTTTTGGCGACCACGTCATTGTTCCACGAAATATTGGTTCTTCTAGTATGAATGGCGACAATGGGCCTGCGTGCTTCATCTTCGCCGAGATTGCTATTCATTGAGATTCAGTTTAAAATCAATAACTCTCCTAGGAAGAATAAGTGACATCAATAAATCATATTACTTAACACCTCCAAGTGCTAGTCCTCTCAAATCACTTAAAACTAAAGTTTAAAACAGAAAATTCAACCGACACAATCTTTACTCCAGGGTAAAGAAGGTGTCCAACACCCGTATCTACGCGTTCGACTCCCCCAACTTCCCCCCTCTCATGGAAGCCAAGACAACGTTGGAGGTGGACCCCAAGATGCTGATCCACGCGCCAGGGTCCGTCCCTGACGAGTGCAGGCTTCACGACCAGGTGTCACGGAAGGTGTACGTGCTGAAAGTGGTTCCTACAATCACTGCCGAGATCATCAGGGCAGTTTTTGAGGGAATGGAAGGTAACTATATATTTAAAACTTTAATTATGCCTTTGCATAGGTATATAAAAGTAAGAAAAGGGACTGCGTTATTATTATTAAAAGTTTGAAAACAACGTTATTCAGGGTAACCAAAGAACTTTTACATTGTCTACAGGAGCAAAAGCAGGACAATATAAGACCAATATAATAGAACAAAAAATAAGATCTTGGCCTGTTCCCAGTAGACTTACCTACTAGTACGACTAAATTGGAATTTCCTTCAAAGTAACCCGGGTGTTTTACTTGTAATCAAATTTTATGATCCAGGTGTAGTGCTAGAAACGTACGGCAACGGCAACATTCCCATAAAGCGCAAGGAGATCTACAAAGAAATAGAGCGGGCTGTGAAGAACAACGTGCTGGTAGTCAACGTGACGCAATGCATCAACGGAACTGTGTTGGGGAAGGCCATTTATGAGACGGGTCTGGTGAGACACAAGCATATTTTTAATAAAAACATGTTCTTTATTAATTCCTAGGTTAAATGCCTAGCTATAAATAGTCCAAAGATTGATTCGATCCGGCGGTGCTTACGCCGTTGTATCGAGCCTTATAGCCTTAGAGCCATTGTCACTTGCAAAATCGACTCCAATTGTTCATAAAATCGTCGTAATATCACCGGGAGATCAAGAGGTTTTCTGGCGATAGGCGGTTGAGAAGGCTAAGAAATATTACCGATTTTGATCAACACGTTACATTGAAGGAAAAGTTTTTTGTCGTATAAGAAGAGCAGATCACGGACCACTTGACGGTAAGTGGTCATGGTCACCGTTACATCTCACTTCGTACATCATAGTGCTATTAGAGGATTATCGATTACTGTTAACTTTGAGCACTTAGATGGATGGATTTTACACTTCGAACCAAAAACATTGCTACTTTGGGACAGAAATAGGTAAAAGACAAAAATTCATTCATTTATCTTTTGGAAGACTATATGTAACCTATAGTCTTCCAAAAGATGAAGAATGAATGACACAGATGTTCAGTTATTGAATCGTCGAACAAACTGTCTATTGTAAAAGTTGTTACACCGCTTTCCAGTTGCTAGTGGAATGTGGCGTGGTGCCAGCGTTTGACATGACACCTGAAGCGGCTCTAGCTAAGCTGTCCTACGTGCTGACCAAGACTGAGCTCAGTTACCAGCAGAAAGTAGAGGTTTGTGATTTATGTTTTCTGGTTTCCGTACTACGAAAAGTCTAAGAAACAGTGGAGGTCCTTAGACCAAAGTTTTAATTCGTCCTAAGCAAACCAAATAGTGAGATCACCACAATATACAAAAGTATAGCTTAGTATAGCAGACCACCACAGCATAAAAAAGTACAGCATCTCGATACCTATAAATATCATAATTACCATCATCATCATCAGCAGCCTACTCTAGTCCATTGCTGGACATAGGTCTCTCCCAGGGCGCGCTATTGAGCCCGATCTTCGGCTCTTCTCATCCAGTCGCTGCCAGCCACCTTGCGCAGATCGTCGCTCCATCTAGCACACTACGTTTGCCTAAACGCGGTCTCCACTCCAGAACTCGTCTACCCCAGCGGTTGTCGGTTCTGCGACAGATGTGACCGGCCCACTGCCACTTCAGCTTGCTAATCTTATGAGCTATGTCGATAACTTTTGTTCTATGCCGGATCTCCTCATTTCGGATTCGATTCAGCAGAGATACTCCGAGCACGCTTGCACGCTTCTTTCCATAGCACGCTGAGCGACTTTCAATTTGTGAACCAGTCGCACCGTCAGTGTCCACGTTTCGGCTCCGTAGGTCATTACTGGTAGGACGCACTGGTTAAAGACTCTTGTCTTTAGATATTGAGGTATTATCATCATTAGCCTATTAATGTCCCCACTGTTGGGGCACAGACCTCCCCTTGCACAAGGGGGCACGGGCCATGTTCCACCGAGCGGGTCCAGTGCTGATTGGTGGATTTTACACGCCTTCGGAACCTTTTTATTTCCTCAGACATGCAGGTTTCCTCACGATGTTTTCCTTCGCCGTTAGAGCAGTCGGTAAATGTACGTAAGTCTTTGAAAAAAATCCGAAAAACTCATTGGTACATGGCATTCCATGGTTTCGAACCCGGACCTCCCGGCATCGTAGCCACTAGGCCACCGACGCTCAACATATAATCGAAAATGGAAATATAATAAGTCTATATTTTAGGTATCCGGTAGATAGATTCCTTTGGAGAAAATCTTTTGTCTGATGTCAAATATTAATTTTGTTTCAGTTGATGAAGACGAACATACGAGGAGAGTTACAGAATCCTAGTCACTGATATGCGAATAATATTTGTATTACATCCTGATTCTTACAAATACAATGACTTATTTATTAATTATAAGTTAAGTGTAAATTATGCAGGATGTAATGAAATTAAAATTAATTAATTATTTAAAAAAAAATGACATTAAAATCAATTAATTAATTAATTTTAATTATTTATTAATTGTCCATTACCTAATAATATCTGTGAAATGATTTTAAGTTTTATTTTAATAAGTACGTAAATAATATTACTTGTATTTTTTAACATTATTTTATTTCAAAAATAAACCATTCAGTTGACAAATAGAAAATAAGTAATATCAAATCGTTTTCGACTTGTAAAACAATAATATTATAATTATTATGAGTAGAGTAACTTAGATAACAAATAAAACAAATTAAAATAATAAGTAGGTAAATAAAATAATTATTCTGAAAATTATCTATTCTAAGCTTATGAAAATTCATACAAAAGGTAGTTGAGACCAAAATAATTCACTCCAAAAATATAATTAAATCTTTCGAATTCTGAAAGAATATTTTATAAAATGCATTTTGGCGACGAACATTCTTAGTATACAACATCAATCGAGTGTCACTCAATATTAAATACACACATGTACACCACACCTACACTACAGTACAATCGCAAAAACAAGTTGTATAAAACAATATTAGGCGAAAAAATAATGTTTTCATAAACAATTGGGTATTTTACTTAAAAAAAAAATATTCCATCAATCAACTTACAATGATTGTAGCCAAGCGCCTCGTAGAGACATCCCGGGACCAGAAGGCTGGCCTCTACTTCGCTCAGCGTATAAGCCTCGCTATACAGCGGGGCAACGCCGCCAGCCTCCTCGGGACACTCCCTGCAGGGAGCGACCTAGGTCAGGTATTTTATTTGTAAAATAGTTAGGTATTTTGTAATTTTAGCTTAAGCATTTATTTTATTGTTATATTTTATTTTATTTTGAATAAACATTTTACTTACAATGATTGATGGAATATATTTTTAGTCGTTCAATGAAGGCTCCTGCGTAAACACGTACTCGGTTGACGCGCAGTTCCCGCGATTTTTCGCTTTGAAGAAAACTTCATTATTTTATGTGAATTTAAGATATTGTTTGTGCTATTTGTGTGTGTACACCCCGCTTACTAACATTTAGTTATGGAACTAACCAATAATACATCTGCTGTGTATGGACTAATCTCCGCAAGATCCGCTACAGCTTTGGTGATGGCATGGCATGGCATGGTCTAGACTACGCATAACTGACTATTCAGGTGAGCTAGAGTTTCATATTGCTTAGTGACAGGAGGAAACCAGCCTGGTGATAGTCTCTGCCTTTGAGTTCAGCTCTTTATTTAACATTTGAAGAAGGATCTAAATTTTGTTTTTCGATATCTCAACTAACATCAGAGATATTGATGGTTAAAGTTAGTAGTGGGGATATGCTCTGTCCCTTTCTAGCAAAACAGTCTCTAGTATGTAGCCAAGGACCTGTTTGTATAGCGCTATTATACGGTGACGTCACGATGCAGTGTTTACTTACTCGTGCCATCAAGATGAAATCTATGTCGATTTATGCAATAAAACTAGGAAGTCACTTTTATGGGCCCGAAAACACTGTGCGATGTAATATTGCTGTTTCTTTCTATCATCTGATTTTTTAATTACATATAATTATTTTATTTTTCAACGATATTTAATTCTGTTTTCACATATGACCATCAAATAACAACCTATTGTAGGTATTTACATTTTTCATCTACCTACCTGACACGGTCAACATTCCTATCCGTTGGTGCAGGTGCTACAAAACAAACGAAACCCGTAAAAACCATCAAATTGTCTATTGTACTTGTAAACTACCGAATTAGAACCATTTTTACAACCTCACGACTTGTTGGAGCGATTGTACTTACGAGTTACGACGACACACGAATACAAAGTAAGAAAATATCTTATTTTCTACTCAAGAAAAAGGCAGTGTTAAGTGTACTAAGAACACTTTGACAACTTTATAATTACCCTTAATACATTAATACTACACAGTTGTACAAAAGCTATTTTACTGGTAGAATTATTATTTGATATTGTACTTAATAACTTCTTGATATAATAATAAATAATAAGGCGGAGTCCATTAATTGCGTGAGGCATTTTTTAGGATTTTGTAACACCCCCCCCCCCCCCCCCCGTGAGATTTTGTGAGATTTTCCTCAACTCCCCCCCCCCCCCCCCCTCCTAATCTCACGTGAGATTTTTTTAAATTTGTGTATTGATGAACGCGTTGGATTATACGACAAACACTATTGTGTCGAATTTTATTACTTTAATTTGATTTCACTTTCACGCCATTTTAACTCTCCCCCCCCCCTCCCCCTCCCCCAGGTGAGATTTTGTGAGATTTTCCTCAACTCCCTCCCCCCTCTCCTAATCTCACGTGAGATTTTTTTTAAATTTGTGTTTTGATTATGAACGCGTTGGATTATACGACAAACACTATTGTGTCGAATTTTCTCATATTTTTACTCTAGACAAATTTATTACTTTAATTTGATTTCACTTTCACGACATTTTACACTCCCCCAGGTGAGATTTTGTGAGATTTTCCTCAACTCCCTCCCCCCCTCTCCTAATCTCACGTGAGTTTTTTGATTATGAACGCGTTGGATTATACGACAAACACTATTGTGTCGAATTATCTCATATTTTTACTCTAGAAAAATTTATTGCTTTAATTTGATTTCACTTTCACGCCATTTTACACTCCCCCAGGTGAGATTTTGTGAGATTTTCCTCAACTCCCTCCCCCCCTCTCCTAATCTCACGTGAGTTTTTTGATTATGAACGCGTTGGATTATACGACAAACACTATTGTGTCGAATTATCTCATATTTTTACTCTAGAAAAATTTATTACTTTAATTTGATTTCACTTTCACGCCATTTTACACTCCCCCCCCCCACCTCCCCCAGGTGAGATTGAGTAAGATTTAGCTTGACCCCCTCCCCCCCTTGAACACCTCACGTAATTAATGGCCGCCCCCTAATGTATTACAATATTTGTGTGAATTACAATGTTATTCAAGATTATATTCTAAAGAACTAATCTCACTGTTGTACTCGTATTATGACACCGTTATAATATTATTTTAAAAATTATAATATAGGTAATAAAGTAAATAATTATATAGGTGGTGGGAAACAACATTTGTGTGAGGTACAATATTTTGTTCGCAACTGGTATTCAGGTTACATTCTCATAATTATGTGCCATGAAACATATCATTTGTTTTATTATAAATTGAATACATTTAATTCGCAACGAATCGAAATTACATATATTTTTAGACTTTAAATACCGGTTCCAAGTTAAAATACCGAATTCTAGAAAAAGCGTATTATTCAAGATATCGCCAATGTATACTTTATAGAGCGTACCTTACTATGACACTGCGGGCGAAACTTGCTGATTGGGCCATATTTAGTAGGCTGTTACTTCCTTCTTCTTAGTCGTACCCGGTGCTAGGATGGGTTCTTCTGGGGACAAGAACGAAAGTTGAAGAAATCTCGTATAAACACTCACTTAAATCACTCACTCAATCACTTTTTAAATTTTAATTAAATTGTAGAAAATGTTACAAATATTGCCAATACTTTACATAATAGAATAAGGATTAACAAATTGATATTATTTTCCGATAGCAGTAGCACTGTAATGGTTTTAACACACCCTATAACAAACATAGTTAGTTCTGCCAGTCTTCAGGAGAGGATTGCCGCAGACTGCTGCCGCAGTTTTCCTAAACTAGGAAAGGTCTGGCAGTTTTAGACCTCCTTAATTAGTACCTTCAATCATAGGTACCTAAGCAGGTTTTACGGTGACGTCACAAATCTTACCTCCAGTCCCGTCACTGGGGTGCAGACGCTTCAGCACTTGGTTCATGTCGAGGCCAGTCAAGGTCCTCAGGACAGGAGCTACACCGCAGCTATTAGATATGACTTAACTGCTTGTTGCTGGTTTAATGGTGACGTCACAAATCTTACCTCCAGCACTGCCACTGGGATGCAGACGCTTTAGCACTTGCGTCAGGTCGAGGCCAATCAAGGTCTTCTAGGCAGGAGTTATACCGTAGCTATTGGCTAAAAACTAGCTGGTTTTACGGTGACGTCACAAATCTTACCTCCAGTCCCGCCACTGGGGTGCAGACGCTTCAGCACTTGGGTCAGGTCGAGGCCAATCAAGGTCTTCTGGACAGGAGTTATACCGCAGCTATTGGCTAAAACTAGCTGGTTTTACGGTGACGTCACAAATCTTACCTCCAGCACCGCCACTGGGGTGCAGACGCTTCAGAACTTGAGTCAGGTCGAGGCCGGTCAAGGTCTTCAGGGCTGGAGGTATGCCGCTGGCCAGCCGGGCCATTTCGCCGGTCGCACCGTTGTCACCCACAAGAACGATCTCGTCTGTCTTCGCGAGAGGAGCTGATATTTCCGCTGCGATCTGAGGATACGAAGTAATAATAAGTTATCATGTTAAATAAGAAAATAGAACTTAACTTCCAACATATATACGTGTAAGATAGGAACTGGTAGAACGTCTAGCGTCTCGTGTGAGACTAACTAACACGAGGAACCCAAAATTGATGTTTGGTTAATTTTTTACGTTAACGTGTTCAGTTCCATAAAAAAGCAGAATTTAAATCTGCTGTTGGGCTTATCGTGAGTAAGAATGAACTCAAACGCAAAATGTAGAACAAGAGGTCCGTTCTTGATTGTGTTCACAGCTCCTGTATGTCCGAAGCCTGGACCTCGCCTAAACATCAGTTTAAACCCTACGTTCTGTAGCATCTGAGGCCTTATCATCACTTAGTCTTGAAGAAAATAAACTAAACAGTTCCATTCAAAACCAAACTCGTACCTTAGGCAGAGCTTCGAGCACCAACGCCATAATAGCCGGGTCGCCGTACTGCTTGTACACTTTAGCCTTCGCGAGCATCCTCTCGGCGTCAGCCTTGCCGACATCGCCTATAGCAGTAGCCTCGGCTAAACCGAGGACCTTGATGCGTTCTGCATCTGCCTTCGCTGATTCTACTGTCTGGGTGCTGGAAAAAATAGCAATAAATGTGTCAAACAGTATACAACATAGCCTCGGATCGGAGTACATGCGTCCGGTTCCACCCGGTTCGGTTCGCTGCAACTAATCACATGCGATCCGCCTTCCCTCCGTTTGAAATCAGCGCTTCGTGATTGGATTAAGCGAACCGAACCGGAATGGAAACGTGAAGTTCTAGCCATAAATAAGAAAGTCACACAGACAGATGACAGATTCTATCAGAATATCTCTAATGTTAATAAAGTTATAATATCAGGATCTCAGCTAAAGGAGTTCATAGAAAAATTAGAAACAAAATCTAACCTACCACCCAATTTTTCTTAGGTTATGCTCCGTGAATTTTGTTTCTGGCCACTGCACAAGAAAGACTGCATATCTTTTAAGTTAAACCAAAGGAATCTTAGGAGGGCTTAAAAATTACAAAAGGACATTAATATTGAGCTTACCGTTTTCCCTCAGCAATGGTCTGCAGACGATAAGCCTCGGCCTCTGCAGGCAAACGCACAATCGCCATCAGCTCCTCCTCGCGACGCAAGATCTCTTGTTGTTCCACCTGAAAGTTGAGGAGTGGAAAAGGTTTAGTATAGATAATTGAACAGAGCCAACGTCAGTTATGATGACTGAGCTTTTAAAATGAACGACTTGGGAAATTAGACCCCATCAAAGGAAATCATGGACATTTTAGTGTGAATTTCCAAAAGTCGTATACTGGCTGACTGTCTGCTATTGATTTCGTATAAGGCACACCTTGATATACACAGAAAACGGAGAAGTACCGTGTTGATAAACATAGGTTGCTTATTATGTCGTCGAAGTATTTATCGCAATTTTAATGTATAGTAGGTTTTAAATACCAATTATCTAAATGCGCCGTTAACGATTTGCAAGCAACATCGATGTTTATTGAAGAAATCAATAATTTAATCCTTGTTCTCACCTCGATTTGTTTGCGACGTTCAACAACTTCGATTTGAATTTCTTCGTTTCGTATTCTTTGCTTAATCTTTGCGGCTTGCAACTCGTATGCTAATGCAGCTTCGGCTTTCTGCAAAGAAGAAATGCGACGTCTAGCTACAACTATGCGATATACACACATAAAATTAGTCATACTGTGTTCCACGAGATAGTGGTAGATCCTAATGTGAAGGATCGCCTGGGGTGGTACCACCCTCTTATCTATTTCTGCCGTGAAGCTGAGATGCTTGCATTTCTGTGTTTCGGTTTGAAGGGTAAGAGAGCCAGCGTAATTTCTGGCACATGGGGCAATCCATCTTAGTCCTCGAGGTTAGCAGTGCATCAAAAACCCTCTAATATTAATACAGTGAGGTGAGGTGTCTATGGGCGACGGTGACCACTTAACATCAGGTAGCCCGTTTGCTCGTCTGCTCTCCTTATTTAATAAAATAAAATAGATAGCGATCAATGCAGTTGCCACTTGCTTTGTTCCATCCCGTACAACTAAGATAATATGTATTCCGTTGATCAGTAGTTTTATATCGACTCGTCTTATCGCCTTAAAAGCTTCATCAACTCATGAACAAGTCTCGCCAAATTGCAAACACTCGAAGTCGAAGTAATATCGGATTATGCACAGAGTTTCTTGCATAAACTAGCATAAATTACTCGCTGGTGAGAGATAACTATGTATTGTAATGGTACACATTATTATTCAAGCTGACCATGAAATTGCATTTCTGTCTGATAATTCTGCATACTCAAGGCAAGGAGTGTTTTGCAATAAATGTCATAGTATGCACAAAATGCAATTTAATAAAGTAAAATTTGCAGCAAAACCGCAAGCAAAATAATAATAATAGACAGTTATATTTGTAATTGTTACAATAATTGGAGCACTTACAGCAGTGTTGACTTCCTGGTCAAACTGTGCCTTCTGCAGTTTGAACAGTCTCGTGTTATCTTCGATCCTCGTGTCCATTGAGTACTTGACGTCCATCGCGCTCTTTTCGCATTCCGCTTCCTGAATTTAATAATTATGTATTATTGCAAATTATTTTTTAAACAGCAATCTATCTACCTATCAGCCCGTATCCGTCCACTGTTGGACATGGCCTCTCCCACCCTAAAAAAGCTTGTTAAGTTTTTTGTCATAAAAGCTTTACTCCATTACCCATAAGCTTTTGACTATATGTGTCATGAAATTTTATAATCAAATATGTACAAATGTTTAAATAATGAAGCTGTATTGAATAAGTCTCGTTTGACTAGGTATAACTTCCATAAAATAAGTAATTAATACATAGATTTAATTTTTTGACTCAGTGAGATACGTGTTTTATCTAGGTGTCCCACAGGGATCTGTTCTCGGACCCCTACTACTCATATAAATTCTTTATCTGTGTAATTGTTCTATAACATCAAACCCAAGGCGTAGCTACAAAAGTATATCTCAGAAATTGTAAATAACTATCTTAGGCAAGAAAACGGGTGCTGGTAAGTAAGTATGAGAAAAGTAAAACGCTACTGACCCTTAGCGTAGGTGGCGTCGTGGCTAGGACGTCGGACTCCCATGCGGGAAGTCCGAGTTCGAAACCAGGCAATGTCATGTACCAATGAGTTTTTCGGATTTTCGAAAGACTTACGTAGACTTACCGACTGCTCTGACGGTGAAGGAAAACATCGTGAATAAACCTGCACACTGAGATAACCTGTGTGTGAAATGGGGAAGGCAATGGCAAACCACCCATTAAACCTGCCAAGAGAGATTAATTCCTAAGAATGATCACGACCTTCAGCAATGAGGAACACGACTTAGAAGAGACTGACCCTGATCCCAGCGTCCCTGTTAGCCTGCGCGACGCCCACATCGGCGTCTCGCTTCACCACCGCCGTCTGCGCCTTCCCCAAGCTGGCCAGGTACTGGACGTCATCGTAAACGTCCTTGATCGTGAAGGACAGGATCTCGATGCCCATCCTGCCGACGTCGGGTGCCGCCACCTCGCGCACCAGACCCGCGAACTGGTCTCTGTCCTTGTACACCTCTTCGACTGTAAGCGTTCCTGGTGGACAAAAGATAGAGATTCGTTAATTTATTTCTAATATTGATTAATTACTGGTAGCTGACTGTGGAGCGTGTTTTTGAAATATTCTTATTTATATAATTTTAAAGATAAGTAACTTTTTGTGGAGTATATAGAGTCGACTGCTGATGATGATTTTTTTTTATTCTTATCTCAATTATGTAGCTTATCTCAATTATGTAGCTCATAGTAGGTGTGATTAAATAGGAATTACGCACTGATGAAAGTCGGAAGTGCTCCGACTAGTTTCGGCCTATTTCGAAAGCCTTGGTCACGGAGAGTGCAAACTTCCGACTTTCATTCATCAGTGAGTAATCCGTATTTAAATCACATATTTAAAAATGTCTCAAGATAGTTTCAATTATAAAATAGGATGTCTTGTCATTGTCACACATACACACACACCTTCACTCCAGCGGCCATACTTACATTTTAGTAACTTATGTTAATTTAAAATTGTATACGAATTTTTAATACCATTTATTTTATTTATTTAGTTTCCCTTTATAAATCAAAATTGTACCTACATTAAAGAGCCTAAATCCCGCGACACTTGGTATCCTAGTACTAGACTATGCATCAACCACTTTTTGTATTAATTTAAGTTGCAAAATAAATTTATTTGTATTTTGTATTTGTCACACAGCATTCTGAACAGCATATGGGAATTGCTTCCTGGATTTTTGCGTATTATCAGCTTGAATACCTACGACTTTAAAACCTATTATTACTGTCAGCATTATTAGAGAGATTGTGGCATTCAGTTGGTAAAGTTATATTATTAAGTTATTTTCTTGTAATCATAAAGTAATAATGGTTTCTCAGACTGGATAGGTAACATGAGAAAATAACAGCTGACATTAAATTACGCTACTAACTGTAATTATATACTTAGAAGTTATTCTTGTTTTCTTGTTATGTGTAGTCTGAAGTTAAATTATCAATGGACTAACGTGGACAAAAATGATCACATGGATCAATCAGTGGATCCAACCACGGGATCCAAGTGGACATAGCGGTAGTATGTCTGTTTGGAACTAAGAGGTAGGATTGTTGTGATGAACTCTGGCAATTCCAAAAACGATAAATGATCGAAAACCTTATCCAATACAACTAAACATCGCAATACAAGACTTACTTCTTCACATTCAGGTAGGTGAGACCCAAGGTTAGTGACAACGGCACCAAAGCGACTCGTAATATTTCCATAGTTGCAGAAGTGTACACCGAGTTTAATGAACTAGTAAAACAGTTCCTACACTTTACACACTGACTAATAATTATACTTTTTACTTTCTTGTAAAGTAGATTCGTTCCTTCACTTTTACTTTTGGAAGACTAGTTAACGTACAATCTATTAGACACCTAGGAGTTTATCATATAGATTTTGTGAAAAGGTAGCCTTTTCTGTATTTTGTTTATCAAACAGATAGATCAGATTTGAAATAATCATTTCCTTTGCAGTGGAGATTGCAAATAATCTTAGAATCAGGATGATGTGCATAAACTAGGTATTTATATGTGTAATGTATTTATATGTCTAGCCTGTGACTTCTGTCCTTCAAAGATCTTCTAAGACGCAATAGCGCATGTTACATACGCATGGCATTAGAATACTAATTAATTAATTGAATCATTTTCAACTCAACTTCAGATTATGTGTACAAGTGTTAAATTTTTGCGATTCAAAAAATATCTGTATTTAGCATAATCCTTATAAGAACGAAATAACTTTAATCATCCTATTTTATAAAGGGGACATCCCAAGGGTTTATAATAACATGGTCAACAGTACTTTTTACATTATTACAGAACCGAAAGTGCTGACAATTAAGTATGGTTCTACTATTAATTACTGTTTCGAAAATATTTCGATTTCGAAACCAGACAAATCGGAACGGTGGCACACGGTGATGAATACTATGTTTATCGTTGTATTGCTATCTTTAAAAATACCAGGACTCCAATTTACGAAACAACAATCCGTGTAATTACAAGCCTGAAATGACAACACTGAAAGAAATCCCCAAACAAAATAGCGTCAATGTTGCCATTTTAAACTCGTAATTACAAGGGTCGCAATTACAATTGTTGTTTCATGAAATATGGCTCAGAATAAAAGAATCTAATATGTGAAAAGTGTACAGAAACATATTAATCAGCACAGATGTGACACAATGATGATTCTACATCAGTCGGTGATTTACAGTCAAAAAACATCAGCTTCCGACAACCAGGTTCCAGGAAGATATAAGTTAGCACATGGAACGTGGACTTAATATTTCACAAATGTCACTGAGACGTTTTAATCAACACAGACACGACACTACACTGAGAGTTCCAGTTCCTTTGCGGGATTTTTATTAATATTAATATCACAGTTCCCGCAAAGCCCCTATTTCAATGCATTAAGTGTCATTTCCACCAGGTGATGAAATAGGGGAGTTTATCATTTATTTGCATTGCGTATGATATAAATATGATAAATGATAAGGATGCGGTATAATGCTATCGTCATAGAAAGAGCATTGGCGTAATAGCATTATGTTATCAATATATCATTAAAATCGTACAGCTGATTTGTGTTATCTACTATAGATTTGAATGGGATAATGACTAATAGGATCTATCTGTTTCGCACGATAAAGCCTACATCGACATTACTAGACTTGTATTTGGTCTAACTAAACATGTGTTGTAAAATACATAGGTAATTTTATTTATTTATGAACCTAAATTTCAAAAAAATAATAAAATTGCGAATAATTTGTTGCAATTGTAAGAACAAACTCATTACTCATTAGCATTACGATTTCTCGGATACTAATATAGCAATAGCGAGCAAAACTAGAGATAGATATACATTTAGGTAAATAGTTCATTTTTTAGACATTTTTTTGTCTAGAATATGAGTAACTTTACTTGTGTAGCCTTTTAAACTACGCAATGGAAAATCGAACTATACATGCGAATTCTAAACAACTCATAAAGGCCATATAAAGGCGATAACGGAACTGTTTTGCTATGTAATATAATGATAGAGTTAATAACTAATTTTATTAATGACTCTGTTAATTAATGCTTTTGTTATACATTACAATCCAATCCAATATTATCTCATACATCCATATAATCGCGTCAGAATGCTATTTCCACTTCCACATCAGTAGCTTATATTATGCTTATTAGGTTGCCTGGAAGAGATCGCTCTTAGCGATAAGGCCGCCTAAATTGCACTTCACTATATCCTTTTGTGTCTCTTGTTTGTTGTTTTCTACTTGTGCAATAAATTGTATTTTACTTTCACTTTACTTTACTTTATATACTTACCAATTACAAGCAATTTTCAAATCTTTCCTAAACATGACTAAACAACATCCGCTACCCGTTCTATCTGCTTATGTATCCGACCAACTTTGTGCTAGGGATGGTGGGATACTATAGGCTCGAAGTCAGGAGAAACCTTGCGTTAGCTACCTACGTATTTAAGGTGTTCCGAGGTAAAATTGATAATCAGCAGGTGTTGGCATTCTTGAGACGGTTTGTTCCGGACGCGAGACTGCGGCGAGGACCCAGAAACCAATTTTTCAAGGTCCCGACCGCTAGAACGAACCTTCTTAAATTTGCTCCAATCACGAGAGCTCTTCGAATACTAAATGAGGTATCCCAAAGGATTGATCTGGTCCATTGCTCGGTGACAGAATTCACAGAAGTAACACTGACTTATCTAAGCATGTAATTATTATTGTGAATTGTATTAATTTTAGTGGAATAATATTATTTTATATAATTGAATTGGGAATTCCTGTAATAATTATGTAAATTGTAAATAAATAAATAACAAGAGACAGAAATAATTAATAGGAAATAAAGTTTGTTAAAAGTTTATTTATGTAATACTACGATTTTATAAATGAGATAAATTGCATGTAGGTAGTTATTATTTTATAAGTTATGTATAATATAATTATAGATCAAAAATCACAATCGATTACCGGATAAGGTGTCAATGTCAATATAATAACAAAACCATTGAGATGAGATCTATTCAAAACAGACTATTTTAAAAGCAAATAGGAACTTCACGTATTAAATTAAACTTTACGACACTTTCATTAAATAACGTATCAGATACGGTCTCACATACCATGTCGGAGTTGTTAGTTTGTTAACTTTGTATAAGGACTGGCTGAAAATCAGCGCTGTGTGTTTACACGCAAGTGTATTCACTCAAGCATTAGCTGAGCCAGGTGCCTGTTGCCAATTGTATTATTGAGTGAACTAAATATGTATTTTTGTGTGTGGCAATAATGTGTCTTTTCTTTCTTTAGCTTAGGTATCGAAAAGTCGAACCGAGAAATCACTGTGTTCCATTGCCAATTACAATAACGCTACATATCCATTAATAAATAATAGACGCTGAATGGTTTCGCTCTTGTTGCGATCTTGACATTATTGAGGTTAATTTCTACGCTTGGTGGAGTTTGCTCCACATTGTGGTCAAACTCAAAATGTTTGCCCTTGACATTATTTGGCCAATACTGAACGTCGAATACGTCGTCTCATACCTTTATTTTGTTAACGGGAAATCTTCAAAGATTGGCCTATGTGATTTTATTTTGGGACCATAATAAATACCTGATACATCGATGATCTAGGTATTCTAAAATATTATTAAGTATTCCCGGCGTTTGCTGGGATATCCGTAACGAAATTATTAACGCGCCAAGCTCGGGTTAAGCCCTGCCCAAGCCCAAGAGTACCATCGGAGGAATATCTTTTTTATTTGTTTCCAATATTTCTACGAGTAATATCATTTTTTTTAAATTTATTTATCCAGTACAAGAAATAAAATCACAGACATTATTATAAGGCCGAACTGTAAAGACGTGTGTGTTTATCCACAGTATGGCGATGATATTATATACAAAGTTGTATTCTAAAATCTTTTATAATAATAAATAATAAATTCTTCATTTTCAGGCAACAAATCATACAGCTAACTACACAAAAGGCGCATAGATTATATATTTGACCTTTTGTAAAGTGAGGCAATATTATTTATTCTTATTTGACTTCTCTAAAAGTGATATGTGTGTCTCTAATTCATAGGGAAACCGTAGAACGAGTTTCTTCTTGTACATTTATATAAAATGATCGAGGTAATTACGGGCTTCCCATTTCGGATCCCAAGATCTCAAGGGATTTCGAGCTTCCCAATATTTTCGTTTTACTCGTAATAATTTTGGAAATTAGGATATTTAGGTTGATAAGGAATGTTATTTATCAATGTCAGATATTTACAAATACAAATACAATACAAATATACTTTATGGCACACCCGGGACAAAAACAAAACATACAACATAAAGAGAGGTACTACGAGATACAACGTGCAGAAGGCGGCCTTATCGCTTTAAGCGATATCTTCCAGACAACCTTCAGGTGATGGAAAAATCATATGATACATAATATACGGGTGCAAAAGGCGTATGAAATAGATACTACCCTCAAATAAATAAATAATAATAATAACTATAATTAACTAATAATAATAATTTACCGTCAGTTCGTACTACATACAGAGTACTATATGTTGTACGAAGCGAAGACAGCCCAGGGTCGTTGGGACGATATGGATGAGGCTGGCACAGGGCCGTGAGGAATGGCACGAAAGGTAGGAGGCTTGTGCCCTGCAGTCAACGGATAACAAGATGTAAATGATGATGATGATGTACGAAGCGTCCTAAGAATACTTAATTTGAAACATATTCTGTCATTATACAGTAGCTAGAATTCTAAGGAAGTTTTTTACAATTGGCCATTAATTTGTGTATTTATTACAGTTGACTGAATCCAGTCAACGATTTAGTGTACTAATTGGACAGGCTTCTGTTCACAGGCTGTAAAGCACGCTAACCGCACTGAATGAACTAAATTGTCTTTTATTTAATTGTATGAATCAGTCGGATAAAGCAGACAGGCCTTGAGACAGTAATCAAGACACCGGTAGAGCTGAGTTCTTCCTGGATCTAATCTAGGTACTACAGCAGGTCATCAATCAGTCACCTCGCCTACTCGAACTTTGCTACCCACTCTTGGCCATGAGCTTGAATTGTCGAACCCAATGATAAGATAGGGTTATAAATGTTGAAGAATGTGAATGAAGATGTTACGACTCGGTTTCCATCCAAATTAGTTTTACGCAGTCTCGTACTTAAGGAATATTGTTACATACTGTTGTACTGTCGTCAATATAAAAAATAATACACTTTATAATTTTCGGTATGATTATTTTCAACAAGATAAATTGTAATACTTTTTGGATCGGCGAGAATATACGTACAACATGATCAACGTACCTAATGATAATAATGTTATTTGAGTAAAATTTTACACAAATACGACATGAATGTGTAAAATCACTTTAGAAAAAATGAAAAAAAATAATTGAAAAAAAACGTTTATTTGCTTTCAATACAATAAAATTAAAGTATGAAAGCAAATGGGTCCATGTCTCAGCATTATTTGTTTGTTATTGTTAATCTTAATCCAATTAACATTCCCAGCAATTAATGTTCCCTGCGTGCTGGAGACTCCTGGATTGAACCGTACTGATGGCAAGAGACCTGACGGTTTAACGTTGGTGCCTTGGGAGAAAGGTAGATCCCTGCTGTGGGACGCCACGTGCGTAAGCACGTTCGCGGCTTCCCATCTAGGCCGCACCGTCCGGACAGCAGGGTCGGCTGCCGAGTGGGCCGCCAAACAAAAACAAGTCAAGTACGCTGGGCTCGAAACGGCTTATATTTTCGTTCCACTCGCTGTGGAGACCACGGGCGTATGGTGCACGGACGCCAAGGATTTTGTCCGAGGTTTGGGCCGACGACTGAGAGAGCGCTCAGGTGACCCCCGCGCCGAGTCGTACCTGGTGCAGCGCATCTCGCTGGCTATTCAGCGTGGAAACGCTGCCAGCGTGATGGGCACCTTCCCGCCGGGTGCGACTCGGGGCTGTTTATTAGATTAAGGATTTTATTAGGATTTTGACCCATATAATATGTTTATATTATATTCTAAGATTATATTTTAAGGTTATTAATTATAAATTTGACAATTTCTAATAAATGAATTGATTAACATTCTACAAGATAATGTTGAAGCCACATTGGTAATACCTAAATAGAATTTTACTAAATCATGATCTAGATCTACCTATAATTGGAAAAAAAGATCAGAATTCTCATTTACCAGATAGACCTTTCTGACAATGGCCCGACATCTGTACTATTATGTATGTACCATATACCTATTGCTAGAGTAAGAGTACTATCAGATCGGCTGAAACGCCTTTCAAACTGTAATACGCTAGCATGATCGATCACAGACGGATGGCCGAATGTTCAGACTAATTATTTTCATGTTTCATGGGAGTAAGTTTTCCCATCGAATCTTACTAGTAATTTTTCCGATGATTCCGGAAAAATGACTAGCTCAGTCACTTAATTATGTCATTTTTAATAAGTATAACTCTTTGGATCCATATTGTATTGGAGGAAACGTTTTAAAGTTTTGATTATTTTATGGTTTGGAATTTTGGAATTAATTGGTTCCATATCCCGTTAGGATGATGTTAGTATTAAGCGGGTAGAGAATAAAAACCTGGAAATGGAAAAAAAATGGAAGCCAGTCAAAATATAGCTCTTGGTTGTCACAGACGTAATCGTTTTATTCACAAAAACCTAGACCCTAGTGCTAGCTATACACACCCTAAATAACAGATGAACAAATATTAAAACTTTTCTTACAGCAATCTATTGGTTTTACACTGCTCAATTTTTTAACAATATTTTTGGGCAAAGTGGAACAAATGATCCAAAACTAATCGATTTAGGTACCTCTATAAAATATAGACGTTTAATATTGTTTTCTCACGTTAAAACGTCTTTAAAAACCTCGCTTCAAAACGCGGAATAATTTTACGGGAAACATCGCGGGACCCGCCGCCCGCGACGTACGCGGCGGGACTGAAAATTCCCTCTCACATTGTCCCGTGTTGCAGTGATTTTCAGTTCAGTGCCTGATGAACAAGACCCTTATTTCATTAAATACGCGTCTACAAAAGTAACTATTAGTTCGATCCAGCGCATCGGCCATTATCAAAAACTATTCGGTTGTTACTAGTTCCTATATGTGGCCTTTAAACTGTAAAAAAAACACCCTTTCACTCGACCGCCTCCTGAACAAATACACAATTGTGTTTTACATAATTAAAGCACTTAGTATGTAAAGCAAATAATAAAGACTCTATATCTTCGGAGCCACCCATAAATTACTACATTACACGAATTTCATGATTTATGGAGACGGGGGCTCTCCCCACCCCCCGTCCTTGACACAGGTGGTCACATTCGTGTGACCCCCCTCTCCTGGTGTGACGTCACATATTTTCAAATTCAAATTTAGAAATTATTCAATTAATACAAGAGTTCCAAAATTATTTATATATTTCTATTTTCAACAATAAATCAAACATTTTAGAAAAATTAAAAAACATCAAATCAAATGAACGACACAAAATTTAATCGTCTTGTGTCCATGGACTTCGAACCCATTCCTTTATATTATTTATGACTTCTTCTTTTAGATTTACTCATGTAACGTCACGAAGCTTATGACCCCCCCCCCCCCCCCCCCCCCCCCCCCCCAGTCACACGATGTCACACTTTGTTGACTTCCTCCCACCCCCTTAACGTGTAACGGCTGTGCACGGGGAGACATTTCATTTTTTAGTTTTTAAATAGATAAGTAAAACACCACTAGACAACATAAAAATATTCTCCTATTCCAGCAGGGATTATCTACGTCCTACTTAGAGCGCGTTGGTATTTCTTAAAACTGTTTTCCATCTAAAACCAACATTGTGGTAAATATCTTGGACGGTAGTTAGTTTGCATTAGACTGTGGGCAACCAAAGAAAAAGAAACCAACCATGAAACGATAGAGAATTTACTTACATATTTTTCAACATAGTAGGCAGAAAGTTCCCACTTCCCACCCTTCTTTGTCAGTGAAGAAATATCTAACCACTGTTCCACTTTCGTTCCACCATTATAAGACCACTTTGTAAAGATATTGTGAGGCTGAAAATAAAAAGTCGCTTTTCAAGTCGACTCTTACATTTTCAACGAGTTTATTCACGTTTGATCGTTCCCATGATCACATCTTAGAAAGATTTTATTTAAATTATATTTCATAATGCCGCGAAAAAGCAAATCGTGTAGCTATTTATTAAAAAGAAAATTAAAAACAAAATAATATTTAATGGCGTTTACATTAATTTCTTGCAAGGGTTTCAGCCAGCTTTCTACCTATAAAATCTACATGCTACATTTTTTAAACCTGGCCAATATTTTAGAAAAATAAAATATTCAAGCCATATAATAAAAAGAGAAGTAATAGCCAGTAATTGGAGAACGTAAAATATTCAAAAATACGCGTTATGAAATGTAACTGATACTAGTCCGATGGTCAGCGGTGTTGACCTTGACGCGTACTTGGTAGCAATTTGGTACGATAGTTGTACACACCCATAGCTTACTTTTAAGAAGTGTTGCCACGGTGGCACCACTTGCCCTCGGCTGCCATCTTGAAAAATATGTAACTTTTTTTCCTAATTGGTTAGTGATACAATAAATCAGTCAATGGCAGATATGGCCCTGACTAATATCACTACATAATGGCCATACATTGATTTTTGATACTATGAATAAGAATAAGTTTAATTGTGCGGTAAGATGGCAAGGTATAAAAGAATTGATTGATTGATTGGTCAATTGATTTCCAATTTGGCAAGAAGCAGAATTTTGCTTTTTAATCCTAAATTGTGCAAGAACCAAGCAAGAACCGAGAAAGTTGTCAAAGAGTGAATTAATTGGCATATCTTGACTCTTATATCAAGTCCTTATTTATTGTCATAGGTGTAATAGTTTCCGAGTTATAGTGATAAAGTCCTCCTCTAGTATCTATGTCTAATTAGGTACTCTATATAATAACTCTAAATTAAAAATTTAAGAAACCCCCGACCATTGTGGACTTCCCCTTACTTTTTCCTGGTCATTATCAGGTCCTCAAGGTTTCAGATGTTAGAAGGTCATAGTCTAAAACATTTGAGCTCAAACTGGAACCACCAAATTGTTACCGTTCCAGAGATCCCATCATACTTCAATATCCCAAGATACTCCCAAGATCTTAGAACCACTGATCCAATTTTTATCTGACATGGTTTAGAAAATTCAGAATATTAGACCTGGCGGCGCCTGAGAGAATGTTAAGGCCTGGACTACATGGTCCGGTTCCAACGACGGTTCGGTTCGCTCCATCCATATTACGATGCGCTGATTTCCAGTGGGGGAGGGCGAAACGCATGTGATTTGTTGCATTCCAGCAAAGGGAACCGAGGTTGGAAACGGACGTGTGTAGTCCAGCACTTAGACACAATATTCTAGATGGGTTGCCTGTGTATGGGTCCAGCCAGCGAAATATGGTCCAGTCTATATATACAGGTTTGTACAGTTTCGGCGGGGCCCCCAGGGCAGCTACCAGATACGTTGGAGCTACGAGAAAATGGTCTTAGGAGACCTTCCTTAACTTTTGGAGCTATTTAAAACTGCATTCACAGATTTTTGAAAAAGGTACAGTCAGCGAGAAAAATCCAATTTTTCACAAAAAGATTTTTGATGCCAATCGATTCTATTTCGTATCAGAAACAAAAGACTCTATGAGGTCAACCGAGGTTCGAGAACTAGAAATCTCAAAAATAACAAAAAACTATTCCCATACATTTAGTATGAGTTATGATTTAAAAGTTACTGTGGATCAATGAATTCCGAAAAATGCTGGTCACTACATCACTAAAAATTTTGAAAATCGAACAAATTGAGATTGTTAAGAAAGTTTTGCAATCATTTCATCACTTCGTAAAAATATACAGGTATATAATAGGTAAAGACTACAAAATGACAAACAATACTAACTAGTCTCCTAAATGAATAAACTTTTGTTTTTCTCTAAAACAGCTTTCGTTCGATCAGTATAGAGACTGATTTGTTTTCCATATTGCAAATTATCTATTTGATTTGAAGTACCTATTCTCTTATAACAATAGCACAGAATTCAATATCACTTAACGTGAAATAAACACCGTCGGTCATTCAATTTCGGGCATACCGTTACAGCTTTTAACTGAAATTAGAGTCGGCAACACATATCCCCTAATCATCCCTTAATAGTGGGTTGTGGCCACCTCTAATCACATTAGCAGCGCCGAGTCATGCGGAAGGGTATTCGCACACCAGTTAAAACATTTCATGCAATACGAGCCCTTAATGTATTTTTTCTACGGGTACCGTAACATATTGTATATGTCGCAGCCCGATTGTATAATCCGCCGTTTCATACGGTATGTTACTTTAAATTCCTGACCTCTTTTACTTTGACCATTGTTTAATCAACACCTACAAGTTGGATAATAATTTTTTTTTACTGGTACATAGTGTAAACAGTAACAGGTTACTTCGCGTCCCTGAGTGTCACACAAATTACAGAAAGAATAGCTACCTAGTAAGAGCATGTGCAGCATTTAACCAGCTAAGCAATAACCCTAATATAGATCTCTTCAACAGTAGTCCTGATTCCGTAAAATCCTTTCTCATACAAAAATTTTCCTCTGCCTATCTGTAAATGTACATGGTTGCTAGATTAAGAGTTTTATTATTATCTTTTTAATAACTGTGGAAGCTTATAAATGGCTATGTAATTTGTAAATAAGGCTGTAAGCTACCCAAATAAAATAAAATAAATAAATTTATCAACCAGTGAAAAAAAAAATTATAATCGAACCAGTAGTTTTTCAGTAAAAAATGGTCAAAGTAAAGATAAATAAGTATAGATAGTGATAGTTAAGTATGGTCAGGTAGTAGAGTAACATACTGTACTCAATAGACAATATTTTGATGCCCTGTACCACTGACCAATAAACATTTGAATGGCTTTGATATGAATTTAGAATATGATATATTATGAACATAATAGGGTACTTATTTGCCAAAAAAATTCCATCATTCCCCTGTCTGAATTTTGGTATAGACAATTTATAGTATGGATAATGGAGAAACCTTTTTTGACAAGGACCTCTCCAAAGCACCCCTTTTTTGTTCCTACAGCGAATCGTTTTAAACTGTATTAAACTGAGAACAGTTTAATTACAATGTTAATAAAAATTGGCTAAAATGTATCGGAAAACGATTCTCTCGGATTTTTACGGTCGCATCATAGAAAATAAAGAAGATTGCTGAAACAGATACGACATGAGTGTAGGACGTTGACGATAAACATAACGTTATACTTCATAATGTCACGAAAAACGGGTAGCAAAAGCCTTTAGTTAGTAAAAAGGATTCCTTCAGACACACATACTTTGATTAATGGTTTCGGTACTTTAGTATGTTACGTTAGGATAGAAAAAGGAATAACATAAAAAATTCAAGATAGGAGTGACGGAAAAGTTTAGATAAAGTACTCGACCTACTTGTAGCGAAAATTCGTAACAAAATAAAGATTGCATATAGGTAGGGACACTTGTATTAGAAATGACGACGAAACTGAACTCATGGACTCGGGTGACTCAACTCTGGATAAAACTGGCACAAATACGGTTTTAAAGTGGTATCGCTTAACTATAGGGTCGATAAGATTTACAGTTTGGGGGTTTCCTTCACGCCTGCCTTTCCTTTCCTTCCAGCGATTTTGAAATGGAATCGAACCCAACTCATGGGTTCGGTCCTGCCGCTTTCTTCACCTTCAGTCTCATCGTCACTTACCATAGTGAGATTTGGTCAAATACAAGATGTTTTCGGAAATAAATTATAAAATTAATAAAAAAAAAAAATCGTGTCATCATCATCATCAGCCTATAAATGTCCCCACTGTTGGGGTACAGGCCTCCCCTTGCACAAGGGGGCACGAGCCATGATCCACCGAGCGAGCCCAGTGCAGATTGGTGCATTTCACACGCTTTCGGAAACTTTTTCATTTCCTCAGACATGCAGGTTTCCTCCCGATGTTTTCCTTCACCGTTAGAACAGTCGGTAAATGTACTTAAGTCTTCGAAAAAATCCGAAAAACTCATTGGTACATGGTATGGTTTCGAACCCGGACCTCCCGCATGGGAGTCCGCATAGTGGGAGTCCTAGCCACTAGGCCACCGACAACGTAACAAATCGTTATAAAATACTTATAAACGTAGAGGTATACCTACTAAGTCATTTTTGTCGTTTGTTAAACACATTAAAAAAAATTAACATAAACATTTACTCCTGAAAAGCACATCCATTCCTCGGTTAAATGTCGTGGGCGTGCCGTAAATGATCGTTGTATTTGTTTCGTAAACAAAAAACTGCCATTCCCGAGGTCCCGACTGATCGCCTGCCACTTCCAGTCTCCGAGGATCAGATGAGCGGGATTATTACGGTTTAAGCCGAGTTTGAGACGCTCCATTTATTTAATGATTTATAACGACACTTTATAAAAGCCACATTAAACCTCCTTTTTAGTATTTTTTTTTTGTTACACCTGCTCGAAAATAGGTATATTTATTGATCTGAAATCGTGCGGGATGTGCCACATTCGGAACTAATTTAATGATTTTAGATTACAAACCCTATAAGTAATCTGATTTTACTACGTTAACGTTGCCTTCAAAAGAATTGTAACAGAAAAAATCCAGTACCGACTTAAACTCGCGTCTCTATAAGGCTCTATAATTAAAAGTACAATCACCAGTTAAATATATGGTTAAGCTAACTTGTGGTTTATAACAGGCGTTTATCCATCTCGGAAATACGAGTAGTTTCCGACTTTCCCTGCTTCCTCCCGTAGGAATGAAATCGAGTCAGCTGAAGCTAATAATTCGCGCTAAGCTTAGCCGCCGTCAGATGTGGTCTTAGCTCAACATTTTGGGGTCATTTACTTATATAGGAATCTGTTGATTTTAGTGTCTCGTATGTAAAGTTTTTTCTAGGACCTCGAAAGATTTGGAAAAGAACGGTGCTTAAAATTAATAACACCTCCCAGGAGTTATTTTGGGATAGTGGTCAGTTTGGACCTGAAGGGAAATACGTAATAATGTTTCGAAATGCGTAATAATGTTTGGCCATTTGCGTTTTTGGCAAAATGCGTAATGAGATTTAGATAAATCGCGTATATGGTATTTTGCGTTTTTGGACCTCTGTGTTTTTGGCATAATGCGGTTATTGGCCATTTGCGATTGTGGTAATATACTTATAACAAAACTAAGCCATAAGATTTTTAACTTTTGTAAATATGCATAAAAGATCTGCCGTATAAAATACACTACGAGTACAGTGCGTCAAAAAATAGTAGACAGTTATTTCACGCGGAACTAAGATTTTTACAAAACGTTTTGACAGTTTGCTTTAGACTGTGGCTCCCTCATTTATGGCCTATATACTCTTTTTTGACGTACGGTACATTTTATACGGCTTATTAATCACAATTAAACGCTTTATTTTATTATTTAAAAAAAAAATGCGACTGCTTTTAAAGTTAAGTCGTCCCCACACCGCGTTTCGTTTCGACCAGATTGCACTAGCCACCGAGGTCACGATCTGACTGACTCATACTATGGTCCAATACAATACTACTACTACTATACATACTAGATCGAAATAAAACGTAAATAAACTTGTTCCACGTGTGCCATCATGACATAACCACACCTAAATGTACGTTGGATACGAATTTACGATTGATTTTTGTCATTGTTATTTTTATTTTGTTATTGCTAAATGTGTAAGGTAAAAAGAAGATAAAAACGTGTCTGTTGACATAGGTTTGCCTTATATTAATACAGTTAACTGGAAATGTCGTCAGAGCATTTTATAACTAGTAGAATTGAATATTTTATAGCACTATAACAAATGTAAGTATATTTTTCAATATATTTTTTAATCTACAAGAAAACGAAATATTTTAAACCCTTTCAACGGTTTAAAAATCTGGGGAAAAGAAAATTTCTACAGTATCCTGAAATTCGAATTTATTCGTGTTTGAGATCATGATATAATGAACGGTGATCAACCTAGCGGAATAAAATCCCGCAGGATAGATTTTGAACGACGTAGATTGACGCTGGTCTAATTACCTAAGAGATCCATAAATATCAGTTATTTAACTTATCGATCACTGTTATTTTAGTGTAAGTATCAGGAGGCCAATTCTCACGAAGTGATATAAATATCGCAGTAGATAATTAAAAAAATGGCGGATATCGAAGGACGGGACTTTTTGTTATTCTCGCATTATCACCTTCGATATTTATCGAGTTCCAGCGGTCGACATGCAACGAGTGGTCCATGACAGTCGATATTTTACGTGATATTTATAGTCGATGTGAGACGGGATATTTATCGAGTTTCGTTATTATATCCCGTTTTTGAGAATTGGCCTCCTGTGTAGCACGACTTGCTGATTTATGACTAAATGATGTTGACAGTCGTAAACTCCTTGCGCGGAGGTCGCTCCGCCCACTGTCAAGTTCATGGTCTGACCGACCGGTTTTACACAATGGTAATCGTAGAATGATAATGTCAGATGACCTTACTAATCAGCTTTCTGTGCATCGATACTGCACGATGGAAACAGACCTACTCGATCTAGCGAGGCAACGGAGACTGTGTCCTGAATAGTCCTGATGGCCCAACCAAGTCGTATAAAAGTCAAAACAACGTTTTTCTTACTTGATTCAGCTCATAATCGCGTCATTTCATTTATAAGCTGATACTTACAATTTCCTTGCTTGCTTGCTTGCTTATCGTATGGTTAGTGGCCAACCTAATGTCAGAGTTGTGCAGGCTGCCCGTAGGCCTCTGACTTAACAACTGCTGTCGAACGACAACAACCGGGACCGACTGCTTAACGTAGTCTACGAGGCACGGAGGAGCTCAGATGAAATATGCCATTAGCGGTACCCATCCAGGTACTGACCGCGCCCAACGTTGCTTACCCTACACGATCACTTTCAGACCGTGCTCGCAAATAGGCTACGAGCCCCTTGACACAACATCATATGACCAATAAGTTTTATAAGCAGCAGTTTACAGGCAGTTTATCATACCTTATTATGTACCTTATTGATGCCTAAAATCTTTGTGAAAATCCTTTGCTAAACAAAAGTGGAAATAGCGACATTAGAGTTGCTTACACAGGTGTATTTCGCATTATAGAAATTCGTGAACATTGCAAACAGTTGCAGACTTCGCAACAATGTTTCCTCTGAGTTCTGACATCGAGCGTTGTAGTTTTCCTACAATACCCGTCAATACTGTTTATTTATTGTATGGAGAATGGTAGAGAACGTTTCTATGACTCGTGGAGGTATTATAGGTACTTATCTGTGTGGCCTTATAGCGGAAATGGAAATTAAAGATACATTTCTAGGGCAGTAAGCAACAACTCTATCAATAGGTTGGCAACACACAACCATACTACAAGAAGAAAACTATCTTCCTTCTAAGTCGTGTTCCTCATTGCTGAGGGTCGTGATCATTCTAAGGAATTATTCACATAGAACGACTCTCATGGCAGATTTAATGGGGTGGTTTGCCATTGCCTTCCCCATCTCAGTGTGCAGGTTTCATCACTATGTTTTCCTTCATCGTCAGAGCAGTCGGTAAATGTACGTAAATCTTTTGAAAAAACCTACAATCTCATTGGTACATAGCATTGCCTGGTTTCGAACTCGGAACGCCACCGACGCTCTCCGACAAGAAGAAAACTATACTTAAAGTGTTATTAATCTGAAGTGTATATCCACTTTACGATTATAATTACGATTCTAGTATTATTTCTACGCAACATGATTAAACTGGGAATTATAAACTAATTTGAATTAGATAGATATACTTATACTATACCTAATATCCTGTGAGGTATTTAACATTGTTATAAGATGAAAGTACACATAATATTTATTTCCAGGAAGAAACAGAGGCCCGATTAGATTTTGTAAAATAAACACTAAGGTTGTTCTCGGAAAAGCCTGCGATACCACGGGGTAAATTGGAAATTCGTGGCCTTCCTGCATGCATGAGATAAGAGTTCCTCTACACGAGTAATTCCTAGTCTTGGCTGAAGAAAAACAATAATCGTATAGGAGAGTCGTATAGTCGTATTTAGAGAACCCTATAATATCATATAGGGTTTTTAAGTTGCCTCTTCAGTAGTCAGCGGCTTAACTCTCACGTCCTTCATCCCCGAGGGGGTAGACCGAGGAACCACATTCATCATAGATAATTCCCACTTGTCAGAGTCAGATGTCGTAGCACTAGTACAGTAGCATTGTAGCTGAATACATGTAGTGAAGACCCGAACAAACACATTCAAATGTACACACCCTTTCACTCTCTTCTACACAAACACGCTCACACACATTTCCAATAAACACACATCCAATATACACACACACCGAAACTTATTTGTCTCTGTAAATAACCATTATTTTAAAATAGGAAATCTGTAATTGGCAGTATGTTTTTGTTAATGGACTTTTTTGTTTTTATATTTAAGTGCTGTGGATAATAGTAATAATTACATTTTTTTTAAATGTTTTATTTTAATTATTTAGGTACACCGAAAGTTGATTCAGTAAGGAACATTTTGTAAGGCCTTCTTTTTTGCTCCCACGGGACATTGACGGTTATTCTCGCATACTTGAATCATTAGAATCAGCTAATTCTGATATTACATTTCAAGTTTATTGTGTAGAGCAGACGAGTAAACGATTGTAAATGGTCAGCATCGATATGTAAATGTGAACTAGGTTAGTTAAGTTTCCATTATATTCCCACGTGTAACGATGTATAATTAGTTAATTAGTAAATCCCTAAAGAAATAATTTGACATGTTATGTCGCGTTACCGCATTAAATTATACCTACACGCCCAAAATTCATAGTATAATAAGTCATAGTATAATAGAGCGTCGGTGGCGCCGTCGTGGCTAGGACGTCGGACTCTCATGCGGGAGGTCCAAGTTCGAAAAAATGCAAAACTTATTGGTACATGTTACATGAGTACTAATAACTTTCTCGGTTTTTTCGAAAGAGTTACGTAGGTACATTTACTGACTGCTCTGACGGTGAAGGAAAACATCGTGAGGGAACCTGCATACTGAGATAACCAGTGTGTGAAATGGGAAAGGCAATGGAAAGATGGGAAATGTAAAATACCGTATTAAATACCGTAATAATATCGTCACCGCATAATGCTGAGTCAGGGACCCTTTTGCCACCATATGCAAGTTCACAATTGTAAACGTACTCTAGAAAATGTATAAAAGTATCTTTTTTAAGTACCTAATGTAATGTAATCTTGTTATGTATATGTGTGCAAATAAATTTTAATTCATTCATTCATTCGAATCTGCCACTTTGGCTTTAAACTTTGGCGATAGTGAGGAACAGGGTGAGAGGTTTCACCAGGACATCAGGACAACGGGCGAAAGATACCAAGGCCGATGGGATCGCCATTTGATGGCAGAGTATTGCTGAACCTTACTAAGTGGTTATCCTGACCAAAAACATCATAGAAAATCCTATAGAAATGTTTTTGTAATCAATTTTGAAAAATCTAAGTTTGTTTTAGGTAGTCATATTTTAATTTATCATTTATTACGTAGCTGCTAATTTAAATATACTTTTTAAATATATTTAATATATTTTGTTTAGCCCTTCTGCAGTCTATTAGTTGGTAGTCTTTATCTCATAAACTAGAGTCAATTCGGTAAATCTGATATATTTTTCGAATTAGTAGAGTAGGTACTCTAGAATTATACAAAATCGACTCCCATATACCGTGCCGCAAAATCACTGTTCCCCAGAATTAATTAAGACGGTTACAAACAACACTTACATTATCGTTTAGAAATGAAGAAGAAGTATACTACACTTTGGAGCCATATTCTATTCTATAGTTTACGCCCCTTTCAAAACATTTGCATATCTAATAAAATATCACTCGTATTTTGAGCCTAGTCACAGTAATATGTAGGTTGTTTCTACTCACGTTTTAACGACGGCATAAGTTACTCCAACGGTCAATCCTAGGTTAAACAGGCTCATCAGCAACAGAGACATGGCTACAACAAGCTAAGTTACTTGTAAGTAACAGATAACTGACACTGTACAGCACTATTTGCAACATGCGTGATTTTCCGGTCACAGGTATCCTCAGTTTTCCCAGTTCACAAGGCTGTTTGGATCAATCTATGCCTCTTTTTGATATAAAATAAAACACGGATGATAAAATTCGAAATTTGAATTTCAGCGCAATTTTCAAAACTTTTTCAAAGGTACAGTTTACAATTTCCTGTGCAATCGTCAACAGATTGCGGCGGCGTAATCGAGTTTAAAATGGATGAAAGGACATTTAAAGTTACGGGTTTAAAATGTCGCGAACGAGTGGCGCGTTCGCGGCTTCGCGCGGGCCTTTTACAATATAAACCGCAGGTTTCCCCCCGCCCCCTCACATTCAGGAGGTACACCGAACGCTATTCTCAACTATTCGTTTATGATGCAATTTCGCTGCAACCAGGTTCCTGTGGTGAA
The DNA here is from genome assembly GCA_947369225.1 of Hofmannophila pseudospretella. Classification (NCBI taxonomy): domain Eukaryota; kingdom Metazoa; phylum Arthropoda; class Insecta; order Lepidoptera; family Oecophoridae; genus Hofmannophila; species Hofmannophila pseudospretella. The sequence goes on from OX376331.1 coordinate 6,949,612, forward strand.
ATATATATTTCGCGCAATCATTCATAAATACCTACAAGTCTGTATAAATACCTAACAACATTTAGGTAGGTATATTTCATACACTTATTTCTCTTTGTCGATACTTTATTTTTGTTTCGTTCGTTATTAGGCCAATAATATATAACAACTATACCACTCTTAATTTAGTTGTGACGTCAATTACTTACGTATACACATTTTTAATGTGTTTATAATAGATAAGTAGGTATGTTGTAAATTAAATTAAAAATAGACACCCACTTACATTTTCTATTAACCATAAAATACCTACTAGTAGTACCTACTTACGTTATATTTAAATACATAGTTACTAATAATACTTTCAAAAATATTCAGATTCAGAAACGAGTGAAGCTAAGATTTCTCAAAGAATTTCCAGAAGTAGACAATGATACGAGTATATATTTAGTTTAGGCATTTATTATTTAGACATGTACATAATTAATCTCAAAGATTAATCTCAATATTAATAATTTAAATACAATCTCACGAACCACACACGACGATTGACACATAATAAATAAATGACGCAGGTATTTATTATTTGTATTGATTGATAATGTTATGTTAGTAAACTCCGTACTACGTTTATCTTGCATGACCGATAACAAGTAAAGTGTTTATGTAAATGTATGTGTTTCATTATTACATTTCAACCTGAGCTTCAGAAATTCTTTCCCACGCAGAATGACCACTACGCAATACAAACGATCGATCGACCCGAAAGAAAATTCGGCAAGAGTTAGCCCCTTCTGTAGGTAGGTACTCTATCAAATCAAACATATCAGTGAGGAATACTAAGGATGTAAAGAAATGTACACTAAGGACCCTTTAGAGTTGTATTGTAGCGAGTTTATTTCGGGAAGTGTGCAAAGATTTCGGGGTTGGTCCTAGTAGGTAGATAATTACACTAATTACTTAAAAATGGAAAATACACCTCCCAGGAAGAGCCCAAGGCAAATGCTAGGCACCAGTGCATTCCTCTGGAGATCCCGGAACCCTCCGATATGCACGAGGCCGGCCATCGAGGGGGTTTTAGTGAGTAAAAATCTCACATAACCCAGTCTCTCCCCCAGGAGGCTAGGTATCATTCGAAGATTTCTCCCCGTTAACAAAAAAACAAAAAAGGTAATTACTTAAAACGAAGATTCAGGTCCAAGAATGTGTCAGCCTGAGATGTAGATTTCGGATCAATCTTTCTTTCGTTTATAATGTCAACGGACAAATACTATAATACTAGGCAGAATAAAGGGTGCAATGTGATGACTCGGTTTCGTATTTTCCTGTAATAACGAAGTGAACCAAGCATTTGATCAATTAAGAATTTGACAAGTGCCTGCGAAATCGTTTACCTAAACGCGTAATCAATCCTCAAGAGTACCTACGACATTTAATTCCAAATACAGACAAGACGTGCGTTCAAAAACAAATGTTAAGTCTGCGTAAACAATAGGTACTGCACGTGCAGAACTAAAACATATTAATTCTGAATTCTTATCTCATGACATATGGTTGAGACACTTCCCGGCGATGCTTTAAAACCTTTTGGGCCTTATTTTTGGGTTCGCCTTTTCCCTCAAAATCGTCCCTTTACGTAAACGTTCTCTGGTTACGGATAAGATAAGACAACTCTAGAAAGTACTTATATCCTGAAACGCTCATAGAGTCCGTCAAGTGGATCTCGCCGTCTGCGTTGGGTAAAACCTACGCGTATGGCAACAAAAAAAAAGAAATGTTAGTATTGCTTACTGTCGATTTTTGATCCACATTACCCAACGCAACCGAACCGAACATCTCAATATTTTGGAGTTATTCAAAGCTGCATTCATAGATTTTTTGGAAGCAAGAAAAAATGCCATTTTCACTCACTATAATAGACTCCCAAAGATTCTGATAGCTTCACGTGTGGTCAGAACTTAGAAATTACTACGTTAGTTTCTGTCTAGTTCGTGAAAGTCTACACTTATTATTGTGACAAATATCACGAAATAGACAGATCAAACGGATCATAGTAATAAATCTACATAGCTCTGACCACACGTGACGATTTGTCAAAATACGACTTCTTAAAACGAATATTAATTAAGTCGTATTTTAACAAATCGACTACCCCACATTTTTCCAGACGATCCATGATCCAAGAAGTATAGTAGTGGTAGATCCTGGCGTGAAGGATCGCCTGGGGTGGTACCACCCTCTTATCTATTTCTGCCGTGAAGCAGAAACGCTTGCATTTCTGTATTTCGGTTTGAAGAGTAAGAAGTTAGCGTAATTTTCGGCACACGAGGCAATCCATCTTAGTCCTCAAGGTTAGCAGCGCATCAAAAGCCCTCTAATATTAATACAGTGAGGTGAGATGTCTATGGGTGACGGTGACCACTTACCACCAGGTGGCCCGTTTGCTCGTCTGCTCTCCTTATTTAATAAACAAAAATAAAATAAAATTGTCATCTACAGGAGTAATCCCAAACACACTTCACACCGGCCTCAAAACACTTGGCATGCACGCCCTCACATACAGACTCCTACAAAAAGCAGTTATAATAAATACATGCAGAATAGTTCGCAAATTCTTATCAATAGAAGAATAATCTTAAATTACTATAAAATACTTACATATTTATCATTTTCATATATATCTTTTTATTTTTTCGTCCCCACTCTCGTTTGGCCAAAAGCCCGCGAATGTGGTAGAATACCCCAGAAATGGGAGATAAACAATAATTTTAAAACTTAATAATAATGAATAAAAAAAGTATGTACCTACTATTTTGCGATACGTAGGTATGTACAGAAAAAGTAATTAAAGAAGAATGGGCGCCGACCGACGTCCGCCCGTTGAATCAACGATTGATCTTCCAACATCAAAAGGTGAGCGTTTTCTTAGAAGTAACCTTAAACATTCAATAAAGAAAGACAATATTTTGACAACGGTAATGAAAAACGGCGGCACTACCATGAGCCATGAGCCATCTTCTTGTGCCATGGGCAGCACGGTTATTTTTATGGCTTAACTCTGTAGATTTTCCAATTTCTAATTTGAATTAGCGAGCGAAACTAGCTGCTCCCGAGAAAATAATCATAAAAGTGGATAGTAGAAGTCCAGTCAATCGGTCCACAAACGCCAGTGATATCGGGTAAAATAAACATTAAAAAAATACTATTGAATTGAGAAAATCCTCCCTTTGTTTTAAGTCACCGCTTCATGGGTACTTGCGCCATACTTAGGCCAGTAAAAGTGGTGCATGTGCCTACGTGATCCCATGCACGTACCGCACACAGGAGCATCGGCAAAAAAAAGTTTAACATTGACTCCCACGCAGACACGACAACAATACGATTTTGAGACTTGCAGAGAATTAACGTAAGAAAATTTCGTAATTTAAGGCTTAATTCTCTTACGTTATAATAAGGCATTTAGTGGCAAATGCTATTTTGTATTTTTGTTGAGCCACCTACGCCTATGATCAGCTCATTTTATGCGGGTTTCTTGGTTTCTTGCTTTCTTCCCCAACCAAGTAGTTTCCATATAAAAGTTTTTACATTTTACTGTATTATTTGTGCAATATTTTACTGATATATTGTTTCTTTTAGGTCAATCATGCAGTCTCGCGATGCAGATGCTGTATGAAAATATTTCAGTAAAATATTGCACAAATACGACATGAATGCGCAGGTAAAAAAAATGGAATGAAAACTACTTAGTGGTACTTACTCGTAGTTCACCTTCGCCATTATTATCGTTTTCATAGAAAATCGAATTTTATAGTACCCTTCGATTGGATATCGGTTAGAGTCAGGTCGCGGTCCGTTTTAAAAATAAGCCAGCAGCTTAGTGAAGTTTTAGAGCGTCGGTGGCACAGTGGCTAGGTCACCGGACTCCCGTGCGGGAGGTCCGGGTTCTAAACCATGCAGTGCCACGTACCAATGAGTTTTTCGTATTTTTCAGACTTACGTACAATTACCGACTGCTCTAACGGTGAAGGAAAACATCGTGTGGAAACCTGCACACTGAGATGACCAGTGTGTAAAATGGGTTGGGCACAACAGATCCTCAAGGGTCGAAGTGCCGCTGGGTTTATTTCCGGCCCCCTCTATCATAAGATAAGATAAGATAATGAACTTTTAATATGCTGACCATCCGTGTCCGATACAGGTACAAGTTTATGACTGTGACATATAATTATTTTTCGACTACACAGGTACTAAAATTATCGCTAAATGCGTCATAACTGCATATAATATTGATATGCAAGTTACTATCAAGGCAGCAAAGGAAGGTTTTCCCCCAGAGCAATCAATAAGATATGGTTCTTAAACTTTGAGGAATTCCAAACCCCAGCTCAGTTTCAGGAATATCTTTTCTCTTAGCCTAGACAAGTTCGAATAGCCTAAATATGCAGACATTTTGTCCGTCACCTTATCGCACCCATTGCTACTCCAGCAAATCGCCAATAAAAAAAAGGCTTAGGTCTTAAAAATGGGTAATCTAGCTAGCTTGGTTCGAAGGTCAGCACACATTTTTAGCGGTCATTACAATGCGAATGTGTCTAAACTTCCTCGTTTTATATAGCTAGTTATCTACAATATTCGTATAGGAATAAAATAAAACTAAGCATTCCAAAAAACCTAATAAGCCACACTCAAGTCAAACATATTCTTCAGCTCTGAGGGCCGTGACGTAACCTTTACTGACCTAAATCTTTTTTTTTATTAAATAAGGAGAGCAGACGAGCAAACGGGCCACCTGATGGTAAGTGGTCACCATCGCCCATAGACATCTCACCTCAATGTATTAATGTTGGAGGGTTTTTGATGCGCTGCTAACCTTGAAGACTAAGATGGATTGCCTCATGTGCCGGAAATTACGCTGGCTCTCTTACCCTTCAAACCGAAACACAGAAATGCAAGCATTTCTGCTTCACGGCAGAAATAGATAAGAGGGTGGTACCACCCCAGGCGATCCTTCACTTTAGGATCTACCACTACCATCATATATCATATACCATCATATGTTTTGTGTCTAAATCAGACAAAGCTTCAGCCCTAAATCAAACCGGGCTTCAGCCCTAACCAGCTCAACAGCATGTAGACTGTAGGTGCACCAAAACAATATCCGCACACTGTTCCAACATCCAGCTACCCAATCAGAGTTTATTGGTGTCAATTATTTACACACCAAATTTGAATTGCATAGCTTTTGCTCTAACATGAAGTTAGAATCAGTCAGATATCAATACCGTTATTTAATAATAATAATAATATGTTTTAATAAAACTATAGCTTTCTAATATTAGCCATCAGAATACTGCCGCGATTTGAAACGGAACCGGAACCAATAGAAATCTATTTTTCGATTTTCTAGAATTCTATAACTTCTGTTCGCTTCCGTTGCTAAAGGTGACAGGTCCAGAACGTGAAATTCGCTAATTCGGGATTTTTTCTCTTTTATTAGGGCTCTCTAGATAAGGATAGCTTCACTCCACATACCCGAAAGGTCGTTTTATTACAGATTCACTAAATAATTTTTTGTATGGCAGAAGCCCACGTTTTCACGTCAATACTTCTTACCGTCTATAAATAACCGATATAAAAAGATACGTGCATTGTATATTCAATTCAACTTGTATTTCCTATCGGAAGTTCCTTTATCACGCGCCTGGTTATGACTGGTCGAGTGTATAATGATACGAAGGGGAAGGATTGGGGTAGTCACTAAAAACTGAAATAGATTTTTTATGCCAACTGTTGGTAAATACGTAAGTAAATCTTCAAAATGATAAAGCTGTCACACCGCAATAATATAATATTATATATGAAAAAAATGAAAATGAAAAAAGTTTATTGTCTTTTCTTACTTATGTCTAGTACAAACAGGGTTGAGACTCCCTAGTAAGTATGAAAATACCTGTGTCAGGGAGTCTCGCTCTTCCATATCCAACAGTAATTGATGATAACAAACAAGTGTTATATAATATTGACAATACATTTAACAATTAATAATTTAAGTTTAAAGTTTTTGAAGAAATAAAGCTAAAAATCAAAAATTACATGTTAATATAGTGTGTATTGTATGTGTGTACGTGTATGTGTGCATGTTGTGTATTATGTCGTAAATATATTATATATGTTTATATACTAATCCTTCTCATTAGGTCTGAAATATTATTTAAAGAAATAAGTACTTCTTAGTAGTTCCTCTGTTTCATCATATGAAATATTTTTTATCCATTTAATTATTTTATCTTTACATTCATGCTTATTGAGGTCGTAAATATTTAATAGTTTGTTAATCTTATTATACACATAAGTTGATTGAGTCTGATATTGTCTCTTAGCAAATGTTGTTTTGTATTTATTAGGATGTGTAACATTAAACTTTTTCCTTCTTTTATTTATATTAGGGTCGTATGTTAGGGATGTATGTTTCTTTAGGGTGGTTTTAATTATGTATAATTTCCTAACCGTTAATACATTACTTAGTTTATTTAGCTGTTCCGTGGAGAATCTATAATGTAGGAAGTGCATAACTTTTAGCAAAGTTCTTTGTGCTCTCTCTACTTCTATGAATTTAGTTTTGTTTGCTCCACCCCAGATTGTTATTCCATACGTTATGATGGATTGTGCTAGAGCAATATATACTTTAGTCAAGAGTTCTTTTGTAGCTACGTGTCTAAGGTTTCTAAAGATCCAGATAAGTTTTCGAATCCTGTTTGATATCTGTTCAAGATGCGGGTGCCATGATAGTCTTTGGTCAATTAGTATACCTAGATATTTCGTCACGCTTATTTTGTTAAGTATAGGACAAGTACAATTTGGGGTGTTTGAGCAATCATGTATTTTAATGTTAAAATCTGATTTCGGTTGAGTTCGTTTGTCTATTGAAAAACATATGTAATTGGTCTTCTGAGTATTTAACGTTAGTAAGTTCTGGCTGAGCCACTGTCCAATCCTTATTAGCCCCTTTTCAGTTGTTGTCTGGATTTTTTCCCAAGAGTTCTCTGAAAAAACTAAAGCAGTGTCGTCTGCATATGAGAATAGTTGGGCGTTCTCTATGTCCATTGTTAGCAAGTCATTTATGTAAATTAGGAAGAGTGTAGGGCCTAATACACTACCTTGCGGAACTCCGTAACATACTGTTTCAAATTGACTAATATTAGACGCAATTTTCACACACTGTTTCCTATCACTTAGATAGTCAGTTAAAAGCTGAAGAGGTATTCCTCTAATGCCGATGCTTTCTAATTTTTGTATGAGTAGGGGGATAGAGACGGTGTCAAATGCTTTTTTTAAATCTAAGAATACTGCCAGGCATTTCCCTTTTTGGTCTAGTGTGTCAGTAACTAAAGATGTTAGGGCTGTGATAGCATCTTCTGTCGACTTTCCTTTTCTGAAGCCATATTGGGAATCCGAGAGTATTTTGAATTTGTCTAGATAGCTTATCAGTCTTTTATTAATTAGTTTTTCTAAAATTTTTGAAATAATTGGCAGTACAGAAATTGGTCGAAAATTATTGACATCATCTCTATCCCCACCCTTATACACCGGTGTAACAACGGCTCTCTTTAATATTGAAGGAAACACTCCTTTGTGGAAACATGTATTAATAAAGTGGGTAATTACGGGAAGTAGCTCTGCTCGTGCAGTTTTTATGAAATTTGTAGATATATTGTCATGGCCAGGAGCACTTTCAGACTTTAGGTTCATAAGTACTTCATGAACTTCCTGATAATCCGTGTCTAATAGTACAAAAGAAGATTGTGGTTTATTACCTAACGTACTTTTGTTTTGTTTAGCGTATAGTCCGTTTTGTTTATTAATAATTTGTTATTAATAAACAAAACGGATATAATATATAAATACGATAATACACATTACGATGCTACGCTACTGCCTGCAAAACAAATCTCATTGTTTCTGTAACCATTACTGATATTCATCATGTAAACTCGATGTATCATATAAGAATAAGAATAATTTAAAAAAAAGTTGACATTCCAACCAGTGTAAGTACAGTCGATCACAGCTACAGTGTACCATTTGTCTTTTTTCAATAATATCTCAATCTTAATATCCGAGTGAAATGGTTTATTTCAGATTCACGAATTTTGACATTTTTATAAAGTTGGCTGAAGAAAAAGTCGATAGTAGGTATAATTTACACGGCACACGCCCATGGTCTTCTGACGTGGTAACCCAATATCAGGAACCTTTACCTTGAGATGGATAACGTAAAAGGTTTCGTAATATACCTTGTATGTTCTCTCTGTGACTCAAGTCTTCGACAGTGACGTATTTAACACAGAGGTTTCCGATTAATTTACATTGGTCTGAAAACACTCCCGACTTTTGAGCTAAACCTTCTTCACAAATGTAGATTCTAAGAACTACTAGTTAAAACCCAAAGCATACTGCAGCGAGTTCAAAACGGAATTGGACAGAACACACAGAAATCTATTTTTATGTTTTCTAGATTTCTATGGGTTCGGTCCAATTTCATTTCAAAATCGCTGCACTGTGTTAAAGGCGTAAGTTGCCTTCATTTTCACTAGTACCACTGACTAATGCCACTGGTGGTATTAGTGGGACTATTTTTCCCCACTAGTACCACCATTCATAATCACCATCTAAAGTGGTACTAGCGAAAGTTGCTGTGAAAATAAAAGGAATGGAGCGTGTTTTTCCTAGTATCAAGGTGCAGGTTTAATATTTCCCGTGAGCAGATGCAATTTGTCATTGTCGGCTTGTTGCCGGCCAACAAGGCGTCACTAGAAACCGGCCATTGACCCACTGAGTAGAGTTCAAGTGCAACCACTTTTGTACACATATTGGTCCGTATTCAAGTTAAACGTACTGTCTTTTCGACCACATAGACGTACAAGTTTATATTTTCATTCGTTCGCTTTATAAATTATTAAAAATTACATATTATTACCTACACTTATATTATTGAAAAAATGTTGATATTTTTGTTACACTATCGTTACCGTCAGAAGGCTAAACTCTCTATGTACGAAAACCCGACACGTTCTTGTCGGAAATACAAGCAGGAAGTATAGAGGACGCGACCACATGCTTGGCATGTCTTGTCTCTCTTCCGATTCCGACTGCGTTAGATCGGAATGTTAAGGTTGTTATACAGAATGTCCCACAAAGTACGAGTATGAATCAAACGAAACTGGGTGATGGATGCCTGAGGTCATTACCAGTCTAAAAAACTTTTTAACATTTATGGAATTTCTAAAAATCCAGTACAGTGTTAGTAATAAGAGCAATAATGTTACACAATAAACAATAGAATTCTCCACAATTAGATACTCGTAGTATAGACGGTTGCTTCCGACCGAGTTCCTCATCAACGGACACCAATGTAGTTGGTGGTATTTGTAGATAATGAACGAGGCTTTGTGCCGAACAAAAGCCTTTTGGTGCTAACTTTGGTCGTTTGATTGTAGATGCATTACATTACAAATGTATTGCTGGTTTTCCGTAAGTTTATTTAACGGGAAAACATATTATTAGTAAAATAAAATTAAAATAAATAAAGTAAAAGTTTTGAAGCCCTTGCAAAATTAAAAGACAGTGACATCTATTGGAAAATAAACAAATAAAATTTAGTAGTAACAACGCCACCTATTGATAAACACAAATACTTCTACATAATAAAGTTTACCATCATCTTGTAGATTTTAGTAATGCTATTCGACAACAGATGGCGCTAATAATTTATTTACCACTACTTGATACTAGACGGCGCTTATTGCAAGAGCAGTCTGAATTTAGCTGTTTTTCAGTACGGTTTCCAATACCAGTAACGTTATAAAAAAATTACATGCATCTTCATAAAAATATAAAAACTCACCAAGTATTGCTCTCAAGTGGCCCTCCAAGGTCTGTAATATGGTCATTTTGACTTCCTTCACGGTCTTGCCGAGGAACTGCTCGCAGGCGGTAGTGAGCAGTTCGTCTTCATTCATGATCTTGCACTGGGCGACTCCTGTTACAGTGAGGGGCACACCTTGCGCGGTCTCCACGTATTCACACATCGGGTTGAGCGTCATCACCTGGAATTGTTTACAATGTAAGTTTTAAACTTAAATAATTTCTAGTCTATACATGTTTGTATAAAATATTAAAAGGATAACATGAAACTCTCGTTCTAAACTTGTGCGACTAGCCTATAAGAGATGTATTCACTAGTAGTGGCGCTCTCAACTACACAACAAAATAATTATCGGATTACCGGAATAATAAAATAATTGCAATAAAATAGTTTATTTTAGAGGCTAGAAAAAGAAGTCGGAAAATAATAACAATAAATGGTCAAGGGCGAGTCGAGCCTCGCGCCTTATTAGGGATCTTATGTTTGGGGTGCATGGCCCTTTAGCCCCCCTACCCCTGGATCCGTCACTGACAGAACAGAACACCTTGTCCTAAAAAAAATAAAAATGACAGAACACCACAGAATGTTTACCTCCAACGAAATTCTCTGCACGTCTGTGACCAGACACCAGGCCCAAGCCCAGCCGCCGACGATCGTTCGCTTCTGTGTGGATCCGCAACATCCTCCTGTGAACAAACAACACGTATATGAATATTTAATTTTAACTTTAGAACATGCCAGAGGCATGTATGCTGTCTGAACAATACGAAGACTTGTATATCTGCCCTGATACGGAAGACACAAAACGAAGTGTAAAACGTGATTTTCGAAAAAATGGGCAATCAGGAGCCCAATTCCATCGTTTTACAATGCTTCTCGTTTTTGTGTTTTAAATAAATAACTATTAAACTTTAGCATAGATAGATTGGCTCGATCAAAACATAACGTTTAATCGAATAGATCGTGGTTAGTGGCATTCGAAAAACGTCAAGTCGCTGCAATTAAGTTTTTACGTTGTATTAATACATTCGGGCCCCAGGAACTAATCAATATGTATAACTGTGAAAACAGGAACAAAATGCGTTTAGTTGTTTTCGATACTTATTCGTATAATGGAATCTGAGACTCTAAACTCAAAGGCACTAACCTAGAGAGTTAGTCAGGTGGCCAAACAAGTTCATGTTCAGGCACTTATACTAGAAGTGTAGTGAAGTAGTCCTGTTCCGTTACTTTCCCTTTTAGAGGAAATGAACTGAGGAGTGAACTCAGACCGTATTTTGTACTTCATTAGCTATACATATAGCATAGAATAACAAAAATATAGTATTACGCTATTACACATTAATAGATGCAGTAAGTAGTCAGAGTCAAAGACTGAACATCAGGATTAAAATCCTCAGACTTTAGGGAGATATGGGGTTCTCCTAATTCTTGTAACACTATGAATTCTTTATTTTGAAGGTCAAAAAATACCATTTCGATCCCTAATTATAATGACGAAACTCGATCGAATCTTTAAAGTGACGTTCACAGGGGAATACCTTTTCTTTGTCACTATGAAGCTACTTACAAAAGAACTTACAATAATTTATAGACTTACAACATATCTATATTTTATTTATTCTTTTTAAATTATGTGATGTGCCATTATCTAACGCTTATCTCGAAATTATGGTTTAGTTTTAGACATGCTTTCTTTGCACACAATAAAATAGTTTGTTGGATAGTGTGTTACTTTCTAGAAGGCTTTCAACAATAGATACTCAACTATAAACAAATCTTGAGCACCTCAGACAAGAGCCTGCGTTCGCTTTCTTCATACAATCTTCGAAACGTAACGAGAAATTACATGATACGATGGGATGCATGCAAGGTCTCTGCTCTGATACAAGATATTGCATCAGAAAATTGACTGGGCTAATCACAAACCTTATATCTATGTAAAAGGAAAAAAAAAAGGATCTTGATAATAGCTTTGTGAGATGAATCACGCACGCATCGAGGAAAAAACCTAAAGTACGTAGTTATTGGAAAGTAGTTTATATTTTGCTTTTAAAATTAATTCAGAGAAAGTTTGATCATTCAGTATTCTAAACTATACATAATAGAAAAGATACAGTACCTACATAAAATCTAACTCAACGCAATTTGTGTTTTTTAAGTAGACACTGTAAAATGGGGTGTCTTTCTACGTTACTTCACCCACCCCATTTTACAGTAGATAACTATTTCAAATTCCAAAAGAAATTGTCGAAATTAAGTAGTTGATGTGTGTGAAAACGACGTGGCAGCGTCATTACTTTGAATGAATATTATTATTATCTTTCGAGACGGGGAGGGTGGAAGCTGAAGCATATAAAAGACGTAAGAGGAAAGAGAAAGAGGCAAACCCGACCTTGAGAGACAGGCTGCGAACGGTGACAAAATGCAGCATATGCGGTCGCGAGTGCTACTCCAGGATCTGGTTGTTGAGCCACCAGACGCACCAGAGACAACAATAATATACCACAGATTAGCAGAAGTCATCCTCGCAACGAGGGACTGCCACGACGACGACTTTGAATGAAGAAAAAATATTAGAGAAAAAGAAAAGTCCACTATAGCAGTGTTCTTTGCCCTAATGTTACAAAACTTATAAACAGAACTTATAACTTAGTGTATTCTAACAGCAGAAAACAGCGAGGTTCATGTTACATGCTATCATATCCAATCCCTCATTGATATGACATCATTTTGCGTATCTGATGACTTTATAGTACTTTAGACTAACATGTAACCCTTTCAGTTTTCAACGCCCTGACCTGCCCGACTGTCACCACGCAAGTCTCCCACCATTTCTCCGATAGGTCCAACAACCTGCGCCGGAGTCGCTCGCAGACTACAGAAGAAAGTACTCGTTACACGCCCGAGCAAACGGTAAAACACCGCACGCACTCTTAACCGACTTCATCGGACAAGGTTACGCGTTAAATAAATTATTAAAAGTTTTAAAAGGCACGAAAAGGCTGAATTGAAAGATTTTATAGTAATTTCGTGAAGAGCGAAATACGAAATAGAACCGAAAATGTTAATAGAATGAGCGAAAGTGATTCGGAATTCCAATATAATGCATGAACGGCTTTGCTATGATAAAGTGAAGATTTGTTTTTCCTTCCGATGTGCTTCTATTACGAGCTACGTTTAGTGTTATGTGATTTTCGTGAAAGTTCTGTGAATTAAAGGTGAGTTAAATAACAACATATTTTATGAGATAAAAGTTTAGACTGTAGATATATCAATATTTAAATTCTATTACCAGTATTTACAAAAGTTAAAGTCTGCCTGAAAGATTTTTAATTCATGAGATGAACGCTACTAGACGCTACTGAACGCTACTTGGTTCGGTCGGACTCTGACAAAAAAAATATGAAAATCAAATATCGTTATTTTGTATGGTAGTGTCAAAAGGCTGTTTTCTGAATCAGTCACCCAAAAGGGGACGTTAATTTAGCGAATGGTGTATCGCAATACAGTGGCCCAAAGAGACGGAAATGTTCAATAAATATTGCCAGTTGAACCAAAAAACCCGATTGAAAATTGAAACCCCCAATGAACAGCACTGAAACAAAAATTATTGTTCCCTGCATATCAATTCAACACACCACATCTCCAGTGGCCAAGTCTACTCCTAGGGGACGGTCGTTCACTCCTACGTGACTATCATCACATCAGCACCCAGCACCACTTTCCCAAATGCCCCAATTATGACCGTCGTCATAAATCAACCTGATCACGTGAGGACCCATACAAAATTACCGTCATACCTCAACCATCCACGTGGGGACTCATACACAATTACCTCATGTTACGCAACCAGTCATTTTCACCGGAACATTTAGCATTCTAGAAACAAACGTACGTACATAAATTAAATATTTAGTAGGGTGCGTTTTGGTCCATCAGTTGCGGGGATTTAGATCCGCTTTCTATAAATTGTGAATCATTGACGTAAAATAAAATGAGTGGCGGTTATTTAGTAATCAGGACGTCGGACTTCCAATATGAGAGGTCCGTGTACGATCTTAAATCATGCCATGTTATGTTACGAATTTACTGATTTGCGGTTACGGTCTGGGCGGGCGTTCCTTCCTTCATGTATTGTAAGTTATTTTGGCATCTTCCTCGTGGTCAAACTGGTTTAACCACGAGGAACTGTTACCTCCTCATGGTCAAACTGCATCAGAGAACAACAACGTACCTACTTTTTGGTACAGTTAGCATTACTTCTTTCTTACATAATACACAGAAAAAAAATTTTAATACACGCGCCAATCCGTATTATTTTGAGTGTTGCCAGAGTACTTCTTATTATTATTCCAGTTTGACCACGAGGAAGATATTTCAATGATGATCCCAAACCAAACCACTATAATAATTGTAAGACATTCAAAGTGAAAATAAGTGTGCCGTCCAAAAAAGGCGGCCTATTGAGCTTTCCGTGCGCGTGCGACGCCGACTTCCAGACTGACTAACGGTACTTAGTCATTACGGACATTCTTGGCAGTAAATCCTTGAGGTCATTCGTATTATTAACGATCACTAATTAACCTAATATTCAGTCATAACAGTTTCTATCAGTGTCACACAGTAAAAATCAGTGTGTCTTTCGCTTTTCTGGTACAGCCATCACCAGTATCCTTCCTACTTCGTTCCCACACAAATAAATTATAAAAAAAACATTTGAAAATAAAATTATCGTGTAATCTTTGATCTTTAATTTTACAATTTATAAATTCTCTAATTTTGTCACGAATATCAGAGCCAGAAGTAAACCAAATTTAAATCCTTGCCTTTTCTACGCCTAATGTTATTTTTACTTTGACGTTTCCCGATGTATGACAATACGACTGCTAAACTTTACATTTGCCACATGTTGCGTTGCAGGCGCCAAGATGAGCTCGATAGTGAATGCAGCTGCCGACGTCATCTCAGGCACTGCAATCGCCGCTGCAGGTACGCAGGTAATCACACGTAATTGTACATAATGCATTGTAATTACAATGATCACATACCAACCAGATATTTATCTAATCTTTGGTTGAGCTCTAGCAGTTAGAGACAATGGGAGTAATTTTCTCGGGCTCGGGTCAATTATAATTATAACTGAGTATGTGCCTAGATGGTAATAAATAACTATAAACACTACATTAAATAGATATAACTTATTTTATTTTATTTTTTATTTACTACTAAACCCGCATTTGACCTCGATCTCGCCTGATGGTAAGCGACGATGAGGTCGACGATGGAGCATGCGGGTCCAGTAAATGCCTATTCACTCTGGCCTTGAAGATCCCAAGGTTATATATGGCTCTACGTATAGATATATCCATTTTCTTTTAACACAGCAGGAAATTAATATAACTATGCCTTTATCACAGTGCAAGGATTTTGAAACGGAATTGAACCGAACCAATAGAAATCTAGCTAGAATACCAAAAAAAAATTTATATGGGTTCGGTGATAGAGGCGTTAAGGTGGTTATGGGATTTTTAACCTTCCAAACATTACATTTTAATTAAATTATTTATTGGATCAGACAAAAGAGTCCATCATTATTTGTTACATCAAATACAAAAAGATGACAAAAATTTCGCATGACAGTAAAAAAATATTTATATATGCAAAAGTTCAATGAATAAGTAAATTTTGAATTTTGACCTAAACTAAAATAAATTTTACAACATTAGCAATTTATTCCAAAATTTAAAAATATCCATACAGGGGTTGATATAGCAGCAATCAGGCTATTTTTACTTCTTAAGACCCTATCTCTAAACCTAGCTGCACGTATTAATAATAATACGCCTTGAAGTTTTTTTTTTTTTTTTTTTTTATGTATAACTAAACCCGCATTTGACCTCGATCTCGCCTGATGGTAAGCGACGATGAGGTCGACGATGGAGCATGCGGGTCCAGTAAATGCCTATTCACTCTGGCCTTGAAGATCCCAAGGTTATATATGGCTCTACGTATAGATATATCCATTTTCTTTTAACACAGCAGGAAATTAATATAACTATGCCTTTATCACAGTGCAAGGATTTTGAAACGGAATTGAACCGAACCAATAGAAATCTAGCTAGAATACCAAAAAAAAATTTATATGGGTTCGGTGATAGAGGCGTTAAGGTGGTTATGGGATTTTTAACCTTCCAAACATTACATTTTAATTAAATTATTTATTGGATCAGACAAAAGAGTCCATCATTATTTGTTACATCAAATACAAAAAGATGACAAAAATTTCGCATGACAGTAAAAAAATATTTATATATGCAAAAGTTCAATGAATAAGTAAATTTTGAATTTTGACCTAAACTAAAATAAATTTTACAACATTAGCAATTTATTCCAAAATTTAAAAATATCCATACAGGGGTTGATATAGCAGCAATCAGGCTATTTTTACTTCTTAAGACCCTATCTCTAAACCTAGCTGCACGTATTAATAATAATACGCCTTGAAGTTTTTTTTTTTTTTTTTTTTTTATGTATAACTAAACCCGCATTTGACCTCGATCTCGCCTGATGGTAAGCGACGATGAGGTCGACGATGGAGCATGCGGGTCTAGTAAGTGCCTATTCACTCTGGCCTTGAAGATCCCAAGGTTGTAGGTTTCGGGAAATACAGACGCCGGCAGGCTGTTCCATTCCTTAGCCGTTCGCATAATGAACGAAGAAGCAAATCGCTTCGTACGAGCAGATGGGATATCAACAACATAAGGATGGAACCCCTCCCCGCGCCTGGTAGTCCGAAGGCGGAATGGAGATGCTGGAATTAGGTCGTGTAATTCCGATGCGCACTCTCCGAAATGTATCCTATAAAATACCGATAGACAGGCAACCTTGCGCCGATGTTCCAGACTTTGCAGTCTAGCCTCCACCAGCGATTCGTCACCTATAAGGCGCTTAGCGCGTTTCTCCACTGAGTCAAGGGCAGCCAGTTGGTACTTAGCCGAGCCGTCCCACAGGTGGCAGCAGTACTCCATGCACGACCGGAAAACTGCTGGCTCCGGAGCGCAAATTTTTGTCCGCTGAGATATATAAGTACTACCTAGATACATAAGTATATAGACAGCAAACCTTCAATACAGCAAACCAAGAACATTACTATTAAATAAGGTAACACGGTACTTAGGAAGTGTCATTAATATCTCACTGAATAAGCCTAATAAAATGTTCCGATGTGATTCCAGGTGGCATGGTTCATCCCAATGCTGGTGGCTGCCATAGCATACTTCCAGTACGAACAGCCCGACCCCGAAGCGCGTATCGCGGACGTGCAAGACGCCATTCTGCCCGAGTACGACTTCATCGTAGTGGGCGCGGGCTCTGCTGGTAAGAGTACTCGTGTGTTTGTGCGCCGTCGCGTACTGTCACTACGAATAAGAGCCAACGCAGATTACGGACTGTCCGCGGCGTACTATAAAGCTGGGACTATACGACGAACTGAAAGCCATACGTTTAATTATTTCAGGGGCAAATCCAGAAAAACAATTAAGGACTGAAATGGACTGAATAGGTTACGGAAATCTAAAATTATTACAAAATTCTTTAAGAGCGTGTCTAGGATCGCGCTCTATAGGGATCTTACTTGGGGGGATGCCATAGCCCCTCTCTGGATCCGCCACTGAATAATTCTATCATTGTATTATGATATAAGTATATAACACAATACAATCAGTCTTAAGTGTTTGCGTACAGTGTTGTTGCATATAGAATAGATACCATCGAGCCTAATCAGAATTTAAAAACCCATGTAATGGTAAATATGTATGACATATTCATGTTAATTCTACATTATTAGTTAAAGTTAACCGCGTTCTATAGGTATACAAGTCATATATCAACGAGGAAATCTGTAATTGGCCTTCTTTAAGTTTAATACATATGTAATTTTAAAATTGTTAATAGCTGTAGATTTCCCTTATAAATATAAAAAATAAAAACATGTTCCCTTGAAACCTTCATATGAACCTATCTGCCTTAAATTATAGGTTTATCCCTAAGAAATAATAAAACGTTGTTTGTTTGTTCATCATTATGGTTAGTTGCCAATCTATTATCAGAGTTGTTCAGGACAGAACATGGCTTAATGACTGCGGTGTATTCAAGACTTTTTTATTCTAAATATTCCAGGAGCGGTAGTAGCGAATCGGTTGTCAGAAGTGGGTCACTGGAAGGTGTTACTCCTGGAGGCGGGTGGAGACGAGACGGAGATATCAGACGTGCCGCTCCTCGCCGGATACCTGCAGCTGAGCAAGCTGGATTGGAAGTACAAGACGGAACCTCAGGGAACTAGTTGCTTAGGTCACTAAAGTTCATTTTTTAATAGGACATAAAACGCAAAGCGTTGCGAGATGGAGCCACTAGCACACTCCGTGAACAGAAAAGCAAAATGTAACGTCATTTTTAAAGATATCACAAATTTCTCGTTATTTAGGTTATTTTAATTTAATTTTTCAAATCTTTTAGTAAAATTGCGATGATATCATGGCATCATATGGCCATTTCAAAATAGCGGACCTAAAACATCTGTTAAGACATCGTGGCGCGAGTGTGAAGGGTAAAAAAAAAGATTTGGTGGAAAAGAACGTATCTACATGTCGATTGGCTACGTACTATTGTGCTAGTGGCGCCTCTAGTGGTAAAACATTGCAGGACTATTTCCTATTAGCTGGAAATATTCGTCACACTGAGAGCACCTAAAATATGATTTTTTATATAAGTAAATAATAAAAATAATACAAATAGTGATCAAATTTCACATACATCATACATTATTTTGATAAGTTTTCATCTATAAAATTTCCTCAAAATTGTCTTCAAAGACAGTTATTTGTGACGGGTATCTCCAGCTAATGGCAAAAATGACTTTAGTTAATTAAAATAATATACTTATAAATATGTCAAAAGATGGCGGTAGCCTCGCCACATATCACGTTTGTCCACCAAATCTAACGTCGAAAATTGGGAACTACCTATAGTGAAGGTGGTTCCTTTGTCTACCCCTTCGGGGATTATGGACGTGAGAGTTATGTATATTTGTATGTCAAAAGATGTACAGGTCAACTTACCTAAAACGACAACATTTGTAAAACTGAAATAAACCATATTACGCGGACATAAAGTTAGGATTTATTCTATGAAATTAGACTTTAGCTAGTGGTGACTGTACCAAAGTATGGCAACAAATCAGGAGAAGTAAATTGACTAACAAATAGAGATTATGTTGGTACTTGATATGATAAACTCACATCACTAAAATGTTATTAGAGGGTTTTCGATGCGCTGCTTGAGGACATAGATTTAGTGCCACATGTACCATACCGAAAGACAGCAGTGCAAAGCTCATTTACAGAAGAATACCTCTTTAGGCTAACTCTGCACAGAGTCATACTTTAAATCCGTGGTAAGTAAACGTATGTACTATCATTAGTACAAAGGTTTATTTACCACGGATTTAAAGTTCAAGGTACTACTACCTCATGGTACCACCAACACCACTTATTACCACTTATTTTATAGTGAAATTGAAATTGAAAACGTTTATATAGCGCTGTAAACACCAGAATACAGAAGTATACAAAGTTTAATACATGCAGCACAAAACATCCGGTGTGGTACAGTGCCACAAAGGGTACACCAGCTCAGCATAATGCCGAGGCAAGCCACAGCGCTGATTTTCAGCTGGCCCCTCAGTGACTGCACGGACGAAGAAAGAGATATACTACGGGCATTTAGTTAGTTCAGTATGACAACTTATATAATCTCTATTTCTTTTCCACAGCCATGGAAGGCGGCCGCTGCAACTGGCCACGAGGCAAGGTCCTCGGAGGCAGCTCAGTCCTCAACTACATGCTGTACTTGCGAGGTAACAAGAAAGACTACGACATCTGGGAGTCCCAAGGCAACAAGGGATGGAGCTACAAAGACGTTCTTTACTACTTCAAGAAGTCCGAAGATAACCAAAACCCGTACTTGGCTCAGACACCTTACCACAGCACAGGAGGCTATTTGACAGTAGCCGAAGCTTCCTACCATACACCACTAGTTTCAAGCTTCATTGATGCCGGTCTAGAACTAGGATACATAAATAGAGATGTCAATGGCGAAAACCAGACAGGATTCATGGTAGCCCAGGGAACCCTACGCCGTGGCCACCGCTGCTCCACATCCAAAGCCTTCCTGAGACCAGCTAAAGACCGCCCCAACTTACATATAGCTATGCACTCTCATGTCACGAAAGTGATGATAGATCCAAGAACGAAGATCGCTTTCGGAGTAGAATTTATTCGGAATAAAATGATTCATCGGATCAGAGCTAGAAAAGAAGTCATTATTTCTGCTGGAACGATCAATTCAGCTCAGTTGTTGATGCTGTCTGGCATAGGGCCAGCTGAAGAATTGACAAAACACAGAATACCTTTGATACAAAATTTGAGAGTCGGACAAAATCTTCAAGATCATATCGGGTTGGGAGGTTTGGCGTTCATGGTAAATAAGGACATTTCGATAGTTGAGCAACGTCTCCATACAGTCAGTACTTTGATGGAGTATGCTGTGTTAGGTGAAGGACCTTTGACCATCATGGGCGGAGTCGAAGGCTTGGCTTTCGTTAATACCAAATACGCTAATACAACAGAAGATTTCCCTGACATTGAGTTTCATTTCATATCAGGATCGACGAATTCTGATGGAGGAGAGCAGCTACGCAAAGTTCACGGATTGATGGACACGTTTTACGATGCTGTCTTTCGACCTATAAATAACATGGACGTTTGGAGTATCATACCAATGCTTCTTCGTCCAAGAAGTAAAGGTTTCATACAACTACGCAGCGCGAATCCATATGATTACCCATACATTTATCCAAATTACTTATCAGATGAAATGGATATCAAAACCTTAGTGGAAGGCGTCAAAATCGCCATAGCAGTCTCCAGGACTCAAGCATTTCAAAGGCATGGTTCTGCTTTGAACAAACATGTATTCCCTGCTTGTGTGAGTATACCGCGATACAGTGACGCATACTGGGAATGCATGATCAGGCAGTATACTTCTACCATCTACCATCCAGTTGGTACAGCGAAGATGGGACCCTACTGGGATCCTGAGGCAGTCGTTGATAGCCAACTAAGAGTGTATGGTGTGAAAGGAATAAGGGTCATAGATGGGAGTATTATGCCTAACCTAGTGAGCGGTAATACCAACGCTCCCATTATAATGATAGGGGAGAAAGGCAGTGACATGATCAAGGAGTTCTGGTTGAAGCGAAGAATTTCAAGATACTACGCCTGAAGTCGTACAAAGAGTATTTAATAAGGTTCAATGGGCGTGTGCACCCGAAGTTTCCATACAATGTGAACTCTAGTGACGTCACGACAATCTGATCCAGCAATACCAAGGAAGTTACAATACTACTATGTAGTAAACTGGAAAAGCATCTTCATGGAAAGAAGGTCGAAACGTCGTCGAAAAAGTCGAAACGCTATTTAAAAAAAGAAGAGTGAGCGAGATATGTCTCGCTCGGAGTAGGGCATCCTATCTCATTTTAGAACAGTAACCATAGTAAAAAATTCTTAAATTTCCTATGATTCATTGCAGAACTATTAAAGCTGGTAACACAGGTTACGATGAAAAGAGACGGGATACCCTACTCCAATATGTCTCGCTTACTCTTTTCTTATACAGAGTTTCTTGGGTAAGTTTCTTCAAATTGCTTCTTCGACGTGTCATACTCAGATATTCAAATATTGAACATAGTATAAACCCCCATTGTTGTAAGTTTTATCAGTATTAAATGCATCGTGTTTGTAAATATTTGACTAATTAAGATGTTAACTTATTTTAAATTATTTAATTTATTTCATCTATTGTCTAATAAAGATTTTTTACAATTTTCCATATAAAAAGTACATTTTGTATTCTTTTCTGTACCCTCTCCGTGATTCTGGAGTATGTAAATTTTCATTTTTATTTTCTTTGGAATATTAATTACTTAGCTGAAATTAATTATAGTTACGACTGAATTCCGAGTGATTACTATCATGTACCACAGAGTACTGTCTATTACATGCATGCGAAGTACGAACTCAGAATTGAACTCATCATAATTACTTTCATACAAGACCATGATAGCTAATTTGTGATAAATAATATGTCTTGTAAACATAGTCATTGACAGTGGATACAAAGACTACAATATCTTATTCATTACATTCAGGTCAGCAACTGTATGTGGTAACGCATTGAAAACTAAAGATATGCTGACAAAACGCAATGTACTTATTATGGCATAACAATGTAGAGTAAACAAACATGTAGATGTCACAGAAATCGTTTAAATAAACTTAATAGTGCACTCATAAGATGTAAAAACCGTAACTAAATGTTATATTTTTGACTCATACATAACTAAGTTGTACTATGTAGTGAAAGACACATCAAGCTAGGTACTCTGTGGAACCCCGTCGCAATAGGTTTTTGTTATGATTCCTTGACATTCGTATGAATGATTGAAGAATTGAATGTTAAAACGACAAAGTACTAAAGAGCAGACACAAGAGTAAAACAACAGTAAAGTGAAACAAGAGTAAACTTCGATCAATCATTACATTATTTGTGAGAATTAAAAAAAAACAGAACGAATAAATAATAAAAACAATTGCTGAATACAGAAGTACATATACCTATTTCAATTTAGAGCGTAAAATAAATAGTAGAGTCAGTGCACAACTAATTATTCTGTGTAAGATATACACGATACCTGACGCGGTACCGACAACAATTTGCCGAATCTGCTCAATCAATGGCCATTCAATTTCCTTACAAATCAGTCGCACACCTTCAGTCTAACGGAATGTACTGACTGACACGAAGCCATGGCGAGCAGTGGACCCAACTCCATCAAAACCATCGTCTCCACGACGAGGATCATGTTCGGGCTCCTACCGGGGCTCGGAGCTATGATCGTCCTCCGAATGGCCATACATTTATATAGACCAGATATAGAAGACGCGGAGCATCGTGTCAGACCTGTAGACCAGCTATACGACTGCTACGACTTCATCATAGTCGGCGCCGGATCAGCAGGCTCAGTGCTAGCCAGTCGCCTCTCAGAAAACCCTGACTGGAAAGTGCTATTACTAGAAGCGGGACAAGACGAGAATGTTTTATCTGAAGTGCCTGTTCTGTTCCCTATATTACAAACATCGTCAATAGACTGGCAATTCGTTACTGAACCCAGTGATGAGTACTGCTTGAGTATGATGGACAGAAGATGTAAATGGCCCAGAGGTAAAGTGCTCGGAGGATCGAGCGTACTCAACGCTATGCTATACGTTAGAGGAAACAAACGCGACTACGACAATTGGGCTAGCATGGGAAACCCAGGTTGGTCTTATCAAGACGTGCTACCATACTTCCTGAAATCAGAAGATATGACGATACCTGAATACCAGAACAACATGTACCATGCAACTGGTGGTCCTCTTACGGTTGAGTACTTCAGTTACGAGCAGCCAATTACAAGGAAGATTCTAGAAGCCGGTCAAGAACTCGGGTACAATCTCGTCGACGTCAATGGTGAATATCAGACTGGGTTCACGCGGTCCCACGCTACGGTTCGAAATGGTCTTCGGTGTAGTACTGCAAAGGCGTTTTTAAGACCAGCATCTAAAAGAGAAAATCTACACGTCAGTATCCACACATTGGTAGAGAAAGTGCTCATAGATGAACATAAAAGAGCCTACGGAGTGCAATTTGTAAAACATGGGAGTACTCGAATCGTGAAAGCTGGTAGAGAAGTTATATTATCAGCTGGAGCTGTTCAATCTCCTCAACTGCTGATGCTATCTGGTATTGGAGATGCTGAACATTTAAAAGAAGTTGGCATTTACCCAATTGTGAATCTTCCTGGGGTCGGACAGAACCTTCAAGATCACGTCGCGATGGGTGGTCATTCGTTCCTCTTCGATAATCCTTACGACAACGGTACTGACTTCTGTTTTAATCTGAACACAGTGTTATCTCTAGGAAGTTTAATTGATTTCTCAGTTGAGAAGAAAGGAGCTTTGTACAGTATGATGGAAGCCGAAGCCATGGCGTTTGTGAATACGAAACATCAGGATCCTGCAGAAGATTATCCTGATATTCAATTTTTCATAGCTCCGACTGCAGATAACATGGATGGAGGACTTTTTGGCAAACGTGCTAATGGTCTGACGGATGAAACATACGCGGAGCTGTATGAGGATATTTTGTACGAGTCTTCGTTCTCTGTTGTCCCATTGCTGATGAGACCAAAGAGCAGAGGTTATCTTAAGCTGAGAGATGCGAGTCCTTATTCGCCGCCAAGGATTTACCCAAATTACTACTCCAATCCAGAAGATATGAAAATAATGGTAAGTCAAAATCACATCTTAACCGCTTGTTAATTGATCTTGTCTAGATAGTTTGCATGGAGATTTAAGTGTTTATAACTGAATCAGCATTTTTATACGACTTTTAGTGCCATCAGCATTATATGAAAGTTTCGAAAATTAGCACTTTTACCAGACGTTACACAAGAATTTGTAAAACTAATTTTCTAAACTAGACAGAGGAACTACCTCTGATGAAGGTAATTCCTCTGTCTCTTCCTTGGGGATTATGGACGTGAGAGTTATGTTATGAGCCTGCCATAACCTCATGAGTTCGTCTTCTAATGAATAATTTCAGATCGAAGGCGCCCGTATAGTACAAGAGCTAGTGAATCAGCCCGCTCTCCGAGCGCTGAACGCCCGTCCCAACCCTCGTAGGAATCCTGGCTGCGCACAGCACGAGCTGATGTCAGATGACCACCTGGAGTGCCAAGCGCGTCACCACTCACTGACCATCTACCATCCGGTCGGCACCTGCGCTATGGGGCCGGTTGACAGTCCGGAGGCTGTTGTTGATCCTAGACTGAGGGTTAGTACAAGGGGTTTATTTATTTAATTACACGATTACGATTGCGTGAGAGAGATTTACACGTATATTAATGAAAAAAACTGCTTCATTATGTCTGTAAGGATTTATAACCACATACCAGCAGATATCAGACAGTTGCCCTCGAAAGGTCTAAATTCAAAACTTAAAGCATGGCTAATTGAAAAATGTTTTTATTCAATAAAAGAATTTTTTGATAGTAATTAATAAATTTGACATGGCTAGTTGGTGGACTTAATTTTATTCTATTATTGCGATTTATAACCTTTTTTTTTCATGTCGTATAAATTTATACCAACAATACTACTAGTCAATATTAGTCAAAAGTCAAAATCATTCATTTCAATTTTGGTTACATACATAACTCTTATAGCACGTCTCTATTTTAATACTACAACCATGCCATTCGAATAATATACCTATAAAACGAGGTATTAGTGTACTGTGTTAGTTTTGTTATTAAAATAATATACCTATAAAACGAGGTATTAGTGTACTGTGTTAGTTTTGTTATTAAAATAATATACCTATAAAACGAGGTATTAGTGTACTGTGTTAGTTTTGTTATTAAAATAATATACCTATAAAACGAGGTATGTCCTATCTTTTCTTTAATGGTACTAGAGATACAAAGTTGTATCACTAGTAACATGGGGGATATCTTGACTTTTCTTTAATGGTACTAAAGATACAAAGTTATGTCACTTGTACCATCAATGGTACTAGTCAATGGTACTACTGATCTAACGGCCCTATCTTATATCGTACCGTGTTTCGTGCGAATAAAATAAATTTCATTTCTTTTCATTTCGAATTCAATTTGAATTCGGTCAATGCATTCAGTATGGTTAGTCTGTGATTTACATCCTATAAACAGAAGCCTGTCTAGTCAGTAAACTAAACATTAAACTTTGAATTCAGACTAGTCTAGTGTAAGAAAATAAGCGCGTAAGGATGTTGTACGGTGAATCAATGTTGATAAACAAAAATACCTTTGCTCTAGCTAGACTTTTGGAAAGCAAATAGGTATTTACCGATGTTTTTTTTAAAACTGACTAGAACAACTAGTTTTACTTTTGCCTACGGAGTATGCTATTATTTAAAAAAATACAAAATTTATACAATAGGTTTGTTTCCATGCTGGGAATAAAAAATCCAGAAAAATATTGAATTAAAAAAAACTACTAACTACTATACCCCCGCTCCGGGTCGTTCTTGGTGCAGAGTTTGGCCATGGCGATTCAGCGTGGCAATGCCGCGAGCGTCATGGGGACCTTTGCGCCAGGGTCGACACGGGGTGGATTTTTTTTACTAAGGCCGTCTTTTAAGTCGAAGTCATTTATTGACTAAATTTTGTTTAATTTACCATTGTATTTGATAAATAAATAAAATGATTAAAAAAACAATACTACTCTATCACTACTCTAATTTTACAATACTCGATTTTTAGAATGGATGGGGTGAGAGGTTCGTTACTTTTACATTCAGAAGAAAGATAAGAGAGGTCTATGTAGTATGTAGGTCAACTACGAATATTAACTCTATTCCACTCCGTTTTATTTATAGTAGTAGATTCGATTAGCAATTAAAGTAGGCACATACACTCAATTAGTAAGTAAAGGTCGACTACTATCTAGAACTAGTATGAAGTAGGCCTATGTATGGATTTTGTTGTGATTATATCTAGAGTCATTTACTATCCTAGAGCGTTGCGTTGTTAAAATGTAGTGGGTAGGACGCCGGACTGCCAAGCCTGAGGTCCAGGTTCGAAACCATGCAATGTTATACATCAATGAGTTTTTCGGTTTAACCAAAGTTACATTGTGAAACAGAACTCGACAAGTTACAGTGTAGTTAATTTGGAACAAATTGTATGAAATTGACCACAAAATATGTTCATGAGTGAAAATTCTTACAAAATTATGGCGATACTTCCCTGTAACTAAACCAACATTGTCCCACCACACAGGTGTACGGGGTCAAAAATCTCCGAGTCATCGACGGCAGCATCATGCCAGCTATAGTGAGCGGCAACACCAACGCCCCTATCATCATGATAGCCGAGAAGGCATCCGACATGGTCAAGGAAGACTGGTCTGAGGCCGATGAACACCCCATCTGTACCACTAACTATGACAAATACAAAACTACTGAAGACGGACCTAGTAGAATACAACTGCCTACACGACCTGACGTATTCAATGAAACTGCTAGCCTCTTCAGTTACTTACCAATAGACGGTATTCGTGAAACGAAAAAAGGTGAAATAAATAAAGAAAATGGTGAAGGTAACACTATACCTTCAATAGCTCGTGAACACGACATTGAGAATCAATTTAAACATGTCCCAAAATATCCGCCAGAAAATCCATATTTCACAGCTGCAAATAAACCGATTGTACAAACATATCCTTATTATGAAGTGAGTCCAAATTCATATCAAATATTACCACCACCATATCCATATTACCAATCATCAAATTATTATATTCCTCCTTATCCTTATTTACCTGCGACACGTTACAACCAGTATATAAATCCAAATTTTCCATTCGCTAAAAGCATCGGTCGAGGCAAGTACAATAAATTAGCCAATCACAATTCGAATGTGAATTCAAAATTCAAAATTAATAATCCATTGAAAAATGTCTTGACCAATCAGTATCTTAACCCAAGTTATGGATATGGAGCAAATATCCCAGTAGAAGAGGAACCAGTATATTATGAAACTAAAGAAGAAGTTACTCCTAAAGGTCAAAGAAAATGCAAGGTTTGGCTGTACTATGATGGCACAAAATATGATGTCATACTGTAAATTATATATTAGAATAATTATTTATAAGAAGCAATTACTATGAGTAATTATGTAATATCTAATTAAGTAATTACAAAAGAAACATAATAGTAAGCAATGTCAATTTTAATGCAAACCCTTTTGTAAATTGATTTACTTCATAGAATTAATCATGTACAAATATAACTTGGGCTACAATTATTATTGTTATTCAAACTGTTAATTTTTCGTACTCGTATCTATAAAAATAACGTGAATACTAGTATATCGTTGACATAACTTTCTCGTAAAATACCAGTGATAGATAATAGGTAGTTACATTTTTTAAATATCTGTATCATTGTGTTTTAGTTGTAATAAAGAAATTCTGAATAAAAAATTATTTTTTTTCTTTTTTACATTTACCAATTTGAATTAGTATGGTCACAGAATAATTTTTTTTTTTTTTTATGTATAACTAAACCCGCATTTGACCTCGATCTCGCCTGATGGTAAGCGACGATGAGGTCGACGATGGAGCATGCGGGTCCAGTAAATGCCTATTCACTCTGGCCTTGAAGATCCCAAGGTTGTAGGTTTCGGGAAATACAGACGCCGGCAGGCTGTTCCATTCCTTAGCCGTTCGCATAATGAACGAAGAAGCAAATCGCTTCGTACGAGCAGATGGGATATCAACAACATAAGGATGGAACCCCTCCCCGCACCTGGTAGTCCGAAGGCGGAATGGAGATGCTGGAATTAGGTCGTGCAATTCCGATGCGCACTCTCCGAAATGTATCCTATAAAATACCGATAGACAGGCAACCTTGCGCCGATGTTCCAGACTTTGCAGTCTAGCCTCCACCAGCGATTCGTCACCTATAAGGCGCTTAGCGCGTTTCTCCACTGAGTCAAGGGCAGCCAGTTGGTACTTAGCTGAGCCGTCCCACAGGTGGCAGCAGTACTCCATGCACGACCGGACTTGGGCTTGGTAAAGGTTTAAGAGCTGTCCCGGCGTGAAGTACCGCCTAACCTTACTCAGGATGCCCAATTTTTTGGCTGCGGTCTTAGCTTTTGACTCAATGGAGCGCCCAAAGTTAAGATTGGAAGTCAGATCCAACCCCAAAAGGCTAAGGTGGTCGGTAATCGGTACGGATACACCCCGGAAAGTCGGAGTCAGGTGGAAGGGACTCCGTAATAATAGTATTAAATGTATGTATTTAACGTAATTGCATATAATGCAATCAGTAAATCTGCATAATGTATGTATGACACATAATCACTTGATCCCTTATAGTAATAATTGTCAACCTCGGTATACAATTACATATTTATACATTTAATACCTACTCCTCTATTATATTCAACGCTTTTTATCCTGTATTCTCTACTAACATAATTCGAATAAATGTTTGTTTGTGAATGTAATGTTTATTTTGATTCATAACAAATTAGTATGAAACACTCAATTTCTGTAATTTCGAGATTACCAAGGGAAACTCACATTCCTGTTGTCCTATATTGCCTGTAATTCTAAAAACATTAGGAACCGAAGAATTTTAGTTACAGTAGAACCAAAAGTAAAACTCTACAATAATAGTGAGGAATAGGTACTCTGTGGAACCCTGTCGCAGGTTTGGGTATAATTTCATGACTTTTGTATGAATGTGACAAAAAAATATTTGACAAAGTGCCAATCCTGGTGTGTTGACAACTATAATGATGAATGTTGATGTATATGACATTTGCCCTCAATTAGACAAGACTATCTAATGATATCATTAAATCTAGATTGATACCGTGACTCAGTGATGGTGACCTGCGAAGCACATGAATAACATTTTACTAACGGACATCGCCGAGACGAAAGCTTGCATTTTAGAGATTCTATACATACTACTGTCAGTCAGTGAGCCGCGTGCGCAGCACCGGCACTCGTTTGATTAAACTTAGTTGAAGTCGAAGAAAAAAAAAACTAGTTTCTCGTGTTTTTGAGGACGGCGGTGAGAAGTTTTATTTACTAGCGGTCGATGGCCGAAAGTTGTGCGATTATAGTTGTAATTTAACTATTTTTGGAAGTGATTCAGTGAGAATGGGGGAATAACCGTTACATTTTTGTAGTTTTGTTTTGCTTGTGTGTTGCCTCTTTCTCAGCTAAGTGTTGCTGTTTTTTGTGTCAGTTATTTAAGTTTGTTCGTGTTTTTATGTAAACGTGAAACGTGAGTTACTAAACTCTATTTATAACATTATTCACTAAATTATAGAGCGAAAGATCCTTATTTTTACGTATTTATTTTATTTCTTCTTCACACAGAAAGAAAGAAGAAGATTTCTTCTTTATTTTATTTCGTGTGTCGTGCCAGCCATAAAGAATAGCACCACCCCAACTCTTCCCGTCGGTGTCGTACGAGGCGACTAAGGGCCTTAGTAGATACTATTCAACACCTATTAGACGGCGATAGGCTCGCCACCTATCACGTTTGTCCACCAAATCTTACAGCGAATAACAGGAACTACCTTTGATGAAGGTGGTTCCTCTGTCTACCCCCTCGGGGATCATGAACGTGAGAGTTATGTTGTACTTTTTCACACCCCTATTTGCACATAAATCCTTCATTACTTGGACCTGGAGTCCTTCCTCTCACACTCTTTACTGCAAGAAAAACTTATAGGTCCCAAAGCAAAGTCCAAGAGTCTAGTAAAAAAATAAAAAACGTGTAATTGAGGAAAAAAATTAGACTCGCAGAGCAAACTACCTGTGCACGCGCCCACCAAGAACAAATTGTGGTAAAAGAAATATAAGATTTGAAGGAGCACAACTATATAACAATCTACCGGCAGATATCAAAAATACAAAATCTTTCGATTTATTTAAAAGACAAGTGAAAGACCATTTTATCACTGACTTGTCTTTGATATAGTACTTTTTGCAACTACCCACATATCAACATTTATTTAAGTTTTAAGTTTCTCTTTTAAGTGAAATGTAATTTCTTGGAGAAATTAAATGATCTTTAACCACCACAAATTAGACTAGAAAAAATACAAGAGTAGGTGCGATACTGCGTCGACATCTGACTTGTTTATCGCATCAAGTGTCCGATAGCGTACAATAAAGTGTAAAATAAAGTATATTGTAACGCTATTAACTAATCAAATAGTACATAGACAGGATAATTAGGTTACTATTAAGAAATGAATATTGAACGTTTTCAGCTGCCACTAAACTGGCATAAAGATGTGGGCCTGCGACCCAGTCTTAACTGCTGAGATCGTAGGCAGTTACCACGGAGTTGGACCAGTGTTTGCGCAAGCGCTCCAGAGCTTCCTGGCTGCTCAGTGCGCTTTAGTTGGTGATCATCTGTGGCCTATTGATGCGACAGAGGCAGTTTTTCGAGGTAATCACGTCATATTATTAACTGCTGAGACCGTGGACAGTTATCATAGAGCGGCGCCTGTGTTCGCACAGTCGTTACAGAGCTTCCTGGCTGCTCAACGGGCTTTAGTTCATGATCAATTGTGACCTGCTGATGCAAAGGCGGTTAGAGGTAATCACGTCATATTATTAACTATCAATTTCAATTTAGAACACTAGTGCGCAAAGGCATGGCAGCTTTTTAGTCGCTCATGTGCGTTAGTTGGTGATCATCTTTGGCCTGCGATATATTTTATATCTATAATGACTTATGATCCTATACCTTCAATTTGTCCCATTATTTGTAAAAACATCTATCTTTTAAAATATTGACATGCCAACTTTTCATTTAATGGTGTATGTTTTGGGTTAATCATCCTTAAATTGTAAAAAAAATACGTTTCAGATCCAAACTACGATTTCATAGTGGTGGGAGCTGGTTCAGCCGGAGCGGTGGTGGCGAATCGTCTCAGTGAGGTGCCCGACTGGAAAGTGCTGCTCATAGAGGCTGGAGGCAACCCAACACTAGCGACTGAGGTAGGCTTTGCTTAATTCTGTAGATTTGAAGAGGTCATAATAACGACCCATTTTTTATACAATTAGTACTGTAATTCGTTCGACCCTTTTTATTCTGATGTTTTTATTGTCACCGTCGTCGTCGACGATTACCGTGGTTCTTTTTTTCCCTTGGTTAACGATTACCACGGTTAGAAGTGTTTAAAGAAATAGGTAAAAAGTTGTTACTGTGATTTCTAATATGTTTAAAATTAAGAAAAGGGTGGTGAGGCTAGAAGACTAGCTGTCAATTTGAACAGATTATGCTCTCTTTAATGTTCAATTAACTTCAGAGGTTGCCTGGAAGAGATCGCTTTAAGCGATAAGGTCGCCTTTGTACATATCGTTCTATTATTCCTGTAGTTTTTACTTTTCCTGATTTTGTGAAAAATAAAGTGTTTCTATCTATCTATCTCTCTTCCTAGGCATGTTAATACTCGGTTATGAAACAATTTACCTTTAATTATGTATATGGACGTTTGTGAAGCTTGCTCTAAGTTTGTATTTTTATCCATAATTATAAATAAATAATTTGTTTAAATTTCAGGTGCCACAATTCTTCTTCAATAACATCGAGTCCCCTCTAGATTGGGGATACAAAACTCAACCCCAAAACGGTGCGTGTAGAAATTATAAGACCAAAGGATGCGCTTGGCCTCGAGGGAAAGTCTTAGGAGGGTGCAGCAGCATCAACGGTTTATACTATATGAGAGGAAATAAGGTGGACTACGACGAATGGGCTGCTGAAGGAAACCCAGGATGGTGTTATGATGATGTGCTTCCTTATTTCAAGAAAAGTGAAAACTTTAGTGAACCACTCACAGCAGAATATCAAACACACCACGGCAACGAAGGATACTT
The DNA here is from genome assembly GCA_947369225.1 of Hofmannophila pseudospretella. Classification (NCBI taxonomy): domain Eukaryota; kingdom Metazoa; phylum Arthropoda; class Insecta; order Lepidoptera; family Oecophoridae; genus Hofmannophila; species Hofmannophila pseudospretella. The sequence continues at coordinate 6,982,132 of OX376331.1, forward strand.
GAGCGTCGAATTTCGAAATGATGCGCACGAATTAGAAATGTTAATTATTAAAGCGGCTACTGAATTAGGTTTGAAGCACGTTCATGACATAAACGGTGCTACACAAATGGGAGTTTCGAAAAGTGCTACAACGACCAAAGATGGTGCTAGACATAGTACTGCGAGAGCATTTTTGAGTCCAATTAAAGACAGACCAAATTTACATGTTATCAAAAATGCTCATGTCACAAAAGTACTATTTAATGCCGACTCTATAGTCGAAGGAGTTATGGTCAATAAAGATGGTAAGGATATAACCATTAATGCGAAGAAAGAAGTAATTATATCAGCAGGCGCAATTAATAGTCCTCAATTATTAATGTTATCAGGAATAGGGCCACATAACCATTTAGATGAATTAGGTATCGAGGTCAAGGCAGATTTACCAGTTGGAGAAAATTTACAAGATCATATATACGTTCCCGTTTATTTCAAGTTAGCAGGAGATAAAAACATGAACTCTTTGCCGAATCTTATTGGGATATTCGCACAATACATTTTAGAGAGAAAAGGGCCGCTTTCAGGCTCAGCTCCCAGCAGAGTTGTTTCATTCATCAATACAACGGATCCTCTTGCAATTAGCCCAGATATACAATTTCACTACGTAATGTTTCCTCCGAGGGTCAGTGATTTCACTGATATATACGACAATCATGGCTTCAGTGAAGAACTGAAACGAAAATTTCGCGACATTAACGATGCAAATTTCGTGCTAATGGTAGGTGCAGTATTAGTAAAACCTAAATCTATAGGAAGTATCGTTCTAAAAAGCAAAGATCCATTTGAGCACCCTTTAATATACGCTGATTATTTCGAAGATCCAGAAGATTTGAACACCATTATAAAAGGAATTAAACAGCACACCTTGAAATTAGCCGAAACAGAAAGTTTTAAAGCATTAGGTTTGCAACTTGAGTGGATAGATCTGGAAGCTTGTAAAGATCATGATAAAGATACAGACGAATTTCTGGAATGCTGGTCGAGAGAAATGACTACTTCTCTATACCATCCGACGTCTACCGTTAAAATGGGCCCATATAATGAAGAAACATCTGTTGTAGATAGCGAACTGAAAGTTAAAAAGGTAAAACATTTGAGAGTAATAGACGCTAGCGTTATGCCGAGAATAGTCAGAGGAAATACAAACGCACCGACTATAATGATTGGAGAAAAAGGAGCGGATATGATTAAAAAATACTGGTTAGATTTACACACTGAGCTATGACATTTTGAGCAACTCGAAAAATAAAAATGTTGAGTATTCTAATATTATTTGTTATGTCGATGATGTAGAATAAAAACTGCTACTAATTATAAATTGGTTATTTTATTCGAAATGGTAAAGACAACCTTTAGTATTAATTATCGATTAAGTTGAACTGATTAACGAAACAGTAGCTCGCTAGAGAAGTTTTACATGGACACCGCGTCTGCCAGTTGGCGCATGCGCTGTGAGCGTTTTCCCATACATTAGACGGGCATTGAAATATCAAATTTATTGAAAATATATGCCGCTGTCAATGCTCACATCATTGTTTTGGAAAAGAGGGCGCTATATAGTAATCCAATTTCTGTGGTTATCATCATCATTCATCACTATACGTAATGAGTACGTACAGTCGGCCTCTAGTATCCAATTTGTCAAATCTTTACAATCTAAAAAATCTGAACTGAACCTTAATGCATTTTTATTGTTTTTTTTTCCATATTCATTTGTGTTTTTTAATAACGTTGGAGCTTTGTATCTCAGCTAAATATACACCTGATATCTAATCGCTTATTAAAATAATTACGCAGTTAATTAGGCTACTGAAAATATGTCGCAGGTGCACCATTAGTTTAGGAAACGACCTATTTATTGTATGAAAAGGTCGTTAACTAAGGCACAAGGTATATGATATGCATTATACATCAGGTTTATAACAATACGCACGCGCCACCCGGAACATTATCCCGTGAGCTTCACAATAAGGAGGTCGCCTGGAGCCTGAAACCGGTTTACGTTAAAAATATATCTCTAGTAAGATATATACCACCAGGATTTGACCACAAAAACTATCGGAAATAAACAACCGAAAACAATCCCCAAAGTGTTTATTCGTAAAAATATCGTCAAAAATAACAGTATTTTCAATATAAATGCAGCAATGGAAGCTCTGCAAGCCAATATTACAGCAACGTGTCCATTGGCGTTTGGGGGAGCAACTGGGAATCTGTTCGCGAGTGCAATAGTAGCTGTGGTTGCTGCACATTGCGCGATTTTCGACGACTACCGCTGGCCAAGCGATAGAGCGGGTGACGTCATTCAGAGAGCTACAGGTATGATATTTCGTCATTTTTTATATGCATACTGACAGTAACTATAGAAGATTAAGAATTAGAAGAATATTAAGTGAAAGTACAGGTACCTATAAAGTGGAAAATGGTTATACCTATCGTAAGTTCCTACTTGTAGTACTAAAGCAATTACACGTAGCCGAAGCAAAGTAACTATGAAGCAGTAAGGAAACTTTAAAGGAAAATGAAATCATAGTGTTACTAATTCTAAAGATTTGGATTATGATGAAAATGCAGAAACTACTGGCATTTCAGATGGACTAGCCTACGACTTCATAGTGATCGGGGCTGGGACCGCAGGATCACTGCTAGCAGGTCGTCTCTCCAAACTGTATCCTTCGTTTTCTGTGTTGCTGATAGAGGCTGGCGGTGACCCTGGGCTGGATAGCGAGGTATGTACACTATTCAAATCAAAACAAGTTTATTTCTCACAACAAAGATTACATAAAGAATATAAAATACTGATTCAAAAGATTTGAAATTGGTGTCTAAACTAAGAATACCACATTTCAGGACAGGACACACCACACGGACACAAAACTAATATTATTTAAAACAAATATTACGTAACTGTGATTAATTTTGAAACGATTTTAACGACCATACTCGCAATTAGGTTTTTTACAGAGCATGTCGGTAATGATGAAGAGGTGAATGACCGATACCGGAAGTTAGGTATTAATTGCTTAGTCGATAGAATACATTCTAGTAAACTAAGACATCCGAAGATTTTGAAATTCAAAGAGTTAATGTCAGATTTCTGACATAACAACATACTTACAAAGTTTTTTTTCAGATCCCAGCATTTCTGTTCCTTGGCCAAAACTCAGACATCGACTGGCATTACAAAACATACCCTGACGGAAAGAGCTGTTTGGGTTTCAGAAACAACACTTGCTTCTGGAGTAAAGGCAAAGGATTAGGAGGTTCCAGCGCCATTAACGCAATGCTCTACTTAAGAGGACATCCAAAAGATTTTAACGATTGGCAACAATCAAGCAATTCCGATTGGAGATATGAAAGTCTTCGTCAATATTTCGACAAAATAGAAACTGAATTTAGATTGCACGATTATAAATACCCTGAAAATCCGTGGTATGGAGTAATTGAAAACGCCTGGAAAGAATTAGGATATGTTTCCCATTTGAAACACAGCGATGAAGCTAATATTGGTACCAGAATTACTAAACTTCTTACTAGAAATGGAAAACGTTTAAATACAGCCAAAATGTACTTGGATGAGTCACAAAACTTGTACGTTATGAAGAATACTATAGTGCAAAAGATAATAATAGACCCGAATACTAAAATAACCTCTGGGGTAGAAATAAAACACGCCAGTGGCATTGTAATGGAAATAAGTGCTACGAAGGAAGTGATACTATCAGCTGGCTCGATCGGTACACCTCAAATATTAATGCTGTCGGGCATTGGTCCTAGGAAACATTTGGAAGAACATAGAATTAAATACCTGTCAGATTTACCTGTAGGGCAGAATTTACAAGATCACATACTACTGCCACTATTTCTAAAGACAAATCTAAATACAGTTGTAACTCCTGAAACTATGACATCATTATTTCTGCAATACATACTTACTAGAACTGGACCATTTACAAACATAGGTATAACAGATTTCATGGGATTCATTGACACTGAAAACCTTAAATATCCAGATATTCAATTTCATCATACGTCTTTTACAAAGAAAGACAATTTTGTGTTAAAACCTTACCTTGAGGGCATTGGATTAAAAAAAGAGATTATACAAAGCATTGAAAAATTAAACGAGGAGAGTGATTTACTTGGTATTTTTTCAACTTTGTTGCATCCGAAATCAAAAGGCGAAGTACTGTTAGTTGATAAAGATCCGGAGTCAAAACCAGTAATCAAGGCTAATTATTTCGAACATTCAGAAGACATGGATACTCTTCTGAGATCTATAGAATTTATAAGTAAACTGCAAAATACAACGAGCTTTAAAACTCTAGGAGTAAAACTTGTTCAATTACATATACCGACTTGTTTAGAGAATAAAGAAACGTACTGGGAGTGTTATATAAGACATATGGCAACTACTATATACCATCCGGTTGGTACGGCAAAAATGGGCCCAGAGTCTGACACAACCTCTGTAGTAAACCATGATTTATGTGTATATGGAATAAAGAAACTCAGGGTTGTGGATGCAAGTATAATGCCAACTATACCTGGAGGAAACACCATGGCACTAACTATGGTCATAGCGGAAAAGGCAGCAGATATTATGAAGAAGACATACGGATACAAAGATGAATTGTAGTTTAACAATTTACGAGTAAGTAAGTAAGTAAGGAATATGTTTATTTTACACACAGCAATGACCGAAATAGTTATAATTATAAAAAATAATTATGTAGTCAAAGGTAAACATATTGAAATCATGTCTGATGGTCAGCTGTTGTTGTGAATAGGGCCTCGACTCAGCTTATTGCTGCAAACAAAAAGTAAGTAAGTACCTATAGATTTCTGTTAAGTAGATTTTTCATCATAATTATAACTGCAAGATCTCGGCCTATAAGGATTCTACATATAAGGTAATAAATAAGATATGTTTCTCCCCTTTTTGTGTCTTCAATAAAAGATTTAGATAAGAATAAGATGTGATGTTAGTGTGATGATGTGATGTCTGTTAATTTGCATTATTTATTAGTACGTAAGTTTCTATCCTATTATCATGTATTTCTAGAAGGCGGGCGAGTGCAGGGCGACCATTTTTTATTTTTAACGGCTGTGAATGTTGTTATGGCCCCCATAGCATAGCATAGTTTGAAATAAAACGCCTAAAACCATTATAATAAATGTATACTAATTACCTGACCTACAGATGTGAGTGATTGGGTTTTTGTACGTGCAGCAAGAAACCTTCCGTTTCACAGTACTTGTGGCTTGTGGGTAGAGTTGCGGATTTACATATTATTTCTCAACCAAACTCATAACATTGCAATCTTGACCACCAGATTTGGAAACAAACGCAATACAATCGGTTGAATACGATAATACAATGGACAGTATTATTAACATTATAATGGTTATTAAATATTTTAGGTAACTACGTTACAGTGACATGACATGGATTACATTTTAATTTCGGGGTTACGACAGAGTATATGTGGTTTGTATGGACATAGCCCTTATCAACCTACATGACTTTCATGAGTGGTTTGAAATACTTTAAAATGATTACGAGATCCTTCTTCCGCACAGCTGTTTCGAGAGTCAAAATAGATCTACTGATGGCCGAGGATCGAGAGAAGAAAACAAAGAAGTCAATTAAGTAAGAAGTAAGTATTACAGCTCCAAAATCGTGTACCATACCGAAGCTTACCACAGGCATTCTCCTTATTCGTTTTCCTAATTCATGAGAGAGAGTCGTGATAATTCTATGGAAATACCCACATACATAGAACGACTTTCTGGGCAGACTTAATGTGGTGGTTTGCCATTGCCTTCTCCATTTCACTGGTTATCTCAGTGTGCAGGTTTCTTCACCTTCATTAGAGCAGGCTATAGAGAAAACTAAGAAACTCGTGACATAAATGACTTTGCATGGTTTCGAACCCGGACCTCCCGTTTAAAAGTCCGACGTCCTAGCCACTACGCCACAGACTGAATACGATAAACGAGTACCACAGGCATACCAATGCGGATAGACAGAGACATTACATCACAAGAACGATAGCTATCCTTGAAGACGTTTCGTTAGCGACACTAATGACGAAACCCACTCACATATGAAATTGCCTGTCTTATAGATTGTATTGTCATAAACCTTGAAAACTGTCAAATTGTGTGTGGTGATAATTACTGATAATATATGTATAAGTAAGAGTGGAAATATCAACCGAGAATTAGGACCTTCGTTTACGAAAGCAGCAAAAACTTCTCATGTACACGTAATATTTTTCTTAATATACCTATACAGGCTGTAACAGCTAAATGTGTTTACATGCGATTATTTCGTCACTGATAAAGATATTAAAAACCTTTCTTTCAACTGATTTTGCTACTAGATTACCTAGTGTAAAAAATGCTAAGTCTAAATCTTTAATATCTGATCAGAAAAAAGTGCCAAGTCGAAATTTGGAAATGTTTGTGAGTAATTCGTAATTTCTTTTGACATCATCCAAAAGGTGAGATTTTGAATGTCTTTGTCAGTGATGAAATAATCTCCTGTACAGTGGACAACACATTAGGATACACCCTTTGGTACTTTGTCGATTTAACTCATATTTGACACATTGATACGAATATCAAGGAATCGTATCACAAACTTATTGCGACAGGATTCCACAGAGTATAGCTCGAAATGTCTTCAACTGTAGGTACATAACTGTTCCACCTTGTATAGAAATAGGGCCTGCATCTACATAAGAAGCGTAAACGTAATATATAAAATATAAATATACTCGTAGATAACGTAATATTTATCGACGTGATAAAAATATGTTTCTTTCACGTAACATTTAATAAACGGTCGTAGAAAAAATTAAATAGGATACATGTTTCGGTTACTGCAACTAAGAAAACGAGCGAAAACCATCGTCAAATTCAAATAATGGCCGAATATTTACCTTCCACACATATTACTATTTTAAAAGTCAAAGCCCACAATAGAAACTTTGGTAGTACTAATTGAATTCAAAGCCCACAATAGAAACTTTTGTAGTACTAATTAAATTCAAAGCCCACAATAGAAATTTTTGTAGTACTAATTGAATTCAAAGCCCACAATAGAAACTTTTGTAGTACTAATTGCTATGACAAAATAGTTGACAGTTCCTAAACGTGTAGTACTATGACAAAATAAAGATACTCATCATAAATCGACTTAACTAGTTTTAAAAAATCGATAAAGACATTGCTTACACGTCAAGTTTACGTTGAAAGTCAATTGCACAAAAAACCAAGACTTAACCAACCATGAATTATAGCGGTCTAATTAAATACTGGATATCCTTTACAATAGCGATTACTTTATACTCTTCATTATGTTAATATCTTTAGGAGAATTCGCAATTTTCATAATTAGTACTAAAATTATGTATATAGGTAAATTAAATACTAAAATTAGTACAGGTGACTCAGTTTATCAGACACTTGAATTACAAATTTAGTATAGAAACATTGAATTAAATATAAAATTAAATAAAAAACCCGATAGCGTAAAAAAGCTAATTATATAATTAATTAGCTAGCTATTTAATTAATTTTTGTTTTGCTGTTTTCTACCTAAGAATGATATAATGTTGAGTAACATAATGTAAATTTATAATTGGCAAATGTTCAAGTAATATTTTTTTATATAAGTTCTGTAAAAAGCTGTAAATTTAAGTAAATAAAATCAAATAAATAATTAAAAAAGCGATGGAAACAAGACAGCTTCAAATGGTCACTGTTCACAATGAAGGCGGAATTGGAAAGTGCTAGAAAAAGACGCGGACTTAAGATTCATGCTATCAAACTATAACACGCAATCGGAGGCCTGCGTGGTAATGCCTTACATACTAAGCTTCCATATGCCTCTGACTGCGTGATATAGTTTGATAGCATGATTTTTTTAGTGTTATATTATACATATTTGAAATCGTCTCATTGAGACGTCTCTTTTGATGCCTATGTCGAAGTATTTTAAAGAAAAAAAATTTACAACTTCAACAATAATGACGGCTGGCAGCCGCCATATTGGATTTCTTGACACTTCATATATCCTATATCACTCTCGTGAAAATAATGATAATGGTATCATTAAAATCCATCCAGCCGTTTAGGCGCTACGAGGGAATAAAGAATACTCCACAAACAAAACAAATAAATATATAAATACACACGAAAAACATAACTCTACCACGCAGTTCGGGTAATAACGACCCATTTCACGCTTTAAGCAAGTTCACTGATTTCAATGGAAGATAGATTCTAGACTGTAAAAAGTAATAGGCCGAAAAATTACCTATACATACCATAGTACTCTTTTTGTATGTACTTTAAGCGATTTCTGTGCTAAATTGAAAAAGCAGCAAACCTAATTCTAAAGCACGAATTACGCATGCAGGTTCAGAAAAAATATGCAGCTTAATTTGCGTATTTTACTACTAACTTTTGCGGGCACGGTACAGTACGCTACATTAATTAAGAAAATGATGGACGACTATTAAATATGTTTCTCAATATTCTTCAACAAGCGTCTTGACGGACGCAGACGCGGTCAAGCCTCTAACCTGTATGGCGACTCTTACGAAAACTGCTAAAGAGCACATTATTAAGTACTAATGATTACTGTCATTTTACCTCAAATAACCACAAAGTCTGCTATTCAGGAGTTAAAACGTCTGAATAGGAATTGCACATACAGCATTAAGCATATTCATCATCAGCAGTCTACTCTAGTCCACTGCTAGACATAGGCCTCTCCCAGGGCGCGCCATTGTGCCCGATCTTCGGCTCTTCTATCTTAAGCATATTATCTGTCAAAAATCAGAATAGGAATAAACCTTGTCGTTCTAAGAAAGTGTAGTATGGATTTCATGGTATGTGTCGGACATGTCAAAACTTAGTAATAGCGCTAAAGTGATTTGGTTCGACATGATTCTATCCTATTCTGATTCTTGTCGAGTTAAACTACTCGTACTATACTCTTAACTTTTTCATGGAGCATTTTTGTGTCAATAGGAATAAGTAAGCCCTAAGTTCCGATTCACGCAAATAGCTACAACAAGTTAAGTCCTCATTATCCATTCTTGGCAAAAAGGTTAGGGTTTCTGCGAAACGGAACGTAATGAGTGTATTTCGAAACCTGCGTCAGTGACCATACGAATTCATACCAAGTACGACATGAGAAATCCGAAAATGGAAGGTGTATGCGTAAAAATACACGTAGCCCTTATACACGTAGATTTAAAAACGGTAAATAAAATTGGGCCATACAAGGTTTTTTATTGATTTATAATTTTTCAATTATTACCTAAAGCTTTACCAATAATTAATTTTTAATGTAGAGTCAAAAAATGAAAGTTGTTCAACCTTGACGAGATGCGGATGTTAGTACGATCGCAAAACAGATTTAATTCATTAATAATCATTACAATATACCTAGTGAATCATTAATTGCTCCGGAACTTTCGTACAGAAACCTTCAATTAGCAAACCTTGTATTAAGTACCTAGCTCACTGAGTTCTCAATTTCATCTAATTTTCATCAAGTGGTGGCTGCACAGTCAGCCTTGGCATACCACCCTTTTACTTATTTTTGCCGCAAAGCAAGCTTGCCGTGTTTCGGTTTCAAGGGCAAAACGCAGCCAGCGTAATTACCGGCACCAGCACTGCATTTATGTTCTCAAGGTTAACAGTGCATCAAAAATCCTCTAATAACATTATAGGGAGGTGAGATGTTTATAGGCGACGGTGACCATTTACCATCAGGTTTATTGGGTGGCACATTTGTACGTCTGCTTTCTTAAGCTTAAAAAAAGCAGCAAAGAAAAGTCAGCTTTAGTTTTACACGTGGCTTTCCATTACTGCTGTGCCCGAGCATTTAATATAATCGGAATAGTAAAATAACCCAGGGGTCGGCAACCTTTTATCAGGCAAGTCCCACGTGGTGGTAAAATGAAATAAAGGCGGGCCGCACTTATTCATAATTTTGTTAGTAGGTACATATATCAAAATTTAATTTTTTCATTTTATCATTATTTTATTCAAATTTTGACATTTTATTAGGAACGTGTCAAAAAGAAAATGAAAAGAAAACAGAAAAATTAAACGAGAACTTATAATTAACACACATGCGAGTGGAATCAAAATTTAATGTGATTTTTGAGGCTGCATTTGGCTGGATATTTGTGGAATGTTCGCTAAACAGTAGAAATTCGTATGGAACTCAAATGCTCACCTGTGAGACGAGAACAATTTATATATGTTCTATAGTTGACAATTGAAAAAGTTTGTTTGATAAGTGCTACTCAAAATCGTAATTAATTGCTGAGCAATCATTTCCAATACGTCAAATTTAGATGGCATTTCGTTCTGGTTAGACTATAACCAGTCGAAACGGAATACCTAGCGATTTGGTAATACATCCTCAATCACCCGGAGGGGTGTAAGCCAATCGTAGCAGCTGTCTTGCGTAAAAATTTCAAAAGCTGAACAAGTTTAGCTAGAATCCATCTTTAACGACTCCACTTGTAGTCACGACTTCGCTCAAAGCCCTAAACGTTAAAACCTCAACCATTCCATATGAGCATCGTTAGAGCTGCCACAGCCACAGACCACACCCTATTAACATTGACCTTTCACCATCAACCTGTCCATGCATTTCATAACATCTACCAGCCGACTCCAACGCAGTTTGAGTCCAACGTGCGCTGCGTGCGGGTGTTGCATCTAGATCTAGTGACTAGTCACCGTGGTACCGGTGATCAGTGTGTTGCTGCTCTAGTGCCTTGCAGGTACCGTGGTACCTCATCAGTGTCGCATAGTGCTGTGATAGTGTTGTAATTCGAGGATCGTTACTGGACGTTGTTACGTTTGTCTAGGTACGTTGCTATTCTTTGATACCGCGATTACGAGACCGATATCGGTTTACGGAAGTTTTTTGTTTTAGTTTTAAAGGATTTGTGTGCATCTGGATTTGAAACTATTGATAGGGAGGGTAAGAGAGTGGAGATTTTACCTATAGTTTTGGAAATAAAGTTTATTATTTATCATCACTGTAGGTGAAAGACAACCTTTTAATACTTGTAAACAAGTATGTTTAATTTAAACTGCATACTTAAATCTGCCACGACCCCCATAATTTTAGACCATTCACTGACACAGTTCAAGTACTAAATGGGCCATAACCATGTTTAATGTTGGCGAGTGGGTACACATATTCTAGTTTCACAATACTCTACAACTTACTAAGCGCTGCATGGGTTATATGGTATTACCAAAACTCTTTCATGTTCAATTGCATGGGCGCTTCTCATCATTTCCAACTCTACGTATTCACGACAATTACTAGCTGTTCTCAGACGTTGAAGGAAAACATTGTGACCTGCATGCTTGAGAAAACATAAAAATAACAAATAAGGTTCGAAAGCATTGTGTAATCCGTCGTTATCCGCCAATAAGAATGGTGAATACGCGCGGGGGATTATGGATGGATCATGTCATGTATCATGGATTATTATTATTATTATTATTAACTCTTTATTGTACACAATATAATACAAACTTATACCAAAAAAAAATGTGAAACACAAAGGGCGTGACTTATCTCTAAGAGAGATCTCTTCCAGCAAACCCCATAAAAAAACAATTTGATACATAACAAGGCAGGCGAAGTGTACACCTATATGCTAAATAAATATACCTACTTAATAATACAAAATAGAAAATACGTACATAAATATAATATAATACATAAATATACAAATAAATAAATAAATACTATATACTAACATAAAAATATAATAATAATATAATAAAGATAATACAGTGATGACAAAATAAAACTAAAGGAGAGAAGAATAATGTTCCTTGACAAGTTTCTTAAAGATAGGAAAGGATTGACTTTCACGAATGCCGGGAGGGAGAGCATTCCACAACCTGACCGCATGCACAGAGAAGGAGTAGTTAAAGAAGTCGGTTTTGTGGGGGGTGCGAGGAAACTGTAGAAGGGAACTAATGTGAGACCTAGAGAGCTTATCACCCGACCGCAAGAAATTAAAGCGTTCACGCAAATAGGGGGGAGAGGTGGGATTCCTTAAAATTTTGAAAAGAGTACAAAGAATATGAGAATTTCTACGATGACGAATGGGGAGCCATTGGAGTTGAGACCTAAATTGGGAAATGTGATCAAACTTACGCAAGCCAAAGATAAAACGTATACAGAGATTTTGAAGTCTTTCAAGTTTATTTAAAAGCTCCTCTTTGGCATCAAGAAAACAGACGTCGGCATAGTCAATTATGGGAAGAAGAAGACTTTGGGCAAGGTTGATCTTAGTTTGAAGAGGTAAGAAATTTTGAAGACGTTTAAGAGAGTGAAAGGAGAAATGGACTTTTTTACTAATTTCATTGATATGGGAATCCCAGGAAAGATTACTATCTAAAATAACTCCCAGATTCTTTGCAGTGTTGGTGACTAGTATAGGTACACCATTATATAAAATGGTGGGAATATGGGAGGATTCAAGCAAATTGCACATATACCTACTGCCTATGAAGATGGATTGGGATTTGGAAGGATTAACCAACAGACCATAGGACCCCGCCCAAGTACAGATACGCTGCAAATCGGAATTTATGGCATCAATAGTAGTGTCAATGTTCTCTACACTGAAATGTCGATAAAGCTGGAGATCGTCAGCGTATAGATGGTAGTTACAGTCGATGATATTGGTGATGGTATTGATGAAGATTGAGAAGAGTAACGGAGAAAGAACACCACCCTGAGGCACCCCCGCAGCGAGTTCACACCAATCCGAGGTGACCTCATCTGAGCGAACACTCTGCGAGCGACCCCGAAGATAAGAGTCAAACCAAGCGGTAACCGGTGGAGATACATTTAGTGAACGAATAATGCCCAGGAGTATGTCGAAATCGACAGAATTAAAAGCGCTGCTGAAGTCGAGAAGAGTGAGAATGGTAAGTAATTTGTTCTCCATTGCGTGTCGGATATCATCTGTTACTTTCAGCAGAGCCGTCACAGTACTGTGCCCCGGACGAAAACCAGATTGGAGAGGATTCAGAAGGTTATTACTGGAAAGAAAGGACGACAATTGCTTATGAACGATGTGCTCGAGGATTTTGGAAAGAAATGGAAGAATGGAAATTGGACGAAATTGAGAGAAAGAAGTAGGATTCGATGTTTTAGGAAGAGGAATAACATGTGCCTTTTTCCAGACGGAGGGGAAAGAACTTGCTGCCAGTGAGAAGTTGAAAATATGAGTTAGAATAGGCAGTAGTTCGGGCAGGATTAAGGTAATCATACGAGAACACAGACCGTCATCACCAGTCGCTGTCGATGAAATGGACAATATAATTTTCTTAACGTCACACTCTGTAACCGGATCGAAAATTAAAGGTGAGCATTGTGGAAATGGCCTATTCAACAGCTCTTGAAGAGTGTTGATTTTGGTGTTTTCATCTAATATGACAGGAGGAGATGAGAAATGATCATTGAGGGCATTTAAATCAACAGTATTTACAATTTTATCGGAAGTTTTGCCAATACCAAGAGATTTGAGGAATTTCCAGATTTGTGGTGGGCTGAAGTGCTCTATAGATTCATGAATATGGCGCTTTTTAGCATCTCTACACTGACGACTGCAACGATTGCGAAGACATTTGTAACGGGTAAGGTTATGGCCTGTCGGATACCTTTTACATGCCCTTTTAGCTCGATCCCTCCTGGTCATGAGGTCCCTTATCTCCTGTGTAAGCCAAGGAGCAGGTGCGTGCTTGACTTTAACACGTTTGATGGGGGCATGACGATCATAGAGGCCAATAATGGTAGTTTTAAAGTAGTCTACCTTCTCATCTATATTGTCACTATCAAAGAGAGGCGACCAGTTCAAACACTCAGCATCAGTCCTCAGCGCATCCAGGTTGATACTGTTGAAGCTACGTAGGAGAAGAAATTTAGCAGTACGCTTCTGAGGACGTATTTTGTAGGATAGATAGATGAGGTCGTGGTAGGAGAAACACGCAGTGAGCTGACCATGTACAGCGACTTTATCAGGAGAGGAAACAATCATAATATCAAGAAGAGAAGGAGTGGTATTAGGGAAGTGGTGAGTAGCATGCAGAGGTAAGATGTGCAAATTTACTGAGGAAGTGATAGAAATAAGTTTTTGAGAACGCGAATCATTCAGTAGAAGGCAAGTATTGAAGTCACCTAGAATAAGAACATGGTCGAAAAGGGGACAGAAATTACTGAGAAGGTTGTCAAACGAAGAAAAATAATCAATGTTACGAGAGGGACAATAGTAAGCAACTAGCAAGACTTTCGTGTGACACAGAGTGACTTCAATAAAAAGGTGCTCAGAGGACTTAGAGTATGCATTTGGCGAAACACTGATAATCCTGTGGGGAATATCAGCTCGTAGGTAAATAGCGACACCGCCACCGCCCTTGTCGGTGCGGTCATTGCGAAGTAGTTTGAACCCAGGGAGCGAGACATGAGTTGAGGGCAGGGAAGGTTTGAGAAAAGTCTCAGATATCAAAATAGCATCAATATGCGCATTACTGAAGGAGGCCAGCATATCAGAGTAATGCCCAGGCACACTCTGAGCATTGATGTGAACAACATTAAAATTAAGCGGGAATTTAGAGAAAGTCGAGGAGATTTGATCATGCAGAGACAGGGAAGCGGAGTCATCGCTCTCGGCACTGTGAAAATCATCAAGTGAAGAGGAACATGAAAAGAAACTATCGTTAATATCAATAGGGTCATCAATACTAGACATAATAATAATATAATATATACCTACAATATAATATATAATAATAAAATACCAATTACAAACTAAAAGCTGCTGAGACTACTTACTAAGTCACCACAGCGCAACTACCAAATCAGCACTCGCCGGTGTGCAGGAAGAAAACACTCATTTACATAAAAGACTAAAATCAGTAAAAAGTTAAACAAAATAGAATGAAATTCTAACCTACACATAACATAACGATTACCCACTACATCAAGAATTTAATTAAAAATTCAAAACAACAATAATAGAGAACAAAAAAAAATACACAAAGATTAAAGTGAGAAACAGGTGAGAACGGACCATCATAGTAACACTTAAAACAGATATTATACGAACGTCGAAGCAAAAAGGCTTTCGCTTAGAGCCAAAAAATAAATAAAAAGTATATGTAATTCTGACAGATTTGTGATTTCTGACAGTCAATAGTGATCAGTAAACAACTAACCTCAAATAAAAAATAATAATGTACCTATTCTACCCGAAAAATATAAAAACTAACGACTATTATACACACAAATTACGAAGACGTGTTACAAAACAGTTCCGTGGACAATGTATTTGAGATATCCGCCAGGAAACTACACACGGTTGTTTCGTTTACGCCTCGGAGCATTCACTTTGCTGGGCGGTCGTGGAGCCTGAGTATCTGCAGAGTCGTCGCACTCGTTGACTTTATCCGGGTGCTCGGAGATGAGAAATTTGAGGTCGGACATCACTTCAATCTTGCGGCGACTCTTATCGGGGAGCAAGATGTGGATTTTACCCTCAGACGACCAGCAGCTTTTCACGCCGAAATGTTTACGGGCAGCCACAAAGACTTGATGCCGCGACTTCGTTAAAAACTCTGAAATTGTGACACCCGTGCCCTTCAAAGTGGATTTGTTGTCCCAAACCAGTTGACGCCACTGTAGTTCCTGAAACCTGACAAGAACAGGCCTGGACTTACCCTTGACAGTGCCTAGTCGATGGCACGTCTGAAAATGGTCCACGGAGAAGTCATCCATCTTCATTTGGTCGGTTAATACCTTGATAACCACCTCATGCAGCTTCTCATCCTTCTTTTCGGGAAGCCCATGATTATGTCATTATATGACCCATGCCTCTTCGTGTAAGGAGGCATTTGGCTGAATAGTGGGGCTGTAAATAAGATTATGATGATGATATTTTAAAAAACCACATGAATTATTTTTGGCACATCTTGGCACATTCTTTCTATGTTTTAGCACATCAACAAAGCCGGTGTACAATCTATCAATTACCAAGTCATTGCAATTTACTAATACTAGTTACATAGTTGCGACTGTTTGTCATTATGCTAAAGCGTCTATAGGTAATTATGAATAAAACGTTAATTCTCCATTCGCGAAACATTTTGACGGGTCGCAATATTGACGAAACATATACGAAATTGTGGAACCTTGACCAAGAGAAGCATTAGGACATCGAATTAATGGTATGCGCGTTCTTCGATGTCCACATATCGATGTCGCATTTATAGCCAAGCCCTTCTGCATATTTATCTTACAACCTTTAAACTTTACCTAGGGCAGAGGTTTTCTTTTTCCATGCTCATTTCCTGATATTCCTGTTTGAAAGCGTCGACCTCATGAGCTTCCGTGCAAGCCTATCTCGACGTCTCAGTGGCTATCCTATGGCGTCTACATTCATACACCTCACTTAAAACGGTGCGGTGTTTAATGAGATTTTGGAGGGTGATTTTAATACTTCTATGTAACTTCCTATCATAGCTCATAAGATTAGCAAGCTGAAGTATCAGTGGGCCGGTCACATCTGTCGCAGAACCAACAACCGCTGGGGTAGACGAGTTCTGGAGTGGAGACCGCGTTTGGGCAAACGTAGTGTGGGATGCCCTGCTAGATGAAGCGACGATCTGCGCAAAGGTGGCTGGCAGCGATTGGATAAGAAGAGCCGAAGATCGGTCTCAATGGCGTGCCCTGGGAGAGGCCTATGTCCAGCAGTGGACTAGAGTAGGCTACTGATGATGATGATGATGTAACTGACTTATCAACTCTACAAAAATTCTTCAAATGTTGCAGAACTGATCCTTAGGGTCAGTACAGATCAAGTTCTAATTTTCAGCCAGATCGGTTGAAAATTGTAGACCCGTGACCATATACAAGGGTCGCGGACTAACAGCTAGTAGGTATTATACTCCGATTCCCCCCTTCCTAGCGACGTCATAACCCGAAGTCCGTGCCCCAAAAGTTCGCTGACGCCGTAAAGGTCAATAGGACCAACAGTATTGTCATCCAGTAAAGCTACGTAATCTAAGCTCAATATTATCGTATGTATTTCAAGTAAGAGAAGGCATCAGTTGCGCGATTATTTCAAGCATAGCTCGCCAACAGTTACAAAAATCGTACACACATTGCCCCACGGTATCAAATGGTATCATATCACGCTAGATGATCAAATCAAAGAATTACGGTTTCCATTAGCTGTACAGGATGTCGCAAATCTGAATTCAGCAGATTGAAATTGTATAACATCATAAGAAACATTATGCTATGTACACTTGTAGAGAAATTAAAAGTGACGAAAGTTTTACACAATGCTGAGTCAAAACGGTAAGAGATACAAAAGCGGGTTTTACATCATTCGATATGTTGGTTCAAAAATGTTAATTTAGACCCAAATTATTTGATTCGGCCTAAACAGATTGGATGAGGCGTGAGAGAGGACGGAGCAGACATGTTTTCGGTATGATGACTAACAGCTACGCTGCTGGAACTAAGGTAGAGTTCCTCATATGCCGGTAATCACGCAGGCCTTCTTACCCTTTACATCTATTTATTACAACATGCGAAAAATTTACAATAAACCATAAATTTATGGAAGATGGAACGATAATGGTGCGCCCTGTTGAATCTAATTTAATTTAATTACAAGACCAACATAATGGTATCTCAAAACACATTACACAATTTTAATGTTATGCTTATGATTTAAACGTGGCTCTATTTACTAATTACACGAAGTTACTCGAAACATATTTCTATGGTAAACTTTCTTAGTAAGTGAAACTACTATTGTATAATTTTGGGGATACAAAAAGGTGCTTAGGCTGGAATTATCTAGGTCCTTGATTATTACGGCGAGTATATATACATCCTTGCCAAAATCATGAATAGAACTTTATGGATATACGCTTTTGTTGAATGTAAATATGTTGACAATGAGTACCTAAGTACTTGTACTCGTTTAAAATGAAAGCCATAGCAAGCTATGAGCCATTTCAACTCCCATCCACAGCCGTTAAAAACTATTTAAAAGCTCGCCTATCCACTGCCACCCGTGCATTGCACGTTCCAGAAACATATGAATATATAACAGGATACGAGTATTTAGGCACTCGCCCACTAGGTAGGCAATGAAATAGCCTGAAACTACTTCGTTCAAGCCAATTTTCGAGGTAGAGCGAAGTTTATTTTCTTGACTGTATTTCGAAGGTACTTTCTGTTCCGTTCAACCACATTTCGTCCATGGCTTGGCTTTCCTTGTGAATTATGAGTGACACAATCTGCGCTAAACGTGAGTGGCGTTATTCAATATCGGCCTACTTACGTGGTTGGTCGTTTTATTTTTGTCGATTTCATACGAAATACGAGCTGTAAATAGGGCAATTTAATAAGTAAAAGTTTGAAGGTTTTACAAGTTTCAACCGCTGCTTTTTTCTTTATAAACTATACAATATAAATATGACCAGGTTTTAATTTACTTTTCGATCTTGGTTATTTCTCTCATATATATAGATTTAACAAAATTTTTGAAATTCACCCTATGTAGATTGCTCGCTAGATAAGATTTATATGGAAACCGCGTCTGCCAGTTGGCGCATGTGAAGTTGCGAAATGAGCATTTTCCCATACATTAGTCGGGTTTTGAAATATCAAATGTATGGAACTACATACGCGCATTTGCCCAAACCAAAGATTTTGAAATTGACCCTTATATAGATTCCTCGCTACCGCTATAGATGTTTTATATAGATACCGCGTCTGCCAGTAGGCGCATGCGAAGTGAACATTTCCCCATATATTAGTCGGGCATTGAAATTATCAAATGTATGGAACTATAATAATTGTTATGTGCATTTGCGCAAACCCTTTAGCTCGCAGTCAGTCAGTCAGTGCTCACATCATCATTCTTTTTTAATTTAATACGCATGTGTTCGCTACCTACATAACTACCAATAGAGGAAACTGAGACAGAACTGGTTTTCCTTGTAAAGTGACAGATTAAAAAAGTTCCGAATCCATTCACGCAACATTTATACATTGTATTTATTCTGTAACGTCATACATAATACTATGTTGTCAGCAACACTACAGTCGTCATTTTGTAAGAGTATAAAATTAATTTCGACATCCAATATACATCCAATTAAAAAACCAAATTGGGTGTCTTCTACTGAAGAATGCAAATCCCATATAATGTCCTCGACAATGGTAGGTATGTTCTACAAAATCAAAATCTTATGTGAACTTTGGTGGCCGCAATTTTTATTCAAGAATTTTTTTAATACCATTTTCATTACATATATTTTCTTCGGTCAGTGATTTCTATCTTAGGGAAATGACAGCATATTCAAATCGTTTAACTTTAGTTAACTTTCCTTCATAAATTGTTGTAAGTTAGACCTCAGCCACTCTATATTAGCTGGTTTTAAACGGGGCAACAATATAAGAATTAAAATAAACTATTACATATGTACGGCACAAGAGGCATCCTTCTTTTCATGGATAGCAGCGTATCGAAAAAATTACATGAAGTAATATATCTATGGGCGACAATGACCACTTAGGTACCATCAGGTGGCTCGTCTACTCTTCTCCTGATACAGCAAAATAGAACTCAACCTGAATACTATATTACCATCCCACCTTCCATTTTTTACCATCACGCCGCTTACCGTCTGAGCTTAGAAAGTCAATGGTCTAGCTGGTCCAATGGTCACCGCAAGTTACCAACAACACCGGTGCAATGCGCATACGCTATAATGCACTCTACCAATGTAGTAAGGTATAGTAGGTACGTCTGAACTCGAACATTGTATGTGACGTAATAATGCCTGTTATGTGCTTGAATTATCTTGACTCATGGAGAATATGGAATATCTTATTACTACTTTTACGAGTAAATAATAAAAAGCCAGTGCATTGACCATATGGGCCAAAAAAAATTGTGTTATAACTTTAATATTATAATATAAAACCACGGGCAAGACGTATAAACAAGTTAACTAAGGTATAAGATTTATAAATAAGTCTAGACTAGATTCATTCGACGCTTTGTAGTGAAAGTTAAACGGTTGAGTTAATTCGGTCTGACTCATCGCTAACATTGCTTCGTTTAATTTTATTTGTGAATGGATCGCATTTTGACCTTTCTATCATTCGCGCATCATTTTACGCTTGAGTTAATTCTTCATGCTCAACTCAGACATGTGTTACAAAACCAGAATGGTTACCTTTACATATACAGGGTGTAACATTAAGAACGGTCAGTATGGGAAAGTCTGAAACTATAAGACATACGAACATCTGTTCTTAGGAACCATGTCATCAATTTTAGTAACAAGAAAAACTGTATTCATACATTTTAAAAAAAACCTGTACTCAGCCTGGGAATCGAACCCGGTTGTTTGAAAAAAAAATCCAACACTATTTCTATTTGGATATCGACTGTGTATGTGTTAAGGAATAAATGTTAGTATGAAACGTGATGTTTAAAATTAATAAAACGCATTGTTTCCATATCTTTTAATTTATTTTAGACTAGACTATTAATTACTATCTTTTAATTTATTTTAGACTAGACTATTTCTTGTGGGGTTACGTTAAGGATGAAGTGTACAAAACAAGCTACGACACAATTGAAGACCTAAAAGCAGCCATAGAGACAATTTTAACGCAAATTCACCACCTGAAGATACAAAATTCAATAGTAAGATCGTTACCTAAACGAGTTGAATGTTGTATTTTACAAAATGGTAGTCATTTCGAACACCTACTAAAATAAATTAAAAGATATGGAAACAATGCGTTTTATTAATTTTAAACATCACGTTTCATACTAACATTTATTCCTTAAGACCTACACAGTCGATATCTAAACAGAAATAGTGTTGGATTTTTTTTCAAAACAACCGGGTTCGATTCCCAGGCTGAGTACAGGTTTTAAAAAAAATGTATGAATACAGTTTTTCTTGTTACTAAAATTGATGACATGGTTCCTAAGAACAGATCTTCGTATGTCTTATAGTTTCAGACTTTCCCATACTGACCGTTCTTAATGTTACACCCTGTATATACAAGCAGATGAACTTGAACATTTTCATAATCTGATAGCAACCGATCCGTGGTTGAACTCAATGTCAGGTGATGGTGATTATGAGATTTACTGTAAAAAGTTTTTTTCTTTTCTCGATCTGTTCTATCTATTCAAGCAGATGATAATTGTGGCTACATCATCGATAGATGCATATATACATTTCATGATTCTCTCACGGAAGTGAAATCAATAATTTTTTTTAAAACTTGTATCAAAATTGAGGCAAATATATGAAGTCCAATATTATCTAAAGTGAGAGAGTAAGTAATTAAGTTACTTCAATGAAAGCCAATGTGACTGTTGGTAGTTAATAGGTTCGATGTGGTAATAAACTAGATAATAATGTTCAGATATCTAGATGTGATCGCAGGCGCAACCTAATTCCCACATTAGAATAGATGGGCAATAAAAGCATACTTTACTCACTTTTATAATATAGTAACATGTACTAAACGTGTAATAATATAGTAACATGTACTTTACTCACTTTTATAATATAGTAACATGTACTAAACGTGTAATAATATAGTAACATGTACTTTACTCACTTTTATAATATAGTAACATGTACTAAACGTATGAAAAATATGAATGAAACTGCAAAATTGAAAATGTTAACCCTAATTCTGCGAACTACAGGACCCAAATTTACAAAGTAGCAATGTTGTAATAATTATAATTTTAAAAAAAATCTCTTTAATTTCATGATCACGATACATTAAACTATAGGTACTAAACGTTGGACTCCGCACTAGGCAACAGCCTGTATCGCGGAGGCCGGTTCATTTTTCCTTATCTAATAATTTCATCAATTTATATTAAGATATTTATGAGATATTTAATTATTATTATTTTATATTTATATTATACATTTATTAAAATAAACATAATGTTTTTTGTTGAGAAAGTAATTAATTAAGGAGTGTTGTACGACGATGAGCGTGAGTGTGCTAGGATGTCCTAGGGTGAGTGTGTGTGTGGGTGAGTGTATAATGTGGTTTGGTGAAAGAGGGAGGGTATTCATAGTGAGTACAGTCAAATGTGCTGACAATTTTTTTTGGTTTAAATTGACAATGACAATGATCAATTTAGTTTTTTCGTAAAACATCAGGACCCTGGGGTTACCCCGTTCTATTCAATTCTGTTATCTTGATTTAACGTTTCATTCGTGTAGCCATTCATTCCATTATTTCTTCTTCCGTCTGTTATTATTTACATTTTAATTACCATTTAATTATCATGATCATGGTACAATAAGGCAAGAGGTCTAACCTCAGATTGTCAAGTCTCCTGAACTTACCTTCCTGCTACATACGAGTATTACTGTTTTCCGAATGTACCAAACCAGACTGCAGACTATTTAATAGATTCTTTAGTACGGTTGTAACAAGGCTCATTTTCATACGTATCGTCAAGTACAGTATGACACCATTACAACAACAAAATCACAAACCATGTCATAAGGAAGAAATCTTTACGTAACATTCAACATAAAATACCTCATGTGTACATTGTACGAGTACAAGGCTCTAGTTTGTTTGTTTGTTTGTAGTCTCTTTATTGTACACACACAAAAAATACACAGAAAATAAAAACATTAAAATATGTACAAAGGCGGGCTTATCCCATAGGGATCTCTTCCACCCCACCTGGTTGCGCGGAGGGCGCCTATATCAAAAAAGAACAGAAAGCCATGAACTTTCAGAGAGTACAATTTAATCAAAATCCAAAAAATATTATATAAAACCAAGATCACAAAACGATGCCGCCAGGTAAAGATGCATAGCGACACCGGTCCCTAAATTAACAGAAACTACTACTAGGGCATTAGACACAACCTTTGTTTGTTAGTTGTAGAGAGAGCCCTAAGAAGTTTCTTAAATTACTTTAAAATTAGTACTGAACGTAGTTTTCCCTTACATTGCAACTACTTTATGTTTGACCGATAATGATGAATTTCAACTAGAATTTTTGACGGCTGGTTTTACATTCTCGTGGAGTCCACTATGTCGTCAGTTAAAAAAATATGTTGTAATTAATACCTGAATAATGAACAGCCTTATTTAGTAATGAAAGGATCGTCTCGGCAATGAAGTATTCCGAAGGAATTTGCAAGACCAAATTCCCTCTTTTTTAGGTCGGCTAAGCGTCAGGGCGTCTCAGACATGGAATAGAATAGAATAGAAATACATTTATTGCCAAATACTCATTATTGCTAGGTTTATAAACGACTATAAAATATTCTTTCAAAACGTTTAAACGTTCAAAAAGGGGCCAGCTGAAAATCAGCGCTGTGGCTTGCCTCAGCATTATGCTGAGCTGGTGTACACTTTTTGGCACTGTACCACACCAGATGTTCTGTGCTGCATGTATTAAACTTTGTATAGTTCTGTATTGTGTTCTATATTCTGGTGTTTACAGCGCTAAATAAACGTTTTCAATTTCAAAATTATAACAGTGTTTAACAAAAACTTGCATTTTTTCCAGAACCTGGCCATGAATTAAGAAAAGCGAAGACAAAAAAGTCACCATCATGGGGATCGTGACGGCCGTCACCGTCGCCACCAAGTCAGCTCTGACCATCGCAGGCATCAGCAAGCTCACCTTCATCCCCATCATGCTGGCTGCCATGGCTTACTTCAACTACGAACTCCTGGACCCAGAGAGCAGGCCGTTTAACCAGAAGTACCTTAGAGAAGAATACGACTTCGTCATCGTCGGTGGAGGATCAGCAGGTTCCGTGTTGGCAAATAGACTGTCAGAAACGGAAGGCTGGAACATTCTGCTGTTAGAGGCAGGTGGACATGAGACTGATATTAGTGATGTGCCGCTGCTTTCATTGTATCTGCATAAAAGTAAATTGGATTGGAAGTATCGGTGAGTAATATTTTTCTCATTTTTTTATTTCTATGTTTCGGCGGCTCTGCACATCAAAGTCTACCAGTTCTACCACCTTTATACCTTAAAAACAATGTTTCTATTCATTTAGTAAGCTTTTAAAACGTGTGTCGGTGACGCAAACTGTCGAAACTATTTACATTTTGCAGGTCTAACTATTCCATGTACCAGTTACTATAGCTCAATGTATCAGGAACAAAACCCTGTATCGACGGTATTTCCTATGGTAACAAGTTAATAATAAAATTAATCGACGAAATTGAAAGTTAATCCATATGTTTTTCTATTTAATAAAAAGGCGATGACATATAGAGAGATATACACGAGGTTCTTGAGAGATACCGTCACCTAAAGTCACCAGCATTACCAACGGTATTCATAGGTAGTCTCATGTACCTTAAGAAGAAGACTCTAAAGAAGACTCATTATAAAACAGCTTGTGTTCTCAGAATTTTCTTAACATTTCAATTCAAACCTTCCAGCACCCAACCGCAAGACTCCGCCTGCCAAGCCATGATAGACAAGCGATGCAGCTGGACCAAGGGCAAGGTCCTAGGAGGGTCGTCAGTCCTCAACACCATGCTCTACATCAGAGGCAACAAGCGTGACTTCGACGAATGGGAGTCCTTCGGCAACCCAGGATGGGGCTATGAAGACGTCCTTCCCTACTTCAAGAAGTCCCAAGATCAAAGGAACCCTTACTTGGCTAAGACCAAGTATCATTCTGCAGGTGATACATTTTGCGGAAACCTAAGATTTGAACGGTGTTATAAAATAAGAAACTCAGTCTGTTTTGTTTTCTAATTTATTCAATTCAAATGGGTGAAGGAAAACATAATTTTTGGGGTTCCGTAGTCGACTAGAAATCTTATAGTTTCATCATGTTAGTTCATCATGGTAGTGGTAGATCCTAATGTGAAGGATCGCCTGGGGCGGTACCACCCTCTTATCTATTTCTGCCGTGAAGCAGAAATGCTTGCATTTCTGTGTTTCGGTTTGAAGGGTAAGAGAGCCAGCGTAATTTCCGGCACATGAGGCAATCCATCTTAGTCCTCAAGGTTAGCAGCGCATCAAAAACCCTCTAATATTAATAAAGTGAGGTGAGATGTCTATGGGCGATGGTGACCACTTACCATCAGGTGGCCCGTTTGCTCGTCTGCTCTCCTTATTTAATAAAAATAAAAAAAATAAAAAAAAAATCTATTTGTCCATCCATCCGTCTATCTGTGTATCAAAGAAGGAATCCTGTAACTTTTGAAATACAGTTACAAAAATCTGGATTATTCTGAATGATGATAATTACCTGGTAGTAATTACTTTCAATAAAAATTATAACGGGCTGTGTTCCAAAGTTATACGTTGTTAAATAGAACTCGGCACAGTTATTGATATACTCATACTCATACCATTTATTGCTTTTCATGTGTAACAATATAGTCATAGTTAATTTAGAACAAATCGTTTGAAATCGACCGCAAAATATTTTTATTGATAAAACAGCTACGGAACTCTATTATGTTCGTGCCCGAAACGGTCTTGGCACGGGACACAGTTTTGGTAAAGATGTTTTATTTTATCATTATTATATATTTGGAACCATAACTCAGGGAATTCTAGTATAGCTTGAATGTGACATAGGTAAAGTATGTAAGAAAAGACTAGGCATTGGACCAGAATGAATGAATGAATACTGAATTAAAATCTAAAAACATAATACAGATGTCTTGAAAATTCCTTTTGTCAAATTCCAGGTGGCTACCTGACAGTCCAAGAATCTCCATATAGCACGCCGCTGGGCGCTGCTTTCATTCAAGCCGGCGAAGAGATGGGGTATGACTTCGTCGACGTGAACGGTGCTCAACAAACCGGCTACGCTTGGTACCAGTTTACTATGCGAAGAGGAACCAGATGCTCCACGGCCAAAGCTTTCCTGAGACCGATCAGACTACGCCAGAACCTTCACGTCGCTCTATTTTCGCATGTCACGAAAGTACTGATCGACAAAGAAACCAAAAGAGCTTATGGTGTGCAATTCCTCAGATATGGTGAAAAGCAAGTGGTATACGCTAAGCGAGAGGTCATTCTCTCAGCTGGAGCTATTGCTTCTCCTCAACTACTGATGCTGTCTGGAGTCGGACCAGCGAAACACTTAGAAGAAGTGGGCATTGAAGTGATCCAAGACTCTCCTGGAGTTGGAAAAAACTTACAGGACCACATCGCAATTGGCGGACTCGTATTCCGAGTTGATTATCCCGTTAGTTTAGTCATGAATAGACTTGTAAATATAAATTCAGCGTTACGCTATGCCGTGACCGAAGACGGCCCTCTAACTTCGAGCGTTGGTTTGGAAGTCGTCGCATTTATAAACACGAAATACGCAAACGCTTCTGAAGACTGGCCAGATATAGAGTTCATGATGACATCAGCTTCTACTCCTTCTGACGGTGGCACGCAAGTCAAAAAAGCTCACGGCCTTACTGATGAGTTTTTCAACGAGGTGTTTGGAGAAATCACTAATACAGATGTCTTCGGTATTTTCCCCATGATGCTACGACCAAAGAGCAGAGGATTCATCAAACTACGATCTAAAAATCCTCTGGAATATCCTCTTATGTACCATAACTATTTGACGCATCCCGATGACGTTGGTGTTTTAAGAGAAGGTGTAAAAGCTGCAGTAGCTGTAGGCGAAACTAAAGCCATGAAAAGATTTGGCGCAAGATTCCATGATAAGCCACTACCTAACTGTAAACATCTACCTTTGTACACAGATGATTATTGGGACTGTCTAATTCGCCAGTACACTATGACCATTTACCATGTCTCGTGCACAGCTAAGATGGGCCCAACGAGTGATCCGATGGCAGTGGTAGATCCTCGGTTAAAAGTGTACGGTATTTCAGGCCTCCGTGTTATAGACGCAAGTATAATGCCTACTATAACAAATGGCAACCTCAATGCTCCAGTTATAATGATTGGCGAAAAGGGAGCAGACATGGTTAAAGAAGATTGGCTACCGAAACCTCAGAAGAGAAGTCGAAGGACATTGAACTGTTCAAGACTAGAACAATTTGGATTGAAGAGTAGAGATAATTTACTTTGTAGAATTGAGAGATGACGAAAATTTAGTTAGGAAAAATTTAAGGCCATACTTTAGGTTCTAAGTAAATACCAAAAGTGCACACTGAGTAGTTGTACTGCATTAATTTGTTACCAATATTTCTAGTCTTCCGATAATTAAAGTTACAAATAAACAATTAAAAATACAAAGAATGTACATTTGATAAGTTGATGGCCTCAATTCCGGTGTGGCTGCTAAATCTAAAGTTAAGCCTAAATGAAACTATCACGTTCACTCATACACTAAATTGCGCAAGAGTGAGCGGGACGTTTCGTATAGTGATAATCGTAAAATTTGGCGGCCACCTATCGAGATCGATGCCATTTCCAAAGTAATGATAATTAGTTTAAGTTATTGTATATAAAAATAGAGGCTAGGTATTTGTTACTTAGTAATAAAGGAGACGGATGAATGAGGGACTTATGAATTTTGATTTATAAAAGTGCTGTTTCATTTAACATTTATTCTCTTCCTTATTTGTCATCAAATCACGTTTGAAGTTTAAACCGCCGTTGAAATCGCGACTGCTTGGTACGAGTACTTACCTATATCACAATCACAACCGCTTAGCTGAATGGTACCCCCATCTCTAGTTTCCACTTTGCATTCTATAAATCCACCCTACATTAAGTGTCAGGGTAGTGACATAAATAGCATCTAATATGGATTCACAATCCATACGGCCTAGATTCAAAATCACTATACTACTAGAAAAATATATGGTTCTTCAACAAGAAACAATAAAACCTGGGTGATAGCGTGACGATTTAATAGTTTGATAACATAACAGTTTACTATGTCAAAGTTAATAGGCTCATGATTTCGAGCAAGACTTTGACACTGACATAAAAAACCACCATATTTACAACGATGGTGACATTAACGTGACACCTGGTCCGGTGGTCATTGTTTTGTAAGTTGCTTGTCCTACATTGGAATGTAGGACGTAGACTGGAGTCTACATCCATGTATGTGGAAACTTGCGCAGGAGTGGATTGGTGAAAGGTAACCAACGCCATCTGTAGATGTTAATATTCAACTACTATGTTACCTAGCTTACTTATTGACTGGAGTAACTCTCAGCTCCCTCTTATGAAGACAGTGAGAAATGTATCTGTAAATATTGATCCAATGATTTGAGTATTAGGAGAAAGGTTTGATGATGTGATCATAGGTGACGCTTTGCGGAAATTACATTTTGCAAAAACAACTCTCAGGCTGACACTAACTATAATAGTGCGGAATCTAGTAATAATGAGATCGATCTCAGTCTTTAATTCTTCTAACACCCTTCAAATTAAACAGAAATTCCTCAAATAGGTACAGTGCTGAATCTTGAAGGTGGAACAATGTCTGGTGCAGAGTCCGAGTGGGGTGGTAAACCACCATTTTACATGTTGGTACTGCATTGATTGTTGTATTCCGTTTTTTTTTTTAATTTTTTTTATTTACTATTAATCCCGCATTTGACTTCGATCTCGCCTGATGGTAAGCGACGATGAGGTCGACGATGGAGCATGCGGATCCAGTAAATGCCTATTCACTTAAGAGCTAGCGCAATTATTATTCTGAAATCTGTGCATGAGACACTCCATCCTAAGTCCTCAAGGTTAGCAGCATACCCTCTAAACATTATAGTGAGGTGAGATGTCTATGGGCGAGAGTGACCACTTACCACCAGGGGGCCCGTTTGCTTATACAATACAATTGTTTGTTTATACAATAAAAAAAACGATGCCATGGTCCCAATAGGAATACAAAACATAAATACGAGTAACAAGATATTACCCAACCGATGCAACTGCATTCGAGAATAATGGTGCCATCATACATTATGTAGAAAAATATAATGATATCTTTTCGCTTAGTCATCTCATCTCATCGCTTAGCCTCTTGTGAGTGAGGTCGGATTATGCAATGGAGTTTTGTATTTACTGTTCTTTGGATGTGACTATGTGAAGTGCAAACTTTTGACTTTTGCTTTAGTTGCCATCTTAACTTTGGATCCTCAGAACTATTTGACTCTCACACGATTATGAGCTGCGTTATCTTTATAACAAACTAAAACAAGCAAACTTGAATCGTGGCAAGAGTCCCGTTTCTAACTTTAATGTTGTAAATTACCACGAAAGTTTCAAAAGTTTAGAGTTATTTATCAGAGAAACAATTTAAAGTTTAGAGTTATTTATCAGAGAAGCAATTTAAAGTTTAGAGTTATTTATCAGAGAAGCAATTTAAAGTTTAGAGTTATTTATCAGAGAAGCAATTTAAAGTTTAGAGTTATTTATCAGAGAAGCAATTTAAAGTTTAGAGTTATTTATCAGAGAAGCAATTTAAAGTTTAGAGTTATTTATCAGAGAAGCAATTTAAAGTTTAGAGTTATTTATCAGAGAAGCTGTAAACTTTTGAAACTTTCGTGGTAATTTACAATATTATAGTTAGAAACGGGACTCTTGCCACGATTTTTATGTTAGTTTGCTTGTTTGAGTTTGTTTGTGTCCGTTTATAGTTTTGAAATACTTTTTTCAGTTCTAACATTTACAGGTCAGTTGAAGACTGAAATAATACAGTAGGTTCTAAGGATGAGATATAAAAATAAAAGTGAGTAAGAATTTAGAATAGCCATGATCGATCGTTTACCAGCAATTGATCTTTCTTATTTTATCTTTGCATTACGCAACGGGATTTCCTACGCCACGTCGAATACGAAGTATGAATCAAATGATAATATTGATTTACTGTGTATTAAGTAATAGTAATTTTTTTCATATCTTCACACTGCACTGTCGCTAATCTCTTTAATGTCCAATTAACTTCAGAGGTTGCCTGGAAGTAATCGATTTAAGCGATAAGGCCGCTTTTGTACATATCGTGCTACTATTCCTGTAGTTATTACTTTTCCTGTGTTTGTGTACAATAAAGTGTTTCCATCTGTCTATCTATCTATCTAATATTGATGAGAATATTCTCGTTTAAAGTTCATAGCCACAGTGTTCGCACCAGTTCTGCAAAGCAAGGCGAAA
Source organism: Hofmannophila pseudospretella (assembly GCA_947369225.1). Classification (NCBI taxonomy): domain Eukaryota; kingdom Metazoa; phylum Arthropoda; class Insecta; order Lepidoptera; family Oecophoridae; genus Hofmannophila; species Hofmannophila pseudospretella. The sequence continues at coordinate 7,012,416 of OX376331.1, forward strand.
CATAAATAATTTCACTCACAATGCAGCTGTCAAACGTCTTTGTTGTCGATACGGACAGGTTAACCCTCGGGTCGACCCCTCGGAAGTGATGCGACGGTTAAACGGGTTAGTAGGCGAAGTGGAAGAAGTTGTTAGTGAGCCATCGAGAGTTGCTTATTTTGGATTTAAATGTCACTGGTTAAGTTGCGTCACTTCTAGCCCGAAGTCATTTATGTTGTTGATAACTTATAGTTGTTGTTGTTTGTTTTTTTAAGGCAAAGGGAACTGAGCCCATACAGCCATGTCTGATGTAAACAATCCTTCAATTGGCCATTAAAATGCTGTTGTGAATCTTCCACGCTTCTGCATCATCCGAACCAAAGAAAAAGGCGTCCCGGGCGCAGTATGGCTCTTCAAAAACCAGCAAAGTACAGATCGGGTTGCAGCGTCTTATTTGACTTTATTTTACTGTCTCACACGTTAATCACATTTTGTAGACGTTCTTCGAATAAATAACACCATTCTTACTTGAAAAGCACTACTGTACAACAATTTGCAAGACAACGAAATAAAGCTGGTGTGGACGCGACAAAACTTATAGACGGCGACATTTTGGCATCAGTTTGTTGAATGACTTTGTTGTTGTTGTTGTTGCCCGTGCGTCATTTGTATTGAGCAATCTCTTGCCTTAAGGACGGTACTCGCCGCGAGCATTCGTTATGTGAAGCTTGGTTAGCGAGCATTTGGTGTGCAGGCCAAAACTGTACTAGAAATCGTTTCTTGGCATCGGTAGTGGATCTTTTGGGAAAGTTATTCCAATCAGTTTCTTCTAACCACTTAGACAAATACAAGAAAAGGAATACAACACGCACACCGAATAAGGATTATAAGGAAACGAAATTATTTTAAAAGTCGTACAGGATAATAAGATTTTTATATACTCGTACGTAGCTTAAGAAAAACGCTTAACGCTTCCGCTTTACTGCGCCAGCGGAGTAAGTAAGTAAGTAATCTTAAGAAAATCTGCTGGACTTAATAAGACGTATACATCCCGACTCTCGTTTTAAAGACACGCAATGTTCAATAAGCAAACATTCATTTTAGCAAAAAAGTTCAACACGTAGAATTTCCAATATACCTGCGCAAAAACAGCCAATATGGCATCCTGATTGATAGATTATTGATGAGATTGATAATCAATTATTACTACATAACATGACATAATTCATAAAAACAACTTACTGAGCTTCATCACGCATGACAAGATCTACTTTCTATAATTCAAGAACTAGATATACTCTGATACAATGTTAGCAAAAAGCCCTCCGACGACTTGTTACAACAGTACCGTAATAACAATGTTTTAAATCTTCACCGTTGCCTAACAAAGAGCTAAGAACCTGCTTCTAGAACATCTACTGGCTTATCAGATCGCTTCTGATTTTTCTTCCTGAATGCTAAATGATACCGGTTCTATTGTCAAATCTAGATTTAGAATCACTTTACACAGATAACTCTATATTCATGAAGGTTTTAAACTAAATAAGTCTCCTTTAAAGAACTCTACTTCACAGTTTATGGTAGAGTGGTAAAAACCTTTATGACTGTAGAGTTGTTTTCTTTAAATGAAAAAAAAAGTCTCAAAGGGACCAATCATAAGACCAGTCTCAAAATCTCAAGCAATATTTATAGAAATTAAGGGATTTGAGTACACAAAAGAGATTCTTCTGATTTATACCCTGACTAGAAACTAAAACCATCTAACCAACTACACCATCGCCATATTGCGAAATTAAATGGTAGGTACTATTTCTTTCATAGCCAACTTCGTAAAACAGATTATAAAACTCCTAGTGGCGCACTCTTGATAGGGTTTTTAGTTTCTGGTCAGGGTATAAATTAACTATTCTTGTTCCCTCCACATGTTCGATTAGGCCCACATTATATACGTTTCCTGTTTCGTCCCACTTTTATAAACAGAAAGTCGTTTATGAGTACCACCACTGACTCTATACTGCCTCTAGTTTGTCCTGAATACTACTAGAAATAGCCATACTTGCGTAGTACAATCACACAAAGAAACATCAGGAAAACATAGTCAGAAGTGGGGAAAATCTAATCATCTGCCAAGTAAGGAAGTAATCAACGCATCGGTTATAAAATCTCTCCTGCAGCAGCGCAGGCGCTATATCTATCTACCTACATATCATCTTACTGTAATAATCCGTAAGGTCCCTGTCTAAGTGAATTTATGTCCGGCGAAGCCACTACTACTTGCGTTTTGAATTATTTCTGGTGAAAATTCTCACTGACAGCACAAAAATTGGGTCTAATTTCGGAAAACGATGACTATTTTTAGGGTTTTATTTTCAGAAGTATTTTTTAGGTATTGGTAAATAAAATTCATCGTTATACTAAGAATGATCGCACTTTTGGTGCTACCGAATTTTGTACTAAAAAGGTGTTTGGAATATTGACGATGTGCACGAAAAAAGGTGGTTTAGCACAATATGGAGCTAATTTACACAAGAATTGCACGATTGACAAAATAATGTTTTTGGTTGACCTGAAACTATAGTTTCTAATATAAAAAAATCTTTGTTTTTTTATTAGGTCGATATTGACGTACATTGCGGGATATTGTGTTCATTCGCTGACGTTTTAACTTCATAACCAGTAATGTGCCTGCCACAGCGTTGGAACTAAAATCTCATAAGAACAATGTACGATTTTGGAGTGAATTAGCAGATTATAGTAATCTAAAGTATACGCTCGAGTTTTACTTTCACTTGGTCTCGGCTGGATTTACGCTTACAGTATATATATTAGTTGGCCGGCATCGTACCTGAAAAAAGGAAATTACACAAGTTAATTAAGATGCTTACTCGTCTTTAATTATAAAACATTTTGTATTTATAACTCAAATCTGCTAACAAACTGTTGATGAACAATTTGTATATGGTCAAGGAGAATATATGTACGAGTAATATATTTTTATATTTTTTTATTTCATGATTTCTAATTTCATCAATGGCCTAAGGCTTACACTTTAAGCCATCTAGGACAAAAACTGATCGAGTGACAAAGAATTCATTACAGATAAACGCGAGTAGGATCTGAATCAAATTTCCACCAGGTCTTGATTTACTGTATAGCAAAATTTCAAATGGATATTTACTTATTTATGAATTTACATAAATTGTATATTACCAAAAGTTTTTTTCTATTCATTATCATTAGGTACCCGAAGCACCCGAGCACTGTCCTCCTCTACGATAGAAGGATCTTCGGGTTTTATGGTTCCTTCCTCCTTAATATTCCATCATGAATTTCCGAAAAGGATCACCTGATTCTATCAAATAGTTACTTATAGCATTTTCTCAGTTAAGCATTGTAATATGTATTATATTTTGGGCGTCATACTAAACTGGCGGGACGGACACGAAAACAGCTGGAATTTTTTGACAGGTTGTCTTCTGTCATTTTTAATTTCCAACAAAATACCCAGGTAAACTGCCTTTTTAGACGGACTCTACTCCACTACAATGGTTCAGTTCAGAGGTGAACTCGGCAACGCTTGAACGATGTTTCGAGTGACCTGAGCCAGTACCTCACTTGACATTTCCCACTCTTCCTACCACCACCCGGTGGTTCATTGTTTGATCTTGGTCTTTGACTTGTTTTACTAGTCATTCATCATCAGACATTAGCATACTAAATGTAAGGTGCTGAGACACATTGAGAGCAGAACTACGAGTGGTTAGTTGTAGTTAGTTTTAAGATTCTTTTTTTTTTTTTATTTCTTGTTACTTTAATACCATTCTTGTTAATTTAATATCTATAGATTCTATAGTTATTCTACATCTGTTTTATTTCTTGTTATTTTAGTACATACCTAACGATGTTCTTAATAATGTATACACAACATTATTAAAAACATTGTTAAGTATGTACTAATACGCATACATAATAATCATACGCCTATAATTGGCACAAATATTAGATATTAAGCCTAGATATTATATATTACTAATGTACAATAACTATAGCCGTTGGCGTTCCATAATAAATAAAATTAAAATAAACACTAACATTGTGTATAACGTCATCTAAATCAACTATACTGAATAATAATAATAATAATAATTTATTAAGTTTAATGTAATATATATATATATATATGCTTAACTTTCGAACCACGCCACGGTGCAACATGAGTTGCAATAGACTCTTTAGGCTTATACGGAAGACTGTACTATACGGAGTCGTTTCGGCTCCAGTTAGGCTCGCTACATATTTTTAAATGTATCCGCGTTTGACCACAATCTCACCTGATGGAAAGTGGCGATGAGGCCGAGGATGGAGCACGCGGACCCAGTAAATGCCTATCCAATTACATCCATCACATCCAAGTGGGGAATGAATGAACGCATGTGATTGAATGTAGCGAACCAGGCCGGAGTCGAACCGATTCTGAATAGTAAAAAAAAATCTTATTTTTTTTAATTATCGTTGTCGTTTGTAAGTAATTATTGCTAATTCTCTAAATATTGATCATAATAACTAATTCCCAGAACGACAATTTCCGAATTATAGAAATTCCCGTGATTTTTCAATTACGACTTTATCAACTTATAACATTTTATAATAAATTAAAGAAGTCGAAAGTAGATAACGAGGTTACGTAGATAGGTTGTAGACGTCAAGTGGCGACAGAACATTAAAATTCGACAGCGTATCGAAAAATTATATCAGAATTGATGGGTGTGACTACTTATTGGTGCCATAGACTCACGCACGGCATCCATAAAGGGTTAATGTAAGATGTTACGTCACTAATTTAAAACCAAATTCCTTATGATATATCATAGGTTAGGTTAGCATAGGTTATATTAAACTAAATAAAATTAGTAAGCAAAAAGTTACAATAAACGCTGACCTCCGAACTAGGAAGTTCCTGTATCTCGGAGGACAGATCTCTTCTGTGACCAGTGCAAATGAACATGTAACAGAACAGACGTTGAGCAAGCCAAGAAAATATATCTATATAAAAATATATCTTTATGAAAATGTATATTTCGACACTGAAGTTGTATCGAAGCAGCACTCTTTCCACTTTCGATATTATAAGATATTTGGAAATAGAAATTTTTAAAATTTTGCAGAGCTTGTCCTTAGAATCAAATACTTGACAAAAACGTAATGTTAATCGAACGACTCTTGACTTGACTAGTGGCATACGAAAAACGTCAAGTGCCTACATCAGCAGCCCACTCTAGTCTATCGGCTCTTCTCATCCAGTCGCTGCAAGGAACCTTGCGTAGAATCGTCGCTCCGTTTAGCAAGGGGGCGTCCCACACTAAGCTTCCCCAATCGCTCTTTTAACTCCAGAAATTATCTACCCCAACGGTGGTCGGTTCTGTGTCTGATATGACCCACCCATGCCACTTCAGGTCACTTCAGTTAACTAATTTAATTCAATGTAATGATTTATTATGTATTTATTAACTTATTTGTAATGATTTCTAATAAATGAAATGAAATGAAAATATCTTTGTTTCGGACTAGTTGCCCATAAATTGTTAGTTTACAATAAGCTTACTCACTAATGTTAGTAGAGATAATCTGTGGGGCCGAGAGGCTGATATTGAAACTGAATTTTCATTAAGAAGAGGACAATTCGTGCAATATACGATACGAGTCTACGTTGCAGGGACTCTCTAAGGGAATTGATCAGGGAAATAAATATAATATACTGACTGTCGCGGGTTAATATATTTATGAAAATACATATTATGTATGTACGTAAAAAATACAGTTGTCTCCGTATAACTGCTATAACCATAATTTCGATACCAGAAACAAAAACAAACTTGCAGTCCCACGCTTTAGACTTAGTAAAGTGAAATTAATGGGTCACAGTGTACGATTTTATAATAAGATACCTGATACTGTAATAAATATGACAGAGAAAAATTTATGACCCATATAAGACGGACCTTATGTAAAAAGGGTTATTATAAAATAAATGACTACCTAAATGATAAAGAGGCTTGGTCCTAAATTCAACTCCAGCTCTGTACACTGTGTACATATATGATTGTATTCATAATTTTTATAAGATGAAAATGACTGAAAGTTTCTTGCGCCGCTTCTCTCCTTTCAGCTATAGCACCTTACAATGCGGTGGTAGGGGAAAAAAAAATATGTTGTAAAAATGTCCTATAAGGTACTTACAATAAAAACATTCTGATTTGATTTGATAATTGAAGACTTATGGTAAGAGGACCTGTCGAACCCCCGATAAAAGAGTTCCTTTAGTACTTGTAGCCGTATCCATTGCGTCAGTATCGGGCTGTCCCACCTGTCTGCTATTGTGCAGACAGTATCCTTATACTGTTGTTATGTCGCATATGTCAATCAATCAATCATTTATTCGTGAACAAAGGTAATAATAAGTAAGTGTACAGTTTAAATGAGTTGGTATCACTATGCTCCGTCGTTTGACATACAAATATGTCGCTACATTTTATATTGAAATTACGTTGTGTTAGTAGTATTCGGACCCCAGTAATCGATATCGGCAAATATCTCCACTAGAGTCTCTCGATGCAGACAGTCATTCTTCAAACATGATTCGAGGACATAAATGACTTTGCAATAAATAATACTTTTAAAACACTTACCTACTTAAGTAGGTGTTACGACTGTGTTGACATTATAGTAGAAGCATAAAACATGTGAATTGTTACATCAGTGTATGCCAATCCGATTGTTGGTAGGACTTTCCAAAAAATCGGTAAATCTACTAAATCTAGATTTAAATATGTAAAGTGTCCTTATTGGTTTTACACTAACAAATGCTTTTAAATCCTAAATTTAAGTACAGTTTTACAATATATTTTTTGGCGAGGTCGGTACCAGGATGGGTGGGTGACCGCTAGTGGCATATTTCATCCGAGCTCCTCCGTGCCTCGGAAAGCACGTTAAGCAGTCGGTCCCGGTTTTTGTCGTTCGACAGCAGTCGTTAAGCCATATCAGATGCCTACGGGGGGCCTGAACAACTCTGACAAATAGGTTGACCACTAACCATACGATAAGCAAGCAAGCATTTACTAAACGTATTGTTTAATTTTTTTCTTACGTGTACACTGATAAGGGTAAAATAAGATTCAACAACTTGGTTACAATCGACCAAGCTAGAGAATTACCCTGAGACATTGCAACTTCTTTGAAGTCGATTATTTTCGGGTAAAAAAAACAAAATTACCGAGTGTTTCTTCACCAACTGATCTCAATATTTAAAGTAAAATCGAATTAGTAATAGCTTATTAAAGCTAAGAACTCATAAAACAAAAGACGACTTTAAATTCACAGTTTATTAAAGACCTGTCAACTTACGAAACGGTATCATCTCACATCTGTTAGTCATAATAATGTATAAAATTTATTTCCTTTATGTAACTCTATATGCGCTGATTTTTGTTTCCCGTCGTAAGTCGGTGTCCGCGATTGCATGGTCTGAAAATTACATGTTGCATCATGGACAAAGGAAACCTTGGGATAGTGCTTGGGATTGACACATCTGATATAAACAGTGGGGTGGGAACGTGTAACGTATCTTTGTTTCGCTTTGAAGGGTAAGAGAGCCAGCGTAATTACCGGCACATGAGGATCTTTGTTCTCAAGGTTAGCAGCGCATTGAAAACAGCTAATTACTTGTAGTGAATATGATTATGACCATAGACTTTATGACTAATTGGCTAGACTCTATACATTGGGTGGTAGCAACTGAATAAGAAGAGCCGAAGACTGCTGGGCTCAATGGCGCGCACTGGGTGAGTATACATGGATCTCACCCAGGGCGCCATTGGACAAAAGTCCAGCAGTAGGCTAGACTAGACCGAACAAGATGATGATATAGGCACTTGTGAAGAAACCTGCATGATAGTGAAGTGGACAACTGTAAATAAACTCAGTGGGCCTACGCCCTACGAGTCCATACCTTCTGTGGCAAAATACCTATCATTGAAAATGTACTTACTCACATTATGAGGTTTATTAATTTGTATGAAATTAACAAATCGATTGAAATTGAAAAAGTCAATTAAAAACTGTCTATTTCAATATCAAGATTCAATATATCACAAGCGTGAAATTGTAACGGCCATATCACTTCGTATACTCACGCAGTTTCATTACAAAGTGATACAAATCTATTTTATGTGCGTACGCGCTAACTCAGTTGGCACCAGCTCACGATCAGAGGCCAATCAGACCAATCACGCTTTCTAACTTACTGCTTGATTAGTACCAGGAAGCTTATAATGTGAAAAATACTTCATCTTTCATAACAATTCATTCCGCCATCGGAGGACCAGCCGCGAAGAGGAGTTGTGGAATTAATGAGAGTGGTTTCATGTCGTTGATATTCCCACTTTTCGCACGAAGCTATTTGCTTCATTCTTTAGGAATGAAAACGGCTAAGGAATGGAACAACCTGCCGGCTGTTTTTCCCGAAATATACAAGCTTGAGATCTTCGAGGCGAGAGTGAATAAGCATTTACTGTGTCTCTGTCCTGCTCTATCCTCGACCTCATCTTCACTTACCATCAGGTAAGATTGTGGTCAAACGCGGATATAATAAAAACATAAAAAACAAGCTGCACAAAATTCCAAGTACATGATCAAAACTCTTTGCCACTATTATTCATTCTATTTTCTAAATGTTGAATGTTTACCTACCCCACGAGTTACAAATTTATTCTAAAGAAATTTCCAAAGTCATATAACAAAATTTTCCTCAATCTTTACAAAATATAGATAGTAAACTATGTATTTTACGCGAAAATCTGCAAAAACAAACATAAAGTTAAATATGCGGGTCGATCGAATAAATTATTGCGAATTAAGATATTAGTTTAATCCCCATAACTTATTTAGATAATAAAAACACGTCGTAAACGCATCTTTTACTAACGAGATAGAAAAAATATTCCACTTTGTAATTAATATTGCTATAAATTAAATTTAAATTAGTCTAATTTAAATTATTGTTATTAACGATGTGAATATTCTCAGAAGAGCACGTCGCAAAATTAAAGAAGGTACTATATTTAAATTTACTATACAATAACTCAAAATAAAAAATTAAAAACCGACGTAGGTACCAATGTGGAAATCCCCTTACTTTTTCCTGATCATCATCAGGTCCTTGAGGTACCAGATGTGGGAAGGGCTCCATGATCCAAAACATTTGAGCTCAAACTCGAATCATCTAACTATTACCGTTCCATAGATCCCATCTGACATCAAAATACTCCAAGAACTTGGAAACCACTGATCCAATTTTTATCAGACATGGCTAAGAACACTCTCGATGAAAATTTTATATTAAATGAAAAAAACCGAGTCCAAATCGGACCATCCTTTGTTGTTAAGTTATGAGGCCACAGACAAACGTGCCGAACTAATAACACGCCCTCCCTCGATCTGTCGGGGTTAAAAATTAAAAATTCCACGGAAAGAACGATAAGTCTTTTAAGAATAAGTTTTAAATTTACGTTTAGACGAAAATTTTCTAAAGTGACTTTGATCGTTCTTTCCCTTTATTATTTATGGGACAATCCCATAATGGGAATGGTACATTTTCCCTTACACCCTCCACAGGTATTACCAAATTTGTACTGCGTATGTGCATAAAGTTAATATCAAAAATATCAGGTAAGTCCTTTACTTTGATATTATTTATACTGTAGCAGTTTTCAGGAAACTATTAACCGTTCATCGCCTTTGGAAACTGCATGCCTTTATGATTTATATTTACTCTTTGTCAACAAAACATACTCGTACATGAATTGAATAGACCATAAAACCGTACAGCGATAAACGTTTGTACAACTTTCTTATCACTAAATGTAGATGCAGGATCCAAATTCCATATTGTGTAGAGATGCACGAAAAAGAATTGAAACTACGAGTGAAGTAAGACGTATTCAATATGTGATAAGTGTAAAGGCCTTCGAAATAGGCCCAAACCATTCGGAAGACTCTTGACTTTATCAGTTAGTTCACAATAAAGAGACATCAGTGTAGTGATTAACACCCTGCACCCTACGAGGCTGGCATGGTCTTATAATGGGCCGAAGCATCAAAAAAGAAATACCTACATTTTTTAAAATTGAAACTGAAAGTTGAAATTGAAAAACGTTTATTTAGCACTGTAAACACCAGAATATAGCAAATACATAATACATAAGTATACAAAGATATAATACATGCAGCACAAAACATCCGGTGCACTGTACCAGTGCCAAAAAGGGTCTTACAAGGGTTTACACCAGCTCAGCATAATGCTGTGGCAAGCCACAGCGCTGATTTTCAGCTGGCCTTCAGTGAATTGGATCCTCTTGCCCTTTAAAGTCAGCTAGATTTAACACAATTTTTATCTGCAAGTGGGGCTTCACCTCAATCAGTGGAGTCAGTACCTGAGCCAGCGGTGTCTTGCGCGTCAGTGACGTACGGCGCGCGTCGGAGCGACATCGTGCGCACTCTCGCTTTTGTCCGGTGAAAATACAACATGTGGATTTGCTGAGTGCCAAAGGAGTTGACGTGCTGCCGAATATCAACGGCATTTTCTATATAGGTGAGTGAGAATGTACATTTATCATAGAGCAGGTGACGCCGCCCCGAATGGGTTAAATTTGTTGGCCGCCTAAATTGTACTTCACTATTTCCTTTTCTATCTTTTGTTTGTTGTTTTCTATTTGTGCAATAAAGTGTACTTTACTTTACTTTAATTTTTTTTCTTCCATCTACTACTTTCTACATTTCTATGATATTTGGGTGTGTAAAAGTATCCATAGGTGGTGTATTAAATTAATGAAGAGCTGCACACAAACTGTAAGTGATAAATTTATTAAATTATGTCACGGTCGACTTTTGGAAAGAAATATTCAATATACGCACAACATTATGATTTTGCATAGATGGTGCGTAAATTTGTTTCAAAGCATTTTCTCATTAACTTGTTATTTTTAGGATTACCTAGCGCATTATATATTCAAATTTTTCGAATGTGATGCAACATTTGATGTGCTCTATGCGCTAGATAAAGATAATTAGAGAGGGTGCGCTAGTTTTTCTGTCCAAAAAAGCGGAGTCAGCACTTTTGATTGGGAGGCCACAATACGGCAAAAATCAATATTCTGATAAACTTTGAAAGAGAAATAAGTAAGAAGAACTAGTTCACAATTAATCCATAACCTGGGATTATGGAACGTACATACTGAGGCTGTAATGACTTATTTAAATTAAAACTGTTTTGTGCGATGCGACCCTGGTAGGACGAACTCTAGCATTTTCCCCCATTCATGGTCCTCATTTAAGGAAGGAAAAAGGATACTATTTTTTTCCATCCATGCTAATTCCTAACTTGTAAAACAATTGTATTAGAATGCCAATGAAAAAGTTGAATTTTACATAGGAATTGACGAAGACGAAACATAGCCTTGCATCTCCAAGGCTAGAGTGAATAGACCAGGCCCGTGTGTTCCAAATTCTCTGTCATCTTTCGAGGAAAGAAGACCTCGTTCGCGCTGAAGAGAGCAATTTTTAACTTCATGAATGTCATCTTTGTAAAAAAGATCGCCAGGCGGAAGCAGATAATTTTTCACTTCATAGATGTTATCTTGTTACGCGGGTTTAGTGAAGAAATCTGATTATCAGAGGATAGTTTCAAAAACTTGTGAAATCCGTCAATCATCACTGGGATCGCAAAGTGGATCAATGATTCAAGACCTACATTCCCATCTCTCATTACCGAGGTCTGTCTGTGACCCTACAGTGAAGATAATAGGCCGATTATGATAAGCGTTTAGTTATCAGCAATATACTTTACCGTTATTGAGATTCACATACTTTATCTTGCTCATCACCAGATCCTTAAGATTCTAGATGTCGGAAACGCCCCTTGGTCCTGAATATTTTGAGCTCAAACTCGATCCACTTAGCTCCACGTTCCTGAGATCCCATGGGAGATCGAAGATTCTATGTCCTAGGTCTCGGAAACCACAGAACCTTTGATCGACCTGACATGACTAAAAGAAAAACACTGTGTAGTATTTGAACTGTAAATTATGTGTTTTCTATCTATACCTATTTATCTCTCGACAAAACTCTGTTCTAAATAAAATAACCGCATCAAAATCGGGTCATCGGTTGTTGAGAAACCACAGATAAACACACAGACTGGCGATAAACATAACACCCCCATTTTTAGAAATTGAAAACCATGTCAGACATATTATGGCAACATCAATTGTATATCATTCATCACTTTAATTGAGATAACACACATTCAAAGTAAGCCACAGCGAATCACAAAGGGCGGTAATACTGTGATTCAAAGTATGTTACGTAACTTACATAATACTCACATTATGGGCCGTAAACGTAAGTGTATGATTCGGTGCTCTGAGTCCGTAGCTACTACCTGAGCACTGGTTTCACTTTCCGTTGCAAATACGAGATTTCCATCAGATAACTACCTCTACAATTCGAGATACCATCAAAGCGGGTTTACTTGTATTCCTGTTTCGCTACAAATCTAATAAATTAATCATAGCTAAAATCCCGGTTTCATTAAATAAACTAACTGCCTTCTTGTACAGATTAAAACCTGCTAAACAAAAACTGAAAGAGTGGTAGATCATAATACAAGTATAGATAACTGTTACCACTGTGAAATAATTTTTAAAATGACAATTGTTATGTTGGACATATAACAATATAACTATACGAGTATATGGCCTATATAACTTGTATTTTTAGTTTTATGATAATTTTAGTATAAGCTTTTATATTAACTATTAATTTCAACACAATTGGTAATAGAATTGTAATATTGTTATGAAAATACTAGTAAATAACTCGAATTTGATAGTCTGCAGGCTGATGGTAAAAACCACAAAATTTGCCGAATTTGCCGTATATACAGAGCAAACTTTTAATGGTACACAACTATTCGTCGATGCAGACATTTGAATGTAAGTATTGCTCAATAAGTAACTAATTAAATATTTTATCCAAGAAAAATTATATAAAGAAGGGTACCGGGAAAGAAAGGGGAATGTCAAGGGAATGTTGGAACATATGGTTTTAGAAAACAACTTTTGTCGGATAGGTGAAGAAAGGGGAATGTCAAGGGAATGTTGGAACATATGGTTTTAGAAAACAACTTTTGTCGGATAGGTGAAGAAAGGGGAATGTCAAGGGAATGTTGGAACATATGGTTTTAGAAAACAACTTTTGTCGGATAGGTGAAGAAAGGGGAATGTCAAGGGAATGTTGGAACATATGGTTTTAGAAAACAACTTTTGTCGGATAGGTGAAGAAAGGGGAATGTCAAGGGAATGTTGGAACATATGGTTTTAGAAAACAACTTTTGTCGGATAGGTGAAGAAAGGGGAATGTCAAGGGAATGTTGGAACATATGGTTTTAGAAAACAACTTTTGTCGGATAGGTGAAGAAAGGGGAATGTCAAGGGAATTTTGGAACATATGGTTTTAGAAAACAACTTTTGTATTTTTGGGTAGGTGAAGGTAGTGTTTTGGAACCGGTAATTATTACCCGACAAAGGGCACTCATTGCCCGAAACGGTTTTACCCTTCAAACTTTGCTGATTTACTGTAATATTATTATGAACTGGATTTTTGATAAACACTAACGCTGAGTAAAATAGATAGGTATTAAATATATTCGTAAGTATTATGCGAATTTAATTAAGAAGTTTTCCATATCAAAACATACTAAACAACACCGCATGTCCGTCAGTTCGTCAAATCGTAAACTAAACTCGAACGGATACGCTCCAATTTCGCAATATGTTATAGTATATTAAACCTATTATAATGTCAGTCAGTATATAACCTCATGCTCAAAAGTAAACAGCGTTCGGTTGCATCATACACCTACCTTAATAATTAATATTTTCCTCCTTTCATATTTTACCTAGTACTTCAAGAAAAATCATCAGGGCAAAACAGGAGGACGTTATGGCTTTAGCTAATACATAACTGGGTTTATTTTATACGGGTTAGTTCATCTTCATGATCTGGAATTTATCTTCATACGGGTTACCTCATCAAAGTACACTTTTGGTTTTTTTTTATTGTTTACAGATTTTAATTTAAGTACTTAAGATAGGATTTTACTTTGTTTCTATAAACAAAGTAAAATCCTTTTTTAATTTAAGTACTTACGTATACTAAGTAACTCTGGAGTTACTTAGTATACCTAAGTACTTAGGATAGGATTTTAATTTAAGTTCTTACTTACTTACACTGGAGTTACTTAGTATACGTAAGTACTTAGAATAGGGTTTTAATTTAAGTACTTAAATTAAAATCTGTAAACAAAGTAAAAAATCCAATAGTGTACTTTAATGCGGTAACCAGTATGAAGATAAATTCCAGACCAACCCGTATAAAATAAACCCAGTTATGTACTAACTAAAGCCATAACGTCCTCCTGTTTTGTAGAGAAAGCCCTGATGATTTTTCTTGAAACTAAATTCCAATTAAAAGTTCAGATTTTTAATTGGAACTAGTAATTTTGGAAAATGTACATTCTGCACCCAAACGATCCAATTAAACCAATAACAGTCGGCGGAAACTCTCATCAATTACTCTTCGATTATTCAGCTTCATAAGTTTGACGTTGTCATTATTTCGTCAGTTTTAATAGTAATTTTAGTCAGTTTGATCAAATTGTCAGTTTCATCAGTTAGACTTAGAATAAACAATTTTGTCAGTTGAGCTTAACTCTGCCAAATGGCACGAGTAGTAATATTTAGACACTATATAAACTGTACCTCATCAAACATAATTTTAACTAAAGTAGTATTTTTCATTAGACGGGCCAAACTGACGTTTCCTGTGTTGCCAGTTTTTGACCAAATAAAAATAGTGTTGTGACCAAAGATCGAGATCGCTGACAAATAGTTCACCAATCAAAGTATATTTTATTTCCTTCTGTAATGTCGTGATTTTTATTGTAAATTAAAAAGTTTAATCGCTGAGCCTCACTTTGTATGGGAGCGAAATCTATCTTCTTTTAATATATAATTTAACGTTATCCTTTTGTCTCACTGTTTGGGTGAACTAAGGGAACTAATCCACAAGTGAACTGAACGCATCACTATTACATTAAACATGGCAACATAATTTTACAAAGTGTAATGCATCTGTCAGTTTAGTCCGTCTAATTAAAAATTCTACTTTAAGTCGGAACTAGTGATGTGCTATAGTGATTTACGTCGTGTTAAGTCATAAATCAGTGTAGGTCAGTATAGCGACGTTAAGTCCGTGTTGACGACTTAATCCTCACTATTGCCACAGTAAGCTATTAAACAGTACCTAAATAATCTTCAACATAATCAGCAGTATCGCATGGTTGTTACAAAGGTGTAACAAATACCTGAAATAACCTTAGTAGCGATAATGAACCACTGAAGTCATGCAGTAAAAACTTTTTTTTTCATACAAATTATAACCTGATAAGCGCAGAAGGAATTGAGAGTCTAATCGTGATTACTGCAGTGGTGACAATGACAGAAAATACAATGATCATCATCGTAAATTGAAGAAAAAAACACGAAACCTATAATAAGTTTCTTATGCTATATTAAGTGTTTTTTCTTCAATTGACAGAACTGTGAATGAATAAATGAATGAATACACTTTATTACACAAAATTAGTGTGATACAGTGCGTACAAAACCATTAATACAATCTAGGCGGTCTTATCGCTAAAAGAGATCTCTTCCAGACAACCTTTTGGTGTCTTTTTTGTGTACGTATGTACATTAACAAAATGCATAATACTCTAGGACGTAAAGTAATATTTATCACGCCCTAGAGTATTATGCATTTTTTATTTTATTTAATTATTTACCTTCAGTTTTGGTACCTCAAAGAACAGTTACTGTTTATTAAGTGTACTGTGGCATGGATTAAGATCACGTAAGAGTCGCACTTAAATATATCTACCTGCCTGTAATTAATTACCCAATTAATAAAGCATATAAATCGACCCAATGAGACCCTAAATTAGTCACATTTGCATTCAGATGAAATAGTTACTAGTATTTTAATGCCTTATAGCTCTTTATCGCATATTTTAGATTATTTTATGGTAAAGCGGCTTTCGTGGTGCATAATTTAAAGCTAATAACTCGTACTTGATTTATTTACTGTTTGCTTTTGTTTATCGTTTCGATTTTTTATGTTTTTTGTTGAAATGTAATCTTTCATTTTTGAATTGTATTGTATTGAAATGTAATCTTTCATTTTTGAATTCAAATGAAATTGGTCACATTATTAATTAACTCTTTATTGTACACACACACATAATGAATTACAAACTTAAACAAAAATATGTAAAGCACAAATAGCGTTACTTATTTCTAAGAGAGATTGTTATATCAAAAAGAAATGTAATTACTCGTAGAAGTACCCTGACCAGAAAAATAAAAAATCCTGTCACGAGGGCGCCACTGGTACCTCCTTTTATACCCCGTGTTATGGAGATCGCAATGAATATATAGTTTTATTTCATTCCTCATTATGGCGTGGGATAAGAAGTCAAGTTTATACCAACATGGCATACCCTTGACCATGGACCGTCACAGGTCCAAGGGTATGGTACTCAAAAGAAGTAAAGAGATTCAATATCCGGATTTATTTTGTTGTAAAATTTCTCGAATGTTTTAAAAAATTGTCTCGATTTTTTAAATGCATGCACACTTGAATATTAACGACATAGAACACATTTTAATTGAAATAAAATAATACATTACATACTCGTATATTTTTTCTTACATAAAACTATTCTTCTAAAATTTATCAGGACAAGAGTTAAAGCCGTAAAAATGTATATAACTAGCAGTTACCCACCTGGATTCTGACAGCGCCCAATATTGTTAACCTGATAACTTGCGTTGAGAGCGTCGGTGGAGTCGCGTCGGGGCCAGGACCCATAAAGAAAGGACCATTTGATTTAAAAAAAATTGAAACCATGTAACTGTTTTGAATATATACATATTAAACATCAATAAATCAGTAAAATATTATACATATAAGTAATAAATTGTTGTATCTGTGTCTTTTGAAGACTCTATAATTTTATTATTCTGCTAAACAAAATGATATATTATTGCATATTCAGGTCAAATCTTGCAAGATTTGAGATTTTGATGCACTCCCGCTTAACCTATGACCTCATGTTGCTTTGAAATTTTTTACACACAGGTTTGATGCCAACAATGCCATAACCGATGAACTTGATCTGATGCTTAGACATGCAGCGTTTGGACTCATTTTGATTGACTGCTATTTATTTTCTAAGTCGTTTCTGAGGGTCGTGATCATTCTAAGGAATTAATCACATAGAACGACTCTCGTCGTAGTTTTAATGGGGTAGTTTGCCTTCCCCATTTCACACGCTGCGCGCTGCTTATCTCAGTGTGCGGGTTTCCTCGCGATGTTTTCCTTCACCGTCAGATCAGTCGGCAAATGAACGTAAGTCTTTGAAAAAGAACTCATTGGTACTCGTACATGGCATTGCATGGTTTTGAACTCCCTTATGGGAGCCCGAGGTCCTGGCCCCGACGCGACTCCACCGACGCTCTCAACGCAAGTTATCAGGTTAACAATATTGGGCGCTGTCAGAATCCAGGTGGGTAACTGCTAGTTATATACATTTTCACCAGATCGAAAATAGATTTGTGTCTAAACTGAAAATCTCTACTTTACAACTATAGTGATCAGTTTCAGTATATACGGTGTATTCAGTATGGGGAGTTCCTCATCTCAATGTAATGCTTGCTTGCTTATCGTATGGTTAGTGGCCAACCTATTTGTCAGAGTAGTTCACGCCGCCCGTAGGCCTCTGACATGGCTTAACGACTGCTGTCGAACGACAACAACAGGGACCGACTGCTTAACGTGCTTTCCGAGGCACGGAGGAGCTCAGATGAAATATGCCACAAGCGGTCACCCATCCAGGTACCGACCGCGCCAACGTTGCTTAACCTGCACGATTACTTTCGGACCGTGCTCGCAACTAGGCTACGAGCTCCTCATCTCAATGTAATGGTACATCCATATAGTCGTAAACGGTTTTCGATCAGATTTTCGGGAGTTCAACATTTTGCGAGTTCAACATTTTGGGAATTCAACATGTTGTGTTCCAACGTTTTGGGAATACAACATTTTTCAAATTCAATATTATAGTCCACAGAAATCACTAGGTCACACACCCATCCAGGTCTGACCGCGCCCAATGTTCCTTAACATGCACGAACACTTTTGGACTCTTACTCGTGTAAAAAACCACACTCCGTATAACGAATCACCCTGCATTGAGACATAGTGTAACTAATTGCGTTCCGTCTGCTGTGGTTAGTTAGATTTAATTATTTTTTATCGCAAAAAGAATAGCTAATTACACTCGTCATAAGATTTTAGCATTTTAGTGAAAGTAAAACATAATTTAGGAAGCACTGTCTATATTAAATAACGTAGTTTGTAATTTAATATAGAAGATTATTTAGTCAAGGACTCCATTTTTAGCCATAATAAAGTGGAATTACGGTTATCAGTTGTGAAATTCACACTCGTTAAACAAACATCGCTTGCGTTAGTTTTTCGTAATAACACATACACGGAAAACAGTTAACCATGGGATTTAGTAGGTTACGTAATTAATTAAAATTCGAAACCCTGATGACGACATGCGATCAGTATAAGTACCTACGAGTACATAATTTGTTTAATGGAATGATCTGAAGTCAGTTTTTTCGACATTTATTAAAATTGGTGGTAAACTTTCGCCCAATAAAATGAGTAACCTTACGTCGCCATAGCGTCATGGATATTATTATTACAATCGATGAAGATTGCATCATGGATAAGAATGATGAGACAAGACTGAACCGGTTTTTCATTATGGATGATCTAGAATTCTTGACAAGGAAATGGATTGATTGACGGATTATGTGTACGAGTAAGTACTTTATGTTGCCGTAAATGTTCGCCTTGGCGCGGTCAGAATCAGGATGGGTTACTCCGTGCACGTTCGGAGTCGTCGGAGACCACGGTTGTCGCCCGACAGCAGTCATTAGGCCTACGAGCGGCCTGAACAACTCTGACAATAGGTTGGCCACTAAACACACGACAAGAAGATGCCATAAATATTGATCGAAACACATGAAGTAGGATAATGAAATGAAAATTTGACGATCAGAATTAGGTACAAGTTTACAAATCAAAGTAAAATAAAATAATTAATAAGTACCTACACTAAGTAGGTAGCATATAACTTGCGCTGCAGTGTGACGTCATAAAAGTCTACACTCACACTTTAGCCATGCACGTGGATGACGAATGTGAAGAAAGATGTCTTAATAAAAAGTTGCAGGCGACTGAAACGACCATACTACTACTACTAGGTATATAAACCTACCAACCATTTTTTTTAACTGATACCTACATTTGATTACCATATTTTTGGAGACGCGACTCAATATCGTAAAGACTCCACCTCCAATTAGATTGCAACTACAACGCGCGTGGCAAGTGGTCATTATTCGAGTCTTGTCCGCTCGGCTTGCGTAACTTAGCTTGACTTTAGCGAGAGCATCGATCTTTCTCCTAAACGATTTCTCGATTACGCGATTACGTACACTACCACCTTGTTTTTGGTAATTGGGGGTGGCGCTGCCGGAAAATATTCAGTTCGACAAGAATTTAACAAAATCAAAATAGAAAACGTTACTCTATAACCTCCAACCAGAACCAGAATTTCCTTTCGTTTTATATTATATTTTGTGAACCTTTAGTCAAAATATATATTATTTTAAATAAAAAATGTTTCAGTACGTAGTTCTAATTTGCAGAAATAAATAAAGCTTTTCAGTAAAATGTCATTGGTCGTTCAACAGCGCCATCTCGTGGACATTGAAAAAACTAATACAACTTTAGTTTCGCTACATGACGTTACGTCATTAGTAGCCGTTAATGATTCCACTACTCGACAACAGATGGCGCTATAAGTCTCCACAAAAACTTTTCAGTAATCTTTTTTTTTTCGAATCAAATCAAATAGTTTATTTGTTGAAAGTAGGTACATTACACAGTTCTTAAATTATACTAAAGTATCACTACTTTCTACCACATTGTGTAGCATACAAATAAAAAAATTAAAAAAATAATTAATAAACATAATAGTAATTAAATTCATACAATATTTAAATTCAATTTTACATATGGCAACATTTAGAGTGGCATATGGAAAATTCTCGAAGTTTTTAACAAAATTCTATTGAAATTCACCTTTGGGATACGGATCGCGTATCCCGCGAGGGTGCAGTGCTGATTTGGTCGCTTTTATATGGTGTTTTCTAAAAATAAGGAAAATGAGAAAACACACACAAACAAGGTTTTGAAGGTGTTATTAGTAAATAGTACCTACTCATAGATTATTTGATGCCAACCGTTAAATAACCCTACCTTCACAATGATAAAACTCTTACACCTCAATAAGGGGAGTATCAATTTGAAGGTGGTGTGACTTTGTGTGGAGCATACTTCTTGGCAAAGTCGATGAGTCCAGGCCACACGGCCGATGACCAGCACGATGGACTGATCTCGTTGGGGGGACACTGAAGATGCCTTTCGTTGAGGCGTTAAGAAAACCTCAAGACCGCAATACCTGGCGCCATATACTAAACGCCAAGACGAAATCTGCTGTTAAGGGTCACGATCCTCAGCATTGAGGTTTACGATTGAGGAGGAGGTGACTCTGTGCACAGTCAGCCTAGGGTGGTACCACCCTTTTACCTGTACCTGCCGCGAAGTTTCGGTTTGAAGGGTAAGAAAGTAAGCGTAATTACCGGCAAATGAGGCAACTCCATTTAAGACCTCAAGGTTAACAGCGTGCTTAATAACACTATTACTGAGGTAAGATGTCTGTAGATGACGGTGACAATAAAAATAAATAAAGCGACAATAATTCAAGTGGTACCAGATTACGTCGCCGGATCAAATCCATATTTGGAGTTGTGAACGCTGAAACTATAAACCAATTTAAGAACAGATTAGATAGCTACTTACGAAATTTAAAAAAACAGCCTAACCAGCATTAGCTGTCTGCCCGCTAATCCAATAATAATAACAAAACAACAGACGCATACGGTACCTACGCGTAAAGCATTTACTTATAGCTGAATAACTTAGGAAGTAACGGGACCTAGGAGCAGCGATTGTAACGGAACGGAACAAGGACACGGATTATAAACACGCTCATTATAAAACGACGCGCCCGTTAACAGCCCGAATCAAGTTTATTTTACCTGTTCTTTTGGACAACCTCATATTAGATTGAATCGACGATTTAGGTCCGCTTGCGCGAAAATGTAACCCTTGGTTAACTCGCGAATTGTCTACGTTTTTCATACCCGACCAGGAATATAAGCTTGGAACGTCATGTAAATCGTATAGTTTTGCCTTGTAGTACTGGACTACATGAGCCGGTTCCAGCGCTGGTTAGGACAGCGCTGCAGTCAATCACGAGGAACTGTCTTCAAGTGGCGGAAAGAGGAACGGTTGTGATCGGCTGCTGCGAACCGAACCGGCGCTTAAAACTGGTAAATAATGAGCCATATTCTTGTGTCATGAGTAAAATCACGTAGGCCCTATCCAAGAGATAGGTATGATATGAGCATTTGCCTCAGGCAGCAATCTGGTCTGCGCGCAAAGGTCGAGCTTTCTTTCTCCCCAGAGCCGCCTCTAATGAGTGAAAGAGAGAGACATACTTGTCTCGTGAAAGGCGATCGCTGCCCATCACTAGGGTTAACTCACGTTACGTGTTTGTGAGGATAGTTCCGGAGTCAGTGCATCCAGATAATTAAGGTATCCAGAAAGTTATTTATACGGAGTCGGTGCTGACCGATAATAGTAAGAATTCTATTTTTAATCAGCACTGATCGAGTCTTCTACAGGATTGAAGTCAGTAACTGACTCCAGGAATTTCAATCTCATTGCTCTAGGATCGTGAATTTCACGTGAAAATTAGGGCTTATGAGCGTATTTGTTCATTATGTAAGAGTAGGTACTTAATATACCGAGTCAGATCCTAGGTCATTCAATACATAAAATTCAATATTGGTACACCTACACGTAATTATTAAAGTAAATGACGTTTTAAAGATAGATAAGTCTAATATCTAACTAAAACCACCGAGTTCAATCCAAATCCAAATTTTAATGGATGTGTCTACACGGTTCTATCTTACCTTGATACCCTTCACGAAATTGTATGTTATATTCAAAATCCTTGATATTACCAATCCCTGTAAACACCCCACGATCTTGTTTCACAACTTATTCTGTATTGTAATCGCATTGACAAAACTTCTATTCACTATTCCTAGATCACATAATCCAAAACAATAAAATAAAAATCCAAAAAGGTATGAGGAATCCACTAAGTCAGTTCATGCCAGGGAACGAGCCGCCTGAACTTCAACGGTGAAATGTAAGCATACAAAATATTCGATTGAAAATCATCATTTAACTGAAAAAAGACACCGTATTTGTAAGTGGTATCTTGGTAACCTTAATAGTCATTAAACTTTATAAGAGCCGAAATCAAATCAAAACGAAACCATATTTTATATTCTATGACGAAACCACGATAGATCTCACTGAACATATCAGAGACACACGATTTGTCTAAGAATGCATTCAGCAATGAACCTTGAGAGCAATAGTTTTGTAATGGTAGAGTCTTCACCATCCGCACCGGCATCGGCAGACCGGTATAATGGTCAAAGTCGGCGGCACTCGCATCGGATCCCACCAAGTTGTCGGACGCGTTGCGATCGAAACGAAAGTCTACGCCAACTATGGCTTTCTATCTACAACATTCCGAATCCCGTATTGAATTCACTAAAAAAGTCATCTGAAACAATTGCGGAAACACGGAAACAACGCGCTGGGATTGGTGGACGGATTTTTTGAAAATCGAACGCTCCCGATCTTTAGGTGAAAGAAATTTAGTAAAACGAAAGTGATATTCCGATACTGGTCAGTTGAATTTTGATAGTGGTGTGACGAATTGATAGTGGTGTGACGAATTGGATTGTGAGAGTGCACTTTGAGAACCAGTTTTGGATTGGATGTAGCCATGGGTTCGAGGTAAATATTGTTGATGTTTTGTTATTTAGATATGTTCGTTTTGTAAGGGCCGTTGAAATATTAATTAAGAGGCCTTTTTCGTACATTTGTCAGTAGTTACCTAGTAAGACTTTCTTGGTAAGTGCAATGTTGACTGTTGTATGAAAAATAACTACCCCAGACTCAATAGGGTTACGAACCCAAGTATACTCTTAAAACTATCAGTATATTTTTTATAACTTTATCTTTACATTATACTTACATAACAAGGGTTATTGTAAGTTTTATAACTCTCTTAGAGCTATACAATAAAATAGTGATTGACTACATGAATAAAATCTCTATTTGCTTACTCCATTAAATACATCAAACAATGTTTAGAGCAAAACGTATGCCACAGTGCAAACATGAGTCACGTAAGGAATTAATTCTAACTTTCAAATAACCACTATGAGCTAGCTATGTAGCTTTGAAAACAAGCTGAGACTTAATATGAAACCGTTTGACACCAATAAACTGTCTGGCGAGGACATTGTGACTAGAAGTGGCGAATTAGGAAACCTCACGAAATTGGTATCTCGAATTGCCGAAGAAACAAGTTTAACAGTCGACCCAAAATGTGCTGCCTCGATTATATTTTATTAGTTTAGTTACAAAAGATATATAAATAAGATAGAAATACGAGTAAGTAGGTACTTTGCTGCACTATTAATACAATAAACATAAAAACTGATGGAAATTAAAGAAGAAATTAAAGAAGAGCTGAAAATATAAATATATGCTTTTGTTATAGGCTCTACCAGTTCCCCTGAATAGGCTCTACTAATTCAGGGGAGCTTAAGTCATTTAAGACAGAACTAGAGGCACTAAAACAACAGAAAAAAAACCATTCAATATTTCTTCAACTATAAAGTTAACTTAAATAAACATTCTGTTAATATCTCTAGTACCCTACATAAGTACCAATATAAAACAAATGAATTAAATTAACAATTAATTTTATCGTGTAACCTAACCTACCCCGAGTTAACCCAACCCAACAGTATTCTGAATTAAAATCCTATAGAAGTGCATTAATCGCAGGTGACTGTTTTATAATGTACGTACAGATTACACAGCCACACTTATGGGTATGATTTCACCTTTCCGGTCTCTTGCGCACCCACGTGTAATGATGACCGCTTCCCGGTGCACCATGCACCAGTCACACTGGATTCCGTTTTGTGTCCTATATTAACGGCTACTTTTACCACTATGTCCCTCCCGTTTAACTTTCTCTTTGTATCTTCCCTACTCTTTGTTTTCTCGTAATATTACAATGACATCGATCTCTGTCTTTAATACTTCTGTCTTCAGACTCAACATTTCTTCAAATTTTGCAGAGCGAGTCCTTAAAGTCAAATACAGGTCAAGTTTGTATTTCAGCCAGATCGGTGAAAAAATTTCTAGATCCGTTAGCGTACAAAACGGTCATGGATTAACTGCTGCAAATAATAAATAACAAAGTTATTGAGCCCAATATTTTCCCTCATTTATTTTAGTACCAAATAACGGCTAAGCAATAAATAAAGGAGACAAGACCATTATACCGTATTATGAATTTTAAATAGATAGGTACCTACTATTATTAAAACAAATTATCCAAACTTAAGTAACTAGACATATGCCAATTATAGGTTTTCCTATGTTTCCATATGTCACTAGATGACAGTAAACTAAACATCTTAATGTTTAACTAAAAGCTCACGCTCTGTATCTAGTCTGATTAGGCTAATAAATAACCTCTGAGCTAGTAACTAGATGAGAGAAGAGAATGGTACACATCGATAATATATAATTATAAACAAAAACTTTAGTGATTCAAGAAGAATGAAAGCAGCATATAAGTGGTTAAAGCAATAATTAAAATCTATCCAATCAATCACAATTATAGCGATATTATAGCCTACGATGCTCCAAAAACAATTACACTCGAAGTAATTGATAGAATTCTAGAACTCTCCTAACCTCTTACTTGCGATTGCGACTAAACGCAACTTAACCGCAATCATAGCACCATTACTTCAATAACTGTTAAATTAAACGTAATTATTAGCGGAGTTTACGATATTCACTAAGATAATAACATAGTTGAACGTCACGCGAATAAAATAATTTCCTGAGAACATTAATCAATGCCGATGGGCTATCATCATCAAGCAATTAAAGTGAGGGTTAGGTCACTGTCGAATATAATAAGAATTAATAGGTAATAAATGGGGATAATAAAATGCGTGACACTGGCACACTGACCGACTAAGAAATGATGTCTAAACATGGTATACAAAGATAAATTGATGAAGGTGGAGAAAAGTTACCGCCATTATATTTCAGTCAATATCTTTCTCACCTTTGTCGAAAGTTTAAAAGGGTACACAATTTATTGTATAATTTACAAGAATCTAAAAGAATTTATTATCTCTAAAAGAAATGTTTTCTTCGATATAATCTTATCTTATCTTATGACGTGGGGGCAGGGATACCCCAGCGGCACTTCGACCCTCAGGGATCTTTTGTTGCTCACCCTTTACCTTAGTCTCCTTCCTGTTCCTTAAAGATGCTTTGCATCAAGGACGCTATACAGCTTACGCCTTACAGCTTACAGCTTATAAGTCCTCTGGTTTCGGGAGATCTTCGATATAAAGTTTGGACTCAATGCTACGGTGACTTAAAATAAATGTTTGAATGAGATGGTAGCATAAACTCTTGTCTTGGTTTCATCAAATACTTTCATTTGTATTTAGAAATTATTCTTTAGAGTTACCTATAGTCACTGCAACTCTCACTTCGCCTGCGGTTGCATTATGATGAGTTTACAAATCAAGAGAAGCCTCGCTAAATTATTATATTTCCTGGTGTAAGGTAACTATCACGATTACCGCAAAATGAAGCTTTTGTAAACTTCCCGAAAATTGCAATCAGAGACAACTCATTTTATTGAATCTGATTCAAACATGGTTTAATTTGTGAAATGAGCAGACAAATGTAGAATGGTCAGAGGATATTCGCGCTATGCGAGCCATATAAAAACATGGAGTACGAAGTCATTGAACAATACTATTGAGAACGAAATGAAATGTAGACGGTTACAGAAGATATTTTTCAATCACAAGATATTAAGATGATGCTTCATTTTCAGGACGTCCCTTGCTAGTAGATTGAGAGAAGAGCCTCTTTAAAGTACTAAATGTATAAAAATGGGTCCCTTTCATTCTGACACCTTCATTAATGACGCCTATTTCAATAGCTAACGTTGCTTGAACGCGATAACTTTTGAAGGTTTTTGGACTTCCTCTGGTTGACCAAACAATTCAGTGGTCAGTTATTTTAAAAGCACATCTGAGTAAACACGTGAAACTGAATCCTGCAATTCAAGTTCCAAGACTACTGTAATAATGATGCGTATTTCCCGTCTCCAATAGCAGTCAGTTACAAAACCTACCCGACTAAACGGTCACTTTTCCATTCATAGTACACCATTAGCCAGTGCGCTACTCCTCATTACCGTAATAGCTTCGCCTATTTCGTAATCTGTCGGTTCAATATTTGCATTATCAATTTGCCAAAACCGATGTTATGCATTAGCCTAGAAAAAGAGGAGTCATCTTAGGTAATTTAAATAAAATAACCATGTTTTACTGTTTTCTTCTTTCTTCTAATCTTAAACAGTATGTCTTTATTCCACTGAAATGTTTAAGCATTTTCTAAAACCCATAATGAAGAACTGGCTAATAAACTAATGATATCATCATCAGCAGCCTATTCTAGTCCACTGCTGGACATAGGCCTCTCCCAGGGCGCGCCATTGAGCCCGATCTTCGGCTCTTCTCATCCAGTCGCTGCCAGCCACCTTACGCAGATCGTCGCTCCATCTAGCAGGGGGGCGTCCCACACTACGTTTGCCCAAACGCGGTTTCCACTCCAGAACTCGTCTACCCCAGCGGTTGTCGGTTCTGCGACAGATGTGACCGGCCCACTGCCACTTCAGCTTGCTAATCTTATGAGCTATGTCGATAACTTTTGTTCTATGCCGGATCTCCTCATTTCGGATTCGATCCAGCAGAGATACTCCGAGCATAGCTCTTTCCATAGCACGCTGAGCGACTTTCAATTTGTGAACCAGTCGCACCGTCAGTGTCCACGTTTCGGCTCCGTAGGTCATTACTGGTAGGACGCACTGGTTAAAGTAATGATATACTAAAACATAAATAAGAATGGACTTCAATTCAGCAGATCTTTCTCATACTACCTGCTTTCCTAGACGTCTATAGCACACTTCCCGCTTGTAACAATAAATTATGTAACCATGTCCTAATCAAAATCAGCCAACCTTTATTGAAATTCAACCCACCACCTCTTACGTTAATTTTAATGTGCCACCCTGGTTACGCAAGGAATTAGCAGCACCTTCAAATCCAACATTAAACATTCCGTAACCACGCGCGGTGTCACTTGTTCAGGTTGTGCAACTGATCTCAGAGTGCACGTGTCAATAGAAATTGAGAGTCCATGATTCGGAGTTACGCCATAACAGGTGCTAAGTACTGGAACAGTGGCTAGCCTGACCATGTGAGCATTGAGACGACAAAACAAAGAGCTCCCCCACTCTCCCTGTAGTGGGAGAAGTGGACAGACACGAATCAATCACTTACGTCAACCTTAGATGACAATGCTTCATCTGTAGACGAGAAAGGATTTATAACCTAAGTGATGAGTATGAATCATACGATGACTTAAGATTGAAATTGAGGGTATCACACGACAAGAAGACGGGACGGACTTTGTACTGAAATTGTCTCTCAAAATTGGCGGTCTACATATGTTGCCTCCTCGAATAGTCCCTATCAAATTAAAAACTATAACAATACGTATGTTCAGTAGAATCTAATTTGAACATATTGTTTGTTATGACAATGCAAATCAATCGTTGCAACTAGGAGCCAATCAAAAATTCTATTCGTTTTTAAAACGAAAATAATTTATGATCGAAAACCTGAGACGTGAGAAAACATAAGAGTCTCGAAAACCGTGAGACTTTCTATATAGGTAATTAAGCCTAAATATTTAAAAAATGGCCTAACCTGTTCATCTTCTCCGTTTCGCACCATGTCTACCACCCTGTATACGACCATTAAAATGGTAGATCAAACAGTTCAGACAGCATAAACAAGCAAGCCTGTTCAGCGTCCACGTAGGCCCTACAAAACGAAGACTCTGGCCCAGTTGTCCGAGCTGACGTTCCGAATACAGATAGCTACAGGTTCAGTGCTGAATTTAATGAAGGGTGACGTGACAGACCGCACGTGCGCACACGCCTGATAAGTAACGTTTTATTGTCTGTGCTGAATTCAGAGGCCTGTATGGAGGTGATGACGCAAATTATCCTATTCAATTGAAATAAAGACAAGTTAAAGCCAATTTTAACCGTCACTTTATTCATTGCCAGTGTATTGGGAAAGAGCCTTCTTCGTGTTGCTGTTTTGTTTTTCATCTCATATGATGTCATCCAACCTTCTAAATTGCCAGGACACATTATCTTTCTTTCAATGAAAAGACTAAGACTAATGGTTTTAGTTTTTGAAATATATTCACCTAAAATCTTAAAACATTTGTTACTAGTCAGCACTTAGTAGATTATTGAAGAAATACTGAAGACGAGATGGGAGGGAACTATGAACTACACCGTCGATTCCGTAACTTTACAAATGTAGAAAATTAGACAAACAAAATACCATAGTAATAAAATATCAAAATCGTGCGTGCGTTAGTAAAGAACAGAGTAACAAATATCGTAATACAGAAGGCAATACGACCCATGAACTCTGCTAACAATGGATCATAGTAATTTTGTCTACCTGTGCTAAGAAAATATGGTAATAATAGACATACGTTACTATTTGCTCATCTTTTATCCCACTACTGGCTATCTTATGCAAGAAGAGAACATCGTAAAGGTTAGTCGTGTTCGAACACTTTAAATCTTTTATTCTTTAAGTAATCCATCGTTGACGATTTAGGCTTGAGACCGAACTAAACATGGATAGGAAGCGTGACTGGACTAATGCGAGATCAAATTAAATAGGCATGGATCTTTTAATGGTGTATCTGAGGTCGCTCTTAGCGATGAAGCTGCCTAAATTGTTGTACCTCGCTGTTTTAACACCATAAAGGGTTAACCAACATATGTTTAACACCATAAGTGTTATGAAGTAACCCCTATCACAGTGAGATGAGATGTGTATGGGTGACAGTGACCACTTACAGTTTGCTAGCATGCTCTCCTTAAAAAAAAGTGAACTTTGGAATTACCGTTGCAGCAACTATACGGCCATAAAATTATCATCATCAGCCTACTGCTCGATATAGATCTTTGTCAAGGTGTGTCCACTGGGTTCGATCTTCTATTTACTACAATATCATACTGTGATCTTATTCAAAAACAAGAAATGGTCTATGGTAAGAATATCAATGATTTCATTGCAAAGCATTGATCGTTTATTATAAAGCTTCTCGTGTATTTCAAATGCTGCCGGTTATATTTCTGACTTCAAATTGCCTTTGTTCAAATGCAAATTAATAATTGTTCATTCCGGAAACGCGGTCAGTAAGATATCTCCGCGTTTTTTTGTTGTACAATCTACAAGTAAGTACTTATTTTAACATGAACATGATAATTAAAGAAAGCGAGCTATAAATAAAGATTTAACTACAATATATCCCTACCTACCTAGTTTACCTTCGATTAATTATGTAATCGAAGATAAATAATCCACAAACATTTGACCGAACCCATTGCATGCATCATTAAATAATCAAGTTATTGATTCATTATGAAATTATAAAATCACCTTGGGCACAGAAAACTAAATAGTGCCTTGGGTAAGAGTCGGTAACAAACATAGTGGACAAAAAATAAATGCCTAGGTAAATACTAGTAGTCAGTGTCAGTCAAATGCAAGTGCTGCTGCTGAAATAACAAATACCCATATTAACTTCATCGAAAAAAATATTAAAAAATAATAATTCAAGGTTCAAAGTGAGAGCCTGAAACAACTTCACAAAGTACGAGTTCAGATCTAATGGGACACCCAAATAAGCGTATACTAGCTACTTGCAATACGTTGCGAAATATTTACCGCGGTCAGTGGGAGTCAGTGTGAGACACGACGGTTAGCATTCTACAACTATGTCTCAATGCCATTAACCTACAACTTCTTTGGGTTTCCAACGGCACTACATTCAATAAATATAAATATTCTGTTAAAATTGCTAAGGATGAACGGAATAAATTGGAGGCATGGTTTTATTTTTCTTAAAAATTCGTCTCGTGTTAATGGCCAACCAATTAATTGTGATAGTGGTTCAGGTCACCCGTAGGCCTCTGATATGGCCTAACGACAGCACCTCGTATGATGGAAAAATTCCTAAATCTATGGATGAAAATGTCACCCAACCTGGTTCTAACCGCACCCAACATTGCTTAACTTGCACTATCACTTTAGGATCATGCTCATACCTAGGATAGAAATCCCCTTATGTCCCCTTAAACTTTTACCCGTCTATTAAGCTTACCTTAAAACAGTTTGGCTAATCGGCCGTTGATGGACAAATTCAAATTAAAAAAATAAGGTTCGTCAAAATCAAACTTGGTTATCTACGAGGGAGTCTGAGTCTTTCCCCACACTGCAGCGTTTTTCACAAATCTGTGTCCGTTTTAAATAACTCCAATTATCAGGAAAAGTAGCTGCCTCTTCTATCCCGTGTTAATTTTCCACCATGTATACGAGTTAGACCGTATATGTGTACCTAGCTAGCTGAAGCGTACCCCTCGTCGCACACCGTTATTCCGCACCCAAGAGCACCACCGTTGCGTCGGTTTCCGCACCACCAGCTGCTATTATCCGCAGCTGTCAGACAGACCGCTTCTGTTCCGAGTTTCCAAGTGCTATTTCCGAGTTTCCAAGTACCTATATCCGAGAGGGAACTAAGAGTAAGAAGCTAAGAAACGCGTTTACGGAAGTAATACCTTCCACATTTAGTGTAAGTGGAAACCAGATAACAGTCCGAGTAATTTTCTCTTGCGGTTGTTTTGATCGACAATAACCAACGAAATTACTTTAAGCTTTATATGTGTTTACATCATATTCGGTTTTATCCAAAACTATGCTTTCAAAAGGTTAAACTTATCTAAAATCCAACCTCTCTTTACTCTCTTTCTGATTGTAAGCTTCAAGAATTTGAACCTGGTTATGGCGAGTGTCCCGACTCGCCCATTGCCTTCCCCATTTCACACACTATTTATCTCTGTGTACAGGTTTCCTCACGATGTTATATATTTTGTCTACTTACAACTTAGAACAATTTCAAATTAACTAACTCGACTCGTAAACCAATTGCATGTCGTCTATATACCATTGCATGAATCAAGACGATCATGTACATAAATGATCGTATGCCCGATACAGTGCAATAGGCACCTGATAGAATTGATTGAACGCTACATTTGCATGATATTCGTGCAAACTGGTAGATGCATTCGCACAAGGGAAAGTAAGTTACATCCGGACAAGTAATGTCTTGGCTTTCTTTACTTATTGTGACTTCGTTAGTGCTGTCTTCTAAGATGACCTCTGCAGATATTTTCGTACATCTTTAATTGGCGAGGTTATATTTGATAGTTAGTTTAGTACTGTCAACCACTCTCTAAATGTATATTATCTGCCTTTTTCGGTCAAATCTTAACCATATTATACCTTGTAATATGGTTTGTGGAACTATACGGTGCCAGTTCAAATCCGGCTCGTTTCGCTATCCAATCACATGCGTTGCTTTCAAGCCCCGCTCATTCCGTATTTTATATTCTCCGCATGTGACTGGATGTGGCGAACCTAGTAGGTGCCGAACCGGTATAGTCCCAGCCTTAAACAAACTATATTACGAGAATAATAATATCGATTAAGATTTGGCCTCAGACATAGTTGTATACCTCAGATTCAAAAGACATTTTGTACTGACTTAAACAAACTATATGCAAATGCAGGAATTTCAACCTATGTTTAAACTTAGTGACACTTACATAAATGATACATGCCATTGGATATTGAACCATTTAGGAGTACCGATTAAGAATCATAGATCAAAAGTTGTACAGTAAAGTTAAAGGGTCGAGTTCCTCCCACAAGACTGTACGTAACAGCAAAATCGGAAGCGGCAGTTGCTACAATACTTTATTTTACTCTCAACTGTGTAGATCTTTATCGCAAGACTATTAACTTTAATGAGATAACTAAGCTCGTACAGTGAAATTAATAATGGTAAAAGGAAAATGTAGCTTAGCTAATTAAAAAACCTCGTTTAAAATTCATGGAGACGCCATGCTCTGATAAATTTTGAGTTGCGATCTATGTGTGTGGGTATATGGAGGCACAGAGAAAGATTGTGTCATTCTATTATGCTTAGCTTAGTTAGTTAAAGTAGAGCATACTATTGTACATTTGTATGATTCTTGTCGCAGAGTCTTTTAGTCTATGGGCTTAAACACGGCAGTCTTGTTATAAAAAAACTATTGATATCTTAGAGCTCGGATTATGAGATATGGAAACAAAGGCGGTACGCTGGTTAACACATCATTTACCTCATACAATACATCACATACCGTTTGATACATCACATCATAAACCTTTTAGTACTTTGTCGCTTTAACACATTCATAAGAATGTCAAGAAAACAACAAAAAATTATTGCGACAGTGTTCCACAGGGTATGCTTGATGTGTTTTCCACAGTACCTACAAATCAAAGATTTTGGATCCATGCTTACGAACGTATCTTTGCCTTTTAATTTCAATATTTCTTTGGCTATTCTACATTATCGAAAAGAGATATTTAGAATAACCTGTTGAACATGCTCATTATCTTCTTGCAATAATTTATGCAATACCTTCTGTGTCAATTTGGGTACTACAGTTTAAATATAACAAGTTTCTCGTTAACTGACAACTTTGTCAGTACAAACCATAATTATGTATGACGTTAATTATTAGGAACGAGTTGTTAAACTGCAAATTGCAACATACTTGGTATCAGTACCATGAAATTTATACTTAGGACTTAGGTAGGATAATGTATTTATTTAACACTATTTCAAATTTTTGAAATGCATTTCTACCAAAACCTGCGGATTTATTTACCAAATCAACACGCTACCTCAAAAATGCATTTACGCGAAATAAACATTCAGAAAGCATATGGAGCGAATGAAGAACAAATATACGCTTTCAAGGAATACACTGTCAACGTTGAACTTGCTAAGTGCATCGGAAATGTTACTCACGATTGCAAAACCAATTTGCTTGCAGATGCTATAACAGCAAAAGTTAAATACATCTTAATACCTTAGACAGAAGCCACGAAATCCCATGAAAATGAGGTTTAAAGCAATTTTCTGGATGTATTAACAAATATTGTTACAGATTCAGACAAAGAAAGTAAACAGTCTGCTTTTCACGGATTGTTAAGGATAATGCTAAGTGGTCCTTTTTGTTGGAGTCTACGGAGATTACACGCTTGTTAGGATTTCTAAGAGTACCTACTGTACCGTGACTGTTTCACCGATTATGGTAAAAGATTGCCAGTACTAGAGATTCTCTTAAATAGATTGTACAAGCTCTTGACAGAATCAGACTTCTCGGTACACTTCTTGAAATAAGAACAAGAACTGTCATGAACTCATGAATTTCATTGATATATCATGCCACGAATATCAATTCAAGTTTTATAAACAATAAATAATTAAGAAACTGTTTGATATTTTTTCGAGAAGATCATAACGATGATGTCATTCAAAACCAAAAAATCTGAGAGCCTGTCACGGTTCTTTCAGGATCGATACGTGGTAAAATTTTGACAGAAGGATGTCAGCAATGACATAATTTGCATACAAATATCATGATATGCTATCGATCATGAAAGAAAACCGTTATGGCCCACATATCTTTTGGTTTTGACATCTTGTTTATGATCTCCCCGAAGAAATGATTTGTTGTTTGGATTTAACTACGATACAGTAGCATTAATTTATGATTATTCGTGAAATCTTCGGCAACTAAAGACATTAGACATGACCCACGTTCGGGGTCCTTCCTGGTTCATACCTGTTCACTGTACAGCATGGTAAAGCCGCCAGCGTTATGGGCACCTTTACCCTTC
Organism: Hofmannophila pseudospretella; assembly: GCA_947369225.1. Classification (NCBI taxonomy): domain Eukaryota; kingdom Metazoa; phylum Arthropoda; class Insecta; order Lepidoptera; family Oecophoridae; genus Hofmannophila; species Hofmannophila pseudospretella. Next base: position 7,046,879 of record OX376331.1, read on the forward strand.
GCGCCAGGAACGAAGAGACTCCTTCTCTTCCTTCACTGAATGATATCTTGTTTGATTTAGAGTATATAAAGTAATTTTTACTCATTTGAACAAATTAGTTTATAGATACGACTAAGATCAAAGTTAAATTAAATTATTATTTTTCATTTAATTATTATTAATTATTAATTTAGTTAGTTTAATTGAAGTAAACAATTTCTTGGTTGAAGTTAACAAGCCGACTTTATATGCTCGTATTGAAACTAATTCTTGTTTGACTGCAACACAATAAAAGACCTCACTCACATCCTAATGGAGTGTCACCTGGGGAAAATTGAGAGGAAAAAATTTGGCCTCAATAGGCTCCAAAATGGGAGGCTCAATATTATTTTGAGTCAGCCCTTCTCTGATAATAAGCGTTGCTAAGTTGGCTCTCAAAGTGAGGGCCGACTCTAATAATACTTGAGCTTCCCTTTTCTTAGTGATCCTAACGAGGCTGACATGGTCACCTTGTCGTGTACCAAAGCCTCTAAACTGATATTAAAAAAAAAGTAAACAAGCTTTTGTTTCAGTGTTCTATCTCTATCTTCTATCTATATAATCTATTTGAAAAATTTATGTGTGTATATATCGTAATTTTTGTTAACTTTGTGGAAACTTGATACTTATTGCTAAATCTTCTGAAACACGTTTGATATATCTGTGCACATCTAAGTGTCGTCACTACTGGCCAAACGATTCTCACCATCTTTGCGTAAAGGCTTGTAAAGGTTAACTTTAAACTACCTGACGACACCACCAGTCTTTAATATTACTAGTTTTGCCAACATCGTCTTTGCTTTTAATGTTTCAGTTGTGTAATTGAATATCATTGTTCACATTTTCATTAATATTTTGAAATAATACTGCAACGACATGAGAAAATGTACTTGTGGTAACTGTATTATTATTGCATCTTTGAATAATACATGTCTCTCAAGGGTGCACACGAGAACTAAAAAGAAACAACACACTAAGAAAAAATCGATTTCTTCAAAGTAAAAGGCAATTTTTAAAATGCAGTCTTCTTTCTTCTAATGAAAAGTGATTTTTTTTAAAGTAATTAATGGTATAGCTTTATTGCTAGACGTTTTCGTATACTGAAGTGGACACTTTTTTGCAGATGAAGAAAGAAAAAAGTGTCCACTTCAGTATAGTAGTGGCTCTATATGTCGTGTTACTGTAGTTATCTAGATAGATAACTACAGTAAAACGACGTATAGAGCCACTACTAGTAATAGTTCTGAAAAATACTTTTCACCTGTAGAACAACGTAAAGACCACTTTACAAAAATAACCTTATATTTAAGAGAAATTATTTTTAATCAGGTAGCGCTAATTAGTTTCTGTTAATTTTAGTATGCACCCTTTGATGCCACTTTTTACGAGCTGCATATTTGATAATTAATTAGATTATGTAGTTTTATTTACTTTGTCAGAATGAAAATACATAATTGAACAGTACTTTTACGTCACCTTCTAAAAAAGTCGTAACTCCGTGATTCTATTCACACCTGTCCAACGACGTAGGTTTCATTCGATTAACGATCTATTTTATTCGACTTTCACCTTACGTAACAGAATAATTTGTACCTTCGTTTTTGTTTTGCGGTTCAGTGAATACTGTTATATACCATTATTATAATACGTCGAAAGCCATGGAAAACTATGGTGAGGCCGTTTCAGCTCCTATCCACAGCCATACAGGTCATCCTGCAGCTATCTCATTTTCCAATTCTCTAACTATTTTAGTAACTACTTACTTAAGAAACTCATTCAAACTGTTTTAAAAATCTTATACATAGGTCGCCCCACTGCTGGACCTCCCATAAGAATCGCTGTATTCAAATTTAGATAGAATCAAATTAATTAAGATTGTTTTTAACCCCCGACCAACGGAAGCGAGATTTTTCATGGGTACGTTTTGTTTGTTTGTACGTTCCCCTGTATCGTTTCAATGCTTGCACGAATTTTAAATTGAAATGGAAAACATTTATTTAGCACTGACAAGTACTTATACAAAAGCATATAATATTTTAGGCACAAAAGCTCCGGTGCGGTACAGTGCCAAAAAGGGATACCAGCTCTGAAATTCAGCGCTGTGGCTGCCAGCTGAAATTCAGAGCTGGCAGCCACAGCGCTGAATTTCAGCTGCCCCCTCAGTGGCTGCAATGGTTATGCTAGGAACCTTGAATTTGAACGTAAATGTTTAGATTCAAGGTGCCACTTCCACATTTGGACACTTGAGGGTCTGATAATTACCAAAAATTAGTGGGGGGTATTTAAATTTTAATTTTTTTGAGTTTTATTGGATACTTTTCCTTGTCGTTTTTTAATTGACTGTTATAATAACTGACTCTAATTAACATGCATTAAAAACCTAAACTATCTAAAGATATGTATATTACCGCCATTGAAAGTCAGTTTTCTAAACATAAAAGTGACAGTGCCATAAAATTACCGCCCGGCATGACAACACTACAATAATTAGCACTTACGTATACATATGAGACAAAGTTATCAAAGCACACGGTGACGGCGCTACTGTCTATGTTAAATCGTTAGCTGACTATACATTCATTAGGCTTAAAACTTTAGTTCCCACCTTCGCCGTACGTACGGAAAAGTTTGTCGGTCTGTAGTGAAGTTATTTAAAGTTGGCGCGTTTGAGAGTGAAATTTTGACAGTAATACAGACCTCACTGTTATTATGAATACAATTTAGCACCAAATTATTGCTTGTTTATAGCTGTATATGATACTAAAGACAGTAAGTACTTATAATAGAATGAATGAATGAATACTCTTTATTGCACAAAATTAGTGTGATACAGGGTGGACCAAAAGTCCGTTAACATTTGAATAGGTCGCTGCGTCGGCGCGGGCGGGGTATTGGCGCGGGGGGTGTTACTACAAGCGAGAGCTACTAATAGGGATTTAGTACCATGGCGTCATTCAGCGGAGCGCAACGCGCATTTTGCGTACGCGAGTACTATCGAAACAATGATTCTACGACCGAAGCTAAACGGAAATTTTGTAATCATTACAATATACGGAACAGAAATCAAGCACCAACAATTCAAACGATTAAAAAATGGGTACAGAAGTTCGAAACAACAGGTTCAACTTTAAGTCAACCACGATCCGGCCGACCTAGGACATCGCGCGATCCAGTAAACATAGAGCGTGTACGAGCGTCTGTTCGAGAACAACCTGGTCTCTCTACTCGAAAGCGGTCTAGTGCTTTAGATGTGCCCAGAACATCTCTAAATCGCATTCTACACAAAGATTTACATTTACATCCTTACAAAATTCAAATTGTACAGGCTTTAAAGCCAAATGACCCTGCTCAGAGACTGCAGTTTGCTAACGAAGTGCTTGAGAGGTTTACGAGCTTCAATAACATCTTTTTCTCAGACGAGGCACACTTCCACCTAAATGGACATGTCAATCGACAAAATTGCAGATACTGGAGTGACACTAACCCGGACTTGAAGCACCAAAAACCTTTACACTCGCCCAAGGTTACTGTATGGGCCGCATTGTCAGCCAGCGGAATCATTGGTCCATATTTTTATGAAGATCAGAGAAACCGCGCCGTCACCGTTAATACAGAGCGATACATTGTGATGCTACATAATTTTTTTGCTCCAGCATTACAGGACTTCTCAGGCTTTAATCGAAGCTCTTGGTTCCAACAAGATGGGGCAACATGTCACACCTCCAATGACTCTATAGCAGCACTTCGTGAAATTTTTGGCCAAAAAGTCATATCCAAAAGAGGTGACATTCACTGGCCACCCCGCAGCCCGGATTTAACTCCAATGGACTATTACCTTTGGGGATATCTCAAAAGTAAAGTTTACATCAGCAACCCAGTGTCTATTGAGGAATTAAAAGAAAATATACGCGAGGAAATGCAGAACATTTCACCAACCACTTGTCGGGCGGTCATGCAAAATTTCCGTTCCCGGTTACAGGTGTGCCAGGATGAACAAGGGTCACATTTGAATGATGTTATTTTTAAAAAGTGAAATCCTAATTTGTCTACTTTATTATTAAATAAACAGTTTTTCACTAAAGTAGCATTTGTATTTTTTATAACCATTTTAAATGTTAACGGACTTTTGGTCCACCCTGTACAATGCGTACAAAACGATTAATACAATCTAGGCGGTCTTATCGTTAAAATCGATCTCTTCTAGACAACCTTCTGGTGGAGTAATAGAACGATGATGATACCTTTAAATTGTCTTTGCTTTTAAAACAAAACGAGCATTGGAAATATAAAGGATAAATCAAGGTTATAATTGAATTATATTATAAAGGATATAGAAAAGAGATATCATGGTATCGTAATCGGTAACAATTGAAACAGTAGGCATCAAAAGTAGCCTGACTTGTTATGAGTGTTAAATTGAGACATAACTCTGGTTAGAGAAATCTTAATGACCTAAAGAAAATTGTAATAAAACATAATTGCTCCGGTACAAAACTTATTATTTCATTTCTTTTTAATTTATAATTAATTTAAAAACCTATCTTTATTGTTAATTCCTATGTAATTTTTTAAATTGAGACATATCAGTGGGGATTTTGATGTTTTTGTTTTGTTACTTCTTTTATTATTTAATTTATTATGATTGATTAATTTATTGATGATAATTTATATTAATCAATCAATTCATCAATCAATCAATCAATTTGGGCTGAATATGGTGATTCCAAGTACTTGAATTTAATGAAGTTAACTCTAAAATATTTGCATGCCAAAGCTGGCGAAATATGTGAGACCTAATCATTCATTCATTCAATCGATACTGAAACACAATGTAACATCTGCATTGCCCATATTTACAAATAAATGATATTTCTATTTCTATTTAACGACAATGACTAAACATATTAAAGTACGGAATCTTTTGTTTGTAGAAAGAACCACGAAAAATCGAGTGCAAGTGGTTGGACCTGTTCGAATTTCTCTTGCGTCTCGATTCCGTCCAACCTACGCGTCCGAAGTTCACTGCCCCACTGGCACATATAAATAATCTCCATTGAAAACTGAATTAATCGTACAAAATATGTTTACAGTCACGGTGTCTCGTCTATTCCACTAACATGGTTTCTTATCGTTAGCGGTACTTCAAGGCCAAGGTCATCGACCACGGTTAGTTCACATAACTCATCGATAGGTGGCGGTGTGCTATTTTCAAACGCGTGAGCGAAGCGTGTCCTCTCGAAAGGTATAGGCTTTTGGTCGGGCCGTGCTAAGTTGCCATCAGGAGGGTCTTAACTGACTCGACTGAACAGCGAGTGATGAGCTCTGGATATGAATCTTTGTGATTCCGCTCCGCTCGGTTTCAGGTCAACTATCGCAGACCTGCTTCTCGAATATCTGACGCTGTTTTTTGGCCACCTTTTAAAACTTGTTAAAATAAACTGTACATTTAGTACAGAATATAAATGGAAAGGCAACGTCCATAGAATTAAAAGATAGATCTAGCGAAGTGACAGGGATGAGTTTAATATGATCTCATTATTAACGTTGAATTGAATCAATTACGTTACGTACGTATGTTTTATACGTTGTCATATCGATCGTTACATACCGACACTTTCCTTAACACCACTGTTTGTCAGCTTTCACATCAGTGTCTTCTTTCTATGACCATATTACCTGCAAAGAAAGAATAGACAGTTCAATAACATTTAATGCATTTAGAAGAAATAAAATACATACAAGCAAGCAAGGCCAGACTACCGACCAGCTTATCGCAGTATGTACAGTGGACAACACATCAGGTTATATTTAGTACCTTGTCGCTTCAATTTATTTGATACAGTCATAAGAATGTCAAGGAATCATAACAAAAATTTATAGCGACTGGGTTCCAGAGTATAGCTTGATTTCTTCCACTGTACAGTGCATCTGCCACATGTGCAGACAAAGAGTTAAACGGTTATTTAAACCCAAAGCATAGAATATCTAATAATAATTTATCTTATTTCTATCTATGTCTGCACAGAAAATTGCCTACTTTACTTCCTAAAATAGAAGTCGTTGAAAAATAAGGTGTTTGTTACAAACGAGTACATAAAACTTTACACTTTTCTCATTACAGAAACCCGAGAGAGCGCAAGCGCGCATCACAAAATGGGACAAGATCAGTCTTACGCGTCTCACTCACACGCTAGCGTGACCTCCACACGCCGGTACACGGACAATTACGAGGACCCCATAGAATACAGGGGCTCCCCCATCGACTACAGAGCCCCAGACTACGAGGACAAAGATTACAAGAGACACAAGATACGACGATCCGGTGACAGCTTCAAGAGCGACCATACAGAGAGCAGTGGCTACAGATCCGGCTCCAGCACCTACGAATGTCGATCCGACAGATCTTCCAAAAGCGACTACTACTGCACGTCTCTATACAAAAACGACCATTATAAAGACGTCAACAAAGAACTGTACAAACCTGTCAAAATACCAAAGGAAAAACGATACAAACTTCAACTGTTCGAAGACAGGGACAATTTGAAAAGTGAACGACTGAAGAGCTACCTCAGCGACACTGAGAAGGCTAAAAAACCTCCCGCTAAGAAGGCAGGTATAAGAAACTACACGCCGAAGATACTAGAGGAGGAGCAGAAAAAGAAGATAGATAAGTGGATATAAGAGAGCGAAGACTAGTAGGATAAGTTGTACATATTAGCGTAGCAGTAGATGTGTTGTGAAGGCAGCGATGGAGGCGGCAGGCGCGCTGGCGAGCTTGGCTCCGTCGCCAATCACCGTGCTGGGTCTGATACCACTCCTGGCTCTCGGGATCACGTACTTCAGATACCAGCAGTTCGATCCGGAGTCTTACATAACGGAAATCAATGCTGTAAGTATACATTCAGATCAATTGTTGTTTTTACCATCTCTTACTAATTCATATGGCATATTATTGGAAAACTAGCTGTTACCTCGTGACCGTATTCAATGGTCACAGATCTAAAATGAACTGATTGAAAAAGGAATTTGACCTGTATTTGTATTTGGCGCTAAGGATTGAAAGGGTGTTAGAAGTATTAAAATCCAACACAAAGACTCTCTGAGAGACAAAGACGATGTCATTATAACTAGATCATATCACAAATGTTCCGTTCCCGCTCGTACTTGTTCCTTAAGTAGAGTTCTAAAAGTTATTATTGCAAAATAGTTTTACAACATCTAAATAATTCCTTTACGAATTCAGAATCACCTAATCCTAATACAACTGATATTAACGTAAATATTTGTCTCACATTACAGGTGATGCCGATCTACGACTTCATAATAGTTGGCGGCGGTTCTGCAGGCGCGGTGGTCGCGTCTCGGCTCTCCGAGATCGGCAACTGGACTGTCCTTCTCCTCGAGGCTGGCAACGACGAGTCAGAGATCTCCGACATCCCCGCCCTGGCCGGCTACACCCAGCTCTCAGACATTGACTGGAAGTTCCAAACCACCCCGTCCAACAATCGCTCCTACTGCCTCGCCATGAACGGCGACCGCTGCAACTGGCCCAGGGGCAAGGTCCTCGGTGGCAGCAGCGTCTTGAACGCCATGGTCTACGTCCGAGGCAACCGGAACGACTACGACCTCTGGGAAGCTATAGGCAACGACGGCTGGTCGTACGACCAAGTGCTACCCTACTTCTTAAAGTCAGAGGACAATCGCAACCCGTATTTAGCGAACACACCTTATCACTCAGAAGGAGGATATTTGACAATTCAAGAAGCACCGTGGCGGACGCCTCTTTCGGTCACATTCTTAAAAGGCGGCATGGAACTTGGATACGAGAATCGCGACATCAATGGAGCGAAACAGACCGGATTCATGTTGACCCAGGCGACGATGCGGAGAGGCAGCAGATGCAGCACGGCTAAGGCATTCCTCAGACCCGTTCGACAACGACCTAATCTGCATATAGCTTTAGGAGCTCAAGTAACTCGAATACTCGTCAATCCAGTCAAAAAACAAGCTTACGGCGTAGAATTTGTCAAAAATGGTCAAAAGTTTAAGGTAAGAATTAAAAGAGAAGTTATTATGTCTGCCGGAGCGATAATGACACCTAAACTGATGATGCTGAGTGGCATTGGTCCTGCTGACCATCTGAGGGAACACGGAATTCCTGTAGTAGCTAATCTAAAAGTCGGTCATAATTTGCAGGATCACGTTGGTTTGGGAGGCCTGACATTCGTTGTCAACAAGCCAGTGACATTCAAAAAGGATCGTTTTCAGACGTTTGCTGTAGCAATGAACTATATTCTCTACGAGAAAGGCCCAATGACAACTCAAGGTGTAGAAGGATTAGCTTTTGTCAATACAAAGTATGCTCCTGCTTCAGGTAATTGGCCTGACATACAATTCCATTTCGCCCCGAGTTCAGTAAACTCAGATGGCGGGGAACAAATCAGAAGAATTTTAAATCTGCGTGATAGGGTCTATAACACAGTCTATAAGCCTATAGAGGACGCTGAAACATGGACAATACTGCCTTTACTTCTACGCCCGAAGAGTTCTGGATGGGTGAAGCTACGGAGTCGTAATCCACTCCAGCCGCCTTCGATAGAACCTAATTACTTTGCCTACAAAGAAGACATACAGGTTTTAACAGAGGGTATAAAAATAGCTATGGCTTTATCCAACACCACGGCTTTTCAAAAGTACGGTTCCCGACCTCACAACATCCCCATTCCTGGTTGCCAACATCACGTCCTATTCAGCGATGAATATTGGGAGTGCAGCTTGAAGCATTTTACATTTACCATCTACCATCCAACGGGGACGTGTAAAATGGGTCCGAAGCACGACCAAGAAGCAGTTGTGGACCCAAGATTGAGAGTGTATGGAGTAGCAAACTTGAGAGTCGTCGACGCAAGTGTCATGCCGACGATAATAAGTGGTAATCCGAACGCTCCCGTCATAATGATTGCTGAGAAAGCTTCGGACATGATCAAAGAAGATTGGTTGGCGTTATGACAGTGTTCGCAAGTGAAATAAATACTAATTGTAAAGAAGGACTAATAACGAGTGCTATTATAATTAGTATGAATACAATGAATACACAATTTTGGTCAAATTAAATCTCGAAATTCCTCCAATCATAGAAAGTTTGTGGTTCAATTGTACAAAAATTGGGCGAATTACTTACTTGATTCATTCAACCATTTCACAAATAAGATCACAACCATCATAATCAAAAGCACTGAATTCCAAACTTTCTATTATTGAAAGACTTAATGTTTTGTTGAGAGTTGGTGTTTTAAAATTGGCCAAAGATGCTGTTTTTCATAGATCTGTTACTTTCACTGTATTTATGTGAAATAACAAAAATACCCAGTCAAAGAACTTTGTAAGAGAACGCGGTAAGAACTATTTATGTCACAAAATACCTAATAAGTGTAGTTTTATATCGCTAGTAAATAGTGTTATGTGTAAATAAACGTTTCTTTCTGTATGAACAACTTATATTTTGTATATTAAAATATCAAGTCTACTAGTTTTATGTAATGAACATTTTACCTATTAGCTTGTACTTAATAAAATCGTACATTATGGTATAATTAATGTAGTTTTATTAAAAGAAATCGTAATCATATTTTGCTTACTATTATTAATGATATCAAGCCTGTACAATCAATAATCAAATAAATCAATTTTAATAATTGCATTACATGAGTGTCACATCCATTTTCCCCGAGGGGGTAGACAGAGGAACCACCTTCATCAAAGCTAGTTCCCACTATTCGCCGTAAGATTTGGTGGACAAATGTCTACTAGGTGAAGAAAAATATCCACTAAAACCCTTAGTCGCCTCGTACGACACCTACGGGAAGAGTTGGGGTGGTGCTATTCTTAATGCCGGCACGACACGGCACTAATTACCGGAACAAGTAAACGATGGTTAAAACTAAAACATTAAGACAAAGCCTCATTTTATGGCAATAACAGTATTCATATTCATAACAGCGCCATCTATTATCATGTAAAAAAACTAATGCAGGATTCTCCACCATCTGGCGTCGAGTAGCAATAACATCAAGAGTGCATAGAGAATACAGAACACACGAGTACTGAATAGTTGATATAGATGGCGCTAAATGTCTCTGACGTCGTATCCAAATAATTACTTTAATTTACCGCAGATGGCACTGTAGCAAATTCCACGAAACTCGCACTAATTACGCAAATAAATAAACAAATACAAAAAATGACGCATTTCATACTGACCCACAAACCTAAAGACCTAATCGACGACGGCGCCTAAAATAAATGCAGTTCTGCAAGTTTCACAAGCACTTCACAAGGCTCTGTGGTGGTTGTGTAATAAACAAAAATTTTATGTTCAATGAATAAAATAAAACTTAATGTAGTTGGCACGACTGAGCACTCGCAATATCAATAATTCGTACAAGGGAAAGCAGATAAACGATATTTTAAGACAGTTTATTGGGTACTGACTGTGGTACTGTCCAGATAATGATATAAACAACACAATATGATGTAAGTGTAGCTATGTTGTATGTAATGAAAGTGTAACCAATTTACAAACTTAGTCTTTTGGTCTACTAAAACACTACTTTCTATATAACTACAAACAAATAAGTAAAAGGTTGTTGAAATTATAAGAGAATACTAAGAAACGAATGAGGTAAGTATATCAATAGGTGCTGATATGATACACCTATATCTACATATACAGAGGTAGACAAGACAAAAAATATTTAGAAAATAGCATCTCTCTCAACTAGCAACTCTCACGTCCATAATACCCGCCCCGAAGGGGTAGACAGAGGAACCACCTTCATCATAGGTAGTGCCAGATATTTACAAGAACTGAAAAAAAGGAAAAGGCAAACAAAATAGAACACCACAATCAATTGTTATTTAACATTATTAATTTTAACAAGAATAGAAATAAGTGAAACGTGAACCCTCAATCTATTTCATCTATGACGACCAGTCTAGGTCTTAGCCGGCTTCATAATATCACATTCAGGATACCAATCCACTAGCATGCTTTGAACGAAAATAGAAACATACTAAAAACTTCCTTGCATTGTCTCTGTTAATCCACCGAACCTCCTCCTGCATAACCTTCTGGTTCTGCCAATCTTACTTATGACTCTTACGCATTTCACTAATCTCATTACACGAGCGGTTAGCCGAGGCTTACACGGCGCTCGCGCAGCGCTGCTGCAACCAACTGGTTCTGCATATTTAATTTACCGACTTATCTACGCCTGGTCTAGTTATACAACGGTCATAGTCGCTTGTTAGAGAACTGCTACTGTTATTTAATTGATTTAAGAGTTTTATAGTATAATCAATAGAAAATGATAGCCTAAGAATAAGGTAAAGATTAAGTTTGAACGACGTGCTCACATGATTAAAGTTACCGACGCGGTAATTGCTATTTTGGGAATTTAGAATTAAAGAAAATAGGGTGAAAACGAAATTAATCTTAATAAAACCTATAACTACCTTATAAGGCGAACCTAAAGTAAAACTGGTGATTTATAACATCAGATTGAGACTACGCACATAGGCTTTGAGGGGTTTCAGCTTCAGCCACCTACTAGAAATCGTCCTCAAGAAAAGGTTTATAAAAATGAAAAAAAAAAACGCTTTTTATGTTAATAAACGTTTAATTAAAATGCTACTTGGTTCGTTTACCATCAAATTAAATGCCTTTTTCAGCCGAGATCTACAAGGCATTGCGCACGCGAAAAAAATATAATATCAATTAATTAAGGCAGTTTTAAAAAAGTGTCTGGTATTAAGGTTCCACGAATGAAGATGAAATTTTTAAAAACAGTTTTGAATGCTCATATTGAAACAATAAAAAACAAAAAGCGAAACTGTCAAAAGGTCACTTTGACACTATTGCATTTTGTTTCTTATTGTTGTATATATTTCAAAAAAAAAAGTAGTTTCAGGATTCATTTGGATTTAAAAACATTGCTGACATTCACAGCGTCACCGCGGGACCCGCAGCGGGTTCCGCTGTCCATTCCGCAAGAGGTCAAACGTGCGTAATCCCAAGGTAACGGAGCCGGGGCCGGGTGATATTGTAGTAATGAGAAAGAATTATTTATTTTGTCATTGTAGTAATTTATTAAGGTAATTCATGAATATATGAGGAACATGGTTTGGGAATGAAATAATATATTATATTTGGTCTGAATAATATTATAAGGTCGATAATTATTTATTTTGCCTCAGTTAGGATGATTTTTTGGTAATTCCTATTAAGTCATGACTACTCGTACTAATGACATAAAATATTTGATTTGGAATTAATATTTCCAGGTTCTAATTATTTTTTATAACGCAAAATAAATATAAGATACAGTTATAAGATACTTTGTCAACGCAATTTGATGGAGGTTTATCCGTTTAGGTAAAGATTTGATTTTTTTTGGCAGTGTATTAGGTACAACTCTGGCAGGCGTTTAAATACATGCCTTTCAATAAATCTAGTAGCCCCTGTGCTATATTTATTTAGATACAGTTCTAAGAAACAAACAAAGGAAACGTAATAAAAATTTAAGAAAAAGTGTACGATCTAAAACTAAATAGATACCTACCTAAACACCTAGTTCCCAATTTCGACACTAGGAAAAAGAGGCGGTAATGTATCCTAATTAGTATTCGGCGTACATTCGGCTGCGCCTGAGCATACGTATCGCTTCACAACGAGGGCACAATGCGCCGGTGATCACGTACGCAGTTTACGTAACCGAAGCAAGGGAACATTTCACAGGATTCTATCCGTCTCCGTACGACATCGTGGAAATTATCGAATTCCTACCCAGTTACAAAATAAATTAACATAGATACTCGTACAGGTGTTGTAAAAAGGTCAAGAGAGGCCGCGGTAGATCGACTGACATGGATGCCAGCAAATACCCAAAAGGAAGTTCACGGAGATATAGGATTAAAAAATAAATTCTTTTCGTCGGGAAATCTTTTAAGAAATGACCACTATTGAAAATGACCACTTTAACCACTTCTAGAAATTACTAGGTACTTCCGTAAATTACCATTTCTTGAGTTGGCCACTTCTTAAAATGTCTACTCCTCAAAAAATTATACTAAGAAAAATTAAATATTCACAAAAGTAATCAAAGTAAACTTTCATTCAGGTCCTTTCGGATCTGAAACATCCAGAGTAACAAAATGTATGTATGTATCAAAATATACCTTTTGAGGCAATCAAATAGAATTTAAAAGTCATAGAAGTCAAATATGTATTTCCCTGGTCGCTCCATTTCTTATGTAATGTACCGATACAGATTTATAACTGATAAGATTTGACTTACTGACTTATACACGACCAGTACAGTGGACAAACACATTAGGCTAAATACCCTTTAGTACTTTGTCGCTTTGGTTTATTTGACATATTCATACGTTTGTCAAGGAACAGTTTAACAAAGCTTATTGCGACAGGGTTCCACAAAGTATAGTTTGATGTGATTTCTACTGTATATAATCTGTCAAAACAGACATTATTACTATATTACTATTCAGTAAGTTACACGAAAAGTGTTTAACATCAATTTGCAGTCAGAGTATGAACGGACGTAGTGTAATTTAATTACAAAGGATGCCATTTCCCAGATGAAGCTCTGCATATTCGGCTACGGCGAGGATTGCGTAAAATGGTGAGTTCATGTTTCCTTCGCTTTCATTTATTGTGAAATACTATGGAGAAAATGTTCCATCAGACGAAATTCCAGGTGTCTTCAGTGAAAAATAAATGAAAATGAATGAAAATATAGTTTAATGTGAAATGTTAATTAATATTTTGTAAACGAATAATTTTTTTCAATTAATTTTTTTTCCATTTTCAATGAAAACACAATGAAAAAACCACGCTATGCTTGCTGTTTTCGGTAAAAATGAAATTTCAGTTACAGACCACCTAAATTATGATCCAAATAATAATTTGTATTTTTTATTATAGAAAACTAACCTAATCGACTAATTTTATTAATCGTCTTGGACAAGAAACGATATTACAATACAATGATAGGTACTGCTTACGTACGGCAAATTCTTCTACAGCTTCACAGCACTGAACTGAAAATACGTATCTTGCATAGAATTAAGTCTTACCTTTTTATCCCCTTACGTATAATATAAAAGGTTAACAGATTCGTGCCCTACCTAAATTGATATAGGCACGCACGACTGAATGACTCAAATGGCGTGGAACGGAGAAATGAAGTAAAACGTTCTGAAAATAGATTCGATGACGTGGTGCAACTTTAATAATCTAAATAAATAGACCGGATTTGTCAAATAAATACGTCAATCTTACAGTAAAACTAAAATACATATACGACATATGAGCTATAGGAATGCTATAAGGCATACAAGTACAGTAACTTTTGAGTAATAGCCTATAGCACAGCCGTGAAAGCCTCACGGGCACAATGTTACGAGACAAATATAAAAGAGTCTCCCCTGCCTCCCTCACCTTGAGGTTTGTGAGAACTCCGCGGGGAATGTATTCCAAAACAAAGACCCAGCCCAGCAAACTGGAGGAAAGGCAGACGTTGGTGACGTAAGCGTCCCATTACCGCGAGAGAACTTTCGATTTCTGGATGAAATAGAATTTGCTTCCTCAGTGACTGTGCGGTAACCCAGTAAATCCATGTTGCATTATGCTAGTATGGTTGCACTATACATTCTCTACAGATTGTGTTCTGTGTAAAGTGAGTGGTTTTGAAACTAAAGAGGTGTTTAAAAGATTTGGACTCGCATTATCTATGCCGATAGAGCCGCAAGAAATGAAAGGGAGGAAATAGTTATATTATATTTTGGAGCATTTGTTGAATTAATATTATAGGCTTGTTGTATCCTCTCCCATATCTACTAAAATCTCTAGGTACCCGGGGCGTCCTAGTTCCTATGGAAAGTTTTTTGACTGGACAGGCTGAAATTCGTGTAGAGCAGACCAATTTTTCTTGTAAATCCTAAATTCAAATAAGTAAAAGCAACTTTTACCGATCCAAATTGACTTTGCAATTAGATAATGGTGTCCTGACCTGACTATTTGCCAATCACATCACGCACCAGGAAGAAATATAGAACCTTGCTTAATAAACGATCAGTATTCTCCATTTCACAACAGAAGATTAAAAATTTTGGACATCGTATCGCGTATCAATTTTGAAATCGATTTGAGGAGTGGGCGCAGGTTTTCGTCACTGCGAGTGCGAATGTACACATTCGCACGAATGTGTCGGAATCGTGACGACATTCAATATTCGATGAGTATGAGTCATTCATCAGGATAGGTCATAGTATAACAACAAAATTAGGATCGATAACTGAAAATGTTTAGTTTTGTTCTGCGGTGTTTGGAAATGTTAAGTTAAATCCTTACCAGAAAAATTTCAAACATTTGACTCTATCTTACATCCATCCATACTTACATAATTTTGTATTGACAAAGTTAAAAATCGGTACAACATTGAAACTCGGTTGTTATTTCATATCCAGGAGGCATAGACAGGAGACATAATACATAACATAGCCTTTCATGCGATAGTGCAAAGTATACCTGAACTGGATAGCACAAGAGGGCTATGATTTACAAAAGGTTGAAAAGAAGAAACATCTGGACTAAGCCTGGTAATGGTGAAATGTCGCAACATATTGGGTTTTCAGCCTAAAATCCAAGTTTCCCCAAAAACGTTACCTATTGCATACAGAGCGATGTTTCCACAACAAACAACAGGTAAGGTAAGCTAGTCATCGTGCTCCACATAAGGCACCTCGCATGGCACTCGTAACACACATAATGTTTTGTAAGTTCTGTAAGAGCGCGTGGGGGCGCGACGGCGGCGCGTGCGCTGCGCTCCGGCAGTCCACCACGCGGAGTCGCGTAGCGCAGGTGCCGCAAGCCTGAAGTACTGAAATCGTCGCTGTTTTCATCGTCAGTAACTCTTTGCCGGTTTTGTTTGTGTAATATTTGTATCGATTTGCAGAAAATTGGGTTGGAAAATTTGCTGCAATTTTGGGAATTCAAAAAAATTAAGTTTCATACAAAATTTTGCGTTGATAGTTTTGTATTTGGGTAATTAAGTTTTTGCGTGTTTCCAAAGGTCGTACGACCAACTATAAGTATAATGCGAAAATTGACTCTTCAATCTCCATACAAAAAAAATGCCCAATAAGTATTCACATAGATTAGTTTGTGTATTTTGACAGTTTTTATATTACTTATCTCTAAATATCTTCTGATCAAAAGTGATTGAGTAAAAGACACTGAAAATATCTGCAAGAAATCAATACAAATATTATGCTATAATTTTGTAGGTCATTTAACATTTTAGGGTCAGACTTTGAGTTTCCCTAACACAATATTTCCCTTTTCTTTTTCTTAAAAGGCATTGATTCTCATATACGTGTGGACTAAAAGTTGTGTCATATACAAGCTGCAATGCAAGTAATTAGATCATCATTTCAGTACTGTTTGAGTGTCCTTGGTCCCTAGTAATTGTTTACTGGTTTCTCAAAATCTTAATTTGAAAGAATCTTGTAATTATCTAATATCTAATATATTAGGTTCTTCATATTGATTGATTAATTTATCTGATAAAGAATTCCCCGAAGTAAAATCTAGATCACAGATTGACAATGGGATACATTTTTCCAATCATTTGAATGTTTGCATTGACAATGGTATCTTGAACCAACCTATTTATCACAGAAATGTTTGCACAGCAAGTGCAAACATTTCCTATTCAAAAGTAAGTTTAGAAATTCAATAGGTAAATTGAAAGACCCAATTGTTGGTCAAATCAATGTTTATTTAACCTGTCTGTTATCGTGCCTGTAAAACCAGCTATTTAACGCAATAACCATCAAAGTGCAGTTACAGTATCGTGGTGCAACAAATCCTTACCTAACCCTACGTAACAGATACCGATACCTGTTCCAGTCGGTGACATAATAGTTCCTTCTAGATACGCGTGCTGTCCTACGCCCACGTATTAGGTAGAGGTAGGTCAAGTTATACCTGTTACGTTTGTAATTTTGTTTCTTTAGTGCTAAAGGTTTGGTAAATTTTTGGATACTTGTTTGTTTAATATCATCGCAATTATGATAACAAACCAGGGTATATCAGGGCATTTCTGGTCTTGAGTGGTGATATCACCGAACCTCTTTCCTTTTTCATGTAATTTTGTTTATTAGTTCTACTATATCCCTTCAGAATAGTTTTACCGCTAGGATTTTTGAAGATTTTCTTTTTGATTGTTAATAGTCTCGTGTCTAATGTCCCTTAGACACATTTCATCATTAAAAAGTTTAAAAATATTAAGATTTCCACGTCCACATTCCTAATATTTTTGTCATTTCATAATATGTATGTAATTGTCATATCTTGGATTATCCTCAATCTATCAGCACACAATATGTACTACGACCGATCTACTCTAACCACTACCATCCTACAACAAAACTGTCTGATTCAACAAGCAAATGTTGTTATATCTCTGTATCGATAAATTCATTTAACCTATATACCCCTAAATCTTATTAACATCAAAATCTGTACTAATCGAAATATCACCACCTGTCATACTTAACCTATTACGTGCCTAATGCCCCTCTTACTTGACTCTGACTAATGGGGTGCAATCATCGGTTCTTTGGTTTTAATTAGTCAGTGTTAGATAACACTCAGCTTAAACTGCAATCACTGACGTAAACAGTGTCTGTTATACTTACAGTCAGTTTAAGTGTTTAGTTGAGTTCAGATAGTTCTGTTTTCTGCAATATTTGTTCTTGATTCAAAACGTGATGTTGGAGTTCGGAGAATTAGTTATTTTTGTCTGTTTGTAAGTTTTTCTGTTTCTTCTTTGTCTGTTTGTAGTTCTGTTGAATTATTTGTGGGTATGTACTCTTCAAAAATTTACTTGTGAATTCCTTCAGGATCCACAATGGTACCTATTGGTATAATTTCAGTATTTTTTTAAAAAGGATTTCAGTAGTTTTATTTGTTTTATCTAATACACTTTCCGTTTTACTAACGTTTGTGATTGTGAGAAGTTCTAGTCATCTATTGAAATCGTAAGTGATTTTAAGTAATCGTATCAGAGTGCTTCTTTTACGCAGCATTGTCTATGTAACCCGTACAGTTGGTAACATTTTCGAGCTCATGCGGTTTATCAGTATCATTAACTTATTAATTGATGTACCTCTACATAAAAATATGCTTCACATCCTGCTTTTTGTTTAAGATCTTATCTTTAACCTCTCATTTACACCTTTTCCTTACAAACTTATCTTAAGTCTCTCTAATCTCAGAACAATCGTCAAGTTCAAAGTGCATCGATACCGGGCGAGAAACGATCGTGAGAGAGTGCAACAATGCAAATGTCATAACATAACATCTACTAGCAAGTACCTAATGAGTTAATGACACATGACTTTCTTGAACATTAACAGTGAAATTTTAATGTAAATCGTCGTTAGTGAGTGTTGACTAATGTATATCGAGGAATTCTTACGGAATCCTTTGTGTCAGTGACCTTGTGGAGTCTACACACCTTCTAGAAGCAGTTGGGATCCAGTGTGAGGAAATCATCAGCAATGAAAGTAAGTTTGCGCTTTGTTCTTCGAGAATATCTTACGGTGTGCTAATCGTTGCAACATTTTTAGAACGGTTGCAGTATGTTACAGCGTGGATTAACATAACAGACTGGTGCAGATTTGGCAATGAAGTGTGGCGGTTTTGACGAAAATATTGCGAGACATAGAGAGTTTAATGTTATACATAGAAATAGAAAAACGTTGTTTGTTAACTGCAGCACACATGCAATTCCACTTATGGAATGTATATGATATATTTATACAATATATATTCTTAAACAACTAAAATAATATATGTACGGCGTACATGCTGCAGCACCAAATAGGCCTCAGCTCAGCATAACGCAGAGTAGAGTAGAGACTAGAATAGAGAGTAGAGTAGAGTAGAGTGGAGAGTAGAGTAGTCTAGAGCATGGCGCTGATAATTCTGCTGTAGCCGGTCGGGGTCGGAGACGGAAACAAAACGATAATGTACATGTAGAAATGTAAAGTTGTATGCTGAAATGCCAGATATGAAATGAGATTGTGTAGACGAATAAGAAAATAGATGAGAACTAAATAAACTAAAGGTAAGACGAGCGGAACATAGAATTAAAAAAAATGTTAGAGAAGATAATGAGTCGAAAATATATATAAAAGCAGGAGTCGCTACGGAATGCCAAGCTTTTGCTTATCAAGTAATAAGGCTTTGTAATGTTTTTTAAAGGTAAATTTAGAAATAGTGGTGCAACGAATCGGACCTGGAAGATAGGTAGCGAAAACTGCCAATGAAGGCCACAGTTTTGTGCAATTTAGTGACGAGCATATATTTAGAGGCCCTTGTGTTGTGTCTCTTTTGTGATGAGGACCATTTAAGCTTGCTGTAAAGATACTCAGGCTTCTGAAATTTTATAATTTAGAACTTACTATTACTACAGACAAGAAAGCTAAACTAGAAATCGTGGTTATCTAAAGGTTATTTAATTAAAATTGACTCAACCTAGATTGACTTCCCCTTCGAGAATGAGTGCGATCATCGCAACTACTACGTCATGATGCTTGGAAATCTTAAAAATCTATGAGCTTTATTATTATTATAACTTTACCTAAATTAATAAAAATACATGTTAATCCTGAGGAGCACGTAGCCTAGTTGCGAGCACGGTCCGAAGTGATCGTGCAGGTTAAGCGACGTTAGCGCGGTCGGTACCTGGACCGCTAGTGGCATATTTCATCCTCCTCCGTGCCTCGGAAAGCACGTTAAGCAGTCGGTCCCGGTTGTTGTCGTTCGACAGCAGTCGTTAAGCCATGTCAGATGCCTCCGGCCTGAACA
Source organism: Hofmannophila pseudospretella (assembly GCA_947369225.1). Classification (NCBI taxonomy): domain Eukaryota; kingdom Metazoa; phylum Arthropoda; class Insecta; order Lepidoptera; family Oecophoridae; genus Hofmannophila; species Hofmannophila pseudospretella. Next base: position 7,066,854 of record OX376331.1, read on the forward strand.
ACTCTGACAAATAGATTGGCCACTAACCATACGATAAGCAAGCAAGCAATCCTGTCGAAATATTTAATATCCTCAAAGTTTGAAGTTAGACAAGGTTCGTGTCAATTTAATGGATTTGACAGAAAATACTCAAGCTTCTCACGATATTTTACACAAAAGCTCTATATATTAATATAATTTATTGCACGGAACAACATTGCACGCTAATTCCATTTGCAAAAGACCGATGACCTCGCCTCTATAGCGTGTTACATCAATAATTATGGGCATTATAAAGCAATGATTACTATCACAGTAATAAGTACTACTTTGTAGAGATCTGGGTCAAGGTTCCATAATAATGGTCATTGTGTTGGTCAAATTATTTGACAAACAACGCAGGTGCTGCTCGCATATTGTTACGTAAAGATCTGTCAAACATTATTGACATGACTGACAAATTAGATATAGGTATCTATCAAGTTATCAGCAGCACGGCTGATATGTAATTTTAGAAGTTACATACGTGTTGTACCACATGTTACATTTTTGAAATATATTTAGAAGTTTTTAAACCATGATACTATTTACTTTACGAAATTCAAGTTTCAACTAAGTACTTACATGTGGAAATTCTATCACAGAACTGAACTGAACAGAAGAGGAAAAAATGCAATAGATTTTGTATGTAAGAATATGTTTTTTGTTTTTGAAAACCTATTAAATTTTCCTCTATTTTTAGAGGAAGACCAATAATGGGTAAGTACATATTTTTGAAATAGAATCAGTGTTCAGTCATGCACCATTTTAATAAATTGGTTAAATAATCACGAAAACAAACAACTATCAAAGTGTTAATAAAAATGAGTCATCATTATCAATTATCACCGATTACTTCATCACAATAATTTTACGACAATTATTCATAGACTAAGTCAAATCGCTAGAGAGCGTTTAATCGATTTTTTTAATAAACTGAATTTAATTAATTTTGACGAGTTAATTTAGACTCGACGATCTACCATTCGTTACGTTCTTTTAATTTACGATCGTTATCTGTTATGTACATCTACAACAAATAATAACCAATAACACTCGTAGATCAACATACACAATAATAATTAAAAGCCAAAACAGTAGATAATACTAGCCGCGAGGTGTCAATTGTATTATTCAACAAGAATTTAATTAGCCGTGGCTCAAAAATTGCCTTTCCCTTCCGAGTTCTGGCTAACTATTGAATGAACACGGGGGTCGGAAATCCTAACTCTAACTATATTGTATGATGTAAAAATTATGCAGATATAAATTAACATTATTGCGTCAGACCATCTAAGATTTTACTTGCATATTACTGTACAATTGGAAACGTAAAAATATATTGCCAAAAAAAGGATTAACAATAATGAAATTATTCTTGGTTTTTTTTATTTAACCAATTATGACATAATAATTTCGAGGAGTTTTGGCGGGAAAGTCGCTGGAGAAGGTTCTACGGTGTTTATTTTATTGCTCAAAAATTGTTTTCTGGTGATTTTCGTAGCAAAAATCGGTGTAGTTTTGTCTAGTAAACGTCAGTAACAGTGACAATGTGTTGAACTCTTAAAATAAACTTCTCGTTAGTGGTTCGTTGTGTAGTTTCACTATTTGATTCTACGGCGGGCCATGAGACTTCGCCAGAGACTAGACCGGTTGAAATTTCGTCATAACTCCTAGGAGTGTTAAAATGTGTCTCTACACCACAACATTTTGATGCTGAAAAAATAAAAACTTTTTTAAATAGCTTGATGTTTAGGCTGATGGCCTGTGTTGTCAATGCCTTGTTAAATAAAATAACAATAATAATTTCGAACACACAAAACAGCATCAGTTTGTCAAGCAGCGATAGATATTCTCCACGTATTGTTGTATTTCATTTTATTCAATGAGAGTCAGTATTTTTTGAAAAATGTTTCAGTCATATTTTAGTCTCAATTTCAACACTTTTGTCTCACTTCTGTACCATCGTCACTGGTTACTATTACAATGATATTACCTCATTTCAACAGCTAAACCTGTCGACAAACAAATGAAAACACACGCAGCAACATTATTACTGCAATATTTATTACCATGCATGTATCTAACACGAAACATAGCAACGGTGTCAGTCGAACATACGGATTCCGATAAAATGCCTCGGGCCAACTGTGGTAACTATAGCCCATCATAAAAACATCTGATTATCGGCATGTTGGTAAATACTAAAATCGAATGTTTGGCAAGGCCATTTAATTAAATATCTCTGAGTAACATTCACTTAATTTGAGCTACATTAGCTTATGGCCTAGAATCTACAAAACCATGTTAGGTGCGGAAATGTCCAATTCAATGTTGTAATTGTTTCTGTTTTATACTATTTAAATAATAAAAAAACACTCAAATGAGTAGGTACCGAAAATTAGCGTTGCACTTCTCAAAACATGGATTTTGATTGTTTATCAGAAGAAGAAAAAATAGAGAATCTGTGGCCTAGTGGCTAGGACGCCGACTAGAATGCGGGAGGTCGGAGTTCGAAAACATGCAATGTCATGTACCAATGGGTTTTTCGGTTTTTTTTCGAAGACTTACGTACATTTACCGACTGCTCTAACGGTGAAGGAAAACATCGTGAGGAAACCTACATGTCTGAGGAAATTAAAAGTTTCCGAAGGCGTGTGAAATCCACCAATCAGCACTGGGCCCGCTCGGTGGATCATGGCCCGTGCCCCAACAGTGGGGACATTAATAGGCTGATGATGATGATGATGATATCAAAACTCTAAACATTCCATTTCTATTATTACTATTTATTTAATTTTGACATTAATCATTTGTCAAAATCATAAACATAAACCAGACTATTTAACTAAACTCTACCACCTTTTCATAAAAAAAACTACCTAAAGAAACAGCTGAATGTCGCCAACTGTATGTGAAATATTAATAAATGGCTTTTTTCGTGTTGGGTTTTGTCCGTTGTAAGACCAGGTTATGCAACAACAGCACGAAAACTAAACCTTTTTTTTTTTCAAAGACCTACTCTTTCCGTCCCGTATGCGACTGATAATTTCATTCTATTGGTAAATAATATTACGAATTTATCTTTATTAACATCATGTTCAGTGATTGCAAGAATGTAAGAGATGTCCACATCGCTGGCCTATTTCAATGCTAAAATATTTACGGGTATTTTCACAACTTTAAATCTATTGTTTAGCATTGGAGTTCAAATTACATTATGCAAACGAGCAAGGACGTAGAATGTACGAGTAGGTTTACAATTACTGTATCCATCGCACAAAAATATGGGTCAGGCTCATTTTACTTCACCAGGCAAAATACTATTAATGGATGACAGATAACTTAACCTAACTTAAATCTATTTAAAACCCCTTTGAAATATTCCACGATTTTTTACATTCGATCGTGTATTCAGCATGGAAGATGTCAGGCGTCCAGCCGGTTATTCTATAGATTGTCTACATAGACTTTCTATATAAGGCCTTCTACATTTCACACACTGGTTGTCTGGTTACTTTACGATGTTTTCTTTCACCGTTAGCGCAGTCAGTAAATATGAGACTTCAAAAACTAATAATAAAAAAAACAACTGCCAGTCAGAAGGGATCTGCCAAAACATGGAATCTATTCTGCAACTCCAACATTATCCAACACACGAAGAGCCGCCAGTTAGCTCGTAGTTGTTCGATTGTTGCGATTTTAGCAAACGATAGATGCTCTATCGCTCTGCGTTAGACATGGGTGTTTGTCGAATTCGGCTGCGCTTCCTTTTTATATCACGGCATGTTATGCGAAGCATGAGGTCACAACTGATGAAATTATTTTCAACTGTTGAAACCAGATGCGAAGTGTGACCTGGTTTTAAGTAGCGTAGTTCAAACTCATCATACCGCAGTTTTAAGTGTTTCGATATCTATAATAGTTCCAAAGTTATCGAGAATTTAATACAAGTCGGTATTTTTTTTAAAACAAATATGTGAACCCACTTCGGAAAGCTGTAGCGAAGCGGGGAAACAATATTTCATTAATTGTTAGGTATCGTTAGAACGGGGCCGCTTGCCTCTATCCAATGGTACAGCTTCCATTTTGATAGGTTAAATAGTTCAAGAGCTATGTTATGCTGAAAGTACACATTTTCGTCAGGGTGACTTGACACAAGTTCACTCACATACAAAGCGAGTGTTTAACACGAAATATTCCATGTCAACAATATTGGTAAGTATGTGCTTTTACATGACATTGCATGGTTTCGGATCTGGATCTCTCACATTGGAATCCGGCGTCCTAGTCATCTTATCACCACTGGGCATATAAGCGTGTCGTAACGTGGCTACTAAACTATTAAATTTACTGGCGGTAGAACCCCTACAGGGTCCGCTTGGCTACCTATACAAAGTTTGTCGTCAAATAGCTTCGGCGTTGATGAGGTCTGGTAGTATTTTGAAGAGCCAGTCCTTTCTAAACCCGTCTCCCCATCTTCTATCATCATCTCGTCACTTACCTTCAGGTGAGATTGAGGTCAAATGCGGGCTTAGTTCTAAATATTTGATAGAATTACTTCAACAAATATTTTTGCAATTTGACAGCGCTAACCACTGTCATGCGCTGGTGACCACAAACGCAGCGGCGTAAATCTCTTATCTATGGTGTAATCGTCATGTAATTTAACAAGGAAGAGCTTCTAATAACGTAATATATCATTTTACTCTAATAAGCAAGCGGAGTAGTTATGTGGGTAAATATGTTTCGTTGCGGTTAATTCTGTGTCTATTTAAGTGTTTATTTTTTATTTTGTGCGCAATTTCTACATAAATTATGGTCAATTAAGATACAAAAATGCCGTATTGAACGAAACTTAATGAGTAAACCCCGTTGGATTTTTTTTAATTAAAAAATTCATGTGCAAGAATCATGTAATTTTTTTTCCAATTTCCCGTTTACAGTGTCTGGATGCTTTCTTATAAAACAAATTGATATTCAAACTGTCATTTCATAACTTTGATGAAGGCATTGCATAAGTAAATAATAAAATAAAGCTAAACAAGGCAATAACTGAGGACAGATGGATGCGCGTGAGCAAGAATAATCGACAAAATTAAGTTAACATAAAGCACTAGCATGTAAAGCTTTTAGCACACTGCAGCGATTTTGAAACGGAATCCAGACCCGCGTGTTCCTCATCGTCCCTTTGTATACTATCTTCCAAATTACGAAACAACAATCCTTGTAATTATATCCTGGCCATGAAAATAAAAACCTAGACACGAGGGCGCCATTGGTACTTTTATAATCTATGTTATAGAGATAGGATTTAACAAAAATAATAGTTTCATTAAAATCCGCAGGAGGGGTTTCTCCCGCGCTTTCGTCGCGGCCACATCAGCTTTGTTTTTCGTTATGTTGCAAATTGTTTAACAGTAGTGCTTTTCAAGTTAGAATGGTGTTTTTACTCGAAGAACGTCTACAAAATGTGAATAATGTGTGGGACAGTAAAATAAAGTCAAATAAGACGCTGCAGCCTGATCCGTACTTGGCTGCTTTTTAAAGAGCCATACTGCGCCCGGGACGCCTTCTTCTTTGGTTCGGATGATGCAGAAGCGTGGAAGATTCTCCTAGATAGTATTGAAATGTGTCACACCAGCATTTTAATGAAGAATTGAAGAGTTGTTTACATCAGACATGGCTGTATGGGTTCAGTTCCCTTTGCCTTAAAAACAACAATTAAAATCCGCAATATGGCATTTCTGGTCAGTCTTTAAAAGCCTAAAACATCATAATTAATAGGAATCCTGAAAACTGATGTTGCGTCAATGTTGCCATTTTATACTTGAAAATACAATGATTGTTGTTTCATGAAATAGGGCTCATCAGGTCAGATAGGATTGAGTTCCCGAAACATTGAAACATGTCCATTATGTAAGAGAAAAATATCATGGAAGGAAGACTTGGTTTGGTATGCGTTTACGCAATGAAAACGCAAAGCCGCAGACTCACTGGGAGCGTGGTAAATAGTAATGCCTTCTCAATTCTAGATTTAGAAAAATAACCAACCCGCAAACGGTCAATACGGTGATGCTGTTGGATAATTTTCCTTGTATATATGTAAATGTAAAATTGTAATAAATACATAAATTTAAAAAAATATTGACTATCCAGTTGTATTTAATATTTTTTACTGTATAAAGAGTGCAGACGAGCAAACAGGTCATTTGATGGTAAAGGGTCATGATCGTCGCCATAGACATCTCACCTCACTATAGTATTATTCGATACCCTGATAACCTTTTCGATACAGAAACAAAATTCAAAAATAAAATTATAAAAAATACGTAGTTGTTATCGTCACCATTTTTTCTGCATTCTTTTTTATGTTTTAAAAAGTAATTGTTTTAAATTGTTTTTAGTTGCTATTCGTTGTAATTGTTAGTTGTATAAGGTATATTGTTATAAGGTACTAGACCTGTATTGATTGTAACATTATAAGTAATTACCCGATGTGTTAGTGAATGCTGTGTATGCCTTTAATTGGCACCTATATCAGTAAAAGTACAATTTTATTAAGATTATTTGAAATGTGAAATATATGTGCTGTTAGCATACCTAAATAAATAAAATAAAAAATAAATAACCTTGAGGATTTAGATTGTGTGTCTCTCTGATTACCCTCCAATTCGAAACACCACAATGCAAGCATTGCTGCTTTGCGGCAGAAATAGTTAAAAATGTGGTACCTTTGAACAGTATTATACATACAACCTTCAAACATAAACAAACAAAGAAAATTCACAAAAAATACCTAGTTGATGAAATCAGGTGTTACTTTGCGAAAATCCATTATTAATTATTATAATTATTTGGGGAAGAGGACCGAGGGTTGGTGGCGGTCTTTTTTCCCCAAATAAGTATAATAAAAAGTATCTAAGTATGCATTTCCATCGAACTTATTGAAAAAACTAAAGTGTGCGGGCCCGCTATGCGGTTGTCGTAAAACTGTTCAACAAAATCTTTACAGGAATTCTATTTTACACGAAGTAAATAATATAGTTTCAAACTATGACAATAGTTTACAGTTATTAGGTATTTTGAATTTCTCTATACAATAACACACGACATGCCTCATTGGTAACATTACTCGCAGGTGCTTATTCTCAAAACGGGACAAAACAAAACATTTTTTACTGTTCACTAAACAACACTTTCCGAAGTGATGTCAACAACCTCTTCAAATGTTAACGGGTAACAAATTAACAACAAAACATGTCATTGTGTTGGAGAACATTAAAATATGGCATAAAATGACAAAAGTAAAAGCTGTTCATTTAAAACTGAGGTTAGTTCCGTTCCGTCCGTTTCGCTGCGCCTGCGCTGCGTGGCGTTTAGTTTACGTGCTCAAGACGCGTGAAAAATTCTCGACCCCTCAGCTTGACACTGATTGTAAACGAGTTGAACGCAATAGGAAGCTATGCTGGGGCCTTTTCAACTCCCGTCCACAGCCGTTAATATATTAAGGATAAGCTCGCCCATACACTAGTCCGCCTTCCAGAAATAAATTGTGCTTTATAAAACAAATAATTGTAAATTATAGGAAATACTATAAGGCCCCCTTTGTACACTTATTCTATGTTTCCTTTCCTATGTAAATTTCTTGTGTGCAATAAAGTATAAATCTATCTATCTATCTACGAGTTGAAAGTCATTGCAGCTATGGTGGTGCCATATCTATCTATCTACGAGTTGAAAGTCATTGCAGCTATGGTGGTGCCATATCAACTCCCATTAACAGCCGTTAACAATAAGCTCGTCCATACACTAGTCAAACCATAAAATTTTAAACTTTAGAAAATTAAGTACTAAGTTGATGTTGCATTCCTTTTAAGATGCCAAACCGTATGATATTTATGTACAGTCGATCACAGGTCAACCTACCCAAAACGTCAAACGTCTTAGGTGTTGGAGGTTGAGTATTCAACCTAATGCTGAATGGAGAAAGGAGTCCGTCATCAGAACATTCTGGAACAACATGCTATAAAACAAAGTCGCCTAACGCATCCGTTTTTCTGTCAGTATAAATGTTAATCTCGGGAAAAAAACGCGGAGCCATAGGCTATTATTGGGAATTGTAATAGCTCGTCATCAACCTCGTTTAAAATAAAAGCAACAGACGCTATGAAGACATTTCCAACAAACAACAACTTACTCTTAGACGATAGATAGTTATGTCGTTTAGAGCACTTATGCGGCTGAGCACAAAATATTGCGCAACTAAGCGTTAGTTGACTGCGCAAATGGACGGGTAAAGCATAAAGACGGCTGGGGAAATGAACCCAAAAACAACGTGTCGTTTAGTGGGTCACTTTGTGTCATGTTACGAGTACCATGCGATTTTCACAGTTTTTTTAAAGTATTTACATGGGCATTTCAATTTTCTTTTGATATTTTTAGTATCCTATGATACTCATTTAGGATCCCATCGTATTTCGAAATTAAATCACACTAAAATAATGTGAGCGATGGCGCTCTTTGGTATCGGAGGCCAAGATCCACTTCGGGTCGCTGCGCCAGCGGAGTAAGTAAGTAAGTAAGTAAAATAATGTGATGGACTGAAGTTTTAAGGCTGACGGAAAGATGTCCCTGGCCAATCAGGAAGGATACCTGCAGTCCTGTCTATGTAAACCATAATCCTGTGTTATGTTCCTGTGTTGTTTCCGGCCAACATAATATGATACACCTTGTCGTTCTGTTTATCTCGTGTAAATTATATTTTCGTACAACTGTAAGTAGTTAACTGTAAGATCGTAAATTAAAACAAATTTAAAAGAAGTCAAACCATACTTTTTATTTAATTCAGTGAGGACCATGGGAGCGGTGATTTCTTAATTTCATTATACCATTTACAGTTAGTATAAACTGTGTGGCGCTCGACTTCTTGTTTAAACCAATTCCATTGGTTGATTTTCTAAAAACGTAATAGGAGATCACCGTGCCTACTCAAAACAATATATAATATATAATCATAGAGCTCACCCACATACCGAGCAGTCGCGGGCATATTGAGCCTGACACTTCTCTTACTTTAAAAACCAAGGCATCACTACTAAAAGAATAACTCACAGACAGACTTACGCGTCAAACTTGCAACACCCGAAAGATTCTCCATCATTCTTCCACGGTGAAATCTGCACTGGTGATTGTGAAGAGGAACCACTTCTATTCACAAAGTCGGCCAAACGTGCGGAAGAAATACTACCGACAGTGCAAACAGCCAATGAGATCAAATAAACTGGCTAAAGTAGGCGCGAACAATTTGGAGTACGAGTGTGAATAAAAGTGTGACATATTGCGTCATTTGGGATGAGCACTTACTGAGGTAATACGGAAAAGTGTTATGTGGAAAATAAATGTGTTCGTGTTATTTTCATATCGTTTACTGAATCATCGATATTATCATTTATCGTAAGATAGGGTATTATTAGGGTGCTATTCTTAAACGACGACATCTAAATCAAAATTATATCTTTGGCGTACACTATACGCGTTGGTGGCCTAATGGCTAGGGCGCCGGACTCCCATGCGGTAGGTCCGAAACGGTAACGAATGGTGTAGTAAGAAAGAAAAACATCTATTTAACATTGCATTATGCATACATAAACTTAAAAATATAACATAACTGATGTAACACAGCCCTACCATGAAAACAGGCAAACGATAGAAGTTAGACCAACCAAATAGACGCTGGGAAAGACAACAAAAAGAGAAATAATTCAAACTATCAATCATATTACGGCAATTAGAAAAGAATGGCAGTAAAGGTCAAAGAGAAGCCATTAAGTAAATAAAAAAATCTGCTACTAATATAACACTAAAGTGCGTGTGAGTACGGTATGCAAATAAATCATGTACGAAGCCCGTTCTAAAACAACATAACTAAGTATACGTCATTTGTTCGCACCTAGCAAATAACCGCCTTAATTGAGAGAAAGTTAATTTTCTGACATAACCAGCGCATTTGTCAGTAAATACGTCATTAGACCGCTGTTTCCTAATTACTTCGCACATAGGAATGTAAAGAATGTGGACACAAATGGTATCTAAGATAGCGAAAGAATTAGAATAACTACCATGACAACAAACACCTTATAAATCTTATAATGAAGTAAACAATAAATCATAAAAAAACGCTAAGGATGGTTCGATATGAATTTAATGATAAAACTTATTGTCGGCATTCATAAAGACCATCAATTCATCTGAGTTGTCTATTCACACACTTACACACACACACACACACACACACACACACACACACACACACACACACACACACACACACACACATACACACACAAATACACTCACCCTCAAACACCCTCTCACAACAGATTTTTTTTAAATAATAATAATTATTATCTATTTTTTATATAAGTGTATCCCCCCGGCCATTAATTAGACTTGCTATCTACTACGCTGCAAGACGGCCGATGAGGCCAGTGCGGGTAGTAGAGACCGATATTTACTTATACATTGTAACTACACTATTGTTAAGTAATTATAATTTGAATATTGTTTGGGTTAATAAATATTTTTGTATATTTTTTTTTAAGTTAGCGATTGACAATTTAAAATTATTGTGAATAGAAATAAAGAATAGAATAGAAACTTCTATGGTGAATACCTACTTACTTAAATCTATTTTAGATTATCAAGGCTTTATAATTCTAATTATAATGAGAAATCATCTCTTTGTCTTTCATACTCTAAATCCCTACAAAACCCAAATTGTTAAAATTCTAAGGTCAAGTTCGTATTTAAAGGTCACGATCGAGGTAATAAAAGCAATGAAGGGTGATAATATGATATATTTTTTAAATCTCGTCTCTCAACAACGTAACGAGGTAATAAAGACTACGTAAAGGGCAGTCTGTTCCCTGAGTTATCTAATTCTAGCAGACGTATCAGTCAGTATGACTGAAAAGACTACTCGCTACCAGAAAAGACTTGCTCTGCCAAAATCAAAATTATATCTACACAGTTCTGGACCGTTCGTTATGTCAATCATCGACATCGAATTAAGAGACTCGATATTCAATAAAAGATTAAAGTTATATCTTCTTAACAAATGTTTCTATTCACTGCAGGAGTTTTTTGATGATAAAACCAATACTTAACCATAAAATCAATTATGTATAACTTATAATGACATTTAATTTAATTTATCTCGTTAGCATTATTACTATTATAATTTATTATAATATCTTATTTTATATTGCGGTGCCCTACTCAGGGTTTCATGTATGACCAGATAATATATATTTTTAAGACCAATTGTAACACATGAAAAGCAATAAATGGTGTGAGTATGAAAAGAGGTCCGTAAATAAGAGACTTTTTACACGACATATTTTACAACAAAGTCACAATCTTTGTGCAGCTTTAAAACTATATGAAGTTACAAGTTACGCAATTTATTGTATTGTAACGGGAGCAGAAGCAGCAATCATCTTGATTGTTTCGTCTCGAATTCTCGACGTAAATTGTGGCCTTGCGTTGTTTTGGTGAGATGATGAACGAACACCGAACAGTCCATTGTTTTCGCCGGATTTCAGCAATTTGACGGAGAGTACAATTCTTTTGATTTTGGCAATGAGGATCCGTCAATCGAGCTCTATAGTTTTTGATACATTGTTATAAAACCGCTGCAATAAACATAAAAAATAATTTAAAGTAACATTAACAATGAGTGAGTTAACGGTGATTACTTACCATCAGATGGCCCGTTTGCCTGTTTGTCGAAGCCTATTTACAAGGCTTCGACAAACAGGCAAAGGTTTTATTGAGGATTTTGACAATCCTCAATAAAACCTTAACCAATATCATACATAGATAAAATCTGAAATAAAATATAAGCTTAATATAGTCAACAATGAAAACGTAGTCGGCGCGAATGTTGAGTGACCTCGACAACGAAATAAGCATGTTTCTGAGCTAACATTCACACGAAAGCAGGTTAAGGGTGCCTTTCGACCAGAGCTGTGCGAGGTAGCGAGGCAGTTAGCGAGGAAAAAATACACCAATAGGATCGCGCAGTTATCACGTCATGTCATGTGACGATTAAAATTTTTTTGTTGGCGGATTTTTCCTCGCTCACCGTCTCGCTACCTCGCACAGCTCTGGTCGAAAGGCATCCTTAGGCTGCCTGTCCACCAAAGCTGTGCGAGGAAGCGAGATTGCTCCATTTTAATTGTCACGTGATATGACGTGATAATGGCGCGATCCTATTGGTGATTTTTGTTCATCGCTCACCGCCTCGCTTCCACGCACAGCTTTGGTGGAAAGGCACCCTTAGAGTCCTTGCACGGCGCACAAGGTTTTGCTCACGAGTCTCCACCAACTACGAAATGGTAAGTTGCAATAGGCGCGGTGCCCACGGTGGTCGAAGTTTGTGTAAAGCTTGTTTTGTTACGGGGTTCTTAGATTTTTATGTTTAAGGAAGAAAAAATTTCCTGTAAGTACGAGACGGATTAGAATATACCTACCGCCACAGGGCAAGCGTATGAGGCAACTAACCCGAGAAGTCGCTAGTGGTAGGAGCCATTCGGGGCCCATCTGGTTAGCGACCATTTCTATTAAATTCGACAGACTTTATTGTCGTCAAATATCTTCGCCAAAGTGTGGTATCATCCAAGGCTGACACAGTCAATTCCCCTTCACAAATGCCAAAGTGGAATAGGTATATTTTACAGACATAACGTCAACCAGTATGCAACCAGCAATGCATTCCCAGTCACTAATGTCATCAGTTACATAAGGAAGACAGCCAAGCCAACTACTGGTTTTGCAACGAAAGGATACCGCACCTTTTCGCGGTCATGCGGTCAAACTTCCACATTCAAAATGTTGGCGGGTGCGCACGTATTCGTATTGTTTACAATGATGTTATCAAACTGTTGTTATTTCAATTGCAACGCGTCTTTTAAATCCTGCATCTTTTTCTTTAAATTGTAAAGCATAGCATCTAGCATAATTCTCACGTCCATAATCCTCGAGGGGGTAGACAGTCCTCTGTCTTACCTCCTACGCCCTTGAACTCCCACTTTTCGTTGTAAGATTTGGTGGACAAACGTGATAGGTGGGCGAGCCTATCGCCGACTACTAGGTGTAGAATTAGTATTTTGCCTTTATCAATTAAGATTATTATATTTCGCGGACCGAAACCACATAAATCTAGAAAACCGATAAATAGATTTCTATGTGTACGGTCTGATTCCATTTTAAAATCGCTGCAGTGTGCTAAAGACGTAAATTAATATACATAGGTACCTAACAACAGCCCACGTTACATAAGGATCGAAGCTAACAAGGAGTACACTTGCCTAAATGCAGCCTTTTTGTGCAATGTAACAAAAGACTAAATCATCAACCCGCAGACTCCATCGCGACACTTTCTCTCCTGAAGGAAAGAACTTTGTCGGCTGCCACGAGCGCGTTAGATCGTTCCTCCAAGCTTGCTGCATCTGCGGCAGAGCTAAACCTAAACAAAAAATACTGACAACCTCTTCAGTAGAGAAGCCATTAAATTTTGTAAAAAAAAATTTATTTTTATATTTGGATTTGTAATATTACTTGCTCAGCGACCCGAGGATCTTTTTACTTGGCCATACTTCCGTTACCAAAAGATTCCGCTGCTCTTTGTTCTGCGCAATCTCTTGCCAGTGTTGACATGGAGCTCGCGTCTCTACCACGTCTCTCCAGAGATATCTGGGGCGGCCGACTGGCTGATGTATGCTTTCATCGCTTTCTCGAACTTCGGCCATTTCAACTGGTACCTATGAGTCAGAATGTTGCAGTTTTCGTCATTTTATTGGAAATATTTATTATAAAAAATTTATTAATTTTGGAATTTAATTCGAATATGTAGGTCAACTAGGTAGCATTTATTTTTTAAGTCCAATAAATAACTTTAGGGTAAGTACCACATTCCAGTGTTTTCCGCGCTTGCGCATACAATTAGCAGTTTGCACGTAACACTGCGTAAACTATTGGTGTCGTAATATGTGTACATACGTATTATGGCATGTTACGTTACACGACCAGTGAACCGTTGACTTCAAACACTGAAAATGTATGTAAATAGGTCTACATGAAATCTCAAACCTCAGCTTACGAGTCTCCTTACAAAATATAACGGACCTCTTTAGTCAAGTACCTGTCCCTTTAATAATTCTGGCAAATAAATGCCTTGAAAAGAAAAAAGAAACATGTTAATTTTTCTTTTTTTAGTTTAATGGCTACGAAAAATATTATTTTGCGGACGAAGTGGCCAGTCTTTTACTAAATCTCGAACCTCTTTAGTCATTTATCCCTTTCATAATTCTGGCACATAAATGCCTTGATAAGAAAAAAGAAACATATTTATTTTTCTTTTCACTTTAATGGCTACGAAAAATATTTTTTCCCGACCAATTGGCCAGTCTTTTGTTTCAGGCTATCTAAAAAAAGTTTATTTTATGAAGATGCTCAACCAAGGATGTAGGATTCATGTGACTATGGCGTATTTTTATAGGAGAAGAGACTTAAATTTTCTGTATAAATTATCACCTTTTCTGGATATTATTTCAATGGCGGTTCATAACCGAAGTAAAAAGAAATTTTTTTTAAAATTGATGTGACATTGTCCACAGATACACTTTCATACCCTTTGATAGTAAATAAATAAATAAAGATTTGCATTCTCTTATAGTGTCCGCATAATATTCGATACCATCGCTGCATTTAGAATAAATTAATCGAAATCTCCTACTAATCGAGACAAGATCAAGCTGAAGGTCACAGCATGACGTCACATGTCGCTGACGCCCGCCGCCCGCTGCGTGCGCCCGCGCGCCTTTCTTAGGTAACAGTGAAAGTAATTTCGGCGCGGCCTTCACCCAATGCGCCACTTGGTTAATCGGGTTGTTACGATATCTCACCATCTTGAAGACTCGTCTGATAAGTTGACAGGTTGTTTGGGAGTAGATCAACTGTGTTTATAACTTATTATGGGCTAATTTTTGGATTTGATAATAGCTTTTTTGCGTAACTGTTCCTCAACAGTTACGCAAAAAAGCTATTATCAAATCTAAAAACTTCAAATCCAGGTATGATACACATCCATTGTGAAGTGAATAATCTAGTATGCCTTACCCTCGTTGACTTCACGATGGATGCCGCTTATTGAAGAATCAGCGGCGTGACGAAGGATATTTATACAAAATATAAGAAAATTAAGCGAAAAATCGCTCATCGTTAGTGAACTTTAATTTCACAATATGAAATTGGAAGAATTGGAAGATTATCAGCCCGACGAAACTATAATAGTTAGACGGGGTCTTCTCGAACTAAAGTTATAGGGAATCCTGAGACATTATAAGAGAAAAAAAAATTAAAGATGGCGGCCAAAAAATAAATAAAAATGATGTGGAGCTAGGAATTTTAAGATAGCCATGGCGAGGCCAAAGGCTAAGCTCCGCGTAGGGCGTCGCAGGTCTAACCTGCTGAATGTTCTTAGCCACAGATGAAAAATGAATCAGTGGTTATCTTGGAGTATCTTGGGATGTTGGAGTATGATGGGATCTCTGGAACGGTAACAGTTAGGTGGTTCGAGTTTGAGCTTAAATGTTTATGACCATGGTGACCTTCCCACATCTGGAGTCTTGAGTTCCTGATGATGACCAGGGAAAAGTAAGGGAATCTCCACAATGGTACGTCGGGGGTTTCTTACATTTTTAATTTGGAGTTTTATGTAATAGGGTTTAGCAACCTAACCTACGTTCATCCATAAAGACAACCTATTGTCGGACCGCAGCAGCCGAGACCGACAGCCTAACGTGCTCTCCGAGGCACGGAGGGGCTCAGGTGAAAATGTACCTACTGGCCGTTAGGTCATCCGTCCTGGTTCTGACCAACGTCGCTTAACCTGCACAATCACTTTCTGACCATGCTCGCAAATAGGCTATGAGCCCTTCCATATGAACAACTTAACAATGTGTCTCAAGTTGACATCTCTTACATAATAAAGACACAAAAATACATGCACATGTGACAATCGAAAGCAGTGGAAAGTTCGAGAACCGGCCTTCACCTAATGCCACGGTTCGCAACAGGTTGTGTGTTACATAAGGTTTGTTTATCAATTTTAAGGCTCGTCTTGTCGTGTGCCGTTGTATTTTACCGATTTATTGGACTGTCAATAAAAAAAATTACTCAAGCATTAGCTGAGCCAGTTGCCAATTGCCAATTGTATGATGGAGTGAACTAAATATGTATTTTTTAATTTTTTTGTGGCAATAAAGTGTTTATAGTTTCTTTCTTTTTTTTTTTCTTTCTTTATAAATAGATTTGTAGTAGTCCGAGAGTTGGCTTGCATAAGCTCAGTATGACCAGGCTCCACGGCTATAATATGTTCCTAAACCAGGACCTATAAGAAGTTCTTTGATTATATACCTGTCTAAATGTAACCAGGCCGTGAGAAAACGTCGAAAATGGCGTCCAATAATTAACAGGCCAGTACTGGCTGGCTCCGCGGGCACAGACACGTTCGGCGCTAGTGAACTACGCGGCAGGTCACGCACACTGCGATGAAAAAACAAGGCCACTGTGGGCGTAGCGTTTGTACCGCAACACTCCGTCTAGACAATCAAAAACAAGGGTGGTTTTGTTATAAGATACAATTTACGGTTACGGTTTTAAGTTTTTGTTGGCAATCGGTGGTTTTAGATATAAGACGGACTCCTCTATCTTACAACACTAACGTCATTAACCTATCATGAGCAGTTATCGTAGTGAGGAACTTGAGGGAATACATAAACACTGAAAAAGGTCCCGATCTAGTACATGTTTCCAAGACTATAAGTTGTTTTATTACTCGACCCTCACCCCACGAACATTTATGCCCATGGACCCTGATCATACCTTAAGGGGCCGTTCGAGTATTACGTAAGCAGAATTCGAGCAATTTTTAAACTCTTACCCCCATTGGTATAATTTATTCATAATTTGTCAAGTCTTTAATTATAATTCATAAACAAGTAACATTGTTATTAACTGATCTGACCACTACAAATTTATTTATAAAATATTGACAGTCCAATAAATCGGTAAAATACAACGGCACACGACAAGACGAGCCTTAAAGTTGATAAATAAACCTTATGTAACATGCAACCTGTGAGCCAGTACATAATCCATAATTTGCGCTTGTGACTTGTGGCCCCAAATACCATAGCAACCTATCAAGGTGATGAATTAATTAGAAACCAAGTCTTACTTTTCCTCTTTCGTCATGGACGTAAAACCTTATTGATGTATTAATTGGGAGGTTGAACTTGGTCATTAATATGTGTGGAGAAGTCCAGTGTTTCCAACATATCATATACAGCTATTATAAGATTGTTTATAATATCATCGATAGTGGGTTTTTTTATTATGTAGTTTTACGGCTCTGGGTTCCAGCCCTTTTGAGCCAAACAGGTCTATGGTAGGTCTACAAAAATGTTTCCATGGATGTTGTCGTTATGTTCGTGACAATTGTTATGAAATTAATATTGTAAACATTTATATTTTGTATGTCTTAAATAGGCTGAATACTGTGACATGTGCATTAATTTAAAACCGATTGATTTATTGATGAACGTGTCATACTGATAACTTTAGAAATCTTTCTAATGCAGAGATTTAGGCATCAATATTTCAATAAGAAGAACATTGTTGATTGAATAGTATATCCATAAACAGATTTCTAATTCTGATAGTGGCAACACTGGCCTACAATAAACATGGGCACCACACCAATAATCTCCATTTTTCAATGGATTTCAAAACGTTTTTCACGTTTATTATTAACCTACTATTCCTAATCCTCAGGTGGAGCCAATCTTCTTTTCATTAAAGAGGGTTCGCAGCGCATTGAAGGGTTTTCTTGCGATATTTTAGTGAAGTGAGAGGTCTATGGGAGAGGATCAGTCAAGTCTGGGATCTTCGAGACATGCGTCCTGCTCACTGACCTGTAATATCTATTCTATAGAATATATATTACACGTCAGTGGTCCTGTCTGACTTCAACCGTCGATAGTTCACTATTGCTCCAATGCTGGTCTTGGGTTCTATAAGCCTTGGAATGCCTTTTCTGGATGCCATTTCACCCCTATACCAAAATAGAGAGAAGTAAAGGTACTTTCCTGGATGCAATTTGCAATTTTGTGAAATAAAGAGTATTCATTCATTCAATTTCACTCCCATGCCGAAGTGGAGAGTAGTACGTAAGAGATCGTCATACGCGAATATAAGTTCAAAGTGTCTAATTTAATTTAAATTATTCTTTTTTAATTTATTTTTTGTTTCTACAGAATCTGCCTGTTAAAATATTTAGAACGGTACTGTTACTAAGTACGAGTATACAGTTACGCACCTCAGTTTTTTTTTTGCTGAAATCAATGGGCGCTTTTAAGATTACCGTGCCGTTACCGTCCACGTCAACGGTAAACACTTTTATAATTTACCTATCGGTAGGTGGGAAGCGGGGCGGGAGGCGCGAGGGACCTCACTCACACATTTTTAATATTCTTGTAGGTACACACTACCACTACACTCTCTACTTTGCCGTGACGATTTGAAAGGAAGCTTAGGTGTGCCACAGCAAACGGTAATTTAAAAGCGTCTTCATACATTTCGAGGATATTACCGTTGCCGCGGCACACCTATAGCTGGGCAGATTGTTGAAAAATCATGCACTGGGAGCAAAGAATATGAACATTGGCACAAATCGTGGACGGTAACGGCACGGTAATCATAAAAGCCAATAAGTTCACTGCTGTCAAATTATAATAGGAAATTAAATTGAGAGATAATCGAAGTCGACGCTGCGGTAATAAGTATCTGCGTACAGTCGCCCTTGATGTTCAAGAATACACTTATGAGGTAGCTTTTTAACCAGTACTGCGACGACATAAGGTGTACAAGTTGCTTTATTGATAGATCTTTTTACTTTTAGCAATAATGCTCGCCTTTCATGCCGTTTGGTGACCGACAATACCGTAGTAGATATTATGCAACGTTAACGCATTGTCGTAGGCGTTATTTTATTATAATTCATAATATCCGCACTGTTCACTGCTTTGACCGGATGTGAATAGATTTAAGATTTTAAGAGAAGTTCCAATTAATTTTTAAGTTAAAAAAAGTTACCAATTTTGCTGCTTCCGGCGTACTCTTTCGTCATAGAATAAATACTTCAACTGTCGTTTCTCTTATAAATTTGTATCCCAACATTAAAAAATATTTATAATTCTTAGTTCAAATTCGGCCAACCAAATAACTGCCAATGTAACTAATCGATTTAAAAGTCGCGAGTGCAATCGATTCGTTTACGTTTCGAATCAGCTAGCTACTTGTATTACGAATGGTGTAGTTTTTGAGTTAAACTTTTTATGATGGAGCATAAAATTGCTCTTTAATAAAGTCACCAATAAGATAAAAAAATATTTAATATTTCAAACAAAAAAATATAGTAAGTACATACTTACTTATCACATTTTAAGAAATCGAATACTCCTAATAATATTGAATTCCTCAATAAAAGAGGTATGAATGACACTAAAAACTAACAATTTGAAATGAAGTAAGTACTTACGGATGTATCGATTTTGACACTAACATTACAAATCGATTTAAGATCAATTTCATGGTGACTGCTCAGAGCTTACAGAACTGACGTGACAATAGATGTAATCTTGAATTCTCACGACTATGCATTGATGTGGTGGTACTAGCCATAATGCAGATCTTTCTTAGATCACAGTCGGAGATACGGGTCTAAATCCGAATCTGAAAGTCAGATAATGATTAGTGATTACCTATCGGGATTCTTGTCTTACTTTCCCAGTTAGTTTTAATCGATCAATCAATCAATCATTTATTCGTGAACATAGGTAAAGTAGATAAGGTTTTAATATATAATTTAATCAATAAAAAGTCAAAACAACCATAAATTATGTAAACATTTAAAGATGACGAGCATCTCCAAGGCATTAACTATACCACACTATACTTAAGCAAGGTTGCACAAATGTATCGTATTTTGAAACAAAAGACGATACATTTTTATTCTTTATTACAATCATGATCTTCCAAAAGGTCCAACCCTCCTTTGCGATCACATTCTACCCACATTCTTTAAATCTAGCAGCTTAGTTTGATCCTTGATATCATCCAACCATTTGCGCCTCAAGTTTCTTGGACCTCTTTCCTGGAATCATGACTTCAATAATAAACTTTGAAAAATCCTTTTAGCAGCTTTTAGCATCCTTATAGTGCCGTGTCGTGCCGGCCATAAAGAATAGCACTACCCCAACTCTTCCCGTGGCTGTCGTACGAGGCGACTAAGGGACTTGGTGGATACTATTCTACACCTAGTAGACGGCGATAGGCTCACCACCTATCACGTTTGTCCACCAAATCTTACGGCGAAAGGTGGTTCCTCTGTCTACCCCCTCGGGGATTATGCCAGGTGGGCTGACGACAAATAGGATTGCAGTGACGACGTGGATGAAGCTGGCACAGAGCAAAGATAAGAATGGCATGAGAGGGAAAAGAGACTTGTGGCCTGTAGAGAGCGGAAACAAGCCGTCAACGAAGATGATGAATTTGACATGTGCTTAGAATACAATACAAAAATTACATTTTACTAATTGCTAAAATTATGAACATTTGCAAACACAATAGGTTGTTAGAGCTATTAGAGTTGCCATTAGAGCGTTCTCAGGAGTATATGATAAACATCGCGATACCTTCTCCCAATTAAACGAATTAAAATACACCAGAGTTGAGAGCGTTTTATTGAAAAATAATGCTTTCTCTTTATTTACATCTATATCCGCGATTACCTCAGTCTCACATTGTGGTAAGTGACGATGAGGCCGAAGATGGAGCACATGGATTTAGTACTTATAATTATGGTAGAGTAGCGTCAGGGACGTAGCTAGCTGCTCCCATGCGAGAGGTCCGGGTTCGAAACCATGCAATGTCTTACATTTACCCACTATTCGAACGGTGAAGGAGAACGTCGTGAGGAAGACTGCATACTGAGATAACCAGTGTGTGAAATGGGGAATGCAATGACAAACCACCCAATTAAATCTGAAGCCACTGTGATACATATACAGGAACTTCCTAGTTCGGAGATCAGCGTTTATTATAACCAAGTTGTTGCTCACTAATTTTATTTGGTTTAATATAACATACGCTTAAGTTCCTACTGGTGTATGGACTGTGAATCCTTTGTAATCTAACCGCACAAATAAACTTATTCTTATTTTTATACATTGTGTCGTAATATGTTTTTGGTAAAACAAGTAAACCATCACATCTCCATGCCACGGTTACGCACGGTGTACCGAAAAGATTACCATAACACATAGTTACACGCTCTGATAAATATGATATGTATGATTCGATTGTTCTTATTTATTGTTAGATATTTTGATGATAAAGTAAAAGATTCCAGTGTGTTTCTGTCGATTTTAGTTGATTTCAGAGATTCCAGTTTGTTTCTGTCGATTTTAGTCGTTTTCAATCGATTTTAATCGATTTCAGTCATGTTCAGTTGGTTTCAGTTACTTCTAGCCTATAAAACTCGGTTCAGACTGAGTTTAGGAATAAACATGTCATAACAAGTTTTGTTTGTTGTATTATTCTGAGCTACAATAAACAGGTTTGGTTGATGGCCGCGCGAAAAATGAAGGCGCCACTTTCCATACAGCATCCAGCATTGTCTTTTAATAGTACGGTCATCTGCAGAGAAAATTGTAGTACTCTTACAACATCTAATGTCACGTAACAATTGATACTATGTTTAATATAAATACTGTCAGAATCGAAAGGGAGTTGATCATCAAGGCAGGTAACTTGGTCTAGAAATGTTCATTTACAAAAGGAATCCATTTACCTTCTATCTCCAATTATTTTAATATATAATAAGTAATAACCAATTTCCTCAAAGTAACAAAAAAAATGGGTTACTCGCAGATTGACATAATCCGTACGCAATATGTGCTTATTTGATTGGGACATCATATTATTATATGGGGGGAAACGTCTGGTCCAGCATTCTATAATGACAAGTCATAAAAGATGGTAAAATTATTTGTGCAAATTATTGAATTATGAAACAAATACTCTACAGTGAATTCTCTACAAATTAATTCCAATGAAATACGATAAAATCTTGCCTATGCCTCTTTAAAATGATCAACCCTCATTCAGAATTAACACCACTTTGGCACCTTTGCCTAGCATAGCAACACAGAAACGCTCTACGTAACTAAAAATAAGAAAGTAAATACATATAATAATATACGTTGCGATACGTATATCACAGCGGTAGTACAACATCATCTATAGAGGTATTGCTCGAGACTTTCTATCGATTAAGGCACGGGGATCATTTCCTACATCTCGATCCATAAACCAATTTGTTTGTGAATAGAGGAAGATTACATCCGATGAAGAAGCACCTCCTGTGCCCTTCATTCTGATGTCTGATTTATATTGGCTATTACTGACCTTAATATGCCATTGTAGACCTTAGACCTGTCTCTTTGTGGCTTTTCTGTGCCGATGTCCTCAAATGTTAACTAACTTCCTCGGTTGGCACAGAGGCCGACATAGTTCTTGGTCTTCGCCACCAAAAGACCTTATTACTTCCTATCTTGAGGCACCTCCTGCCGATTAAGGTGTATGATTCCAATCTTATTTTATCTTATGATAGAGGGCCGGGAATAATTCAGCGGCACTTCAACCCTTGAGGATCTTTTAACCCCATTTTACACACTGGTCATCTCAGTGTGCAGGTTTCCTCACGATGTTTTCCTTCACCGTTAGAGCAGTCGGTAATTGTACGTAAGTCTTTGAAAAATACGAAAAACTCATTGGTACATGGCACTGCGTGGTTTCGAACCCGGACCTCCCGCATGGGAGTTCGGTGCCCTAGCCACAGTGCCACCGACGCTCCAGTATGACTCCAAAGTAAATACTCATAAATTATCCACTTAAAAGCGAGGAATCAGAATTTGAATTGTTTTAATGCATTAAATGAATTTTGTTCCAGTAATCATATTACAGGAAACAAAAAAATATGCTAGGTAAATTTCAAACAAAATATCTTTTATTAGAGATGTTCTTATACCTGGTACGGTATAAGAACATCTCTAATAAAAATATTTTAACAATAATAATAACTAAAAGGTTAGTTACGCACGTTACGCAAAATGTTTTTAATGTAACAGCTTTTTCTAATCGTCATAAGTCAGCTGGAGATTTTGTCACGTAAATTCGCAGTAACCACGGCAGTTTTTTTTTGGATTAGAAATTAAAACCGGATAAATGAAAAACAAGAGCTAAGCTGACAAATGGACCCCGCTGTTTTGATTAATAATAAAGACAAAGTGACAGAACAATAGAGAAGGTTTTTGTTAAACAAATTGTAACAAATTATGTCACAGACGTACACTTTCACGAGATCGCCTCCGGAGTGTAATGTCTAGAAATTAGATCATATCTTCCGCTAAACTAGGAAATAACCACGTTATCCGTCTCTTTCATGCAAACTAGAAATGGGTAGACTGTATAGGCGTCTCGTTCCTTTGCCCGATATTTCATTGGGTAACTTGGACTTACCATTGGTTATGTTATTGAGCTTTCTACAGTGAAGTACAGTGCTAGGTTCACATGCGCTAGATGACGACGGGTTAAATGTCCTTAACCCGAGTTAGTTATCCCCCCTCCCCCCGTCCATACTGTCAAACAGACCCGAAACTGTTCACTGCGCAAACTGTCATCAACGCTCACGTGTAGTAGCCATTATCTTGTTACTTACCGTTTGATTTTCCAAACCAAGGAATACTATGAATATCTCGTAAAACATCCCCTAGGTGTGAGCATAGTTGTTACCTGTAAAAACAGAACAATAATGTTAGATATTGAAATACATAATTAACAAAATCTCTAATTTAGACAACTTATTTATTCAGTGGTCGGCATAAAAAGTGCTAAATAATTATAAAATTACTCGTATTATGTATACGTAGATTAGATTGTCTAAATTCCAGTAGGTACGAGTTTAAATAATAGTCAAATAACACTTTGTTTTTCTGTAATTCCAGATACGAAAAACGAGTGAACACGCTGTCTCCAGCTGCTGCGATGTGGTATAACATGCCGCCGAGACGCCGGCAGCCGCCACCGAACACCAGCAAACCGATGCGGAGAAGCAAGCCTCCGGACAGGCACAAAAACACGCACGAATACCACTAGTCCCGATACCAAACCAAAGTAACTTCATAGTATTATGCTGTGATACTGGCCACTATATTTTAAAAAATCACACTTGCACCCAGAGCCGTAATAACTTTTGAAGAAAAGAACTTAGATACAATTCGAAATGGGAGTCCACGTGCTTTTAGCGTCGACAGCGCTAAAGACGGTCAGTGTTACTGGATTATGGTTGATACCGCTGCTGCTTGGAGCGCTTACTTATCACAACTACAACTCGTATGATCCTGAGGCGAGGGTTCTGGACAAGGAGCCGAGGAAGGAGTATGATTTCATCGTCGTCGGCGGAGGATCGGCCGGAGCTGTGGTGGCTAACCGGCTGACAGAGGTTAAGAATTGGAATGTGCTACTGTTAGAGAGTGGTGAGTATTAAAACAAATATTTTCCTTTAGAAGGAACTCTGGAAACTTCCACCTAAAGACAATCTTGAGACAGATCTGATGGAGTGACTATTTTGTAGGCAAGAGTTATTTCCAAATGTAGAGCAAATTAATCCTAATCAAATCTGGCACTTACAATTTTTCTTGTACTCTAAGGCTATAGGACTTCACGAAGCTGGTTCCTTTTCGGTTCGGTTCGCTACATCTAATCACAAAGCGCTGATTTCAAAAGGAGGGTACAATCCGCGGCACATAAGTTGAACAAAAATGGCGGTTGTTCCGCGAAGGTAAATTGTACAATTGATATGGTTACGCGCGGCCCCTCGCGTCGTAACTCATACCGCACTTCGATTGAAACCCGAAATTTGTCACTGCGCATCTGCCATTTTTGTTCAACTTATGTGCCGGGATCTGTAAGCTGAGCGCATGTGAGTGGTAGACTAGACTATAACTTTAATATTAAATGACTTAATAACAATGATGCTCTTCCTCATTCCAGGTCCTGATGAGAACGAGATCACGGACGTCCCCTCTCTGGCTGGATACCTTCAGCTGACCAAGTTGGACTGGCAGTACAAGACTGAACCGACGTCCTATGCTTGCCTGGGCTTCAAGAAACGAAGGTGCAGCTGGCCTCGTGGCAAGGTACAAATATAAATAAACCTTTTCATTCCTCATCATCTGCAACACGATGGTGTCAGGTACAGATTTACCTTTAGAACTGTAAAAGGTCTCACTGACCAGTAAACTCATGTTTGACCCCAATCTCGCCTGATGGTAAACGACGATGAGATGTTTAATACTCACTACTACTGTTTTATACTTAATGTTGTTTACTTTTGGAAAATTTAACAGTGATAATACGACCGATTCGTTACTGGCGCACAAGCCCTGTGGCTTATGCCAGTATTATGTTTTACGATATAATTAGTTTTTATTTAAATAAAAGAAATAATAATAATTATATAACATTATTTTCAACTTTTCCAGGTTCTAGGCGGCTCCAGTGTCCTCAACTACATGATCTACGTCAGAGGCAACCGAAACGACTTCGACCAATGGGAGTCCTTCGGCAACCCTGGCTGGTCGTACCGAGACGTTCTAAAGTACTTTGTCAAATCCGAGGATAACAGAAATCCCTACTTAGCCAAAACCAAATATCACGGAAAAGGAGGATACCTCACAGTCCAAGAGGCTCCTTGGAGAACGCCTCTAGTAGCAGCATTCGTCGAAGCTGGCGTTGAAATAGGATATGAGAATAGAGATGTTAACGGAGCTATTCAAACAGGCTTCATGATAGCCCAAGGAACAATACGACGCGGCTCACGATGCAGTACAGCCAAGGCCTTCCTCCGCCCCGTACGAAGTCGTATGAACCTAGATGTATCTCTAAACTCCCAAGCAACGAGAGTTCTTATCAATCCTGTAACAATGAAAGCGTACGGAATCGAATACATCAAACACGGTGTAAAAAGAGTAGTTTACGCGAGAAAAGAAGTCATACTATCTGCCGGAGCTATCAACAGCCCACAATTGTTGATGCTGTCTGGCATCGGACCTAAAGATCATTTGAAAGAAGTAGGAATTCGAGTCTTGAAGGATCTGCCTGTTGGCGAAAACTTACAAGACCACGTCGGTGTTGGAGGATTGACGTTTCTAGTCGACAAACCCGTTGCGATCGTCCAAAATCGCTTCCAAGCTTTCCCCGTCACCATGAACTATGTTATCAATGAAAGAGGTCCAATGACTACACTCGGAGGGCTAGAAGGCGTCGCTTTTGTAAATACAAAGTACGCGAATAGTACCGGCATGTGGCCAGATATACAATTCCACATGGCGCCGGCTTCGTTCTCATCGGACAACGGGCAAATTGTGAGAAAAATTCTGGGTCTCACCGACGAAATTTACAATACAGTGTACAAGCCTATAGCAAATAAAGACGCGTGGACTATTATGCCTCTTTTGTTGAGGCCGAACACACGTGGTTACGTGAGGTTAAGGAGTTCGAATCCCTTTCACTATCCTGTGATGAATCCGCGATATCACGAGGACCGAGTCGACGTAGCTCGTCTGGTGGAGGGAATAAAAATAGCTATGCAAGTAGCTAATGCGTCTCCATTCAAACAGTTTGGATCGAGGTTATACACGAAACCTTTACCGACGTGTAAACATCTGAAATTCATGTCAGATGAGTACATTGAGTGCCAAGTGAGACACATATCTATGACGATATACCATCAGTGTGGTACAGCAAAGATGGGGCCTTCCTGGGATCCGGAGGCTGTCGTTGATCCCAGGCTAAGGGTTCACGGTGTGGAAGGACTGAGAGTGATAGATGCTAGTATAATGCCGACCATAGTGAGTGGGAACACTAATGCTGCCGTCATAATGATCGGGGAGAAAGGTGCAGACCTTGTCAAACAAGACTGGTTAAATCGTCGATGACGAAGACTTTGATAAAATCGAGTTACTTTAGTTCATTTAATGTTTGAGAAGCATTGAGAGTCAAACTAATAATTTCCATTGTTCTGTTATAGAAAACTGTTAAAAATAAACGTTGGTATCAACGTTATGTTATCATTAGTGTTTTGTACATTGATTAGTTGATCCACGGGGGAAAAATTCCCCTTGGTACAACCAGTTGGACATTGCAGTTGGACCACGGGTAATACTCCAAAATTAGTTGGCAACTAAAGTAACCCGACTTTACAAGTAATCGTTAATAAACCCCGACCAGTTTTATAATAGAGTTGTCAAGAGAAGAGAGCCACTGGTACAGTCCGTGAGCTCTTAGAAGGAGATTCGGGTATCGGGTAAAATCGGTTTCTTATCGCTATCAATAACCGAAGTTCTGAATCCAAAGACCTTTCTAAAATCTCACGCACTGTACTTTTATAATGTGAGCTAAGGAAATTCCCCAACATATTATATTCCCGGTCGAGTTTTAACTTGTTACCACTATTCGTTTGTTGTACTTAATTATTACGAAGTTGTTGTGTTCTAACGTGTTTGATAGTATAAAGACTGTTTTACTTTTAGAATAAATAGTTTAAAAAACTGTATAGTTGAATAAAACTAATAAGTAGGAATGAAATTTAAGTCAGGTAAAGGAGTTGTTAATTCAATTCACATTTTATCACAGCGTTTAAAATTAGCACACCTTTGGAGAGAAAAAAAATTACTTAAGCAAAATACCTGTATGTATTTCAATATAATTCAATTCAGTATTCATCTCGTACTGAATACCTATTAACATTTTAGATATTATCGCAAAAATATGAAAAATTGAACGAAGCAATTTTCGGAAAATTTCAGTGAGAAGACATTCTTTGGTTCTTTAATAAATTCCAATGTAATATTTTGTAGAACTGAATTTATTCAGATATTCTGAAAACGACAGCACACCCTATTCAAAACCCTACCCTACGCTATAGTTCGATAAATAAATACAGTAGATTTGTTACAACCTACTTCGCCTATTTAAACATTCGTGGCAATGTGATAGCGGGATTGCAAGTATTTGCACATTTTTATGAGGCGTTCTTATTGTAATATAGGCTACTTTCTTCTTGTACACTTCTGCTATTATGTAAAATTTACATTGTAAATAGTAGTTTCTTAACCATTACCATAAAATCTATTTATTGATTAGTGATGCTGTTACCTTTATATTACAAGTAGAACTACCTATACTAAAGTGGAAGTAATTAAAAAATGTTAAAATTCTTTTTTTTGGTCTTAGAACTACAATGCACTTGCAAATGTGTTCATTTAAAGTACTGTGGTAAGTATAGGTAGGCTTAAGGAGCGTCGGTGGCACAGTGGCTAGGACATCGGGCTCCCAAGGAGGTCCGGGTTCGAAACCACGCAGTGCCATGTACCAATGAGGTTTTCGTATTTTTCGAAGACTTATGTACATCTACCGACTGATCTAACGGTGAAGGAAAACATCGTGAGGAAACCTGCACACTGAAATGACCAGTGTATAAAATGGGGTAGGCACAAAAGATCCACAAGGGTCGAAGTGCCGCCGGGTTATTCCCCTATCATAAGATCATAATCATAGGTAGGCTTCAAAAGTTAAAGCTACGTTACCTTTGAATATTTTATACAAATAGACCTACATTTTGTGAACCAAATTATATGTATAGTGGCTTCGATTCCGGAGTGTCTAATGTTACAACTAAATGAAGATGTCTCGCTCACTCATATGATAGATTGTGAAAGAGTGAGGGTGACGTTTTTAATTTAGCGAATGACAACCCAGAATCGATGCCATCTCAAACGGTTTTGGTGGTCATGAACTCACGCATTCATAAGATCTTCCAAAGAATTCTATTTACTTACTAGGTGTATCAATAATGTAACTTATGGTGAATGTAATTTAGCGAATATACCATTCTACAGTACCTATGTATACAGATAATATATAGTGCCATACGTAATTATTAATGTTTACTCCTAAGTTTTAATTCATATTTTTTCTATGATGATTACGGATCGGATGGAATTTAAGAAACTGAATTTGAATTTTTTTAATAAATAAGTACATACAGACATCTATGTAAGTACTTAATATCATTAGTTTTATCAAAAATAATTTGTCTGTCATGCCGAAAATAAAATAATCATGAAAGGTAGTATGGGCACCTAAATAATTTTATTGCTTGCTTGCTGAAAATAGTTTCCTATAGATAACCATACGAAAACGACTTACAATAAAACTATAGCGAAAGACCTAAAAATAACTTAGAACAACGTTAAGACCTACATTTTTCATAATTACTTTGTCATGTATTTGGAAGAAATTGTTTACTTAGAGAGACGCTAGTTTTTCCCTGTTCTAAGCAGTACTTATACAATTACATACAGTTTTAAATATTGTATGTATAAGAACCAGATACAATATTTAAAACTGTTTTTGTGAATATAAAAGGCTGATTAGAATATGTATAAGATAAGAAACAGATCTTATCTTATCTTATGATAGGGGGCCGGAAATAACCCCAACGGCACTTCGACGCTTGAGGATCTTTTGTTTTACACACTGGTCATCTCTCAGTGTGCCGGTTTCCTCACGATGTTTTCCTTCACCTTTAGAGCACTCGGTAAATGTACGTAAGTCTTTGAAAAATACGACAAACTCATTGGTACATGGCACTACATGGTTTCGAACCCGGACCTCTTGCATGGGAGTCCGGTGTCCTAGCCACTGTGCCACCGACGCTCCTAAGAACCAGATACATATTTTTATCAGCCTTTTATATTCCACAACCAGCCTTTTTATTTTTAGCATTGTTCAGCATCCATAAAAACAAGTTAATCGAATTGCTATAATAGTACCTATGAATAATCAGTTAACTACAAAAACATTACTAAAAATAACCAACAGTTTAAATACTTTTTGCGTCATTGCTAATAATAATAATGAATGTCATGGTATGTCTATTAAAATATATCTAACCACAATATCGGTTTAAATCATCTTCTCGTTCCTAATGTTATTTTTACCTTTTTTACCACAATCACGTAGTTAAAACCACACAAAAAAATAGTATGATGTTTGTGGAAAAATATAATGGGATTCATTAAAAGGTAAATGTACCTTTCCGGATAATCTGGTAAATCCCTGTCAGAAAGTTCCTTTATTACTTATATTAACGACTTGGTTTTCCCAAAGCTACACCATAACAGACAAACATACATTTTGCTAGAGTCCATTAAGTCAGATAAGCTGGCAGTGGGTGATGGTACAATAAGCATAATGGTGTTTGTGCACTGCTTCCGATCCGTCATTTACCGGACGGTATAGATGTACAGTCGAACACAAGCTATAGTATACCATCTGTCAAAAACCTTCGATTAAATCTCAACCTTATGTCTGCACAATATGATACATTTAACAACTTCAAATTTTGACGTTTTGGATAGGTTGACTTGTGGTCGACTGCACCTACCTAATTAGTTAAAAAAAAATTACCAATCAGATAGAAATATTCCGTCCGATCCGGTAAAATACCGTATAGTGCACACGCGCCCTTATGCATGGCAAAAATAAATATCATCTGTCAATGTATTTGTATTACTTTGGTGTTGATTCTGTCGACTTTTGGGCTAATTATTATTATACTTGACTAAATTCAGTGTGACATAATTAAGTTTGACTGAATTTAGTCAAGTGTAAGGGGTCGTCCATTAACCACGTGAGGCTCGAAATGGCAGTTCGGATAAAATAAGATTACATTCTGAAAATATCAAAGATATTTAGCAACAACAAATACACGTGATTTTGGATGTGGGGGGAGGGTAGCCTAGAACCTCACCACGGATCGTCAGAGGGGAGGGTGGGGTAAAAAAGTGGCCTAAAAACCTCACGTGATTAATGGACGACCCCTAAATATAAACAGAAGCCACGGCAATTTGCGTTTCTGGCCACATGCGTCGAAAGGGCCTGAAGTTGTTTCCTGATAAAATACGCACCATTTATTATTAGAGGTAGAAATTCTTACACTAAAAATCACAGCCATATGCAAGTTTCCACCTGTTTTGTATTTTCACACAGAAGGCTTATTCCACTCTGTATGAACGAATGATGCAAGTCACAGAAAACACACAGAAGGTTAGCTCCGAGCGTCCGCGATTTTGATTACGTCACTCAACCGTAGCAGTAGGGCAGCAATAATTCCCACATTAAAAGAAACAGCCTTGTGAAAAATATTTCTGACAATATATAGTCTGGCCAAAAAGAGCAGAAATTAAATAATGAAATAGTAAGGAAATGTCATTGTGATTTGGCTTCAATGTATGGGAAAGTTGCAATTATTTAATTAAAGTGAATTGGCGGAATTATTGTGATTTACTCGTAAAACACCAAAGGCCGTTAATAAAAAATATATATTTAATTTCTATTCTTTTTGGTCAGACTGTATTTCGTATATTGAAAGTACAAAATATATATATCACAATCATATATACCACTGGATCGCGCCCCAGCGCGTGGATTTCGCGCCCGAGTTCCTTTGACTTGCCCTGAGATCACCTGTACGCAGAGCCCGTGTGTGCGTAAACCGATTTCGCGTGTTTGTATTGAGCGTACCTTCTGTGTGTATTCTGTGTGCATATGTAAAATGTATGTAGAACAGGATATCGATTGCACTAAATACAACGTAACTAAATAGAATCTAAACTGCATCGTTATGACGTGTTTCCTATGCTACTATCCACTAACGATCCAATTTCAGTTAAGTTCCGATCGAGTCAACGATCGATCGAACAGTAACATATTTGTACATTCTACTAAAACGTTTAGTTTATACTGAATCGCAGATGAACGGTAACAAAACGCTTCAATTATCAAATACGACGATCGAACATAAGTTCCTCCCAAGGTACTTTTTCCCGATCGATAGTAAATCGCAAGGTGGTAGTGGTAGAGTTATGCGTCAGCAGAATGCGATTTGGTGTCCAAATGGAATTGGAACGAAAACTAAATTGAAATTGGATAGAAATAGAACTACAAACGTTGTAATTTAGGCGAATTTGGTACTAGAATCGAAACTAGATTGGAAAAATAAAAGATTGTGAACATGGCCTTCGGTCACGGAACAGCGCTGCATTCATTTGACTCATATAAGGTTCCTGAACCTTTTAATAACACGGAAAACCTATGCAATTTTATAAGGTCATAAATCCTTATGTGTAAACTAAGTACTTACGTAGTATTATTATTCTTTGTAAATATTGTACATACCTACTTGTCATTGTTATATTTAGGTTAAGAAAGAAACAATAAAATGTTACCAATTTTTAATTTGCTTTTTATTTCAAAGTAGACTTATCTGTCAAGCTACTTTTTAATAGTATTCATTCACGGGTACTATGGAGTACCCTGCTTAAACAACTTCAAGGGTTCAAGTAGATTTTAAAGTGTTATTAAAAAGTAAAGCCTTACACACTATCTAGTATCCGATAAAAGTTCCTGTAACTTTTTTTTTCTTCTTTAATGAATGGCCCCTGCTAGTGATTTACACTGCAATTTGGCCACTGACCGGGTTAAAATCTTGAAAATCACTCGAACGTTTTGGCGTCTGTGTTGAAAAAAACAGTTTACCAACGTCGAGATTAACGTCGTGTGCACTAGGAATGCCGGATCCACACCATCTCACTCCGTATTTCACTGTCTTATATAACGTTCACTTAACAGGGATGATTTTTAGGTAAAATACACTAGTTTTACGAAAAAATAACCACTGTAAACCGTTTTTAAACAATAAAATAGGACGAACCGCCATGACAGCATGAACTCAACAACTAACCACTTCCTGTAACTTAGGTTTTCCTATATGGTATTGAAGCCGGAAGGAACTAGTTAATATGCTACCGTCTGTCCTCTAGGTTCCGGCTAGCAGGGTTCTAGGACAGTGTGCAGATGAAGTAATAGAAGAACTTGGTAATAGATATTATATTTTTAAAGAACAGTAGAAAGTAAAAAATAGGTAGTAGTAAGAGACAAAATAAAACGGAGAAACGTCCGTTTAAGACAAAATACAGAGAGAAAGTGCGAAATACAAAGAAAACAATGAAATTAATGGAATTTAGAAATATGATTTGAATTTTAAAAATATAGATGAAGAAATGAAGATGCCAACACGAAATGAGGTGAGATAAACGCTAACAATGAGGTTGAAATTGAAGGCAAGGAAGTTGATATGAAGTCGACATCGTTACAAATATGTCACTGAAGGAACCCCATACAGAAACTAGATCTACCGACAACAACAGGAGGTCGTCAAACCTTTTTAGATCATTAATTAAAATCTATAAACAGTCTTTTTTTCCACTGTATACCTAAATGTGTAGCCTTGGAAAATTGTAAAACCATAAAGTTAATTTCGTAGCTAAATAAATTCTACTTCTAAACAACTTCTAAACGATTATTTAATAGTATTGTTTACTTAAAACAGCAATTAATGACTTCTTTAACGACAACTAGAAACTGACGTAAAACCAAGGTACTTAATATAATTAACAAGTGCATGTCCAAGAATGCAGTTGTCATTAAAATCTGATGCGCTTTTGGTCAGTGCAAGAAACTGTCCTGCATCGGAAAGTCAGAGATTTTGATAAGTCCGTCAGAATTTTAAATAAGGCTGATCGTCAAAGTTTTTGGATTATCAGTGATAAGTGAAAATTCACATAGTGGTTTGAAAATGTGGTGTTACGATTTACATGTTATATTCAGGTAAGTGACGAATGCATCCGGAGAAAAGGGCAAGGGTCCAAATATAATTAACAAGTGCAAGTTCAAGAATGCAGTTGTCATTAAAATCTGATGCGCTTTTGGTCAGTGCAAGAAACCGTCCCGTACAGGAAAGTCAGAGTTTTTGATAAGTCCGTCAGAATTTTAAATAAGGCTGATCGTCAAAGGTTTTGAATTATAAATTCACATAGTGGTTTGTTTAAAAATGTGGTGTTACGATTTACATATTATATTCAGGTAAGTGACGAATCTTCTTCTTCTTAGAAGTATTCCTCATGGCTGAGGGTCGTGATCATTCTAAGAAATTAATCGCATAGAACGACTCTCTTGGCAGAATTAATGGGAATTTGCCATTGCCTTCCGCATTTCACACACTGGTTATCTCAGTGTTCAGATTTCCTCACGATGTTTTCCTTCCGTCAGAGCAGTCGGTAAATCTACGTAAGTCTTTCAAAAAAACCGAAAACTCATTGGTACATGATATTGCATGGTTTCGAACCCGGACCTCCCGTATGGGAGTCAGACGTCCTAGACACGACGCCACCGACGCTCTCAAGTGACGAATGCATCCGGAGAAAAGGGCAAGGGTCGCCAATTAGTATCGGACACCTCAAGGATACAGACGCCGAGGCGCCGGGGCGACCTGGATTCAAATTGTTAAACCTGGGCAGAGATAGCACAAGATCGGGATGTTAGGAAGAGCCTTGGGGAGGCCTTTGCACAGCAGTGGGATAACCTACGAAAAAAAGTTTAAGAAAGTAGAGAACTGGTTAGATAAGGTGTTAGTTATGTCGTCAACCTTTTAATGTGGAAGCAATCCAGTCTCGGTGGCGTAGTGGCTTGGACCGGACTCTCATGCGGGCCCGGGTTCGAAACCAATGAGATTTTAGCTTTTTTCGAACACGAAGACTGATACACATTTACCGCCTGTTGTAAAGGTGAAGGAAAACATCGTAAGGAAACTTGCATACTGAGATAACCAGTGTGTGAAATGGTGATGGCAATGGCAAACCACTCCATTAAATCTGTCAAGAAAGTCGTTCATTAATTCCATAGAATAACAACGACGCTCATCAATGAGGAATATGCCTAAGCAGTTGAAGCAATAGGGCCACGATCTGTGTTGGTTCATTGCTGGGGCTGCATGATAGTGAAAAATGTCGAAAACTTGTTATTATCTTACACTGACAAAAAAGCTACGTATATGAGTTCTTATACCAATGTATTCGTGACGTATTATATTATTCAATTCAATTTTTTTATTGTAAGTAGGTGTCATAAACTAATTTTTTTCAAAGTCAATTTTATGGTTCCATACCCAAACGGCGTAAAAGGAACTAAGTGACTGTGATAGTGTGAGATGAGACTTCGATATCCGTCCGTCCGCCTGTATGTCACAGCTGTTTTTCTCAGAAACTACTAAAGCTATCGACTTGAAATTTGGCAGTTTGTCCGCATTGAGTACGGAAACCTCGGTGCTCGAGTCCGACTCGCACTTGGCCGGTTTTTTTACTTGAATGTTAGTTAATTAATGAAGCCTCTTACTGATTCATTTCTATGAAACATCCGCCTTAAAGTGGAATGGTTTTTGCCAAACGTACGTACGACCCTTATGAATTAAGTAGCTTTTTTCGGTCAATGTAGAAGAGTAGGTTTCTTGGCGAGGTTATCCATGACGGTCGGAGTAAAGAGGTAAAGACGCATTTACATTGTGGCGACCTACGACCCGCCACTACGATAAATTCACGCAGCTCACCGATAGATGTCGCTGTTCGTCCGAAGCACACTCTACATACATCGAGTCAGTATTTCCATACAAACATAGAACGCGCTATCGACATTTTCAATGAGACTTCGTCTATATAAGAGAAGAAGTTAGAAGATGTCCCGTTTTTCTCAATTCCTGCTTCCTCTACGCTACCGTACTGTGTTTCTGTCATCTCTATACCTCTCTTACAAATCCTTCAGGCATCCATACCATAGTCACCAGTGAGTCATCCTTCCTACCTTCTATAATTAGTTAGTAACCCCTTTAGCGCTTCTATAACTTTACACATATGCAGGTTAGAAACTGCACGCATAATTCCAACTAACCAATCAACCTTCAACCTGCATCTTGCGTACAATTGTACCTTTCCACTGTTGCATGCAACCTGCAACCTGCGCGTAAGATCTTATTAATGGAAACGGTTCTTTAATAGATGGCGTGCATATAATCCTATAATCAAACCCGGATTAGCGTTCGACGTCCTAGAGTCGAATGACTTTATGGATACAAACGAACAAGTAAATCTCTGTCTGTAATCTGTTTACATTTAACAGCTGTGAACTCTACCCTAATGTCAAAAAAAACCATGAAAAACTAAGACATAATCGACAGCAGATAGACGTGTAATGATTATAAAAACACAACAAAAAATTACGCAGTAAGAAGCAAGGACAGGAAATATATATTTGAAAAACCTTTACTGATAAGCAAATATCGAAATAGCTAAGGCGGTAACACATGGTGACGCACGACATTGCCATTTTATTAAATGAAAAAAAATTATTAAATGGCATGTGTATTTACCATATTAAGACTTACTTTACTTAATATGGTAAATACTGATAATTTAATTAAAAAATATAGGGCTTATAGTCTCTGCGAGCATGGTCCGTAAGTGATCGTGCAAGTTAAGCAAAGCAGGACACGGTCAAAATCAGGATGAGTAACCTGTACAGAATTTAATATGGGAATGTCATTGCATCGTTGCGATTTGACATAGAGCTGTGGAAAGAAAGTTGCCATTATTAATATTCTACTCTTTAAAATCAAACTATAACCCTTGCGTCAAGACGCTCCTACATGCGTCATCGTGTGTTTACCGCCTAATATATCTGAAACTGACGAGGAAGCATTTGTTTTTAATTTTCAGATTTAAGAAATTGTTGTCAGTTGACAGGTTTTTAACCCCGGACCAAAATGAAGGGGTATTATAAGTTTGACGCGTACAAGTACATTTCATTCATACTCGACTCGCAGTATTTCTCACTCAAACACGTACCTACACAATATGTGTGAACGTAACAAGACATCCTTACAACTTCAAACTCTATTTCCTTACAGTATCTACCTCCTGACACCAGCACTGGCTCAGCGAGGGTCCTTCTTCGAAGCCATAACCGGCTTCATTCGAGACACAGAGCAGTTGTACAACGGGGAGCCTCCAGATACACCTGTCATAGACACGGAGTATGACTTCGTGATCATCGGAGCTGGCACTGCTGGATGCTTACTGGCTAATAGGCTCACAGAGGTTAAAGAGTTTAAGGTAATATGTAAGCGAAGAGAAGATGTCTCCAAGACTTGTTTTTATAGAAATTAGTAAACTTTTACACATATATTCTTCATTAATCACTCAACTATACCTTTTTCATTTTGGGATGATCTTTTAGATAGATGCCATACAACGTAAAGATGTCGTGTTTTGCGAATAATGTCAAAATAAGAACTTAAAATTTAACCAAAACCGGCTATAAATATATTTTAAATATAAAAACAGCATAAAAATGCTATTTATGTATTCAATTTTTTTCAATTTAATATTTTTATTTTTCAGATAACTTGATCCATTGTGTTAGTGTACTTAAAAACTATGTTAGTAAATATATTCAGCAAAAAATACGAGTATGTTTAAACAATTACGAGTATTCAAAGTATATTTTATTTTCTTCTGTAACGTCGTGATTTATTTTGTAAATTAAAAAGTTAAATCGCTGAGCCTCACTTTGTATGGGAGTGAAATCCATCTTCTTTCAATATATAATTTAACGTTATCCTTTTGTCTCACTGTTTGGGTGAACTAAGGGAACTAATTCACAAGTGAACTGAACGCATCACTATTACATTGAACATGGCAATATTATTTTATAAAGTGACATGAGCACCTGTCAGTTTAGTCCGTCTAATAAAAAAATCTACTTTAGACATCCCTATATGATACGACTAATAAAGGATCATCCCAAAATAAACAAGGTAAATAAAATAAAAACAACAAGCTAAATTGTCTATGCCAGGAGTGGTCCACCACAATGGTCCAGATGTGGATTCAATGCAGTAATACTAGCGCCGCAGTCTCGTGACCTAGCCTTTGACTCATTGTCCCTTAAAATTCTTATTATCTTCGGCCTATTAATGTCCCCACTGTTGGGGCACAAGGCAAGGAAAGTAGGCCTTAGTGTTAGAGGAGTAAGTACCTACTCTAAGTTTTTACACCTCTGCTTAACACAAAAAATTAAATGGTGAGTAAAACACAATGAGTGAGTACCTAACCTAATTCAATATTGGTTACGGGCCATGATCCACCGAGCGGGTCCAGTGCTTATTGGTGGATTTCACACGCCTTCGGAAACTTTTAATTTCCTCAGACATGCAGGTTTCCTCACGATGTTTTCCTTTACCGTTAGAGCAGTCGGAAAATGTAGATAAGGCTTCGAAAAAATCGGAAAAACTCATTGGTACATGACACTGCATGGTTTCGAACTCGGACCAACCGTATGGGAGTCCGGCGGGCGTCCTAGCCACTAGGCCACCGACGCTATAAAATTCTAATTAGATATAATCAAATCTAATGCATGATGTTTGAAGCGACAATGGAGATTGCTACGGCGCATATAGTGTCGCTGGATCGAATCCACATCTCGACCGCTCTAGATAGCTTTTAGTTGCCAATTCAACATTAGGTAGTATGTGCACAACAATAACAAACATTATTTTCTAAAAAAATTACCAATAAGTTGTTTATGGTCGTGGACTGACCACAAACTAATGTCTCGGAAACTAGAAAATTACGAAACAGACTTAAATTGAAATTTTATCTTTTCTGTGTGGTTTCCTCGACAGGGACATAAAAAACCCTCGCCATATTGCGGGATTGAATGGTACTATTTTTCCATAACGAATTCTATAAATAACAAAATACAGATTATAAAAGTACTAATGGAGCCCTCTTGACAGGGTTTTTTATTTTTCTGCGAAAATATTTTTCAAGAGACATTCAGTAGGCAAAAGCTAGCAACTAAGATTTTGAATGGTGAAAGGTGAAACTTGTAGTACATGATTAAACTCAAATAATATACTGTTTCACAGGTTTTTACTGTATTTTATTAATTACGATCGGTTTTTTGATCAGTTGATCAGTTGGCGCATGCGATGTGAACATTTTCCCATATATTAGTCGGTCATTTAAATGTCAAATGTATGGAAATATAAGTGCATTTGCACAAACCCTTTAGCTCGCTGTCAGTGCTCACATCATCATTCTAGGGCGACTATTAATACTCCAGAGCTGTAGTGTTAGAGCAGAGGGCGCCACTAGTCCGATTTATGTGGTAACTTAGATTAACAGAGCTGTGTTGCAACTAGGTGCTGCTGATAGAAGCCGGCGGCAGCGAGCAGGTGTTCATGGACATCCCGGTGCTGGCCACCATGCTGCAGTTCACTGACGCCAACTGGAACTACCACACGGAACCGCAGGTTGGTGATTCCTTTTTGTTCTATCTTCTGTACTGATCTGTTATATTCACTAACCAGTTTCAGTTTATTTGCATAGTATACGAATTTAGTTACAACCGTTAGGGGGTTAGGGGGGGTATTCATAAGATCGGGTATCGAATATTTATCCCCTCCTTAAATCGTAACGGGGGGGGGGGGGGGATATATTCGACTCATCATGCAAATCGTAATTGTGTTGCCTAATGAAGAATGACTCGCTGAAGCTCGACTCCTATGGCTCGGGCACGTCACTAGCATAGGGGAGGATCGGGCAGTTAAACGAGCGTATGCGATGAAATGGAGAAAGATCTGCGTGAGCTCCGGGCGCCTGACTGGCTCGAGACTGCGCAGGAGAGAGAGCGATGGCGCTCTTTGTTATCGGAGGCCAAAATCCACTTCGGGTCGCTGCGCCAGCGGAATAAGTAAGTAAGTAATGAAGAATGAGCCGTCTTCTTGTGCCATGGTACAAACAATGCCAATGTCAAGACCTGAATGAATGCAAGGATAATTACCGGTCGCCAGGACAATGTTTTTACTCGAAGAGTTGAATACACTTTGTACAAAACATCTGATAGTAATCAACTAATTTAGCAGATGACTACTGATGCTGAATATATTTCATATGAATATGACGTCTTTGACGTTTTTTCTTGAAATTTTACGTCTATCGTTCTTATCTTGTTATTTAGAACAGAGTATAGGAATTACCCTAAATATCGTCAATACTACACGACAAAAATCAGAATAGAATAGAAAGAAAGAAAGATTATTCATTTCCGATAGACACATACAAACAACTAGGTACAGAAGACAAAAATAATATGTATAATAATAATTAAACCTCAAAAACAAGCATATCTGATTGATATTGCCGTCCCCAATACTCATAACTTACAAAAAACAATATCTGAAAAAATACATAAATACACAGAATTAAAAGAAGAAGTACTAAGAATATGGAACCTTGATAAAGTATACATTGTACCACTGGTGCTTTCTAGTGCAGGCGTAATACCCAAACATTTACATCACAGTTTGCAACTAATAGATCTCCCCAAAAATACATATATCACAATGCAGAAAGCCGCAATCCTGAACACTTGTCGGATCGTACGAAAATTTTTACAGGATGAACCGTCAGGTGAAACAACTTTAGGAGGTGAAGCTCACTTGGTCCTAGACCCGTGAGCTTCGCTCTAAACTGACCCCAGAAATGGGAGAAAACCTAACAGGTAAACATATAATAATAATACTTCTTTCACTCATACTGTCGTTTGGCCAAAAGCTCGCGACAGTATGGTAAACTCACCCCAATAATGGGAGAAAAACAGTAATATTAATAAATAATAATAATAATATAATAAATTTATTTAACGACAACACTACAACGGAAAGGTACAATGAATACTACAAAAAATTAAATTAAAAAATAACATACATATTTCCTAATACCGAGCCTACGATTAGCACCCACACTAGGTAATCCTGTGTCGTGGGCGCTGTGGTGGGGAGTGTGTGTTGTGTTGTACCTAAATGTACTGTAAGTAATGTGATTTGGCGAAGTAGAATTGTGTGAGTAATGTTGGTGTCTCTATTTGTAAAACTAAATGATTGGAGAATATTAAACAAATATATTACAAAAATAAATAAATAAGCAAAAGTAATTAAGTTTGATGAAGGTGGCGTGCAGCACCGGAAAAGGGTACTGCCCCAGCCTGTTGCCGTAGCGATTTTAGCTTTCTTTTTCTTTTTCTAAAAGAATCTTGTAATATTAAAGGTGTTATTACATGGGCGTGATCGACAATGATCGGTGGATTGATTATAAGACCGTTCAACGTCGATTATTGTTTATTTCTTTGTCCGATCGGTCATCTGTCATCGACTGACAATTGATCTGACGTCAATGCGACATATATCGAGTCCTTGTAATAACACCCTAAGACTGTTAAATATCGTTTTGGAGTGCGACAAAGTTCACAGTTTTTTATTTGTATGAAATTTCATCTCAGTTCTAAAAGGTTTTTACTATTCTGAGTTGTGTCCGGCAATACTCGTCTTTATTACTATAATTTATAAAAATTCAAAATTCAAATATTTAAAAAAATATCATAATATCAATTACACGTCCAGTAAAAAAATAATTGATTCCATTACATAACAATAACACACATGAAAACATAATATATAAATTATAATAATAAAAAGTAAAATAAAAAACTGAACAATGTCATGTACTTACATGTAATACATGTAATGTACTTACATGTAATACATGTAATGTACTTACATGTAATACATGTAATGTACTTAGATGTAATGTACCTACTTAATATAGCATATTATATATTACATATACATATTACAAAACTTTAAAAATGTGGGAAATACCATGGAAATAGCTCAGGTGTTCTTTTCTTTATTTGCAAATTAATCAAAGTTCATTTAATAGGCAATTCGAAGGATTAAAATAAATTGATTAATTTACTATAGAGGTTTAAACGGCTTTTACATAAACGTATCAGAATTCAGAAAGAACATACATTTTAAATAATGTCTGAACTGGGGTCGTAAATGTTTAGTTTATTAATATTAGACAAGGACCTGGTTTTAATTTGAATAATAACAATAGAGATTAAATAACGCCTGTCATAATAGTTCAAGAGGTTTGCCGTATTTATGTAAATGGAGTCTGCGAAGGAGGTTCAGCATTTAAAATTAGACAGACATGTAAGGTCAGCTTTATAAGTACTTCAGTACCTGTTCTTCAAAAGACAGGTGGCAGATCCTGATGTGCAGGATTCCTGGGTTGGTACCACCCTCTTATCTATTTCTGCCGCTAAGCAGAAATGCTTGCGTTTCTGTGTTTCGGTCTCAACCCTACCCGGTTTCGGTTTACCCTTCAGAGTAAAGAGTCAGCGTAATTGCCCGCACAGGAGGCATTCCATCTTAGTCCTCAAGGTTAGCAGCGCATCAAAAACCCTCTAATAATAATACAGTCAGGTGATATGTCTATGGGCGACGGTGACCACTTACCATCAGGTGGTCCGTTTGCTCGTCTGCTCTCCTTATTTAATAAAAAAAATGATCAATCATCAACCTAGGAATACGTAGACGTTATTCTACTACCCGGTCAAAAAAGAAAAATGTTTAATAATACCTTTTGGAACTGAGATGCAGTCAAACAAACAAATCAAAAACAGTTAGAATCTTGTCATATCGCAAAATGATACAAAACAGTCTTAGTACGATTCCATCTATTTAGATTTCTGTCGCATTATATACGCAAAAAAGTTAAGAAAGTTTGAGTATTCTATACTTTTAATGTCTTTATTTTTTTAATAAATTAATGAGACATAATAGGCGAATGTTATAATTATAACATAATACTTATTGCATAAGCAAATGAATCATTGCACTTGCTTTACACCGATAAAATAAAAATTACTTCAATAAAATCTTTCACCGAGTTGCGTCAATGCGATTGACGATAAACCTGATGTGACATTTACTTGCAGAGCGGCACTAATCGATAGAGATAAGTAGATAATAGCTGGAAATAACAAACCGATTCATTGTGTCCTGTTTACTATAGTTACCCGTTACTATTAAAACATTCCTTGTTATATTATAATAACTATGTATCGCGTCTAACCACTAAAGGTATATTTAATCGTGACAGCGGTTTGTTTTCCGTATATTGATGGAATTGTTTTGCAAGGTGTGTCGATGGGCTGTCTATCAAAATAATCTACTAACTATCAAAATAAACTCAAAAAATAAAATATTACCTGCTACGAGTAGAAATAACATAGGTTATACTATTCTATTCCAATTATGTTGGTTTGACAGATGACAGCTGTATATATTTTTATAATGAATAGGAGTTTCTCCCGCGCTTTTGTCGCGTCCACACCAGCTTTTTTTCGTTGTCTTGCAAATTGTTTTACAGTAGTGCTTTTCAAGTAAGAATGGTGTTTTTTATTCGAAGAACGTCTACAAAATGTGATTAATGTGTGGGACAGTGAAGTAAAGTCAAATAAGACGCTGCAGCCCGATCCGTACTTGGCTGGATTTTGAAGAGCCATACTGCGTCCGGGACGCCTTCTTCTTTGGTTCGGATGGTGCGAAGATTCTCCCAGATAGCATTGAAATGTGTCACACCAGCATTTTAATGAAGACTTGAAAGAGTTGTTTACATCAGACATGGCTGTATGGGCTCAGTTCCCTTTGCCTTAAAAAAACCCAATTATAATGAATATTATGACGTCTGTGACGTTTTTCTTGGAATTTGACGTCTATCATTCTAATCTTTGGTTTGGAACAGTGATA
Source organism: Hofmannophila pseudospretella (assembly GCA_947369225.1). Classification (NCBI taxonomy): domain Eukaryota; kingdom Metazoa; phylum Arthropoda; class Insecta; order Lepidoptera; family Oecophoridae; genus Hofmannophila; species Hofmannophila pseudospretella. The sequence goes on from OX376331.1 coordinate 7,110,739, forward strand.
TGATTGCGGTTCTTCTATTATGGGAACTTTAACTTGTGATTTAATACTAACGTTGTGCACAGCTCTGATCATAACGTTAGACGTAATTAGACATCTACCAATAGATATGAAGAAGCGTCTTAAATTAAGGTGCAAATGACTCGGTTTCATATAAGTGATTAGATTAGATTAGATTAATACTTTATTGCACTCAAGAAATGTACTTAGGAAAGGAAACATAGAATAAGTGTACAAAGGCGGCCTGATTTCACACATTCATGTCATATACGTGCAATTAATCACTGAAATATTATTACCATCAGATCAATCATGCTGTATTTACTTATGAATCATTTTCTATTTCAATATTTTATTGGAAACCTTCGAGTGCATAAATAATCTATCTGCAAAGACAACAACAGTTTCCTCTGACCATTTTCTTTATATACTCGTACATACAGATATCTTTATACCTTATCTTTTTCTATGTTCTATTAATATATTATGTTAGGACCTCAAATGTGTCGTGAACTCGTCACTCTACGTGGCAGGGGTCACGTAGCCTTCATAATAATTTCCATCGCGCCCACTGCCAATGCCACCGATATGACATTCATCCTTGTTTAATCCATCCATGGTTAGACATGGCCGCAATTTAGAACTGTACACTTTCCTTCCTACGAGCGAACTATGGTAGCATTTCCTGAAAATCGTGTCAGATCTTGGAATTATTATTTAGAAACGTTTTTGGAAGTTGATTGACCTAGCTTGTCACAGGTCGCACGCTTGTGCTTAGTCGTATTCTTCATTGATGAGGGTCGTGATCGTTCTATGGAGATAACCACATTGAACGACTTTCTAGGCAGATTTAGTGGGGTGGTTTGCCATTGCTTCCCCATTTCACACGCTAGTTATCTCAGTGTGCAGGTATCCTCCCGATGCAAACCGAACCTTATTGATTCACGATCATCCACATGGCAGCCCGGTGTCATAGCCACCGAAAAATGTTCGCACGCTATTATACAGCCTTATTAGCACCAATTCTGGGGTGTCGCCAAATTAAATAAAACATCGCTGAACTAAACGTCACCCTCACTCTTACGCAATCTAGCATATGAGTGAACGAGGCAGTTTAATTTAATTTTAGTTTTAGAATTAGCGACAAGCCTCGAATTGACGCCACTGCATGGGTTATTTGCATTATTTCCAAAGTACACCACCGGAAATGGGTATGATTTCTTAGTACATCAGGCAGGACACACATACATACATCTTCACGATATGTCCCTTGCGGGGTACGCAGAGAATGGAGCGCCAAGAAAGTCGGATTACGTCGGATCTCATTATGGGTATATGTATAGTTAAGCCTCTAAAAATACAGATTTTCAGCTTGATTGCGACACAACAACAGAACATAAATTGGTGGCTCGATTATATAGAATGGATACCTACTTACATAAAACTTGTAATTACTAATTACAATGCAAAGCACAACTTGATGTCAACAAGGTTAATTAGGAGCGTGTAAGTGCGGAAAATACACGCGTATATTTATTGTATTGGAGCTCAACACATACTGTTGCACTACTTTTACAACAATTATCCGATATAACGACGTTTCGTAATCATGTTAAAAGTCCCTCGGTCACCCCAGTCGCGGTTCTATAGGTAAACATTGGGAAAAGGGGTGTCATGGTGTCATATAGGCGCCTGACGTCTCGTAAAGACTACACTTCTTTGGAATCTGTCTTCATCTTCTATGTATAGTTTCAATAGTAAATTCAATCCACTGGATAGTCTAAATTCTATGGAATCTGTTAACGAATCGGACCGAACCCATAGAAATGTATTTTTCTAGATTTATTTACACTTTAATTCACAAAAAACGCGTACATGAGGCGAGCTTAATGCCTTACGACATTTTCTACCAGCTAACCATGGGGTTATGCAGAAATGTTTAGGTAGGTGCATATAAAATGGAAGTTGTTATTATATTAGGTTACATAAACTTATATAAGTAAAGATATCTATCTTAGATTTCTATGAGTATTGTCCGATTTCGTTTCAAAATCGCTGTAGTGTGCTTAAGCCATAAATAATACTTCATCAGATTGCTAATTATAATATGCCTATCTATTAAAAAGTCTATCTAGTATCAGGATCAGGATTAACCGAGAGAACAATATATAAACGGAAAACCGGTCAATTGTCTTACAAAGTTGAATATCTTAACTCAAGTTTTATAATTGCATATAAAAATGAGTACAGGAAAACAAGCAGGTTGCAGAGCAACTTGCAAGAACGCAGCGTATACGCATTGATGATTACTTGGTGTCCTTTTGGAAAAATGTCTTTTAACTCGTAAATGTGAGCGTGGAATACCTTATTTCTCAGTGGAATGTAAGTGACATTGTAATTGAGCAGATGCAGAATACATAATATATAATCTTCTGTCATGTAACGTTGATAAGTTAAAAATTTAAGAAACCATGAGAGCCCTTTAATTTTTCCTGGTCATCGTCTGATCCTCAAGGTTCCAGATGTGCGAAGGGCACCACGGTCCTAAGCATTTGAGATCAAACTCAAACCATTAGACTGTTTCTGTTCCAGAGATCCTATCAGACATCAAAAATACTCTAAGATCTTGGAACACCTGTTCCAATTTCTATCAGACGTGGCTAAAAACATTCTCAAAAAAAATATCTGTTAAATAAAGAATCGTATCATCGATCCGACAAACAAACAAACAAACATGTCACAAACAAACAGACAAACCGACGGACATACGAACAAAACTTATAACATCCATTCCAAAATTTGGTCAGAGATTATTTTTTTTTCTTAAATATGTATACATATTATAATAAGCCTTGAATGTAAAGAATTGACATTTGTATTATATAACATATTTCCGGCTGCAAGAGTGTCTTGAAAGAAATGGGCGTAATTTAAGACGATATAATACTTATTTAAAAAATAATCCGCATTATTTAACTACATTTTATAAAAATAAAGATAAACTGTTTACTTCTTTTTTATTTTTATTTTTAACTTGAAAATTTCCCGCTCATCTTTATAACAGGATCACAGCATAACTCTCACGTCCATAATCCCCGAAGGGGTAGACGTAGAGGAACCGAGGAACTTCATCACAGGTAGTTCCCACTTTTCGTCGTAAGATTTAGTCGTCAAACTAAAGTGTTAGGTGGCGAATCTACCTAAAGGATCGTTTGCTATATTTAGATGTTATTATTTGGATTAAACCACTGACGCATTTGCTCGAGCTAGGGCATTCACTTGTTACGTCGTGTTGTTTTTTTTTTTAATTTGAGGCTATATATAGGATACTTGAGGATAGAATGAATGAATAAAAAATAGAACAAAAACGTGTCTTGCACGGATACTTATGTATATTTGTTTTAATTAACACAATAACGCCATAGTAACGGTTACTCTTAAAATTATTGATCAATTCATTTTTTCAAATATCCCATTTGAAATTGGGAATTGAAATTCGAAATTTTAATTCGAAATTCGAAAAAAATTTCATGTCTACTTTTTGCGAAGCCACAAGAGGGTGGATAAGGGATGTTGACAATTATTTTATTCATTTAAATAAACTTTTCGATATTGTCGCACAACGATATATTTTTTTACGTAAAATCCGTTGTAGAGTTTCCGAGATTAAAAAGGTTTCAAAGTTTCCGATTAGAAAAAGATAGCCGCAGTGCTGTAACAAGTGACGTCACATGTTGCTACTGCCATATAAAATATCGTTTTAGATAAAGATACATAATAATGAAACTAAATCAGCTTATAACTTAGTATTTTTTTTTACTGAAATTCCTTTTTTTTCTTAATTTAATTAATAAATATTAACAATTCCACATGAGTCAAGCAAGTGGCTATTGTTTGCAAGTGTATGAATTAATATTCATCAGTACTGTAGGTACAGTCCAAACGACTGATTAAAATTTTAGTAGGTAGTAGGTACATATAACTGATTCGTCTTGATACTACATTGTTATCAAACTACATACAACACAAACAATAACCTACTTCCGCCGTTTAATTTGACCGCTAAAAAACCATGCTTGGTTTTACTAAATCGTTTCTCGTAAAATCAAGTTTTATAAACACGCAAACGTTATATTATGACGTTATATTCTGAACAACAATTAAAATGTACGATGAAAACTGTGGTTCTGGGTAAAACCCAAATGACCGTGATTCATACTAGAAAATTAAAGTCAATTTGGCGACTCAAAACCTTTGGCAGTAATCAAACAGACAAACCGAACCCATCACATAGCCCTGAAGTTTATAGCCTATACATTTTTGGGTAACCACAGACTTGATAATTGGTTTTTGGAATAAATAATTATCGGAACATGAGGCACTACATCTAAGTCTTCAAAGTTAGTCATAGCAGCGTATCGAAAAACCTGAAATAACATTATAGTGAGATGTCTAAGGATGACGGTGAACAGTTATCATCAGGTGGTCTATTTGTTTGTCTGCTGGAGAGCAGACAAAATCGATTGAATTTGCCAATATCGATTGTATAAGAGTACAATCGATATTGGCAAAAGAATTATGAGCAGTTGGTGCAATTGTTTGTAGGTACAAATGCTCAAATATATAGTTCAAATTTTGATGATAATAATAATGAATTAGCAATTTGTAGGCACAAACGTTTAAAAAAACTTTATTTTTAACTATAACAAAACTTTGTTCCGTTTCGAGGCAAAATATTAATAAGTCAGGCACTCAAAAAGAGAAGTCCTAAAAATGAGTGAATTAACGAACGATGTTTACTTTCAGAAAGCCGGTTGCATGGGCATGCGTGGCGGAAGGTGCGCTTGGCCGCGCGGCCGCGTGGTCGGAGGCTCATCTGTGCTGCACTCCATGATGCATACCAGGGGCAACCGGAGGGACTACGACAAGTGGGCTGCCAATGGGAATCCAGGTGCGACAGTGTGAATGGTGTATGGAATCCAACGGATGAGTCCAAGCTAATTCTAATTTTTGTTCAACTCCGTTACCATTGTTTTTAAAGGTACAAAATAGCAACGCATCTTTAAATATCTTGCGATAGTCGGTTGTACTGGTACCTCCAGTACTATCAGATTTCTACATGGGCTATTTAAACTCATAGTGTAAGATCCGTAAGAAATAAATACAAGACGATTTTAGCGGCACAAAACCTTGTATCAAATTCATAACGTAGAGGCAAAATAGATCTTAAATTAAAACATTAAAATTTCTATTTTCAGGTTGGGATTACAAATCGATCCTGAAATACTTCAAAAGGTCAGAGAACATGCAAATACCGGATCTTGTCGAAGACAAGACTTACCACTCTACTAGAGGTGAGATGACGATACAGGAGCCCCGTTGGAGGACACCACTATCTGAAGCATTCTTGAAGGCAGGTGTTGAGACTGGTGGGAAAATCGTCGACTACAACGGCGAGAACCAAATAGGATACTCCATCATACAATTTACAATGAAAAACGGAACACGAATGAGCGCCAGTAAAGCGTTCCTGCATCCAATTAAAAACTTAAAAAATCTGAACATCGTCAAAAACGCTATGGTCACCCGTATCCTTATCGACCCTTGGAAAAAACGGGCCTACGGGGTAGAATTCGAAAAAGATGGTCGCAAACACACTGTCTTGGCTAGAAGAGAAGTTATACTAGCCGCTGGAGCTATCAACTCTCCACAGATACTCATGATTAGCGGAATAGGCCCTAAGAGACATCTAACAGAGAAGAACATAACTACGATAGTAGATTTACCGGTAGGTTACAATTTGCAAGACCATTGGGCTCTAGGAGGTCTCACTTTTGTTATTAACACCACAGATTCCATCAGAGCTGAACGTGTTGCCACCTTGAATAACATAATAGAATACTTCAGCCACCATACTGGCCCCTTATCAGCTCCAAGTGGAACCGAAGCCCTTGCTTTCATCGATACGAAGAATCCAGGGAAAGATGATGGCTATCCAGATTTAGAATTACTTTTCGTTGCTGGGTCTCTAGTTTCCCAACCGACATACAAGCAAGCATTTTCAATTGACGATGAGGTTTACGAAAAAGTTTACGGGCCTATACAAGACCGAGATACTTGGATGGTGTTTCCCATGCTTCTGCTACCAGAATCTAAAGGTCGAATCGTGTTGAAGAACAAAAACCCTTATCACAAGCCTTTGATACATGCTAACTACTTCTCCGACGGCGGACACGATCAGAGAGTCATTCTACATGGAATCAGGAAAGTTATCGAGTTATCGAAGACCAAAGCTTTTCAGAAATATGGAAGCAAATTACACGATGTTCCGTTACCAAATTGTGCTCATCACGGCTTCAATTCAGACACTTACTGGTTCTGCGCAATGCGGACTATCACTAATACTATTTATCACCACTGTTGCACTAACAAGATGGGGCCCAGACATGACCCTGAAGCGGTGGTGGATCCAAGACTAAGAGTATACGGTGTGGGCGGGTTGAGAGTGGTGGATGCTAGTATAATGCCTCACGTTCCTGCGGCTCATACCAACGCACCAACAATGATGATAGCTGAGAAGGCTGCTGACATGATTAAAGAAGACTGGGGGATACACGTCTCTTATAGATAGAAATCTAGATCATTTGATACGTCTATCTTGAATCCCAGTCATCACGGTTATACTGTGCGAAAAAGTCAAGCAATGTAAGAGGCAAGTTCTTAAAGTATAGTAAAATTGACCAAGTTTAAAAGTAGAAATTAAATGTCTGTCAATACATTTCCACTGTGCACAATATCGTTATAAATAACAACACCCAGCAAAGAACTAGCTAACTAGAATTCTAGAATTCATTTCACGTTCAAGGCTTAGACCATCAACAAGAATTACAGGTAATACGCAAGTTAATTATAAGTCTACGTGAACCAAACTCACATCACAGCTGTTCGCTTCGAATATAAATTCACATAAGTTATGAGTTTTACACTTAACTAAAAAAATCTTGTAAATACCTCAATACCATTGTCTAACCACGTACTCGTAATTTATTTCTTAATTTTTTTGCCAAAATTCACTATGTCAATAATACCTACAGTTTGACTTTAAACTGACTTTCATTTACTTTTTATAAAGGTTGTACAAAACAGTTGATTAGGGTGCTGACGCTTAGATTATAAATATCAAACGAAACATTGTGTATTCATGCTCATTCATCATTACCATGGTTTGCAAAAACAACTACTTACTCGGTTACTCGTAATTTACTTACCAAGATACCTCTACCTTAGATACATAGATAGATAGAACCTCCCACTCCACATATAAAATTGTTATCTACGTCAATCGAAACTTGGAAAATTCCAAACATTTCAACGTCACTTCATTTCAAGTTACAACGTAACTTATAATCTAAGCGTCAGCACCAAAAAAGTTTCTACCTGGGTAACTTAGTATCGACTATCTTCTATAGTTTAATTTTACCCAAAGACGTTTTTGTTTGTTCTAAAAAACATTTCGAGAACGGCGAAATAACAAAGTCGTATTTTGTGGAAAACGGGAAGCTATTTTTTACAGTTGACAAGTTATTGTCACAATAAATGTTTCCAGGGCCCTGTTTCACGAAACAAAAATACAAGTCTAAACTGGCAATATCGACACTATTTTATATGAGGATTTCCATTATGTTGGTCTTTTAGGCTTATGTCCATTACAAGGATTAACTATTTCGTAATCTGTCGTAATCTGAGGTCCTGGACCTGACTGAAATAAATTATTTTATATTTATTTATTTATTTCGGTTAAAACATATACCTAGTCACAGATATAGGTAATTACAAATTACATAGATTTTTAACTAAATAGATATATTGTGTGACATTAGGTATCCATTTGTAAAACTAGTGGTTCCTGACACCTGCATCAGCCTGTTGTTACATTACCTTTGAATTACCCCCATTATTATTTTTTCTTCTAAGCATCATTACGAAAAACCATAGAAAAAAATATCGAGCTTAACGATTTTCTTTTCAAGTTAAGTACTTCATCTCATCATGCACAATAAAATTAATTTTAAGAAGTGTTTTATTATTTAATTTATCTAGATATAAAACGTACATAATACTCAATGGTAATATTTTATGAATCATAATATTTTAATAACATAAAGTTGATTAACCTTTAGAATCCATAAATTACCAAAACCAGTTACTTAACTAATGTGTGTGAGGAATAATTCGAGGATTTTCCAAAAAATAAAATTAATAGTTTAATAAATAACCATAGAAATTTTCTTACCTACTTATTATTATGTATATTATAGTGAAACGTGATGTTAACATTCGCAAAATTAATTGGTAAGTAGTAAATAGGTAAAAAACAGATATTTAGCGCATTAATTGTAAAGTTAAGTCTGCGGCATCTATGAGAAATATATCTATAGCGGCATCGGACACAGCGGATTGGGTGAGAATAAGTGCTGGACTACACGCGTCCGGTTCCAGCCCCGTTTCGGTTCGCATTCCGTCATCCTCCACTTGAAATCAGCGTTTCGTGATTGAAAGCAGCGAACCGAACCGGGGCTAGAACCGGACGCGTGTACTCCAGGCCTATTACTGTCTCAATGCATCACTATCAGAAGGGACACTTAAACCTTCGAGCGGGAAGACAGTTACACGCTGCGGCGTTTCCGCGCCGTCACATTACACGTGTGAAAACTATCGGTCCAGTCGACGAACAGTGCGGATGGCAGCGTGTCATTGTGTGAATACCGTGCCGCGTACGCTACATCCGAGTTTCCATTCCGGTACACTAGGTGTTCAGGACCTGAAGAAGAAGACTATAAAGCTGCCTTTCCACCAAAGCTGTGCGAGGAAGCGAGGCGGTGAGCGAGGAAAAAATCTGCCAAAAGGATCTCTCCATTTTAATCGAGACGTGGTAATTAAGTAGCTTCCTTCGTTTCCTAATATTTTACTTCTGTTTATTAATATTTCCGTTATTTATATGTTCCGGTAGAGTATCATTAGGGATCCCTGGCACTCAGGGGATGCCTGAAAATCAGCACCGCAGTGCTAAAAGCGCTACGGCAACAGGCTGAGGCAGCCCCTTTTTCCGGTGCTGCACACCACCTTCATCAAATTTTATTACTTTTGCTTATTTATTTTTATAATATGTTTGTTTAATATTTTTTTCATCTTCTGTACCTAATTGTTTGTATGTGTGTATTGGAAATAATTTCTTTCTTTCTTTCTTTAATGAGGCGATCCTATTGTATTTTTCCTCGCTCACCGCTCCGCTTCCTCGCACAGCTTTGGTGGAAAGCCACTCGATCACAATAGACTATGGATCTTCTGTCAGCGTCCACTATTCTTATTTTAAAAGTAACCGACTAATTTGATTAAGGTATGGGTCCGACCTTTCGACCCCTAGTGATCCCAAAAACCCAATCTTAATGACCGCAATCCCGCGTGACAGTGCCATGACCTAACACCTGTATCAAATTATTCAGTAACTTTTTAAATAAATGAAGGGAAATATGCCCAAAATCCATTAGACAGATACGACGCCCGCTGAACCTTCAGGGAATTGGATGTACCTAACGCCTCAGTTCGTCAACGAAGTCATACGTCAATTGGCCCGGTCGTAATCCTGCCTTCTCCAGTTCCACTCTCTATCTCTCAAACTCACTACCATTATCCTCATCGCACACACACACATACACATACCGCTAGCACTTAAACATATCGTAAAACCTGTTTTATTTCTTTATATCCGCTCTTTCATTTCGTAACTACTGGCTTAATTAATCTTTCATTAACTTTGTAACAGTTTGGTTTCATAATTGGCATGTATAGATTTTTTAATTGTTTGATTGACATGTGTAATGTGATATGCTGTGAAACTAACAAATAAATAAATATAAATATATAATATAAGTAAAGATCCAAAGCAACGTTTAAAAATATTGTTTGGATAAAATAATATGAGAGTTAATATTAGTCCAACTATAAGCAACAACTTAAAAATGACCTGTTTTGGTTATTATTTAACAGTGACGCACTTATTGACTTGTATAGTTTACAAGATTAAAAAAAGTTCAATTCATCTTAGGAATTAAAAACTATAATGAGATAACTCACGTATTTAATTCGTCAGACCAACAGTGATTCAAAGAATCCGTAATAAGAACTAAGAACTAAAAGAACTAACGTAAGAAGAAATGATTTGCTTCAATTCCCCACATTCCCCAACTCATACACACACATACTCCTCTCCCTCCCTCCCCTCACATACACCCCTATTTACCTTCATAGTGCAGATTTTCGTATCTCCTTACTCTATTTTATTTTATTTCGTATATTGGTTTGTTTTCGTTTTTATATAACTCAGTTTTCCGTCCGTTATGTTTTCAATATGTGATACCTACAATATGATCTGCAAATTCCTTAATTGGCCTTCTATGTTTTTAATTTTATTATTTTAATATTGCATATTATAAAATTTGCATTTTATAAATTTTATATTTTATAAAAATTGCATATTATATTATAAAATTAAAACCATAGAAGGCCAATTAAGAAATTTACAGATCACATTGTTATTATGATATATTGGATACAAAACGGACGGAAAACTGGGTTATATAAAAACGTAAACAAACCAAAGATACCAATGAAATAAAATAGAGTAACAAGAAAGAGTCTGCACTACGAGGGTGGAGGGGAGAGGGGGGGGGGGGAGGTATGTGTGGGTATGTGTTTGGGTATGTGGGATGGGTATGTAGTTTTTTACAAGTAAATTTCATGGCACATACATATAATATATGTGTTTACACCAAAAAATAACCGTCTCACTCAGATAATTTTGCCATACAAAAATATTTACACCGCTTTACACTGACGCTTTAAGGAGATTATTTACATAAAGAAGAGAGTGATCAGTGATAAGACTGAGTAAACAGAAGCGTGACGGATAAGTAAAATTAAATTACAAAAAAAATTACAAAACTTGTAATTTCAGAAGTCATAATAATCGTTAAGACTGCTTAATTACAAAATATTACTTACAATTACCTATTTATAACAGACTTAGCTTTGCACATTTAGTGACACTTTGAGGAGTAATTTTAAAAAAAGTCAGCTACAAAACCAAACACAATTACCACCGGGTTTGCTCAGTGGAAATTAACCATGGTAAAATAGCGAAAAGGTACACAGATGGATGAGTTGACGCACGTACCTTCCTTCACCTACTGTTTTAAAATTTTCGAAGCTACTGCGCCAAGGAAAGGTCATGGTTGGCGTCGCCGGCACCGGCGCACGAGTCGATTTCCTCGAGTAAATAAAACACATTGTGTCCTCTTGAGTTGCGACAGTGCGTCCCAGGACCTCTCCCGTGCTCTCAGCGCCCATAACCCACTGATAAATTTATTAATCGACATATTATATACCATTCATTGGTATTTTATAATTCACTAAGATCATTCATAAAATTTCAAGTTCAGCTTTTCTCAGTGCGGTTTGCAGTTTTACTGAACAGTGACGTGTGTGATTGTTTCTGGATTATTAAATCGAAATGTAAGTATTTATTTGGTCGATTTCGTATTTCAATATTCATTTGGTAATGTGAATTTTGGAAATATTTGTAGTTAGTTAAAAGTTGCGGAAACACCCCCTTCAGGTTACAACTTCAGGCCCCTTTAAAAAAAGTGTGAACGTATTCAGAAAAAGACTATTGAGTAACTGAAAATTAGGTTAAAATTACTAGAAATTAAAGATATCCTACTCTGTAACTTATGCCGCTGGTCAGAATAAATAAATAAACTATATACATATAGGTAATTACTTGAAAAACATGCAATTGGAAAGTATAATATTTATAAATATTTACATCAAACGGTAGTTGACAAATTAGAAGAATCTAGAATTTCACTCATACTCGTATGGGCTTATTACACTTAATTGAATTCAGACTGACTGTATGAGTCAGTCGACTGATTCAGTCAAGAGTATTAAGCCCAAAATGCGGTCACATAAATTCAATGCCAATATGATAATTGATAACACTGAAAACCTTACAATCCACAATCTGCATCTTAACTTGACGAAGGAGCCGCGAATCGAAGATAATATGGACTGGTCATCCACTTCATGATATCTGAGAGATATTACGATTAGTTATTGTATCGGCATTCTTTTCTGCAGAATGAGTTGATGCCCTTTTCACAACAACAGCACAGGCTACAGATATCATAATTTTACCTGCAATTTACCGTTCTGTCTGTGTATAAAATAAACATATTACTTAGGTACTATTTTTCAGAAAATAATATATTTTTTCTAAAGTTTCAACCCTACAAAGTACACAGTTTCCAGAGGCAATAATTTCTATAAATCCTGAATGTAAAAGGTTTCGAACGTTTTCCTACACAGGTAACCTATTTTAAATGGAGTAGATAAAGATCAAGAACATTTTCAGAAAAATAGATTAAGTTATATGCAGTATGATGGACTTGGATGAAAGAAAAAATAGTCACCCCTAGGGGAGAACCCGCCTTCCTTCATGGTTGATCTATAAGCCAACTTACTCGAAAAATAGACTGTACACACATACCTAATTTAAACTTTCCAAAAGTCGTAGATCAAAAGTTGTAATTTATGTATACTGAACACCCATTGCCATACTTCTATGGTTTCGGCGTACAAAGGGTTATTGTGCTTAAATTAATTTTTAACGTCGTTAAGAGATTCCCAGGTATAGGTAATAGAGTCTGAGTCTAATTTTTTACCACTCGGTGTCATTGACTCAAAGCATAAGGAAGAGCAAAAAACCTGTCTTTTATTAATCAGACAAGAATCTGTAACTGTCTAGCTTGTTACTATACTTTTTTAAATTCGCACAATTCGTCGTCAGCCTTTTAAAATTTAAATCTGCACTATTGAGGGTCTTCCATAGCAGACTGGACAGTATACCTATAGACCTAGTGCAGATTATTAAGATCGCCCTTTTACTAGAAGTACTAACTTTTTCTCTATAAATCTAAATCAAAAAACCCCGACATACGATTGTGGATACCCTCTTACTTTTTTCTGGTAATCATCAGGTCCTCAGTGTAACCTAACTGCTAATTAATATTCCAGAGATCCCATTTGACATCAAAGATACAACAAGATCTTGGAAATCCCTGACCAGAAATGGCTAAAAACACCCTCAACAAAATTCGCGGTTAAATAAAGACAGACGCGTCAAACTTATAACACCCCATCCTTATACTCGTATGATCGGGGGTTAAAACATACAAGTTTCTTCACGACTTCATCGTAAAGCTAATCCATAAATGTAGGAATAAAAGGTCTATTTAAGTCTTTGAAATAATCGAAAAGTCATCGGTACATGTGAAGGCGAAAACGCGGATCGAACTTGGGCTACAATATTAGTCCTTCCTTTAGTCTCTGAATGCTCGGTATCACAAAATTTAATAAAGTGATATGAAAACCAAAACCACCTCGACCAAAAAAGAAAAGAATACGATTTCAATGCTGAACTGTCATAAAGAGATTTTGTACGACGGTTTCCTTGATCTTGGAGTGTCTTCGATGTCAAATGAGATCTCACGAGATCCGTGATCCTCTCAAGTTCAATTGAACTTGAAAAATTGAAAAAACAAAAATAGAAAAATTTGTGGTTCATGTTTGAACTCAAAATTGTAGGGCCTTTCTTTACCGACATATAGCACCTCGAATATCTGATGATGACCAGGAATAAGTAAGTTGAATTCCACAACGGTACGGTTTCATAAAATTTTCATTTCGTTATTTTTTTTAAATATACCTAGTCTTTCTGTCTATCTACGCGTAAATATAGTTGTCTAATTTAATTAAATTCAAACTAATCCGATTATCTGGCCATGTGGTATTATAGTAACCCTGAACTTGCACTCAAGTTATTGTCGGTCAAGCGAAAAATAAAATTAGCATTAACGTATATATTATCGGTTTACACCTTAAAGAAATGCTTACATCACCATAATTTCGTATGTTTTCTAGATATGAAAGATAACTTATAAAATTCGTAACGAGTATTGCGTAATAGAGATGTTTATAACATAATCGCATGCGCACCTCACACGGCAATCAGAAATGCATCCGCCCTCTAACGCATGTGAGTACCTCGGCATTTCTTCCAGCGTTTCAACCGCCGTCATTACCGCTCCCCGTATTGTTGTTGTTTATAGTACAGTACAACTGTCCTCGTGAACAGTTTTCGTATTTAATAATTTTATGTAATGACAGCGGTTGAAACGCTCGAAGAATGGCCCACCTGCTAACTACAGTTTTAAATTCATGCTAATCACTAAAAGTGCATAGGCTTCATGATTTAAATTCATGCTTATCACGAAAAGTGTAGGTTTCATGATCGTCAATTTAATCATCTGTGATTTCCAGTTGTCATGGTCGTGTGCCCATTGCCTGTTTCAAAGGTTCTATTATCAAGCATAATTAGTACATTATGTCTTAGAAGAGTAGAAATTAAGGGGTTTCTCACACAGAGCGCTGTTTGCGTTCTGCGGTCCGGGAAAAATAATTATCTCTCATATAAAGTGGATACAAATAACTAAAACTCTTTTAATTTTAAGAAGAATTGTAGATAACGGAACAGCTACTGGATGAACAGTGTATCCCTCCCTATTTTCTTATATTGCCTATGGACTATGGAGGAAGTTCGCTTGATCTAGCAATTTTTTCCCTCCATTTAGCAGGTATTTCATCAATAGTCAAATAACTCTACCTACATTAAAAATTTAAGGAAGCTCTGAAATGCCGTTGTGAAGATCCTCTTACTTTTTCCTGGTCATCAGGTCCTCAAGAGGAAGGGCACCGTGATTCTAAACATTTGAGATCAAACTCGAACCATCTCGCTATTACCGTTCGAGATTCCAAATGACATCAAAGATACCAAAAGTTTTTTGAAACCACTGGTCCAAAAAACCGGTTCCAAATCGGATCATCAGTTGTTGAGTAGGTATATGATGCCACAGACAAACTGACAAACGCGTCAAACTTATAACTCCCCTTCCTCGATCGGATAATAATGAATGCAATGATATGTGTTCTACCTGGCTCGCAGCCCGCAGCTTTGTGTGGCAAATCTAAAAGTAATGACAACATTTACGTCTTTAAAACTGCAGTGGAAGCGTAACGAAACCATAGAAATCTATTTATGGTTTTCGGTCTTCTACATCTCTATGGTTTCGGACCGTTTCCGTTTCGTTTTCGCGCTATGTACTGAAATTTCATCGAATAGTCTGCTATTTGGAATTTAGTTGCCACACGGAAAAAAATCGTATACAGAACAAGAAAATTGTAATCGTGTACAGCGGAGGACATTGTTCATATAGTTAGAATAACAGACCGTATAGTATAATAGCATCCATTACAATTTTTTGTAATGAATATCAGAAATAAGATAAACATTATTAAAGTTAAGGAGGAGGGGAGGCCTTTGCCCAGCAGTGGGATTAAAAAAAAAAAGTCGTTTGTTGTCTAATGATTGTAATAAATAATTATTATTATTTTGCAATATTTAAGTAGTTTTTACAATATTTTCATTTACTAAGGGTATTGTTGTAGTTTTTTCTTCACGTGCATTATTTAACTTCAAAGAAGTGACAACCATTAGTTTAGGATATAGATAGGGACATGCATACGCGTCGTTGTGACGATTTATACGTTCAAGACAATATTAAATTACAAAAGTATTTGGTTTCAATATTAATCTGGTGTTCATTTGCTATGGGCAATCTACCATTACCTATAGTTACAACATATGATGTCTATACCAAAGTGGCCATGTCACACGTAATTGGCATTCTGTTATTTTTTCAGGCGCCAAGTTTAGTAGGGTTGATATCATAAGGTATACTAAAAATAATAATGTGCATAATTTTACTATGATTATGGGACTGGGAAATTGTAAATAGAAACTAGGGAATAATTTCATTGCTTAGAGATTGATTATTTTGATGTACTATAATAAGGTAGGTAACTATTTCGTTTTTCGTACGTTGTTGATAAGTATATTTTTATTACCTTATTATTGCAATTAGGTTTCGTTAAGAAAATTTTATTTTTAAATTACAAATAATGTCAATTAATTAATAAATAATTATAAATACACCTCCCCCCTTGCCGCTCCCGATGCAAAGGTAATGCACATAACGCTTGCGGCGTTACCGCGCTGGATCGCTATGGCAAACCTTTGCACCAGGAACGACCCGGAGCGAGGGTCACAACCCCTCTCCCTAAGGCGACGGCCAATCTCTATCTATAGTAGGTAATAAAACCATAAAAAGTTGTATAAATTTAAATAAATTAATATAATTATTATAATTTTATTTATTTTAACTAAGTACATACTTAAATTAAATAAAAATGATGATAACGCTATTAAACTATTTGTCTAGGCTAGGCCAAACATTACATGAGATCCATTAAGACATGATCTAATCATTTACAAGTGGATCTTAACTCAAACAATAGGTAATTTGACTTATATATAGTCGACAAATCTGAGAGTAAATTCGTATAAATCTTGCCATGTGGGGTCACATAAGATCCTCAACGTTCTAAGTGCCGCTGGGACGTAATTAATTCGTATAAGGGGTGCTCCACAATTTTTTACCAAAAATTATATCAATCAGTTTAAAAGAATAACAGCCAATAAATTTATAAATTAATAGGGTTAATAAAACTTATTCTTTAATCTTAAAAAAATATTTAACATCTATCTGGCATTAACTGTTAGAAAATGCCGCATGGCATCTCCGCTCCTTACGCTGCTTTCTGAACGCACTTACGCTGCGCTACACTGCGCTGCACTGCGCGGCCCGGCGCGGCAGAATATTCTTTATATGAGTTTGTATGGAGCTGAACGAACTTACGCTGCACTGCACAGCACCGCGAGGCACGTTGCAGCCGTGTGACAATTTTGACGTGCTGACAGCCATAGATTTCTACCCTGACTAGGTAGTTAACTGTCTGTAAATCTTATTGCCATACGCACAAGTTTGAAACTGAATAGTTACGTCACAAACGTGGTTGCAGTTGCCGTGCAGTGCTGCGCAGCGCAAGTGCGTTCAGAACTGCTGCTGCAGTGCAGTTGCAGTTACGCGCTGTGCAGTGCTGTGCAGCGTCAGTGTGTTTACACCTTAATTCAGATCAAGTCGCGTGCAAAATCTAGTTTATAAAGGTATTCTCAGCAATTAAGTGAATTTGTTACATTTTCCATGACCTGATCTGTTTTGTGCGATCTAGACAGAAACTTAACCAGATGATGATCTTGACTCATTTATCATTCCATGCAGCAGCTATAGTTAATTAGCTAGGTATTGATAATTATTAGGAATGAAATAGTTATTTCATTCAGTAATTAATAATTTTACATTCAGGATTTCTTTCATAATAGACAAAATCCTACAAATAAGTACTTATTTCATTACCCATTAAAATTAATTTTAAGTTTTTATGTTTATTGCACATACGCATAAGAATAAGAATAGTAAAACAATAAATACAATTGATATTGCGGAATTCACTACGAACTTGTATATCTTTCGAAGTGTGAACGGATAGAGACTCCAAGGAATCGGAATAAGAAATTTCGAGCTCAGATTCCTAGTCATAAGTAAACAACTCTACATATGAATCACTTTATCCGAACCGATATAAACTGCATCACATAGTAATCAACAAATTATGCTAAGAACGTGTTTAAACTACCTGCGTCAGAGGAAAACACTTGCCCGTGAAGCCTACATGCCTCGCCAGTTTAACAAGCCGGATCAAGGCCACAAGGCCCTTCATTGAAATTCTCTGGCACGCTCATATTATTTGAATGCACAACGTATAGTGTACACCCCTAGAGTATCCTTTTGTTTCGTTTCAATGATTGATTCTCTTAGATATTAGGACTAGATCGTAAAAACGACATAAACATTATGTATGCACATAATCGGAAGCTGCTACATGTTTTAATAATTGTAGAAATGTGTTTCATTAAACATACAATCTTGGAAACTTCAAGGGTAGCCAGACGACAAATAAATGTATACGTTTTACGTAGAATGAGTATTTTAGAAAAGTGTACCTACATTTTTTATAATAGTACATTAGGCCTCGTATAGCTTACCGCGTTTCCTTAAATCACAACTGAAACTGAACGTAACTCTACTATCGTTACAGATGAGGCGTCAGCTCCGCGCGCCGACTCTGGCTACCGCGCTATGGGTATTCTTCACGCTGATGATGCCCACCGACTCCCAGTTCAACGACCCCATCTCCTCACTCTTGAACTTCTTCAAAGAAGGCAACCAACAGTTGGACGAGGAACCACCGGACGTAATGCAACTCCTTTCAGAGTACGACTTCATAGTCGTCGGCGCCGGCACGGCGGGCTGCGTGCTCGCCAACCGACTCACAGAAGTCCCAGAATGGAAAGTGCTGCTAGTAGAAGCAGGACTCACAGAAAACTACATAATGGACATTCCAATAGTTGCTAATTATCTCCAGTTCACTGCCGCTAACTGGAAATATAAAACGAAACCTTCCAGCAGATACTGCGCAGGATTTGAAAATCAACAATGCAATTTTCCGAGGGGGAAGGTTGTTGGGGGGTCCAGTGTTCTCAACTACATGATCTACACTAAAGGAACTAAGTACGATTATGATAACTGGAGATCTATGGGCAATGACGGCTGGGGATGGGATGACGTCCTGCCTTATTTTAAGAAGATCGAAAATTTCAACATACCCTCAGTTGATGACCCCAAATATCACGCACATGGAGGCTATTTGAATATTGAACACGCTCCCTTCCGAACAACGAAAGGTAAAGCATGGGTCAAAGGAGCTCAACAATTAGGATTTAATTATGGTGACTATAATGGTCCCAGTCCGGCAGGAGTATCTTTTCTCCAACTATCCATGAAAAATGGTACAAGACACAGCTCCAGCAGGGCTTATTTACATCCTATCAATGGTAGAAATAATCTTCATTTATCTAAAGGCACTCTGGTCACGAAACTTATCTTCGACGATACAAAGACCAAAGTAATAGGTGTAGAATTAGAAAAGATGAATAAGAAATATAAGATATTGGCACGAAAAGAGGTCATCTTATCAGCAGGTGCAATAAATTCTCCTCAACTGCTGATGTTATCCGGAATCGGACCCAGGAAACACTTGGAATCGTTGAATATCAGAGTAGTTAAAGATTTACACGTCGGTTACAATTTAATGGACCACATAGCTGCCGGTGGAGTCCAGTTCGCAGTGCGAAAACAAGGTATAAGTGTGAGTACAGATTACATTTTGTCTCATTTGGATCTAGTATTCAATTGGATGAGCACACACAAAGGACCACTATCTATTCCAGGAGGTTGTGAAGCTCTCATTTTCATGGATTTGAAGGACAGATTTAACTCAACTGGATGGCCGGATATGGAGCTACTTTTCATCGCTGGAGGTCTAAATTCAGATCCGGGACTTCAGCTGAATTTTGGATTTGATGAACGCATTTATCAGGAGGTATACGGTCCATTAGGAAACAGCGACGTCTTCATGGTATTTCCCATGTTGATGCGTCCAAAATCAAAAGGAAGAGTGATGCTACAGAGTAGAAACCCAAAAGTACCACCACAAATTATTCCCAATTATTTTGAGTATGCAGAGGATTTGCAAAGAATCGTAGAAGGCATCAAAGTTTCGATAGAGATAGCGAGGCAGCCTGCTATGCAGAAGCTTGGGGCGAAGTTATATGATGTGCCGATACAGGAATGTTTGAAGTATGGACCGTTCGGGAGCGATGCTTACTTCGCGTGCCAGACTCAGATGTTCACCTTCACGATATACCATCAGAGTGGTACGTGCAAAATGGGACCCGAGGGTGACCCTTCTACAGTTATAAACCCTAGACTGAAGGTCCACGGGATCGGTAATCTGAGAGTCATTGATGCTAGTGTGATGCCCCAAATAGTATCGAGTCATACCAACGCACCGACTTACATGATAGCGGAAAAGGGGGCTGATATGATAAAACAAGACTGGGGCAAATTATGATAATTATAACTGTCTCTCTTTAGTAATAGTAACAAGTGTATTAAAAGCTTGTCTGTGATGTAAATATTAAAATATATGTACTTAGAGTGGGCAACGCAAAGGGATAACCAAACTACTTCAGTTATTTTAGAAATAACATTTATCAAGTCACTACCAAAGTTCAGTTGAAATTAGCAAAAGTGGTTTACTTACTCCATGTAAATGTGGATTGGCTTACATGTTACCAATTAATTTAGTCACTGTTTTCATGTTACAGATAGACAAAGCTTTGGTTATATCATTATAACGAAACTCTTTTCTCAGGATTAGAAATTGGGTCTTAAAAACTTTACAAATTACATATAACCGCAGTTGTTAAAATCAACTGTAATCTTAAGGTATGTAGTGCAGTTAATTTAAACGGGAATAGAGTTATTAAGATTGGGTTTTTAATTTATAAATCAAACATGGAGCATATTCTTTTGTGTATCAAAAGATCGAGTGTCCTTTTTTTAACTTCCGACCGATTGAGGGAGGGCTATAAGTGTTATAAGTTTGACACGTTTGTCTATCTGTCTATTTGTTTGTCTGTGGCATCATAATTTAAGTTCCAAAAAGTTTACGTCTAGTAGAAAATAAAGATAAACTTACTTCTTACTAAGGTACGTATAAGGTTATTTATTTATTTATTCCAATACGCACGTAGATGTTAAAAAAGTCATGTACCTATTCATAGTAAAAACTGTCACTTACGATATTGTAAGCACATAGGTAGATAAAATGAAATAAATGTAATTGGAAAGTGGTGCAACATTACTTTAACTTAATTTTATTATTTTCCTTGTTAATTCATCCCACAAATTAGATAGATAGATAGGGTGAAACAAAACCCCCCTCTATTCCAGAAAAGGGGGTGTTCAGTATCCATAACTGACTGAACTTCACTCACTATGAAAAAAAAGCTTTCCATAGAAAAGCTCACTACCTACACGATCGAAATGTTGTTGATTTTTTCGTGATTTCAGAGTTGACCTCATAGTAAAAGGTTTTCAGTTATAAGGACTATAGAGAGTTTTTATAACACCGAGTAAATTAGGTACGTTAGAAAAATACTATTTTAACTTACGATAGACATACGACCAAATTATACAGGGTGGGCCATGAATTAGTTAACAATTGAAAAAATCATATAAAGAAAACCATTTGACATATTTTTAAAATTGTTTATTTACAAGAAAGTTAGTTATTTGGAATTTATTTTTTAAAAATAACATCATCTAAATGACCACCGTTTCGATTTTTGCACTCTTCTAAGCGAACACCGAAATTTTCGAATACTCGTCGACAAAGAGACCGCGAGATCGCTGACATTTCTTCACTAATTTTTTCCTTTAGTTCACGTAGTGTTTTTGGTTTATGGGTGTAAACACGACTCTTCAAATAACCCCATAAAAAGAAGTCTGCTGGCGTTAAATCTGGACTCCTGGGTGGCCATGGGATGTCGCCTCGTCTGGAAATCAGCTTTTCCGGAAACATTTCTTTTACTACCGGCAGGGACTCGTTGGATGTGTGACAAGTGGCTCCATCTTGCTGAAACCATGTGTTACGGTTGTAGCCAGCAAATTCCAGTAGCTTCGGTGCCAGGAACTCCCGTAACATTTTCACATACTCAGCAGAATTCACAGTAACCGAACGGCCGCGAGAATCTTCGAAAAAGTAGGGCCCAATAATTCCTTTTGCTGAAATTGCAGCCCATACCGTTACCTTGGGAGAATGAAGTGGCCTCGCGTGTTTAGATTTGGGATTTTCGCTGCTCCAATACCTGCAATTCTGTTTGTTTACGTGTCCGTTGAGGTGGAAATGGGCTTCGTCGGAAAATAAGAGGTTATCAAAATTATTGAATCGATCTAACATTGTTTCGGCATACGACTTGCGCAAATTTAAATCATTAGGTTTTAATTCCTGCACTAACTGGATCTTATATGGATGTAATTTCATGTCTAATTTCAAAATACGGCGCAATGATGTTCGGGATAGTCCTAATTCAGCCGAACGTTTGCGCGTCGATAAATTTGGATCACGTCGAACTGATGCGGAAACTCGCTGCACGTTCTCTTCGCTCCGAGAAGTCCGTGGGCCGCCGGTTTGCTTCACGTTTAGTGTAGATCCCGTCTCTTCGAACTTCTTAACCCATTTCTTTATTAATGGAGCACTCGGACACTGATTTAAATCGTGTAAGTCGTATTCAACGCGAAATAAGCGTCTCACTGTAATGAGCGAACTGTTGTTTAAATAAAATTGTTTCACACAATAAGCGCGCTGCGGCCCCGTGAAGCGATACATTGCGACTAAATTTCCGAGAAGCGAGCTAGTGGTAACGCCCCTCCCCGCTCCCCGCGCGGCTTGTATTAGCGCGGGGTGTTAGGTTTAAATGTTAACGAATTCTTGGCCCACCCTGTATTAGACGAATAATTTAAAAGCCTTACGGAAACGGAAAGGCAATAACTACAGAAACAAAGTTTGAAGAAAACCTAAAGGCAATAATTTATACGAGATACCTCTATCTAACGTCATTGGAGTTATTATTTATTAATATTAAGTAGATATATTATTACACATATATATACTCATAATACAACAAGGGTAAGTAAATACATCCTGTTTTAACTCTACTATTGAAAAACTTGCAGCCGATAATGATTAGTAGTAATTCTGAGGTTACCTTGCCTTTTGGTACCTTTTGATTAATTTTCTGTAGTTGGGCTTACAGTAATTTATAATAATTACTTATATCTTCTTCTTAGTCGTATTCCTCATTAATGAGGGTCGTGATCAATGATCAGTCTATGGAAATAACCACATAGAACGACTCTCTTGGCGGATCTAATGGGGTGGTTTGCCATTGCCTTTCCCATTACACATACTGGTTATCGCAGTATGCAGGTTTCCTCACGATGTTTTCCTTCACCGTTAGAGCAGATAAATTCATTGGTACATGCGACATTGCATGGTTTCGAACCCTGAGCTTCCGCAAGGGAGTCCAGCGTCCTAGTCACTACGACACCTACGCTCTAGAATAATTATATAGTAATTTGTAATAATTATAAAAATAATTACAAGATTGCTTTATTTATAGTAGACAAGACAACAGCCATGGCTGTAGCGCCAGATCAAATTACTAAAGCAAACACCAACGCCTGATACTTGACACAAACTAATCTGTAAGGCACAGATCAAAGCCGTCTTGCGAATCTTTTAACTCTAACCCGAAATCTGTTTTATATAAAAACACAGACAATTCGCGAGTTAACGCAAGGTTATATTTCTGCGCCAGTCGGCTATTCGAAATCTGTGATCTAACGTAAGATTTTAGGTGTATTTATTCTATTTAATTTAAAAATATTAAAATAAGTCACTAAAATAAAACGATAATGATAAACCCTGGTTACAGACATGAGCCGAAAAAAAAACCAAAGTTCTTGATCAAACAATATTCCTACATTAGATACTCCTATCATAAATCATAATATACTCGTAGGTGAGTTCTAGTTTAGTAGGTAATAGTAATTGTCTTTAGTGCAAGTCACGGTTATCAATTACCCATAACCCATAACCGAAACAATTGATGTAGTAACGAGTAGTTACTACATCAATGTAGTTACTAACTACAGAAACTAGGACGTAAGCACAGATATCGGCACGTAAATAAAACGCTGTGAAGTGAAGTAGCGTTGAGTGCGCAGCGAGGATAGTGCATTTTCCGGATGTAACATGTGCGAAAGGGAAGTGCGCTGCTATATTCACCGATGCTTGTGATTCTATAAAAATAAAAAAAGCCATTTATTTCTCATCATATTACATATAGATGAGAACCCCTCTGTAAAGGCCTCCTCTAGGATAACCAAGTGTCCCTGTCTTTCGTGACGTTCATCCAGTCTTCTCCAGCGCATTTGTCTATTTCATTATGTACTACATGACTATGTGATTCTATAATCCTACAGCAAAAGATATATACTTGCGGTTGGTTCTTGGTGAAACTTATACATGATTAGACTGAAATAGTATTGTAGGAACGCGCTATGTGAGGACATGGATGACATAATGTCAGTAGTATGAAAGGGAAAAGGGAAGATCTTCCACCAGGCGGGGTGTTGTGCCCGGTGACCATATGTCCTGGTCTAACTATGGATGTTTGGAACTCGTATATATACGAAGTCCCAGGAAAATTTCGATAACGCATTTTACGCCGATGTGAGTAGGTACTGTATCGTAGTGGCGCGCGTCGTGCGTCGCCACAGTATACCTACTGTTTCACGGTTTTTATTGGATATTTTTATTAATTATGACTGGTTTCGTTTACACATCTTCAGGTGTTAAATGATACCAATAAAAACCGTGTAACAGTGTATTATTTCAGTCTACTCTTAAAGCAAAAGCCTAACCCCGCACGTGGTGCGCGAATGTCATTGAACTGCAAACTGCCCGCTCGTATGCTGCACGTTTCAACATCACATCGATGCAAGGTATCTTAATAAAACTTATAAAAAAATGGCGCGTACCCCAGTTGCCGTTTGGCTTCCACTCTCCAAACACAATTTCAACCGCAAAAGTTTTAAAACTGAGAAAATTCGTCGATAAATCTACCTAATTATGTCAGATCTCATTTCGATATATTTAGAACGAATATGTTAATTATAGCAGTTTTAATAACTTGTTGTGTCATCTTCCCATGACGATCAGTGCGTTGGAATATTTCAAGTGGTTAACCGTCAAAATAGTGCATGAGTGAATATTACAGTGGTGTTGGACAAATTTCAACAATAGATGGTAAGTAATGGTTAAGTTCATAATAAAAATTGTGTTTTTTTAGAAATGATTGAAAATTATAAGTTTGAATGTGATAAACCGTTTGCGATGTTGTTTTTGATTAATACAGTGGAATTAGGTTAGCAATAACAACTTTTTCGACAGTTCATACAATTTCATTAAGTATAGGCACTTAGGTACTTAAATGATAATGACTTGTTTCTGCTTCCATCAATTCAATTCATTCATTGATTCAATGACAAAATCTTATTTAATTAATATGGTATAAATATTTACCTATTATTTATTTTAACTTAGCAAGAGATTTTATGTATTTAGCAGGAATATAAATCCCTCGCCATATTATGGAATTAAAATAGAACTATTTTTATCATAGTGAACGCTATAACACAGACTATAAAAGAACCCATGGCATGGCATCCTCTTGACAGGTAGGTTTTATACACCTGGTCAGGGTATGTAAGTACAGTCGACCACAGGTCAACCTAAAACGTCAAAATTTAAGAATCTGAAATGTATTATAATGCGCAGGTATAAGGTTGAGATTTAAGAAAGAATTTATTTCCAATACACACATACAAAGAATTAGGTACAGAAGATAAAAATAATATTAAACAAATATATTATAAAAATAAATAAACAAAAGTAATTAAGTTTGATGAAGGTGGTGTGTAGCACTGGAAAAAGGGGACTGCCTCAGCCTGTTGCCGCAGCGGATTTAATTGCGGCGCTAATTTTCAGGCATCACCTATGTGCCAGGGATCACTCCCTAATAACGGAAATATTAATAAACAGAAGTAAAATATTAGAAATCGAAGGAAGGTACTTAATTTTTAAATTATACATTAGAATATAGGAAGGTATGTATGTATTTCATTGATGGTTTTTGACAGATGCTATACTACAGCTTGTGGTTGACTATACGTATTCATAAAATAAACTTTGATCCTCTTACAACCCCTGATGATACCACTACATACATTTTCATTCATTTAAAAAAACAAATCAAAGCAATATGCAAGACACGTACTTTGTTTCCGATCTGTATCTACATTCAGCACCTAATGATTTAATTAACTAAATAAATAAATAGTCAAAATAGAAGCGAGGTCGGCAGTGAGTGTTCTTTTTCTTTATCAGCTCAAGGTTGTATGCGAAATATCTATCTTCAAATAAATACAGAACAAGTGTACGAGTAAGTACTAAGTTTTGCAATAGTCCAGTTTCGAACAAAACCAGAACAGACCCAGCTGTGGTAGGCGTGCGAAATCTTACAGCGGTCAAGAGTCTTACGTCGGCTGCAGAATGCTTGGAATTTCGTTGAGTTTAGTTACAAAATTAGATAGTTATGTTAGCGGTTTTTATTTTTCGAAAATTATTGCATTAGTCGATATGAAACTACTATACTTACGTAAAATACATCAAAATTCAATTTATATTTAGATCCCATCCGAGCATCCGAGCAACATGAAAACGTGTTATGATCTGAATGCCTAAACTATTGTAATTAATGCCTAAATATTTATAGGTCTAAGACGCAATTTGTTATAATGACATATATTTGATCACATAAGATGTTGGTTGTGAAACATGAGTTATTAATAAAGCGTTTCGAACAACTGTGTTTTTGGCGGCTGAGTTTTTTGAATTTGTAACGATTGTTGATCCTCCATAGCTTGATATGTCTTTCAACTCGTGTGTTTATAATTAACTTCATACTATCATAATGTGATCTTCTGATGACCAAAGCATTGACCGCAATAACCAACGTATCTAAACGTCAAAACTCTTTCTAAAGAACAGACCTTGAAAACGTTACATACAATTATATAGTTAATTAAAATAACAATACTGTCAGTTACTAGAAATTACAACATTATGTACAGTGGGTTTAATTCTAATTAGTTATTGGAACGCGTAAATACTGCCAATCTTTTCTGTACTGTAAAAGCGTGTTGTTATGTTGGTAGTTTATTGAAATTTTGTATGAAGTTTTGTTGCCAGCATCTAGTTAGGTATCCCAAGAATAATCCAAGTCCAATACCTTATTAGACGGGCTCCACCTATCTCATAGAAGGAGGAGGCAGGGGCGACCAGTGCACAGCTGGAGGAGATCAGTAATTGCTGAACTAAATAGTGTAGGGCTCACATGGGAAAAGTGAAGGAGGTGGTGCAGGATAGGGAGGCGTGGAGAATGACATCAACATCACCTATCTAATCTATTACTTCTATCATACAGGTACTCTCAAGTAAAAGATGACACAGGAACTACGGGTTTTAGCAATATGTATAACGTTAATATACATACAAACATACACCATCAGCACGACTGGCCGAGATGACGATTATAACACCAGAATAAAAGAAGCATCTACCACGAGATTCAAAAGGGCTATGATGTTAGACAACCCACTAGTGAAAATTATGATGCAAAGTATTGCTCCGAATAACAACCAACCAGTCGACTTCTTAGACAATTTAAAAGATAAATACCCATTGCCTAATGGTGAGTAAGAAACAAAGTTGTATGGTCATTAAAATAACTGCAGATAGAAGTAACCAGAGCGTGAAATATTCGATACTGAAGTAGATACTCTTACATATGCGAATATCGGAGTTTTATGCTCTGGTTATTGGGCCAAATCCTATCATATACCAATACTAACGCAATGTTCATTTGCAATCCTATCGTCGTCCTTACGTTATTAATTCCATATAGCAGACCATAATGAAGTCGAAGAAGAGTCACTAAAAACCGAAATAGATTTTTTGATGCCAACTGTTAAATAAGCAAACTATCAAACCTCAATAAGTGGAGTATCAATTTGAAGGTGGTATTACTCTGTACGGAGTCAGCCTGGGGTACCTTTTTCCTATTTCTGCCGCAAACCAGCAATGCTTGCATTGCTGTGTTTCGGTTTGAAGAGTGAGAAAGCCAGTGTAATTACCGGCACATGAGGATATTGCAAAGTCATTGCACATAAGCCACTCCATCTACGTCCTCAAAGTTAGCAGAGCATTGGAGACCCTCTAATAACTTCATAGTGAGGTGAGACGTGTATGGGCGACGGTGACACCTTATCATCAGGTGGCCCGTTTGCTCTCCTTATAAAATAAAAAAGATATTCCACTTTGAAAGTATGGTATGGTATGGGGATTGTATTAGACTTGCGACATAACTTGGACAGGTAGGCTTTGGTAGTTTTGGACCTGAAGGGACTTATCTGGGTTAAAGAGTAGAATGTTAGAGCTTACTCGTACTATCGACTGACATTTAAGCATTTGAATGTTTGCAATGAGTTCGATTACGCTGAAAACCACGTATACTTTGTGCAACATGTTAGCCAACGTAGGTACTTACCGTGCAATTACAACAGCCGTTAAAATCTTTTTATTCTTGATCGCCCGTAGATCTTTATAAAATTAAATAATGTACATTAGTAATCATCTTTGACTTGTAAACTTGGTTTATTAATAAATTATATGATATCGTATTACGCAAGATTTTTCCGTAATCTCTGTGCTTTTTTGGGTAGTCTCAGGTCAGGAACAGGAAAACTCCTTGAAGCGCCTTTTGGAGTTGCTTAATATTTAAAATTTATTACGAAACAAGTACCTAGGAATATAAGAAGATCACAATGCTCAATTACTTCATATTTTCTACGTAAATTAAAATTCAATCTCCTAACAAACGCTTAGCGACAAGGAAACAAAGTTACGATAAGTTACTAGTACAAAGTGGTGCAGAGCTCATTACATGGACTCCTGTAGACCTCTTTTTAAATGTTCACAAATTTTGCCCGTACCATGTATGTACATTAAGCAGATGTGTATTTTCGTTCGACAATATCCCCAATATTTCAAAACACACGCTGATGTCTTCCCGAGGTCTACAAGATACAAGAACCGTCTCTATTTGCCAAGTTCCAGAGTAGACATGTATAAAAAGAATTCCTTCTGTATGGCAATTTTAGTGTATAATAATCTGCCTTGTCGCCTTAAAAATTGTCCTGCTAGCCAATTTAAAACTAATATTTCCAAGTGGCTTCTAGACAAATGTTATTACTCCATAAAAGAGTATCTCAACGACACCAACAAATAGCAGAAAAGATTTGCATACCGTTGTCGGTGGAACATATGATACCTATGCTTTTTAAATCACCTATATTTTTCACTATGTTCTGGCAAATAAATTTCATTTCATTTCAAAACGATCACAAGTCTAGATTTTTTTCGATTTAGCTGAAATACGAACTTGACTTGTGTAAGACCCTAAATATAAACCCTATATTTGACGAATTTCTGTTGAGTTAGAAGAGGAAGTGTTACAGACAGTGATCAATCTCATTATTTACTCGATATTCTTCATTTTTTCGACCTGCTTACTCAAATATACATACATACCTTTACGCTATGTCCCTTGTATAGTAGGCAGAGATAATACTTAGATCGCTACGAATCTCTTGGCACACCTCTCTTGGTTCCTCTACACACAGTTATTCGTCGTTTTATATTATTAAAAACTATGAGCAATCTGATCTTTAAAGGTACCTATTAAAATAACTATCAAAATTATAAAATTTAAAAGTGCTTCTTTTGGAATGGTGTTTGTGTTCTGTACAAGAACCTAGAAGAGGAAATATGACTACTTACCAGACAATAATAATTCTTCGATTCAGAATTTTTATGACACTTACTTGGTTACAGTGAAATAACTTATTTTTAATTTTTATTATTTTATCATGCAAATATTCAAACACAATTTACGGTTGTTTATGAGTAAATGATACGATGATTCCAGGTCTCCAAAACCCTTTATCAGAATACGACTATGTGATAGTCGGGGCTGGCTCCGCCGGTAGCGTGCTGGCCGCTCGACTGACCGAGGACTCCAACGTCACAGTACTCCTGCTGGAAGCTGGCAAACCTGAGATGCTGATGACCGACGCGCCTGCCATCTCGCCTTACTTGCAGAGGACGGATTACACTTGGCCTTACTTCATGGAACCGCAGCCCGGAGTGTGCTTGGGTAAGGCTGGTTTCAGAGCATTGCGTATGGTCCGCACGGACCGTCCGCCTACGGGCCGTCCGCACACTTCGAGTATGCGTGTTCCGTACGGAGCAATCCGAATCACTGTAAAACGATGTTATTAACGCCTCAAGTGTGTCTCCGCTCGGGAGGTGTCCGCACGGATCATACGCACCGCTCTGAAACCAGCCTATGTATTTTTATATTTTTCCTCATGGCCAGAAGGCCAAATTTGCAAAATCTTTTTAAATGGAAGGCTAAGCAAGAATGATGTCTGTATTTTAGACAAAACAGCAGAATGCAAATGTAGCATAGCATAGCATAACTGTCAAATGTAAAATGTCTAAAATACAAAATGCCTAGAATACTGAAACGACTAAACTGTACATTCAAAAATGTAAGTAAGTAAGTAATATGTTTATTTCACACACAGCAATGACCGAAGCAGTTATAATTATGATAAAATAATTATGTAGTCAAGGGTAAACATATTGAAATAATGTCTGATGGTCTGCTGTTGTTGTGAAGAGTGCCTCAACTAAAACTAATGTATGTCTAACACAAAGACCTTTTATATTACCTACAACGAACTAACACTTGGGTAAAGAATTTGTGGCAAAGCAAAATAGTACAAGAGCTCCATATTTGTATGGCGGACTGTCACAATGTTTTGGTCAATGTTGAAATTTAACTACACGTGTGTGTGCCCCCCCCCCCCCCCCTAAATAATTAGTACCAACTTATGTGACCCTAACGAGGCTGACATGGTCACCCGTTGTGTAAGCCTCTAAAAGACTGACAAAAAATGAGTGTAAGTGAGATGACTATAAGTGGAGGACAAGATGAGGCAAATCCGTTTCTGTGCTTCCGTTTTTGTCTTCTGTGCCTCAGGATTAATCTCCTCCTGCTTATCAGGGGCATTTTGGAATTGCATTGTGAAGTTTACGAAACTTATCGGAAGTTTAAAATTTAGAATTTACGAAAAAAAAAATGTATGCCCTCGGAGAATTCCCATTTTCATTATGTACCTACTTATAGAACATCTAAGTTGCCATTGCCACCCAATCATGATACGGTTAAATTGCAAAATGTGTAACTTGCCATTCTCTATCTATGAATAGGTAACTAATACCAAAATTGTTGGCCAACCAAATAGCTGACGTTTTAAAATACTTATAAAATTAATTTCAAATACATCAGTATATATTTGAAATTAATTTTATAAGTATTTTAAAATGTCAGCTATTTTGGTTGGCCAATGTTACCCCAGTGGGTGTGGTGATGTGACCCTGGCCGTTTTTAGGAATCTGATTGCCGTATTCGTTATATTTCTTAACTTAGCACGATTCATTACTAATCGAAATTACATTAACAAACATGTAAATGACATGGTTGGTGTAATTTGTGGTTACCCTAAAGGTGTACAAATACAAAATTTGAGAAAAAATGACGTATGTGTAATCTTTTCGCAATTATAGTTCAAGTTAGATTGGAAAGACTAAAATAATGAACTCTATTAAAAATAAGTAAAGACAAGAGTCTATAACCAGTTCGTCCTACCAGTAATGACCTACGGAGCCGAAACGTGGACACTGACGGTGCGACTGGTTCACAAATTGAAAGTCGCTCAGCGTGCTATGGAAAGAGCTATGCTCGGAGTATCTCTGCTGGATCGAATCCGAAATGAGGAGATCCGGCATAGAACAAAAGTTATCGACATAGCTCATAAGATTAGCAAGCTGAAGTGGCAGTGGGCCGGTCACATCTGTCGCAGAACAGACAACCGCTGGGGTAGACGAGTTCTGGAGTGGAGACCGCGTTTCGGCAAACGTCGTGTGGGACGCCCCCCTGCTAGATGGAGCGATGATCTGCGCAAGGTGGCTGGCAGCGACTGGATGAGAAGAGCCGAAGATCGGGCTCAATGGCGCGCCCTGGGAGAGGCCTATGTCCAGCAGTGAACTAGAGTAGGCTGCTGATGATGATGATGATGATTTTAAAAAATATGACACTATGCTGCATGCAGTACACGTTTTAGTCTGCGATTTAGTCGACAATTTAGACAGCTCTTATTACTGACCGTCTGAAAGCTATTACACTCGACTGAATCAGTTGACTTTCTCATTCAGACTGCATGTAGCATAGTATAATAAGGGATTATGTAGAACATGCTATTCAATTATTCTATTACTGTGACTTCTTACCACTGCATTAGGCTGCGCAAGCCGCGACTCCTCGCGACGCCCATGGTGCGCACGGACACAGCGTTGTATGCGCCTACACGGCGAGCGCTCAGATTGATTAATAGTTTTGTTGCTCAGTGCCCGGAAGTCGATTTATTGTATGATAAAATTGGCAGTATTTATAAGAATGTGTTAATATATTTGAACAATATAGCTATATAGTGGTGTTATGTATATAATTGAGCTCGCATATGCTTTGGTGAAATGAAACTGTAAATATGTAAACTTTTGAAATTTATAAAATAAAAAAACTGCAATATATTATGTTGAAGGTTGAAATATAATGAGGAGAAAAAGTGCACTTTTAGATAGTAGGTCCTAATATGCCTACCCAATTACTACGGGCTTTCTTCAAAAATATGAAAGAAACCTCTACATGTTGTAGGCATGGAGAACGCGAGGTGTTTCTGGCCAAGAGGCAGAGCCGTCGGGGGCACCAGCGTCATCAACTACCTGATCTACACCAGAGGACGTCCAGAAGAATGGGACCGCATAGCTGCTGCTGGCAATTATGGATGGTATGTATAACTTACGTCACAAAGTATTACTTAATCTATGGACGTTAACTTAACCAAACCTAACATCGCTCAAAAAAGTGTCTTACCATATTTAGAACTTATTGTCATCAGAGGACATTTAAATTTGATGAAGGTGGTGTGCAGCACCGGAAAAACGGGACTGCCTCAGCCTATTGCCGTAGCGGATTTAGCACTGCGGCGCTGATTTTCAGGCATCATCTGTGTGCCAGGGATCACTCCCTAATGATACACTATCGGAACACAAATTGATATTAGCAATTATATATTGAATACTTGTTATAAATACCATTAAAGAATATTAATAAACAGAAGTAAAATATTAGGAAACGAAGGGAAGGTACTTAATTTTTAAATTATACATTAGAATACAGGAAAGTATGTATGTAGGTATTATTGTATAAAATAGAGAAATTAAAAAACAAAGCAAGCAATGAAGATGAAGGAAGGATTAAAGTAGGTATCTATTGTGTCCCTATCTACGAGTACCTCAAGGGACATGCCTAGGCTGTTAGTAAACGGGCGCAATAAACAATCGGCTGGCGTCATTTGGGCTAGTTCCCACTTGTTCTGCAAACAGTACTAATGAGAAATGCCACCGATTTGTTCTGTGGACAGAAATTAACGATCGGCTGCCGATCGCAGAACTTGTGACAAAAAAATTGTCACTTGTTGAGTCAACAAAACTGTGCAACAGAACTATATACTGAACTGGTGAAAATCAGCTGACATTATGTATTTTAATAATGTTACGTTGATTTTTTTTTAAATTTAATCTGGGATCGACTCTACTAGATAAAATAGCATGTTAAAAGTAGTCAGCGTCGGTGGTGTCGTGGCTAGGACGTCGGACTCCCAAGCGGGAGGTCCTAGTTCGAAACCAGGCAATGTCCATGTACCAATGAGTGTTTCGGTTTTTTCGAAAGACTTACATACGTACATTTACCGACTGCTCAGACGGTGAAGGAAAACATCGTGAAGAAACCTGCACACTGAGATAACCAGTGTGTGAAATGGGGAAGGCATTGGCAAACCACCCTATTAAATCTGCCACGATTGTCGTTCAATGTGGTTAATTTCTTAGAATGATCTCGACCCTCAGCAATGAGGAATACGACTTAGAAGAAGGATGTTAGAGTAAGTAAGGTAGGTCAGCTAAGATTAGAGCCTACTCTAATATATATTCTTTCATTCAATCAATCAACAATTTTCTGCAGGTCTTACGCAGATGTTCTCCACTACTACATTAAGTCCGAAGATGCCAAACTGGAAGGCTACGAGAACTCTCCTTACCGTGGTAGGAACGGCGAAGTGAACGTCAACTTTGTACCGGCGAGGTAAATACTTTTTTTTATTGAATAATGAAAAACGACGAGTAAACGGGCCATCTCGGGTGCCTTTCCACCAAAGCTGTGCGAGGAAGCGAGGCGGTGAGCGAGGAGTAAATCCACCAATAGGGTTGCGCCATTATCACGTGACGATTAAAATGGAACGATTCTATTGGCTGATTTTTTGTCTGTCGCCCACCATCTTACATCAATATAATGTTATTAGAGGGTTTTCGATGCGTTCCTAACCTTGAGGATTCAAATGGACTACTACTGTAATTACGCTGGGTTTCTTACCCTTCGAACCGAAACACGGAAAAGCTTAGCGTCAGAAACAGGGAAAAGGGTCGTACCACCAGCACAGTGAAGACTCTTATGTCTCGTATGACTCTTCATACCTCCTCCTTGATAATTAAATATCCAACTATTTATTAACAAAAATGTTAGAACTGAATACAATAAGCTATCCCAACAAACAAAAATGCCTCTGGTAGATCTAATTCATGCCTCAGGCGAATTTAAATAAATCTTAAATTATGGTTTACAGAACACCACTCATCGATGCATTTTTGGAAGCCGGCAGAACGTTCGGTCACCCAACGGTGGACTACAATGACCCCGAACAACTCGGCTTTGGATACCTTCAAGTCACAGCGCATTCCGGTAGAAGAGTCAGCACAGCTAAAGCGTTCTTGCATCCTAACAAAAACAGACCGAACCTCCACATATTACCGATGAGTAGAGTAACAAAAATCCTAATAGACAGTACTGATAAAAGTGCTTACGGAGTAGAATTTGTGCGAAATCGGATCAAGCAAGGAGTCGCAGCTCGACGAGAAGTAATATTATCAGCCGGTCCGATAGCCTCGCCGCAACTGCTCATGCTGTCTGGTGTAGGCCCACAAGAACACCTCATGACTCACGGGATTCCGGTCATACAAAACTTACCAGTCGGAAGAACCCTCTACGACCACATAGCGTTCCCTGGCCTAATATTCACACTGAACGTTACAAATGTAACTTTCAACGAAAACAGACAGACGACATTAGAAAACTTTCTTCAATGGTTGCAATTTGGTGACGGCCCGGCAACCACGTCTGGTGGCGCGGAAGGGATCGGTTACATCAAAATTGACGGAAGCAGTGAACCTGAACGAATACCAGATTTGGAGTTACTGAGCATAGGCGGATCTTTAGTATCAGACGGCGGTCCTGGTGCGAGTAAAGCTGTGAGGAGAGGCATAATGATCACTGACGAAGTCTTCGACTATGCTTACGGATCTATTGACAACACAGACACTTGGAGTGCGTTCCTAATGTTGCTACATCCGAAATCTGTGGGATATTTAGAATTAAAGAGCAAAAATCCGTTTAGTTACCCTCGCTTGTATGGTAACTATTTAACACATACGAGCGATGTGGCGACGTTAATAGCTGGAATTCGTTATGTGCAAGCGTTGGTGGAGACTGAGCCTTTTCAAAGGATAGGAGCTAAAATACACAGAGCGAGGTATCCTACGTGCCGGAGTTTGAGATTTGATTCTGACGCGTACTGGGAGTGCGCAGTGCGTACGTTGACAGCTACCCTGCATCACCAAATCGCGACGTGCCGCATGGGGCCGGAAGACGACCCTCGAGCCGTGGTGGACCCAGAGTTACGAGTGTATGGGATACAACGGCTTAGGGTCGTCGACTCTAGTGTCATACCGCGCACTACTGCCGCGCATACCAATGCGCCTGCGATCATGATCGGCGAAAAGGCTGCTGATATGATAAAATCATTTTGGAGTTAGGTAGCGAAATGGAACGATGAAGAGGTGTGATAAAATCCTGTGATTTAGTGTCTCATGCGATTGTTTTCAATAATACTTAACAAAGCCTTGCTTTTGCCAGCATTGATAGAGCAATATTTTGTTGAATATTTAAATTATTATTATTATTATTAAATAAGTGTTTACGTACAAAATATTATATTATTACGAGTATTTAAGTAATTTAAAATAAATTGTTTGAATAAGTGGGCGATTTCTTTCAATTCACTTAATTTAGATCAGCTTATTAAGATCTTGGAGTATCTTGGGATGTATTATGGGATCTCTGGAACGGTAATAGTTAGGTGGTTCGAGTTGGAGCTCAAATGTTTATGACCATGGTGACCTTCCCACATCTGGAATCTTGAGAAACCAAGGAAAAAATAAGAGGATCTCCACAATTGTAAGTCGGAGGTTTCTTAAAATTTAATTTAGAGTTATTTTGAATGATCTTTATAGACGACTAGACGTCAAATAGACGCCTAAACGGCACGATTTAAAACAAGCAAACTGATGGTGTTACATATGAAAGCAAGTTTACATTACAACTTCTCCCTTTCTTCGATTATATCTCCTCTGAGAATTTCCCTCTCCCAATGAATTTCTACATAGCTCCTTTAATACCTTCACAGTCTCCTCCCAGTACCTATTACTATTACCTATGATGGGCCTCTTTAGTCAAATAAAATAAAAATCCTGAAGCGACGGAAAATAGTAAATAGTGGCACAGATAAATGATTAATGTTTCTAGATAGTGGTATAAATTTCATCAGACAGACCCCATATTCTCACGATATCCCATGGAAAGAAAGAAAGAAATAATTATTTCCAATACACACATACAAACAATTAGGTACAGAAGATAAAAATAATATTAAACAAATATATTATAAAAATAAATAAGCAAAAGTAATTAAGTTTGATGAAGATGGTGTGCAGCACCGGAAAAAGGGGCCTGCCTCAGCCTGTTGCCGTAGCGCTTTTAGCATTGCGGCGCTGATTTTAAGGCATCCCCTGAGTGCCTATGGTCTTGTGGTGCTACAGTAGGTATGTACATACTGCAATTTTTCTGTTAATTTTTAATTTGAATTATGTGAAATGGTTTATACTTGTGCGGTTGTTGGTTCTTGGTGAAACTGATACAATGATGGATGAGTACTTATTGAATAATACGTATACTGTTACACGGTTTCTCAATACTCATCATGATTTATTTTAAGTGTAACCTAACCTTGATCGAATAAAATCATCTTTATTTTTGTTTATCCTACGTCAGAGTTCACCCCGTAGACCTCTGACACGACTGAAAAAAAAACTGTTGTCGAGCAGTGGGTACCGACTGTTTAACGTGCTCTCCGGGGCACGAAAGCAGAAAAAATATCAATCAATCAATAATTTATTCGTGAACAAACAATACAGTAACAATAAGTAGATATTAGTATCAAATATTTAATATTGTAAGTAAGTACCTAAAAGTACATTTTGTACATGGTCATTTTTTTACTCAACCACAGCTCAGAAAAAATATACCACTAGCGGCCACCCATCCTGGTTCTGACCTCGCCCATCTCGTTTAACTTGCACGATCACTTTATGAATGACCATGCTGAGCTAGGCTTTGAGGCGCTCACTTATTTTTATATCAGACATACATAAACCGGCGGTTGAAGTTCGTCCAGTTACCTAAATGTTCGGGCGCGTAAACACATCCGCGTATCCGCCCGCACACCTGCCAGGCTCAAACGAAAACACGCTCTTGTAGGTAGGAGCCGACAGGTTTCCCGCTGCGTTTTAAACTTGACACGTATTTTGAATATTTCAAACTGTGAAGCTTCGACATAAAGTGAACGTGAAATACAAAAATAGTGTTAAAAATGATTAAAACCTGTATTATAATCTTAACAATCCTATTCATTGGATGTTTATCAGAAGATGCTGTTGTAGAGACATTTGGCAGTGATGAGAACGATGAGAACAGGAGAAGCGGAAGGCTCTTCTGGTCGTATCCTCAGAGTTCGATGATAGACCTGGTCATACAATCGGCTGCTAATAACTACATTTCGAAGAACACTGGCGACTTTTTCGATGTCCTTAGAGAAAATTATCCTTTGCCGGGTGGTAAGTAAAATTTGTATTACTTATTAACAAACTTCGACGGATGGCTATAGGCCAGAGTTGGAGCTAGAGAGCTAGTCCTGCGATGATAACGCTTCAGGGAAATAGAAGACTAAGATTTGAGACTATGAAGTCAGACATATTCGTAAGTCTTCTTGGTTGTTTTTAACCCCCGACCGATTGAGGAAGGGCGTGTTATAAGTTTGACACGTTTGTCTGCCTGTTTGTGTGTTTGTCTGTGGCATCATAACTCAACGGATGATCAGATTTGGACCCGGCTTTTTATTCAATAGAGAATTTTGCCGAGTGTTCTCAGCTAGGTCTGATAAAAATTGG
This sequence comes from Hofmannophila pseudospretella, assembly GCA_947369225.1. Lineage (NCBI taxonomy): Eukaryota > Metazoa > Arthropoda > Insecta > Lepidoptera > Oecophoridae > Hofmannophila > Hofmannophila pseudospretella. The sequence continues at coordinate 7,149,046 of OX376331.1, forward strand.
TACAGTGGTTTCCAAGATCTTGGAGTATCTTTGATGTCAGATGGGATCTCTGGAACGGTAACAGATATGTGTTTCGAGCTTGAGCTCAAATTTTTATGACCTATCGGAAACCTTGAGGATCTAAAGAAAACCAGGAAAAAGTAAGGGGAATCTCCACAATGGTACGTCGGGGGTTTCTTAAATTTTTAATTTAGAGTTATTATTGTATAACGAATGCAGACGAGCGAACGGGCCATCTAAAGTGGTCAAAATCGCCCATAGACACATAATAGAGGGTTTTCGATGCGCGGCTAACCTTGAGAACATAGATGGCGTGCCTCATGTGCCGGTAATTAAGCCACCTCTCTTCAAACCGAAACACGCGATGCAAGCATTGCTGCTTTGCAGCAGAAATAGGTAAAAGGATCATATCATACCATCCCATGCTAACTCTGCACATAATACCACCTATATTGATGATCGTGATCATTCCATTATATATCCAAACAAAGATAACTCAAAGCGTTAGTAACTGGTATATTGATTCAAGGCAAGTTTTATATAGGTATTTTAATCAGTAATTCATGCTTCCTTTGGGGTTTTACATACAAGTTTATATCTATTGACCCTCAGTATTATTATACATATTTACATATAAAATTAACGAATAACATTTATTTTAAGACGTTTTTTTATTTCTTAAGGCATCTTCCATTAATATAAACATAACTAAAGACATGAGTAGGTAGGTATATTTAACGACAGATAAAGCACAAGAAATGAATTATACGAGTACGTAAAATAGCTGTAGAGGTGACATGGGTACGTACCTACGTGTAATTGGTTAATTTAAAGTAAGTACCTACATAATCACAAAACATACCAGTTAACAACAATAAAAGTCAAAGTCATTTATCCATAATGTTTGCAAAAACCTTCAAACTACCTACCTGCCTACCTTTAAACAAAAGGTTAAAAAATATACAAAACTTAGACAAAAATAAGAAGTACAGTCTTCTTCTAAGTTGTGTTCCTCATTGCTGAGGGGCGTGATCATTCTCAGGATTAATCACATAGAACGACCGTTTTGGCAGATTTAATTGTTTGCCATTGCCTTCCCCATTTCACACACTACCTAAGTTATCTAAGTATGCAGGTTTTCTCACCATGTTTTCCTTCACCGTCAGAGCAGTCGGTAAATGTAGGTACGTAAATCTTTCGATAAAACCGAAAAACTCATTGGTACATGACATTGCATGGTTTCGAACCCGGACCTCCCTCATGGGAGTCCGACGTCCTATCCACGGTGCCACCGACGCTCCAAGTGAAGTACAGTAGTCTGCAGAAAATAGTATACATTTACACAACGTAAAGTTTAGTAATAGAACCCGAACTTCCCGCTTGAATAGGACTACGGGGCTTCCTAACCATCATAGCCAGATAGCCACCGACGCTCGAGGAAAGTTGTAGACCGAAAGCACACAATACTGACACCTTGCCAAGGTTTTGACCTATACACGTTCCCTCACGTAACCTTATTGAACCTAAACAATCGTGTAATTGGTTCATTGACCTTATCCGCTGTCTTAATTCTGGTTTTACTGGTCACTGACCCTAACCTCTGTTTTTCGCGTAGTATAATTTCCATGAAATGAGCGTACTTATATTGTCATCACGTAATGGTAACCCTATAATTTAAACCAAAAACAGGTGGTTACATAGAACGTTAAATTATTGCTCCTACGGTTGTAATCGCTTGGTTAAACAATAAAACCTTCAAGAACGCAGGTTAGAATTCAGCGTAAATATAACTGAATATAGCGTCGGTGGTCTCCCATGCGGGAGGTCCGGGTTCTAAACCATGCAATGTACCAATGAGTTTTTCGGATTTTTTCGAAGACTTACGTACATTTACCGACTGCTTTAACGGAAGGAAAACATCGTGAGGAAACCTGCATGTCTGAGGAAATTAAAAGTTTCCGAAGGCGTGTGAAATCTATCAATCAGCACTGGGCCCGCTCGGTTGATCATGGCCCGTGCCCCCTAATATTGAATTAGGTTAGGTACTCACTCATTGTGTTTTACTCACGATTTAATTTTTTGTGTTAAGCAGAGGTGTAAAAACTTAGAGTAGGTACTTACTCCTCTAACACTTAGGCCTACTTTTGAATTTTATTTCAATAGAGCATCAAGAATTTGTGCAACCCGTCAATCACATCTGCCAGCACCTTTTAAATTCTCAAATTGAGCTATGTATGGCGTAAACATTAAAGAAATATGTAGGCAATAATTATCAAAGTATTGCAGCTTCACATTCGAATCACTTTTAAATATAATTATTTAAAGGAGACCAGGCGGGTTCCGTACAAGCCGAGGCCTAATGACAGATACTATTTAACCCCCGATCAATTGAGGAAGGGCGTGTTATAAGTTTGACACGTTTGTTTGTCTGTGGCATCATTACTTAACAACGGATGATCAGAGATCGGATGAGAGAATTTTGTCAAGAGTGTTCTTAGCTAGGTCTGATAAAAATTGGATCAGTGGTTTCCAAGATCTTGGAGTATCTTTGATGTCAGAAGGGATCTCTGGAACAGTAATAGCTAGATGTTTCGAATTTGAGCTCAAATATACATGTTCATGGTGCGTTTTCGACATCTGAAACCTTGAGGATCTGATGATGATCTGGAAAAGTAAGTGGACTTCAACTTCGTAAAATGAAACTAGTAGATAGAATTATCAGTCCGCCGAAACTATAATAGTTAGATGGGGTTTACTCGAACTAAAGTGGTAGTGAATCCCAAGACATTAAAAAGAAAAAAAAGAAAAAAATAATTTCAAATTGGCGTTAAAAAAATAAATTAAAATGATGTGGAGTTTTTATGTTATGCTCGTAGGGCGAAGCCCGGAGCATCCCCCAGCCTTCAGGCGCCGCAGGTCTAATATGCTGAATGTTCTTAGCCATGTCAGATGAAAATTGGATCAGTGGTTCTAAGGTTTTGACGTATCTTGGGATGTAGGAGTATGATGCGATCTCTGGAACGGTAAGTTAGGTAGTTCGAGTTTGAGCTCAAATATTTATGACTATGGTGACCTTCCCACATCTGAAACCTTGAGGATTTGATGAAGAGTAGGAAAAAGTAAGGGGATCTCCAAAATGATACGTCGGGGGTTTCTTAAATTATTAATTTAGAGTTATTTTATTATGTTTTTATTAAATAAAGTTTTGGTGACTGGAAAATGGACATGGCCCAAAACGCCAGTTCTCCTTTGAATAAATGATTTGCAAAGAATGAATGTCGAAATACTTGTCAAATTCAATGACCAAAGAGTCGAGGAATGCTTTTATGCGGTTAAGAACCTCTCATAAAAAGACGACCAATTAGAGACGATTCTATACGATCATCGTCATAATTTAGGGTCATCGTCATAAATAGTAGTAACCATATAGGCTAGGACCCCTTGCAATACCATTAGCCTCATAGTGTTGGCTACATGAAAAATATCGGTAAACCAAAAATAATTCTATAAGTTTGTTTAATATACAACTTGTTTGTTTGTTAAATTTGTTTAACTTTTTATAACAAAATCAGCACAAATAGTTATTATATTCTAATTTTGTTCTAGATTTATGCCAGCCACAAATAACATTTGCTAACATTGTAACTATTCCTATTAGGTTATTAAGTAATTAGCCACTAATACTAACTATAACTTGTTGAAAGTTAGGCCTGATATATTTTTTATTTACTTTTTTATTGACTACTAAACCCGCATTTGAGGTAAGCTGATGATATACGCTGATGGTAAGCGACGATGAGGTCGACGATGGAGCATGCGGATCTAGTAAATGCCTATTCACTCTGGCCTTGAAGATCCCAAGGTTGTAGGTTTCGGCAAATACAGACGCCGGCAGGCTGTTCATTCCTTAGACGTTCGAATAATGAACGAAGAAGCAAATCGCTTCGTACGAACCGATGGGATATCAACATAAGGATAGAACCCCTCCCCGCGCCTGGTAGTCCGAAAGCGGAATTTTCTTTCCCTTACCAAATACGTAGCTAGCCTTTACAAAATCCCTTTTATGAAAACAACACAGTCCTTTATGTCATGTTACTATGTCGAACGATTCTAAAATTTCCAGGTCTCCAATCACCGCTGCCGGAGTACGATTTCATCGTCGTAGGCGCAGGCTCAGCCGGTTGTACCCTAGCCTCTCGTCTCACAGAAGATCGCGAAACCACAGTACTGCTTCTCGAAGTCGGAAAACCAGAAATGCTGCTGACGGATATACCAGCAGTGGCTCCGTACTTTCAAGCTACTGATTACACATGGCAGTATTACATGGAGCCGCAGCCTGGAGTATGTATGGGTACGTACCTACAAGTCGAGTTATAGGTCCAAGTTAAACGTATAGTGCTCGAACATAATTATGATGTTTTAGATAAATTACTTGTGTAGGTATGGATCTTAAAACAACTATGTATGCTTGTTAGAATAAGAATTTGCGCCACACATTTGCCCGCGCTACAATCAAAGCACAAACGTTAGTAATAGCCATACCTGTGTCTTTACTATTTTAAAGAATAAAATGTGCTATCAATATCAAGAGGGCAACCACTTCGGATCGCTGCGCTAGCGGAGTAAGTAAGTATCAATATCAAAAACGAGAAAATTTAATCCACTTTTTCATCCACAACCACTTCAGATCCTATAAAACTATCGATCAGGGTAAAAGACAACAGAGTAGGTCACGGAGAGCAACCGAAAATACGCAGATATCAGACAGCAACCTTCGGTAAAAGTAAATGTTGAGCTTTCCATAGCCTTTTAGACTGTCTTGCACGAACTGGCTCTTGGCTTAACTTGGAGTTAAGCCAAGAGCCCGATCTCAATTTTGTATGAAAATCATGAACAAATCGCTATTTAACCCAGTTCAATTTTCATGCAAGCGGGCCTAGTCTCGCTTAATTTTTTTTCTTTTATCGTTTCACTTCACGCATAATCGCCGTTTTGGAGGTCGAGAGATCTGCATTAAACATGAATAGAAAATAGTTTTCAGCGGTAGGAAACCGAGCTATAAATAAATCCTCAATGTTTACAGCTTTTTCTACAGATAGACTACTAATAAAGGTATACGTATGGTTTCAGGAATGATAAATGAACGCTGCTTTTGGCCGCGTGGTAAGGCCGTGGGCGGTACCAGTACCATCAATTACATGATCTACACCCGCGGCAGACCTCAGGACTGGGATAGAATCGCTGCTGACGGCAACTATGGATGGTATGTTGAACCATAACTGTCATAATTTCATAAAAATCTACGTTCAGTCAGTCTTTTAATGTTATTATTATTACACAATGGGGTGCATCGGTGAGAGGGCTAGAATACGAGAGGACCTTGTCCAATTTCAGGCAAGCCATGTACCACACTGAAGAAAGAAAAGCTTGTTTATTTCAAACAAGAACTTGTTTCAATACGAGCATATAAAGTCGGCTTGTTAACTTCGACCAAGAAATTGTTCACTTCAACCAAGAACTTAGTCGTATCTATCAAGAAATTTGTTTAAATGAATAAAACATTATTTATATCATCATCATCAGCAGCCTATTCTAGTCCACTGCTGGACATAGGCCTCTCCCAGGGCGCGCCATTGAGCCCGATCTTCGGCTCTTCTCATCCAGTCGCTGCCAGCCACCTTACGCAGATCGTCGCTCCATCTAGCAGGGGGGCGTCCCACACTACGTTTGCCCAAACGCGGTCTCCACTCCAGAACTCGTCTACCCCAGCGGTTGTCGGTTCTGCGACAGATGTGACCGGCCCACTGCCACTTCAGCTTGCTAATCTTATGAGCTATGTCGATAACTTTTGTTCTATGCCGGATCTCCTCATTTCGGATTCGATCCAGCAGAGATACTCCGAGCATAGCTCTTTCCATAGCACGCTGAGCGACTTTCAATTTGTGAACCAGTCGCACCGTCAGTGTCCACGTTTCGGCTCCGTAGGTCATTACTGGTAGGACGCACTGGTTAAAGACTCTTGTCTTTAGACATTGAGGTATGGGCGACGAGAAGATGTGACGTAACTTCCGAAATGCTGCCCAACCCAGCTGAATTCTTCTGTCGGCTTCTTTCTCGAAGTTGTTTCTACCTAATTGCACAGTCTGCCCGAGGTAGACGTATTGTTGCACAACTTCGAGGGCCGTACCATCGACGATAATCGGTCCCGGAACGACATGGTCATTGAACATGACCTTAGTCTTGTCCAAGTTCATCCCGAGACCGACACGTCGTGAAGCAGCATTGAGATTGTCCAGCATTTCTTGAAGTTCCTGCAGCGACTCCGCCATTACGACTATATCATCGGCAAAACGTAGGTGTGAGATGTACTCGCCGTTTATATTGATGCCGTGTCCTTTCCAGTCCAGGGTCTTAAAGACATCCTCCAATGCGTTCGTGAACAGTTTCGGAGATATAACATCTCCCTGTCTTACTCCTCTGCGCAATTGGATGGGTCTTGTTTGCTGGTTCTGTACTTGGACAGACATCGTCGCGGCGTCATACAGACATCTCAACACTTCGATGTATCGCCAGTCGACTTGGCAACGCTGCAAGGACTCCAGAACAGCCCAGGTTTCGACGGAGTCAAAGGCTTTCTCATAGTCCACAAATGCAAGACACAGGGGCTGATTATATTCTTCACTTTTTTGTATAATCTGCCGCACAGTGTGGATGTGGTCTATGGTGCCAAAGCCTCCCCGAAATCCGGCCTGTTCCGGAGGTTGGAAGTCGTCGAATCTCCGCGCAAGACGATTCGTGATGACTCTCGAAAACAGCTTATATACGTGGCTCAGGAGCGAGATGGGTCTGTAGTTTTTGAGCAGAGTTTTGTCTCCTTTTTTGAAGAACAAAACTACAATGCTCCTGTTCCACGCCTCCGGAGTTCTCCCACTGTGTAGGACGGAGTTGAAGAGCTTCTGAAGTTCCCTCAGTACAGGGATTCCTCCTGCCTTAAGGAGCTCAGAAGTGACACCGTCCTCACCAGGGGCTTTTCCATTCTTAAGCTGTTTGAGAGCCAGCTCGAGCTCGCCTAGGCTAAAATCTGGCAGTTCATCGGTATAGTGTCGGGTTAACGTGGCTCTAGGATCTTCGATTGTCGGATCAGGCCGCGGAGCATGAGCAGCATACAGTCAGCCATAGAAGTCTTCGATCTCGGCGAGTATCTCTGGCTTGGAGGTGACGGTTCTGCCACTAGAAATTTTGAGCTTCGTCAGGTGGCTTCTCCCGAGTTGCTGAACGAACACTTTTGACCCCCTATTCTTCTCGATCGCCTCTTTTATGAGACGTGTATTGAAGCTTCGGAGGTCGCGTCGTGTCAGCTTCCTTATTCTCTTATTGAGTGCTCGTTGTTCTGACGATGTGGCTTGTGTGTTTTCGCGTCTTTCCCTCATAAGTGCCAGAGTCCCGTCCGAGAGTTTCGACTTCGTGCCTGTGCGCTGCAACCGACAAAACCTTACTCCTTCATCCCTAATAGTCCTCACCACGTTTTGGAAATTCTCGTCAACGTTATTTGTGGTTTCCAAGGCATCGAATCGGTTTTTCAGATCTAGCTGAAACCGGTCGGAGCCTGCCACGGCCTGGTGCAGAGTAGGTCGGAGCGTGGGCTTCATTAGACGGCGTCTCTCCAGCTGGAAGTCAATATTCAGAGTGCCTCGGACGAGTCGGTGATCACTACCGGTTTTGAACCTGTTGATCACTGAGACATCTCTGAATATGTGCTTCTTATCCGTCATAATGAAGTCGATCTCATTTTTCGTCACAGTATCGGGGCTTTGCCAAGTCCACTTCCTATGGGGTCCCTTCTTAAAGAAAGAATTCATTAAGAATAGGCCCTCCATCTCCAGGAAGTTAACAAGCATTTGCCCCCTGTGGTTTCTGCCTCCAAAGCCGTATGGCCCAACCCTCGATTCGCTGCAAGTCCGTACTCCCACTTTCGCGTTGAAGTCCCCCATGACAACATTGAAATGTGCTTTACTGGTGTTGTTTAGGGCTTTGGCTATGTCTTCATACATAGCCTCCACTTCGTCGTCCGAGTGTGTCGAGGTCGGTGCGTAAACTTGTACAACCTTGAGAGAATATCTCTCGGTTAACTTAAGGACAAGATACGCTACCCTTGTCGACACACTGGAGACCTCAACAACATTGTCTATGAGGGACTTATTGACGAGAAACCCGACACCGCCCTGGGAAAGTTGATCACCCTCTCGGAAGTAGAGTAGATGGCCTGATTCAAGGGTTAATGTGTCCTCCCCCTCTCTTCGGACCTCACATAACCCCAGAACGTGCCATCGTATCTTCTCCAACTCTACCTCGAGCTGCGCAATGTGCTCGTCCAGCCGTAAACTTCGTCCGTTATACGTCGCCAGTGTCAGTTTGTTTTGGTAGCCTACCGTAGCCCGGGGATTCTTCGCACCCCCTGCCCCACCGTTACCATGGCCGCCACCGTGACCAGGAATAGTGGGGCGGCCGGGAACTGGAGGCCGTTTACTTTTTGCGCTGTCCATAAGAGGTGATGCCATAATCGCCACGCTAGGCCTGCGGGTTGGCGATCGCAGTAGCCGGGTCGCTTGCCCCGATGACGCTGCTGCCCGTCATCGTGCTTCTGATATTTTGACCCAGCCATAATTTGAGTGGTTATACCGCCACTAGTCGGTCGCCAGGGACTCGTTCGTTAATCGGCAGGATGCACCACGTGCAGGTGAGTTTGACATTTGGAGGTCTAGATGTTGGTGACCCCCCTTACATCCCATTATTTATATGCTCTTAATCAAACAAGCTTTCTTTCAGTGCAATGAGAATTTCGGTTTTTCGAAAACTTACATACATTTAGCGACTGCTCTGACGGTGAAGTACAACATCGTAAGGAAACCTTGTGCAGGTTTCCTCACTGAGATAACCAGCATGTGAAATGGCAAACCACCCCATTAAATCTGTCCAGAAAGTCTTTATATGTGGTTTAATTCCATAAAATGATCGCGCGACCCTCAATGGTAAGGAATGTTACTAGAAGAAGATACAATGAATAGAATAGAATAGGCTAGAGGAACAAAGAAGAAGAATAGAAGGTACTATGAATAGAATAATAGGACGGGGCAACAAAACTATCCTGAAGGTCTTAGGTGGGGTCCGTACGGTTGTCACCTGTTAGGTAACAAGGTTATTAGTTATTTGATATTCCTTATGTTGTGCTTAACCTAAAAGGCGATGGTCATAAAAGTAGCAATGATCAATGACATTGTCTAAAAATATAAACCTATTTCAAATTCAAAGCACGTACGGTACCTATCGGAAATCATACGCAGATAGTAAAGCAAATCATATTGCATCACTTACAGGTCATACAACGATGTACTGAAATACTACAAGAAGTCGGAAAAAGCAGATTTGAATGGATATGACAACTACACTTACAGGAGCCGAGATGGGGAACTACCAGTAGAGTTCGTGCCAGTAAGGTGATTCGTATATATAGTACCCTGTGCTGATGAATGATGATGCAAGTTGAATGATGAAGTTTCTTACCAATTTACTTAATAATTTCACTGTTTTTATTTTCAGAACAAAATTGATCGATGCGTTTCTGGATGCTGGACAAATACTTGGACATCCGACGGTAGATTACAATGCACCGGATGGCTTCGGATTCGGAAAAGTTCAAGTAACGCAAAGCAAAGGACGACGTCAAAGTACCGCCAAAGTGTTCTTACACAGCCACAAGAATAGGAAAAACTTGCATATCTTGCCCGAAAGCACCGTCACCAAAGTTCTCATTGACCCAGAAACTAAAATGGCATATGGGGTAGAATATGTACGACACAGAATTAAATACACAGTCAGAGTTCGCAAAGAAGTTATTTTATCCGCAGGACCAATCGCCTCTCCGCAACTTCTTATGCTGTCTGGTATAGGACCAAAAGACCATTTAAGTTCAAAAGGAATACCGGTCCTGAAAGATCTGCCCGTTGGCCGAACGCTCTACGACCACATCTGCTTCCCTGGACTAATATTTACACTGAACACTACTGGCGTGAGTTTCAGTGAACGTCAAATTCTCACGCTTCAGACTTTCATTGATTGGTTGCGAAATGGAGAAGGTGGACTCACATCCCCTGGCGCTGTAGAAGGAATCGGATATATCAAAACTCCGGTATCTGATGATCCTGAACTTGTACCCGATATAGAACTAATCAGTATAGGGGGCGCCATAGTTGCTGACGGAGGGCCTGGAGGAAGTAAATCGGTGCGTAGAGGTATGAGGATATCTGAGGACGTATTCAACGAAGCTTTTGGAGCGATAGATGACACAGATACATTTAGCGCCATTCCAATGCTCCTACATCCGAAATCCGTCGGATATATAGAATTGAAAGACAATAACCCTTTCAGTCACCCTCGAATGTACGGGAACTATTTGACTGAGAAGAGCGACGTCGCGACTTTCGTGGCAGCCATTCGTCATGTCCAAGCCTTGACTGCGACGGAACCGTTCCAGCGGTTCGGCACTCAAATACATCCAGCGCAGTACCCTGGATGTCGCCATTTACAGTTCGATTCTGACGAATACTGGGAATGTGCTGTACGTACTCTTACGGCCACGCTCCACCATCAAATTGCAACGTGTCGCATGGGTCCTGAAGGTGACCCTCGAGCGATCGTAGACCCAGAGTTGCGAGTGTATGGGATACAGCGCCTGCGTGTTGTCGACTCCAGTGTCATACCGCGCACTGTATCGGCACATACTAATGCACCAGCGATCATGATCGGAGAAAAAGCTGCCGATATGATAAAAGCTACTTGGATTCAGTAATAGATATTCGTTCAATCAAAATAGTAAAAAAGTACAAGTTCAGTAAGTAGTGACAGACATTTTTGCAATAAAAATTAATTAAGTAGGACCTGCGCCATTTGTAGCGGGTAGAATTGTCAAAAGTAACACTTGATTTACATTACAAGGTTTCTGTTAGATAAAACTCGTTTTAATTTATTTTTTTAAATTTAAATAACAAACCAGGATTTTAGAAACAATTTTAAAAATCTGTTATTTATAATCTGATTTTGAAGGTATATCGATGTGAAATGACAATAACATTTTCATAGAATTTCAGTAAAGGTTGCCTCTTCTACTCTTCTAAAATGAAACTGTACCTGGCCAGATTAAAGACTGTATATTCTTTATTTTACACACAACATTACAAGGAATTATTTTATTTAAACAGATGTTGAGGTTGAACTTATCTCTATAAGAGATTTCTTCCAGCCAGACCCATTGGCACTGAGAAAAATGAATATGATAATGTAGAATACGTAAAAATAATAATGAAATATAATAAGCTGTAGTACAAACTCGTTTATTGATAGGAACCATACAAATGATCAACCCGCATATTTAAGTATATCCTAGACTATGAAACAGGTAAGTAGGTACTTACTACTACTTTTATTTATTTATTTACACTTTAATGTCGTCGAGTCGAGCTTAATGCCTTGCGACATTTTCTACCAGTTTTTTTTTTTTTTATTAAATAAGGAGAGCAGACGAGCAAACGGGCCACCAGATGGTAAGTGGTCACCGTCGCCCATAGACATCTCACCTCACTGTATTAATATTAGAGGGTTTTTGATGCGCTGCTAACCTTGAGGACTAAGATGGATTGCCTCATGTGCCGGAAATTACGCTGGCTCTCTTACCCTTCAAACCGAAACACAGAAATGCAAGCATCTCTGCTTCACGGCAGAAATAGATAAGAGGGTGGTACCACCCCAGGCGATCCTTCACTTTAGGATCTACCACTACCTAAAGCTAACCATAGGGTTATGCAGAAATTAAAATTATTACTTCTCAATTAGATGTTCTCACAAAATCTCAGATTTTAATCACCCCCACTACAAGTATACTTACATAATCTCGGTATAATTCAGTTATTTTTCAAACAGCTTCAAAAAAGAAAAGAAAAAATTGAATACTCTGTTTCGTTTAGGTTCAACGATTCAAGTTCAAGGCACCCAAATTTTTTTGATACAAATAACTAAAAACCGGAAAGATCAACCGGTTATTATGGCTACTTATATCATATGAGTAACAGACTCAGTATGCTGGTTAGGGTCTATGAAATACCTCGCGAATATCAAAAATCATGAAAGTATTTGGAATTTTGCTTTTAATATTTTTATTGTATAAAAACATTGTATTAAGTGATGAATTTGACGATGAAGCGACAGTTCTTGAAGAAGATTATGCAGTACCTGCAACATGTGCTGAATTTTGTGAAGAAGGGAAGTTTAGAGAGAAACGAATGAACCCTGAAAGCAGGAGTAGAGTCATACAGGCAATGCTGAACACACCTATGTTGCAGCTAAATCCTGCAGAACCTGATATATTGGGGATACTGAGGGACCAATACGATCTTCCTAAAGGCAAGTTCTATACAATATATCTTACTATACAATCTGTGTTACCAACCAGTGGCGGTCAGAAAATGTTTACTTACCACCCTAAGCTCTATATAATTACGTGCTAACATCAGTGTTTATAAAGTCGTTATGAAAACGTTGATATGACATCGACCTTATCGCGCACAGTGTAAGAAAGACCATATCGAATTTGAAAACTGATACCTAAACCTTTACTGACCGCCACTGTACCTACTTATGTGGTTATACTGTTCATACCATGATGTAAGGTACAATATAAGGTTGCTATCTAATACGGCTATATGACATCGACCTTATTCGAAGCACACGATTCAATTATTTATACTTACGAGTACGTCCATGTTTGACGACTTTGAACTTGAACTCATGCTCGAGCTTTGATTACATTATAATCCGGCACGGTTTCTTCGACGATTCAGTCATTGTTTTGCATTTGAAATTGCAAATTGTACACGTATTTCGATTCTTTGTCAATGTGAAAATAACGTAAGTTTTATTGTATTTATTCCGTAAACGAAACTAATATTTAAGTTTTACCAAGACTAAATGCAAAGTAGCGTTTTTGTGCGTTTTCTAATTTAAACTTTTCCATAAATATCTCACGATTATTGCCTTGTTTTTGTAGTCTAAAGGTAATCTAAACCAACAAAATTGAAGTATTCAAGATTATTCAAGCATTCCTTAATATCCAAAATCCACTGTCAATTTCAGGATTTAAAGGGCCTCTAACAGAATACGACTTCATAGTCGTAGGCGCAGGGTCAGCGGGAAGCGTGTTGGCCTCGAGGCTGAGCGAGGGTGGGGAAGCATCAGTCTTGCTGCTGGAGGCTGGCAGACCGGAATCCCTCTTCACGGACACGCCGATCTTAGCGCCGTTCTTCCAGCAGACGAGCTACGTCTGGCCGTATTTGATGGAGCACCAACCAGGAGTTTGTTTGGGTATGTATCATTTTATAATGATTCAGACTTAGAAATGCCTATTTACAATTCGGCTGACATTTGTTCAGAAATTTCCCCCGAATAGTTCTCTTTTTCGATACTCTTTCGACAGTGACCGTGGCGAGTTCCAGGTATGTATTCCTTCCTGATTCCAGTTTGTCTAATACTCAACGTTATACTTTACGAAGTCAATCGCACGGAACAATACATAGTACAAGTTCTCACTATTGCCAACTATTTAGTTGAACCTGTATGTTCGATGTTGCTCTAGGTAAGATCTACCAAATGAACTATGCTTGTGTATCGGATCCGCCCAATGTCTTACTCCCTATAAGCATACAAACCGTCGGAGGTTTTTCAAACCATGTTCCTTTACTTGTATTAATCAATAAATGAAAAAAAATCAAACGTAGATATTGGCTCTACCTTCTGCAGTTCCTTCATCTGTTGCTACGTGCGAGTAAACGCTTTATTGAATAACCAGTAGCTAATTACAACCCCACATGTGAAACATTATCGAAGTGTTAAGCGTGCGTACATAACAAACCCGTCGTTATCATGGCCCATAATTACTAGCAGCAGAATAGGGGAATGCGCTCGCACAAGGATTTGATCCCGGAAAAAGTTATGAGAAGTACGGTACGGACTTTGACGGCATAGCCCAATGTCGTCGAAATACACGAAGTTTACAAGGATAGCAGTGGCGAAGGGCCCATATAACACGTTTCCTGCCGGCTTCCCATTTGAATCAATAAGTATCCACACCTTCCTCACTTTCACGAGAGTTTACAACCAACCAACATAAAAAACAACATTCAATCACTTTTCAAGAAGCAAATGCAACGCCTGAACAAATTTGTATAGCAATGTAATGCCGCTCACATCCTAGCTTTATTATTTAATACCCTTCTCTTTCGTACTCACGAAATCCATTCGCTCACTATCTCAGTCCCACAAGCGCGAAATATTCGAAATGTTCGTCGTAACCCACATCGCAGCGACTTACGACAACGATCAAATGGCATTTGCAGGGGGCGCCAGTTTGTACGTAGCGAACGTTCATGAAGTGATGTTTTAATAGATGGCGGCGTTAGTTCCGATTGTTGCCACGTGCGAAAATATCCTGGCCTTGTCGGATTGTAAACGCGATTTAATTTCTATTAAATATCGACGTCAATCTAATGTCAATAGGTCAGATAAATTGATGCATTTTCATTAGTGGTTTTTATAGTATTTTTGTTTGTAGGTACAGGAGGTTATTTTGTATTATGTTATGTTATAGTTTTCGTGATTTTTGTGTTGTTTTTATTCAGTTTGTTTGTCTGTGTTGAACTTTGTTGTTATCTATACGGTGAGAAATGGCTGCGATAGGATTGCGTGAGTTTTTTTTTGGTCGGCTTCCCTTGCGAAAATATCCACCCTTCGCCACTGCAGGATAGTTTTAGTTTACTTTACAGAATTATATTATATTATATAAGATATTCTAGAATAACTGGAAGTGGTTAGCGCTTAACTTGTTGTATTTTATTAAATTCTGACTGAAGGTCAAGGTTTCGATCTTACATAGCGTTTTTTGCTTCCAAAAATCAAAACCGGTGTCTAGCGCTCACCAGTTTTATTAACGTCTAAGTAGGAAATAAACTAAGTATCTATGCAAAAATGATAATAAAAACAATTTAAGCAATGTATGATTTTTAATCGGGCTAATAAATATTAATTACGTAAAAACGAAGTCCTAAGTATTAATTAATCAAATAAACGACATAATATAATGCTTTTTACAATAATAGATAAATGATATTGATAATAGTAACGATTCCGGCGTTGCCGCTAAGCTGAATGAAACTGTCACTGTCACGATTGATTGAAAGGGTGACTATGTTTTATAGTAAGCGTGTTATCAACTGAGTCGTGGAGTCATAAAATCATTTTTATCCGTCTATCTCGCCCGCACTTACAGGTCTTATGGAGCGGCATAGTGAAGTGCGTAAGAATGATAGACGTGCATATCGATATGGTTATACGAATAATATCTAATTTTTAACTATGTAAAAATAATAATAAAAGCTTGTAATAAGACTAATTTGTTTTTGTTTATGCGGATTATTATATCTTGACAAATGATTTTTAGACGTAATCGTAAAGAAACAATGTAGATCAAATTGTGGCCCTGAAAAGGGCCGTTTTTAATCTCTTCTAGGGATATTTCTCGGATGTTCAAGAAATTACTATTCATCCTCATCTTCATCATCTGCGTCATCTTCTTGTAAATTTATTATCAGAGGTGGTGCTTGATCTCTTAAAATGGCTTTCCAATGTCTCATCAAGGTAAAATCGTGGCCGTTGATCGTTTGTTTTTCTAAGTGTGCCTAATTTTCTTAAAAAGTCCATTCTGGCACATACAATATCGATTCTTTCCAAACTTTCGTCCTTCGGCATTTTTTTAATACTTGTAGCCAACCTCCTGCAAAATTTTTCTCATTGAAGTATACCCGCACTTTAAATGGGGCATCTGATTCCGGTATTTTTCTAAAATTCTAGCCACCGATGGATACTCTCCATTGTCATAAAATGAAGCAATCGTGCGTCTCAGTACACTTATATCAAAACTGTCTAAAACGGTGACAGTCGCTGGCTTCTTAAAAATCTGCTCACGGTATGTACGGGCTACCTGATTGCGTTACTTCTGTCTTTATTCGGTCCACGGTCGCTCTACTCACTCCATTTATATAAAAATAACAACCCTTACGGCGCATCGTAACGACCAATCAGGAGTCAGCATGCTAATGAGGGTCACAATGACTCATCGACCGCGCGTGCGCAGGTAGCTAACTATCGATAACAAGTTGCATTGCGTTGGACATTCCTATCGCTATTGACATTTATGACCCCCACGACTCAGTTGATAACGCGCGTACTATAGCAATGACTTAATTTTCGCATAACACTCAGAATCAGTGCCAATATTGAAATATACAGGCTCTTTTTATTTTGTCCAATATGCTAATCATACCCATATATCTACATGTGATAAACAGTACAATGATGATATATTTTATAGGAATGTTGCTCTTGGTTTGTCAGGAATGGAAGGTGAGAGGTGCTTCTGGCCGAGAGGCAGGGCTGTCGGCGGCACCAGTGTGATCAACTACATGATCTACACCAGAGGACTGCCGGCGGACTGGGACGGGATTGCTGCGGATGGGAACTACGGATGGTGGGTTGAACAACCTGCACATACATGAAATTACATTTTTAATACGCACAATTAAATGTAGATAACCAATACAACCAGAAAATAATCTAATGTAATAAAGAAAGCAAAGATATTATTACGCAGAAAGGTACTCTCTTTCCTGCATATTATTCCACCATCACGATTCTGACTTACGACAGAAATTACATAAACTAAAGAAAGGTAGATACTGAATCCGCGTGCTCTATCTTGGGCATTACCAACAGGTGAGATAGAGGTGAAACGCGGGTTTAGTCACAGAAACTAATCGGGATGGTGAAATACATTCATACGAGTACGTACTCACAAATCATGACCAGCTGAGAAGCCTGGATAAATACCTGAAAAGAAAAGAGAGAATTAATCACAAAATTATCACGATTGACGAATGAGTACGGAAAACGCCTAATTGATATATCTATTTAATTCCTATTTCCAGGTCTTATCAAGAAGTTTTACCCTATTACATGAAATCGGAGCGAGCAAATCTGAGAGGCTTATATGATTCCCCTTGGCATGGAAGAAGTGGAGAACTGGCCGTAGAATATGTGCCCTTTAGGTAAGTTTACACACGCCATGTAACGATCTTCATGATACGAGATTCAGAAGTTGTTGCATTTAAAGAGTATTCATTCATTCATTAAAATCGATTCTTAGATTTTCGTACCTCAATAGTAATAAAGAAAAGCCTTATAGGTTCTCTTTGTTGTCCGTCTGTGTGTCAAGATCCTTTATTTTCCAGATCCAAACTTTCAAAAGCGTTTATGGATGCCGGAAAATTGTTAGGCCACCGAAAAATAGACTACAACAGTCCCGATTATTTCGGATTTAGCTACATTCAGGCTACAATGATCAATGGACAGCGCTGCAGCACCGCCAAAGCCTTCCTTCATAAAAACAAAAAAAGGAAAAACCTCCACATATTACCCCATAGCAGAGTCACTAAAGTATTAATAGATCCTGAAACAAAGACAGCTGTTGGAGTGGAATTCCATAGAAATGGACGCGTTTATCAAATTAAAGCGTTAAAAGAAGTCATACTCTCGGCGGGACCAATTGAATCGCCGCATTTGTTAATGCTATCTGGCATCGGACCAAGAGTGCATTTGGAATCATTCGGCATACCGGTAATAAACGACTTGAAGGTAGGAGAAACTTTGTACGATCACATTTCTTTTCCAGCTCTAGCATTTATTTTGAATACTACCAAATTAACTATTGTAGAGAAACGTGACTCTACAGTCCGGAATGTAATGCAGTACATTCAATACGGAGATGGCGTATTGTCATCACTAGCGGCCGTAGAAAACATTGGTTACATTAAAACCAATGTTTCCAAAGAAATTGGCGACTTGCCTGATATAGAGCTACTGGGATCGTGTGCATCTTTAGCCTCGGACGAAGGCAATATCGTAGCTAAGGGAATGTACTTAGCCGACTGGTTCTACAAAGACGTTTACAAACCTATTGAAAACGTTGAAAGTTTTACAATACTGTTCATGTTACTTCATCCAAAATCAAAAGGCTATTTAAAATTAAGATCGAAGAATCCGTTTGACCACCCGAAATTGTACGGCAATTACTTGACACATCCTGATGACGTTGCTACTGTAGTGGCTGCGATAAGATACATTATCAAATTGGTGGAGACGCCACCGTTTCAGAAGTACGGGGCAAGATTGCATGACAAGAAGTTTCCTAATTGCCGTCAATTTGACTTCGGAAGTGATAGTTATTGGGAATGCGCAGTAAGAACCGTCACTTCGACTCTCCATCATCAAATAGCGACATGTAAAATGGGACCGAGCTCGGATCCTGCTGCAGTGGTAGATCCGGAACTAAGAGTGCATGGTGTCAGAAACCTGCGTGTAGTGGATAGTAGCGTGATACCAAGGACAATAGTTGCGCACACTAACGCGCCCGCTATCATGATTGGTGAGAAAGCGGCTGACATGATAAGGAGATCTTGGGGATTAAGTGTCAGGTAGTGAATGATAATATTTAAATATGAACAGAACAACACTGGTTTAATACGAATTAGAAATATAAGTCGAATGATTTTAAAAATATACCAGTCCCAAATAGGTATTTATATAATGCTATTACTGTATCCGAAAAAAAATATGCCAATAATAATTGAATGATTATGGTACACGACGCAATATTATTGCGCTCATCCTCACTGGGGCTGTGGTGTTGTTAGTAAATTTTATTACATAGATAGAGTGCGCGTCAATCTTTATGGCGTATCTGAATATAAGCACGAGTCACGTTTAGCGGGGTGTAGAAGAGTGAGGGAGCGGGCATGTCCTCCTCCATACCGCGCGGCGGCTCATACTCATCCCTCGCTCTTACAAAACAAATACTGAAACGTGACCCGTACCTATATTCAGATTCGCCATAAAGATTGACACACTCTATCAGTTATACACAACACATGTACTGTACTACAAATACCTGTTGCATGTGGCATGACTGAAACTGAACCTTGTATTAAATGTGAAAGAGTTTATTATTATGTAGATAGACACATTATTTCGGTTAAATTGTTGTATTAAAGCATGTAGGTATAGAAAATCACTAGTCCACGTCACATATTGTAATAGTATCATCCATCTGAAAGCAGTGGACATGAATAAAGCTTACTTAAATTTCATATTTATCTACTTTAGTGTTAATTTAACAATTCAGGACAGTGAATAGAGGAAGAACAACAGAACATTGGAGTTTCACAATTATTGCCATGAATTAAGTAAAACAAACCAATATGAATGTTGTTGTTCCTTATATATTTGAAATACATATGAATAAAGATCAGTGCCTAGTATATGCCTTAAGATCTTCTTGTTTAGCTAAAATTACAATTTCAAATGAGGATGCATGTTTTCCTCAAAGATTTTAAATATAAAATAGCATTCATCATCACCCTATTTCAGGGTATGGGCCTGTTCACTCTTATATGACCCTCCCAATCTCATGTCACGTTTGGCTGATATAACACACCTACATCAATAAACTGAAATACTAATAAAAATCTGTATAGTTAAGTACCTACATGATAAGATAAATAAAAAATGAAATGTATGTTATCATCCTCTAAATATATCAGTCTTAACAAGCTTGACAGATGCAACAGAGGGAATGTGTCTGAACAGATAATTGCTTGTAAGAATTAAATACTGCGACCTTGCATCTTCAAAAGCATAACAACAAAGTCCGTCTTTATTTTAGGCTTGTCAAATTGCCTAAGCAAATGGCCTTCAGTTCCAATTAACTAAATAACTCAAATAAAACTGGGTGTGGATTCAACATCAAGGACTATCAATTTAGTCTAAGTGCCTAATTAATTTTGCCTTTTGCCACTTTGGACATTTTGTGACAAACTTTCTTTTTTGTAACTAGCCTAATTATACCAAAAAAGATGTTGCTATGCACATTATTCTATGACACAATCATAGATTTTACTAGGGGCGGGGAAATGGGTCAGCCAGCACTCATTATAATCTTGATGCTGATAGAAATTACAACAATTAGAAAATAAGTAAATCAGTATCAGATTCCAAGATTCAGGGGTCTAGCCATTCAAAATGTATGCATTGCAGGATGGTTTCTAGAGATTCATGTACCTATAGCAGACATCAAAGGCTTGTGTGCTACATTCGAACGAAATTCCGATCTAAATGCGTACAATGACTAATCCTATCGACTAATCTTTAGTATCAGACAACAATAGTAAACAAACATGTAAACACTTCTTGAAATTAGTTATTGCACCATCAAAAAAATATACAATGACTATATCATCTACTGACTGACGTTAGTCGTGTATAGATACCTATTATGAATATTTTTACCTATCATTAGGCATAATTACAACTACCTAAAGAAGGAAAACTATGGATTTATAGTGAGGTTAGGTGAAACCATAGTAGGTTAAAGATTTTCTACCTGAAACTATCAACGCCTCGTTAGGTCCAACGGTGTGAATGTTACCCATTCTTCTTCAGTAAAATAAACAACACAAAACTGGCACAGGAAAGCACTGAGATCACACAAGTGTCGATAAATCAATACAATAAAAACTGACGCTCCCGGTGGCGGTGATTATGTAGATTAATTTTTATAAGCTATATCATTCGTCTCAGCACTACAAAGCCGTCCAAAAAATATTGAACTAATTATTTCACGAATCTTTTACGAATTATAGAAGAGGAAATAAAATTCAACATTTATGCGCGAAGCGACGAAATGTCATCAATCGTTCAACTATTATATTTTTTGTAATATTTTATGGCCTGGACTGGAAATAGATCGATCAATCAATCAACCAGCTGTCAATAAGAAGAGGTGACAAATCTCACAGATTTCAATATTGGTACCTTTGTGAGTAATCCGAACTAGTTTGAATAAAATGAATTAGTTCCACGAAATTATTAAAAGATCGGCAACGTCAGGGGATGACTGCCAAGGCTTCGTAAAGGAGGTGCTGTAGAGGTGTCGGGAAAAATAGAGGGGGTGTGTATGTATTGAGAGAGGGGCAATGATATGGTTGGTTGCTCACCTGCCGGCGCTCTTCCAGGTTGTTTCCTTCTATTCACTGATTTGTCTTGTGTCTCGGGTATGTTTCTGCTTCGCCTTGGATTTGTATCTTTGTTACCCTCTGCTTCGTCTTCTTTCTTCCCGAATCTCATGGTTGAGACGTAGGACCCAGTTTTCTCGTTACTTATTATTTGAAGCGGGATTTCTCCCCCACGCTGAAATTGTGGATTTCTTATTAAGTGTACACCATTGTGATTATCTACATCGGGCACCCTGCGACGGAGTCGCAGGTACCAGTTTACCAGACATCCTCACGCTCATGGTTGAAACGGAGAACCCAGTTTTCTCGTTACTTATTACCGGACGCCCACATGAATTGCTCATCATGGACCCGGTTTTTGACTAATATGTTGTGACTCGGAGCTTATATGATCCCCACGATTTGGTGTGGGATCAACACTACACTTGCACTAGACTTAGTTAGAACTTAGGCTTATTTCACTGATATATGTTCTTTAACTATTTAAATTTATTACTTCAAAGAAAAAAAAATAACTTTTTTACTATAATGAAAAAATGATCTTTATTTTTGTTTAGCTTTGTCGGTCACCTCAGAATCGAAGCCGTTATGCCATATTTCCATAGACAATAATAAAAAGAATGTGTAGTTCGTTGTGGTTGATTATTAGTATTGCCATTTTGCAGGATTTTTTCCAAATTCGAGGAATTAGGACGTCTTGTGAGTTTTATTTGGGGAATGGCTTCGTATTAGTTTTTTGCGGAATAGGTATTTAGACATCGATTGATCAGAGACTTGTATTAATTTGTTTACAAAATAACACCGATTCCTGGGTAGCGATCAAAATTAGCGACAATCGCTGCACCACGCCACAGTCCATATACCTACATTGAACAGTCGACCACAAGCTATAGTATACCATCTGTCAAAAACCTTCCATACCATCTCAACCTTATGCCTGAGCATTATGATACATTTCAGATTCTCAAATGTTGACGTTTTGGTAGGTTGACCTATTGTTGACTATACGTCTACAAATCAAAGACGCCGCGAATATTCGTATCATAATTAATATCCGCATCCGAATTCGTATTCGCATCAAGCAATGCGAATGTAATGCAAAAGTCAAAATGAACTTTTCTATAGCATTTTAATCGGCGGGGAATACCATACGACTGTGTTCGCTGTAATGTGAAGTGCGAGCGATCGCCATTCGACCAATAGTGTGCCTGATTGCGCTAGCCAAACGTTTGTAAACAAAAATAATGTAGTTGTTCGTTCGTCATGCGATTAGATTCATCGTAAATTCGTAATTTAGCTTTGTTTGTTAATTTATTATTACTTAAATTAAATTTTATTATTAGCTTCAACATTAATGTACCAACTATTTTTTCGTAATAAATAAAAGTACCTACGCAATATAAAGATTTTATAGTTTTTGTACACTAACATATTTTAATATTCGCATTCGGGAATGTGTAAAAACATTCACGACTACAAATTTGCTACAAATTTTTAGTATACGAGTATATCCCGGGTATTTTCTAAATTGCCGAATAGCAACACTTCACTATGGTGGCGGTGGACGTTATGTGAGTGAATTGTGATTGTTTGGAAAATTACAAAGTTTTGGGCCAAAAACGAGCTTAGACTAATTAATTATTTGTAAGTATCTTTCCAGGCACATCTGCACAACGTTTATTACTAAATGTCACTTTGGTATTGGGTTAAAATTAACTTTATTGAAATGTGGCTTGATTTCACTTGTACCCACGAATTTTCCGTTTGTAGATATTTAGCGTGGTGGTTTATTTAGAAAGATGTCTGACACGAGCGACCTGGATCGTCAGATCCAGCAGTTGAAAAGATGCGAGATAATAATGGAGGCAGAGGTGAAGGCGCTTTGTGCGAAGGCGCGAGAGATCCTGGTCGAAGAGAGCAACGTCCAGCGCGTTGATTCACCTGTCACGGTACTTTTATTTTATCTACCTTGTACCCAATAACGTTGAGTTCACAATCATTATGTTTGTTATTTTGTAGTCCATATACAACCAAAACATAGTACATAACCTGTTGATATCAAAAGGGTTGTGGTTGCATTTCTGTCATTGATGTTCGGAATTACTTTATTTGTATTCTGTATTGTCCTCCTGTGTAATGATAACGGTTCTGGAGTGTCACTTGTTAAATTATTGCTAAACAAACATCCCCCTCCCATCCACTCTTTCACAATGTTTAAGCTTTGGTAATGACTAATGAAGGGTAGCCTTCCACTGTCGCTCAAGCGAAAACTCGTCGACATGTGTATCTTGCCCATCCTAACCTACGGTGCTCAGACATAGTCGCTGACAAAACATCAAACTCAAGGTTTGCCAACGTGCTATGGAGCGTAGCATACTCAACGTGAAAAGGACGGATCGCGTCAGGAACACGACCCTACGCTCCAAAACACGCATCGCTGATGCAATAACTAAAGCATCTCTATTGAAGTGGGACTGGGCAGGCCACGTATGCCGCATGCATCCGGAAAGGTGGGCAAAGATCGCCATGCACTGGATGCCACAAGACGGACAGCGGCGCCGAGGCTGGCCCAGGCGTAGGTGGAAGGTCAATATCGACCACTTCCAAAAAGGATGGTATAAGGACGCCGAGGATAGGGAAAAATGGAAAGGAGGAGGGGAGGCCTTTGCCCAGCAGTGGGACAGCCTATAGGCTATTAAAAAAAAAAGACTAAGTTCTCAATATTCCATGTCATACTCTTCTGATCTGTTCTTTGTCAATTGTTTATTCATTTGTGCATTAGTAAAAGATGTAATCAAATGTAACTGATTTTAAATAATGAACTTGTATGAGTATGTCACAATTCCATTTAGTTTTATATTTAAATGTACTGGCTACACCAGAATCAATATCAATATACATGTATCATTTTTTTAGGTGTGTGGGGACATTCATGGCCAGTTCTATGACCTGAAAGAGTTATTCAAAGTTGGAGGTGATGTCCCGGAGACCAATTATTTATTCATGGGTGATTTTGTCGACAGAGGGTTCTATTCTGTAGAGACTTTCTTATTATTACTTGCTTTAAAGGTAAGTTATTTTAAATGGTAAAACTATTATGTCCATGTATTTTGTGTGTATTACACACAGTTTTATCTAATTTAATGGTTTTGATTTCTGCAAAATCTGTGTTTAAATATAACACTTGTATTCCCATAAAATTGTGATTTGAGTTTCATTTTATGATTGAATTTTGTATTGATGTAAACTTCATGAAGAAAAGACCTCAGGGCTAAAATGTTGTCATTTGTAAAAAATGGCAGAATACAGAATTATCTTTATTTGCATAAATGTAGGTGTATTTATAGAGTGTTGTTGTTAAGTGAAGCACCAACACATTTTGCCTTGCATTAGGCGTGCAAATTATTATACATAAGCAAAGGTGTATGAAGTACCTATTTAGTAAAATTAATGTCAACACGAGTATTTAGTACATTCTTAAAAAAAATACGAAAATGTGAGGAGATATTGTTAATTCTATGCCATTACAATTTATCTGTCAAAAATTCATTTAAAGAATAGTAAGTTAAGGTTATTTTTATAGTGCTTCAAAAAAAACCTTCTTTTTATAAAGCCAATAGGCAGCATAATGCCAATTTATGTATGTATCAGTTATATTCTTAAATTTATGATGGTGAATGTTACAGGTTCGTTACCCAGACCGCATCACCCTAATCCGTGGCAACCATGAATCTAGACAGATCACACAAGTGTACGGCTTCTATGATGAGTGCTTACGAAAATATGGCTCCATCACTGTCTGGAGGTAATAGTCACTTGTGAACAATGTTAAAAAGTCATGAGCATGACTCCAATCAGCAACTGGGCATTTGTGGAGGCTGCTCTATTCCAACAAAGCTGTAAAGGATGCAATCAGGTTTTTTTTACCACACAATTTCCTCTGCCACAAGTATTCTGAAGGCATGTGAAATCCATCAATAATTACTGGGCCAATATGGTGGATCATGCCCTGTTGTTACCTGTGCCCAACAGTGGGATGTTAATAGGAAGATGACGATGGCAATAAAATTGATAAAAAAACGGTTTTGATGTTTCACCTACCATTAAAACAGGTACTTTTAGCCCAACGCTTCTCCCTCGCCATCCAACAAGGGAATGCAGGGAGAATTACGGGCACTTTCGGCCATAATTTCATTTTATATAATTTTATTGACTGCTTAATATAATATTATGACTGGCGGCCACCACACAAAAGAAACAAATCTAAAGAATAACCTAAATGAATCTGCCAACACTCACTCATATACTAGATTGTGCAAGAGTGAGCGGGAGATTTCGTTTAGCGATCATCGCTATATTTGGCGGCTACCCCGGAATCGATGCCAATATATTATTATTACAGGTACTGCACAGAAATATTCGACTACCTATCCCTTTCGGCCATAATTGACGGGCGGATATTCTGCGTGCACGGCGGCCTCAGCCCGTCAATACAGACGCTGGACCAGATCCGCACCATCGACCGTAAGCAGGAGGTGCCGCACGACGGACCCATGTGTGACCTGCTCTGGAGCGACCCTGAAGGTAAACTATATCATGCTCATCTATGTCAATGAATAGCTATAAATAAGTTCACAAGATAGATCACTAACTACAGAAAAATCTGTTACTATATTTCCTGCAATAGTCACTGACGGGACGCCCATAGACATCTCACCTCACTATAACGTTAATAGAGAGTTTTCGATGCGCTGCTAAGCTTGAGGACTTATGACTTATGAATGGTTACTCTCTTATCCTTCAAACCGAAACAGCAATGCATGCATTGCTGCCTAACAGGGTAAAAGGGTGGTACCACCCCAGGCTGACTCTACACAGAGTTACACCACATTGAAAATACCTATTTTCTATAATACCTATCATGCCCCAATATAGTAAGATACAGTGTACGCCAATATAGTAAGATTCTTGATACAGACACTTAAAAAAGACCTGATTTCAGATTGCTATCCAATAGAACTTGTTTTCACTATGACCGTCCAATTAACAGGCACACAAGGCTGGGGCAGCCTTGCATACTTTAAATTGGACACCAGATTGTTATTGTAAACTACCTAAATCTTTTATGATAGAATCTGATGAATATCATATATCTTACTACATATGCAAAGAGCGTCGGTGGCCTAGTGGCTAGGATTCGAAACCGTGCAGTGCCATGTACTAATGAGTTTCGTATTTTTCGAAGACTTAAGTACAATTATCAAAAAATGTGCTGCTGATAGTTTCTTGCGCCGCTTCTTTCCTTTCATCTATAGCACCTTACGAAGCGGTGGTACAGTAAAAAAAATGACGTAAAAATGTACTATAAGGTACTTACTTACAATAACAACATTTTGGTTTGATTTGCTGCTTTTAATGATTTTTTGCTCAAAAATATTTATTTACGTAATTGTACTAGTGGCGCCTCTGGTGATAAAACATTGCAAACTTATCTCCTATTAACAGACACACAAGGTTGGGGCGTGTCGCCACGCGGCGCGGGCTACCTGTTCGGGTCCGACGTGGTGGCTCAGTTCAAGGAGTCCAACGACATCGACATGATATGCCGCGCGCACCAGCTCGTCATGGAGGGGTACAAGTGGCATTTCAATGAGACAGTGCTCACTGTGTGGTCTGCACCTAATTACTGCTACAGGTAGGTGCAATGTGTTCTAAGTTTGAATGTCATTTGCACGTCGAAGAACAATAAGGACTCTTTACACTTGCAAATCTTTGAAGGCTCCTACCAAGTATTAACCATAATGATATTTTCATTGCATTGAGGTTTTTCTCCCGCGGTTTTGTGACGTCCACGTCAGCTTTGTTTCGATTTGTCTTGCAAATTGTTTTACAGTAGTGTTTTTCTAGTAAGAATGGTGTTTCTTTCTCGAAGAACTTCGACAAGATGTGAATAATGTGTGGGACAGTGAAGTAAAGTCAAATAAGACGCTGCAGCCCGATCCGTACTTGGCTGGATTTTGAAGAGCCACACTGCGTCCGGGACGCCTTCTTATTTGGTTCGGATGGCGCAGAAGCGTGGAAGATTCTCCCAGATAGCATTGAAATGTGTCACACCAGCATTTTAATGAAGACTTGAAAGAGTTGTTTACATCAGACATGGCTGTATGGGCTCAGTTCCCTTTGCCTTAAAAAAAAATCATTGCATTGAAGATTTAAACAAATCCACTTTCTTGGCATACCCATACAATATGGAAGAAGTCCGCTAAATGCAAAACGTGATTTTCGAAGAAATAGCAAAAAACGTTTTAAATTGATTTTCTAATGTTACCGGAATTCTATGAAAATTCCAAGAAAACTTCAGAAATCAAGAGTATTCCATAAAAGTCAAGAAGACCAACTTCGTGTGTTTTTGCCATCTTTTCGAAAATCACGTTTTGCACTTAGCGGTCTTCTTCCGTATAGCAGCACAATAGTGTTTTATTTATTTAGAACACCAACAGCTATATATAAACAAATTATCCAAACTAATAAACTAGACATATGCCAATTAATCTAATTATAGGGTTTCCTAAAGTAACTTTACATATTTAAGTATTAATGCGGTATTTTCTCTTGTAGGTACATATGAATTGTGCATTCCAAAGTGCGAAAGTTGTAAAAGGGGAGAAATAAACAAAGTCTCCCGGAGCATCCGTCTTATCTGTGAAGGCTGATCTTGCAAATGGTTGAATGGATTTTTTTCCAGATTTCACTTAGTTGTGTAGTTTGATTCCAAATGAACCAGTGCAAAGTTAGGCGAGTCCCTAGTTTGCGTTTAAACAGACAGACAAACAAAAATTTACCTTTTTACGATTTTATTATTATATGTATAGATGGTTACTTTCTTATTGTATGTATTTTCAGATGCGGCAATGTGGCAGCCATTTTAGAACTAAACGAGAACCTGCAGCGCGAGTTCACAATATTCGAGGCGGCCCCACAGGAGTCCCGGGGCGTTCCCTCCAAGAAGCCGCAGGCCGACTACTTCTTATAATGTTCATAGACAATTACACGACCATTAGTATTACGGTTTTGATGTAGTGACGAAACAATTGTATGTGTAATTTTGTGATTTTAAGACTGGTAAGTGTAACGGAACATGTGTTGAGACGTTGATTTTGGCTTGGGTTTTGCTGGTCTTTACTCTGTTATGTTAAATATTGATGTATTTCATATTGATTGCAGTGTTTTTGTTAGTCACTTACAACTTACTTTGGAGTGTCAGGCTTCGATTTGATTCTTTATGATGTTGGGAAGTGTTCAAAATTATGGAACTTGTATTATTTTATAGCTGCACTAAATACATATTTATGGGAGAGACGTGGCTTGAAACCTAATGTCAAATGTCTGCTAAATATTAATTAGTTCAGTAAAATATTTTTCACGTATACGAATGGTTTCTAACTAATCTTCAAGTTCATCAAATTGGATGCGGAAAATTCTTTAAAATCTTGAGTAATTTTGTTATTTTCCATAAGTAGAACAGTTACCAACTCATAACAATTTTTTAATTTGTATTGCACAACATTCTGTAAGTGACTAATAAAGAACACAATCAAGTAATGAAACTCCGAGATATATTTTTTCATTGTGGGAGATTCTGGACATTTTCCAATTATTATTTTGTATCTTCAGTTTTCATAACATGCTTGGAAGCTTTTAATACAGACTAATAATAATATACCACCCTACCTACCAGGTTTTCTACGCTTTTGAACTTAAGTCATGTAAGTTATACTTTAGTTAGTTCCTCCTAAATATTATGTTTAATAATGTATCTATGACCAATTGGTGTGTATAATTGATATGTATTCTTGTCTCAAACTTTTATTGATTTAGTAATGACGATAAACAAAAACAAAATGTGAATTCATAATTTGGTCTTGAATAATTTAATAGATAGAAATATAACATGACTAAATTTATTCCAATTTAAAAATGTTTATGATTTTGATTCAAAAGATCCTGCTTACAAAACTTTTGAAACATAATCTAAAAACTTTGATGGCATATTTGTACAAGCTGCACACTAGCTTTTGAGTTTTGGTCCCTCTGAAGTTCAAATGCAGGACTTGGAATGATAATTAACAATAATTAGTTAGTAATTTGCGATAGTTTTATATATTATCCTTTATTTTCTTTAGTAAAAAGAATCGCAGTTGTAGGTACATATATGTCATCATAGATAATATAATTAAGAGCAGAGTAATGATAAGTGTTATGACGGATGACTACCGAAAAGTCGAATGAAAGTTATTTATAAGCGGAAAACAACAATGGTTTCGGGAATACCACTCTGTAAAGTCAGATTCGTAGAACAATGTCATTTTGAGCACTGCCGTTTGTAATAATGGATTAATGATATAATATACAAAGATATTGTTGTAATCAATGGAAATTAATGTTAAATCTGATCTCATAGTTGTTATTTTGCACCACATGCTTTCATGTTTCCATATCGAGTGTGAAATAAGAATAAAATGTGTTATAATAATTTTGGCTCAATGTTTTGAATCTGATTTCTCTTTAGTAATAGGACTGTTGAATTATTTTATTAATTTCTAGTTCATAGAAATCCATTGAATTCCTGAATTATAATAATTTATAATCTGACTTCTCTACGTATGTGGAAACCATTTGTATCCTTTTTTTATACAATTATTAAAATGAAATGCCATTGTCAAAAATATATATTTCTTTTAATTCATAACAACATTTTCTACTTATAAATTATGCAACAAATGAATCACAATAATTTAATTAAATCACTGAGTATTAGATCTATCAGACAAAATCAGGTACATATTGAATTACACAATTCTGGTAAAATATCACCACACTTAGTGGATACTTTTATATTAATAATGTCATCAGCCCTTGAAGGTCCTATATTTAACAAAGCAATTGACTTATTCTCCCCCTTAGCCTGTAAAATTATCCTATAACTTGAGTAAACTGTTAAAGTAGAACCGATGACAAATACAGCGTCACTATTAGTCACTTCGTTTCGAACTTGATCAACCCTATGCTTGGGGACGTTGTCGCCGAAAAACACTATGTCGGGTTTCAAAGGGGCTTCGCATTTGGGACAAAGGGGTGTCCTGAAGTTGTCTACCTGCTTCTGAAACAAAAAAAAAGAAAGTACCTATCTAGAGTGCGTTCCAAAATCAGTTAATATAATTCATGTTGACAGATGTACACATTCCATTGCTTGTTTTGAATACAAGTTTGATACATTTTTAGTTGTTAACGCTGTAATAGAACATGCACAGTTGTCAACGTGAATTATTTCAACTGGTTATGGAACACCCTCTTAGAACAAGATTCAAGATGGAAGTTGGTAATATGGGAATTTTAGAACAAGATTCAGAATGGAAATTAGTATATGGGAATTTTAGTGTAATTTGCTTTCTTATTTTAATACTGATCAGAATTAACTCAAGCAAAACATACTTTACTCAATTCCACGTCACCATCAGGGCGAATCATAGTAATGCTGTTCTCCATAGCTGGATTATTCCTTATCAGTTCCTTCTGCAGTGTATGCCTATCAATTTCAAAAGGACAGCGGATGCATTTCACTATGTAGCCCGTTCCATGTAGTTCTATTATATTCTCAGAGCCAGCTTTGTGATGCAAACGATCCACATTCTGAGTTACTATTGATGTCACTTTTTCTGCCTGCAATGTTTAGAAAAGGATTTTCAATTTGAAAGAAAATCGAGCGGCCTTCATACAAAACGAGCCCTAATGACAGATACTATTTTTTATTAAAGTTATATTATTGCCGCTTTTTAAAATATAGTATAATATTAGTTAAATAAACTATAAAATAGATAAACTTTGATGACTGGAAAATGGATATGGCCAAACACAAAAAGGCCCATTCTCCTTTGTAAGGTGAGGGGTAGTATACTTGAAATTAGTTTAATAGACCCAGCAGGCGGAGATTCAGGCAGTGTAATATTACAGAAATTTTTCACTCCTAAAATCCAGAGTGGTAGGCTCAACTCACCTGGGCCAAAGTTCTAGACAAATTAACCCAAACATTTGATAAATTTTTGTTTTAGGTTCAAGGACTTCTAAGCAAGCAATCAATATGAGTATTTCTATGCTCTATATACCTTCTCTAATTCCCTTATAGAAAGATGTGAAGCATTTGGTTGAACAGAACTGAACCTGGGCCACCCCACAAAGTTCCTTGCCCAGAACCTTTGTCTAACTTTAGGATACTTCACAAACTCCTGATACTGTACAGGCTTGTGGTTACTGCGTGCATAAAGGCCTACTTCCTCGGATCTATAGTCTGGTATTCCTGAAAAAAGTTATTTAGAAGATACTATTCATTCCGCAATACCAACGTTACTTGTTCTTTATAACCTGGTCTGCTCACAAGAACTTGTGTTGTTTCCATATTTGCAATCCCCAACTTACCAGATTCTGTAGAAATACCAGCACCGGTAAGAATGAGCACTTTATTGTGTTTAGTGAAAAAATCTCGTAGTTTTTCGACGTCCTTGAGGTCTGGAGGTTTATGCTTAGGTACACAAGCTATTTGTCTGGTGAGACCTTGTAAATTGGAAGTCAAGGAAGTCCTAAACATTTTCTAACTTAACTAAAATAAATATTGATTTTGTGATTCCAACCCCTTCCTTTCCAACCCAAACACTATGTACCTAACAGGTGTTTCACAGTAGCTCATAGTGACCACAGATTAGAGTATAATAGTGACAGCCCCAAAGAGGACGTAATCACTAGGTTACTTTTTGACAGCCTGTTGATTGTGTAGATTGCATGCAGTAGCAGACAGCGCTACTAGTGTGCGAGAGAGACATGAATGAACCTGAAATGTTGGTCTAATACTAATGCAACTATCGTCACAGCTGTCAATTACTTGCTAAATTTTTGAACGATTGTGTAACTTTTTATTTATATATTCGGGCTTGGCAACAACACCATCAGCCTAAACACAACGATTGTTTAACTATCACATCAATGGTTTACATGAAATCAAGAGTTGCAATTTAGACAGCCTTATCGCTAAGAGCGATCTCTTCTAGGCAACTTTCGGGCAGTGGAAATGATTACGAGAAAGAGGTAAATATGTGCAATCAATATGGAAAACGATATAGAATATAATTATATTTACACAATAATACATATACATGAAAACAAATACATAGGTAGATATGATTACTACTTAATTCTCCAAGCTAGGTAAAGTTCTAGCAAAAATGCTTAGAGACTTAAAACGAAAGAAGGCGCCGTCGTTGTGGTAAAAATCCTCCAGTAATCAAGAGGGACGACGTATGCACACTACGCCAATTTCACTACTAATTAAAAAGAGCGTCGTGTCGCTACGTACGCTACTAGTCACACACGCATGATTTACCAACAATATTACGATTTCACTGACAGAAACGCGCGTAAACACAATCGATGCACAGTGACGCGCGTGATAGTAAATATTGGTTGCGGCTAGGGATTAACTGTGTCGATATTATAGGGTTATAAATAAAAGAATTATATAATTTATAAAGTTGTTGTAAACGTAATTAATGTAAAACGAAATGTGAAACAATTGAACTATAATTTGTATGATGAAACTATTAATTTATGTATACATTACGTTACTAATTATTGATAACATTTGTTGATATTGAGGATTACGATTTCATAATTTACCCGGGGAAAGCAATATCTACGGGAAAAGGAAACAATAAAAACCATTGTCATATACTCATACTTGCCACGTATTCATGAGGAGGAATGTGCCCCACTCAGCAGTGGGGGACATTGAGTAGTCGATATGTAGTATTGAGTTCGATAATATCGATATTATTCCTAGTTTTAACTGTGTTTGAACATAAACTATCGATAGTTCGATATTATCATAAATTTGTTGTTGCTGTATAATACCAACAACTCCTTCACATGATTTAAATAGGTAGGTTGATCATGATGAGGATGATAATACCCCACCTCCAATATAAATTAATTTAATTTGACGGCGATAATAATCGAACCATCAATAGTATCAAATATCGATTGTATTGAATAGAATCTAATGGAGATTGCCCCAAGGCCAGGGGCATGTCCCTTAGTATAAGAAGTGTGTCCAAAAACAGTCCATACTACACACAATATAGGTTATCGATCGATAGTATGAAATGGGCGTGTTTTTGACTGAAAAGTTAGGTTCATGCGTAGAGCAACCGGTGCTACATGGTACCTACGTAACGTAGACCTCCATCACGATTTGGAACTCCTCACGATCGTTCAATACATGAAGTTAGCGTCTCGACGCATCTTCGAGCAAGCTCCCCACCACCCAAACCCTCTAGTAGTAAGCGCCGCCGCTTATTCGACTAACGGTTTACGGACATCCCGTCGACGACGTCGGCCTAGACACGTCCTAGACGACCCCGACGACGCCATCACGATCTCCATCGCGGAAGCCACTCCCCCACCCGATAGTAGTTCACGCACAGCACCTACATACCGCCCGCGCCGGCGCGGGCGCCGACCCGCTTCTGGCGCTTACACGCGCTATCGGCGTATTCCAGGCCGCTTCTCCCCAACCCCTCCCTCCCCAGCGACGTCCTAAGCCGAGGTCCGTACCCACCTGGGTGCCGTTAGGCAGTCGCTTCTTATAGTAGTTTTTAAGTCCTCCTGCAGGCTGGAGCGCACTTAGCGCTCGCCCCAAAAACCCCGGTGAAGCTGTAAAGGTCATTAGGACCAACAGCAATTATCAGTACGAAAAAAAATATGACTGAAAAGTATAGATAGTTCTTCAACACTACTGAAACTGTTTAGTTAGGCTGATGGCCCTTGTTGCCAAAGCCTTAAAACATTACAAAGAAAACACCGAGCCTGTATAATCTGTGGTGACCCTGTCAAAATATCCTCTTTTCTCGAGTTTCTCCCGCGCTTTTGTGGCATCCACGTCAGCTTTGTTTCGTTTTATCTTGCAAATTGTATTACAGTAATGCTTTTCTAGTAAGAATGGTGTATCTTGCCCGAAGAACTTCTACAAGGTGTGAATAATGTGTGGGACAGTGAAGTAAAGTCAAATAAGACACTGCAGCCCGATGCGTACTTAGCTGGTTTGTCCGGGACGCCTTCTGCTTTGGCTCGGATGGTGCAGAAGCGTGGAAGATTATCCCAGACAGCATTGAAATGTGTCACACCAGAATTTTAATGAAGACTTGTTTACATTAGACTGTATACAATAACTGTATGGGCTCAGTTCCCTTTGCCTTAAAAAACAAACAACAATATCCTCAGCCTTTGTTTTGAGAGGTTATTTTGATTCTTGTTTTTTGCAACTGCATTAAAATATGACCTTATTCAAGTTGAAATCTGCACCAATTTTGTTACTGGAAGACGACGGCAATAAGAATCCTGTTCCCTTACTTTTAGAGCTGGTGCAACATGAGAAAAACACTTTGCATTTATTTTGCTATGAACAGCCAGTTTCGCTTTGGAGGAACGTTTTCAAAGTTAAATCTAATGTTGAATACTACGAAGAATTCGACCCAAATCTTTTCGATAAATATACCAGTGAAAAATGCTCTATTATGATAGATTCAGTGAATCAAATGGCTCTTTGCCTAGGTTGGAATGGCTGCTTGAAGTATTTGAAGAGACTCAATCAATGTCCTAACATCGCCCAGCTAGTATTAATCATACATAAGGATTGTATTTCACATTTATCTAAACTACAGATACATTTAAATCACATAGCAAGTGCAATAGTTTCCTATGATGCAAAAAATCCTTGCAAAATAAGTGTACAGCTGAAAAAGAGTGGGAAACTCGTGAAAAGTGAAGAAATTTTATCATATGATAATAGAACATCTGCTTTAAGATCGACACTAGTTGTAAAAGAGGATAAGAAAGAGGAAGAACCAGAAAAACCTTTGCCAAGTAATCTGTCCACATTCAAAATAGAAGTGGAACAGACAGAGAAGCTGGAAAAGTATAAGTTGAAGTTGCCGTACATGAGTAAAATACACGAGGGAGAGAGCAAGGTGTATTACGAGCCTGATGCAGTAGACGATTGGGACGAGGAGGATCCTGATGAAGATCTTGATATCTGAATAAAATTTTAATCCTACTTATGTTTTCTTTTTTCCCTAATGTTTAATTCAATGTTAATTTATAAACACCCCATTATTGATGCTCCTATGATATACAATAAAAAGATCAGAACTGACAAACTGGCAGACTGTTAACATGGGGGTTGACTCTGCACTAACTCCAGATGGGGTAATATTCCGCCCTTTGGATCAACTAATTATATGTAGCACTGACATTTTTTACATAGAAAGTACACCACAGAGCAAATATAGAAAAAAATGCAGGTCAAATAAAAAAATATTCACGTTTTTGATGCATATAACAAAATACTACAAAAATAAAAACTTTCTATGTATAATTTTCGAGAAAAAAAATTATAAGTGAAAATTCACCTGAAACCAGTTTTCGTACAAAATTGTATGGAAAAAAGTGTCCTGTTTGAAACGAAAAAGAAATATGCTTTAGAAACCAGAATTATAAACTATATCTTCATAGAAACTAAATGACAATGTCTATAGTTTGTAAATTATAAATCTTTAAAAAAATGCAAAACCCTGTTCTCGAAAAATACATTTTAGAAAAACGACAAAATTGTTTGTTTGACAATTCTACAAATGAATGAATTATTTCTATTCTAATACTGAAATAAGAAGTATAACGACATGGATGAGTTATGCCACAAAGGCGCAAAATAATGGAGTTTATTTTTCTTTAGTATGAAAAAAGTTATTTTTTCGTATAAAGTAGTACAAATGACCAGCACATACCCCCCTCCAAATATTTGCTACTAATAAAAAAGGACCTTATATGTTGCATATAAAAAACTAGTATAGCGACTGGTCAGATTTCTAAGATAAAAACTATGAAATCATCAATTCAGAGTATGTAGGCCAATCTGTATTCTTCTTCAAACTCAATCAATTGAGCATCGCCGATTATAAGGTACGTTCATAAAACTAAAAATTCTGTAAATATATAGGTATAGATATATTCTAACTTCTTTTTATTTTTGTTAAGTATGGATAAGTTACAAGGCATTTTAGACAAACCCACGGTTACAAAGAATCACTTTTTATTCATTTTTTCTATGTTCTGTTACAATTTTGCGATTTTTTTTTTAATTTATCTGCCACGTAACTTATGACATTAGACAATATCTAATAAAGTAGAAATCCAAGTACGTGGAAGTTAATTTTATTAATGACACCGTAATTACATCACCATAGTATCAACTCTTAAATTATCTTTCATATTTACTCATTCAATGATTAATTTTAGTGACCTAACAAATTAAACAATAAAATGATAAACAGTTACAACAGAGAATCTGTTACAAAGTTCTTCGAAAATCGCCACATACTATAAAAATAATATTATGTTTCCATTACATAAACTGTAATAACAAAATGAACGAAAAATTTTTTTCCTCCAAGATGAATTTCAAAACTTATTAAATATTATGCACAAAGATAATCGTACACACAGGCCCGGACAAGAAACAGAAAGAGAAAAATAAACACTAGCAATTTAAATACTGCGAAATAAAAGCTACACACCAGTAGTTTCGCTCAAAAAAGAGGAAGTAACGACCAGCGCTAAAAACAATAATAAGGCTCATCGATACACATAATAAAGCTAACAAAATATATGATAAAAATGATTTACAACCTCATAACCTAACGAAATTTCAAGTTCATATACAATTTGCCAGCACTTGTAACGGGGCACACGAGGGTCGGGCTTCGGGACGATACATGTACACACGGGAGAGAAGTATGGGAGGTGAGAGGAGGGCAGGCGGAGGGCCTTACTCGCCCGAGCCCGAGAGCTCTTTGAGCCTTTCTTCCCGCGGCCGCGCGCCGCCGAATATTGAGGACGCCTGGCTCGTGCTGGCCAGCGAGTTGACGGGCTCCTTCACCGTCCGCGGTTCTAGTTTCAGCTTTGGTCTGCCTGTTGTGTCTGCAACAATATCATGTTTCGTTAAAAAAATGGGAGTATTTTGTACCTTTTTTATATATATAAATTAGCTACGACAAACAGACAGACGGGTCACCTGATGGTAAGTAGTCACCGTCGCCTAGAGACCCGTGCAATACCAGGGGTATTGCTTGTGTGTTGGCGGCCGTGGAGGGAGAGGACTTTTTTAACGTTCTTTTTGAAGCATCCCATGTCATAGCGCTGTGGAAAAACGTCGGGTGGAAGAGAGTTCCACATTTTGCAGGTGCGTGGCAGAAACGTTCGTGTAAAACGGGTCGTGGTAGACACCCAAGGCTTCAGAAAGTGCGGGTGAAAATTGAGCCGCCAACGAGTGGTGCGATTCAAGAAAGTAGACGACGGCAGCAAGTCAAATAGTTCTGAAGAGCACTCCCCATTATATACGCGATAGAAGACGCAGAGAGAGCCAATGTCTCTCCTTAAACTGAGAGGCTCTAAATCGCTCGTGAGCACGGAATCGTCGACAGTTTGAGTAGCGCGCCCTTGTACCTTGTACCCTTGTACCTTGTACCCTTGTAAAGAAAGAAAAGAAAAGAGAAGAAAAACAACTTTATTGCCAAAAATAATAATAATAATACATACATATTTAGTTCACTCCATAATACAATTAAAATGCCTATGCCTTTTAAATAGGCTGAATGGCATGCAACATGTGCATTACATTAAAACCTGTAAGAATGTTTGTTTGTTTTCTTTATTGTACTAATATAAAATACACAGAAATAAGAAACATATTAAAACATGAACAAAGGCGGAAGCCAATCTTGAAGGATTGATTGTATTCCCACTTTAAGTCCCCCCACTTCTTTATCCACGGAGCTTGCGTGGATGGGCATTATAATTCCCATCTACCCCCACTTCTTTTTTTCACGTCGCGGACAACATTTTTAGAAAGTATGTGATATACAGTAGTAGATCATATCATAAGCTACAGTTTTGCATGAGAAAACGCATAAAGGGCAGACAGTAATTAAGTCATCGTTAAAATACATGCTATCCCTTTCTTCTCATAGAGATGTCACGCCACATTAAGGACGTTACTTGCAACTCACGGTAAATGCGGAAAACGAGTCCATAAGGACTAAACTAATTAAACCCGTACAACGTCAAATAACGCAGATACGGGTCTACCGTTTAACTTAACCGAGGCATGGTGAATGACGAAACAACCTCCCGCACCGTCCATTACCACACTTTATGGCTGGTTTACACTAATCTAGTGTTTAGCGAAGTGGGTAAGGACAGTGGCTAACTCTTATCTAGAGTATTACGAGTATATTCCTTACTCATTCATAACATAAATCTCTGGTATCTAACAGTTTAGAACCACAACGGTGATATCCTAGATTAACTTGCGTTTCAAACAAAATTTACCTGGGGTTAATGTTGACTCGAGAGTTATGGCGAAGACGCACTTGACGGTAATGGTAATCAAAAGTAGAGTCGGAAAATACTTATTAAACTGACTGACTGATTAAGACAACTGACTTGATCCAAAATCAATATGAAATGTGGTTGTTACAATTCTTAACAGTTCATGCATGATTGATTACGTTGTCCGGTGTAGGAAGGCAATCAATAAGTCGTATAAGTAGTACCGGCCACCAACCCTAATGGCTGGTTAGTGTTTAGCGAAGTGGGTTAGGACCGTGGCGAGTAGAATAGCGAGTGGCGAGAACTTGGCCAGTGACTGTTTACACTAGGGATGTTACGTAGCTTCGGCTCCGACTCCGAAATATCGGAACTTCCGATTGATTTTACACCTCCGACTCCGATAATTTTGAATCGGAGGCTATACTGAAGATTTGTGAGCAAACATATTTAAATTTCAATATTTTATTAAATAGTGTAGGACTTCATAAAGGAATGTTTTATTACCGCAAACGTCATCTTAAAATATAGGTCTGATCAGCTATAAAAATTAAAAAAACGGATTAAAAATTTGAACTTCTTCTGAACATTTCTCTTCTACCTCCGCCTTCGACTCCGGTTTGGACTCCGATAAATCAAATTTAAAACCTTCGGTCTCGACTCCGGTTCCGGTAAAACTACCTCCGTAACATCCCTAGTTTACACTACAGCCAGTCAAAAAATATTTGGATCCACTGGCAAGGCAACATACAAGCCAACTTAACTCGCCAATGTCCACCGGTTTACACCACTGTCCTATCTCACTGAACTTACCCACTTCGCTAAACACTAGACCAAGTCTAAACCAGCCTTTTTCATCATCATTTCAGTCCACAGCTGAAGTTGTAGTGGTAGATCCTAATGTGAAGGATCGCTTGGGGTGGTACCACCCTCTTATCTATTACTGCCGTAAAGCAGAGATGCTTGCATTTCTTGTTTCGGTTTGAAGGGTAAGAGAGCCAGCGTAATTACCGACATACGAGGCACATCATCTAGGTCTTCAAGGTTAGCGGCGCATTGAAAACCGACTAATAACATTATAGTGAGATGTACCCGCAAGCTACATCGTCGACCTCATCGTCGCTTACCATCAGGCGAGATCGAGGTCAAATGCGGGTTTAGTTATACATAAAAAAAAAAAAATCTATGGGCAACAGTGATCACTTACCATCACGAGGTCGGATTGCTCGTCTGCTCTCCAAATACAATTTAAAAAAAACTTTGTACACAATTACAGGAAATTACAAATTCTAAGATTTTGAAATTCTCGAAGGCGCTACTAATCCGATTTCTGTGGTACAAAAATCAGAAATAGTAGCAAACATATAAAGGCAGCCTTATCGCTTAGACCGATCTCTTCAAGGAGGCAACCTCTGAAATTAAAACTAATTAAATATCTCTTTAAAAATAAAATCCAAAATCTTTGGTTCTACAGTACCGTGCGTACCTGGGCGCGAAGTCGGCATATCGTCGAAGTTGCGCCGTGGCGGGCGGCCCGAAGCGCCGCCAGGCCCGGCACCAGGCCCGGCGCCGGGTCCGGCGGGTGGCGGCGGCCCGCGTGGTGCCATGCGGCTCCACTCGCTGGCCCCACGAGGCTCTTCAGACGGGCCGCGCGAGCCGCGTCCGCCGTCCCTCTCGCCCCATCTCTCGCCGCCCGCGCCTCCGCCACGTTCGCGGTCTGAAAACATCGCCGGTCTTAACCTTAACCTCGTTCGCGATCTGAAAACATTGCCGGACTTAACCTTAACCTCGTTCGCGGTCTGAAAACATCGCCGGTCTTAACCTTAACCTCGTTCGCGATCTGAAAACATCGCCGGTCTTAACCTTAACCTCGTTCGCGATCTGAAAACATCGCCGGTCTTAACCTTAACCTCGTTCGCGGTCTGAAAACATTGCCGGACTTAACCTTAACCTCGTTCGCGATCTGAAAACATCGCCGGTCTTAACCTTAACCTCGTTCGCTATCTCAAAACATCGCCGGTCTTAACCTTAACCTCGTTCGCGATCTGAAAACATCACCGGTCTTAACCTTAACCTCGTTCGCGATCTCACAACATCGCCGGTCTTAAACTTAACTTCGTTCGCGATCTAAAAAACATCGCCGGTCTTAATAAACCATAATTAGTTCGCGATCTTAACCTTAACCTCGTTCGCGATCTGAAAATATCGGCGGTCTTATACCTCAATCCCGATTTGAAAATATCACCGGCCTCAGCGTGCCTTTCCATCACAGCTATGCGAGGAAGCGAGGCGGTGAATGAGGAAAAAATCCGCCATAGGATCGCTCAATTTTAATCGTCACGCGATAATGGCGCGATTCTATTGGTGGCCTTTTCTTCGCTCACCGCGTCGCTTCCTCGCACAGCTTTGGTGGAAAGGCATCCTTAACCTTAACCTCGTTAGCGATCTGAAAACATCATCGGCACTTTCGGCACTAAGTGCTGGACTACATGCGTCCGGTTCCAGCCCCGGTTCGGTTTGCTGCAACCAATCACATGCGTTCCGCCCTCCCCCCACTTGAAATCAGCACTTCGTGATTGGACGCAGTGAACCGAACCGGGGCTGTAACCGGAGCGTGTAGCCCGAGGCTTAGAATACTGATCCATGTAGATAGAGCGAGGCCCGACTCGCACTTGGTCGCATTTTTTTGTTTTGATTTTTTCACCCATGTATTGTAAATAAATATTAGTAAGTTATAAAAAAATATTAGTGATCATTTAGTAGTATTATTTTAAGTGACACGAGCGGAAAGCTGTTAATTTGATTGCTTTTAGAAGGTACACACAGCACACTGTTATGGATGGATGAATATAAATGAAATGTTGAGCCAAAACAAAACCATTCCGAGTTTAACACATATCAAGAAAATCATAATAGGCTACTTGCCATCATATCAATAAATTATGAGAGTATGTAAATATGATAGTTCAACTAATGGGAAACAGAAATATATTTATTTCCGATCATGAGATCACGATTTTAATTTTATAATTTAAGTTTAAAATCGCCCTTTTTTAATCTGTATATCACGTCACCTGAAACGCTATCCGCCATGACGCTGTCAAGTGTGACGTCACCATCGAGTAAACAACACAACTAATGTATGTTCTGTTTTGTTTGTTTATTTAATCGATAGTGACGTCACAGCAAAACTATCATGGCGACCGGCGTTTTTGCGGGAATTTTAAATGATTAAAATGTAAATGCTGTTTAAAACTATTTAGCGACTTTATTTTGAGGAAACAAAAAACTAGTAAAGAATGGCTATGAATTAAACCTTTTTACATACTTTTCAAAAAAGTGTCAAATACCTTATTTCATAATTATTCACGACTGATCAATGACACAAAATAGTACCAGACTTATTCAGTAACCGACCCTGATCACTGAATTCCGGTATTAACATAATTTTCGATACACTATGTACTATATTTCAATCACCAAGTAAAACACGATCAACACGCCCAGCCAAATGAAATGTTGTTGTTATTATCAATGAGTAGGAAGTTAAGGTTATATGCAGCACTCGCATATAATGAAAGCGATTTAGTTGTCATGATTTTATTAAAATCTGATCAGAAAAATATAAAAACTGGTAGTCCATAACTTCTGTGGGTAGTTATATGATAAAATAGTCAAGCTAAAGAATTTGTTTTGTATTTAAGTGCGGACTCTATTTAATATCATTGCAGTTTCATATTTCTGATCCGACTTTATGACGTACTTACAACTTTTTAACCGGATTAATGAACCTCATCAAGTTTATGCATTTATTGCAGTCAAATCTTATTGTAATGTAAATATGTAGGTACTTTCTAAAAAGGCGCTGCTGTTCATTGAACTATGTGGCATGAGTGTTTGTAATAAATTAAAGAAATACGTGTGGATTTACGCGTTTTTATAGTTTGGCCTTGTATTATTGTCTGTTTTATGTTTTTCTATTGGACAAATAAATTTGTAAAAAGTGGGGTACGAGTATACAGGGTGTAACATTAAGAACGGTCAGTATGGGAAAGTCTGAAACTATAAGACATACGAAGATCTGTTCTTAGGAACCATGTCATCAATTTTAGTAACAAGAAAAACTGTATTCATACATTTTAAAAAAAACCTGTACTCAGCCTGGGAATCGAACCCGGTTGTTTTGAAAAAAAATCCAACACTATTTCTATTTAGATATCGATTGTGTAGGTCTTAAGGAATAAATGTTAGTATGAAACGTGATGTTTAAAATTAATAAAACGCATTGTTTCCATATCTTTTAATTTATTTTAGTAGGTGTTCGAAATGACTACCATTTTGAAAATACAACATTCAACTCGTTTAGGTAACGACCTTACTATTGAATGTTGTATCTTCAGGTGGTGAATTTGCGTTAAAATTGTCTCTATGGCTGCTTTTAGGTCTTCAATTGTGTCCTAGCTTGTTTTGTACACTTCATCCTTAACGTAATCGATATCTAAATAGAAATAGTGTAGGATTTTTTTTCAAAACCACCGGGTTCGATTCCCAGGCTGAGTACAGTTTTTAAAAAAATGTATGAATACAGTTTTTCTTGTTACTAAAATTGATGACATGGTTCCTAAGAACAGATCTTCGTATGTCTTATAGTTTCAGACTTTCCCATACTGACCGTTCTTAATGTTACAGCCTGTATAGTAGAAATAAACATGAGTAAGTAAATAGGTAAGTAATATGTTTATGACACACACAGCAATGACCGAAACAGTTATAATTATAATAAAATAATTATATTGTCAAAGGTAAAAATATCGAAATCATGTCTGATGGTCTGCTGTTATTGTGAAAAGGGCCTCAACTCAGCTTATTGCTGCAGACAAGAATGCCTACAGCGCTGGTATTCTGTTGGACCATGATCGATGGCTGGCCAAAACCTGTCCAAGAGGACAAAGATACTCACAACACGAATAAATTTAATTATAGATAGATAGTATTAATAGGCCTTAGCGTGAGTGCTTATTTCGAAACGAAGATACATATAAAACATAAAAAGAGATATTGAATACGCTGAATTAGTACTTTATCTATAAGTCGTTTCCGTGAACTTGACGGAATTCAGTATCCAGTTAGATAGCACTTAGATTAATGATATATAGATATTTGATTAGACATTATTACCATCCAAAGTAATGATGATGATGTTGTAAGTGCTGCATAGTTAGAATAGTACCACATGTCCTGAATAGTCAAAAGTTTATTGGCAATTACTTTTTTTTTCAGTTAGGCTCTTTGTGCCAATTTGAGATCGGATTTCCGACTTCATTCATATAATTTTCAACCAATCAGATAACCAGAGCCATTCAAATCCAAGCTCGCATTACTTACGAATTTGGAAGTCTATGGCTTTTTATTCGTATCTCAGCTCTACTGAATTTTAGTGGAAAGATATGGTAAGGCAGCTGTCCGATAGCAAGCGATTAGCGAGCAACGAGTTGAAGAAAAAGTTTTAAGGCATTAAGCTCCGCGCCTCTATAAACCAGCTGTTAGAACTTTTCCTTCAACTCGCTGGCTGTCGGACAGCTGCCTTACCGTGGTTTACTGCTAAACTTGAGCAGAGCACAAATACTAATAAAATCAATTGGTTGCATGGTCTAATGCGCTATACACACCAAGCGTGTCGGCGGGATTCTCCCGCGACACAGCCGCGGCGGGTTGGTGATGTGCAGGATCGCCTAGGCTGGTACCATCCTCTTAGCATTTCTGCCGCAAACCAGAAATTCTTGCATATCTGTGTTTCGGTTTGAAGGGTAAGAGAGCCAGCGTAATTTCCGGCACATGAGGCAATCCATCTTAGTCCTCAAGGCTAGCCTAGCTAGCAGCGCATAGAAAACTCTCTAATAATAATACAGTGGCAGTGTATTCAGGACGTGTGCTACAATGAGGTGTTAGTGGTGCTCGGTTACCATGAGTGAACCCTCCACCCTGGCGCGGCGCGCGGCGGTCGAGCGCGTCGA
This sequence comes from Hofmannophila pseudospretella, assembly GCA_947369225.1. Lineage (NCBI taxonomy): Eukaryota > Metazoa > Arthropoda > Insecta > Lepidoptera > Oecophoridae > Hofmannophila > Hofmannophila pseudospretella. The sequence continues at coordinate 7,193,771 of OX376331.1, forward strand.
AGTGGTCGTACGTACCGCGGCCGCCACCGCCGCCGCCCCCGCCTCCTCCGCCGCCACCACCCCCTCCGCCGTCACGGCGGAATCCCCCGCCCCCGCGGCCTCCGTCGCGGCCCGCTCCGTCGCGACCGCCCGGGCCGTCGCGCCCGCCGTCTCGCCGGCCGCGGTCAAAGCCGCCTCCCCCCCTGTAACGTTACGTGCGTCGTATTAAGGCGCCACCTGAGCGAAACTAGCGCTGCCAAGCGAAAAAAAATATGTCAATTAATTAAGGCATTTAATTTTATTTATTTATTAGGTAAACACAACAGATTACAACCATAGAAATTACAGAAAAATCAATATACAGTTATGAGCTAGGTCGTAACCCTTAACGTGTAAACACAGCATGGTTAGGAAGTAGAAAATGATTGTTGTACAATATTGAGTTGGGAAAAAATACCAATGAATGTAATGATTAAAAAACATCTATTGAAAAATAAAAATAATAAAGGAATGACTATAATGTAGGTGCGTGGATAGCTCACTTGAGGACATCCTCAACCCGTCTTTTAAAAACTAATGGCCTAGGATCGAATAAGTCTAACGATGGCTTATTGTTGCATTTAAAAAATAAATGGTTTACAAATTATTCCAGGATTGAAAAAGAATTTTTTTTAAATAGTTTTGTATTCTCATATTGAAACAATAAGAAACAAAAAGCGAATCTGTCAAAAGTGGCCACATTCATGGAATAATCCTTTAGACCATTTTTTTAAATGCCTTAATTAATTGAGAAATTATTGTATATAGCTTGTATCCAGAGCCATAAATAATGGAAAAAAAACCAAAACAGTTCAAAATGGCTATTACCATTCTCAAAACGATGAAAGATCAAGTGATGGCGTGCAAAACAGGGACAGCGCTCTACCAACGCGATAGCATTGTCTCTGTTTAGTGTGCTATCTCATGATACCATTTCATCGTTTTAAGAATGGTTATAGTTATTAATGGTTATAGTTATAGAGTGCATCAATCTTTATGGCCGATCTGAGTATAGACACGTGTCAGCGGGATGTAAAAGAGCGAGGGAGCAGGGCATGTCCTCGCCGCACTGCGCGACAGCCCAGACTCATCTCTCGCTCTTCTACACCAGCGACACCTAAAACATGCACTGAAATGCGACTCGTGTCTATATTCAGATCGGCCATAAAGATTGACGCGCACTCTACCCTGTTCACGGCAGCACTCACCTGTCATTTCTTTTCTCTTCGGCCACATCAATTTTAATAAAATTACCATCTACATTTAGAGCGCCGTTCATTTCGATAGCTTTAATCAAATCATTGAGTTCCTCAAACTCCACATAGCAAAACCCTTTGAATTTATCTGTTTCTCTATCCATCACCAACCGCACATTCTTTATAGATAGATCCTGGAACAACAGAAAAATGACATAATATGGCATGCTGAAAAACAGAAGTAAATATTATATAAGTACCAATTGGGATTTATCAACTTTATAATACCTATAGTTTATTTACTGTTAAAGTTATCTAGTGTAAAAAGAAATAATGTCAATAATTAAATTTTAGAATATAAAAAAGTGATAATATAATTTCAAAAAGGATGGTACAAGGACGCCGAGGATAGGGAAAAATGGAAAGGAAGAGGGGAGGCCTTTGCCCAGCAGTGGGACAGCCTATAGGCTATTAAAAAAAAAAAAAATTTTTTTGGACAACCTTTTGATGGTGCCAAAAAGACTTCTTATGCACCTAAAAAATGTAGTTTTTTGACCTAACACTTTTTCCTACTGAAAATTATAAAATATGGCCTTAACATCTATGTACTAGAAGATCTATTAGATCAGTTAAAAGCTTAAAAGTTTAAGTATCGGACTTCCCGAGGCCGATTCCATTACGGTCTGGTTTGCTGCAATCAATCACTTGTGCTCTACCAGCCTCCTCTTTATATCAGTGCTTTCTGATTGGATGCAGTGGACCGAACCGGAAAGACACCAACCTCATGAAGTCCTAGCCTTGCGTGCGGATACGTTCTGTTGTAGACTTTGCTGTCAAGCAGACCATACACGTGCAGATGTACCTACAACTACGATGAAGAGCTTCGGTGGCAGTGGCTAGGAGACCGGATTCCCATGCGGAGTGCCATATACCAATAAGTGTTACCTTTTTTTTCGACGACTTACGTACATTTACCGACTGCTCTAACGGTGAAGGAAAACATAGTGAGGAAACCTGCACACTGAGATGACCAGTGTGTATGATCCTCAAGGGTCGAAGTGCTGCTGGGTTATTCTCGGCCCCCTATCATAAGATAACTACGATGGACATCGGCAATAGACTTATTATCAAAATTCATATGCGATCATTGTTGTGGGATAAACATAACGATATGTTGACGTGCGGACGGGTCCGCGTCCGCGCCCGCATCCGCGCGAAACAGAAAACGCTCTTAGATTTTGACTATTTAGACATTGACATAGCTGTTCCACCTTGTATATATCTTCTAAGTCGTTTTTCCTCATTGCTGAGAGTCGTGATCATTCTAAGGAATTAATCACATAGAACGACTCTCGTGGCAGATTTAATGGGGTGGTTTGCCATTGCCTTCCCCATTTCACACACTGGTAATCTCAGTGTGCAGGTTTCCTTACGATGTTTTCCTTCACCGTCAGAGCAGTCGGTAAATGTACATAAGTCTTTCGAAAAAACCGAAAAACTCATTGGTACATGGCATTGCCTGGTTGCCTTGTATATATAGTCTGGGTCCAAAGCCAGAATAATACAATCCTAATTTGGAGTATGCTGGTTCTAAAATAAATTATATTTACTTTTTTGCTTTGCTATCCATGGGAGGAAATGCCATAATCGCCACGCTAGGCCTGCGGGTTGGCGATCGCAGTAGCCGGGTCGCTTGCCCCGATGACGCTGCTGCCCGTCATCGTGCTTCTGGTATTTTGACCCAGCCAGAATTTGAGTGGTTATACCGCCACTAGTCGGTCGCCAGGGACTCGTTCGTTAATCGGCAGGATGTACCACGTGCAGGTGAGTTTGACATTTGGCGGTCTAGATGTTGGTGACCCCCCTTACATCAATATAAAATAAACGGCGAGTACATCTCACACCTACGTTTTGCCGATGATATAGTCGTAATGGCGGAGTCGCTGCAGGACCTTCAATAAATGCTGGACAATCTCAATGCTGCTTCACGACGTGTCGGTCTCGGGATGAACTTGGACAAGACTAAAGTTATGTTCAATGACCATGTCGTTCCGGGACCGATTATCGTCGATGGTACGGCCCTCGAAGTTGTGCAACAATACGTCTACCTCGGGCAGACTGTGCAATTAGGTAGAAACAACTTCGAGAAAGAAGCCGACAGAAGAATTCAGCTGGGTTGGGCAGCATTTCGGAAGTTACGTCACATCTTCTCGTCGCCCATACCTCAATGTCTAAAGACAAGAGTCTTTAACCAGTGCGTCCTACCAGTAATGACCTACGGAGCCGAAACGTGGACACTGACGGTGCGACTGGTTCACAAATTGAAAATCGCTCAGCGTGCTATGGAAAGAGCTATGCTCGGAGTATCTCTGTTGGATCGAATCCGAAATGAGGAGATCCGGCATAGAACAAAAGTCATCGACATAGCTCATAAGATTAGCAAGCTGAAGTGGCAGTGGGCCGGTCACATCTGTCGCAGAACCGACAACCGCTGGGGTAGACGAGTTCTGGAGTGGAGACCGCGTTTGGGCAAACGTAGTGTGGGACGCCCCCCTGCTAGATGGAGCGACGATCTGCGCAAGGTGGCTGGCAGCGACTGGATGAGAAGAGCCGAAGATCGGGCTCAATGGCGCGCCCTGGGAGAGGCCTATGTCCAGCAGTGGACTAGAGTAGGCTGATGATGATGATTTTGCTTTGCTATAACATAGATGTTAATTTATCAAAAATAATTCTTTGAAAACTTGAGCTGTAAGCTGAAATGGTCTCCAGCAGCGTTCCCTGAGTTGGAGGCTGTTTGCTGATTGCTAACAGCCTTTGCAGGACAAACGTGTTATCTATTTTTTTGTTTAAAATAATGGGAGGTAGAAATAAAATTAATTTAATATAATTGTAACTTTTTAAGCTTTTATGGTCATATCGGGAGCTCAAAACAACCCAAAACCGCGGTAAGAATCCCGTATCTAAATATAGTAATGTAATGTAATAACAAATAATGAGTAATGAGCTCCGGGCGCCTGACTGGCTCGAGACTGCGCAGGAGAGAGAGCGATGGCGCTCTTTGGTATCGGAGGCCAAGATCCACTTCGGGTCGCTGCGCCAGCGGAGTAAGTAAGTAATGTAATAACGGACTGGTTTCCGCAACTCATCGTCTTCACCGCCTATTTTGCGTGATCTAACTAAAGTAATAATATAATTTTATTTTAATTTAATATACCGGGTCATATCTGGTGCAAAGGTTGGCCGTAGCGATACAGCACTGCAACGCCACGAGCGTTATGGGCACCTTTGCACCGGGGACGGCAAAGGGTGGGTTATTTGAATGACTAATAATTATTTTAGTATTAGAAAATTATTATTTTTGTTAATTAAAACAAAGTTTTGAATTTTTGAGATGTTAATTAAACAAACATATTAATTAATTTAAAATTAAAACTGTATAATTTAATATTATTTTATTTTAATATTCAATAATGGATTTCCACAAATTAACACCTGATTAATTACTTATATCATTCATAATAATGTCTGTTTCTATGTTGAAGAATGATTTTATCAAGAAATATTCTACATTTTATTGTATACCTAGGTACTTTACTGTTGTAAAGAAAGAAAGAAAAAAAAGAAAAATTACAAAAAATTAAATGTATTAATACAGATTAGATTTTGTAGGTAGTTACAATAAATTATACTTCATTGCTAAGGGTAAGTCCCTTTAAAATACATCTAAATCACAATCAATCAGGATTAAAATAAAATATTATAGATTATTTATTTATAGTAAGGAAGTAAGTGGGGAAAAGAGGAGTAGGTCATCCAGCAGCCAGATGGGCGGATGACATCACCAAAGTCGCATCTAAGACCTGAATGCGACTAGCACAGGATCGTATAGGGTGGCACAAAAGAGAGGAGGCTTATACCCTGCAGTGGGACGACATGGGCTGATGATGATGATGATGAAGTAAGTAAGTAATATGTTTATTTCACATAATTGTCATAGTTATTCTTTATGATTTTGTATTTTAATATATTAAAATAATTTATAAAGTAACTTTTAAGATTCAGATTCACACATTTATTTGTCAACCATTTGTTTTATCTGACTGTGGATAGGCTGGTTTTTATGTGTACTGCAGTAAAATTAGAAATATTGTTTACAACACTGACTGAGGTCAGAAACTTATTAACAGAAACAGATCTGGGATGTTGATGGAGCATTTTAAGTTTCAATGTTAATGAGAATGGCCTAGAATCTATGATGACATAATCAGTGTTGATTTTTTAGTGTAACTAGCAAGCTTCTAATAAGATAACGGGTGTTAATTAATTACCTGTTTCTAATTACCATTTCTTTTCACGAAGGTAAACATCTAAAGTTTGTGTAGGTATATATGTACTGATGAGTGTGACCAACCAAACATTCAAAAAATAATATTTTTAAGCTATAAATTCTAGGAAATCAACAGTGTACTATCAGAAATTTGATATCAAACATGTGGCAAATATAAATGTACAAAAATAAATCTCCATAAAATACTGATAATTGAATTCAAAAATCTTACTGGGAAAATTCTGTTAATATCGCCTTGGATGATGCCACCGGGTAAGTTTCCGACGTAAGCCTTGTAGGGAGGCTCGGTGGGCAGCGGGCGGCCACCCAGCGTCCTCCTGCCGCCGCCGAAATCCCTGCAAAAAGCACCACAACCATGGTGATTTATAACCTATAAAATCTTCAAACACAAACATTACCATTAACCTCTATGGTCATAAATGTCCAAAATGCCCGTTATCAACTAATAAACTGATATAAATCCACACGCTTCCCTAAAAATCACACTTTCATTCAATGTTATCGCGTTGTCAAAACAAGTAAATTCAATTACAAGAAAGCTTACATTTCACAACGGATTTTAGATTCAAGACCGAAATAACTAATACGTAGTTTAAAATAGAAAACAAAGCACTAGAAATAGTTTAATATAATAAATACCTCGGATTACCATCATCGAAACCACTGCGACCTGCCATGTTTAGAAACATGGAATAATGTGTGCGCGCGCCTTAACTGGAAGCGCCTCCTTTTTTGCCTAGAAATAATCGTATCATAATTATGCGAGTGTGCGCACTGGCTGTTGACTTTTCTCACCTTGACAGTTTTATCACTCTTGAACACAGTTGTAATAATTCCAAACTATCCTTTGCAGAAAATACGGTTTCTTTTCCGTAAAAAAACCATACTTTTCATAAAATTTCTACATGGAAAAATCGAGACAATAACTGTTTCTTCTACTTTTCGAATTGTTTCTTGCTCCATCCTGTAAACACCCATCTCCTTTAATGTGATCCAATAGCACGGTTGAATTGGGGGAAGCACAATGGGGTGCGTCCACTCCCCTACTCCGTATATTGTCATAGACAGGCGTATGACAATAAAAACTATTTCATATTGAACTCGAAGTCCGTGCCGGGCCGTCGCCGTCATAAAGTGTACAGACTCTAAATAACGATATCAACGACTCTTGTAAACAGGTAAGAATGTACAAGCAGTTGTACGTTCAATGGTGATGTATTTAAGGTTTATGACGATATCAAAAATTTAAAATTGGTCAAAGTATTTCGGTCGTGAGTGTGACTGATTTACCTAACTCGGGGCTATCGTTGTATAGAGCTCACTTTGACGATCTAGGAAGCCACATTGTCACATCTAGGGAGTCATATGTCATGTTACAAAAAGAAATTTAGCGCCACCATAGACAAATCAAGTTGTCTATAGTTTAAAATTTTATTTGTACTTCATTTCACGCAGCATTAGCAGACTCTTCAAAAAAGTTTGCGAAAAGTGTTTTTTTTATGTTCTAGAAGATTCAATCAACGCTGACGAACGATTGCCTGTAAAAACCACGTACAAACTTTATAAACGAAGGTTGTTTTCATGAAATGAAACCATGAAAGTGACGTTTATTTATTTCTGTCACAATTCACAAGAGTAATATGTGTAAGAAAAATGACGCTATACTGTCTTATATCTCCTATTCACATTTTCATTTTACACTATTAAAAACTGAGCAAAAAAGACTCAACAAGCTGTCAGTGTCAGTCAGTCGGATTGCCGGGGGGAGGGAGTGAGCGTGCCGTGCCATGCCATGCCAAAAATACAAGAATGCGGATTCCATGTGGTGTTTAGAAATTTTTATGAAGTGAAATAAATTCAAAATGAAAGAAGAAACAGAAAGTAAAACTGCTCAAAAAGTTTCAAAAGTGACCGCCTCTGTTCTAGACGCTTTTGCCTTGCTCAGGGCACCTGAGGACAAACTAAAACTTACGGGAGGCGCTAAAATTATTTCACAACTTCAAAACAGTGAGGTTAGAATCTATACCATTTTATGTTATTTTACAAAAAGTACATGCACCCACCATACAGCCCAATGTTTCACAAGCTACTCATGGGTAAATCTCTCTAACCGATTGTTATCTGCACGTTGAAAAAATGTTTTGAGATACCTATTCAGGTCTAGGGTTTTTAAAAACGCCGCATTCCGACGTCTCTAAAGATTGCAAATATTTTTTCAGAACGAAAAAGATCTCCGGTATGTTTTGAAGAGGCTAGTCAGAAGTTTGGGCGCAAACGTTCCGGAGGTGAGGACGGGGTATTTCGCGACTCTAGTGACCTTACTGACTAAACATGAGAAGCTGACTGTCACCGAGCTGCTTGATTTGATCAAGAAGGAGCTCCATGCCAGTGGATCCTCGAAGAGTGTAAGTTTTACTATAGGTTGCTAACTAATTAATCTGCAATATTTTAATCACTTCAGTATCATACTCCTACAGCAACTACTGTTAAGTACTGTTTGCTAAGGGTGTTATCTATAATTCAGTAATGAAATTCATTATATTATGGGTATTATAAAAATGGTAAATTATCAAGTAAAATTAGAGCTTAGGAACCGGTATTATTACCCGACAAGGGGCACTCATTACACGAAACAGTTCACCAGTTTTTCTAGTTTATTACATGTAACAGTTTTGGAACTGGCACTTTTTCAACTGTCAGGTAATAATTATACTTTGTCAAGTAACAATTAACTTTTAAAACATACCCTAAAGTGATACTTTTTAGTCCTATGCAGGATAGGAGTTGTTACAAATCCTAATAAATTGCAAAACTACCGCTCAAACCTATCTAAAAAAAGTGCCAGCCTAGTCAAAAACACTGAATCAGACTAGTCAAAAACATGGTTTTATAACCTGAGAATGTGATTACAGGAAGTAGGTGATGTGGCCCTAGGACAGATCTTAGTATGTGGTGCCGTGTTCCGCTCCGGACTCATGCTCCGTTGCTCCGAAGAGGAGCAGACACAGGTCATCCAGCAATTGGTGGCAGCTAGTAAGAAGAAGTCATATCTCAGCACAGTCGCTTACCTTATCTTGCTGGATTTTGTTAATGAGGTAAGTAACTAGGAATTCAAAATTATTTCTCCTGAATTTAGGCATTTATTTAAAAAGTGGACAGCAATTGTTTCATAGATGAAGAATTTTTGCAAATGGAATTATTGTTAATTATGTAAGACCTGGCATAGGGATGCTAATGCAAGGTGTTCAGGGTTAGATTCTGTAATAGGGTTTTGAACCCAGAAATAAAAATACTCTTTTTCCTATTTTGTATATGTTTCTTGTCTTGCCTCTGTACCTAGCCCATGACACAGACAGCGAAGTATTGGTTAGTTAGATTATAAGTAACAAACTGGGTTTCATAGATTATACTTCTTATTATTGCAGTTTACTATAAGGCTAGTTAGATTTTAAGTAACAAAGTGGGTTTCATAGATTATACTTCTTATTATTGCAGTTTACTATAAATTTGGTTTAGATAAACACCACATATTCTGTATTTTGTAAATTAAGATTTTTGCTGACACTTTATAATTTTCAAGCTGAATGAAGATCAGTTTACAACAATCGTCTGGTCAAACATCAAGCAAGATTTCAAGAAAGAGCTCAAGGAGCACAGTCTGGATTCCCTCCACTTCCTCCTGGTTGTCAGCACCAAGTTCCCTAGCAAGGTGAAACTGAGGAAACTGATTGGCGTCCCGGAGATACTCTGCGAAGATAATATTCATGCAATTTGTGAAAAACTCATGGTAAGAATACAATAATAATTATTCCTAACAGTTTTTGAATCTATCAAAGATATCATAGCTAATTTTAATTTCTTATTGTATAATAGAAATGTTTGCAAAACTTTGTCAGATCAGTTATCTTAGTACAGCTCAATTAATATCTCAATAGAAGGGGCAAAGTAAAAAGTAAAAGTAAAATACATTTTATTGCATAAATAGAAAACAACAAACAAAAGATAGAAAAGGAAATAGTGAAGTACAATTTAGGCGGCCTTATCGGAAGCCCTATGTACATAATATTTTTACATGCAATATTTCAATACAGCTTTGTTTACAGGCAGGCATTGACTTCAACTCCCTCAACCATCCTGTCTACAAAGAAATCGCTACACAGATCGCCAATTCTCCCCACTTAACCCTATTTTGGACTTCGGGCATAGACAGCCAACTTGTAAAACATAATCGGAATAGAGAACTGGTTTCTCTCAACATCCTTACAACAATTTTGAACAACTTACAAAATAATATGGAAGTCATACCTGAGTTACTGAGCAGAAACTTTTTTAAACTCTCAATGGATTGGTTCAAAGGTCTCCAAACAGCTAGCAAAATTAGAAACAAGCGAGACAATGAGGATGACCATAAAATCATGATTAAAAAAGAAAAGGAGCTTCTAAATGCATTGGCTAAAGCTCTGAAGCAAGGAAGTGTCAACAGCGAAATCAGGATTGAAACTTTAAAGAAACTGCTCTTTAATCCAGGAGAAATGAACTTTACAGAAATATCTGGGACAAGTATAGTAAAATCAATTATTGCCGATTTGGATAAGGAGGGTGTTAAAAAGATAGCAAAATTACTCAAAGGTGTGTTGCTAAATTCCTCAAAGAAGGCTATCAAGGATGGTGTTGAAAGGAGTTGGTATAATAATGAAAGAGTGAAAGCAGCCGAGCTGATATCATACTTAGTGAGCCATGATGCATTGAAGGATGATACAGAATTCAAACTGACATATATGAAGTTGCTGATGTGCTTCGGATTCTTCAAGCTTGGTGGAGACAATAATGTTGCTGTCAGCAGTGAACTATCAGGTAAAAATGTTTGATATATTTATAGAATAGATGCAGCAGCGTATATGCATGTTGTATGTATGTTATGGTTAAAAGTTATTAACTTTTTATGCTATCTTTTCTTTCACTGCACTGCTATATCATTTCTGTTTGCCCAGCCCAGAGGTCGGCTGGTAAAGAAAGGCATTAAGCTCAGCTGTACACAAGACTATAGGTGTCAATAAAAACATTTCTTAGTTTCACAGTTCTTGTAGTTAAGTTATACATCAGTATATTCCAAGTGGACTTTTTAATATTGAGATTTCTTTTTATAGGAGCCATCAAATCATGCTTCTATCGCTGCTTCACGTCACGGTTCTCAACTGTCGACGACATGGTCACCGTCTTGTCGTCACTCAGCAATTTCATATGCAGCATCCTAAAGAAGGAAGAAGTCCGCAAGAAAATGGAGAGACAATTCCCTGAGGAAAATATGGAGTGCTGGGAAATGCTCACAGATATCTGTCAGAACATCGAGAAGATTGAAAATAAATCCAAAGTGGATAAAGTGTTTCTGGTGTTGCTTTACCAACTCGGTTTGTTTCTATTCTCTGAGCCAGCCCATGTGAAAATGGCCAGAAGTTCAATAAAAGAGCTAAAGAGTTGTTATGAACACTACAGAAAAAGTAAGAAGAAATCGAAGAAAGTTCGAGAAGGAGATTTGACAGAAGAACCTGAATGGATAGAAGTGTTGATAGAAGTTTTACTCTCGATTTTATCAACCGAGTCCACTGTACTACGTTCAGTAGTGCAATGTGTCTTTAGACTACTATGGGAGTATCTTACACCATCATCTTTCGGCCAAATAATTTCTGTCTTAGATCCAGAAAGTGAATCCAATCCATTGACAAATGACGAGTCTGATGATGAAGAATCGGATGGCGAGGAACAAACTGGTGATGACAATGAAGATAATGAGCAGGAAGATGATGAAAGCGATAGTAATGTTGAAGAAGATGATGAAGATATGAAGACACCTGATCAGCTGAGAATGGCGATTCAAAAAGCGCTCGGTGCTGCGGCCGAATCAGACACCGAGAGTATAGACGCTGACATGATTGATGAAGACGAAGGTAAAAAACTCGACGAAGCACTAGCAGAAGCCTTCAAACAGTTCCATCAAGGAAAAGGGAAAAAAATAAAAAAAGAACGCAAAGACAAAAAAGCATTGTCCGATTTCAGAATCAGAGTGCTTGATCTAATAGATATTTATCTAGAAAAAGATCCCTCTATGGATATCTGTTTAGGAATGATCCAACCACTGACAAGATGTTTAGAATTCTGCATCGAAGACAGTCAGTTCAGTGAGTTAGAAAACAGAGTACGTAAAACTATTAAAACTTTAACGAAGGTCAGAAAATTCGCGTCTACGGAAGATGTTTCTGTTGATAACTTGTGTGATTATTTGAAGTCAGTGATAGACAAAGGGTCAAGGTCGCACTTCATGTTCCAAGCATTAGGAGACATTGTCACCTATTTTGCAACATTCATTATTCATTGCTCAGTAAAGATTATTAAAAATCCCACATCATCGGGTACCAACAAGGCTGCCTTACCTTTGCTCGAAATTTTCAAGGAAGCTTTACAAAGCTATTTCAATAATCGTAATTGTTTGATACCCATCATTTTCTTTCATAACGTTTTGCAAGCTGATTGGGACGGAAATTACGAACTTGTGCCCATAATGATAGAGAACATCTTCGACGGTAATGTACGACAGTTTCGTAGAAAAGAGGGTGTCGAGTTGATGGCCGGATTTTACCGCTCGTTGAAAGGCCGAAAGCCTACATCAGACAAACTACTCCGCAAACTGTCTAATTTCGAAGAAACTTTCAAAACTGTTTTGACGAATACCCTGAAAACTGATACTGGATTCGAAGCAAAAAATAAGTTTTATGTAGTACTGAAAAAATTAATCAATACGATGAAAATGTTCCATGAAAGCTGCCATATCGAGTGTAGTATAGATTTCAAAGTCTTGTTGGACACTGTAGGTTCATGTAAGGCTGTTGTCAAAGATAATAACAAAAAGCAAGGAAATGAAGCCCAAAAACAACAGAAAGCAAAATCAAAATCGGAAAAGAAACGTAAATTGAAGCAAATAAATGGACATGAACCAGAAAGTAAGAAAACAAGGAAATATTCAAGTCAAAGTGAATAATTTATAAGTCTAGTATAGTTCAATGTTATGTTTAGTTGTATTTTCTGTTTAATTATATGTATTTTTTTAAACAATAAAACCTTTTATTTTATTGATGCTGGTGGAATTTGAAGGAAAAGAAAACTGCTCAAGAATAGTAACTAGCGCCCTCTATTATTTCCAAAGTCGAAATTATTTGACAAACCTGTTGCAATCACAAGTTTTAGATCATTTTTCCGTAGATGGCGATGCAAATGTTTAAAAAAAGGTCCGATAGGTGACAGTAGTTACTTCCGGTATAGTATTGCTATCATAAAAATAAATGAAAAATATTTGAACGTGCCTATAAGGGTTAACGCACACAGCTAATGACTTCGGACTCCTATTCCGAACCCACAGAAATTTAAAATCCTTATATTATATTACTTTGTCCAAACAAAACTTACTAATTTCATGCTCGTTTTAGTCGAATAGGTTCATTAAAGATATAGATAAACATAATATAAAAGTTCTTTGCTTTTAGCCAAAAAATGTTCTTATGGATAAAACGTAGTGATTTTAAAAAAAAAGTGATTACCTTGGTTACATTTGGTTACGTTTTTGCCTTTGCTATTATATGTTCTGTTTGATAGTATCTACGTAATAAATTATATAGATACGTGTGAATAGGCATACTCGACATAAAAAGCCTGTTCACAAGTATCTAATTCATAGATTCTATCAAATAGAACATTCTTCTAAGTCGTATTCCTCATTGCTGAACAAGGATACGTTCTCAATTCTATGTTCTATCATCGAAAGTTGAGCATCCGTGACGTCGTGGCTAGGACGTCGGACTCCCGTGCGGGAGTTCCGAGTTCGAAACCATGCAAAGTCATGTACCAATGAGCACACTGAGATAACCAGTACATGAAATGGGGAAGGCAATGGCAAACTACCCCATTAAATCTGCCACGAGAATTGGTTCTATGTGATAAATTCCTTAGAATGATGGGTGGTAATCATTCTAAGGAATTGATCACATAGAACGAATCTCGTGGCAGATTTAATGGGGTAGTTTGCTATTGCCTTCCCCATTTCATGTACTGGTTATCTCAGTGTGCAGGTTTTCTTTCGATGTTTTCCTTCTCCGTCAGAGCAGTCGGTAAATGTACGTAAGTCTTTCGAGAAAACCATAAAACTCATTGGTACATGACTTTGTATGGTTTCGAACTCGGAACTCCCGCACGGGAGGCCGACGTCCTAGCCACGACGTCACGGATGCTCGACTTTCGATGAGAGAACATAGAATTGAGAACGTATCCTTGTTGCGCGGCCTATGACGTCATCAGAGGGAGCCGAGCATATATTCTTTTGTAGTCGCTGAGTCAATCTTTACGATGGTATAACTATTACTTTTCTAACTTTTATACTTTAGTCACACGATGCTCTCGTAAGTGCACATTTTTGTTACCTACACACATTTTCTTGGATGACCCCCTTAACCTAACGTAAGACATTCATCGAATTCACGTCAAAAATGGTTGGTTAACCAAACGAGCAATTAAATAATTAATAATATCTACCAATACTCGTTGTTATATGAACTGCTTGTGATATGCCCGGGGATAGAAGGTTGCATACGATTTGTTGGATTGACAAAATATTATCTTGCTTTGAACACATCCATTCATATTATTCTATACTGACAACATTATACCGGATACAAGCAACAACTCATATGTTTCACAACCTGCCCAACCAAAACTCAGCCAGCCATCTTTTGTGGAAAAAATCATTTGTTTCGTGTCGTCAGGGTAAATTTCACAATTGTAATTAATGTCAGAGCCACAGTCTTCGCTTTTATTAAAAAAGCAATTAGCAGGTAAGCGTTTTCTGTTCAAAAAAATATTTGTGCGGGTCATCCGTGCGACAGCGTCAGACGACTTTTCCGTGCAATCATTGACCTCAGCAGGTCGAATTTTAGGGATCTTGTGCTTTCCGAGAAGTTGTATGTTACGTTTTTCCTTTGCACGACTCACATAATTTGTATTAATTATAACATGGGTAGGGTAGCGATAATAAAATCAATATCGGTCGCAATGACAGGCATTCGTTGCCAAAGAGTAAAATAACTTTTCGGTGTGTATTTACGGTTGATACTTGGCAATGATTCACGTTACTTTTAGATAACGTGGGTAAAAATGCGTTGAAAGTGTATATTTCGTTGGCGTTGAGCCGCGAGCTTAATACGACATATTGTTTTCAGAACTGAACAAGAATCCGGTGGAAGGCTTTTCTGCTGGATTGATAGATGACAATGACATATACAGATGGGAAGTGCTCATCATCGGTCCTCCAGACACACTATAGTGAGTAAAAAGTATCGTGTAAAATAATAATAGTCATTCATACATGGTACCCAAAATACATTAGTAATGTGAGGAATACCTCTATACATTACTAATGTTTTATGTACTATTAATATTTCTGTATTGTATACATTTTGCCATGTGGTTATAAAAAATTGTTACAATTTGCTTTTGTATAAAATTGTAATTATCTACACTTAATTTTGTATGAATGATCCTTTATGTTTTGAAGAGCATTTCCTAGTTACATTACATAGATTTTTAAAGCACTTCTAACTGTGCAGTATATATGTCGCAGTCTGATTGTATAATCTGTCCTTTTACTTAAAGCAAAATGGCACTGTTTTGTATTACAGTAAGTAAGTTTTACATTAACACACTCAATTGTATAAACATTTTGTGGTCTACAATCCAGTGGGTCAATGTTTAGCCTTTTTGTATAAAGGCGTGATATGAAATGGCGGATTGTAGAGTTTAGTTTCATTTTTTGCTGTTTGTGGCTCTGCTGAATCATAACAATAATGGTGTCGAGTACAGACAGTATTTCGTTACAATTGTTAAATAAAATTGATAAAAATGAGTGCAAGTGATCCAAATATATAGTGATGAAAACTGATTTAAAGGACAACTTCAATAAATAAATGTCTTGAGTATTTTGAATTTCAATTCAAGGGCTTGAAAATGCCTAAGCAACATGTGTTAGAGGTTATATCACAAATCAAAAGCCATCGATTATGTTGGTCATCGATTATGGTTTATGCTGATTTTGGTTTATGCCGGTCAGCTGGTGAATATTATTGGATTGCCAAATACTATATAATGCAAGTTTGCGGTGAAGATACAAAGAAACATACAAAAAAGCTATTGAATATTACTGTTTATTCAATTTTATAGCTGCTGCTCTATTTAACTTACTGCTCCTCAAATTACGCTAATAATTATATTTTGAGACATTTTTATAAAGATCACCATTATTACTTAATAAATGTTTTGTGATCATTTATTTCTTCAAATATGGTGAAGGATTAAATTCTACACTACGGCTGCATTTCAGCCATTTTACATTAGGTCTAAACATTGGCAGCCATATTGTAGAGCGTAACGCGTTGCCAATCCGGCTGAACGTCATTTAGCCGCAATACAAAACGGCGCCGTTTAGTAAAATCGCTAGCCTGTATGTAAAACGGCGGATTATACAATTGGGCTGCTACATATAGATAAATATCATTGCATTCTGGTGGTGTTTATTTATGATCATTCTTTTTTTTCAGTGAGGGTGGATTCTTCAAAGCACACTTACACTTTCCAAAGGAGTATCCTCTGAGGCCACCACGGATGAAATTTGTCACTGAAATATGGCACCCAAATAGTAAGTTAAAGTATCTTGTTTTTGAGAAACCAGTTATGTACAATGGCCATGATCAAACAAGTTTCAATAGCTAAACATTATGTAATCTGTGTACCTCAGCCTGTAGGAGGTTGAAAGTCTTCTGGTGACCCCAGATTTTATGGGAATGAAAAAACAAATTAGTAGAAATTGATTATTAACTCTTTATTGTACATAAACAAATATTACAAACTTATACAAAAATAAGTGAAACACAAAGGGCGAGACTTATCTCTAAGAGAGATCTCTTCCAGCAAACCCCAAATTGATTATTTGTTTATATGAAAATTTGGTATTTTACTACATACATACATTACATACCTTCACGCTAAATCGCACGGGATAGGCAGGCAGAGAGAACGGAGCGCCACGAATCTGTCTTGGCACGCCTCTTGCTTCAATGTACGAATCACGAATATTTATTAATTGTACGAACTGCCCGGAAACTCTCTACAGTCACTCAGTATTGTACTAGTCTGCAATAATCTTTAAATTTGGTATTTTACAAGGACTAGTAGCGCAACAGTCTGCAATAATCTATATATTTTGTAGCTTTGTAAACTTCTTTGCCTTCTTTGATATAAGATAACCTTTGTTTCTTATCTATAATTTCAGTTGAAAAGAATGGTGATGTATGCATATCAATACTGCACGAGCCAGGTGATGACAAGTGGGGTTATGAGAAGGCGTCAGAGCGGTGGCTACCGGTGCACACGGTGGAGACGATCCTCATTAGCGTCATCTCCATGTTGGCTGACCCCAACGACGAGAGCCCTGCTAATGTTGATGCTGCGGTGAGTAGCTATTGACTTTTGTTCTTTAACAGTAGCTTCAACGGCAGAGGAGCGTTTTAGTGAGGTGCTCATGAACAGTGATCGGAGTAGGTAGAGCTGTTGGTACTTGCGACATGCAGTCATTATATGGATATGCCAACTATCCCGGGATTGAAAAAAATGTATTATTTAGATACTTAGTGATGTATGTATTTCAGTATTAATTTTATATTTGTATGGATACACTTAAGATGGGTGGCGAAATTAAAAAAAAAAGTTTTTTTGTAAGACCTATAGTAGTGCTTTAACATCTTTCTTACATCACTATTTAAAAAAAATCGTAAACGTGAAGTATAGGCGGTCATTTAAAACAAACAGGATCCCGGTGTCATATTTATATTAACATAACGTTTAAGGACATTGACCCGAAATAGCTCTACGTACTCCGATCACTGCTCATGAGGGATAGGCGCCGCAGTTAGGCCTGCTCCATCAAATGAATTCAATTTAATTTGGGGCTCAATCGCCCACTGCAGTCGAGGCTTCAACCCGATTGATACATATTGTAGGAGTTGTGAATATTTATTCAGAACCTTGTGAAACCCGAGCATATACTAAAAGCAGTACATATGTGTATGATATGAATTTAGAAAGGAAGGATATACCCAATGGTATGTATGTTGACCTAAAGCACCGTCCCCATTACGCGCGGCTGCCGAACGAGCCAACTCGAACATTGCCGGTCTCGAACGTGGCGCGCGGCGAGCCATTTTCTGTCGGTCTTTGGCGGCGCGGCAAAGCAGCAGTGCTTTGCTCGCGTGCAGTTTGGACGCATTTTAGTTAGCTCGCGCGGCGATAAAATTGATAAATAAATGTGTTTCACTTTAATTAGATTAAGTATATGGCTCTAAACAATTACTATGAAATAATAAATGTAATAATTATTACAAAAAAATATTTTTTGTGAATAATATAATGAATAATGATGAAAGCGGCAGCTGCATGTGTATGTCGTGAAACATTCATGGTTGCCGCGCACAATCTGATGGATCGCATGCCGCGCTGTATTAATAGGTGGTGCTAAAAATTGCTCGCCAAAATACAGGTTTGCCGCGGTCGAACATGGCGGCAGCCGCGCGTAATGCGGACCCAGCTTAATATATATCATTAATTATAATTATGTAGCACATACAGACATTGTTGGCAGCTAAAGCAATAAAATGGTTGTTTTATTAATTAATTATGCAAAAAACATTTGTTGTTTGCATATACATACATATATTACATTATGCATAAGTAAATAGTACCTACGATCCAAAATTGCTGGCTAATTTGGCAAGATATTTGTTGTTTACTTGATGAAAGTCAAACTCTTTTATGTCAGCAGAGAAACTCTACCATATTAAAATTGTGATCTGTCTTCTTCCAAGTCGTATTCCTCATTGCCGAGGCTCGTGATCAATCTAAGGAATTATTCACATAAAACGACTCTCGTGGCAGATTTAATGGGGTGGTTTGCCTTTCCCATTTCATACACTGGTTAACCAGTGTGCAGGTTTCCTCACGATGTTTTCCTTCACCGTCAGAGCAGTCGGTAAATGTACGTAAGTCTTTAGAAAAAACCGAAAAACTTATTTGGTATATGGCATTGCATGGTTTCGAACTCGGACCTCCCACATGGGAATACGACGTCCTAGCTACGAAGTCACCGACGCTCCATTGTGATCTGATCAGTCAAGATATTTATATTCATTTGCATGTTATGCTCATTTCATATATTGCCTTCTATCTACTCATGTTGATATTGTTTATATTCACAGAAAGAATGGAGAGAAAGATATTCGGATTTCAAAAAGAAAGTTGCCAGATGTGTTAGGAAAAGTCAAGAAGATTGCTTTTAGGAACGAGTGGGGGATTTAGATCGCAGAATAATATTGTTGGAAAAGGGCTTCGTGACAGTAACAAAACACACAACATTGAGACAACCACCTCACGCATGGCCGCACCGCACACCATCGGCCTCCGGACCCGCTCCACATTACACTTGTAGATTTGTGCTCATTCTGTTTCTTTTTGCAGAAAGAGTGGAGAGAATCATATTCGGAGTTTAAAAGAAAAGTAGCACAGTGTGTGAGAAAGAGCCAAGAGGATTGTTCCTAGATAACAGTGCCCTTTTTCATTGATTTAGTTGGATATTGAGTGTTTGGTGATGCAGTTAGACGTTGAGAGCAGGCCCCAGCGTGATTCATAGTGCAGGCCCCCCCACCCGGGCCAGAGACAATATTGAAATTGATTTAAAATAAATACTTATTGTAATTAAATGGTATCGCTGCCGTATTTTATAAATAATTAATTAAAAATAGAATTCAAGGTCTTTTTCATCTTTTTTAAGACATGTTAGCTAGCTATTGTTATGATAAAGAAATGTGTACGGTGATTTTTTTTTTATGAAAAACAAATCTGCATTTGTTTTTACTTCTCTTGTATGAAGATAAAAGTTTGATCTCTGTATAGTAGAAACCAAATCTGAAGTAATTTAACAACAATTTATTATTTATTACGTACCAACGGCCATTGTATAAGAATATGAACAAGCTACTGGAAATGAGAAATGAATAAAAATTGTAAAAGACAATATCAGTACTTGATTTTGCTTGTAAAATGTTAGTTACCAAAAGAAATACTGTGAAAAGTAACTGCCCACTTTTCAACGTACAACGTAATGTAATGAACAAAAAGTGGTCATGTACTTTTATTGGCAACCATACCTCGATAATAGACAACTTGTATTGCACTCTCAAAAAGTCAAAACGATGATTTTTATTAGAATTAATTTGTACTGAATAAATAAACAATTTTTGTATACATCATTGTATCGATTCTACCTTGTCCCATGCACGTGATATAGAGCACAGGTTTATAAAATTGTATGCAATGTGTCTTTAGGACTTGAGATTGTAAAAATCTACTGGTTCTTATTCAATTCATAGAATTGCAGAACTTTGCTTGTAGCTGAAGATTTGTAAACAAATATGTAGGTGCACAATCAAACTTCATTATGCAAAATGCATTTAATGTAGTAATGAATTATATCGTCACATCGGGCATAATGTTTTGAAGTTTGATTGGTAATGTGGAATTATAATTATACCACCAAGAGAGATTTTATATGGGTATTTCGACTTAATAGTTCTTGAAACACCTTGTGGCTATCACCCATGGATTTAATTTGAGATTGTAACTGATAATGTGATGTTCTTTATATGTTGGCTTATACATGGATGATAGACCCCGATTTTTGCCTACATCTTTGAGCATTAATTTGTGATGTGTGTACAATATTTTTACCTGTATATTTTTTACTATAAAATCATAATGCAGTGATAATGCTATTTCATTTGCATTCCTCTAAATTCCTTTTGTGATATTTATCCATATATATAAATGTGAATTTAATTAATAGATCAATGTACTACTCTATTCAAATAATTAAACATACAATATACAAAATGATTCAACCTAGTTTTTCTATAGTAGCAATAGCAATTAATTTAACTAAATAGATGAAATAATATTCAGTGTGGAGTGTATTCCATAAATTAATTTAATTATATTACAAACAATAAGTTATATTATTGTAATTATTATGGCTAAATAATACTTAAAATATTTTAATCACTATCAGAGTTTTCAGCCAAGATTACACCTTGTATATTTCTTGGATCAAAAGTACTTTCAAAACACCTTTTGAACACTGATTTTATCATTGTCCTTGAAGTAGGTGATGCTGGAATATTATCACAGTCCATTAAGTTCTCTGTCCTATTATTTTCTTCAGTCACATTTTGCACTTTTTCTAAACTTCTATTAATTCTTGCAGATATATCTTTATCTTCAGGTATATCAATAAAATTGAATAAATGTGAATCCTCTTCCAGGCATTTTGAAATATCTGCATCCACTTGTAGTTTCTTTCGTGCCACGTCTGCTGTGGAGTTATCTACATGTAGTTTCTTTCGTGCCACCTCCATTGTGGAGTTATCTTTTCTTTTATTTCTTTCACTGTGTGAAGTGTTTTGTGTTGATGTGGCTTGTGTAGCATTGTCGGCTTTAGACGTAGCCAGTACAAAGTGGGCTTCAAACGTAGCTCCGTTGTGTACTATGAACACTGCTGGCCGCCCTGTTGTTTCAAAATGAAGTTTCAACGGTAAATTCAAGGCTTCAGCAAAAGCAAGCAAAGCTTTGAACTCTTTTAAAGTAAATGTAATAGTAGTTTCTGCTCCTATGGTGTAGCTATCAAACTCCGCAGGTTTTAAACTGATTTGTGTCCTTATGAGTTTCGTTAGGTCAATATTATTATCAATGTAGTTGCGTAACACTAGAGACTGTGTTGTAGCTACAACTGTTACTTGGTCATCTGAACTCTGGAAGTTTCCCAGTGCATCTGAGAGTATTCTTGTTGGTGTTGTTATTCTGAAATATCCAAATGGTATAACAGTGAGTAAAACTTTTGCATACAAAGACATGCAAAAATATAAATGTTATTCAGAAAAATGGATGGTCCGCAGCATTAATTATTCACGTTGACAGCTGTACATGTTCCATTGTTGTGACAAATATAAGTTTCATTAATTTTCAGCTGTTAACGAGGTAATGGAACATGGACATTGAAACATGAATTATTTCAACTAGTTATGGAACACTCGTGAGATATATTTACCTGTTGGGTACTAAATCTTTGGTATACACAGCTTGCATCGCTTTACACTCTAGTATAGACACAAAATGTGTCTTCACGATCCCATGTTTACATTTTAATTGGAAGATCAACTTGCACGACTCTGGGTCAAGTTTAATCTCTAAATTCTCTACTTGTTTATCCATATGAGCAGGAGATTTGAACGTGTTCAAAGCCGACTTCATTGAAATCTTACACTTCAATCCTTCGTTATCTTCAGTGGAATAGTAGTTGTAGTTGAAGTGTGAGAAGAAATTCTTGTTGAATTTGACCATAGCGTAAGCAGACTCGGCGGCGTTCAATGTTCTTAAAAGTATGCAATCCGGTAGGGATTCGACGTATAACTCGTCTCCGAACCTAGCTAGGGCATGTACTGTTCTTCCTAGAACTGAAATAAAATTAAAAACATACAAGTGATAAATCGTAAACACGTTTTAGGTAATTTATTTGCTTACCTTTAACATTAGGTCCAGGCACGTGGCATTTCATTTTGTTATTTTGCCTATGGTATTTACCTAGTTGTTAATAATTTTAAATTAAATACAAATGCAACGAAAAAAGCAATATTTTCTTAAAATTAATATTTTTGTACGTCATTGACATTATTTTTTTTAAAGTTTTTGGCTTAAATGAAAGTATTGTTTGGGACTGTGATAAAAGTTGAATAGAAGCACGGATATTAGATGAAAGAAATAATAGTCTCCCTCTACGCCCTAGGGGCGGGCGATCGTTCGTTCTTGTTTTGGCCACGGATATGTAGAATAATAGAACTTATCTTGGGTGAGTGTCCTATTTTTATTAAAGCTTTATTACTTTGTTGCATGCTGAATGAAAAAGTCAGCACGATCAGTAAAAGAGGTGTCTAAATCGCATGCTGCATGCAGCATAGTGGAATAAGCCAATAAGAACGAGCGAACTGAATCAAGTTCGTAAGGAATGGCATCTACGAGTATCCAGAGCAACACAATGTTATTTAAAAAAGTAACACACATATACACGAATATGGCAACTCCCAAACGAAATCAAACAAAATCAAATCAGTTTGTTAATAAACACTATTAGGGGAAGGTGGTGTCGTTTGTCACCAAATTAAATTAGCGGGAGAAAGTTCGATTTGACCTCAATTTATTTATGTAGTTATTTAGAAGACACGAAGCCAACGACATACATAAGAAAACGATGGATATAAGTGGTAAGAAATCATTTTGTAATTTATAACTACTGTGATAGGTAGGTGGTACCCTATAATAACTTACAATTTTATGTTTTGAGTGAGTCTGACTAAAGTGAAGTTATTTAGTGAATATGAAGTGATTAAATATAAATATTGATTACCTACCAATAACAGCGTGCGAGATCTTAATCTATAGGTATTTAATTTCTTAACTATATTCTAACAGTATATATAGCAAGTAGATGAAGGTATAATCAATCAATTAAATTAGATAACCTAATTACGTACATACCTACATATATGTCATTTATAATTAATTATTTAATGTGTATTCTGTCTTTAACCAAAGGCTTTCTGGAAGACAAAGGTTTTAGAGATAGGTATCTAGTAAGGCTACTTTTATACCTGTCTGTCTACATAATATAGGTATACGATACAGTTAAGTACGTATTATATTACAGTCAAACCCCGAAATCTATTAAAACTAGTTTTTATTAGTTAAAACTGAGTAAAAAGTCGAAGTGTACATAATTAAAAATATTAAAAAAGTCTGGAAACAAATTCTTTTTTAACATTATTTTTAAGAAAATATACCAAAAATTTAAACCATCGCATGGACTCTATCTAAATTAGTCTTAAAATAGGTATTATTTTAAAAGGCTTTAATCGACGACTTTAATGCTTTAACCGAAATCTGATTTTAACGGATCATAACAAGCCAGCCAGTGCGACGAACGATGTGTATATATTGTTTATAACAGTGCAAACAAGTTCCATTCGAGATAGCCGGTCAGTTATGTAGCGTAACTATCACGTTATGTATGTTTATGCGTACTGTGAGAGCTTCATAACCAGTTGAATTAATCCACGTTGATAACTGTCCATGTTCCATTACCGCGTTAACGGCTGAAAATTTATCAAACTTATATTTGACACAAGCAATGGAACGTGTACAGCTGTCAACGTGAATAATTTCAACTGGTTTTGGAACGCACTTTAAAATTAACACTTCTAATCCCATTTGTCACGTTTGAGTAATCCCGTGATGACGCTGGCAGTAATGGTCACCAATTGCCATTAAAAAATTAAAAAATAATCCCGTGACAGGACTGACGCTACTCAAAAATAATATATCTTTAATAAGAACAGGTTGATTTTGAAAAATGCAGGTAAATAAACGTTGGTCTACATCTTCATCATCTGATGTAGTGATTTTTCATATTCATATTCATTTATTGGTAGTTTTAAATGCATATAATTTATTAGTATTACAAAATCAAAATTACAAATAATGTCAATTAATTAATAACTAAATAATTATAAATAAACCTCCACCCTTGCCGCTCCCGATGCAAAGGTGCCCATAACGCTTGCGGCGTTACCGCGCTGGATCGCTATGGACAACCTTTGCACCAGGAACGACCCGGAGCGAGGGTCATTTGGTAGTTTTGATATTACACGTCAAATGGGTATAAATACAATTGATGCTTATTTTAATAACGGTTATGTACTTTGTACGATATTAAGTAAATTACATAAAATAATATATTATTTATAATCAAAATAAATACAATAATTATAATTATCATAAAGAATATTTGAGTTCTATGCATGCCAATATCTAATAAGTAAATTAGTACATTATTCATTTAGAAATTCATTTATTGAATAAAAGACTTTTTGTATGGGCCGGGCCATCCTTTTAATTTATTTTTAAATATATTTGTGGATCATCAGTAATATCTTTCGGTAGTTTATCATACCCAGCCCAGTACACATATACCGACTCTTCCGACTTTCTTAGCTAATGGGGTATCGTTTTCAGTTTCTTACTGTTTTAAATCATGTAATTATGGGCAGCCCCTAGTTGTTGAAACTGGTCAGGATTAGTACGCATAAATACGCTGATTTGAGATATAAAAATACATGGCACCGTTAGTATCCGTAGTATAGTATATATAGCGGTCACCCATCCTGGTTCTGACACACTCAAGAGTATCGTTTTGTGATCAACCCATTTCTTTATTAACCTTTTTCAAACTTCCTTTTTCACTTCCAGTAAACTCAAAGTCGCCTGTCTGTTCACTAATGTGATACGAAGCCTATAAAACTCTCCCGTGCTTCCTTATCGAGATATCCTATCCTATGTAATAAATCTGACCTACTCGTATTTCTACGTTATATATTATTGTCATGGAGAATATAGATATAGAATAGATATAGAGAATATAGATATAGAATATAGAATATAGAATTTTTCTGTGGTATATGCTCGTTTAGGCAGTAGAGAAACAACTCGCTTAGTTCATTTTTAAGATTATTTATGTTGTTAACCGAAATATGGCCGTGGGCCAACTGACAATATCTAATAAAAGAACATCAAATATCTGAATATTTAAATTTGGAATCATTAGCAAGGAGATAAATATGCTCAAATCAAATCAAACTTTTTTATTGTAAATATGTACCTAAAAGTACATTTTTACAACGTCATGTTTTACTCTACCACCGCTTCGTAAGGTGCTGTAACTGAAAGGAAAGAACCGGCGCAAAAATATTTCAGCAGCACATGTTTTGAAATAAATATGTCTTACAATCATATACACAATGTGCAGAGCTGGAGCTGAATTTAGGACCAAGCCTCTTTATCACTTAAGTAGTAGTTAATTTTATAATAAATCTTTTTCCATAAAGTCCGTCTTATGTGGTTCTTAAATTTTTCCTCTGTCATATTTATTACAGTATCAGGTATCTTATTATAAAATCGTACACAGTGACCCATAAAAGATGTGTTTACATTACTAACTCTAAAGCGTGGGAATGCAAGTTTGTTTTTGTTTCTGGTATTGAAATTATAATTATCGCAGTTTTTCGGAAACAACTGTAAGTTTTTGCGTACATACATAATATTTTATACAGTACCTATAGTACGCGATACCCCGAAATGCCGGTTTCTAGTACCAGTGCCAGTACTAGAAACCGTGATGCGGCATTCCGGGGATTTCGCGTACTACATATACCTACCTACGTGTATCTAATGCGACGACTTTACGTGCAGCCGTGCACGTAAAGTCAAAGAGGTCAATGTCCACCACAGCCGGGCAATCTGGTGTTTATAATTCATATCTAGACCTGGAGATCGATTCCACTAAATACAACGTAACTAAATATAATCTAAACTGCATCGTTATGACGTGTATCGTATGCTACTATCCACTGACGGTCCAATTTCAGTTAAGTTCGATCGAACAGTAACGTATTTGTGCATTCTAATAAAACGTTTAGTTTATACTGAATCGCAGTTGAACGGTAACAAAACGCTTCAACTGTCAAATATAACGATCGAACATAAGTTCCTCCCAAGGTACTTTTGCCCGATCGATGGAAAATCGAAAGGTGGCAGTGGTAAAGTTATGAGTCAGCAGAATGCGATTTGGTGTCCAAATAGAATTAGAACGAAAACTAAATTGAAATTGGATAGAAATAGAACTACAAACGTTGTAATTTAGGTGAATTGGGTCCCTGGTACTATTTACCTTTAAACTTTTTCTCAATTTGTAGCGTTACCGCGTAATGAAATGAAATTACAGCACATTTCCACCTAAACCATCAACGATACAAAAAAAAAGTGAATGTCACCCAAACACTAAATACCAGATATTATATATTTCACGTCCATGATCTTAGTGTCATTAATACGTCTTTGAAATCAAAATAATTTTGAGATCCGTATGGCATATATAGAATATATGTGTGGAGTTGGTGGAGAGAGATGACGTGAGTGTTCACATGCGCCATTCTGGACATGTTTTGTTTGACTTTGAATGATAATCTTATTACAATATGTTATCTTTATTTATTTTACAATCGGCCTGTATCTGTAATCTTCTCTTTTTTAATATAAATGAGTAATAACTTATTACTCACTTATATTAAAAAAAGAGAAGATTACAGATACAGTAATTCTTCTTTTTTAAGTACTATATTTATACTGTTATTTATAAGTGAAAATTTATTATTAGCATATTTTTATTTATGTATTCTAAGTCTATTGTAGTTATGTATTTGTCTGTTAATTTCCCTAATAAAAAATAAATAAAAATAAAATATAAAATTGAATTATACTTGATACCTACTGTTATTCCTAAGTACGTGAGGACATAATAAAACCAAAAAATTACGTTACATTACCATTTACTTCACAAAGATAAATAAACATAACTACATAACATGTTCCACGTAATGGTCAGGCTTCATGAAGTATCTTTTAAAATTATACTCGTCCTTGAGGAATTCGAAGTTTTCCACGGTGGCATTGGTCATATGCCAGGCCACTATCATTTTGCAAGAACCATCTTTCTCGGTGCAGTATTCGAGGGGTAGCGCGGCTGCGGCCGAACTCCTTTGAGGGTAGTACGAATATTCCGACATTATTCGGACTCCGCACTGCTGGGTGTAGTCCGTTACGCTCTTGACAATTCCTGAGGAATATATATAGTTAACATTGGCTGGGCTGGAATCGGTTCGGCTCCGGCTGGGGTCGCTACATACCTACATCCAATCATTTTGTTGATTTCAAGTCCGTCCTCTCCCCACTTGCATTGGATTGGATTGTATGTGATTGAATGTAGCGAACCGAGCCGGAGCAGAACCGGGTACGTGTAGTTCGAGCCTTTACAGGGGTTGTATAAGTACTCAGTCAGTTGAAGAGTGTTTTCGGCGTAACGTTCTATCGGTGAAGGGTAATTCGCTGTACCATAGCTGGCTCTGCACGAAACGTTAATTCGTCATTAAAATACTTGCTATCCGTCTCTACGCCTTAGTTCTACACACAGATCACAGCGGAGACGTCTTAAAGAATCCTTAATATTAATGACGTTTCTTGCAACTCACGATATAGTATTTAATAATAATAAATTATTTATTTTCAGGCAACAAATTATATAGCAACTATACAAAAGGCCCATAGATATATACCTTATAGACTAACATTTGACTAACATACATCATTACATATTTGAAGCTACTTAAGTTTCGTTCTAACGGAGGTTGAATGCTTATTATCATGAAGGAACAACCGCCCTTGGGGAGGGGACTAATTTTTCTTTCATCTATGCTTTTATAGAGACCATAGAGTCCTCATGCAACGGACACTATATATGCTGTTGTGACATAAACCTACATACAACTTATTAGATAAATAGGTGTCGAATTCAGTAAAACTAGCAATCATATTGGTTTGATGATCCATCCATTTGATCCATGTTTTAATATTTTATCGTTATAGGATTTATGTGATACGAAAAAAGTGAATTCCACGTGAATTAAACTACCTATGGTTGTTAACTAATGTGATAAATCAAGGGTAGGTTTGTTTACATTATAAACATATTCCATTGAACCCGACTCGATTCCACAAAACAACAAGAGATTATTTTGTTTTGTGATATTTATAATTGTTTATTATTATTTAACCAGCTATAGGTACTTTTAACGGGCTTGTCTACAAATCAGAATATCTATAGTGGTTACTTTAAAAAAATTTAGGTAGGTAACATACAGTCCGAAAAAATATTAGGTAAGTGTAAGGCTTGTCTAAGGGTTTGTATCTATAGTTCCTAATTGTTTTATGAGCACTTTTCAAAGACCTTTTAATGTACTAAGCAGAACAAACATGATTGCAAGCACGCTAAGTACCTACTTATAACTATCTCACTCAAACTCATTATTTATGCAATGGATATCTTTTTTCTCCCGACGACGTGTAATCACACTTCACTACTAGATATCGAAGCGTGCCAAAAAATCTGAAATGGTTCTGACCCGCCCGGTCTAGAATATGCAGCTTTTACATTGCATTCTTTGCTGCATATTGTAGGGCGGCTATACATAGCTGTAATTTGTACATATAGGTACCTAATAAAAGACTAGACACTAGAAAGAAATACCTAATGTTCATGAATATGCCAGTACCCGTACCAATACGTAGTAAAAAACCGGCCGAGTGCGAGTCCCACCTCGCAACAAAAAAATTCCGCGTTAAATTTTAATTGGGTGGATCGTTTTTTCAGAAATTCAAATCGGGCCATATGCCAATAGATGCTCTATACCAAGACAAAATAAATAAAGATAACAATATTAAGAATATAAAAGAGAAATATAAAAAAGAATTATGTGACAGAGAGTGTGGGAAACTAGTCATCCTTAAAGTAGTTATGTGTCAGGATTCGACTATATCCTGTAGTGGTGTATAACTGTAGTGGTGCTGATCTGACCTAATCATCGATTTAAGTATATTGAAGTTAATTCATTAGTTAACCATCTACTAGAAGTAAGCAAAATAGCATTTTTTTTAAAATTTTACGTGTGTAGGGACAGTTCTAAAAAACATTCAAATTCATATTATTTCGTATTAGGAATGTGTATGTATAAGAGTAACTGTTGAATTATAGACCGATTGAAATCCAACGAAAAAAAACTTCATACAAGAGCGATCCACCCTAGTAATAGTTAAGTAATCGCAAGCGCAAGGAATGGAACAGCCTGCCGGCGTCTGTGTTTCCCAAAACCTACAACCTTGGGATCTTCAAGGTCAGAGTGAAAAGGCATTTACTGGACCCGCATGCTCCATCGGTGACCTCATCGTCGCTTACCATCAAGCGAGATCGAGGTCAAATGCGGGTTTAGTAGTCAATAAAATTAAAAAAGTGCTTATTGTAGTAGGTTTGTAAACAGATGAGTTCCAATCCAGTCCCAATCATTATATGGCCATCTGGAATCTTAAAAGAATTCGAAATATAATTTAATTTAATTTTTGATACTTAGAAGACTATTTATTAGTGAACTCTAATTATCATTTTTATGACTGTCATACATAATGTAGTGGAAAAGTTTGTCAATTAGGTATGTTATTTTTTAGATAATGATAGTATGCATATTACGATAAAACCTAGTCACGTCGGTCTGATAGCTTTGTTGTTCCATTATTCCACAGAAATCGAACTAGCTGGGGTGAATTTTAATATCTTTTTGAAACATCAATAGTGTTGCTGGATGTCTGAATTCATTCCCCCTTTTTCGCAAGTCTAAATTGTAAATTGAAATTGAAAACGTTTATTTATCACTGTAAACACCAGAATATAGCAAGTACACAATACAGATGTATACAAAGATTAATGCATGCAGCACAAAACATCCGGTGTGGTACAGTGCCAAAAAGAGTACACCAGCTCAGCATAATGCTGAAGCAAGCCACAGCGCTAATTTTCAGCTGGCCCCTCAGTGACTGCACGGACGAAAAAAGCAACAGTGTATGCGTGTTGTGTTGTATGAATGTGTTTGTTTTTATGAATGAGAATATTAGTGTGTATGTGAGGTACTGAGTGTATGGGAGGGTAATGGCATGGTGCGTGTGTATTTACATGGTATTATGTGTGTGGATGGTAGTTAACAGTAGACGCATAAGATTACCGAGCACATCCAGATTGTGAAAGGCAGTAGTTGTAGGGTACCTAAAGAATGTACTGAGCAGTGTCCGATTTTTGTAAGTAAATTGCATGGATTATAAGTTTTCTTTTTTTTCTTTTTAGGTAGTCTGTCTCCATTTCAAAAGGTATAATTAATTTCAAGATTTTTTTAAATTCGTCATCTGCAGTAATCTGCATCGACATAATCTCACGGACATTATATGCCGCGGTTTGCGATTGTTTTTAATTCGTCATTTGCAAACGGCAGGATATGTTACTTATATACGAGTATATATATATATTTTAATAGTCTGCTGCAGAAACCCTCAAACAGCGTAAATGTACTAATCTGGGTGAAACATACATATTTGAGCCGTTAGGGGTTGAAACATTGGGACCCTGGGGCCCGGGAGCGCATCGCGTCTTCAAGGACCTCGCAAAGCGCCTGGTCGACGCGTCAAAAGACTCAAGAGCTGGCTCCTATTTAGGCCAGCGGATTAGCTTAGCTATCCAACGGGGCAACGCAGCCAGTCTCTTGGGTACACTGTCGGATGTGGGGGACTTAACCCAAATTTTTTATCTTTAGTTTTTTCTTCTTCTTATTCTAATGTTAGTTTTAGCTTTAGTATTATTATAGATTTATCGTTGTGTATCTTAGGACGTTATTTAATAATCTGGGATTAAAGTATTACCTATATCTAAGAATTTATTAGTTATCATATTTTAATTTGTTTACGTGACAGCATTATCATATTTTTTTTCAGACGTAACTCTAAATCGAGAAAAGACGACAGTCATTATGGAGGATATCCCCTTACTTTTTCCATTAATTCTTTGAAATTTCCAGAGAACTCCAGAAAACACTAGAAAACCAATTTGGCACATTTTTTGCCATTTTCTAAAAAATCAAATATTTTAAAAAAAATAGTCTAAGACAAACAGGCAAACGAGCCTGATGGTAAATGGTCACCGTTGCCTAGAGGCGCGTACAATACCAGAGGCATTGCTTGTGCGCTACCGGCCTAGGAAGGATAGGCATCTCTCTTGCACTTGCACAAGTGCAAGAAGAAAGAAGTTTGCTGCAAAAGTTTGACGTAACCTAGTGCTCTGAATGTTCCTTCAGGTCGAATAAGAGTTTTGGCGGAAAAGTCGCAGGAGAAGGTTCTACGGTGTTTATTTTATTGCTCAAAAATTATTTTCTGGTAATTTTGATAACTAAAATAGGTGTAGTTTTGTCTAGCAAACTTCAGTAACAGTGACAATGTGTTGAACTGTTAAAATAAACTTCTCGTTAGTGGTTCGCTGCGTAGTTTCACTCTGTGATTCTGCGGCGGGCCATGAGAATTCGCCAGAGATTAGACCGGTTGAAATTTCCGTCATAACTCCTAGGAGTGTTAAAATGTGTCTACACCACAACATGTTGATGCTGAAAAACTAAAAACTGTTTTAAATCGCTTAATGTTTAGGCTGATGGCCTGTGTTGCCAATGCCTTGTTAAATAAATAAATAATAATAATCGAATAAATGAGTATGAGTATGAAAAGAAGACTGTGAAGAAGGAAGAAAGAAGCAAGGCAAGGCAGCCTGGTTCTAAAACCCCCAACTCACCGTGGCTGCACGTGTCGTTGATAACGTGTCTCGGGACGCTCAGATATTGCTCCATGGTGTTTCTGAAGTTGGACTTGAGGCAGAAGTAGTCGTCCTCGCGGTACTCCAGACCGCGGCGGGTCGGAATCGTCTCGTATTTTATAAGCGAGTTGAAAACGCATGGGTCCTGCTGCGATTGCACCTGAGATATGATAAAATAGTAGTTTATGCTGACACGTAATTACAGAAAACCAGCGCTGTGGTTCTAAACCGGTCGGACCGCAGCACATGCTGCGCGTGTCTTTTTAACGTTGTGTTGTTTTTTTAATTTCAAGTATTTTTAAGTTTAATCATGTAGGTATGCATAATGCAATGTTGAATAAATGTTTTTCTTTTTTCTAACTTCCTTTTATACAGCCATTCTAAACGTGCAGTAGCATACAATACTTTTTCTACGGCCGTGAAATACCTAAATAATTGAAAATATAAACTATTGTGAAGCGTCCAATATGCCATGACAGCTCGTCAAAGCGTCGACAACAGTACGTAGTCCAAGTTGTCGCGCCGCCGTGTCGTCAGCATTAAAAAAATTTTTACGTAACAAGTTTTTTTTATAAACTAACATAATTTGGCATCAAATTTCATGAAACTATTAATAAATATCAATCATCATCAGCCTATTAATGTCCCCACTGTTGGGGCTCAGGCCTGCCCTTGAACAAGGGGTACGGGCCATGATCCACCGAGCGGGCCCAGTGCTGATTGGTGGATTTCACACGCCTTCGGAAACTTTTGATTTCCTCCGACATGCAGGTTTCCTCACGATGTTTTCCTTCACCGTTAGAGCAGTCGGTAAATGCACGTAATGAAAAAATCAGAAAAACTCATTGGTACATGGCATAAATATACTTTGTACTTAATTGATTTGACGGTAGGTTCGCGGAGTAATGTAGGTTCGCGGAGTTTTAATGAATATTACGACACCGCGACGTTCATTACGTAACGACCCTTAGGAATTATGTAATGTAATGTAATGATATCAAATGAGAGTAGGAAAAAAAATTCTCTACATCGGTCATCCTTCTAGCGATAACAGTGAATAAATAGTAGATAAATTGCCATAGGTAGTGCTGATTGCCATTCCTCATATATCGTAACATAATCTTTACATAATTGATTAAGTATCTATATCCTACATGGAGTATAAGTAGGTAGGTATTTTAATTAGGTATGTAAACATTATTTTTATTGAGCGTCGGTGGCGTTGGCTAGGACGTCGGACTCCCATGCAATGTCATGTGCCAATACATTTTTCGGTTTTTTTCGAAGACTTACGTACATTTACCGACTGCTCTGACGGTGAAGGAAAACATCGTGAGGAAACCTGCACACTGAGATAACCAGTGTGTGAAATGGGGAAGGCAATGGCAAACCACCCCATTAAATCTGCTAAGAGAGTCGTTCTATGTGATTAATTCCTTAGAATGATCACGACCCTCAGCAATGAGGAATATGACTTAGAAGAAGTAGATGTAAAAATTACCTACATTGCTATTCAACGCTTTATCATCTGTATGTACAGTACAAATATACCCTTTTTAACAAGTCTCACTAAGTCTATTGACTAAATTCATATTCACGTACGTTCTAATTTATAATCTTTTACTATCAAAAGATGGATACGAGGACAGTCGTTACCGATTTTACGAATATTTTGCCGCGTATAATCTACCCATCAAGTTCCAAAATGAAACTAAATTTCC
Organism: Hofmannophila pseudospretella; assembly: GCA_947369225.1. Taxonomy (NCBI): domain Eukaryota; kingdom Metazoa; phylum Arthropoda; class Insecta; order Lepidoptera; family Oecophoridae; genus Hofmannophila; species Hofmannophila pseudospretella. Next base: position 7,227,584 of record OX376331.1, read on the forward strand.
GTCCGATCCTCACGTACGCAAGCGTGACATTCGCGCACTCTTGCCACATTCGCCGCCTTCAGGTTATCCAAAATAGGTTCATGCGTAGAGCAACCGGTGCTCCATGGTACCTACGTAACGTAGACCTCCATCACGATTTGGAACTCCCCACGATCGCTCAATACATGAAGTTAGCGTCTCGACGCTTCTTCGAGCAAGCTCCCCACCACCCAAACCCTCTAGTAGTAAGCGCCGCCGCTTATTCGACTAACGGTTTACCGACATCCCGTCGACGACGTCGGCCTAGACACGTCCTAGACGACCCCGACGACGCCATCACGATCTCCATCGCGGAAGCCACTCCCCCACCCGATAGTAGTTCACACACAGCACCTACATACTGCCCGCGCCGGCGCGGGCGGCGACCCGCTTCTGGCGCTTACACGCGCTATCGGCGTATTCCAGGCCGCTTCTCCCCGACCCCTCCCTCCCCAGCGACGTCCTAAGCCGAGGTCCGTACCCACCTGGGTCCCCTTAGGCAGTCGCTTCTTATAGTAGTTTTTAAGTCCTCCTCTAGGCTGGAGCGCATTTAGCGCTCGCCCCAAAAAACCCGGTGAAGCTGTAAAGGTCATTAGGACCAACAGCAATTATCAGTACGAAAAAAAAAAAACTAAATTGGCGTTTCTAATTCAATGTTACAAAGAAAGATAGAAGTTAGAAAAAAGGGTTAGAATCCTATGTTGCAGTACAAACAAAATTGAAAATAAATCGCATGCTTTTAAGATAGAATCTACAATAAATATTTTTATAAACTAACGGTATCGGTTAGCGGTATTTGATCAAAATAATTTGTGATTCTAGATTCTACCTTAGCAATATGCGTTTTGTGTTCAGTTTTGCATGTGCTGCAAAATGGATTCAGGTAATTGCTTTCGGTTCTGCGTGTCTATATTAATGTACATTGCTTGTTATCGTGTTCTTTCGATGACGTTTTGACTTCATAACGAGCAATGGATATTCGTGCGTATGTCCGTGTTCGAGTCATGGTTCTAGAGCGCGCCAGTCTTTATGGCGTATCTGAATATAGGCACGAGTCTCATTTCAGTACATGTTTCTATATTAATGATGTGTGAGTGAGGTCGCCCTCTCGCTTATCACCCCGCTTCCCACCTACCGATAGGTAAATTATAAAAGCGTTCGGACGATGTACCGTGGACGTGGACGATAATATCGTGCCGTCCAACGGCACTGTACATTTTAAAAGCGCCCCAAAGCGTCGTCAATCTTTATGGCGTATCTGAATGTAGACACGAATCGCATTTCAGTACATATTTTTTAGGTTTTAGCGGAGTGTATAAGGGAGGGATGAGTACGGGCCGCCACGCGGTATGGAGGAGGACATGCCCCGCTCCCTCGCTCTTCTACAGCCCGCTAACACTTAAAATATGTACTGAAATGCGACTCGTGCCTATATTCAGATACGCCATAAAGATTGACGACGCTTGTGGCCGCTTGTAAAATTTACCGTGCCGTTGGACGGCACGATATTATCGTCCTCGTCCACGTTATATCGTCCGAACTTTTTTATAATTTACCTATCGGTAAGTGGGAAGCGGGGTGATAGGCGCGAGGGTGTCCTCACTCACACATTTTTCTTATTCTTGTAGGTACACAATACCACTACACTCTCAACTTTGACGGATTGATATAGCCTAGGTGTGCCACGGCAACGGTAATGCCGTCGACGGCGAAACGTTACCGTCGACGGAAATTTAAAAGCGTCTTCAAACATTTCCATACATTTTGCTTCCCTGTTTGCTCACGATTTGTGACGGTAAAACGTGCCGTTATCGTGTTAAATTATAAAAGCAGTCTTTTACCTCTTGCCCTATGCACCTAGGCGCATCAAAGAGCTGGGCGAAGGTGGTCATGGGAGGCACCTTCTCTGCTGGGGGGTATTGGACCATGCCATTACAGAGAGACCAGTAGCCCTCGCGGATGATATACGTCCTAGAGCCTTCGACGGTCGATACTGTTACAGTTGTTACCCCTGACCTGAAAGAGAAGTCGGTGTTACTCATCGTGGTAATCCTTGTTACACGAGGTACGACAATGCGTCCCGTGATACACACGATAGTTTAAATCTTTCCCCACACATAGAGTATAGTACATTCGCTTAAATGTCTCGCTCTTTGAAAATGGCGCCCGCGCTAGCTTTTCAAAGAGCGAGACTAAGCGAATGGACTTTTAAACAAACCTATCCTTGATTTATCAACAATAGACGTTCAACCGTAGTCCTCATTTGACTAAGGATGCAGTTAAACGACACGAAAATTTTCTTACGGTGGCCGCGCGGACGTCGTCGCGTAGCCGCCGTGCTCTCGTATGCATTAATGGCGAGTGTGAACTCTATTTATTAAACAATAACATTCAAATTCCTCGCAATCACCTAACCACGTGGCTACCGCGCGACGAAATTTGTGTCATATAACGGCGGCACGAGCGCGGGTGGCATTTTTAAAGAGCGAGCTATTTTAGCGAATGGACTTTTACTTGTTACTAATGCCGATTTTACTTTGGCCTCTGCACTAGGCGCAATGTAGTAATGGTGCCGCCCAGGTGCCTATTTAAAATCTTTTGACGCTTACTATAATTATATTTTATATCATAAATAGCAAGGAATGACATGTCAATAGGAGATAATCCTGAATGTTTTACCACTAGAGAAGCCACTGGCACAGTAACAAAAAAACATTCAAAAATACGACGTAGATGATTTTGTTCTAAACATAACATAACCTAAATTTATTGCTTTCAATGACAATAATTTGATAAATAATGATTATATTGATTAATATTGGATGATTTATAAGATTTTTTATTTTTTTATTATTGTTGTGTACATATTAGGTCTTACATTTACTAATCTTCGCGCCCTGAAACCAGAAACTGGTTTGTCTGGGCCTGGGCGCTGCACAATCCACTCAATTAAATGAAACACCAAATATAAAAACAACTTAACACATACAAATCAAAAACATGACCGTAGGTAAAAAATTAATAACGGCAGGTAGGCATCTATCACGGGAGCGCACGGCGCGGCGGCCGACAGTTGCTCGAGAAACCGGTCTTCATTACGTACCTTAATAAACTTTAAATTAGCACATAAAGCCAAATATCAACATGTAGATACGTACCTTTCCACCAAATTTCTTCACACTCGCGCCACGCTGTTCTAACAGTTTTTTTAGGTTTGCTATTTTAAAATGGCCATATGATGCCATGATATCATCACAATTTTACTATAGCTTTGAGAAATTAAATTAAATTAATCCAAATAACGAGAAATTTGTAATATCTTCAAAAATGACTTTTCGTTTTGCTTTTCTGTTTACGGAATGTGCTCGTGGCTCCATCTACGCAACACTTTGCGTTTCATGTCTTATTACAATTACAACAGCATTGTAGAAAGGAGAGGAAGGAACCTGGTCGTCCTAAGACTGTTTAGTTATTTAAAAGTAAGTAAAGTTTAACGGATAAGTATTATTATTTAATAATAATAAAAAAAAGTCTGGAAAACGAATTTAAATTATTCAGAAGACGTTGAATGAGTAAGAAATTTAATGTGAACGTGACCCATCCAATGAATGAATGAATGAATGAAATGCTTGTTTTTCTCCATTTAAGTCGTGGCTGTTTTATTATGTAACTAAAATGTTTGAACAATTTAGAAGATAATGGATAATGGTGATAGCTAGGGTACATGATATTAAATATTAACGATATTTGTCACATAAATAACAATCAATGAGATATAAATTGTCACGTCCTTATAATGAGTAAGTACACGTAAGCAAGGGATTACGTATTAGGCCCAGCGCACATATTGGAGTGGAGGTGCAGAGACTTACTTTGATAACATTGTAAACTACATCCAAACGTCTTTTAAAGATGGTTCAAAATGGCGTGTCAAGCGACTCAAGCGGCGCGAGGTGCGGAATCCCAGAATGCCATTGTTCTTAATCCCAAATATAACAGGCAGGCCCGTAGACAGGGGGGTGGTTTTGGGGTAGAAAACTTGACCCTACCCCAAATTTTCTGACATATACTTGCATATTAGAAAACGGAATTAGAAGACCACAAAGCGCATGCTACTTAAATTTTTATTATGATTAAAACACGAATTTTTAATACTATCTGAAATTCATCAACTGACATGAACCCGCCCTGCTGATCCTAGCTACGGGTTCAATAACAGCGCCATATTTGAAAATCGGATTGGATGTGACCGAAATACCGACTCCGAAATCCGTGCTTTTTTTTAGAAACGAAAAACGATACGTCTTGGAAATAATCAACCAGTGTTGTTGATCAGTATGGGGTATTAACATAATTCTATTTGCGTTCTATGACTTTTTGACAGGTCGACGGCCTTTTTATGCGACAGAATGATAAGAGGAAGGAGATGTAAGTATGTCGATCTGTCAAAAGGTCATACAGTGAGACAAGGATCTTTTGGCGCGTGGCAAAAATCGGAACTAACGCCGCCAACCTTGTACAAACATCACTTCGTGACAGTTCGCTATACAATAAAGTGATACCATGACATTGGTATCACTTTATTGTATAGCGAACTGTCATCTCATCCACGCGCCAAAAGATCCGTGTCGCACTGTAGAATAGAACTCTTATAGAACGTGTCTAACTGAGCCTCTCTGAGATATCCAAGGAAGTTGCAATACTACTATGTAGTAAACTGGAAAAGCATCTTCATGGAAAGAAAGTGGCCCCGGTCGAAACGCTATTTTAAAAAAAGAAGAGTAAGCGAGACATACGGAGTAGGCACTGACCTGTAATATCTATCCTATAGATAGTGACGTAATGACGCGCGGTGAATGCGACGTACAAGCTCCTTTCCCCTCCCCCAGTAACTTATGAACTATACTAACTATATTAAGTATAGTTCATTACTTCATTGAGTCCGCTGTCGTATCAGCGGCACCCAGCACCGAAGCGCGGTAACGCTCCGAAACCCGCCCGGGTAAAGAGGTTCCACCTCAAGGCCCGTACCCTCTCTTCCCCCACGGATTAGAGATGATGACCCTCGTTCGTTATAGATAGTGGGAGTAGGGCATCCTATCTCTTTTTAGGACAGTGATCATACTTAAAAAAACCTACATTTCCTATGATTCAATTGCAGGACTATTAATGCTGGTAACACAGGTTACGATGAAAAGAGACGGGATCTCCTCCAGTATGTCTCGCTTACTCCCTTGTTACTTACTATACTTACTAAAATAAGTATACCTACTTTAGTACCTAAGTATGCAACTTTCTTGGGGATATCACTCCTTACCTCCCATTAGCAATGGCTTCCTTCAACAAATGTTCTTTGCCAATCACCGAAACGATCTGTGTTTTCAACGTCTCCACTAGACCCTCAGCGGTTTGGAGCGCGTTTTCTATTTGTATCTTCAAATTCGCCGTCGAAAACTCGTTTGATCGAAGTGCCGTGACCGGATTTTGAGGAGCTGGCAATTGCTCAGGACCGTCTGAAGACACCTGGACCATTCGCAGGTCTTCTTCATCGGGGGACTTAAATTCATCTCCTGTGTTGATCCTTCTTGCTGAAGCGTGACTGTAAAATTAATATTCATTGTTAATTAGGGTTCCATACCAAAATGGTAAAAAGGAACCCTTATGGTGAGACTTCAGTGTTCGTCCGTCCGTCCGTATGACTGTCTGTATGTCACAGCTGTTTCTCTCAGAATCTTCTAATGCCATTGAAAAGAGGTTGGGCGGATCCCATACAAGCTTGGACCCAATATTTTTTTCTTTTCGCCTCCATCCAAACATAGAGTGCATTTGATAGAGCTCGTCAGAACTACATATTTTATTAAGGGCCGGTAACAGGCCAGGCAATCGAGCGAAATTGCGTTTTTGACAAATGTGTGCGTGCCGCCGCACACATGCGGAGCCGGTCGCGCGCGCACCAGAATGAAGTGTCGTATGTGAATATTTTCAGAAGTCAGCGTGATGTAGGTATAAGATGTATTATATTCATAATAGTTTGATGTCAATACGAATAAAACAGGATAAAACGATAATTAACACTGTAAACAGAATTTTATTTTTAAAAGCACAACTGATAACTAATTGATGTTTGATGTACTTTACTCGTTATAATAATAGCGTTAAATCCTTAAATATTTTTTTACAAAAACATAATATTTACGTTATAATATAAATAGATTATACAATAACATTAATTATTATACATACTATTTTTATAGTTTTACAAAAATGAAAAAACTTGTCACAATTGACGAAATCGTTAAAACCCCGAACCTCGTTTCCAGGGATTGGCTTAGTGCCTCCCCTTAAGGAACAAAAAGCCTACAGCCTAATTTGTGTGGAACAGGAGTTTTGTTCAGTCGCTGGTGAAACAAAATAAATAGAATCCGAACAGTTAGTACGGAGACATTTTTAGTCTCTAACTCCTATCCTACACGACTTAGGATGTTTCTTCCATAATGAAAGCTGTAGTCCTTGGTGAGATCTATCAAAAGCCGTGGGTCCAAAAGCGCCCAATCTCCTTTGAAATATGGCACAGTTGTAGAACTTGCTTGTTTTCTTATTGGTAGGTAAGTGTCATACGCGCAGATCGTTTCTTGCTGTCCCAAAAGCTATGAGCATTGTTTCCTGTTTTCATCTGTTCACGAAGAGTTAGTCACGATATAGGAAGGTACAGTCCACCACAAGCTATAGTATACCATCTGTCAAAATTCTTCAATTAAATCTCAAGCTTATGCCTGTGCAATATGATACATTTCGAATTGAGGTTGAGGATGTCCTCAAATGAGCTTTCCACGCAACTACTTTATAGTCTTTACTTTATTATTTTTATTTTTCAAATAGGCATAAGTTTTTTAGTCATTACATTCAATAGTATTTTTTCCCAACTCAATATTGTACAACAATCAATTTCCTACTTCCTAACCATGCTGTGTTTACACGTTAAGGGTTACGACCTAGCTCATAACAGTATATTGATTTTTCTGTAATTTCTATGGTTGTAATCTGTTGTGTTTACCTAATAAATAAATTAAATTAAATTCTCAAATTTTGACGTTTTGGGTAGGTTGACCTGTGGTCGACTGTACTTGTTATTGAGCATGCATGCTTATAAGAATTTGGAATCGAGGTTGAGCTGTCTCTCCCTTTTTAATTTAATAAAATAATTATAACTATGTATTTGTTAAAAAAAAATATCTATCTACCTAAGTATGAAGTTAAAATATTTGTATCCTAAGTTAACATATACGAGTACTTTGTACTCACTATTGATCTTGTACAGGTGACATCCACTCAGAGACCTGTTAAAATAAAAGTTTTATTATTAATTTTTTCTTAATATTTATACTGTCTAAAAATATTAATTAAAGTGTACAGTATGCACAGTGGAAGACACATCAAGATAGATAGATAGATAGAAACACTTAGATATACTCTATTGAACCCTGTCGTTATAAGTTCAATCGACAAAGTACTAAATGGTATAGTATAGTACTTGTCGCTTTACCTTATTTGTCAAATTCATACAAATGCTAAAGAAATGTAATAAAAACTTATTGGTTCCAACTTCCATCGAGTATTCTCAGTTTTGTGAATTCGAGAAGGTAAATATTTGTGTGGTTACTAATAATTGATCTATATGTTGGTAGGTACCTACATGATAACAATATGGTATTTACCTACTACTTAGTGTAAATATACAATATGACAGTGAAATATTTTTTTAAATCGACCTAATAGATACTTAGTAGTGGTAGATCCTAATGTGAAGGATCGCCAGGGGTGGTACCACCCTCTTATCTATTTCTGCCGTGAAGCAGAGATGCTTGCATTTCTGTGTTTCGGTTTGAAGGGTAAGAGAGCCAGAGTAATTTCCAGCACATGAGGCAATCCATCTTAGTCCTCAAGGTTAGCAGCGCATCAAAAACCCTCCAACATTAATACAGTGAGGTGAGATGTCTATGGGCGACGGTGACCACTTAACATCAGGTGGCCCGTTTGCTCGTCTGCACTCCTTATTTAATAAAAAAAAAATAAAAAAAAATAATAGCTTTTGAGAAAGTTGCTATCACTGTTCAAGTAAATATCTATATTGTTATGTACATTTTGACATGCGCAAATGTAACAATAGTTTTTTTCTTTTTATTACGTTAAAACGTAGGTACAACAAGTTTGAATATAACTCGGTACGGCACATCTATCTGCTGCAAGAGATTGTAATATGTACCTACTAGTAGGCACAGAACGAATCGTATTAATATGATCAGAACAACAGCGATCGAAAAAAAAACCCTAACGTCAGTAGTACCATTGATTTGTACCATTGATGGTACTAGCGACACTATTATGTATCGCTAGTACCATTGATGGTACTAGCGATACATAATAATGTCGCAACTATGTATCTCTAGTACCACTGGCTAGACTTAATTAAAAAACTACCAACGTACAACAAATTCCAATGCGTAGCCTATAGAAGAAGAAGAAAAGTGGCACAAGTAAATAAGATGTCACACACGAATATAAAAGAAGTTGAAGTACCCCCAGACTATGAAGAATTGCTTCTCGCCGACTATAGTCATGATAATGACCGTATTATACTACTAAAATCCTTACCCAATCACTATAACTTATATGCAATACAACCGACAGCAACATAAATATTTTACAGAACATTTTCACTGAATTTTATTGGAGGAAACGTTCGTCCCTCGTGCAGCGTCGTTCCTTTCCGAATGTAGACAGAAAATCCACATTGTTTCCAAACATGTTTACAAATTCACTGATAAGAGGGACCAATCGATTGTTAGAGTCCATTGTTTAGCCGTGAAAAGGTAAAAAACTTTCCCAGCTGGGGTTTGGACGTGACAAATGGCACGAAATTACCTTACTATACAATTAAGATAATTTAAATCGAGTATTCATTATCTGCGGATCCAATATAATAACGCCTTCAGGATGCTGATGGGGCTGCCGAAATACTGTAGTGCATCGGGAATGTTTGCAGAAGCCCGCGTGGATGGCTTTCACGCAATCTTACGAAAAAGGGTTGCTTCCCTGATGCACCGAGTAAATAGCAGTCCAAGCAGCATCCTGTTGACGTTTGCCGAGTCCCCTGACTCCCCGATCCTGAGGCACTGGATATACCTGCATGTCAATGCGAAGTAGTCGTCCAGTGCTTTGGGGTCGGTATCATGGGCTTGGTAATATTTCTATATATTTTTTTACTAGTAATATAATATACTAACCTATATACCTACCTACCTATGGACTATTGTCTGACTTAAATAAATAATAATAAAATAATTATTCATTCGATAATAATATATTTTTACTAATTATTAAACACGTTAATCTAGTAAGTACATGTATAAAAAAACGTCGGAGACATGACATCAATGAATTTCGTAATGTAAGGATAGATCTAAGTACTTATGTTAAAACATTTTAGAATTGTCAGCTAATTATCTTCATGTATATTAACGTCATGTTGGAGAGGCATGCCAAGACAAAGATTAGTGGCGCTGCATTCTCTCTGCCTACCCCCAAGAGAAATAGCATGCAATTATGCATGTTATATACCTAAGTTCATATATATCTTTTATGATTAATTTTCATTTATGTAAAAGTGACACAATTTTAAGAATAGGTCCCGTATTTTTTGAAAATATCTCAAACATACCTACTATAGCTACATGTGAGCGCAGAATATAATATCTACATTACTCTAACTGACGTAACCATCACCAGGAATAACTGGTGACAAAAGGTACTCCGTACTCGTATGTAGTCCTTAATTTAACATCTTGATAATTCTATGGTTTACAGCGGAGGAGTTCGTGGACAAACTGCTAACAAAAGAGGCGCTGGAACAACCCTCGGACAACGTAACGGCAGAGGAGCTGGTGCTCGAGCTGCCCAAATGGTTCGACGAGAAGAAGTTCAACCAGTGAGTTACTTAAAGCACACGATTGTTGACACTCTATAGTATTCATAGAAAATAACCCTAAATTCGTTGCAACCCCCTATTATATCACTCCCCAAATCGACAGTTGCCTATTTGATAATGCCTTATGCAGCAGCCATATTTTTATTTTGACAATGCCCTTTTACAGCAGCTAGTAGCATGTAAGTAATAATGAAATCCCCAAAATGTCGAGATAAGACCGCGTCTGATTCAGAAGTTTAGTCCGTATTTCAGTCGGAGTCGACCCAGGCCATACATTTTGGGCAACAAGCGAAAGCGTTTACTTGATAAAACAAGAACAACAAATTAAAATTAAGACCTATGTTACGTTTACATTTATTTCTACGTATGTACGTACGTGTTGTTCGCCTCAACTCTCGGTGCGCTATCGTCCGTATAAAAATATATATTTTTCTTCTTATATTATCATGTTTTTAAATTAAAGCATACCTAACGTTACTTTTTTACAGCTTAATTTTCTCCGGCGTGGGTTTTTTCAAAATTTTCAATTTTGTCTTTTTCGTTGTTGTCATCATCATCATCAGCTTATTAATGTCCCCACTGTTGGGGCACAGGCCTTCCTTGCACAAGGGGGTACGGGCCATGATCTACCCAGCGGGCCCAGTGCTCATTAATGGATTTCACACGCCTTCGGAAACTTTTAATTTCCTCAGACCTCCAGGTTTTCTCACGATGTTTTCCTTCGCCATTAGATTAGTCGGTAAATGTACGTAAGTCTTCGAAAAAAAACCGAAAAACTCATTGGTACATGGCAATGCATGGTTTTGAATCCAAACCTCCCGCATACCGGAGACCGGCGTCCTAGCCACTAGGCCACCGACGCTCTCTTATGTAATTAATTTACCTACCCACCTTATTACAATGAACATCGCAGAAATTTTATCGCAGCGATTTTTACGCCAACTCTACTGTCATTCGACTAATCCGAGGACAGATATTAAAATATAGATATGAATCTGATATCTAAAAAGGCGAAATAAAACACACAAAGCGCAAATATTGTGAATATAGTGAATTCCAAGCTCCAGGTTCATTGCACCACGCGAATAGGTCAAAATTGCTGCAATAAATTGTAAACCCACCTTTATCAAATTACCTAAGGTATCTATTTATATTAGCTATCATCATCATCAGCAGCCTACTCTAGTCCACTGCTGGACATATTTAGGCCTCTCCCAGGATACGCCATTGAGCCCGATCTTCGGCTCTTCTCATCCAGTCGCTGCCAGCCACCTTGCGCAGATCGTCGCTCCATCTAGCAGAGGGGCGTCCCACACTACGTTTGCCCAAACGCGGTCTCCACTCCAGAACTCGTCTACCTCAGCGGTTGTCGGTTCTGCGACAGATGTGACCGGCCCACTGCCACTTCAGCTTGCTAATCGTATGAGCTATGTCGATAACTTTTGTTCTATGCCGGATCTCCTCATATCGGATTCTATCTAGCAGAGATACTCCGAGCATAGCTCTTTCCATAGCACGCTGAGCGACTTTCAATTTGTGAACCAGTCGCACCGTCAGTGTCCACGTTTCGGCTCCGTAGGCCATTACTGGTAGGACGCACTGGTTAAAGACTCTTATCTTTTGACATTGAGGTATATACTTATAGTTACGACTTAATATATTATAATTTTTCGCCTCAGGTCTTTTAATAAAGGAACGGTTTTCCCAAGCTCCAGGTTCATCGCACCACGCGAATAGGTCAAAATTGCTGCAATAAATTGTGAACTATCAAATTACCTAAGGTATCTACTTATATTATCTATGTTTTTTACAATACTATTATCGAATCACATAATATGTACATCTATTAATTCACTATTGAATGACAAAGCCGCAGAGGTAAATGTAGGTACAGTTGTACTTAATTATGGGAAGGAAACGCAATACTATAATAACATAAATTGACTAATTCGGACTGAAGGACAGAAGTTATGGTTATTTATAAATTATTATTCGCTTTTGTAATTTTGTTCTGGGCATTTGATGAATGGGATCTGATAGATAAGATGAATGGTAATTGAAAATTGGTCCTTATGAAAAAGGAACTTAAAATGCATGTTTTACTATAACAATGCGGTTCAATTAGTATTGTTAATGTAATATGGTACAATAAATAAACAGATCTATTTCATATTCCAATATAAAAGCCTACCTATCTTGTAAAATTAGACATTGCTTTTTTGCTAGATATATACATTTTATGTACCTAAGTAGGTACTTTATTGTGGCCTGACATTAATAAAAAATACCATGGTTGGTTCAAGGCGAGCATGGTCATAAAGTGATCGTACAGGTTAAGCCACGTTGGGCGAGTTCAGAACCAGAACGGTTGAGCGTTTGTGCCTCATTCCATCTGAGCCCTCTCCGTGCCTCGGAGAGCACGTATATAAAACAGTCGGTCCCGGTTGTTGTTCGACCGCAGTTGTTAGGCCATGTCAGATACCTATGGGCTGCCTAAACAACTCTGACAATTGAATAGGTAATTTGTATTGTATTGTATTGTACAATATAATAGGTTGACCACTAACCATATGATAAAATACTAAATAAACAAATCGAACCATTTTTAGTTGGAAACGCTAGACTAAAGGAAAATTAGCACATAATACCTAATTATTTACTTTTATGTTTTATGGCTGGGGGAAAACCGTTCCTTTATTAAAAGACCTGAGGCAAAAAATTATAATATATTAAGTCGTAACTATAAGTATATATATATAACACTTCGTAACATATATTTTTAACATTAATAAACATTAAACGACATCTAACCGAAATAACAAGATAATCTAGGAGTATCAATCTAGTTTATCTCCTTTCCAAGGTCCTTGACCATATAATACGGTAAACCCATTTCTCACCTTTCGAAAAGGAGGAAGCAGAGAAGCTATAATAGATTACCACTTCTAAAATAACTCGTGATTTCTGTTAGAAAGTATAGTAGGTAAGTGTTGATTCTACTATTTGTATATTACTATATTTATTAATTTTCAACCATTTGGAACATATTAGAGCACTGTTGCGTCAACATAATATGATACGTATTACACAAGCGTTACATTGAAATTTTTGCTTGGCTTAGCTAGCACTGTTAAGCGAAGAATAGGTCATTACATCCAATAACATCATAATAAGACGAAAATAATAATATTAATAACATAATTATAACTTATAGCTGCTGTAAATGGGCATTGTCAGAAAATAATAATAATAATAAATAAAAAAAATAACAGTAATTAGCTGCTGTATAGAGGCATTGTCAAAACATAAAAATATATGTCAAAGACTATTATTATTTGCAAATGTCAACATTTCAAGCAATTAATATACCTACATAATAAAATAGCTGCTGTATAGAGAGAGGCGTTGTCATATCGTATTAAAATTAAATTGAATGTCAAGGTTAAGGCATTAACTAAAAAATAATAGTAGGTATGTGCACAAATAATAGTATGCATTGTCAACAAATATAAGTATAAATTCAGGTAAGTAATTTTTTTTTTTTACATGTATGTAATTTCATTATCTTGTAAAGCTTCTTTTATCGTATAATAGGTTTTATTTATCAGTTTTTTTTAAACAGGCTTTATATTTATTTAATGATAAGTTTCTAATTTCAGGATTTAGTTTATTAAATAGTCGAATAGAATTACATACATGACTATTTGACATTTTGCTTAGTCTAGTCTCTAGTCTACCAAGTTGACTAATCGTTATTTGACTGGTTTACTGGCCTTGGTCCGGCTCGGGCGTAGTAGGTATAGTGCGAATCTAACCTTAAATGAGAATAATATAGTAAGTGTCGATTTATATGAAAACGCCCAACCAACTGCCGCGCGCCGCGCTTTCGCCAAAATACACGGTTCTTATTACTCGATTTATTTGAAACCGCGCGATGACTTGGTTCGCACCCGCAGTTTAATATAAATCGAGTATCATGAACTTAGATTATTTAATAATGTATTTTGACGAACCGGTTGGCGTTTTTATATAAATCGACCCAAGAATCTGACGTAATTCTCCTATCTCCCATGAAAAATTCCTATCTCAATATGTTTCCCAGAGTCCACCACTACTTACCACCATGGCGCAAGAAGACGGCCCATTCTTCACCAGGCACATCGAGTACGCAAATTGCACGATGTTCACGTCATCACAAGGGTACGTCATCATACGGTTTGATGACGTACCCTTGTGCTAACCCCGATACCTTGTACTGAAGTGAACATTATGCAATTTGCGTATTCGATATGCCTTTCTTCTTGTACCTTGCCTACCACTGTATCCTTGCCTGACACTTTGATGGCGCCTGGTTCATAAATAAATTCTCGTATGGTAACACTTCAAAAATAATAATACCTAATAAAAATAGTAAAGACGTATTAGAAATACTATAAACATTCCTTGCGTAGGTACTTGTTCTGTTACATAATAGTTTATGGTTTATTTATTTAGTATAAATTTTATGTATTACTTATATACGTACATATTTACTTAAACAATATTCGACGTCGCGCAAATCATGACCTATTCCATGGTCTAAGGCAGGGGTTTCCAAAGTGTGCGCCGCGCCGTGGAGAGAAAACAGAGGCGCCGCGAGGCACTCCTATTTTCTCTTCTCTGGAAGCTAAAATTACTTACACCAAAAATGAAAAGATATTTGTTAAATAAGCAAGTCGACAGTTCATATGTGAATGATCGAGCACCTTTTTCTGTTACAGTATTTCATATTTTTCTGTCAATTTTTGTAAAGTTTTAACTAAAATATTGTTTTCATATAGGTACACACGTATATTTTGACTAAGGCGCCGGGTCAAAATACCAAACCTGTAAGTGCGCCGCGTACTGAAAAAGTTTGGGAACCCCTGGTCTAAGGGGTTATAGGTTTATTCTGTAATAAATAATAAGTTACATTCTTGTAATGGTGTTTACCTATGTAAAAACGGCAACAAAATTTATGTATTTATTATTTTTATGTCTGAGGATCAGGGCCTACCTACTCATATAGAATCTCAGTAATTTAGTCGCTACACTCGCCATGAGGCTCCAACGCAGACAATGTACTGTCCGCGGCGTATCTACCATTTAGTCCATGAAAATAGCACAGAACTCTATGACATAACGCACACGGTGTACTATTATTTTCGCGGACAAAAAGTCCCGCGTACAACGAGGGATAACTCGAGGATCGGAGCGTACAATGAAGTATGCTTAGGAGTCCTAGAACTTTGTTCCACTACTGTTTGGGATGGGATTGGGATTCGATTCTCTCTAGAGTTTCGCCGACGAAATTATGTGCGTTGAATCCGCGACAGTTCTTCGAGTACTCATGCGTACTGTCCGCGTACCTATAGTACGCGGCGGATCTTATCTTATGATACCCAGGAATAACCCTAGCGGCACTTCGACCCTAGAGGATCTTATGTGCCTACCCCATTTTACACACTGGTCATCTCAGTGTTCAGGTTTCCTCACAATGTTTTCCTTCACCGTTAGAGCAGTCGATAAATGCACGTAAGTCTGGTTCCGCGGGGTATGGCTTGATGTGTCTTCCACACGGTGCTGCCTGAAAATCAGCGTTGCAGTGCTAAAAGCGCTGAAGTAGTCGCCTATTTCCGGTGCTGCACACCACCATCATCAAACTTTTGTTTAGTTATTTATTAATTTTTTCTTGTCTTTCGTGTTGTTTGTTTGAAATTATGATCATTTTTATCTTGTGTAATTGTTATGTATGTGTGCGTACTGGAAATAAATTATTTCTTTCTTTCTTCAAAAAAATACGAAAAACTCATTGGTACTTGGCACTGCACGGTTTCGAACCCAGACCACCCGTATGGGAGCCCGGTGTCCTAGCCACTGTGCCACCGGCGCTCTATGCGGCGGGTAGTACGCATATTAGTTTGTAAGCATTCATATTGTAAGCCATGTAAGGCCGGGCTCCTTGTAAGGCCGATTATTCAAAAATCGCAATTATTATCGTGTGATCGCGAATTTGCTCTACTCACACAAATATTTATCCAACTCAAGGACATAGTCAGGTCCAAATTGTCCACTTTCCCAAAATGACTACTTTCCCAAAATGTCAAAGTGACAAATCAAATTCCTCCCAGAGGCCGCCGTTTCTTTTGGGACTTCTGCTACTCGCTGTCCGCATCGATGCTACTGGGCCTCGTGGCAGTGTTCTCGGTGCCCTCGATCCTGCGCGTACTGGTCGGCACGCGAAAGTCCTCGTCGGTCTACACGGCCTACAAGCGATATCTGTCCACGCTACTGCATACAATGACCTGGTTCGAGCATGAACTGAAACCTGGGAGCACGTGAGTTTTGAAATTATTATATTATTGTGTATGAAAAGTATGAAACGCCCAGCGGCACGGCATTAGTTATTCTGTGCCAACGGCCCGTCCGCGCGACGCGTTTTTGTCAAAATACACGGGTTCTCATTACATAGATTTATTTGAAATCGCGCGATGACGCGGTTTAATATAAATCGAGTAATAAGATCCCGTTTATTTTGACGAAACGCGTGGAGCGGCAGACGGTTGGGCTTTTTCATATAAAACGAACCTTAGGAACATTTGGATAATAGGTTTGTCATCCGCATAATAACATTCCCAGTGTTGGGGCACAAGTATGTCTCCCCTAGCATAAGGTGGTATTGGCATAAATTTATACCACTGCCAATGATAATGATAGATATTGTATACGAGTGCCTTTTTGTTAAATGAGGCGTAGTCGAATTTCACAATAGCGCACGAGTTGTACAACTGCTATAATTACGTGCAGTGATATACCTACAATACTTTTTACTGAATTGTAGGCCATTAATCTCTAGCTGTAGCTAGAGGCGTGCTACTGGCGTAATGGCGTAAACTGATCGTTCTAAATGTATTTAGAGTAGTCCAGACGAGCGAAGCTAGTAGTAAATAAAATAATAAAAAAAAACCTTACGTACTGATTCTTGATCCCAGATCCTGGAAATCGCTATACGCGGTCCGAAGCCGCCATATCCGCGCGGGGCTAGCGTCAAAACTAAAAGGCGGCAGTGGGGTCTCCCAAAGGGACATTGCGCTCACCCAGTTTGGGTTTGTCGGCTTTGCCATTACGAAGCCTGACCAATTCGGCGTCCGGCAACTTAAGGAGGACGACTGGGAGGCATATAACCACTTCTGGAGGGTCATCGGACATATGATCGGGTTGGAGGATAGGTGAGTTCTTATCTTATCTTATGATAGGGGGCCGGGAATAACCCAGCGGCACTTCGACCCTTGAGGATCTTTTGTGCCTACCCCATTTACACACAGGTCATCCCAGTGTGCAGGTTTCCCTCACGATGTTTTACTTCACCGTTGAGCAGTCGGTAAATGTACGTAAATCTTCCATAAATACGAAAAACTCATTGGTACATGGCACTGTATGGTTTCGAACCCGGACCTCCCGCAAGGGAGTCCGGTGTTCTAGCCACTGTGCCACCGACGCTCTTATAGGTGAGTTCACGTATATATATAGTATCCTGCTGTTTAGACTCGCACCTACCAATAAAATATATCACAATCAAGAATATACAGTTTTCATCAACGCATTCAACTATACAATTTTTACCTCTTATCCATTTTAGGTACCAATCCATAACACAATTTCGGTTCGGTCATTTTCACGTAGTTATTTTTAGACACACAAAGAAATATCTTCTTAATCACAAAGAACTTACGATGTATTCCTTCACCGTTAGAGCAGCCGGTAAATGTACGTAAGTCTTTCGAAAAAACCGAAAAACTCATTGGTAGACATTGCATGGATTCGAACCCGGATCTCCCGCAAGGGAGTTTAGTGTATATAGTGTATAATACCTATAATAAAATACACATCGACTAATTTATATAAGGCCCAGCATTTCTATGCATTGTATCATGTACTTTGTCACAATATATTTACCTCTACAAAATCTAATCACAATAGTAAATTAGCAACACGTTATAGCTATGTAATTTTATGATTCGTTCCTTGCAATTTTACTTATACCTACATTGTAATATCGTGGACGTAGGTACCTATTTTAACGGTGAAGGAAAACCTCGTGAGGTAATAACTAATCAGTGTTTGAAATGGGTCCATCCCATCAAATCGACCAGGGTACTGGGATACTGGGGGTGGCTGAAAGAGATCTCTCTTAGAGATAAGTCACGCCCTTTGTGCTTTACATATATTTGTCTAAGTTTGTGACATATTTTGTGTGTACATTAAAGTTATAAAAAAAGCTTAAGCGACGGAAACCGCATTCCAGCGAGGTCCACAGATATTTCCAACGGGTTATAAGTACCTCAGCCGTGTCGTGCCAGCCATAAAGAATAGCACCACTCTAACTCTTCCCCTGGGTGTCGTAAGAGGCGACTAAGGGATTTTTACCCGGTGGATACTATTCTACACTTAGTAGACGGCGATAGGCGCGCCACCTATCACGTTGGTCCACCAAATCTTACGGCGAAAAGTGGGAACTACCTGTCGGTGGTTCCTCTGTCTACCCTCTCGGGGATTATGGACACAAAATATCTGTATACTTACATAATTATTTATGTATATCATATTACTTTTATTTTACTAAATTCACTGTGTATTAAGTAATAGTAACCTTTTTCATATCTTCACACTACACTGTCGCTAAACTCTTTAATGTCCAATTAACTTCAGAGGTTGCCTGGAAGAGACCGCTTTAAGCGATAAGGCCGCCTTTGTACATATTGTGCTACTATTCCTGTATTTGTGTACAATAAAGTGTTTCTATCTATCTATATATTTTGTGTTGTAGACGTGAGTGAAAGTCCTCTATCCAACCGCCATTTACAGATACAACATATGCCGCAACACCGCAGAAGAAACCCGTCAAGTTTGCCAACTATTACTCGATAGAGTGTTCACACCATGCCTAGAGAACGTTCCGGAATACTTTGAGCACATGGCAAGCGTGATGATCGACGGGATGTGGTCTGTCAACCCGATTGTGACGGTCGAATCAATGCTGTATTACACGAGGTACCTGGCTGATGTACCTGGGTACATTTACACGGAGAAGGATAGAATCGTATTTCAGAGGAGATTGATGGAGCAGTTGAAAGGGAAACCTATTGATTCTGGTAAGTTTGTTTGACGATTGATGAAGGATTGATTTACTTATTCCCAGGATTATATGATCTATGAATCGGTTATAGTTAGGGTGATTCTCATAATGGAACTTTGAGGAAGTGACGATGGCCAGGAAAAAGTAAAAAAGTAAGTAAATAATATGTTTATTTCACACACAGCAATGACCGAAACAGAAGGTTGCGTGGAAGAGATCGCTCTTAGCGATAACGCCGCCTAAATTGTACTTCACTATTTCCTTTTCTATCTCATGTTTATTGTTTTATATTTGTGCAATAAAGTGTATTTTACTTTACTTTTACTTATAATTATAATAAAATAATTATGTAGTCAAAGGTAAACATATTGAAATCATGTCTGATGGTCTGCTGTTGTTGTGAAAAGGGCCTCAACTCAGCTTATTGCTGCAGACAAAAATTAAGGGGATCTCCACAACGGAAAATCGGGGGGTTTCTTAAATTTTTGATTTGGACTTGTTTTGACCATAGATTTAGAATCCCAATCTACAAGATGAACAGTCAGTTATTGACAGCGATACTAAAAAAATGAACGTCAAATTACGTAGGTCCTTTCTAAGTGTTACGGGAAACCTTTAAAACAAAGACGTTACGTAGCCCATGAATGACTGAGATTGACTTATAGAAAGTGGTCCTACTTAAATATAGTGAGGTGAGGTATCTATGGGCGACGGTGACCACTTTCCATTAGGTGGCTCGTTTGCTTTCCTTAATTAATAAAAGAAATAAACGTTTATTATTATGTTCGCTCTCTTTTTCTCATGTGTTGTTTGTATATAAATACGAAGTCTCGCTCCCACGCTCTGTTCGCATTTTACGTAGATTTTTTTTAAGTCTATGGTTTTACCTAGATAGAGTATCTATGATTTATTTTTAACTGAATATATATACAGTCGCCAATCATGTTTAATCATCGTTGAATGCCGACCCTCAAGGGACAGGCTTTTGCTGTGTTCTCTTTAAAACAATGTAACACAATAGTTTTAAGCTCCATCGTTTTACTAGGTGAATTACTACCAGGACGGCGATTCTCGTAGTGGAATGTCGAATTCGACATTAGTCCTATCTCATTCGCTCACATTACATGTGACAAGACGTTCGTAGCGCTCGACTTTTGTATATCGAACGCTGCGAGATTCGCCTTCCTGTTCCTATGCATGTGTACACTGTTTAAATAAATGTATTCTTATTCTTAACACATGTGACTATTTTTTCTAGGGATAGACTCCAGAACTCTAATGTGCAAGCCCGCCGTCGAAGGTCTTCCGGATCGTCCACCGCGCTTATTATACGTCCGCGAATTCGACACCCTAGAAACCTCCCCCGAGTACAAACAACTTAGCTTCAATTCCAGATACAAACTTGCATTCGGAGACTTGGCTTTTACATTCTACAAGACCTACATAGGCAAACTTTACTTCAACTTGAACTATCTGTTCAGTCTAATACTTATGAAGTATTTCCCTTACATAGCGTTCTTCAGATTTGGCATCAAAGCTTCTTTAATGAACATATTCGAGGAGGATCCAACTGATGATACGAAGCCAAAACCGAACGCAGAGTATTATAAGAAGGAAAAGGCGCCCTGGTATTGGACGTTGTTGAGTAATTTGTTACCATAGGTGTAGGCATGTAGTTCTTAAGTACCTATGTTTTAAGTATTATTTTTGTAACGAAGTCACAAATTTAGGATAAAAACATGACGAAAGTGAAATGTTACGACTCGGTTTCCGTAGAAGTGATTTTACACATTAGTGCCGTACTTGTAGAATCAATCATGTTGATTTATTACAATTGTTTTAAAAGGTTTATTATTTTTTTATATTAGCGGCTGTTCAGCACCATGATTGAAATACTAGTTACAATGTTCATTTAAAATTTTTCACGAGTACAACATGAATGTGGTAATAATTTGTATGTAAACCAAATCATAACGTTCTGGATTCAAGGAATAACGTTCTGGAATCAAGGAATAACGTTCTGGAATCAAGGAATAACGTTCTGGAATCAAGGAATAACGTTCTGGAATCAAGGACGCCTTAGAAGATTTTTTACTTTTATAGTACATATTATTCGACAATACGTTGATAGAGGTATAATATTTTTGTATTCAAATACAGAGTTAAATGTAGCAAACTAATTGTTGGCGTAGATGATAATCTTATAGTGTTAACGAGACATTTAAATTATGTTAATTTAAATGTATTATTTGCTCATTGACAAGAAATATAATTTCGATGTTATTTATTTTTTACGTAGTGATCAAATGATTGCGGTAAATAATTAGGTATATAGGGTAATTACAATGAACTAAAAACGATTAGATAAATAGAATTAAAATTCGTAGGTATGTTATTTACTATCACTATCATATCACAAATTATTTCGAGAATGTTACATATCATATAATTATTTTAATGAAATGTTTAGAGAAATCCACGCTGTTATATTATTTAATAAAAGAATTATGCGGTTGGTTTCAGGGTCCTATTTTGTATCTATTAGTAATTAAGGGAATTTTCTATCGTTGACAATACCATGCTGTAATAATTTTGTATGTAATTATAATATGATCTACATAATATATGATTTTTACGACTTTAAAACATTGTTTAACTGAGTGCCATGTCGTGCTGGTCATAAAGAATAGCACCACCCCATCTCTTCCCGTGGGTGTCGTACGAGGCGACTAAGGATCTAGTGGATACTATTCTACACCTAGTAGATGGCGATAGGCTCGCCACCTATCACGTTAGTCCACCAAATCTTAAGGTGAAGTGGACTATACCTATTATGAAGGTGGTTCCATTGTCTACCCCCTCGGAGATTATGGACGTGAGAGTTATGCTAAGTGCCTAATGCTGTGTCAAAAGTGGTGGATGAAAATCCATTTAGTGCGATAGGATACGAGCGAAATTAGTCAATATTTTAAATGGGAACCTGTGCCCATAGTATAATTCCGGAATTCATTTTAGATAAATATGTTGTATGCAGAGTGGAGAAACGCGCTAAGCGCCTTATAGGTGACGAATCGCTGGTGGAATCTAGACTGCAAAGTCTGGAACATCGGCGCAAGGTTGCCTGTCTATTGGTATTTTATAGGATACATTTCGGAGAGTGCGCATCGGAATTGCACGACCTAATTCCAGCATCTCCATTCCGCCTTCGGACTACCAGGCGCGGGGAGGGGTTCCATCCTTATGTTGTTGATATCCCATCTGCTCGTACGAAGCGATTTGCTTCTTCGTTCATTATGCGAACGGCTAAGGAATGGAACAGCCTGCCGGCGTCGGTATTTCCCGAAACCTACAACCTTGGGATCTTCAAGGCCAGAGTGAATAGGCATTTACTGGACCCGCATGCTCCATCGTCGACCTCATCGTCGTTTACCATCAGGCGAGATCGAGGACAAATGCGGGTTTAGTAGTACATAAAAATAAAAAAAAGAGTAAAAAAAACCACAGAAATCGGACTATGATGTAGCACCATAGGGTAAATTTCAAAATCTTTGGAAAAAATCTTTTAAAGGGTATGTGTTTCCTAAACTTGACATCCTGGTTACTATATCCTAGATACTACTACTAGTCACTCTTGGATAGGGGGCAAAGCACTAAACACTAAGATTTCAGTTCATAATTTAACTTTAATTACACCATAACTTAAATGCTATTTGAAGAAATCCTGTGCCTTTAACCTCTTTCGTTTAGCCACATTGATTTGCAGAAGATTGTCCGTAATATTGTTATTTTCAGTCATTCGTGGACTGTTGTTCACACTGCCAGAATTGGAAGGTCGAGTTGGTGTTGCCAGCTTCTTAGAGTTCGGTGTTGCCACAAGTGGCCGGTGCGGTGTGGGGGTCCGTTTGGGGGTGGTGGGGTGGAAGATGCCCATGTCATTGGGGGTCAGCTTGAGTCTTGGGGACAGGAGGTGTTTGGCTGCTAGTTTTCTCGCGGCTGGAGACATGCTGGCTAGACGCTCGGTGTTCGTTCTGAAACTGGATATTAAAAGCAATATTTGTGTAAGTTATCGCTGATATTGGAATAGATACAGGAATTTCCTATTTCGAATGTCAGCGAAAGGTTAAAGCTCAAACCATTATGGTTTGAGCTTTAAGAAGTATGTCATTTACTTCTTAAAGCTCAAACCATAATGGTTTGAGCTTTAACCTTTCGCTGACATTCGAAATAGGAAATTCCTGTATCTCGGAGGAGAGTTCTCATCTATGATTCATTCAACATACATTGGCCTTGTTTTTAACCCCCGACAGATCGAGGGAGAGAGGGCGTGTTATAAGTTTAACACGTTTGTCTGTGGCCTCATCTTGACAACGGATGATCCCATTTGGACCCGGTTTTTTTCATTTATGTCAGATGGGATCTCTGGAACGGTAATAGCTAGATGGTTCGAGTTTGAGCTCAAATGTTTAGGACCATGGAGTCATTCCCACATCTGGAACCTGAAGAACCTATTGATGATCAGGAAAAAGTAAGGGGATCTCCACAGTGCTAAGTCAGGTTTTTTTCTTCAATTTAGAGTTATTAGACATAAACGATCGATACTGTATGTAAACTAACCTGGGCGTAGGGGGCGCTATCCGCGGCGTGGTGGGGCGCCGTTTTTTGGCAACCTGCTCCGCCAGTTGCAGAGCGATGCGCTCTCTGGCGCCCCCCTCTAGCATCCTGTATGCAGCTCCTGCGCCGGCCCTGTACACACATTTCATATTACAAGTAAAATAAATAACAATTTGTTTCTAACTCTTCGTGCATGTCTGATACATAGTTTACAGTCCAGCATTAAAGGAAACAAGTTTTCCGGCTGCATGAGCCTGATCTTGGAAACTTCCACTTGAACCCCCTGGCTGGACTCTCCTAGCAGCATATCGAGTACTCTCCTAGCCAATACTCACGCTGGTAAAGGCGTGTCGCCACCGTCGAGGCGATAGCGTGTAGACGAACTAGTACTCTACTAGAAGTATATCGAGTACTTTTCTAGTAGCATATCGAGTACTCTCCTACAATACTTACGCTGGTAAAGGCGTGTCTCCACCGTCGAGGCGGAAGGGCGTGCCCTCGATCTCGCCCCACGTCATGAGCGGCGACTGGTCGGGCCCCGCCCCCGGCCGGGGCGAAGGCGTCGCTACGAACGGGTACTTGTCTGACGGCTTCTCCACTGATATGCTCACGCCGTCCACGCCAATCTTGCCTGATACGCTTGCATCCTGTGTACAAGACACAAGTAGATATGTTATAGCTCAGTTTTGTGGTATTTCTGAATGTTTTTTTAACTGTGCTAGTGGCGCCTCTAGTGGTAAAACATTGCAGGATTATCTCCTATTGTTTTACAAGCCGCAATCATTGATCATCCTGAGTTATTACACCTACGCGGCCGACGTGCAGTTGTAATAACACTCCTAAACATACCTGGCTCCTAGCTATAGCACTGATGGCCTCCTTGTTTCGCTTGTGGTCGAAGGGTTCCGACCTGAGTCTCGTGTTGTGGTGCTGTAGCTCGGGCTTCGGCGGCGCCTTCTGTCCGGCCGCGCCGTCCGGCACGTACATTATGTAGTTCTTAGCTCTGTAACGCCATGTGTCCAGCTAAAAGTAATGCAATATTTGAATATATTAAAAGAGGGATGTGAATGGAAGGATTGGGGGGAGACCTAGAAGGACCTACGTGGACAAAATAGCCAACGTTCTGAGGACCACTAACCGAAGAATGTGTATGAAGCGATTGATGAATGTGGAAGAAGCAAGAATGGTTTCGTTAAGGATCTTTGCAAGTTCAATATCAAATTTAGGTGTACAAAGGCAGTCTATCGCTCAGAACAATCTCTTCCAGGAAACCTTCACTTTCACCGAAGGTTTCCTGAAAGTGAAATTAATAAAATAACAAGAGTCAGAGTGAGATAGCACATTACCTCGTGCGGCCTCTCGCTCTGGTCGGCCTGCTGCTCTATGGAAGGCAGCGCAAAAGCCTTGTCCGCGAGTGCGGCGGACGTCACCTCGGCGTTTAGTTGCGGCGCCAGTTTGTTGGCGCGCTTCTTGTCTTCCAGTGCGATGACGCGATCGTAGCTAGCATTGTCCTCGCTGGTGTGACTCTCTAGGAATGAATCTGTGATAGGGAAATAAATTTTAATGTAAAATTAGTAGTGATTTGTTATCGATAAATGACAATTGTCGATCACAAGATCCACTCACCTAATGTATGATTATCAATAATATCTTTTGGTTTATCCTTGGCCGTGGATTCTGATACCGATTCCGACCTCTGCTGTCGCACTGTGGGCGTTAAGGGAGAGCTAGGCCTGTCGATGTCGGGGGTGTCGAATGTCGCCGGGGAATTGTCTAAAACAAACAATTTTTTTAAACATTTTGTTGTGTTATTAACTGATCAGAGGCTATTTGCAATTAAAGACTACTAGCACAGAAATCGGACTACTAGTGCCCTCTCCTCTAGAACAATAATGTGAGCACTGACAGTGAGCTATACATTTGACATTTCAATGCCTGACTAATGTATAGAAAAATGCTCACAGTGCATGCACCAATTGGCAGACATGGCTTCCATATAAAACTCTCTCTCTCTACATAGAGTTAATTTCAAAATCCATAAGGATAGAGCCCTATCAGTCATCTTTTTTGTAGAAATTGACATTCTAATGTAATTTCATTACTAAGCTTTAGTGACTAATGTACATTTTGGGTATAGTAAGCTATACCCAAAATGTACATTAGTCACTAAGATACAAAGCAATTGAAAAATATATGAGGATTGAGGCCATAAACATTAAATACACAATGTCTTATTTTATTTACTAAGCATAAGCAATGTTAAGCTTGTTTAAACTATTTAACATATCATTTTTTTTTCAAAATGTCAGTCGAGTGGGTTACAGGACTCTTTACGTGTAATCTTTCAAATGTAACATTTATTGTTTTGACTATTTTTACACAAATCTAATTCTGTACTCACAGGGCTCAGTGGGAGGTCTGCTGCCACTGTACTTTCTGGTAATCTCTCGGATTCTAGCGTAGTCTTTGTTCTCAGACGCTTCTAGAAACTCATTTTGAGCGTTCAGTTTCTCTAGGTCTGGGAAGAAATCTCTTTGGATGATTTTTGCTACGCTCTGAAATATAGTAACCTTGTTACAGTATAAACTGGAATTTGAAATGATATTTTTGTAGGAAATATCAAAAATAATGTATTGCAATAATCCACGAAACATAGGGTGTCAATTGATGTGTGTCCTCTAAATATATACATATATAGCTAAGTCATGCTCACTCATATTATATAGATTGACATTTCATTTTTATGTATGTTTCTGTAGATACTTCGTTTGGGGTGTCACTAAGGGGGCACTGAGGGAAAAGGTCTTAGAAAAATTAACTCTGTCACAGAAACCTAACGCGGAACTGACTCGGATATATTAGTTTGCATTATGACAAGCACACAAAGAGCCTCGCGAAGTGAAGCGGGGCTCATTGGTCATGTCTTTGCGCCCCTTAATGACACAATACTTCAAAAAACTTCAACTAAACAACTGTGGCAAAAGTTACTCCACAGACTCAGAGACCAGAAGTGGAGCCCCTGCTACTGCTACTACGAAGACTAACTAGAGAAGCGAAATAAAATTGCCTTTTAAACTGATCCTAAATCCTACTATTTGGTTATGTTATTACGGGCTTTATGGTTACAAATAATCACATAATGGCTGCAATTGTACCTATAGCGTAATGTAAATATCAAACGTATTTCCAGTTACCTCTACATATGCATCTTCTTCTAGAACTTGTGCCTTCTTAGCATTTTTCTTCAAAGGAACTTTTGGAACTTTGAAAACAGTACTCTCTTTCTTCAACAATTTCATGTTTTGCAATGCTGCCTCTCCTGGTCTTGAAGGCTTGTTGTCTTCGGCCATGATTTAAAGAACAGTGTCAACTAAATAACTAATTTTAAAAAACTACAACACGAACAAAAATAAAAATAAATAATTTTACACTTCCTCACGCGATTTTTTGACATTGACGTTTCAGTTTAAATGTTGTCCGTGTAAAAAATTAATATGCTACCATTAACTACCAGAACACTGGCAAATTTTCTTATAAAAAAATTACATAAGCCCTATCTTTGAGTAGAAAACATGTTTTTTTAATCATATTAATCCAAATGGAAACAAAAAAATACTAGCCAGTAAGTTCTTTATTTTAAAAAAAGAAAGTTGTATCCAGAGCTTTTCTGTATTTTTTTTAACTTTTCGATATTCAATAAACTTTTACATACCTATTTGCTCTGAATTTTTTTACTTTATTCCAATAGCAATACAGCGCTGGATCGCTGGACTGGAATGGCTGCTGGAATAATGTAAACCGGGCATTCGTTTTTTGTTGAAGCCACATTAGCATTTATAAGTAGGACAGGTAACATCATATAGGTAATGGGATAAATGGATGAATAAAAAATAAAACAATCATTTATATAATTTACAGAAATATACCTACATTAAAAACTACTTTGCTTTATTTTTCTTTTTGATAACATATTCCTTGATATAAAAGTCTGTGAATAGGAACAAAATGAATATATTGTGGGGCAGGAACGCGAAGGAGACCCACTTGGGGTACTCGCACGAAGGCTCGAAGAGCACGTGACCGAAATGCAGGATGAGGAGAAGAAACTGCAACTGTAAGAAAACGTTATTTACGAGTACAGTTAGATCTATCACTTTCGTTTCGTTAATGAAAAACCAGCCAATAGCGGAGTGGAGGCGCAGCGATTTACTTCGATAAAAACGTAAAATAAACCGTAATGTCTCTAAAATACGATTTAAAAATACCATATGCCTACGATTGCGCGTAACGCGCCGCGAGCAGCCTCCCTCCCCGCCTGTCATTTTGAAGCGTATAGGAAAGCATATAAGGTTTAGGTTAGTTAAGTTATTGAAGTAAGTTGCCGTGCCGCCACTTTTACAATGAGCGCTAAAACGGTCGATCGCGATCAACCAGTTGATCGCCAGAGCTTTACGAGTCAATCGCGGAAATATGTTCAAGAGTTTTGGTTACATAGTAACTATAAGTAATCTGTGGTTTTGGTTAATGAGACTGTTTGGTTAATGTGAGTGTTGAAGCGTAGGTATATTTTGATTAAGTTGAAAGTATAATAAATAAGTTTTTATTGTTTGGTTATATACCTACCAGGTACCTACTAGGTACCTTTTTTGGTTACCTAGTGACCACATACCTACCTACGCCACGATACACCCTACATACATTACAGTGCCCTACAGCTACACCACGCATATCTGCAAAGTCGATCGCTTTTAGTCTAATTATGGTCTGGTAGTTAGCCGACAATACAAGGTTGAGCACCCCTGTTCTAGGGTATGTTCCAAAATAAGTACATAATAATTTGCTCTATGCATTGAAGTGCCTTTTGGTAGAACTAAACGTAGTGGTTATTACTCCTTGGTAGAACTTACGATCTGCATCTGCGTGATGTATTTCTTCCACCAGGGGCGCACCCAGTCCTTGCGCACAACGGACACCAGGTAGTACGTGTACATCACCGAGTGCACCACCGAATTGATGCAGCCCAGCATTATGCCGTGACCACCTGCCGAATTCACAACTTTCATCAACATATTCATAGCAGACCAAACTTTCAATATATTTTTTAATGAGGTATTTTCCAGCATAAGTTCCTGCCATTCGAGATAGATGGCGCTGCATCTAACAGGAATGTCAAAGTAACAGAAGAGTTGTTTTGAGATAATGATTTTACATTGCATAGTAGGGAGCATTTGTAAAAATATAGAAATTCATCGAATTCATCATTTCCCAATGATTTAACAAGAACTATGAGCAAATAACAAAGAATGAATATCAACGATCAAATAATAAAAAAGGAAGTTTTTTTTAAATTCAAATTTGATGGCCTAAGTTCCTGCTAGGTACCCATATTTTAGCACATTTTGACATTCCAGTATACAATCAGCGCCATCTGTTGAGTTCATTGGAAGCTGCTGAAGCTGGAAGAAATAGGCCTTTGGGCTCTCCGTCAGACAAAGACGAAATTTAGTGGAGGAAGTATTATAGCTTGAGATGATAGGTATTTTATTTAATCATAATCATGAACGCATGTATGCGACTAGCGGCCTACTCCTATTCGTCATATCACGCACCCACATATTTTATGAGTGACGAGATAGGCCTAATCTTGGATGAAAGAAAAAATAGCCGGCGTTCGTTCCTATATGATATTAGGGTGCCTTTCGACCAGAGCTCTGCGAGGTAGCGAGGCGGTGAGCGAGTAAAAAACCGCCAATAGGATCACGCCATTTTAATTGTCACGTGATATGACGTGATAATTGCGCGATCCTATTGGTGGTTTTTTTCCTCGCTCACCGCCTTGCTACCTCGCAGAGCTCTGGTCGAAACGCACCCTTAATGTTGAATTCGACTGTGAGAATCAGCCACCTGACCTAATAAAAATCCTACACCATTCCTTAGCGTCAAGATTGCAATTTACGGCTTGTAGCCTACCCAAGTGTAAATGTCATCAACGTATTCATTAACTACGCAAATACAACGACTTGATCAAAATCCATGTCCAGTACTGCTCCAAACCCTCCAAACAGGATTTTTGTCTGCCTTGCAAAATGCCTACTTAATAATGAATACAAAGTCATTACTTAGGCCATATCGGAGACCTAACGGGTCCAGAAATAAAAATTGGGAGCCATCGGTTTCCTGAAATCGGAAAATAGAAAATGGTTCAAACCTTACCACCCACCCTGGTTCCGCCACCTTAGCTCTGCCACTAATAGGTTGGCCTCTTAGAGAAGCTAGCTTCTCTAAGGTTGGTCTAGTGGCCTAGTTTGTTAGTACAAATAGGATATAAAGAAGAATGTAGATGTTATACATACTTGCAACGTATTTGGTACCAATGTATGCGAGTAGGCACATGCCCAAGTGATGGTAGACGTGCAGGAATGAAACCTGGTTGAACTTCTTCCTTAGAATGAAGAACACCTGTACAATAAAATGAACAAAACGTCAAGATAATCGATAGGAGATTTTTTTATTTTTTATTTTTACGTTTTTTTAATTTATATTTTTTTATACTCTTATTGGTGTCGATTGTCGATAAATCTAAACTGTCACGCTCACTCATGTAAGAGATTGTGTACAAATGAGCGGGACGTTTCGATTAACTATGACAACATGTGAAACCCCGGAAACGACACCATTGTAAGTAGGTACTTATATTATAGTGGTTTTTCAAGGGACACCCTGGACAAATTCTAAAAAAACTGACAAGTACGGAAAGAAATGTATTCAAAGGAAACACGGGAACGATTTTAACATCGATTTTTTTCCCGTGTTAACGGGGTGGGTTTTGACTATTCAACCAATGAAATGAGGATTTCGAGGGGGTCCTCGAAATCCTCATTTCATTCGCAGAAAAGTTTTTTTTTATAAAAAAAAGTCATGTATTTTCTGTGACTGTTCGATTTTAGGCTCTAAGGGCACAAACAATGTGCTTTGGGCCGTATCTTTAAAATTGAAATAACCCTCAAACATAATTATATAATCCTCGAACTACACGAATCCGACTCTAGTCCCGGTTCGGTACGCTGCAACCAATCACAGGCCCCCATTTGAAATCAGCTCTTCGTGATTGGATGCAGCGAACCGAACCGGACTCGAGTAGTCCGAGGCTAGTGAGAAGCAAATATTTAAATAACTGACCGTATCGAGCAGGTCCAAGATCTTAATCATGTAGTATATCCACACGTAGTTAAGAACCATCATCTCCAGAGGGCTCGTGTCGTAGCTGATCTTCTGGCACCACAGGCTGTATGCCCCGCTGAAATACAGTTTGGACACACACTGCAAAGAAAACAAATTAAATCTTCGTTATCTATTATTTTATTTTTTATTCTCTTTATCCGTAAAAAATCTATCGAAATCCGTTTAGTAGTTTCTACGTGTTCAAACAAACAAACAAGAATTACCTTTACCTGTTTATTATATTTATATAGAGAAGAAATGTTCTCTATTTAATTTTGGCGATTTGAACCGTTTCATCCAATTCCAAACACATCCAATTCTCTTTTCATCCATTTCCCATTTCATCCATTTCCCGTTTAAACCAAATCCCGTTTCAACCAATTCCCGGTTCATCCAATTACTATTTTATCCAATAAATCTCGTTTCAACTGTTTCTTAGACCGCTCTCTGATCAACTACTTGAACATTTAAGGAGTTTAATAGAAAAAATAGATTGATGCTATTGTTCCGTAAAATCCTCTTTTTATCATTAGCTAGAGTTACAGACGCTGTACAATCACTTCTCACACAACGCCATATCGTGGACCTGGTTTTGTTCGTAGTGTGTAAGTTATAACGATGAACATCAATTATTAATGCATCTCTGCCCCTTTTCGTTTTTACAAATTTTAAATGCATTTCATAATAGTTGTAACTGAAACGGTTCAAAACGCTTGTAATCGACTACTACGCGTCTAAGAAAACAAAATGAACTGACAAGTTTTCAAACTGACATCCCTACACTTACATATTTTATTCAAGTAGCTACTTCCATGCAGATTAGATTGCAAAGAGGTTGTACAATCACTTGAAAAGGTTGTAGTCCGGGTGTGTGATAAGATAAATCAACCAAAATCTGTAACGTTTGAAGGAAATGGATGAAAAGAGAGTTGGAAGTGTTAGAAATAAAACGGATCAGAATTAAGGTTCAAAATAAATCGTGAAACTGAGTACGAGAGATTGGATGAAATGGGAATTGGATGGAATGGAAATTGGATAAAACGAAAATTGTATGAAATGGGAATTGGATGCAATGGGAGTTGGATGTTCATGGGAATTGGATATTGGTAGGAATTGGATGAAACGGTTCAAATCGAATTTTGGGTATATTCTATAAATTAATGTTTTGTGCAGTACCTACCTACTCGTACCTATACCTACCGAATATTCGGGAGAATTCGACGTAAATATGTGTCACTAGAAAAATGCCTAAAATACTGCCCAAAGACAGACCATTTCGCTACAGAAATCTTACTAGGAGCCAGGTTTCCCAAGGGAGAGGTTCAGGATTTGATATCCATGCAATGTCATGTACCGCTCTAACGGTGATGGAAAACATCGTGAAGAAACCTGCACACTGAGAAAAAGGAAACCTTATGATGAGACTTAGGTGTCCATTGACAAGCGTTCGTCTGTCCGTCTGTATATAATGGTTGTTTTTCTCTGCAACTATTAGACCTAATAATAGAATCACAACGGGACATAAAATCCACTTACCACATAAGCTAATAGGGTACACAAAAAAATCTGCACCACATTGTAGAATATGATCAGTTTTTTCAGATCGAAGGCTGGCCTCTTCTCCATGAAAGATGGTCCCCATTTCCGTACGAACCGGTGGTACAGAAACATTAGGATCAAGATCGGGAAGGGGCTTCCGACCAGGAAGAGGTTTGATGTTCGTGGGTCTGGAATGAAGACATATCGTCAATGATGAACTCAGGGCATCGATGGTTGATAATGATATGAATAATAGACGAGCAAAATCGATTACTTAAATTCGATGAAAATCCGGTTATATGCAGGTGGAGGCAACCAGGTTTATAACAGGCATGATTATTGATTCTATCGAAATAACCATCTACAACGACTTTCTTGGCAAAATTAATGGGATGGTTTACTTTCCCCTTTCCCCATTTCATACCTGGTTTGGTGTCTGGTGTCACCAGACACCAAACCACGTTTTCTTTCACCATTAGACCAGTCGGTAAATGTACATAAATATTTCGAAAAACCGTGAAACTCATTTGTACATGACATTGCATGGATTCGAACCCGGATCTCCCAGCATGGGAATCCGACGTCAAAAACTATGCTTCACGTGACCGCGATGCAACCGTTTTAGGGTCCTTCCTTTTAAACTACTCTCTTTTTTTAGAGTCTAGAATTCTAGATTCATACTTAAGTACAGTCAACCACTAGCTAAAGTATACCATCTGTCAAAATCCTTCGATTATATCTGAACCTTATATTTGCGCTATAAGGTATATATCAGATTCTCAAATTTTGACGTTTTGTGTAGGTTGACTATGGTTTATACTGGCGCGCCCTGGGAGAGGCCTATGTCCAGCAGTGGACTAGAATAGGCTGATATAAAAAAAGACCATAGAATTGCATCGTCACAAAGGAAAAAAAAATCATTGGTATCCATCCGCGTAACTTATGTGTCAATTTTTGCTGTTTAACCTTACTTTTTGAGAAAACAATAATATAATTATTTTTATCGGTAAAATATACAATCTATAGTTAGTTTATGGTCTTGATAGAAAACAATACCTTCACCAACGCAGGAATTTGCTTCAGCATACAAACTAGAGCGACTTTTGACCCGAGATCCGTACATTGTACGCACTTACTTATAAATATTCATTAAAAAACCTATAGGTACAAATTAAATGAGTTGACAATTTATAAAAAAAATCACAGAAATGTAAGAAATGTAAGGAATGTAAGGAATGTAAGGGGAAGCACCATCCTAAAGTCGACAGTAGGTACTAAGTTTTCATATGATAACTCTAAATTAAAAATTTAAGAAACTCCCGAGATCCCCTTACTTTTTCCTGGTCATCATCAGGTCCTCAAAATTCTAGATGTGGGAAGGTCACCAGGTCATAAACATTTGAGTTTCAACTCGAACCACCTAACTGTTACCGTTCCAGAGATCCCATCATACTCCAATATCCCAAGATACTCCAAGATCTTAGAACCACTGATCTAATTTTCATCTGACATGGCTAAGAACATTCAGCAGGTTAGACCCGCGGCGCCTGAAGGGGGGCTTCGCCTACGCGGGGCTCGGCCTTCGGCCTCGCCAAGGATATCTTAAAATTCCTAGCTCCACATCATTTATTTTTTTTGGCGCCATCTTTAATTTTTTTTTTCTCTTGTATTGTCTCAGGAGTCCCTACAACTTTAGTTCGAGAAGACCCCATCTAATTATTATAGTTTCGGCGGGCTGATAATCTTACAATTCTTCCAGTTTCATATTGTGAAATTGTGAAATCATTAACTTTTTTCTAGTCATCATCAGATCCCATGTCAGAAACGCACCATGAACATGACATCAAAGATACTCCAAGATCTTGGAAACCACTAGCCGGGTCCATCCGATCATCTGATCATCCGTTGTCAAGTTATGATGCCACAGACAAACACACAACAGGCAGACAAACGTGTCAAACTTATAACACGCTCTCTGTCGATCGATCGGGGGTTAAAAATAATAATAAAAATTAAACATTTCCACAGAAACATTTTGCAGTCGATTTCATACCCTTTGTTCCATGTTAACTACAATATTACTTAGATTTCTATTTCGCAACGTAACTTTGGTACTGGGTCCGTTATAAATTTCATTGAACGTATAGGAGGACGAAGCACTTGCTAGCAGGTATCTTCTATATTTTTTCAGATGTTTTGTAATTTTTGTCTTTCAAAAGTTAAAGGGGGCCTCTTCTGTGACATACAGACAGGCGACAGACGGATAGACAGACATACATGCCTAAAATATAATCGGATCAATACAGGTTGGAGTGCGGCGTGAGGCAAGGAGGACTCACATCGCCCAAACTGTTCAACCTCTATGTTAATGCTCTGATCGTCGAGCTCAGCAGCATACATGTCGGCTGTTATGTTGATGGGGTTTGCTTCAATAACATAAGTTATGCAGACGACATGGTGCTGCTGGCCTATATCCATGATCGAGGCCCTCAGGATGTTGCTGTCCACCTGCGAGACGTTTGCAGTTTCGCATGGGCTCATTTATAATGTCCAGAAAAGCGAATACCTACATGATATTTAAGGCCGTGGGTGATAAGTGCCCTTTTATTGATCAACCCATAACCGTCAATGGAGTGCCCATTAAGAGGGTCCAGCAATATGGGGCACTATGTGACCGACGCACCGACGAACTTATAGATAATGTAGACACTATCTATAAGTTCTTATAGACATAGAACTTATAGACATAGAACGAGAACGCAGAGCATTATCGGTCAGGGCGAATATGTTGGCTCGCAGGTTCCCCCGATGTAGTGATGCAGTCAAAATCACGCTCGTTAGAGCATACTGTACATCCTTTTACTCGAGCATCCTGTGGACTAACTATACCCAAATATCGTACAATGCTCTGCGAGTTCAATACAATTGTAACGATGTCGACTTCATCGTCCATATCAACCTCCTTGCCATCAAATTCAACCTCATCGTTAGCGTTTATCTCATCTCATTTCGTATTGGCATCTTCATTTCTTCATTTAAATTCAAAATCATGTTCCCATTCCATTTCTAAATTTCATTATTCCATTAATTTCATTGTTTTATATGTACTTTCACTTTTTCTTTATATTTTGTCTCGAACGGACGTCTCCCGTTCACTCTTATTTCCTACTACCTATTTTCTGTGTTACTATGTGTTCTTTTCCTTAAAATATATTATTTAACAACCAATTCTTCTATTACTTCATCTGCGCACTGTCCTAGAACCCTGCTAGCCGGCAATAGAGGACAGACTGTAGCACAATAACGCCTTCAGGGCGCTTTTGGGATTGCCTCGCTTTTGCAGTGCCTCGACCATGTTCGCGGAAGCACGAGTGGACGCATTTGCTGCAGCTACGGCATCTCTGCAAAGTGCGGGGCAGCACCAACGGTGTCCTGATGGTGATCGCCGATAAAATTGATTGCCCAATTATGCGACACTTCGTTAATGTTACAAAGTCCAATTTAGTTGTTAATTACTAACATAGGATAAGTCACATTTTACTAACAAAGTGGACCATTGTTGTCTTAAATAAAGATTTATTCATTTATTTATAAGAGTCGTTGACTTTAAGGATCCCTAAAAACTTCGCTTTTTTTATCATTCTGGATTCTGGAGTACACTGCCGGTCGTCCATTGTTTTTTGTTACAAAAGCGCTATTCAAGCCAGTAATGTACCTATATCGTTCGAAACATCGATATTATTTTTTCATATTATTGGTTTAATAATGCCGCAATAAAAATATATTATACTATAATTCTCTGCTGAAAAAAACCTATAAGAATAAGAATAGTTTATTTGTGCGGTAACATTACAATGGAGTAGGAACTTAAGCATATGTTACATTAAACTTAATAAAATGAAAAAATGATGCGCCTTAATGATGTTAATATGTCAAGATAAAGTCGGGAAAATTAATTAAATAATACACCTAATAAATTATTAGAAAATGTTATAGATGGTAGGAAAGAAAATGTTTAATATTACCAGCAAGGTCATCATTAATGAAGTGGTAGTACTGCGTAATATTGCGAAGTAACGTGCCCATCCTGCTGCCCTTTTCCTCCCTGAAATAATAACATTTAATTACAGTATAGCTACATTGTGTAACAAGTTTTAAGACAGCAGTGGCCCCAATTACTTATAAACTTCTCGCAGGTAGATTAAGATGGTCTGTATGAGAAGACCCTGATGATCACGTCGTGGAATTGGCGCTAAATCTCCCTGAGAAAGAGGGCTTAAGTCGCCTGATGGTCCACAAAAATATGAAAGCCTGTGATTTTAAAGAGTCGGCAACCCAGATAAGACACATCTGGAGCAAGCAGTCAAAGACCAAAAACCGACCGAAAGTAGATGGGATAAGAGAAGGAAGAAGAAGATATTGTGTAAGTGCACTAAGGGCCACAATTTCGCCCGAATGTTAAGTCACAGCCAGAGCCTAGGCGATAATTGTTACACACGAGGTGCGAAACAAGGAATGAAACAACGGTAACCCATAGAAAATTTCTGCGATATTGCACTTTATACAATGAAGCCAGTTCGATGAAATTGTATTTTCACCGAATCCTTGTTTTAAATGTATCGCTGCTGCATTTTACACCACTTCGGAACATACTCGTACTGACCGATTTCAGAATTTCAAGTTTCAGTCAATGACTTCAGACATTTGAGGTAAATAAATTACCTCCTATTTCAATATCTTTTTGCACACCTGTTCATAAAGAGCATTTTCGTGAAATTACTTATAGAATTAGTGTCTGACGCGTTTAACATTTAAGTAATTTAAATGACTTCAACTTAGAAATCACCAATGCGACCAAAGATACAAGGCAAAGATGTTTCCTTATGTTTAAAAAAAATCAATTCAATTTTCACTTGTATGTACAACGTGCAAGAGATAAGTATATAAGTACATACCTGATCTACCAACGCTGATGTTGCTCCAACCGAGCTCACCGCAAGATTGAGCCAAGTCGGTGTTTACCGACCCGCCGCCGCCGCCGTCGTGAATGAATTTAATGAAGCGAATTAATTATTACAGTTATTTACCCACGAAAATTATAGCACAGAATTAAGAATGCAGGGGATGTCGAAAAGAGTGGGAGCCGGGCGCCGGCAGAATTGTAGGGGCACAGTAACTAAACAGGGTGTAACAAAATCCCCCTACAGACCCGAAAGAGGGGAGTTCAGTATCTATGAACAACTTTCACTATGGGGCCAACCATGAAATCGCGAAAAAAAATTAGCTGTTCCATACAAAAGCTTAATATATTATACATAACTAAATAGGTAACTATTAGTAAACATAGTAAAAGTAGTAGGTAATTATTACTTACCTATTTAGTTCACTAATAATTACCTACACGGCCGAAATGTTTATTAACCTCATGTGATGAATATGGATGTTCGTGTCCGTGGCGCTGAGTCAAACTAATTTAATTTGCATCATCACGATGATAGAATGAAAAAAAAAAGTGAAAATACATTCTAAGTTTATATCGAAGGGCAAGTTTCTTCTTTATGTATATCATTATTATTTTTTCGCCATTTCGGTGTTGGCTCAGATTGAATGTTGTTTAGTTAATGATACTGATCACCCAATTTCGAGACTATAGGGGTTTTTGTTACAGCCTGTATACAGAAGGGAAATAACAGCATCTTGGTAAGGCCCAAACATCAACCGTTCCGTTTTCGGATGGGGTGGGACAGATTATAATCAGTGTGTAAAGCGAGCGTGGTTTACATACAATCCAGTTACTAGCTCGACCGCGTCACAGTGAGCAGTGCGCAAATGGCCTAAGACCTTTAGCAGTGTGAAGTTAGCAGCCAAAAAAGCTGTGGACAGGCAGCGGGCTGCGGGCGGCGGGCAGCGTGCGGCGGTCTGTGGGCTGCAGTCTGCGGGCGGCGGTTTGGGGGCGGCGGTCTGCGGCCGGCGGGCAGCGTGCGAATGATAATTCTTGACTGGCAGAAAGTGTATGGATTCTATACCACAAACATTAATTATAAAAGATTAGCAGACTATCGCCAACCCACATGGCAGGATTAAATATTTAGTAGTCTTAATTAAAATTAATTTTATTATTATTAATTTAAATTGAATGTATCTATTAATAATATTTTTTTGTAATCATAATTTGTATTTGACGTACCTATAATTGAATAAGTATTATAAATAAAGACCTGACACTGAAATTGATTTGTTCAAAAGTAAGTGAATTATCACAGATAAATTCCTTTGTCAGGATGAAGTATATTTATCATTTATTCTTTTACACTTTTCTTTTACCTGTACACCTCACCTGAGCTTAATGCCTTGCGGCATTCTCTACCAGCTGACCTTTGGGTAAGCAGATATGTTATGGCGTTGCAGTGGCAATAAAGATCACAAAGAAACTTACTTAATAATAAGTGTTTATATATTAAAATAACAATATACTAATATACAATACTAGTACAATATAAATTACTTATATACATTATACATTATTACTCGTACCAATCGATACAACATCGATATACGAGTAAGAACCCCTTGGCTATGGATGCCATACAGGGTGTACCACACCACCAACCTTACAATAGGAATATAAATACGTACCACTTCCTTGGTTTACTTAAAATTTCCTTGATAATAGTTCTACTTACTGAGGAGGGCGCTATTATAGAATAGCATTTAATAGTCCGATTTCTGTGGAGGTACCTACATGTATAACCTACAGAGATATTTGTGAGGTGCACTTGGGTTGGGTACCTACATGCCGACTATGTTATGACGTCATCGCCATAATGAACTTAAAAGGAAGACAACCTCATTGGTAGGCAAAGTGGAACCAACTGTCAAAGAACATGAAAAGATCTTTTCTACAAATCACATGCCAAACACAAGCAAAGCATTATTATTATGACAGAAAAATTATAGGGAAATGGAATGGCTATTGACGTCCATAAAGCCAAAATTCTTACCATTCGCAGTAATTTACCGTTACATGACCATCACAAGACCTGTTGTTAACTTGTCCTTCAAACTTCTATCTGATGTTCGAACTGATGCTGATGAAATACCGATCTTGTTTTTCCACGACCTTCTTAGCTCCAAGAAGCAATGGGAGGGCATCGGGAAAACAATTCTGACTTTGACCAAGCGGCCGGTCATAGCTGTAGATCTGCGGAACCATGGCGACAGTCCACACAGTTACTCTCACAAGTACTTCAGTATGGCAAAGGATATACTGAGGTTGCTGAATAAATTGTCAGTGAAAAAGGCAAGCCTAATCGGTCACAGTATGGGTGGGATGGCTTCGATGAGCGTGGCGTTGATGGCGGTAAGGATTGATAGGTAGATTTAGTCAGTGAATGTTTTAAGCTTCCACATCTCTCGGGAATCAATAACTTTTACTGGAGTAGAATCCCGTGAGTCCCCATTGGTCCCGGTTCGATCTAATGTTAGTGTTAAAGCGTGTGTGTAGAGAATCCATTGTAAGTTTCATTCATCAATTATCACTGACCTCGGTGTATCTGTTACTTCACATTGTTCATGCAAACCTGATCATCCGTCCGTTAGGACGTAAGTAATTGAGTAACAGGTAATAGACGCACATTTTTGTCGGACTCTCTAAATCTAATTTTAACCTTGTCCTAATACTTAATCACTATGAGATACTAACGCGATCGAACTGTCGATACTTATTTAGATCGTGTAACTACCTAGCTTAATTAAATTCGGAAAAATGAGGACTAATCGGAATTAATGTTATGTTGTATGTTAAGCAGGGCCATACTAACAGAGACTTGGTCTAGCGTAAAATATTATTATTAAGTAGTAAGAACCCGTGCTCTACTATCCATGCTTTATATGTTCCTGATCCAATCTCCGAAAAATATGCCCAAAACAAAAAAAGAGTCTAAAAGAATTGGGAATACGTTCCTACTAGCGCTAAATTAATTACAAATTCTATGAACTACAGTAAGGGAAAAACATTACGATACCTTTATACGAGGGTTCTACTAGTCCGTAATTTCTGTGCTCTTCTTTTTACCTATCTCTACAACGATATATTGATTGTATTATGGGGTAGGTAGGACAAAACGATTGGTCATAGGCAGGGCATAACAAATAAACTTGTTTTCTGAGACAACATAACGAGATTAAGCCTAATTATTCCAGCCAGAAAAAGTTGCCGGGGTTTTGATCGTGGACATATCGCCAGTGTCGACATCCCCAATGATGGCGGAATTCTTCCCGCAAGTGCTAGCTACCATGAAAGAGGTGGACTTCGTAGGTTTCCGGAAAGTCAGAAAGGCCAAGAAAGCTGCCAAAAAGAAATTGAAAAATGTAGTCAACGACGATATAATCTTGCAGGATATTCTTACGAATGTAAACATATTGAGGACTGGAACGATAGGCTGGAAATGCAATTTGGATGTACTGCACAGCAACGTATATGAAATAGCACAATTCCCAAAGGAATTCTTAAAGGGAAAGCAGTATATGGGTCCGGCGCTGTTCATTGGTGGTCAACGGTCAGAATGTCTTCCGTAAGTACGTACATACAATCTCGTTAAAACGCAGTAACAGGTAGGTATATCTTATAAACTTGACGAAGGACGAATGACGATCAATCCAATACCGTATTGAAAAGCAAGAGACCTTTGATCTCACCCTAAACAGTCGTCACGTCATAGTCAGGTGTAGAATAGAACCTGCATGCGTTCATGATCCAACATTGCCTGGACATTTAATCCATACTCCATACGTCTGCCTTTACCCTTATTTAAGGACAGAAATAATGAGAATCTATAAGGATCTTTGAAAAACAATGTCTTAGAATCACACACTCTTCATAATTCTGAAAGTTCATCTACTGTTGGAATCAATTATGACTTTGAAATCATCCATTTTAATCAAAGCGTGAGCAGGGTGAGGGGATTTCGGAGATACACTCCGCAAGAACCTCGTAACACCTTATTTCCCTGAATCTATCTAACTATAACTAACATCTTGGTTACAGCCCTGACGACCTGCCTGGCATTCGCGAGATTTTCCCACAGGCAGTGATCACATATGTGCCAGGAGCCGGCCACAACGTACATGTCGACGATCCTAAGACATTCCTAGAGTTCGCCATCGCGTTCGTCAGGACTAACGAGTAGTATCATTTGTGTGTTTTGGTACAGTTTTCTGTAAATACCTCTACATTCTTATTTATGGGGGTAACTATTCTGCAGGCATACCAAATTGGTGTTTAATACATAGGTAGGTAGGTAGTTTGTCATTTCTCTCTTCGCAGAGGTTTCGATTTCATTCGATTTTATTAGAAGAGTAGAAATTAAATAGGTGATGGCAACATTAACTGAAATAGTACGGAAATGTCATTGTGATTTGACATCAATGTATGGAAAGTTGCCCTTATTTAATTTCAACCCTTTTTTTACGGAGTGTAATTTTAAGTATTTTTACTTATAACTTAATAAATTATTTACAATGTAATTTTGAGTTTTTATAAAAATATTAAGGATATAAAGATGAGAAAAATAAAGAACATAACTTAACCTATCTCCAGCACAGGCACTCATGAAAACCTGAGATTTATATTAAATAAAATAGGTTTTATAAGGTTAGACAAGACCTACCTATGCAGGCTGCGTAGTATATTCAGAAATCAGTAATAGAATATGCGAATAGATACAAAACCTGCGAGAAGAACATTTATAGTAAGGTCGAGATTCTTGAGATCGTATTATACAAATCAAAGACACGACAAACTTCATGATACGATTTCAACCGATGTCGTTCCTGATGTCATTCAAACATCATCACTGAGCAAAAACATCACCCCAAACTATTTCAAACTAAACACAGATGAACAAACTTTTATCTTTACTAAACCTGAAATCGAAATGGAATGGGGTTTTCCACTTTACTTAGACAGATTTTGAAAGTCCGCCACCTCAGCACCCAACAGTCGACTGTCGACTTATCACGTAAAGTTTATGGGCCAGAGTATGGTAAGGCTGGCCACATTGTGGTGCTGCACGGCCTCTTCGGATCGAAGAGAGATTGGGAATATCTGTCGATCCATCTAGCAGTGACGTCTCAGCAGGCAGTGATTGCTGTGGACTTGCGCAATCACGGGGAGAGCCCACATTCCAAGTCACACACCTACCCCGAGCTAGCGGCAGATGTGAATCAGCTGATGGACAAAATGGGGTTGAAAGAAGCGACCCTTGTAGGACACGATATGGGCGGCAGAACAGCCATGTTTCTGGCTTTAACAGAGGTATGAGGTTCTTTTACATTTTACTTTGTCATTGTAGACGTTACGTGTGCAAAGCACAGACTTTACAAGCAAGAGCAAGACCTTATTTATTTATTTACACTTTTTTGACCTTACCACAGTCAAGCGATTCTGTTAGTAGATTTGCAATGTTGTGCATATTTATCAGCAGCCTACATTACGCTACTCCACTACGGACATAGGGTAGAGACCCAGGGCCCGCCATTAACTAAGCCCGGTCTCCGGCTCTTCTCATCTAATTGCTTCCAACCACTTTTCACAGATTGTCGCTCCACTGGAGAATACCCTGCGTATTCTCCAGTGGTAACCACTCCAACTATTAGCTTAAGATATTTTGCTAGGACCACAGTCCATGTATGATCTAATTCAGCTTTGGACCATTGTGTTGGACATCTTCCAACACAATGGTGGACCATTGTTTAGAGAGAGCTGAATTAGATAATACGACGCCTACGCTGCAGAAACCATTGTCGCCATCCTTTTTTAAATGCTGAATTTGTACTGTTACAGCCATCGAAAGTCAGAAAACTAATCGTCATAGATACATCGCCGGTGTCGACTCCACACCCCATGATCAGCTTCTTCCCTAAACTTATAGACGTGATGTCCAGCGTCAGGTTTAACCCTCAAGAGCGAAACGTGGACCGCGCACGGGAAATGACAAAATATAAACTGCGGTATTTCAACATCGTGGAAGACGTCAACTCTTTGGGTTTTGTTCTCATGAATGTGGGTTTGAGACTTGATAACAAAATAGGTAAATTTTTTAATGATTTGTTAGAGTAAAGTTACGCCCAGAGAGCTCTAGGTTGGTTGCGATCTAGCCTTCTGTGAAAAAGGGTTTCGATTTGAATCATTGGTCGGACGGCACTTGGGTGACAGTGCTTGTATTGTGTATAATGTG
Organism: Hofmannophila pseudospretella; assembly: GCA_947369225.1. Classification (NCBI taxonomy): domain Eukaryota; kingdom Metazoa; phylum Arthropoda; class Insecta; order Lepidoptera; family Oecophoridae; genus Hofmannophila; species Hofmannophila pseudospretella. Next base: position 7,271,349 of record OX376331.1, read on the forward strand.
TCTCATTCCGATTTCCGATTGTATAATCAATCCGCTGTTTTATAAAACCTCTAGTCATAGCTCCTTAGCAGAATTTCGTTGATAGTTCCTGATCAAAATTTACGGAGTAACAGGTTACTTTGCGTCCCTGAGTGTCACACTAATTACAGAAAGAATAGCTACCTAGTAAAAGCATGTGCAGCATTTAACCAGCTAAGCAATAACCCTACTATAGATCTTTTCAACAGTAGTCCTGATTCCGTAAAATCCTTACTCACTAACGAATTTTCCTCTGCCTATCTGTAAATGTACATGGTTGCTGGATAAAGAGTTGTTTTATTATTAATTTTTCATTAACTGTGGAAGCTTATAAATGGCTATTGTTTTTTATATATGTAACTTGTAGAGCGTCGGTGGCCTAGTGGCTAAGGACGTCGGACTCCCATGCGGGGAGCTACGGGTTCGAACCATGCCATATCAATGAGTTTTTCGAATTTTTTCGAACTTATGTACATTTACTGACTGCTCTAATGGTGAAGGAAAACATCGTGAGGAAACCTTCAATGTCTGAGGAATTAAAAAAATTCCAAAGGCGTGTGAAATCTACCAATCAGCACTGGGCCCGCTCGGTGGATCATGGCCCATAACCCACTTGTGCAAGGGGAAGCCTGTGCCCCAACAGTGGGGACATTAATAGGCTGCTGATGATATGTAACTTGTAAATAAGGCTGTAAGCTACCCAAATAAAATAAATAAATAAATAATTTTGCAAAATGTCGCCATTATGTATTACAACTGCGCGAATTCACTCCGCACCTACCTATCTATGAAATTCAACTATTAACCGTTAATTTTACAAAACAGGATGGGTGTGCAACGTGGATGGACTGAAGAAGAGTTTACCGGATATCTCGTCGTTTCCAGACATGACGGGAAAGACGTATCCTGGCCCCACATTGTTCCTCGCCAGCGAAATTTCCAATTATATACCGTTAGTAATTATTTTGTTTACTTTTTCTCACGTACCCATTTACTTACCTAAAATTATAAGGTTTGGGCGTAGGTACGAACCTAGGTAACCTACCTATATTTTCTATTCTGTGCCGCTTGCGCGAAAGTGCGAGTTAAATGTTCCTAACCCGGGTTAGATAACCCTTGATTAACTCGCGAATAGTATATGGTTTTCATACAACATTTTTTAGTGTTTGCGTTGGTGCAAGACGTCTTTGTGATTTACCCGGATTAGGCATTAACTCTCAGGTTATCTCTGAATTCGACCTTTGCGCAAAAAGCCTTATCTTTAACAGCTTAGCAATACGTGGAGTCGAAAGCAACAGTAGGTTCTAGATAAGTTATTATCCGATAACAAAAATGAGGAGTGACCATGTCCATATACCTACTGGACTCAACAGGGCTGCCGATGATGACGATGTAATTAATTAAAGTTATTTTGATACCGTTATAGTACCTACTAGCGGTACGCTGAAAAATATGGCACTTGACATACGCAAGGCATTTTGATGATACAAGCAAGGCACCTTGCACAGTTGTTGTCTAGAACAAAATAATCGATTTGATCCGAAGCAGTGAAATTTTCATTCCTTAGGATTCAAGATGGCGCCCATTGTTACAGTTAGGGTTAGTTTTTTATAAAATTTTACGTTTTGTCCAATTTTATCTCGGAAACTTTATTTTCCAGGCCATCAGACTTCCACGGCATACAGGGGTACTTTCCTTCGTCAAGAATCAAATACTTCTCAAGCGTGGGCCACTACTTGCCATTCGAAAACCCGCAATATTTTGTTAATGTTGTTTCAAAATATATAACTGAAGGTGTAGTGTATTAGTGCTTAGCTCATGCATAAACTAGATTCAACATGAGTGGGAATGTACAACTGACGACAAATTGTTAAATTATCGTGAAATTGTTTAAAATAAAGTTTTTGCGATCACTAGGTTATGGATTAAGGTACAAATCAACCAATCATCTTTATGATCAAATCTCTACAACACAGATCACTTTAGCTAAATGTGACATAACTATTACCTATCTATGTGTTAAAGAAACCCCCACGAATTTGACTACACGCAGTGATTATGTGCGCAGTGATGACTACCATGCGAAACAGTATTCATTCCTGAGTTTGTGTAGTCTTCCCGAGAATACCACAAATTAGAATACATACAAAGTAGATAACCGCCGTCTAGCCAAGCCAAAACCAGTTTAAAATCCCACTACCCTTGAACAGACTTGTTTAGAGTCTTGAACTCAAAACCCTTGGATGAGAGAAAAATATAAAGGCCTACGCACTTGCGCTGCGCTGCACTGCGCGGCAGAAAATTCCCCGTATAAGTTTGTATGAAGCTAAACGCACTTACGCTGCACTGCGCAGCACGTTCGCGGCCGGGCAGGTCTCGTGGGCAACTTTTGGGGGGTGAGGATTTAGGCATTGGGCCGCGGGGTGCGGGGGAAGTTCCGCCGCGTTTTGAATTTTAACGTGCTGACAGCCATAGATAGACTGATAGATATATTTTTTAATATGTTTAGAGGCTTTGGTACACGACAAGGTGACCATGTGAGCCTCGTTAGAGTCACTAAGAAAAGGGAAGGGAAGCTATAGCTGTATTATTAAACTAGATAGTTAACTGTTATTAAAGGTTAAATCAAGGAGATTAAATCTTATTGCACAAGGTTGAAAACTGAATAGTCACGTCAGAGTGATTGCAGTTTCCGCGCGCGCAGTGCCGCGCAGCGCAGAAGTGCGTTCAGAACTGCCGCTGCAGTGCCAGTTACCAGCAGTTGGAGTTACGTGCCGCGCCGCGCAGTGCATCGTAAGTACGGCCAGACCTTTAGTCGGCGGGCTTTCTTTCCTTCATGTCAAAACCCCCTGTCCCTGAACACAAGTTTTAAACAAAAAGAAATACTTTTGGCTGTATGAACGTTTGTTAGTTGCCTTTGCTTTACCCGGGGGGAATAATTCCAAGCAAGTCTTAACGTCAGTGTTATAGTTATGACAGATAACCTCAAAATCTCAAAATTAGCTAACAAAATACCAAAACAAAAATGTTACTCAATAGATTAGGCCCCAAAAATGTGTTCAATTGCTTCAGTATTTGTCCTAGGTTAGTACAACGATGTTTAGCCAACACTTCGGAAAACGCAGACACTGTAGACTTGGCTTACGCTTCTTACGAGAGTACGGCTAACCAGAATGATTCTCGGCCGCCCCTCGTCATCTTGCACGGTCTTTTGGGGTCTAAGAATAACTGGAATAGCATGAGTAAAGCTATACATAGGACGACGGGGCGGAAGGTGATCAGCGTGGACGCTCGTAACCACGGCGACAGTCGGCACGCGTCGCAACACACGTACGTGCATATGGCGCACGACGTGATGAAGCTGCTGAAGAAACTGGAGTTGTCGAAGGTGTCCCTGCTGGGCCACAGCATGGGCGGCCGCACTGCGATGGTGCTGTCTCTGCTTTGTGTAAGTTGTACGTAGTTTCGTCAAATAGTTTGTTGTCTACTACACCTGATTAGTGTCTATTACTATTAGAGAGAGTATATCCAAGTATTAGAGAGCGTCGGTGGCGTAGTAGATTGGCTGTCCGCTAGGGAGTTTGGCATCCACTGGCTGTGGTTTGATTAAAAAACCCTGCCATAAAAAGTCAAGTACAAATTAGTTTATTGGATTTCATTACCATTTACAGTACATACATTTACCAACTGATCTAATGATGAAGGAAAACATTTTTAGCAAACTTGCATACCTACCTGAGGAAAAAGTTCTGAAAGCATCTGAAATGTACGAATCAGCCCTATTCACACAGTGGAGCCCCTACCGGGGGTAAAGGCCATGCATGCACATGGGTGCAAGGGGATACTTAGTGTAGTGATGACATTTATGATGATAATTAGTGTCTATTTCTTGATTGCTCCCTAATAATATTCATGTTTCTTTTCTAGTCTGACCTCGTATCAAGCCTTATTGTGGTGGACATATCGCCAGTGAAAACAAGCCCTCAGATCTTCTCAATGGCTGCTGTTTTTGACGGCATGACCGCAGTCAATATACGACCAGGCATCGCTATGTCCAAGGCAAGAAAACTAGCAGATGAACAGCTAAAAGCAATCACCCCAGACTTGAATCTGAGAAACTTTTTAATAACAAACTTGGTTCAAACAAATTCTGGAGCTTACACTTGGAGAGTGAACCTTGGAGCTTTAAAAGACAACTTCCAGACACACATTTCTTCATTCCCTTCTAATCTGAAAGGTCTTCAGTACTGTGGACCCGCACTATTTGTGGGAGGATCTCTATCAGACTACATAAAGTAAGCATTCTGTTACAAGTTCAACCAATGTTTTGGGAAAATACTGCCAGGTCTCTTGATTAATTAACCACTATATTATAGATGAAGTAAACCAAAGAAAGCTATGGTGAAGCCATTTCAACTCCTTTTAACAACTGTTAATAATTTAACATAAAGCTTGTCCATACACTCGATCTCCCACCTTGTGCTTTATGTAATAAATAAGATTATATGCTAAAAAATTTTAACTGCTATGAGGCACAGATTACATGATCACATCTATGTGTAGAAAACAAACAATATTGTAATTTAAATCTTTATATGCATAGCATATAGCTCAACTAACAACCAAACTGATTATATTTCCTTGTTTTCCAGTAAGAATGACCTGCGGGAGATCCAAGAGTATTTCCCGATGGCAGACCTGGTGTTTGTGGAGGGAGCTGGTCACTGGGTGCACAGTCAGAAACCGGAAAAGTTCCTCGAGGTTGTCTGTAAATTCCTAACAGACAAATAAACTAGTGAAATTTTAGTCCAAAAAAATCAAAATATACAATTACTCATATTATCATTGATCAACTGTTTGATTCAGTATTGATAATAGAAAAACTTTTATTCACATTTGAACCATTTACCTAATTTGGAATGTGTCCTTGCATGACAGATAATTTTGTATGAAAAGTTTTTGTGAGCGACCATTAATCATCTTTAATTTGGATTCCAAAATTGCTCAATAATTGCCTTATAGATACCAAAAATATCTAAATTAACTTCATAAATTACATGAAAAATATGTTTCAACTGACATATCTTTAGTTAAATGATATTAGCAGTCAAAACACTGATCAAGATACACGATCATGCAACGATCTATTTTTAGATCAGTTGTATTTTTAGAAATTTAGTTGTTATTTTAGTACAAATTGTTGAGATTCTCATTCATAAATTATATTAAAAGTTATTGAAACATAGAATAATTATTCTTAGATTTTATTAGATACGTATTTGTAAATAAAAATATAGGTACCTATTTTGTTCATAATTTTTTTCTTTTATTTCGGAACTCCTCAATAAAACATTGTTGCATAGTGATAGATAACTATTATTATCAGCTACTGGATGTGGTTAGTAACGGAAATAAAAAATAAGTATGACGAATGACTAGGTAACAATGAAATATATGAGCCATAATTTGATTCCAAATATATGTACAAAAACGCAATTCCAATGATTTGACATTTAAATAAACTCGCCCATAGGTAAACTTGAGATCAAAAATCTACTTAAAAAGTGGATGGATGCCAGAACCAGAAAACGGGTTCTTTTAAGATTACCGTCCACTATTTTATCGTCCACGGATAACGCTTATAATTTACCTATCTGTAGCAGGGAGGCGCGAGGGTGACCTCACTCACACATCTTTAATATTCTTATAGGTACACACTACCATCACTACACTCTTAACTTTGCCGTGACGATTTGACAGGGAGCTTAGGTGTGCCACGGCAACGGTAAAACCGTGCATCTTCATACATTTTGCTTCCCTATTAAATCGTGACGGTAAAACGTGCCGTTACCGTGCAAAATTATAAAAGCAGCAATTGTTAGTACAGTCGACCACAAGCTATAGTATACCATCTGTCAAAAACCTTCGATTAAATCTAAACCTTATTCCTGCTCAATATGATACATTTCAAATTTTGACGTTTGGGTAGGTTGACCTGTGGTCGACTGTATCTATCGAATTACGATGAAAATAAATGCTTGAAATCCACAGAAGTCGATGAATTTCAATATCTTTTGTCTTATAATCACTACTATCGCATGCATCCGTTTCAAATGATTCCGAACATGTTAAAGTCCTTCGAGCCGGATGGAGTCACGTAGAAACGACAAGTAGTTTTACAAACGAACGCGGCGACTTCCAGGCCTACTACCTAGATAAAACAAGTTGCGAAACCATCGCATCGCATCAGTTTGGATGACATAATTAATATTTTCTCACATTATCAGTCTTCCGCTATGTGGTTTTGCGCCCCGAAACCTATCCCTATTGCACTCCAAACTATTAAAAAATTGCTATAAAACCAGCAACAGTTACCGGCATTGCCACAACCACTTCACAGTGTTATGAGGTGGACAGACGTTTAATTTAAATTAATAAACGTTTTTATTAAAATGGCGGACGTAGTGAAAAGTCTACGGCTACTTTTCGACCGTCCTAGTGAGTCCTTAATCACGCCGAAGGGGGAGGAAAAGGCTATTTTTCAACTGACAGAGCAGTTCCTTGTAAGTACATATCTACTTTTTTGACAATGAGGCCGAAGATGGAGCAAACGGCCACAGCACTACCTACTTTTTATTGTACCCAAATATGAGTCATAACTTCTCATCTTTTTAATTATTGGAGGAATAAAATTTGCCGGCTGGGCCGCCAGCCGCAATCGCAAATTTCTATATTCTATGTTCTCATTTACTCTCGCAATTTTTTTCCCAATAACAGATGTTAACTGTTAGCAAAAATTGGCCAATTTTACTAGATTTCTGATCATTACAGCCGCCGGACTACGAAAACAATGGCCTCGAGTTAAACAACCGCTTCGGAGATGAATCCTCCGAGAGGATCCCGCTCAAGGACCTCAGCCAGCTCCCTCAGTTCAGCAAGGCGCGCCAACTACCAGCTGATTCCGACTTCTCCCTGTTTCTGCCAGCCCATCAGGATATGGCTACCGAAGTCATCGACGTACTCATGAGTGAGTTAGCACATATTGATCACATAATTTTACATCGAAGTCTAGAACTTTAGAACAGCTGGCAGTATAACCCACTCCTTCCTCTTCCTTTTAAGAATTTATCTACGTTGTTTACCTCGTTACAAAGTTACATGTAGTGTTTGATGAGATAGGAAATTAAAAACCAATAATTAAAAATTACATAATTTAATTTATGCGATGGTTTTCATTGATAATTTCTTCTTTTACATTATAGAGATTTACCACAGATTTACACAATCATAACTTATGTGAAATTGACAAAACAGTTATCTCTGGATCCATAAAATACGAATTAAACAACTTAAGTAAATATCTAAAGCAAAATATTTACAACTTTTAAATAAATATACATTTTTCATTAGATGTTCCTGAGAACCAGCTGCAAGATTTCCTGTCCACCTGTGCTTATACCAGGGTGCATTTGAACCCACAACTTTTCAACTATTGCTTCTCGGTAGCGCTTACGCATAGGTAAGTCATGTATATTGGTAAACATTATTTCTTCCAGATGAATGAGTACAGTCAATGTTTAAGTACATGTGCACTCAATATCAAAAGATATCAGAAGACTTTCAATACTTGTGAACACAATTAAGTCAATTAAATCTAAATAGGAATATTATTTACATAAACATTAACTAAATTAAATTGTATGTCCATAAAATTTATTATATTCTTACAGTAGCACAGGAGTAAAATACCTAGTATCTATTTTCAGACAGCTGATGGCATTGGCTGGCTATTCTAAACATTCCAATAATAGGGTAGTTTCCAAGTATCAAATATTAAAAGCGTTCCTTAAAATTTAAGTAATAGTCATAAATTGATGGTCAAATGTGAATACAGAATTTAAATTCGTTGAAAAAATAAAATAGCTACAGGCAATAAAAAATCAGAATGGTAGAAAGAAACGGCAAAAGTTTTATGACGTAACTGTTCTCTAGCACCATACAAGCAGGTCCTGGCTGCATATAGAGGACTGTTTTGCTAGAAAGGGACAGAGCATCGGTTCAATACTAACTTTATAATAACTATTTAATATCTCTGATGTTAGTTGAGATATTGAAAAACTAATTTCAGATCCTGCTTTAATGTCCATGTAAGTTGATTGATGCAATATTTTTTTGGTTAATACCGTATTGTTACAGACGAGACACAAGAAATGTCCCAATACCAAACTTTGCAGAGACCTTCCCATCTAAGTTTGTGGACTCTCAAATTTTCCAACAAGCACGCGAATCAACTGCAGTGTTGAATGGTACTGAAGTAAGTAAAATGTGTCATTACTACTCATTACATTGCTCGACTTGAATAAATACATTAAATTGAGAACAATATAATCATTACTCAGTAAAATGAACATCAGTAACCTATTAGTAATATTAGTAGTTACATGTTACACAATCTAAAGTACAAAATACATAAATTCTCTACAACAATGTTAAACTACTATTCAAAAATTCAAAAAAGATACTTCATAAATCACAGATATCTATAGTATTGTCTCATGACTTGACATTACTTTCTAAACTCCCAAATAATTATTACATTTGTAAGCAATCAATAATTGGGTCTACTTTACTTTGCCACCACAGCAGTTATCGCATTTTTTACCAGTACTGGAACATAATAAGGGTTTGTAATTAGGTGTCCAAGGCCCTAAGCTATCATTTGAATAGAAATCCATTGGATATGTGCCATCTACAGTTAACCATTTACTGTTACCTAAAGCTACTGAAAATTCATATGGAGTCAACAAAGGTTTAGGAAATGCAGTCCCCCAGTCTATTGATAATCTTGGACAAGCAACCTGGACAAAGGCATCAAGTTCAAATAGAGATAGTTTACTAGGAAATATTTCAGACAGAAGAATTTTCACGTATTTCTTATCAGAGTTACGAATTTGTTTTTCCAAATTACCCATAACTTTTGTACTTCCCTGTCTTCCTAAAGTACCAAGTATGAGGCCAAAATAGCCAGCTCCCTCTGCAGTCTTGACTTGATTTTGCCGATTGGTTTGCATTAATTTGTGCTCGTAAACTTCTGAAGTAAACTTCTTATCATAAGGGTCATATTTGTATGCAGGAATATTAGGATTAGCTATCATTATTGATTCTAAATGGAATCTACCATCACCAAGATATACAATTACTTCTGAATTTATCTTAGGAGCAGTGCAGCCAAGTATTTCTCCAGGCGATAGTGGTTTGCACTGTGGAACAGTTACTGAATATTCCACTGTTCTGAGATTTTTAGCTACAGAGTGTAAAGTGGTAACAAACTGGATTGTACTAACTAAAGCTAGATGTGTTCCCTTTGGGAAATTTAGTTTGATAGTTTCTACAAAGTGAGATGGATCAATTTTGATATCTACAAATATGTAAAGTACTTTTACGTTGCTAGTCTGGTCTATAGGTATAAGGCACGAGTGGCCATAGTGTACTAATAGATCTACTCCAAGAGCAATAGCAGTGAAGTCGTCAATGCAGCAAGCCCCATAAGTGACATCTCCCATGATGACGGTGTCGGCTTCTGTGAATGTCTCAATGATGTCGCATAGTGTAGTGGCAAAAAGTGTCAGACCTGAAATTGAAAAATATTCCTTTTTGTCAAATAAAATATTTTACTGAAATGTTGGAAATGGGGGATGGGAGAAAAGTATGGGAAACAAAAGTAATTCTATTGTGTTATACTGAAATTCATTTGTCTGAAGAGGTAAACGTTGGATGGAAAGTATTAAAAAGTAATTATTTACCTTCAGGCATCTGGAGAGCAACTCTTTTCGCGTGCAAAGACCGTATCCTCCACACTGTTTTGTGAATTTCAAAATTATAGTTTTGTGGCAAACTTTCGCACGCTCTATTCAACAAAGGGTCATTTAGTATTTCATCAGGGATCTTATTCACGGCGCGAGTGATAGGTTTAAAAGTTTTTCTTTGGCCTTCGGGTTTCGCACGTACGACAACAACGCCCGGCTTATTGGCAAAATCCTCCATGATTCACACTCTCTACCGACACGTATCGAAACAGAAACACTATTGTTTTATGATTGTTATAAAAGAATTCCGCAGGTTATATTTTTGTAAAATATAAACACGCGCGAGATTCGCGATGGCCTACGTGACTTTTCGCAAGATTAACGTTCCGATTCAAGTTATGAAATATTAATGTTTATGTTATATTTATAATAAGATTTCATCAAAAATCTAAATATCTATATATTTCATTAAACCAAAATATGTTTAATTTCAAATTATTTTTTTTTGATTTTGCCTTTTATCTCCAAACTTATAAAATTTCCTTTTATTTGACATTTCAATAGAAATTCATATTTGCGTGTGCCGGAACGAAGCTGGAAATGACAGCTGTCAGCTGTCAATTTGTTATACGTTTCATTGCGCTCTAAATATACTCAGCTGTATTACGTTCCGTTAGTCAGAACATATTTTTCCTTTTAGCGCACACCGATCATAATCCCGAGGGATTACACAGCCACGGATTTGGAGGAGGAGCACCGCCTGGCGTACTTCCGCGAAGATATTGGCATCAACCTGCACCATTGGCACTGGCATCTCGTGTATCCTTTCACCTCTAGCGACAGAGCCATAGTCGCTAAGGATCGCCGTGGAGAGCTCTTCTTCTACATGCATCAACAGATTATTGCACGGTGAGTATTCTACATAGGTTTAAGTACTTGTGCCATAGTGGTTCTTATTGCATATACTCAAGCCAGATTACGTACATTTATTGATCACATGCACCGTGCATGTTGAAGCGTTCTGTTGAATTTCCAAACGCCATTCTTATGTTGCCCACAGTTATAACAACGAGCGTCTCTGCAACTCTTTAAAACGGGTGACCAAGTTCAGCAACTGGCGGGAGCCTATCCCGGAGGCTTACTACCCCAAGCTAGACAGTCTGACTTCATCGCGCGGCTGGCCGCCGCGGCAGGCCAACATGCGCTGGCAAGACCTGCGCAGGCCAGTCGACGGCCTGAACGTCACCATCGCTGACATGGAGCGCTGGAGGCGAAACATCGAAGAAGCCATTTCTACTGGCATGGTTCGAACGGTATGTTAAACGAGACCTTGTTCATTTAGATGATCCGGCTCAAAGGACCAATAAAATAGTTTCGGACGAAATGGAAATGTCAAAAGACAGATAAAATAGTTACATAAGGCCATGGCCTCCTACATGTAGGAGGCATATCAGTCCGCAATTGTTTCATTGGTCCTACGAGCCGGATCATCGACATACCTGTCTGTAACTTTTTTAATTCTCCTTCATCTAATTAAACCAGCGAAGGGTGACACTCTTCTCTAACTATTGTAAGGTTCATAACAAAATATTTATAGTTTCAAAACCCAAGGCCACTGACATATTACGATTAGAAATTAAATTAACTTTCTATTTTCAGGCAAACGGCCAAACCCAATCCCTGGACATCGGCACGCTAGGCAACATGATAGAGGCCAGCATGCTATCTCCCAACCAGCAGCTGTATGGCAGCCTGCACAACAACGGCCACTCGTTTTCCGCCTATATGCACGACCCCACGCACCGGTACCTCGTGAGTATTAAGTCACTACACAGAGCTTAGGGCATGAAGCATCATGCTGTAAAAAACATCATTTTTTAACATTATAAGAAGCAAGTTTTAGGTATTTTGTCAGACACGTTATAAATTATGATGTACAAAAATTACAATTAAAGTCGCTAAAAATTACATATTTTTCGTAAACACCTCACCGTCAATGTCTGGCTATTTAAATAATTAATACGTTACTTTTATATGTATTTCTCAATATTGAAACGTAATGGGTCTAATGATAATAAAATCAAGAATCGTCTTCGAAAACTTACACTATAAAAGACCTAAAAAAGCCCCTACCTACAAACCTACTTTCCGATAAAAAAATATTTCAGCGACGGGTATATATTTTTTTCAAAAATTAATGTAAATAATACATCATTACGTGGCCTTGCAAAATATATGTTTGGTTTGATTGCTTGCAAGGTAACTCTGTCATTTATTTAATATGTCGAAAACTACTCGACCTATTTGAAAATTTATTTCTTCGGGCATCAAGTATTTTCACATTTTCCACGGTATGGTAAGCAGATAAGATATGACTAATTTGTTCGCAGGAATCATTCGGTGTGATCGCGGACGAGGCGACGACGATGCGAGACCCGCTGTTCTACCGTTGGCACGCGTGGATCGATGACATCTTCCAGAAGCACAAGGAATCGCCCTACGTCAGCCCTTACTCCCGCTCTGAGGTTAGTACCTACCTACGTAACAATAGACCTGTGTCGTAAAAAAAACGAGATGGGGTGCTGGGGTCGTCAGGAACTACGGGTATTGGTACATATGGGTACCAAATTACAGATGTCCATTTCGCAATTTGGATGAGTGAGACTGGCCATTTTGCGACTTCTACGATACATTAGGTACTCGTGAGTGATGTGGTAACCACAATCGCAAAAAGAAACTGGATATGGGCAGGGCACGTTGCCAGAATGGATGCGAGCCAATGGACGCGGAAAGTTCTGGAATGGAGACCACGAGCCAACACCAGAACGCGAGGCCGGCTAGACGCTCGCTGGGTCGATGGCATCGGACGACACGTCCTTCGTAACGGCGGATATGTCATCGGGATTGGATGGAGCGGGCTCGATATCGCCGTAAATGGAGGAAAGGGGAAGAGGTTATCCTAAGCTGGATTGAAGATAGGCTACAATGGTGATGATCGACATTAGGTACTCGACGAAAGAAATTAATTACATACATTGTACCTTCAGGCTATGTCCCTTACGGGGTAGGTAGAGTGAAGAGAGAACGGAACGCCATGAATCTCTGTCTTAGCATGCTTCTCTTGTTTCGTCTACGATCATTCGTTGTTTTACGCATGCTCGTCGTTGGGGGCATCCCATCTGTATATTAAAATCTAAGAGCACTCTGTCAATCTGATCTTTAAAGGCCAGTCTAGGATGACCTCGGCTTTTCCTTTCAACCGATCAGAAATTAATAAATACCATGGCACAAGAAGATGGTTCATTCTTCACCAGGCATATACACGGTCATCAAACCGTATGATGATGTGCCCTTGTGCTGACGTGAACATCGTGCAATTTGCCTACCTACTCGATATGCCTTTCTTCTTGTGTCATGATACTCATGATTAATACCTAATAGGAGATAATCCTGCATTGTTTTACCACTAGAGGCGCCCCTAGCACAATGGTACGTAACCAATCAACATACGTATCTACATACGTTCCTTTCAACCAAATCTTTATTTTACTCTTCAGATAGAGTGGCCTCTGAGTTAACAGATTTTTTAGGTTTGCTGTTTTGAAATGGCCATATGATGCCATGATATCATCACAATTTTACTGTAGCTTTGAGAAATTAAATTAACCCAAATAACGAGAAATTTGTGAGATCTTCTACGTTTCGTTTTGCTTTATGGAGTGTGCCAGTGGTTCCATCTACGCAACGTTTTATGTCCTATTATAAAGGTCGACCAGACTGATGACAATAATGAAAAATGAATTTTTTATATGGTATATCCCTATAAAAAATTGAATAATAATTAATCAAAAAGCAATTTAATTATTTTAATTTAATTTTTCCTATCCCTACTTGGAATAAAAGATATAGGTACAGTCGACCACAAGCTATAGTATATCATCTGTCATAAACTTTCGATTTAATCTCAACCAATATTTCAGATACCTACTAAAATTTTGTCTTTTTGGGTAGTTTGACCTGTGGTCGACTATACCATATAATTGTTGTTTCTTTTTAAGGCAAAGGGAACTGAGCCCATACAGCCATGTCTGATGTAAACAACTCTTTCAAGTCTTCATTAAAATGCTGGTGTGACACATTTCAATGCTATCTGGGAGAATCTTCCACGCTTCTGCGCCATCCGAACCAAATAAGAAGGCGTCCCGGACGCAGTGTGGCTCTTCAAAATCCAGCCAAGTACGGATCGGGCTGCAGCGTCTTATTTGACTTTACTTCACTGTCCCACACATTATTCACATCTTGTCGAAGTTTTTCGAGCAAGAAACACCATTCTTACTAGAAAAGCACTACTGTAAAACAATTTGCAAGACAAATCGAAACAAAGCTGACGTGGACGCCACAAAAGCGCGGGAGAAACTCCCTATACCATATAAAAAGATATAGATATATTGACAGTTTAGTGTGGCCATGTTAATATCTTATTCCTACTATTTATTTTAATGTTACGAATAGGCATGATCATGAGATTCTGGTTGACCTTTTATTACCCACAGCTAGAGAACCCCGGTGTGCAAGTGACAGGCGTGCGCATAGAGAACACGGAGGGCGGCGGGCAGACCAACACGCTCAACACGTTCTGGATGAGCAGCGACGTGGACCTCTCGCGCGGGCTCGACTTCTCCAACCGCGGGCCTGTGTACGCGCGCTTTACTCACCTCAACCACAGGCGCTACCGATATGTGTAAGTTACCACGACAAAGTGGCCATTTTGTGGAGTAGGTACCTAGTCGTTTTGGGAAAATTTAGCGGTCATTTTGGGAAAGTGGTAATTTTGAACCCAAAAGCCCAGCGACTTAAATCGGCCACTTTGAGATTAGCGATCTAGAGCGATTCGCTCTTCGAAGTCAACGTCGCAACGTTTACTACGCGTCGATGCCTTTAACAATGTTAGCGAGTAGATAGAAGGTTTCTATTGTATAGGTACAGCAGATATTTAAAGTAATTACAAAACTCTTCACACATTCAAAAGTACCTAAAGAAGGAATCTCAGGCCAATATAGAACCAATGGTTATTTGCTTCATGGATCACTTTAGATACACTATTCAAGTACCTATATGATTTCAGGATCGATGTGAACAACACGGGCAGCGCGAGACGCACCACCGTTCGCATTTTCCTGGCGCCGAAGGTTGATGAGAGGAACCTGCAGTGGTCGCTCTCTGACCAGCGCAAGATGTTTATGGAGATGGACAGATTTGTCGTGCCGCGTAAGACCAACCATTTATAATATTTAAACCTACACAACCTCGAACGCATTTTGTATTGTTGAAGCAAGGTCCTTCGAGCCGGATTCACTAATCTATAAGCTGGACCTAGTATATCTAATACTCTCAAACTATTGTAGGGCCTTGGCAGCCTGCCACGATTTAAAAGTTAAAACAAATACTTAGGCTCGATTTATATGAAAACGCCCAACCGCCACGCTACTACCCGTTACGGCAAAATACACGGGTTAGCCGCGTCATCGTGCGGGTTCAAATAAATCGTGTAATAAAAGGTACCTAATAAATAACAACCCGTGTATTTCGGCGAAAGCGCGTCGCGCGGCGGTTTTTAAATAAATCGAGCCATGACGCTGCTCGGGAGGGTGGGAAATCGATTTTTTTTTCTGACACCTGTTCAGCTGCTAGAAGAGGCCGCTATTCTAGAGGAGTCTTCTAATGAAAAACCTTAATAATCAACCGAGCTTATCTTCCGCAGTGAACTCCGGACAGAACACCATCAGTCGCGAGTCGACACAGTCGACCATCACGATCCCGTTCAAACAGACGTTCCGCGACCTGTCGGTGCAGGCCGACGACCCTCGCAGACAGGACCTCACCACGTTCAATTACTGCGGTTGCGGCTGGCCTCAGCACATGCTGGTGCCTAAAGGGACAGAAGGCGGCGCTGCCTACCAGCTGTTCGTCATGCTGTCTAACTACGATCTGGACAGGGTAAGTGACAATCATTCTTACATACATACATATCTTTCACGTCTATAATCCCCGAAGGGGTAGACAGAGGAACCGCCTTAATCATAGGTATGGTTCCCACTTTTCACCGTAAGATTTGGTGAATAACTAACGAGCCTATCGCCGTCTACTGGGTGTAAAATAGTGTCCACAAAGACACTTAGTCTCCTCGTACGACACCCACGGGAAGAGTTAGGGTGGTGCTATTCTTTATAGCCGACACGACACGGCGCTCATTCTTCTTTACAGAAAATAATCATTGGGCGTTTTCACATTAGATGATACGATATCGTCAGTTGTCGAATCTCATATAGACACTATCACACTACCTGTCGTCCACGACACCATAGATACATGTCGGTGTCGTTATCATCAAATGTGAAAACGCCCATTTAAAACCCCCGACCAAAAAGAGGCGTTACAAAGTTTGACGCGTAGTGGCTTCATACAATCGATATTCCTATTTGTCGAGTGTTCTTCAAATCAAAATTGGTCTAGCCAGTCTATCTTCGATGTTAGGTCGAAATTAAAGGTCGTTATTAAAGGTCGATTTAACCGCCCAGCGCGCGACGCGCTTTCGCCAAAATACACGGGTTCTTACAACTCAATTTATTTGAAACCGCACGATGACGCGGTTCGCACGCTTGGTTTAATATAACTCGAGTAATAAGAACCCATGTATTTTGACAAACCGCGTCGCGCGGCGGGCAGTTGGGCGTTTTCATATAAATCAACCCTAATGCTCTGAATATTACACTGTAACAAGCTATTCCTAACACCTCTACACAGATTGACCAAGCCGACGCCGAAATGTCATGTGACGATGCGTCCAGTTTCTGCGGTCTCAAGGACCGGCTCTACCCTGACCGTCGCGCCATGGGTTTCCCCTTCGACCGTCCTTCCAACACCGCCACTGACATCGAGAGCTTCATCCTACCTAACATGGCGCTGCAGGATGTCACCATCCGCCTGCAGAACGTCACCGAACCCAACCCGAGGAACCCCTAACAGTAATGCGAAGATTCGAAAACACTATATTGAGGAGAACGATTAGAACATTACATTAACAAATGAAATGCCAACAAAAGAAAGTAAACAAGGTTTTTTCCACGTAGTAACTACACACATTTTTAATTATTATGTACTGTAAAAAGCAAAAAAAGAAAGGCTGAATAGAAATAATTTTATGAATTGTTAGGTAGTGTAATTTAAGTGTACATATTTTAGAGTTAATTTTCGACATATTGTGAATAGTGACCCGTTCATTAAATCTTAGAATATATATTAACATTAAATATGAATCTGAAGGATGAAGGAAAAACAATAAATAAATGCAAGTATACAACCAATTTTTTTTATTTGTATCTTCTGTTATAACTTTCAAGTCAATGATAGGAACCTATGAATGATCACGTTAGACAGTTATTTTTTATTTAAAATGATAACTGGTTTGTTAATTATGATTTTAGTTTTACAATTTTTTCTTCAGAATTTTGGTCCAAACACAACTTCTTGGTAAGTATTTCTACACATCTCACGAGATCTGAAAAAAAACGATATGTTTGAACACTGATAAGGATTGGTTTCCTCTATTGACTACAAAGTCAATAAATCAGGCCTATCATTTAGTATCACGTTGTTATCAAAATAACACTTTTCGGCTCGTGTTTGTTGTCATCATTATTGGTTTCTATCACCAGATTAACTTTTAAAACTTATAATCGTCATGGATGTTCAAGATATTATCATTATTTAAAACAATAATTGGTAATCTATTTTGATATGTGTGGTGCAATCTAGAAAGATATTGTACATTTGTAACAATGTGGAATGAATAACCTGATGGAGTTTACTTACCTATATGTGTATAATCTTTCTTCGCATTTCATCAAAAAGGTACTGATTCTGGAACGTCTCTCACAAAATTTAAACATCGCCTTCAATCTTCTCTGATCTAGTATATGTGTGAGCTAGATTAAATTAGTTGTAGCGGTCCTGCTAGAATCGACGTTATCAAGACCATGATTGTGAATGCTCTGGTGTAATACCAATGCATTTTATATCTTGTCATGACTGGTGGTCCACATCAAGTTTTTATTGCTTTCCAAAGTCAAAACTATAATATTGGGTCATCCCTGATCTTTTATCCACCCCGAGGACCTGGAAACATTCTTATTTAAGGAAACACAATAATTTACCTACAAGTAATATGAAAATGTGATTTATTGTCAGACCTATCATTTAATATCATGTGTTAAATCATACAAACACATTTCGGCTCGTGTCTTTTGTCATCATACAAGGAACCCACGGCTACCAGAAAGGAGATAAAGCTTTTACCGATAAAAACTTATTTGCTTATCTGTACAAAATAACCTAACTAAATAATCTTATCTTCGAGTGAATGGACACTGCATTTACGAAATAGTACTTTATCAAATCTGATACTGGTACACATTTTATCAATCTTTTTATGATAAGCTAATAAAGGCAAGTTCATGTAGGTATCTTACATAAGGGTCAGATTTTCATAAGACACGTGGCGCAGCTGCAATGGTCAAAGGTTACGTACCTTGTAGAAATGACTTCGTGCATATAAATTGAAAACGACATCGTTAGCATATTTTCTCAGCATAAAACAAAACAATTGAACAAATATTAAAATAACCATGAACCCAAATATCCGGAATTGCTGACACGTTTTTCAATTTTTCATGGACGTTCTCTCTCGGTTCAAGTCTTCACGAAAAGACAAAAAGAGGAAAAAAATAAAAAAAGCACCTTATAGTGTTGCCATATAACAATTTATAATCAGATTTTTGAAATGGGCATAATGTCAACCCGTAGCATGCCGTAGCGAAACTAGCGCCACTCCCGAAAATTCTCCTGAAAATCTGCTTCATTTGAAACAATTCTTGTCCACTTTTTTGATAAATACCCAGGAGAAATTATTTTTTTGGAAGTGGTGCTAGTTTCGCTAGGGGGTAGCATTCTTCTCAATGCATTCAGTACGGTTATCCTCGGACTACACGCATCAGATTCCAGCTCCGGTTCGGTTGTTGTCTGTCAAAAACCTTCGATTAAATCTCAACCTTATGCCTGCGCAATATGATTCATTTCAGATTCTCAAATTTTGACGTTTTGGGTAGGTTGACCTGTTGTCGACTGTACACTCCGTCAAAAAAGAGTAGAAATTAAATAATGGCAGTTTTCCATACACTTATTCTATTTTACTGATGTCAAATCACAATGACATATCCATACTATTTCAGTAGATGTTGCCATTATTTAATTTCTACTCTTTTTTGACGGACTAAATCCGTTTTGAAAATGTCACACGCGTGCACGTCTCATTGCGTTGCTTCACTGCATGTGTAGTGTAATAATGATTTTAAATTCCGTCTGGGTGTCTATGTTATGAACCAAGTGATTAAAAGTATATTATTCATAATGTCTAGACAGTTTAAATAATGTCCAAAATGAGGCGACAATATGATAATAACTAGGGCTGCTCAAAGTGTCGTTATGGGGGCACAAAGATAAGTTTCAAGTCAAGCGGGGCTCGTTGCGTAGTTGTCATAATGCAACCTAACAAACCTACAATATCCGAGTCGGTTTCGCATCAACTAGGTTTCTGTTACGTATTTATTGCCCAATTCGACTTGTCATTATTCATACTGCCCGGACATTATAAATAGTGCCACCATTATATCACTTGATCACTTGTCACTTTCGGTTTACTGATGTTGACGGCAAAAAAATGTACCTAGGTATACCGCGCACAATGTTGATCGATAAAAAATGATATCACTGTTAACTTGAAATAAAAAGTGCATATTATCTTTTACACGTCTTTACTATTTATCATGTTATGAGTGTCGGTGGCACAGTGTTAGGACACCGGGCCCCCATGCGGGAGGTCTGTGTTCTAAACCATGCAGTACCACGTACCAATGAGTTTTTCGTTTTTTGCAAAGACTTACGTACATTTAACGACTGCTCTAACGGTGAAGAAAAACATCGTGAGATAACCTGCACACTGAGGTGACCAGTGTGTAAAATGGGATATGCACAAAAGATCCTCTAGGGTCGAAGTGCCTCTGGGGTTATTCCCGGCGTATTATACGATAAGATAAGATTTAACATGTTCATAAACTAATTATCCATCATCATATTCGTCTCATTATTTCAGATTTTTCGTCGTATTAAAATATAATGAGCAAGTGAGCTATCCACGCACCTACTTTATAGTCTTTACTTTATTATTTTTATTTTTTTCAAATAGGCATAAGTTTTTTAGTCATTACATTCAATAGTATTTTTTCATAACTCAATATTGTACAACAATCAATTTTCTTCTTCCTAACCATGCTGTGTCTACACGTTAAGGGTTACGACCTAGCTCATAACTTTATATTGATTTTTCTGTAATTTCTGTGGTTGTAATCTGTTGTGTGTAAATTAAATAATCATGGCTTTTTTAAATTCTTAAAAATTGAAAAAATTTGAAATTCGTTTTCTTATTCTTAAATTAGAGAAGGTTATCTATTCATTTTTTTATTATAAAAAAAGCAGACGTACAAACGGGCCATCATGGTAAGTGGTCACTGTCGCCCATAGACATCTCGCCTCACTGTATTATTATTAGAGGGTTTTCGATGTGCTACTAACCTTGACGACTTGGAGGGAGTGCTTCATGTACCGGTAATTACGCTAACTCTCTTTCCATGCAAGCATATCTGCTTTACAGCAGAAATAGGTAAGAGTACCTCCCCAGGTGATCCTGCACCGCAGGGTCTATCACCTTTAAGACCAGATTTTCGTTATTAAAAAACTCGCACCTTTTTTTTAATAAATTTGACACGTTTGTCTGTCTGTTTGTCGTAGCATAACAACTTAACAACGGATGGTCAATTTGGACCCGTTTTATTTAATTTAATAGAGAATTTAGTCCGATAAAAATTGGATCAGTTGTTTCCAAGATCTTGGAGTATATTTGACGTCTGATGGGATCTCTGGAACGGTAATAGGTAGATGGTTCGAGTTTGAGCTCACATGTTTATGACCATGGTGACCTTCCCACATCTGGAACCTTGAGTGACCAGGAAAAAGTAAGGGGGTCCCCACAATTGTACGTCGGTTTCTTAAATTTTTAATTTAGAGTTATTCGCCATGCCATAAGTTTATAAACAATGACACGTAAATTTAAAAAAGTATTGTAATGTGCAATTTGTGCAAACCAAGTGCATAGGTACAGTCGATCACAAGCTATAGTATACCATCTGTCAAAAATCTTCGATTAAATGTCAACCCAATGCCTGCGCAATATGATACATTTAGATTATCAAATTTTGACGTTTTGGGTAGGTTCACCAGTGGTCGACTGTACAAAGCCCTTTTATTGTGTTATCCCAAATTTCGAGCCCATTTTCATTTTTTTGGATCTGTACACCAAAGAAAACTGAAAACGGAGCCTTATTGCTGTCGCTCCGTCGTCCGTATGTCTGTCAGACGGATCTAGCGCCTAAACGGAATAAGAATATGATACAGATATAGTAAAAGGGTCCATTTATATGAAAACGCCCAACCGCCCGCCGCGCGATGCGCTTTGTCTCGATTTATTTGAAACCGCGCGACGACGCAAAATGGAACCAAAAAGATTACAAACAGGTATGTACTCGTATTTACTTTAGTCCTTATCCGAATATCGACTTTAAAATTTGTAATGTTTTTGTTGTTGTATTATAACTTATAACCTGAAAATTGTCTAGAATATAATATTAACCATATCCGCTTTTTGAACAATTCAATACTAAAACTTGATACATCTATAATTGTTTGTAAGTTGTGAGTAAAATAATGCGTTGTAAGTAAAGTTTTTTCGCTCAATACTTACAAAAATTAATATACCCCCATAAATATGGCGAGGTTCGCTCTACTCACATTCGCCGTTTTTTTTAAAATAAAACTAGGATAGATGCGGGCATGCAAGTCCTACAACTGTGAATTATAGTAATTGCTTGAGAAAAACAGCTATGACATACGGTTGGATGGACACCGAATACGTAGTACTATTACAAACATAATAACGGGGGGGGGGGGGGGGGGGAGGATACGGGGGGGGGGGGGGAGCAACTAGCTCTCCGTATATATGTTACTCTATGCTCCAAGCCATCTACTTTTAAAATGGCGGTTTCAAGATGGCCGCCGTGGCTTTTCTGTTTAGCAATTTTCGATCGAGGGGGGGGGGGGATATTTGGCGCTCAAATAACTTTTTTTATTAAGGAGAGCAGACGAGCAAACGGGCCACCTGATGGTAAGTGGACACCGTCGCCCATAGTCATCTTACCTCACTGTATTATTAGAGGGTTTTCGATGCACTGTTAACCTTGAGGACTTCCGATGGACTGCGTGCCTCATATGCAGGTAACTACGCACAAGACATCTGAATCTACCACCTGTATCACTGTTAGATATTAATTAATCCAAGAAAAAGGATCTTCCATCAATGCCCACGAAAAATATAATTTAATTTTCAAATTTAAAAAAAAAGGATCTATGTATGTCCAAAGAAATAAGTCACACGATAGAGGAAGCTTAGCTCACCATAACCATGTTAGGGTAGTAAAAAATGCTTAAATAAATACAGTGGTCTTTTAATTAAATAAAAAAAATACATTTGTGTTCTATAAGTACATTATAACAATTGATGTAGGTAGTTCGTAAACTTTTGCCAAATCAACATTCCAGTCTATTGGTCCGAGATCAGAAAGAAAAAATAAATAAGACCAATGTGTTTAGTTTCTCACTGTGATATATGGTAGGTGCTTTGAACAAGACGGTACCATTCCAAATCAATTACTTATTATTAAATTCTAAGTTTTATAACTTAATTTCTTAACTAATATAATTGTATCATAATGGATTTATATTATACATTCATAATGGAAAGTAGTAGTCTACCTACATAAATGATAATATGATCCACAATCAGAAACACAGTTTATCAACTATCATTATTACATTACATTTTATAGGCAGAGAGGATGATTATAACATCATTTGCAGGTAGATTATACATTATAAGAATAGCAGTTTTGCAAATAAATAACATTATTATATTTATAGTAATTATTAGAAAAATAGTTTACACTTACTCCCACATTCTCACTCTCAGTCAATTAACCACCAATTAACTAATATACATTGAGGATCCAGATCTTTTACAATTAGATATCTACGTATTACTTTATTATTATTTGACATTAAAAAATTACTCAGGGCAGTCACAAATAAATTATGTGTCTACTATAGTGAAACCACGTTACAGGCGGATTGCCCGCGTCGTAAGAGGGGCGCGGGGCGTGATGTCAGAGGGCGAGCACGCGGCGTGCGGGAGGTGGGTCTCGCCGCCCGCTCACCCTCCCGTCCCGCCCCGCACCGCTCTAACGTCGCGGGAGATCCACCTGTAACGCGGTTTCACTATAGATATTGTGAATGGTCTCAAAATACACAATTATTGTTATTGTTGTTTATCTATATAATAATTTATACACTGAATTTACATCTTTTACTTTTATGTGATTTGTCATTAAAATTGTAATCATGTTTCGTTATATAAATTGTCACTATATGTTCAGTTTAACACCAATATTAATTAATAATCGCATAACTTAAAACTTATTTACACAATACTGCTTGATATCGCGGAAGTGTATCACTGACTAAGTTGACAAGATGTTCTATAGACACCACTAAAGTCCACACACTCCCTCCCACGTTAATGTTATTTGCCTTTAGCAGTGATTGTGACAGCAGACTTCGCGGGTTGCGGTATGATGGTGATTTCGTCACTTATTTTTAATGGTTTGAGAAGCGGGTCCTCTGGTAGTTTCACAGGAGCGGCAATCTTGCTCTTGTCCATCACGCGCTTAGCGACTACGCTGTGTGCAGAGTACACGTGATTCTCGAACTGTTTGTACATTCCAAATGTGGCAGTACACACGGTGCATTTATACGACAAGTGTGCTGGCTTGAGAGTCATATTATGATCTCTCGACACGTGATTTAGCAGTTTCCATTGATACACCCTACCACAAACGGGACATCTACCAGCATCTTTGCCTTTATTAGCTGCTTCCTGCATTGAGCTTGTCACTAGACCATGAGAACCCAAAAGATGCCTCTCCAAACCCTGATCAGTGAAGAATCTAAACTGACATTTCTGACAGTTAAGAGGTGGTCTGTTATAGATCATCTTTGGATGAATCTTAACTTTGTGTATCCATTGCATATGGTTTCGAAGCTGTTCCAGATCTTTAATGTAGCCATCACAGATTTCACAAATCACAAAAGTAGCCTTTGAATTTGGTGCAGATTGCGAAGATGAGGGTTGTGGAGCTCGAGGGAGTGGGGTGATCGAAATCTTAGGTGTAGCGCTAGTGCTACCCTGATTGTTTTGTACAAGTGGATAATTAGCTATAGTAGTTCCAGGTGGTGTGTTGTGCATGATCATCACCCCACTGCGTATTATTGGTACACCAGAAACGGACGTGGGGCGAGGACCCGTACCCAAAATCGGCGGGCGACCACGCGGTCTACCCAATACTGGCATACCTGCAATATTGCCCGATATATTTATAGGAGGCCGACCAATATTGTTCATACCAATTTGTCGATTCATATTGGTTCCGTAAGGTGCAATCACATTGTTTCGTGCTCGAGTTAACTTTGGTATTTTCGCTGGAGGCTCCCATTCTAGTGGAGGTCCCAGATTAAATTCGGGTTTAAATTTCTTAGCACAAGCAATAAGATGTCGCGCCAGTTTAGTTTTACTGTTATCCTCAAAATGGCAATTAGCACATTGTTGATAAGCTGGCGCCCTCTCTAGCCTGCCTCGAATATTGTGCTCCGCCTCCATGTGAAACAAGATATCGTGTGGACTTCGTATTTCAAATGCACATGTATTACATTTGTAAATATTGTTACGCATATGAGGTGCCTCTAAATGATGAGACATTATCAACATAGATTCAGTCTTAAAACTACAAAATTCACATTTAATGTATTTCAAGGCATAGGGTGCATTAGTTTTTTTGCTAAACTCCAAGTTTTGTGTCAGCGATGTTATAGCTGTCTCCGTAGCTCTAGTGCTGCGCCCGGATTTCTTCTCTCTGTATAATCTGCGTTGCTGTTGTTTTAATAGATCACTTTGTACATATTCTTGCACAAGGTTTATACCAATGTTTATAAAAAACTGTCCGAGAGAGCAGTCAAAATAACTGTCTGGTCTTCCTGTGAGTCCCTTGGCAAGCAAGCTAATAGGGTCTTTAATCTCCTCAATATCATCCTTACCTTTTATCAGAACAGTGTCTTCGTCACTTATAGCTTCAGAGTCACTGGTAGACTCACCGTCCCATGAATCATCATCTTCTTCAGTTCTTCGTTTACGTTTCTTGTCAGATTTCTTTTCCTTGATGGGTTCATCCTCAACACCTTTCTCTTTATCACTTTCCACTTCACCCTCAGCCTCTTCTCCCCTTTCAATTCGTTCTTTTCTCTCTATTTCTTTTCCTTCCTTTTCTGCTTTTTCCCTCTCTAATCGTTCTTGCTCTTCCTTTAACTTAATTTGCTCAAGTTCTTTCCCTAATTTATCAACAAACTCTCTGAATGGTTTCACAGAAGGCTTTTCATACACATATGGAACAATAAATGAAGGTGCCTCGACAACAAACATGTCATCTGTCAAAGATGGCAGTATGGTAGGCTGTGGGGACTGCGTGCTATTATGGACTAATGTGCTACTTTGAGAAGATGAACTAGCTTTGCATGTCACAGGAGTAATTGTAGTGCCACGGGCGGCTATGCTCTGGCACAAATTCTGAGCATTCATAGTGGTTGCTGTGTATTTGTTTTGAGCTGGTGTAGGTGTTTTCCCTGCTAAAATGGAATTTGTGTCAATGATAACAACTGTTGGTTCCTTTTCATTGCCACCGTTTGTTCTAGGTTTATTAGTAGCCAGGTCTGCCAAACTTTTGGTGTCATTGATAACTATAGGTTTGTTTTTATTCTGTGATTGATTCAGAGGATCTTCCATAGATACCTCTTCCACATCAGATTCTTCATCACCATTTTCTAGCTGATCATCATCTTTTTTGTCTTCCATAGCTTTACTTTGTTGTGACCCTTCTGAGCTTTCATTAGAGTCTGAACTTGAATCTGATGATTCATCCTCGTTTGTAACAATACAGTCATCATCATCATCACTTGTAATTTCATGAACTTCGGGACTGTGAGGAGCCCCATTCTGATTTTGTTGTTCATTCATGTTTTCATTTTCATTTTCTGAGTCACTACTGTTGTCTTTTGGATGGCTTCCTTGTGATGTATCATCATCACCCTCTGTGCGTTCATCTGTGAACCCAATAAATTAATTTTATGAGATTATAATAAATAAACACTAGGATACAAGGTCTATGAAAAAGGTAAACATCACAATTATTTGCATAAATTGTATAAAATACAGAGTTGAGGCTTTGGTGACGAAATCATTATTGAGAAGCGAGTCGGGGAATGAACGCGCCCCGTCCGGCGGCCGTCCGGCGACGTAAAGACGCCAGAAAGTTCACTAAAACCTAGGAACGAATAGTAACCTAAATGAGAGCCAACAGTAATTATAACCTATCATTTGTCGCATCAAACGGTAGTTCTATGAATTGAACACGCTAAAATAATGTTCCCCTTTAGCGAATAGCGTCATTCTATCATGTGGTGAGTGGACCGCCATATGGGATTCCATGGAATTTCTCCGCAAACACTCTTCAATCTTGTTTGGTGATAAAAATGAGATTCTATATTAGAATTACTGTGATAGTTAATGAATTAGGTTAGTTCTTTACCTGTAGCTGTAGAAATCGACATTTTCTTTTGATTTTCCTATTAAAAATCAAAAAATAGCACAATAGCACAGTAGCGGAAACCAAACCAAATCAAGCTGTCATTTAAAAGGTTTTTAATGTTGCACCATCGAAAAACAAAATGGAGAAGCACGGAGTGGTTTTTTAAAATATATATAATTGGATATTTTGATATATTTTTACATTTATGGAGGTATTTTATGTCAAATACTTAAGTAAAATTATTAAAACTTCTAATTAACTTATTTAAAATACAATATCTTAACTTAATAATAGATAGGTGTGAAAGATGCACTATAAAAGACCTTTACTAAAAAAATGGTAGGAATGGGAGGGAATACGGAGGGGGAAGGACGCGGTATTCCAATATGGAATGATTGGAATAAAAAAGCGGGAAATTTGAATAAAGTAATTTTTTTACCGTTACGTCATGTAAGTTTTTTTAAATTTTTTTTATAAATTATCTAGGTAAAATAAAGTTTACAAACAAAGGTTAACTATCTCGAACTGACTGAATATCAATTTTTATTATTATGTATGGGCACAAAAAAACATAAGTATTTAAAAGTCAAATATAAAATTTATTTAAATAAAATAGGACAATAAATCAGGGGTAGCTCGTAGGTCTTATAACTTAATTTTAAGTACATAAATACAAAAACATTAGTTGATTAAAGTATAACAAACCAACTGGGTGATAGGGTGGGTGACAATCAAAATAAGTTATTAAAAAAATTATAAATATGTTACAATTTAAAGCTTTATGTTATTCTTCTTCATCGCTATCATGGCCAGTTCCTTCTTCGAGTGGGTCTACCAGTAGAGCATCATCTGGTTTCCTAATCACACCCAACTGCTCTGCTGCATCCAAACATTTCTGGGCAAATTCTTTAGTTCTACTCTGCTCAGGATCCTCTAATTTAGTTATGGCCATCAAGATCTCCATTACATCAGTTTCAAAGATCTTTGCAGCTATATCTTTATCTCCTTTGACAATGTTGTACAGCATGTAAGTTCCTCTGTACTGTATTTCCTTATTAGGATTGGCTAGCAGACATCGCAAAGTCTCCAGCCAAGGCTGAACATCTAATAATTTTCTACAGCAAACTTTGCTGACTTGTGTCAGTACACATAAAGCACCTGCAGCTGACATTATGGTGTCTTCATCATCTTCTTGGCACAATAAGTACAAATATTTAGTTCTGTCATTGTTTCCTTCATAAGCCTTTATTACTTCTTCAGATTGGACTAAGTTACAAATACACTGTGTCGCCGCCCTCTGAAGCATCATGTGATCTTCATACAAATACTGTTCTATCTTTGCCAAACCTCCCTCTTTTAATATTCTGTTGCGCGTTGTTTCATTCATTCCTGCTAAGTTACACAGAGCCATTAGAGCTTCAAAGTTCTCAAGAGCACTACATTCAGGGTGTAATAAAGCCACCAGTGGCCTGACTACTTCCAAATTCCTTTGACCAGGAAATGCAACTTCTGGATTGATTGTAATTCCAATCCTGGCCAAAGCTTGGGCAGCTTGTTTTTTGCCATTCTTAGTGCCTTCTAAGGCCATTGGAATCAAGACTTTGGCACCACCTTGCTGTACTACTATTCCTCTTAGATCTTGTAAGCTGCAGATGGCATTAAAAACTCTTGCAATCAATTCTCTGGAATTGTCACTTTCCGTTTTAGATAAAGCAACTAGGCCAGTTGTAACACCAGCTTTAGCTAATACAGTTAATCTTTTGTTTACGAAATCAGGGTCATCAAGTTCATGTTGCTCTGGAACATGATGTTTTGCAAACTTGGCAAGCTCTAGCATTTCAGGCATCATCTCTTGTTTTTCATATGCATTGCACAAATTAACCAATGTAGTGACCACTCCATACAGGCAAGATTGGTCCCCAGTTTTAGCCAATTCAATGAGGGATTGCAAGGCTGGTTTATCTTCAACTAATTTTTCTTTTACATCAGCATCCAGTGTAAGATATGATAGACCTTCAGCAGCCCATTTTCTGAGATCCTTGTCCTTAGCTGGATTTACCAAGAACTTTCTGCAAGCCTCAGCAAGCTTTGTTGTTGAGCCATCAGCAAACGGCCGAATAGATGCATCATCTCCTCCAAAACTACCTATTTTGCAAAGACCAACCAATGCTCTGACCCTAACAGCATCATTTTTACATTGGTATAATTTCTTCAAGATGTCAACACCCTTGTTGATGATGGTTCGAGCTTTATCCTTCTTGGATGCAGCAGCAATCAAGCACTCACAAGCCACTTGCTGTTGTAGTAGGTCTTCAGTTTGAGCCATTACCAGGATCATCTCCATAATGCCTTCTTTAGAAATCACATAGTTGCCAACATCTATCGGTCCTCTAAGAAGGGATGTTATAGCCACTGCTACTCTTACTTTGGATTCAAGATCAGGTGTCAAAAGTTTGTCTTTGATGAACTCATCAACATGGCTGTTGAAGACATTTCTTGCCTCATCATAGTACATATTCTCATAGATTTTTGCCAAGCAAGCTGCTGCAATAGTACTGGATGAAGTTGTTATGTTCATAGCAGATTCATACTTATATTCCTCCAGTTCACTACAAACTTCAAGCAATCTCTGCAATCCTTTGATTTCCACAAACCTCTCAGCCCAGTTGATAGCACTGTAGTGACAGTTTCTCATAATCAGCTCCATGATTGCATCTCTGGCTTTACCGGTGATTACTCTGTTTGTAATAGAGTAAGTTAGACAAGTGAGAATAGTATCTATTTCACTTTTATATTGTTCACATAGCTGTGGATCAGGCTTGGTATCCTTGTTATCCATACCGGAGAAAGTATTCAATATAACTTGAAAACAGTATTGCCCTGCAACTACTCTTTCTTCGATGTCACTGTCGATAATCTCCAAGAACCATGGAACGCCAACTACTTTTATAACCTCCTTTGTTCTTTCAATGTTCCTTTTACATAGTTGACTGATAACTCGCACAGCATTTGCATAGATTTCAGCATTTTTTTCCACTTTCAGTAACTGTTGTATTTTGTGCACAACTCCATTCTTGTGCATGATACTTGCAGCTGTGTGCTCTTTAGCAAGAACAAGAAGGTTGCCCACAGCCTTTTCACGTTTTTCTTTATCCTCACCCAAATCAAAGGCAATTTTAAACATTTGTTCCACTTTATTACCAGTCTGAGCACTCTGTCTTGCTTTCTCCTGGACGATGGCATGTAGACGTGCCAGTACTGGTTGCACAGCTTTATTTGTTGGTTCCACTGTGAATATTATCTTGGCATCTCTGTATGCTTCTTCATACCGCTGCAAGTTTTCCAAGGCTTGCGACCGACGGAACAGTGCTTTCGGGTCTTCCGGTATTATAGCTAGTGCATCATCACAGTCTTTTATAACCTTCTCGTACTCCAGAGTTTTGAGGTAGGCGGCAGCACGATTCTTCAAGTATGTGGCCAGGTTGCGGCTGTCTTTCTCGGCCAAACTGATAGCCTTACTGTAGAGCGATATAGCGTCCTCGTATTTATCAGACTTGAAAGCGCCGTTACCCTTATTTTTGTAGGTTTCAGCTTCTTCGTTGTGGACTCCCATCGTTTCGTTCGTTTTCGGTACACTATTTTTGTTTTTGAACTATTTGGAATTTTTCCGGGCGCGCTTTTATACAGTTGTTGTACACGTGGGGAAAGTTCTCGTAGTATCTAGCACATATCTCGAATAAACGGACTAAAATAGAATTTTATTTCTGTACTCCATACTGGGAATTCGTTCATTCCAGAATCTAGCGAGATTATTATTGACAATGACATGACAGAGACAGTCAGTGTTACCATGCCAAAAATTAAATTTCTACCTAAAGAGCGTTCCAAAACCGACAATTATTCAGAGAGGCAGTGCCGTTTGAGAGGCGCGAAGAGAGAGCATTCGCTTCGCAGGGCTCTTTATGTTGTTGTCTTAATGCAACCTAACATAACCTAATATGTCCGAGTCGGTCCGCGTAAATTAGGTTTTTAGGTAACAGTTATTTTTTTAGGAAATACATATGTTTACTCGAGGGTGCGTTCATGCAACGTAGATATAATTTATCCGTATAAATTTATAAATTTTAAGGTTCATTTTCATTGATCGATAGGGCCCGCATGCGGGGTGCGGGAGATTTCTGCAACGCATTCCATAGGGCCCGCATTCACTAGTCGATAAGGCCCGCATGCGGGGTACGGGAGATTTCTGCAACGCATGCCTATTAGTCGATGGGATCGGCATGCTGTATATCGACCGGGTTATCGACCAATGAAATTGAGCCTTTATCGACCGATGAATTTCATTGGTCGATACACAGCATGCGGGATATCCCCGCAGGCGGTGTAACGAACGCGCTATCGACTATTGACTTTCATTAGTCGTTACACCGCTGCTATATTCTCATGCTGCCCTCGTGAAAAAATATCAGATTGGTTGATGCATTGATTATTGGATTTGTTCCTAAAATCGATAGCAAAAGAGAAAGCCAAAGAACTTGGTCCATACAGTCTGTCATGTTTTCTAAATAAATAAAAAGCGAAAATAATTAAATTTTATTTCTTACGTCTGTTAACGTCCATTAACAAAGTTAATTTGTAAATTTCTATCGTGTTGTACTATTTAAAGGCAATAGAACATTCGACCAAACGTATGTCAAACTCCTGTCATATGAATTTGAAATTATTTTTACGATGGCCGTTCGCGGGAATCCAGTATAATATTTCGTCGAAGAAATTTTATCTGATGGGTTGCTCGAACGCATCCCTGGATGGAAGATGTGTTATGGGTATAGAAAGACGGATAACTGCTGGAAACAGACACAGTGGCGCCAGTCCGAAAATCAGAGCCTACTTTATTATGTACCTAATATTATATTAAATAATAGTTATCTACACCACACAGATCCGAGAAATCGAATGTAATTCTCTGGAACTACATTAGCCAGATACGTCTAGCTCCGATAAAAAACCGGAGGAATACACATCTCTGACTCGTTGGATCCAGCCAAATCTCTTAAAGGCATGGGGAGCAGAGGACTAAAGATACACAGTGGAATGTTCAAATTAAGTATATTGACTTGAGCACAAGTTATTAACAAAATCGGTGGCATATAATGTAACTACAGAGTTATTGTACGAGAGGACATCACAGACAAAAGATACACTAGGCATAGCCCATAGAAAATATAAAACAATGATGGGTCTGCACTACACCACAACAAAAACGCCACGTGTTGCGAGCGATGCTCTTACTTCTGTCAGTGACAGATAGCTATGCGTTAACATTTGATTTATTCACATTGATAAGTTTGTGATAGTACCAAAACTCTTTTGTAAAATACGTATAAACCGGGTTCATAACGCTCACTTTACCCGAGAATATTTTTCGGACAAAGCGAAAAGCGATTCGGAACGAAGCCCTAGTTTATATTTCCAAATTATTGTTTTAAAACTGTTGGTTGTCGGCACATATTTTATTTCTGTGGTTGTCGGGTCCATTCCGTCAATGAAGTTATAGTAGGATAATCACATAAATAAAATTGGTACTTTGTGATATATTTTCGTTGGTAACACTGATAGGTATTGTGAATGATTCCAAAGCCGTAAAACACATTTTAATAAAAATTAGTCGTCGTGATCTATGGTGAATTTGCGATAAATTACGAAAGCGTGATCCTCGTGTTTTTTGCCGGATTTTATTTCTAAAGAGATAATCAAATAATGGCTGCAATAAGTTTATTAAACCCGAAAGCCGAGTTCGCGAGAGCGGCACAGGCCTTAGCTGTGAACATATCTGCTGCCAAAGGCATCCAAGATGTCATGAGAACTAACCTCGGCCCTAAAGGCACAATGAAAATGTGAGCATTTTTACGTAAATCTGTATTAAATCCTGTTTTTCTTGCCTTTAAAACAATTTTTTTCGTAAATCAGTTTCTATACATTCAGTAATTCTTTGATCGTACTGAATTTGGCTTGGGAAAATTGATATTAAAAGTCATATGATCATAGATGCACAAGTAGAGTCGCCAAAGAGACTGTGGTTTCTAGGACAGCGATTGAAAGCAGATGGATTGTCGGCGATTTTGGATAACTGCATTGCAATGCAAGTGGCCTCCAATATTATTTATTACATCTTTCCAGGTTGGTATCAGGCGCAGGAGACATCAAGATCACGAAAGATGGCAATGTGCTCCTACACGAAATGCAGATCCAACATCCGACAGCATCTCTCATCGCTCGAGCGTCCACCGCACAGGACGACGCCACTGGAGATGGCACTACTTCTACTGTGCTGCTCATTGGAGAGCTACTGAAGCAAGCTGATATTTACATCAGTGAAGGTATATTTCGATTGCATTTACTGATAAATCTGATAATCAATTCTCAAATGATGAAGGAAAACTTTCTGAGGAGACCTGATAGATCAGATAGCCACCACAAGCTCTGAATATGAAAATTAGGTTTGAAAATATTATTTTTTGAGGTTATTAGAAAAAAAATTGTTTCTTAATTATTATTTGGTAATCAAATTATAGTGCATTATAAAAAGAAATTAATTAGGTACAATATAACTTTGAAGTTGTAAATACTTATAGCTGGGTCCATAAAGTGCGTTGCGAAGCAGACTTTTGTCTACGTTGATGAAAATCAATGAAAAAGATGCCAATGAGAAAGTGATGGGCCGCGGGCGCACGGCGCCGGCGGGCGCGCAAGCCCTACGCTCTCTGCGCTCAAGATGTCGCGAAGACAAAAGTCTGCCTTAATCAATGGCTGTGTCCGCACCACCTGAGCTTCCGGTTTTGACTAAATTATAACTAAAGATTTAAATATTGAGATACCTTTAAATAATTTGTTCTCTTGTTTATGTGAAAATATAATTATTTAGTAAATTCTCAGTTATTGCTTTCATCTATAGGTCTGCACCCAAGGATCATCACAGAAGGGTTTGACGTGGCTCGTGTCAAGGCTCTAGAAGTGTTGGAATCTATTAAGATCCCCATTGAAGTGAAACGTGAGAACCTACTTGATGTAGCCCGCACATCTCTGAAGACAAAGGTAAACTATTTCTTGACAGAATAACTACTGTTATTCGCCCATCATCCAAAAAGAGAATTGTCCACTTGAACTCTTTTTAGCAGTAATATCATCGAATAGTTTTAAATGACAGTATGTTCAGAACCTCTTGTAAAATCATGCCAAAGTAAAGCATCTGGGAAATTAACCAAACGGTTGACATACGACATATCTCATGTTTACCATACATCCCAACATAACCTACTTTGGTTATCCAAGTATTATTTTATCCATCAGTATTTTTCTAAAATGTGTACAGCAGATAAGGCCTTTGCCCAGGTCCAGCAGTGGGTCACATTGCAAGCTTACAAAAAATTGTTCCATATGGCATTTATTGTAGAAAGACAGCACAGAAAAAAGACCACTTCACTTACAGGTCCACCCCAGCCTAGCCGATGTGTTAACAGATGCTTGCGTAGACGCTGTGCTCGCGATCAACACACCCGACAAGCCTGTCGACTTGCACATGGTGGAGCTGATGGAGATGCAGCATAAGACTGCCACGGAGACCACACTCATCAAAGGTAATTTGTATTAACAAATACAATGAACGTATAATATATGGGTTTTAAATTGGTTCCCGCCAGAGACAACAGAAGAGAAGTTCTTACACTTTGAGTACCGTTCACTGCAATTGAGAATTTAAATATATTTTTTTTTAAATAAATACTTGAATGGAATAATGTATAATTTGTTGTGGTTGTTCTGGCTATCAAGTTTACACAACTTAGCAAAACATTACAATATTAATAAAATATTGGCTGTTTGTCTGAATAAAAAGTGTCCCACCCCAACCCTTATAATATAACCTTTGTTACTGGCCTATAGTATTTGTCTATTTGCCATGTGCACCCCAGGATCACTTCCCGAAGTCCTACAGAACATTAAAGGACTGCTGCTTCACACGCAAAATAGGCGCTTAGCCCGTTATTACATTACATATTTATTTTTTATATCCTGCCTTTGTTTCTTTTCTCATTCCTTTTTGTCAATGTCTTCTTGTACGTATCTATTCCTAAAATATTTTCACCTATTCCAGCCTTTCATTCCATAGTCCTCTCTCCCCTCGTCTACAACCTTCATAAAGCCTTTAGCACACTGCAGCAATTTTGAAATGTAATCAATCAACTAGAGAACCTAGAGAAATCTATTTTTGTCTGAGGTTTTCTAGATTTCCAAGGGGTTCAGTCTGATTATTTTTTTAAATCACTGCAGTGCTGGTTAGAAAAGCTATTACAATAATAATGATTTCTAGACATCGCCATTACAAGATCCATGTTCATAAACACAATTCTCCACCAGGTCTAGTTCTCGACCACGGCGCCCGCCACCCCGATATGCCGAAGCGAGTGGAAAATGCGTACATTCTGACGTGCAACGTCTCTCTTGAGTATGAGAAGACGGAGGTCAACTCTGGTTTCTTCTATAAGTCTGCCGAAGAACGCGAGAAACTCGTCGCTGCTGAACGAGACTTTATTGATCAGAGGGTTAAAAAGGTACTATGCGGTTCATTGTGAAATAGAATAGCTCAGAAGACAAATTAAATATAAAATAGTGATAAAATTTTGACTGTCGTCTCGCTGACAGCCATCTCCTCTATAGATAATTATTTACAATTTGTTTGTTGTTTTTTGAATTTACAGATTGTTGCCCTAAAGAAAAAACTCTGCGATGGCACTGACAAGTCATTTGTCGTCATCAATCAGAAGGGCGTCGACCCTCTCTCCTTGGATGTCTTCGCCAAGGAGGGCATCGTGGCCCTCCGCCGAGCCAAGAGGCGCAACATGGAGCGCCTCGCCTTAGCTTGTGGAGGCGTCGCCATGAACTCCGTCGATGACTTGACTGAGGAGTGTGTTGGCTATGCTGGTCTTGTCTACGAACACATCCTCGGTGAAGACAAGTACACATTTGTAGAAGAATGCAAGAATCCTCAGTCTGTGACCATTCTTATCAAGGGCCCGAATAAGCATACATTGCTTCAGATCAAGGATGCAGTTCGCGATGGTCTGAGAGCTATCAACAACACTATTGAAGACAAGTGCGTAATACCAGGCGCTGGCGCCTTCGAGATTAAAGCTAATACTGAGCTTCAAAAGTACAAAGATGCCGTTAAAGGGAAAGCTCGGCTAGGCATCCAAGCATACGCTGAGGCCTTGCTAGTTGTTCCGAAAACATTGGCAGTTAACTCAGGTTACGATGCTCAGGATACAATTGTGAAACTGCAAGAAGAGGCTCGTTTGAGTCCCGATCCTGTTGGATTGGATTTGAGTACTGGCGAAGCAATCAAACCTACAGATTTTGGTATTCTGGACAACTACATTGTGAAGAAACAAATAATTAATTCTTGCTCTGTAATTGCTAGCAACCTCCTTCTCGTTGACGAGATCATGAGAGCTGGCATGAGCAGCCTCAAAGGATAATTTTAATGAGACATTAAGATTATTCTTTGAAGTCATTTCTTCAGTTCACAAATAATTTGCTTAAAGTTTAGCATCACGCACTAGAGCGTTTACATTTTATTTTAACATTGCATTTATTGCTAAGTTTCGTTACTGTATTATTTACCATGTATTTGCATTTTCAATATAGTAAAGCTATTTACTAATACTAATAACTTAATAAAAATTACTAATTATATTTTATTACTTTTATTATAATCATCAATTACAACAACAAAGGAATTAACATAGATTAAAGAAAGTCGCCTGGAAAAACAACTGAAAATCTGAGGAGCACACGATGCCATGTCATAAACATTCGGTCAGCAACTTCCTTTGACTACATAATTATTAAATTTTTATTCACATTAACTAAACGTTTTATATAAATATCTTCATAGATCTTTAATAAACGTATTTTCACAACAGGGATGTATACTATCACTAAGACAATCTTATTTTGTTACACTTACATTTATTTCAAACCCTTACAATTATTTTTCACTTTTCACTTAGGAATGACTATCAATATGTATAGTCAGACATTATAAATGCATTATGGGTTCTTTTGTATATTTTGATACATAATTGCACTGAGATCTGGAATTTATCAGAAATATTATTACATGGGTACTACAAATTCCAATATCACATAAAATTGCAAAGTGAAGACCATACCCTACTTTTCTAAATTGACACCTGTATATTCGAGATTCGACGATACGGAGGACGGGATTGGATGAAGCGGGCTCTAGATCGCCGGAAATGGAGGAGATGGGAGGAGGCTGGATAGAAAATGGGCTGCCATGATGATAATAGTATTCGAGATACACGGAATTTGCTATGGTTTTAGCAAATTGCAATAGGATTATTATTTTAATCAGTACGTACAATAAAAAGATTAAGTTTATTTCAGACGTCTTATATAAATAAAACTTATAAAGACTAATAAAATAACACATGTAAAGATACCAATAACATATTAAAAAAAAATTTGACTTAAAATTAAAATAAAGAAAACGTTATGTATTATTTTAGCATTATTATATTAAATTTTATCCACGTACTTAAAAAAACCACGTAAACGAAATTCAATCATAAAAATCATACAAAAATAAAAAGCTTTGGTATTTGTACTGTGTAAGCATTCACATGAGAAATATTGTGTTTCATAATGTACAGTGTTACCAGTACATTATAAAACACAAGCAAAAGCAAAAAAAATCACATCAATTAAAATGCAAATAGCTTCCAAACTATTTAAGATTTGGCCACAAATCTCTTATAATAGATACGAGTGTCATACCCAGAGTTAATTTACAATCTGCGTCCAAATTACACTATGTCCGGAGTTTACAATACATACTTTGTGTATACATATATAAAATATCCTTGAGATTTATTAATCTTATCTTGCCATCAACCGAAGGTTGCCTTGAGGAAATCGCCTATGGCGATAAGGCAGTTTTTAATGTTTTGTATTTTATGCTGGGTTTACAAAAATATATATTTGAATTTCAGGATTTACAGAATATAAGACGAGCTCTCTGGAAAAGACCCGAGCAGATAATAGACATTTTAGTTCTTCTGCTTCTCAGCTAAAGCAGCACGTTCATTGCAGTCGATTGTAGCCAGGTTTATAGAGGCTACAATGCCATGCAACACCGAAATTCCCGCCTTCACTATTGCCACTGGTGCTGATATCAAGGCAATCAGTTTGAACAGTCCGATGCCCAACACTGGAAAGTAAACATATCGTATCAAATATCAATATACACCATTAAAGAAAGAAGGAAGTATGGGATGACAGCTGCCAGTGGTTGCTGATAAAAGTGTACAGATGTAATGTAATACCGGGCTGGTTACCGCAACTCAACGTCTTCAGCGCCTATTTTGCGTGAAAGTGTACAGATATTAGAACAAAAAATATTATTTAAGTTTTTATAATAAATTAATATACAATATAGATAAGCAGCATTAAGTACTGCACCCTTAGAGGGCCATAAAGATAGGAAATCGACCAAAGATATGCCTGTCATAAATTTTCAGGAATTTTTAATTATCACTTTACATTTAGCACAGACATGTCTTGTTTGCTGTATGTATATGTTAAAAAATTGTCTGCTATTTATGTTACATTCTATATTTTATATAAAAATATCTGCTTTGCGGCAACTGTGATGTTGCTTACTTTGTGAATCTGCTGAATATAATATACTTACTGAATGTTTTGTCCAAGATTTAAAGCCCTAGTACTATAATTAAAAAACAAGCTGAAATTTTACAATTACCTGTAGGTCCAGTATAGAAGTACATGACATAGAGGGCAGCATAAAATGCTTCGTTTCCAGCACACATGAAGAACAGAACTGGCCGGTTTGTGTAATAGAGGTGCATGATCGGATTCTCTGACATGTCTATGAACTTGTGAGATGTTTTTCCTTGCAGAGTAGTTGTGTGGAGGTAGAGCCAGTGGCACGTAATGTCAATGGCCATGGAGATTTGTAACCAGAATGTGTATTGAGGGTAGAAGGTCGCGAGAGTCATCATGAGGCAAGCTGTGCCAGCGCGGTCGGTCAGCTGATCCAGCATCGCTCCGAACTTAGTGCCTGCAATGTATTTATTTCAGTTAACAACAAAAGGTCTTGTGTTCTTTTCAATGGAAACTGAATATTTATTTATATAGGTAGGAAACCATTGTAGCTGACACCCTTCATACAATATGTTTACAGGAACAATAAGTGCTCTAGTTTCATTCACATATTTTCAATAGGAAACCGAATAGGTAAGTGTGTATTAGGGATGTTACAGAGGTGGTTTTACCGGGACCGGAGTCGAAACCGAATGTTTTAAATTTGATTTGTCGAAGTCGGAACCGCAGTCGGAGGCGGAGGTAGAAGAGAGAGAGAAAGGAGTTTTAAACTGTTTTTTAATTTTTATAGCTGAACTGGCCAATATTTTTTATGATGACGTTTGCGCCAATAATACATGTTCCTTTATGTAGTCCTATACTATTTAAATAAATATTGATATTTGAATATGTATGCTCACAAATCTTCGATATAACTTCCGATTCAAAATTATCGGAGCCGAAGTCGGAGTCGGAGGTGTAAAATCAATCGGAAGTTCCGACCCTTCGGAGTCGGAGTCGAAGCTCCGTAACAACCCTAATACCAACGTCTAGATAAATTGAATTAAGTGATGCCCTACACTTACTTTGATTAAAATATCTTGCAGCATGCCCATCAAACGCATCTAGCAGCGCCGACGTAACGTAGCAAGTGCAGGCCAATATGCAGTGTGTAGGCATGAAGTAAAACGATATTATGGCTAGGATGACCCTGCCGAAGCCTGAAATAATCAATGTAAACAAATATAGATAAGTAGAATACCTAAGTCGCAAATATTAAAGGTATCACATGAAATATGTAGGTACGTAGCTTACCGATTATATTGGGCACGAATAGAAAGATGTTTTCTTTAGTTTCAGCCATCGTTGTATTATTTTTATTTGATTATTTCCAGAAAAACAGGTAGGTACTCTAACAACAATTAGATTCGCAGAAACACTCCCGCTATACTCTAATCTGTGAACGCATTCACTGAACACGAACATACCTAACGATACCTTCAATCACGTTCTAAAACCAGTTGAAATAATTCACGTTGACAGCTATACATCTTGTATTGCTTGTTTCAAATAAAAGTTTATTAAATTTTAGCTGTTAGCACGGTAATGGAACATGGATAATTGTCAACGTGAATTATTTCAACTAGTTATGGAACGCACTCTAAGAAGCGGAACTTCCTAATATCTTTTATTTTAATGATTTTCTATGGAATTTCTTCCCATATTTCGACAGCCTGACAATAACAATAATGACAGATGACAGTTGTTAAATAGTGACGGCCGTATATCGATGTTTAGTGGTGTCTAATATCGATAATTACCTATAATCGATATCGATAAATTCACGCAACCACGATTGGGATCACCATAATACTAATAATAATACACCATAAAACTGGTTGCCCGATTTCTTCGAGGCAATAAATATGTAATAAATAAAAAAAGATATTAATTGAGTTCTTTATTATAATTTCCTGTTATTATTTATTTATCGTTCGGTCGTCAGCATCACACAATCACACTATTATTTTACAAAGGCAAAATATTCTTCAGCCATGCTATGGCTACGTTGTCCAGCAAGTGCAATCTGTCGGTTCCTCCTGGTATTGCCCATATTTCTCTGTCCTTTTAATTTTCTGTTGTTATTTTCGTTTACAATTTGACATCAAAACAAATACAAGTTCTATGCTAGGTACTTGTGCTCATTTTTCTGTGAAATATTAACTCTCCTTCTGATTTAATAAATACAGGCACAATATACACACCACGATATTAAATAAATAAAGAGTCAATTCCGACAAATGAGACAAACAAAAGCGCAAAATTGTTGCGAAAGGAACCCGCACACATTTTCTTGTAGTGTTGCAACACGTACTATCAGTGTTATACATATTCCAGCTATTTTCGTTTTGCGTGTTTAAATATGGGATTGCAACTAATTTAGTAGTTTAAAAAAAAAGAATGATAAGAAAATTACATATGAATCGTACAATATATAAATTTTCATTTTAGTTTAGCGAACCTCATGGGAAGAAATTCAATACAATTTTTTTCTCAAGGGACTTTCTTAGAACGCAATTTTCCAAACTAGTGATGTGAATGTGTTGGGCAAAGAGTAGTATTAGTATACCAAACAGTTGATAGTTTATTCAAAGACGCGGTATTATGTTATCGATAATGTATCGAAGATGTTGCCCCACATGCGGACGTGTGTGCCACTCCCGAATAGGATTATTTAGCCACGAAAAGCGATGCCTTCGCGACGCTGCTTAAATCGTTGTTGTTGTTTGTTTTGTTTTTTTTAAGGCAAAGGGAACTGAGCCCATACAGCCATGTCTGATGTAAATAACTCTTGCAAGTCTTCATTAAAATGCTGGTGTGACACATTTCAATGCTATCTGGGAGAATCTTCCACGCTTCTGCACCATCCGAACCAAAGAAGAAGGCGTCCCGGACGCAGTATGGCTCTTCAAAATCCAGCCAAGTACGGATCGGGCTGCAGCGTCTTATTTGACTTTACTTCACTGTCCCACACATTAATCACATTTTGTAGACGTTCTTCGAATAAAAAACACCATTCTTACTTGAAAAGCACTACTGTAAAACAATTTGCAAGACAACGAAAAAAAGCTGGTGTGGACGCGACAAAAGCGCGGAAGAAACTCGCTTAAATCGTCTGCAATAGACGTAACAGGCCTATGATGATGATCAATGACAACAATAATCGGTTATAATTAAAAATAATTAAACGTATAGGATTCGCAAATTTTTTTGTTTCAAAACATAGTCGTGATACAAATCCCGCGCTTTTAGTTTTTATTAAAGACGGTAAATTAAATCGCTGACTAACCAGAATGAATTCGGTATGTGCCTACCTAGGGCACAATTGATCTTTTAGGTCGCAGTGGCTTATGGGCTACCCTACCCTAGATATAAATAATAATAAATGTGACTAAAAAAAATTATTCCATGGATCATGGACATCCTGAAGAAGGATCTAAAATTCGTTTTTCGATATCTTAACTAACAACAAATATATTATATTAATGATTTAAGTTAGTACTGGAGAGATGCTTTGTCCCTTTTTAGCAAAACAATTCTGTATATGTAGCCAGGATCTGCTATTTTATTTTTCAACGAATTTCAATTCTACCTTTGAATCACATTTGACTATCAATGTATGCCTATTTCTTAATTTTTAAGAAATGCGTTTAATATTTGTTACATGGAAACTACCGAATTCATTCCAATTCAAGTATACCTATGTTTATATATAATATGTCTTTTTTAATTTTACATTAGTTACATATTTGTTGGTTTTTGAATCGTTCTGGAAATTTCAACCTTCAGAACAAGCCCCGTGGACGACCGGAGACCAAAGTGGATAATAAAGAATTAAAGGCTATTGTGGAAGCGGATCCATCGCAAACCACTTCAGAGTTAGCTGCAGGCTTCGGTGTGAATGATAAAACTGTTTTAATCCACTTGAAGCAAATCGGGAAAGTAAAAAAGCTTGAAAGGTGGGTACCTCATGAATTGAGTGAATCAAACCGGCAAACACGCGTCGACTACAGCGTTACATTGTTCAACCGACACAATAATGAAGGGATTTTAAATCGGATCATTACCTGTGATGAAAAGTGGATCCTGTACGACAATCGGAAGCGCTCGTCGCAATGGCTGAACCCTAGAAAATCAGCCAAATCCTGCCCCAAGCGAAAATTGACTTAGAAAAAATTACTTGTGAGTGTTTGGTGGATTAGTGTCGATGTCATTCACTAGTTTTCTAAAATCGGGCCAAACGATTACGGCTGATATCTATTTTCAGCAACTGCAAACCATGATGGAAGAACTAGCTGCTAAACAACCGAGGCTGGTCAATCGCTCTAGGCCACTGCTGCTTCAGGACAACGCTAGACCACACACTGCACAACAGACGGCCGCTAAACTAGAGGAGCTGCAATTGGAATGTCTGCGACATCCACCGTACTCCCCGGACTTAGCTCCAACAGATTACCATTTTTTCCGGAATTTGGATAACTTCTTATAAGGAAAAAAATTCAACTCCGATGTGGCAGTCCAAACCGCCTTCAGAGAGTTTATTGATTC
Source organism: Hofmannophila pseudospretella (assembly GCA_947369225.1). Lineage (NCBI taxonomy): Eukaryota > Metazoa > Arthropoda > Insecta > Lepidoptera > Oecophoridae > Hofmannophila > Hofmannophila pseudospretella. Next base: position 7,314,376 of record OX376331.1, read on the forward strand.
TCGCCCCCATGGTTTTTTTAGTAAAGGGATCAATGAACTACCTATGAGATGGCAAAAGTGCATAGATAACAATGGTGCATATTTTGATTAATTAAATATATTTTACAAAAAAAATCGACTTTATATTCCTCCCACACAAAACGCCAATTTCATATGTAAGGACCTAATAATTCAATAGCATCGCCAGATTTGGCGATTTGGCTGGATCCTATGGTAAGCGCGCTTGGCAACTGTGTGGTACCTGTGTTGCCAGGAATACGTCAGAAGCAGACAAAGACAACACGAAAAAGTTAGGTATGTAGGTACTCGTTCTCGCCACATGAGGGCGTTCGTGTAGTCGTTGAAAATGTTGGTTGGAATATGTCGAAAATGATGAATTTAGTTTTGCGAATTGTTAGAACTTTAGTTATGTTGTAATTAAATTATCGAATCATGGTGATATAAAAACTAGGTTGTGAAAAACACATAATTAGCGGCGTAGAGAGTGATTTCGGTGTGTAAAAGTCATAAGACTTGTGTCATCTGACTTCTTCCTTCAAGATGGCTCCTCCGCCGGAGTACGATAAGGAACCGAAAGCCCCGGATAAAAGTGTTACACAAATCTCTAGTGAAGAATCGAAGGCTCTACACAATCTAGTGATCGACCAGCAAAACATTTCGGACAATAAAACTGCGAGTACAGCCGCCAGCGTCGAAAGCGAGGTGAGTTGACCTCAGTTGCCATATAAGTATTTTAGAGGCTTTACAGAGCCGTACCGAGCTGCTAGAACGAATCAGGTTGAATTGTACTACCCCGTGGTATTTGATGTTTTGAAATAATTTTTCCGGTACCTACCTACCGGACGTGAGTTTATGTCCACAAGTAGGCAGGCGAAAATGGCGAAGGATTAAATGTCAAAAATAATGTGCAACAATACGGCCCAAGTTAACACTAAGCATGATTGTGCACTTCACTTGCAGTTAATACTTTGTTTACAATATTGTTTACGGAGTAACTAACATACTCTGAAAAGATTGGGACTCAAAATAATATTGTTGCAGGAAAAGTACAAAATTCTATGTAAATTCGATTCTGTTTCAGAGTTGTCGGTTTGTTTATTAAGAAATGTGTTTCTAGTTCTTCATTAGGTACCGTAATTTAATTTTTTTAATATCTGGGGCGTCCTTTCATACCACAAGAGCTCTTTCGTATCTACTCACTCTATTTCATCATGCAAAATTGAAAACTGTAACACTATTGTCAATTTATCACTAGCAGAGTAAACAATCGAGTTACCTGAAAAATGTCCAGTCTCAGGAAACAGGGAAAATCGTATATCGGAGAATGTCTTTGTTTACCATTATTTTTATTTATTTATTACAGCCTCTTTCAGATTTTGTTTACTTACATTCTATTACATTTTCTATGGTAACTAGATATATCTGTGTGCCTCCCGGCAAAGGCCTCCCCCAGTCTTCTCAATTCATCAATTTACCAATATACTGTCTATTTAAATCCTTGCTGTTGATATGCACAACTTAAACATGAATGGAGTTATTTCCAATTTACTCATAACAGTAATCAGTCTTAGATCTCAAATTCACAAGTTACCCTATATAAAATAAGAAAATGTAAAAAATTTAGGCTTAAAAATAACACCTAAGCATGCTTATACCTAATATGTGTGGGAAATTAAAATTAAAACAATGCACAAAGTCCACCATTGCCTAAAATTTAATAAGAAATGTGGAAATCAGACACCACAAAGCTGTAGTTTATTAAAAGACTGAATAATAGAGAGAAAATTCAGTTGGTCACACAATTATTTGTACCAATTGATAAGAAATGAAGATATTATTACTAACCTTATTTTGTATGCCTGTTATTTCAATGTTACAAATGTTCAATCATTTCAAGGTGACAGGATATGTCACAATTTAATAAGTATTATTTTCTATGTTACTAGTTAAAAGTTGTCATTATCCAGTTCAAATGTGCTACTATAACCAAGGTGTTTACACCCAGAATCCTTTAAGAGCTTTGGATGACAGTAGATATGGCAAGTATGTTTCTGGAAGGTGAGTGCGAGTGGATGTGTGATTTTATTTTATTTTTTAACGGCTCGTCATCATCAAGGATGTGGATGGGAGCTGTTTTAGGCCCGCCATAGCTATGGCTTTCAACTTGTAGTATTATAGAGAACATTAAAGAATGTCAAAACTAACGTCCAAAGCATAAGGACAACACAGTCAAATACTGCTAATTTAGTGCAGATTCCTGTTATGGACAAAGAATTCTCGAGCAATGGACTGAGATCTATTGTCCTACTCTCACCGTTTCAAGGTCAGGTCAGGTAGGGTTGAGTAGCAATTCTGGTTAACTCTGTATTTTTAGGAATAGATTAGTTAGAATTACATGATAAAAGTACATTGTTTAATTAGCTTGCTAATTTATTTTTAAGTATCATTCTACCTTGCTAATTGAATTTTTTGTGGGATAATTATGTTGACATGTTTTCTCTTTTATAAAAATATTTATTCAGCTTCACCATTCTTATTGTACAAGAAATGAAAATGAATATTATTCTTTAACATACTTTGAGGCAGTATTTCTTTGTTGTTCTGATTGAACAGATGGTATTACTAAATATGGATGACACAAAAGCTTGCTTCAAATGAAGCTTCTTATGACAGCTTGCCCATGTGTAGAAAGAACTATTCATCACAAAAGTGCAGGATTACTAATAGAATTTATTGTGAAAGTTGTCTCAGATCTCACAGGAGATCGAGCTTTAGTTCATGGCACAAGAAGAACGGCATAACTACAGATTGTACGATGTTCACGTCACCGCACAGGGTAGCAGCAGCATACAGCATCGAACGAATGTATGAGTGTTACCATTGATGATGTACCCTTGTGCAGTGAAGTGAATATCGTGCAATCTGTAGTTGTTATGCCTTTCTTTTTCTGCCATGCTATAGTTGATGTCGTGTTATTGACTGTTGACACTCTTAGAGGGAATATTGAATGTAAATCTTTTTTACATATATTACCTAGAGTAAGAGTGGAGTAAGAGTATTCATTCTTTCATTCATTCTCCTACACTACATATAAGTGAAAAAAAAAGGAAACCTACATAGCTAGGCAGCACGTTACTGCAAAAACCATACTGCTATTAGGTATCTCGCCTTAGTCATATTCCTCATTAATGAGGGTCATTATATGGAAATAACTAGGGATGAATCGATACGCGTTTTGGCTGATACGATACCGATATTTATGGAAATGTATCGGCGATACCGATACTGATGGTAAATTTCACTGAAGGAGTGACTACGGCACAAACGAAGGTGTTTAGTTTAATAATATTTAATAAATCGACAAACGCATATGTACCTATTAGAAGTTAATAACTAAAATTAACAGTAACAAGATTTTTATTTATGAAACAGCATCCTCAAGTTATGTGGGGAAAGGCGATTTCGCAAGTCTAGGTGACACCTGCTATAGAAAATAGTCTCTCGGATTCGACAGCTAACTAATTTGAAAACTGATGTACATTTGCGCAATTTTTTTTATATTTGGAATTTTGGCTACAGAACCTCATTGCACCAGAAAACGAGAGGATCTGCTTCTCTTGCTATACTGGGAGATCTAAGATACGAGAATCTCTCAACTTCTTTTTTGATAGTATCGGTACAAAAAGAGGACAATGGTTCATCATTTTCGGATTCCTTAATAATTAAAATAATTCAAAATATAATATATCGGTGTATCGGCAAATAAATATCGGCGATACCGATGTATCGGAAAAACTATAATATCGCCGATATATCGGTATCAGATGCATCGCTAGAAATAACCATATAAAACGACTTTCTAGGTAGATTTATTGGGGTGGTTTGGCATTGCCTTCCCCATTTCACACACTGGTTATCTCAGTGTGCAAGTTTCCTCACGATGATTTCCTCCACCGTCAGAACAGTCGGTAAATGTACATGCATGTACGTAAAAACCGTAAAACTCATTGGTACATGGACATTGCATGGTGTCGAACCTGAACCTCTGGAAGGTCCAGCGTCCTAGTAGTCACTACGTCATCGATGCTCACAAAACTTCCCCCCTCCCCCGCACGGGAGACTTATGGCCATCGCACACTATAACGACTCAACACTACTCCTACACCGTATCAACTCCAACAACGAATGACAAACGGGTCAGGCGCAGGTGGTTCACTACTTTCACTTAAGTTTTGAAAAATGTACGTAACAGTAAATTTTGCTTTGAGTCGAGTTGGTATTGATATTGACTCGTAATAGTGTGCTATGGCCTTTACTGTAATGCGACCGTTGGGCGGCTGCTAGGAAATAGAATATCGTTCTGGTGCTGGCATAGATGACAGACAATAGTGGTCTGGTCGGTCGGTGGTGAGAGTGTACGGCGAGACAGTGGTGTAAGCTTACACGGGGTCGCCGGCGCCGCGTAACGGAAGCTTGCGGGCCGTATTGTGCTGCCGTTACGCCGCTCGCCGCCGCTGCGGTTCCATTCGCATCGCACATTCTACTGCAACCTCAGTTTCATAGGACCCGTAGCGTACTGGCCGACAAAGCTCGCCATGAAAACCGAAAGTTCAGTCATAGGTGAAACGAAGCCTTGAAAATTTGAACGTTCCCTTGCAAATGTTAGAAATACAAATGCGAGCTTAAGATGTTCGGTTCATTTTCGTTTGCCCTGGGCAGTACGCTCCATAAACCGTATTATCATCTCTGAAGATTTGTTGTTAAACGTCGTGATAGCAGAATAGAGCTAGATAGTATAATCACTACTTATGATTATTAATTTGGAATAAGACCACAGTAAAACCGTAACCTAGACGCTTTAGGCCGCACACAAGATATGACCCATTCTTTCAGAATTCAAAGGTTATCTGTCATTCCCAACGCTGCACAATATTCGCGTGTGATCCGTTTGTGTTGGTTCCACTAGCTAGTGGTGAAATAGAGTCGTCTACTGATCGTTTCTAATATTATTATCGTACTATTATTTATGCTGTGTCCTTCTTGTAAAGCATCTTTAAGGAACAAGAAGGAGCCTAAGGAAAGGGGTGAACACAAAAGATCCCTGAGGGTCGAAGTGCCGCTGGGGTTACCTCCGGTCCCCTGACACAAGATAAAATATTCTATGTCGGTTATGTACCTTCTATTTCTAATATCTTCTACCTATAGATATATTGTGTTTACAAGTCCTTGGTCGCAAATACTATTTCTTTTGAAGATAGGGAATTCTAAGATTATTTTTCGTCATCATCATCTACAACTTGTATTGGTTCATAAACCTCCTCCCTCTCATTCCTCATTCCTCCCTGCGAATCCTGCGCTACCGACTATGTCATCACTCATCAATCACCCCCCTGGTTGACTGGCAAGCGACACTTTTCCCCAGTCTCGGACGCCATTCGGTCAGGAGAGTCAACTGCCGTCACCGCGTCAGGCTACATGTCCTGCCCACCGCCACTGCAATCTGGTAACTCGATTTCCGACGTCCTGCACCTTAGTCCTACTTCCGATTTCGATATTTCTGTAAGCATTTCTTATAAAGGAATAAGGGTTGATATTTCAGGGTGTTGATTGATACAAATAGAGAAACATTTCAGCCTCCGCCCACACAACGCCCCATCTTCTATTTCAGGCTACACGTGACCAATCAGACCGTACTTAAGGCTTAGTTTCCTCATCCCTACTAGTTTAGCTTATTCTTTAGCTTCGCCCTATAATGTTTTCTGTAGAATTTCGATTATATCCGTCCATTGTTAAATCGGTAAAACGAACTACGAATTTCATCTAAGTTTAGAAAAATCTTCTAGTAAGACGTTATTGTTTACTAGGGAAGCAGTCCGAAACCGATAATAATTATCCGACAAAGAGTACTCATTGTTTGACAGTTGAAAGAGTGCCGGTACCAAAACCGTTTTAGGTAATGCGTGCCCTTTGTCGGGTAATAATTACTTGTTCCAAAACATTTACTCGGTAATGTGAATTTTTTTCGGAACATACTCTACGTGTTTACGAAATATCCCTAATATTAATAGTGTCAAAGTTCGCACGTCATTATTCAACAGACAAACAGAGTTCAACGCTTGTCTGTCACAAATGAGGCTGTACGACCTCATTACGTGTGAACCGTTGCGTTTGCAGATCAAAGCTTTGTATTGTAAACTTTGCCCAAAAGCATGAGACTTCAGCCATTTGCGAAATTGGAGATACATTCTTTCCCGTTGTAACTTTTCGCAGAGTGTAAAGTTGGGTGATTTTGTGTCTGAATCTCGGACAAGCGGAAAAAGTGAATTTAGATTATAAAATTATAAATCGTACCCAGTTGAATTTGCTGCTAGCGTAAAATTGCAGTATAACTGCATTAACACGTATAGCGGCGAGGCGGAAGACATTTCGTGAGAACGATAAAAACGTGCTAAATACCCGTAAACTCATTGGACCGCCGGGTTTATACTAGGGATGTTACGGAGCTTCGACTCCGACTTCGGCGCCGATAATTTTGAATCGGAGGTTATACCGAAGATTTGTGAGCAAACATATTCAAATATCAATATTTTATTCAATAGTGTAGGACTACATGAAGGAATATGTTTTATTGCCGCAAACGTCATCATAAACAATATTGGCCAGTTCAGCTATAAAAAAACGGTTTAAAATTTGAACTTCTTCTACTTCTGCCTCCGGTTCCGACTCTGATAAATCAAATTTAAAACCTTCGGTTTCGACTCCGGTTCTGGTAAAACCACCTCCGTAACATCTCTAGTTTATACCGAGAAGCAATAAAGCATTACAGTACTTTATACAATAAAGTTGTCGTTTTACCCGTGATTTTGTACATAGACCTGTTTCCTTCTCTAACTGCCTGTTCTTTATTGTTCAACTCACTGAACTATTCAATTCAACCCATATACATTGGGACGCAAAAATAACGGATTGGTTACAAAAATCGTAAGGTTTTGAGGTTTACGACCTAGAAAAACCCGAATTGATCTCCCTGATGCGCATGCGCTAGGAAATCGAGAGTGGTGTGATCTGACAGGGTATACGATGTAGTTTTCCAGAAAATTCCGACTTTAAAAAAATCAAACGTGCGGCCGTTTTGTTAAGGACAAATTCTCCCATACAAAATCCTATATTGCGATTTTTGTAACCGACCCGTTATTTTTACATACCAGTGTAGCTATAAAATACCTACATTATTGACTCGATAAGGTCAATACTACAGTTTATACCTCGTTAACTGCGGGAATATGGAAATAAATTGACCTTTGAGCTCATGAAAGGGTTTATATTAGGATAAGTTTTATTTACGATAGGGTTTTTCGGCAAACAGGCTGACCGCAGATCGCGCTTACGTCACACAAATTAGGTATTTTACGTAATGTATCGTTTACTTGTTTTACTTTGCGCCAAATTGACGCACGTGCCCACCCCTCGTACTGGATTGACGTCGTTCGAGTTGAATTAACGAGTTGGTCTAGCTGGATAATCTGGAGCAATGTTATCAAAACTTTTATAACCGGATGACCAGAATTCAATTCAAATGAAGTTCTCCATAATTACAAGGAATACGGTATTAACCTTTTTCTTCAATTTTCAATCTACTTGTACATACTAAAGAAGGATCTAAAATTAGTTTTTCGATATCTCAACTAACATCAGAGATATTAATGGTTAATGTTAGTATGGGATATATGCTCTGTTCCTTTCTAGCAAAACAGTCCTTTTTGTGCAGCCGGGTCCTGCTTGTATGGCGCTAGAGAACGGTCACGTCATAAAACTTATTGCCGTTTCTTTCTACCGTTCTAATTTTAGATTGCATGTAGCTATTTTATTTTTCAACGAATTTGAATTCTTTTTTCACATTTGACCATCAATTTAGGACTATTTCTTAATTTTTAAGAAATTCATTTAATATTTGATACTTGGAAACTACTCTATTATCTGATCAATATTGTATTCGGAGAATAACACGATTACACGACATTTACATGAAAATGTCTGCCTTTGACCGACCAGGTAACTTATTACTGAAAATACTACATTACTGTTGCTCAGTATGGCATGCTAATCTGTTAATGAATTTTATGAATATGTGAACTCTGTCGCTGACCCAGGTACCTAAAGAGGATTAACGAATTAATTTAATTTAAGTATCTGATTCAATGTTCATATTTAGTTATAATTCAACGGATTAATGCTTGTTATATAGCTAATTATTAATTATAATGGTCAATAGTTATGAGTATAACGAATATTTACTTTCTACGTGTTAATTTATATTTATCAATAAATTATTGAATTGAATAAGCGCCTATAATAATTAATCAGTAGGTAATTGATTCTGTGATTCGCCTCTTTATTCCACCATTAATTGGACGATGGGTATTTGGGAATGGGACAGGAAAAATATTTCGCATAGTGCGATCGGATAGAGGTAGGACCACGTGACCTTATCCCAACCGGAGTGCTTAGTGCTTCTAGTTACCATGTCTATGTTTTAGCAATCGCCAACATCACACCATTACATGGATCAATAGTGCTTCTTTCGTTTATTAAATTCTGCTAGAGGGAATCCCGATGTCATATCTTCAGTCATTTGAGCAAATTCTGTCTCTTATAATTTCGAATTTCGCATAATTATGTTCCGCAGTAGACGAAATCGTCAGGTTGTAGAGAAAGGAACTCAAATCGGCGTCTGGCTGGCAGCCGTCCAATGCTGCAGGTTTATGGCTAGTCCTGAAATTTGGCGCACTCTACCCCGTTTTACTTTACATGGAAGAAATTCCTTTTAGTTTATCGCTTAAAAACACGGAAGTTAAGTATTCGTACCCTGGCTGCATTGCCAAACAAACAAATTAGAGAAATGATTAATCGTGACTTCATTTACCTAATAATAAAGTATCAACTTCAACCCTACCCTATCATTTGATTTTATTGGGAGCTAAGCAACAAGTTTTTAAGTTGAAACTTAAATTCACATAAATAATTTTAGCCTAAAGTATTGAATTAAATATTTATTCCTGGATTGTCTTACGATTACCTTTGAGATCATTCATCAGCTTTTATCTATTATCCTTTGAGATACTTGATTTCATCTTTTACTTTACATTTTCGTTTCCAAATGAACCTGCTTTCTCGAACCCATTTTCAAATTATTTCTGTCCTGAACGCAATAAGCTTTAGCAAGAGCAGGTAATAACGAGGAAGTGAAATACAGAAGTGCGCGTTAAAGGACCAATTGCGGCGAATCGAGTCCATCGCAAAGACATCGAGACACGGGATTCTTACCTCGGTTTGGGGTTGTTTTGGGCTCCCGATATTTCGGCACAGTTGCAAACGCTACTCGTATCGTATTATCGTGGGTAGACCGACATAGGCTGCGAATTGTTGTTGTGGGTAGGTAGACGTCAGCATCTATCTACCCTCCTCCTGATACGACAGAGCTCAAAATAACGTCGGGAGCTCATAACAACTCCAAACCATTGTAAGAATCCCGTGTCGTAACTTATTACATTAACCACGAAAGCTTAAAAGTTATATCTACCTAGTTGTACCTTATCCCTGACCCCAACCCGACAAGGGATGAGAGATGCCCAGATCTGAGCACTCCGCATATATTTTATGACGTCATTAAACGTAACGACGTACTTAAATTAGATTGACAAACAATATGAAAATGCGTCTCAGTAAAAGGGTCAAGGACGGCACATCGATTCTTTCCCCTCCACCGTAATCTGATCCGACTCGGAATACTCGGATGGCACATGAGGTGAAATAGGCACGTCCACGTGGATGGATTATTACCCATCGTTGCGTCCTGTACAAATTATAGACAAACTAAGTAAATTAGTCAAGGGCGGCGCATTGATCTCTTCCCATCACACCTCGACTCGACCCTGACCCCACAAGATATGATAGATGTCTTAATCTGAGCCATCCGTACGGATTTTATAACATCATTACCTACAGTAGCCGTGTAAAGAAACGTATTTGGAAACTTGAGAAATGCGAGCCCGAACGCATTTTATGACGTCATTTGCTCGTACACCCTTCGTATACTGTAAAACGGAAATCGACAGGCGGCATCACAATAAAATGCGTCCATGTAAATGGGTCAAGGGCATATCGATTAGTTCCCATCGCACCTTATCCTAACAGCACGATACATTAAGAGATGCCATAATCTGAATTCCGAATACTTCTGAGCACTACTGCATAGTTATTAACACATCATCATCAATATGCGAAAACGGCGCAACGATCTCTTCCTGTTGCACCGAAAACTGAACTGATCCTAACCTGACCCTGACTCCATTATAGACGAGATATGCCCTAATCGAACTACGTACACGTAGATTTTACGACGTCATTAGTCGCAACTAGGAAACAAAAAGAAAGGCAAAACAACTACCTACGGATTGCATGACGTTTCACCCACAAGGGTACGTCACTCTTTCGTTAGGTTACCATTTCTTACATTACGGTTACAAATTATGTTTTATGCTCGCATTAAAAAATATTTTAAGACTACATTTCTATGTGTGAACATAATTAATTGAATCATGTAAAAATCATGGATCATATTTTTATGGTAATTTGTGCAATTGTCTGGTATAGTTGATGACGTACCCTTGTGCGTGAAACGTCATGACTGTAATCCGGTAGTTGTTTTGCTTTTTTTCTTGTGCCACGGTCTTTTCGATCTTATTTTGTTGTGTTTCGAATTGTCATAAGGTAAAACGAAGAATCTGAATATTTCTTTTGTTAAATCTGTATAATTTTTTTTTTTTTTTAAATAATAATCTAATAAAAAAGAGTAAAATCTGTGAACTGTCTGTATTGGAAGTCTAAAATCTGTTTTGATATATAGAATGATACAGGTAAATCTGTATATGTGGCAACATTTGACATTGTCTCAGGCAGGATATTGCCCACGGTCCGATACACGCACATCGTTGTTTTCCGGATTTGGTTATTTTAATTCGATCTCGCAAATCCCGCGGACCCCCGCGATTGCGGGATCCAGCGTTTGCGGGATTGCATTCCCTAGTCGCAACACTCGATACGTGATGTCCAGTGGACAACACATCAGGCTACACCTTTTAGTACTTTGTCGCTTTAACTCACTTGACTAATTCATTCGAATGTCAAGGAGTGGATCTCGCCGCCTGCGTTGGGTAAATCCTACGCGTATGGCAACAACAAAAATGACATTTTGTGCCATCTAGTTGTCAGAGTATTATTTAGTGTTGCTTACTGTCGATTTTTGATTCCCATTACCCAACGAAGGCGGCGAGATCCACTTGACTTGGCTCTAGAAAAACTTATTGTGACAGGGTTCCATAGAGTTTACTCCACTATACATATTGAAACTAACACGGAAGTGTGTACAAGAGTGTCAAGGTTAGCGCATCGATCCCGTCCCGGCGCACCTCGTCCTGGCCTGACCCTGACCGCTCGGGAGACGAGATGCCCTGGGGCACGTCCGCACGGCATCTGTGACGTCAGTACCCGATCCGGACATCATCGGCTTGTGCCGGGAATTATTGATGCCGTCTTTTGAGACACAGAGACAGTAATAGGGTTCTGTTTCCCCTTCGTGTAAGGATCTCCAAACGATGTGTGTCGCGGTAGCGGTAATGTGGGAGTCGCGAACAGAATTTATTTGTACCATTTAGAAGTAGGATTTCGCAGAAATTACTTGTAAATGTTTTCGGTAAGTAAATTTAACATTGAGAGTTTATGATAGATTTTGCGTATTTGATTGTCTGCGTGCAATTCGTTCTTTTACCGGTGTTGCCAAGGTTGGCATGATTAAATCGTGATTTTATTAAAATGATTTTTTTCTATAAAAATCAATGAAAATCAAGTTGTCTTTTGTTTGAAACCACAGACAGAGTTTTATAGTTATACAGGTGTAACAAAAAACCCCTGCAGTCCTGAAAGGGGGATGTTCATTATCAACAACTGAGAAACTTTCACTTCAGGACCAACTCTGAAATAGCGAAAAAAAATATCAGCTGTTCCATACAAAAGCTCAATACCTAACCTACACGACCGAAATGTATGAAACAGCTGATTTTTTGTCCAAATGTAGACGATGCTATGGTTCCAAATGTTTATCAAAAATTAGGTACAATTTCGATTACATTGAAACATTATATTCAATAAATCAAATAAATCATGATTATTTCGATTTTTTGTAATAAATCAATGATTTTTTATTTTCTGCAAAAATCGTGATATTTTTTTCCAGCCCTGGTTGTTGCTATGTGTAGATATGACAATGTTTACTACTAGGTACTGCATGACAAATTACGTTGTGCTATCTACCTGCGAACTAAACGTTTGTTTAATACTTGCGCTTGTTGGTACTTGGTGAAACTTGTAGTACATGATTAGATTCAAATAATATACTGTTTATAATATTGTTATAAACAAATACCTGAAGATGTGTAAACGAAACCGGTCGTAATTAATAAAATACAGTAAAAACTTGTGAAACAGTATATTATTTGAACCTAATCATGTAAACGTTTGTTCTCTCGATAATAGATTCTACGTGATTTGTAAATGAACATCCTTATAGGTATTTGTTATACAATATTTAGATTACCAAGTGAGAGCAATAAATAAAACCACTGTTTATAAGAAACAGTATAAAAATCAGCCGTTACCGTTTTAGTCCAGTCTCTATCGCGAAGAAAACATTCGAAAACGAGTCAATTCCAAGGCTACGATACGCAATTAATTAGGGTAATTAACAAATTAAGCCACTCCACACAGTGAGCCGAGTTTTGTGCTAGTTTTGTGTAATGAATACGTGTTCGGATCTAATTCGATTCGTTCTAGGAAAATTATAATGTGAGCATGGAATTATACATTGTGTGTGGTGTGGGTATACTTTGTTTATATGTATGTACTCTGTATGGTTAGAATAGCAAGGTAAGGGAAGATATTTTAATTTTGATAATGTTTATATGATCGTCCATCACATCACCATCATCTTAATTAAATTAAGGTCGGAAAGTATGTATTGTATACCCGTGCTTTCTTGAACTTGACCGATATATGATAACAACAAGCAAATTAAATCCAAAATAAATATGTAGTTACTAAGGTAACCAAAATGTAGTAACAAGATGTTGTAAAAATTATTTTCAGCGTGAAATTAGATAAGCGTGTTTGCACATTTTATCATTACAGTTTAATTTATGGAATATGATACGAAATGTAGTTACGACAGTCATTGTTACTTTGATAACTGTGATGCCCATGGTTGAAAATAAAAATTACATAATGATAAAAAAAATACAGTTTAAAAACTGAGTAACTAGCTTTAAATACTAATAAATAAACCTCACGCAAGTAATGGCAATATATGTAATTCTATTCTATTCAAGTGTTCTATAATTGTAGCTGTTGAAAGTCGCTCAGCGTGCTATGGAAAGAGCTATGCTCGGAGTATCTCTGCTGGATCGAATCCGAAATGAGGAGATCCGGCATAGAACAAAAGTTATCGACAGAGCTCATAAGATTAGCAAGCTGAAGTGGCAGTGGGCCGGTCACGTCTGTCGCAGAACCGATAACCGCTGGGGTAGACGAGTTCTGGAGTGGAGACCGCGTTTGGGCAAACGTAGTGTGGGACGCCCCCCTGCTAGATGGAGCGACGATCTGCGTAAGGTGGCTGGCAGCGACTGGATGAGAAGAGCCGAAGATCGGGCTCAATGGCGCGCCCTGGGAGAGGCCTATGTCCAGCAGTGGACTAGAATAGGCTGCTGATGATGATGATGAAATAAACCTCACGCAAGTAATGGCAATATATGTAATTCTATTCTATTCGAGTGTTCTATTGTAGCTAGAAAAAATGGGAAATGGAAATATTGGGTACCTATACCTTATATCACGTGCTTGAAAGTGGACTTCCAGGATGTGAGAGGAAATCCAGGAACCTGCATATATATCTAATCGATCGAGAAATCAGTTTTTTTTTCTAAAAACTCAACAGAAATTCTTCATATTTTTCACGATTCCTTACGGTCAAATTATATTACAGGCCAAATTCGTATTTCAGACAGATAGGAAAAAATCTAGACCTGTAACGTGACCATAACCAGGCCACTTCGACCGACCTAATCTCCGAGCACGGATCGATGGTCGGATTTGTTATCCGAATGGCGTGTCCTTCTTCCATTATATTAATATTTAATAATGGATTAACGTGAAGTATCGCCTGATTCCGTCAACTAACCTCGATAAAGCAACTTACCCGTACAATAACTTAACTTACAGTGCTAAATAAATCCCGCAAGTCAGCTCACTGTAATTTGATTGCGTTGCATACGACACGTCACGCGAATGAGTAAACGTAACTTGGCCTCTAAGTTTTTGCTCGGGATTTTGTCTGTCTGACTGATCAGTAGTAAAGTTTTTGTTGAATGTTTATTGTGAGTGGAAAAGCTGCTTTTTTGTGTCAAAAGAAAAACTGTTACTGCAGATAGATCTATGGCTGCTTTTGTCTCTTCAATCTGAAAGTAAGTGCCAACCAATGCTGTGCGAGACATGAGAGGCTGCGGCCGATTATAATGTATCCATTGCTGGTTTTGACGTAAAAATGCCAGCGAAAGAACACGATAACCAGGAACATACTACGTTTTCGCGAACATATCGAATCGCCCGCGCCGTGCGCACGCCGCCGGCGCCGTGTAATTAGAAAATACTATTTTATGTTACTTTACCAGCTGTATTATGAGGGAAGTCTAATGAATAGGTCAGACAGAATATACCACATATGTTTGCCATGCTTACGAGCATAGCTGAGCATCGGAAGGAAGTTGGCGTAGCACCTTTGGATTCGATCCAACTTATCACCAACCAACCGAATTTCTGAAATGTACAGCGTATCGGGACTCACGTAGCTCATTCGGGAGGTGACGTTATGAATATGATGATACGTCATTTACGTATATGCACGTTATTATTACACTAGAACCATAAAATTACGTGAAATAGCAGCATATTCGAGAGCTTCGGGCTTTTGAATGCGATCACAGGTAAAGTGAGTCACGATTACTCATATTTCATGACACGTCTAACAAGGCTTCAATACTTGCCTATGTACTATAACTGACTGCTGTTAAGTCGCGAATAAAAAGATTGTAAGAGACTCTGGCAATCTCAAGAATGTGTTAAATCAAAACAGAGAAACGTATCGCGCGAATTGGTAGATTAGAATCTAAAATAAGCTGATAGAACAAATTAGCTGATGGATGGTGATGAAAGAATTAATGAGAATTACGAAATTTTATACATGTCAAACGGAAACACTGTCAGAACATTGAATACTACACAAAAATAATGCACTACATATTTTCAAAACTAGTAAATTGGTCTTTTAATGGTGAGTGGAGGAACATACACAACACAAGGACACGTGTTAGCTTGTTAACTCTTTTTTTTTTAAAAACGACTAATCCCGCGTTTGACTTCAATTTCACCAGGTGGTAAGTGACGATGAGCTTGAAGATGGAGTACACGGGCTTAGTAAGTACTGGAACGCCGAAGCAATCAACGCCGGAACGAGATATTTGACGACAGACTCTACATAGACGGGCGGTCGCTATACTATAACCAGCGGACTTTGAAAGGGGTCCTACCACCAGTAAGTTATTAAATTGACAAGATACATCACCCTATGTGCAGTTGTGCTCAAAGTACGTTACGTTCTCCGGAAGGAAATGGTCACTGGAATGTCGCATGGACGTCGTGAGTTGTGAATCATGTCACGATTTACGATTTTGTTTGCGGGGGAGGATAGAGAACTAATAGTGAATGACTGGTGTAGGTGACGTGATGTGTGTGAAAAGTTTGCTTGTACAGTGAAAGACACATCAAGCTATACTCGTGGAACCATGTCACAATAAGTTTTTGTCATGTTTTCTTGACATTTGTATGAATCTGTCAAATGAGGCAAAGTGACAAAGTGCCCTGATGTGTTGGCTGGCCGTTGGTCTTACAATATGTCTAGCTAAACCTTTTAATACGATTGTAATATTTTTTTTGTGATGAGTGATGATGACGGTAGGTGTTCGTGTGGTCGACTAGGTCACACGGCGAAAACAATCTTCATTATCGTCCTTATCAGTCATCTCATCACTAAGCTAACTGGGTTGTGATAGTTTTGATTATTTTACACTTGTTTGGCGCATATGCTTGCATGCGGCCGCCGTATGTCATTGATTCGTATACAATACAGTGGTTTTTTTTTCGAAAGGACTTCACCCTTGGCCTCTGTTGACTTTCACGGTTTCACCAAGCGCTTAACACTCAGCCAAATATTATGTATAGATAGGTTAGGGGTAATAGCTCGTCGTCGTTGCGTTCAGGGCACATATCTCGGCTTAGACTACTGCTGATGCACCCGTTTTTTCGATTATTTTCTTGTCGTCGAACTGTCAAAGTTCAAAATTCGTACCACGAGCAGCCAAAGTTTTTCACGTGATCAAAACTTATACGCATGCTTTTTGTATGAAAATTCGTACGTACTATTCGTTTCTGTTTCTGGGTAACGCTGCCTTTCCACCAAAACTGTGCGAGAAAACGAGGCAGTGAACGAGGAACAAATCCACCTATAGAATCGCTTCATTATCGCATCATAACGAGTAAAATGAATCATATTATTAGCGGATTTTTTCCTCCCTCAGCACTCCGCTTCCTCGCATAGCTTTGGTGGAAGGCAATCTAAGGCCTGGACTATACGCGCCGGTTCCAGCGCCGGTTCGGTTCGCTGCAGCCATTCACATGTCAGTATTATGCTTTAAGACATGTAATTAGTTTTATTTAAATAAAGGGAAAAAAACAAGCGTTCCTCCCTCCTCCCACTTGAAGTCAGCGCCTCGTGTTTGGCTGCAGCGAACCGAACCGGCGCATGTAGTCCCAGCCTAACGATATGACTGGACGCCGTCTCCGTGAAACTGTGCTGAGTCGAGACTTTGTGTCTCGTAAATTCCGTCAGCATTTTGGCATGTGTCCACACCGTATCGCTCCACTCGCGTTGTCTGACATGCCAACCAGACGGAGGCGGTGCACGGCGACGTTATCTCTTGCTGCTAATTGTGTTATTTTTGAATTGTAACAGATACGGTATTGATAAGTTATAGTGATGCCACTAAATTGTTGTTGTTACTTTGTATCAATTATTATTCTGTATGCTATGTTGTGTACGAGTATGCTCTCCTATTCAATTCAGTCGTTCGTTTTTCTCGACTTATTATTTCCTGTGCATAAAAGTGTCTTTTTCGGTCATCGTTACCTTACTTATACCTACCTGTATTGCATTATATATAGCCCTCATCCGCTCATAATCAAATGAACTTTCACAGTCTAGTAGACACAGAAAATTGTATAGATCTAGATCCACGAGATAAAAAGCATCAGTCATATACAATATTCAACTACCCCAGCCCCACTGGGATCTCAATAGCTAAGCTACACGATCTTTATTGAGGAAAATTATGGTATTAATAAATAAAGCATACAGCCTTCGCCTAACGCCTACGCACTACCTGACTGACCCCTGAGGCGGGACGGGATACGATTAGCTCTTTACACGCAAATGTCAAAACAGCGGCGGCGCAAGGAAATTCACGTGATGAAATAAAAATTACCCAAACCCGTTTGTTGCTGAAACTTTTTGAATATACGCTTTTGAGCAAACCTACGCGTAGCGCAAGCTACACTCTGCCACTAACATGGTGCGGGTGACAGCTGTATTAAGAATTTTTTTTGGAATGAATGAACAGATCAGTCTAAAACGCTGTGCGTGTGTGTATACGAGTGAGCGGGATTAGATTGAAACGTAAGCGTCAATTCAGGTGGCCGGCGTTTTTAGATTGATTTTTATTTCAAATAAAGCTGTATTCCGTACTATGCTACGTGGCAAAGAGTGTAGGCCTGCGGAGCCTGGACTCTTGGGGAGCGCTCCGTGCTTTGCCTCGGACCTTGGCCTTCAGATATATCGTCTCCAGAATCGTGTCAGACAGCTGATTTTTTCTACTGTAGCAAGAAGAGTAAGTGTCCATTACAATGTGTATAAGGGGCCGTTAATTAATTACCTAAGGGTCCCGAGATCTTACGTAATATTTTACTACGAGTCGAAATTCGCCTGGGAGCGCGCGATTTGTTTTCTTTCTTTAAGATTTCTTTAAAGTGTTTCAAATCTTACCATTAATTATAATACGCATTTTACAAAGATCAAATAATTATTTTAAAAAAATATCTTTGATTTATGTCAAATAACAACGTGTTTTAGTGTAACTGAAGCTTCTAGCGACATTTGACTATTTAACGCTTTTTAGGGAATCTCTAGCCTCGTAAGGCATGGACCTTACGAGACCCATGGGGGGTCTATAACCTATATGTTGGATTAAATTGTTATAGTCATTTAGACCCAAACCCAAAAAATACATTGTATCAATTGAAACCCATAGTCCTTTGTAAAGGACTAATCGATGTCTTAGAAATTGGTACTATGTTTAGGACTTTGGGCGTTTACTCTTTTCCAAGCTGAAAATCTCTGGGCCTTACGAGGCTAGGTAAAATCTTATGTAAGAAAGGGGAGGGGGGTCCGAGAAATCTTATGTGTGGGGGTAGAGGGGATCAAAATGACCAAAATCGGCCTCTAATTTCATTTTAGGTACTAAAATAGATGTGTTTTATGAATATCCCGTGTTGTCGTGTCTATAATAATAAACTCATTTCACTGTATAATTTGTGAACAGTTTTAACCCCTAGTCAGTCTGTTTACATCGCCACTTCTGATGTTCAATAGAGCTCGACGCTTGATCCACCACACGCGCCAAGCTTACACGTGTCACATCGTTTTTCGGTTATCAAACACGTAAATATCTTCACATATCTTCTTGTCTACGCCTCTCATTATACCACAATGATATGATGTAATTAATACGCAACACTGTTATCACAATTTAACAATATTTGTTTGTATATTCTGGTTTAGTTAACCAGTTTACTTTTAGATGAATGGGCGCTTATGTTTGTTCGCAGAAAATATAAGTGATTCAGAGTTGGTCGTTCCGCTAATTACTGGTTCATCAATAGTTACGAGCCTTTGACTTGCGAGTTACATTACAAACAATGGATCTAGCTTGCCTTTTACTTACAATTAGTTTAATATGGTTGCTTCGCTATTCGAAATCATGTCAACTGATTTTAGTATTAAAGTCAATTTACAGAACTTTGAATGAGAACACAAGTTACAGAATACGCCTCTTCCTCCAGTCGTTCCATTTTACATGGCATCTCTGAATTATTTCAGCATTCAACCAACTGGAATTAACTCTTAATTTGCCCAGTTTATTTATAACTAGTAAGATTCGAGATAACAATTCGGCAAATTAGCCGTAAAATAGTTCCGTTAGAAATTACAGTTCTGAAAGCTTGTTGTAAAGTTGTGATAAAAAAATGTTTGATCTACTAGAGTGACGGCATCTACTCGCTCTGTGTTACCAATGTTATTTACATTCGCTGGTTACGCCGACGCTTTTGTGGTACACTGACACACATAGGGAAAATTTGAACCGGCCGCATCACAAAGTTAGAAAAACAACTATGAAAATGCGTTAGGAAGGTCGCATGAATGTGGCGTGGGAAATAAAATTCCATGGCAAGAATACTCAGTGATTCCGACTAGGTTACCATAATACTTATTGTACCAGCGCGGCAGCGACGGTATAATATTTCGCTGCATTGTACTTATCGATTTAGCGATGCTAAGAGCTTCGGTGGCCTAGTGTCTAGGACGCCGGACTGCCATGCGGGAGGTCCGGTATCGAAACCATGTCATGTACCAATGAGTTTTTCGGATTTTTTCGAAGACTTATGTACATTTACAGACTGCTCTAACGGTAAAGGAAAACATCGTGAGGAAACCTGCATGTCTGCGGAAATGAAAAACTTTCGAAAGCGTGTGAAATCCACCAATCAGCATTGGGTGCGCTCGGTGGATCATAGCGCGTACCCCCTTGTGCAAGGGGAGGCCTGTGCCCCAACAGTGTGGACATTAATAGGCTGATGATGATGATTAGCGATATTTCTATAGCATATTTACAAAATAAGCTAGATACCTGTATTGGGTAACCTTGTTTTATCTGAATAAATTATCTTATCTTGATTAGCCATGAAATAAAAGAGCCGATAAAAGGCATAGTATTTTCATTTGTACGCAAAACACAAAACTTTGCTGCTGTGAAACTAAACTATGAGCCCATAGCTAGTAGTTAAATAGTAACCTATTACAGAAGCGGGCCTAATCGAATAAGTGCGTCAGTACATGTTTACCAGAATGCTTGGCTTTTATCAAATTACTTTGCCGAAGTTGCTAGGTACTACTCTGTTTGCCGAGATTCTCTAAATAAGGGATTCTTTTTATGCGATACTCTTAGTTTCAAAGCAATATACATAATATACGGGTGTATATTTATTCTTAATTATTTTTCCACATTTAGGTATGTATGTATTAGTGATTTAATATGATATTACCTTAGAAAATTCGTTGTTTTTGCCATCAATTACTTGGCTGAGATTCAGGCGTAAACATATTCTTTGTTATGTCTGAGTTTATTTCTTAATATCTAGGTATCCTGGAATTTGGCTTCGTACAAACAACATTACAAAGACTAATGGATGCCACGTCGAAGAATTGAAAACCTTGGTACAATTACATGTTAAACCACATTGCAATTTAAAAAAACGTTATCGGTAATGGTTTATGCTCGATTCTACTAATACGATTAACGTCACGTTTCGGTCAAACCAGCGATGGATCAGTTCGCTCACTGTTAGTAGTGTAACATTTGTAGTTAAAGTTGCATCTATCTATACGAGAAGGTTATCGCGACACGTAAATCAATGTTATTGGTCGACTGGAGTGTAGATGGTCGATGCGTAACTTACTTGTAGCCTAAATTAATCGGGAGGGGATCCCCCAACTCCTCGTTTCTTATATAGACGATTCCTTCGCTGTGTGGCACGCTACTCTAATGTATACAAGTATACTCTCATTTGTGAGTTACATTTAGACAAGACTTTAAAATTGATCTTCCTTCATTATGAGACCTCTTAATTTTACAATGATGTTTTTCTACACCCATTTGGTAATTCGTTCAATGTGAAACCACAAACAGCAACACAAACTACTTCATTCCCAAGGGTCGTTACGTAATGACCGTCGCGGTGTAATATTCATTACGACACCGCGAACCTGCTTTACGATACCGTCAACTACGGCAATGAGATAATGAGTCGCGTAAAAAAATAATTAAATAACATTTAATGCCGCCTACACGTGACAACAACTTGGACTACGCACTGTTGTCAACGGCGTTTTACCGACCTGTCCTGATGTGTTAGACGCTTCACAATAGTTTGTATTTTCAGTTATTTAGGTATCTCATGGTCCTAGAAAAAGTATTGTATGCAACTCTACGAAATTAGCCATTGTAAAACTCCCTTCTATTTTGATATTCGCTGCGCTCGTATCAAAAACAAAATTTATTTTACAATGGCTGTAATTACGTGTCAGTTGCATAAAATACTATTGTTATCGGCTTAGTTCAGTGGTCCACTTTCTCACGCGACAAAAATCATGTTTTGCTTGTAGTTCAGTGGAGCGAGAGCAAACTGCGGAGCATAGAGACTGGGGCGTGACAACTGGTGATAAGGGAGGCCGTGATTGCTTTCTAGCCTTGACATCACGTTACGTGCAGACCGATACCGACAGCTGTCCTTGTCAAGTTAACATTTAGCCTCGGTCTACACGAGTCCGGTTCCAGTCCCGATTCGGATAGCTGCAACCAATCACATGCACTCCGCCCTCCCTCTACTTGAAATGAGCCCTTTGTGATTGGATGGAGCGAACCGGAATGAAACCGGACTCGTAGAGTCCCAGCCTAACAATATGTTGTTATACCTATTTTGTGGTCAAGAGGTGGTTCTTCCCTGGTTTTTATATTTTTGCCAGATGTCGAGCGAGTCTCTTCTCTAGTTGTTGTTCTATTTGCATGCAAGAATAAACGGTGCGTGTTCCCCAGACTTTTGTAGGACATGAACAAGGATAGTCGATATTGTAGTTTGTTGTTTTCTGTGCTATAATAATCATAAAAAGAGTGAGTTGTTTCGTAGGTACTTGGGATAGGTATAACCAGCCACATTGTGGTTAGTAACTTTCCTATGACTTTAACGTTCATATCTGAATGAGACAATTAATAATTATAATATAGACCTACTACCTGCTACCCACATAGAAATAATTAGGTACATATGCATGTAAACTTTTGAACTTTTTACTCTAGAAATTGTAAAACAGTAACTCTTTTAAGTAATGAATTGAAATCGTTAAATTATCTACAAAAAATACATAAAAAAACCAAAAAAAAATGCATCCGAAAAATTTACATGGTTTGTAATGGTTTTTACATGGTTACTAACATTTGATAACTTCCATAGGTGCCTTCGAATATAGCGTTAGGTATTTTACACCTATTAAGAATATGGATTGTGGGAATGTATTCGGAAATCTTAAACTCTTACCAAAATTGAGTAACTTTTTACCAACTGGCTGCCCTTGACTCAGTGGAGAAACGCGCTAAGCGCCTTATAGGTGACGAATCGCTGGTGGAGGCTAGACTGCAAAGTCTGGAACATCGGCGCAAGGTTGCCTGTCTATCGGTATTTTATAGGATACATTTCGGAGAGTGCGCATCGGAATTGCACGACCTAATTCCAGCATCTCCATTCCGCCTTCGGACTACCAGGCGCGGGGAGGCGTTCCATCCTTATGTTGTTGATATCCCATCTGCTCGTACGAAGCGATTTGCTTCTTCGTTCATTATGCGAACGGCTAAGGAATGGAACAGCCTGCCGGCGTCTGTATTTCCCGAAAACTACAACCTTGGGATCTTCAAGGCCAGAGTGAATAGGCATTTACTGGACCCGCATGCTCCATCGTCGACCTCATCGTCGTTTACCATCAGGCGAGATCGAGGTCACATGCGGGTTTAGTTATACATAAAAAAAATATTTAAATCCTCCTACTTTTATTTTTAACAGGGAACAAGACTTGTGGCGCTTCTTTGGCAATTAATTTTAGATTCTCATAATACGCCAGTTCGCTCCTGACTTCTTTCAAGGGTTCACCTTGTTTTCCTTGCGAGGAATAAATTAAAATGTTTTCCAGACAATTATTTTCTATTAGTACCAACAGTAGAATTTGGCATGACTGGGTTCGTTCATTTATCTAACTGAATGCAATTATTATACAAGTTCAAATTGATGTCCTTGTATTACACAGATTTGAGTTACAGTTATGTCCATTGTGGCTAGTAAACTGGACGGTAAAATGGAACAGCTCAATGGTACACGGCGTGATCCAGAATCGTATCTGGAATCCCTTATACAAAATGTCATTGCCCTGTCTATGAGGATGACGATGAAGGTGTGCCAGCTAGTGACGTGGTGCTGTGCATTGTTCCAGAACAACAAACACGTGGAGCATCTGGACGACGGGCAGCTGAAGGCGTTGCTCGATGAGGCCATCACCTACAAGTGCCCCAAGGACCGCGAAGGAAAGAGCAGTCTGTTCAACGTTAGTATTCCTTTTACTTGTTCGTCAAAGATGAGAAAGAATTCTAGGTTTATGCACTGTCTGTCTTATAACCCTATATCGCGAAGTCATCTGTTGGGAAGCTTGGGCACCATAGCGTGGCTCACTGTTTATCAATATCCCGATGTCCATAGAAATATTTATTATATAATATATTATAGGGAAATATTTTTTTTTCTTGTTTTCGAGGTGTCGTCGGACACCTTTAATTCGTAATCCCAATAAACAGATGATTATCGATAGAGGTGGTTTTTAACCCCCGACCGATTGAGGGGGGGCGTGTTATAAGTTTAACACGTTTGTCTGTTTGTCTGTCTGTCTGTGTGTGTGTCTGTCTGTGGCATCATAACTTAACAACGGATGTTGAGATTTGGATCCGGTTTATTTATTTAATAGATAATTTTGTCGATTTTTTTTCTTAGCTAGGTCTGATAAAAATTGGTTCAGTGGTTTCAAAGATCTTGGAGTATCTTTGATGTCAGATGGGAGCTCTGGAACGGTAATAGCTATAGATGGTTCCAATTTGAGCTCAAATATTCAGGTTCATGGTGCGTTTCCGACATTTTCTCCAATTCTTTAAATCAATTCAAATTAAAAATAAGTAAAATTTTATTGCCTAATTGCCTTAAAATTCAAAATTCCCTATGCACTGAAAATTGTTTAATTTAATTGTATTTCATTGTTTGGCTCAACAACACATTATAGTTTTATGTATCTTTTTTATTTAGTAATCTACACTTTTTCATATTTACTTTCATATTCTTTTATATTTACTTTCACATTTTTTAGTAGTGCTATTTGTGATACTTTATAATGTAATATTCTTAGAAAAGAAATGGAACTTTAGGTCTATTAGTATCCTAATATCTCATGTATAATGTTTGTAAAAGACTGTATGTTTCCTGAATAAACCAAAATAAAATAAATAAATAATCTGAAACCTTGAGGATCTGATGAATATCAGGAATAAGTAGGTCTACACAACGGTACGTCGGGGGTTTCTTAGATTTTTATTAATTTAGAGTTATGTATTAACATAATAGTCGATGCCTAGTCAAACCGCTCGATTCATCCGTGTGTAAATGTGATCCACGCCAAACTGCGTCCGGGTTAGTGTGAGCCGAGACGTCCTGAGCCGCATACTGTTTATAGCGCCGCCGACTCCGTTGACGTGGCATAATACGGCTCGGAACGGGCCTCGGCCGGTGCAGTATGAATCGTCTATAAGCCGAAAACTTCACTCGCAGGAGCTTCTAGAAGAGGTAGAACAGGACGAGCAGGCGCACGAGGCGGCGGCGCGGGAGCTGAGCGGGGGGCGGGCAGCGCGGCGGGGCGCGCGGGGGCGGCGCGCGCTGCCGCACTCCAACTCGCTGCAGAACCTGGAGCAGGAGGCGCTGGCGGCCGAGTCGGCGCTGCGGCGCGTGCGGCACGCGCCCGCCACGTCGCACGCGTCCGTGTCCGCGCGCGCCATCCACGGCGGGAGCCTGCCCTCCGACGTCGACAAGTGTGCGTACTCAGAACATGCAGCAGGCGACAATCGAGGAAGTTTGCAATAGGAGATAATCCTGCAATGTTTTGCCGCTAGAGGTGCCACTAACACAGTTCCAAAAAAACATTCAAAAATACGACGTACGAGTTAGATTTTGTTCTAAACATAACATAACCTAAATTTATTCTTTTCAATGACAATAATTTGATAAATAAATAATGATTATTTTGATTAATATTGAATGATTTTACAAGATTTTTGTTTAATAAACTTTAAATTAGCACATAAAGCCAAATATCAACATGTAGATAGGTACCTTTCCACCAAATTCCTTTAGACTCGCGCCACGCTGATTTAACAGATTTTTTAGGTTTGTTATTTTGAAATGGCCATATAATGCCATGATATCATCACAATTTTACTATAGCTTTGAGAAATTAAAATAAATTAATCCAAATAACGAGAAATTTGTGATATCTTCAAAAATGACGTTTCGTTTTCTGTTTACGGAGTGTGCTCGTGGCTCCATCTACGCAACGTTTTGCGTTTTATGTCCTATTGCACGACCAAATCGCAGAGATGTTTGGTCCATCCTTTCACCGAGAATCCGACGTAAAACAGACTCTTGAAAAAGTGGACGGAGATTAAGTACCTCTGGGACGTTTTTCTTGACAGAGAACGCCTTAAATAAAGCTACACTTGGATGAGTGGACTGATGTGCTTGTTCAAATGATCACTCGATGAATATTTTAGTCATATCTCTGGTGACAGGAAAAAAAAGAAATTGACTCCTAACAAAGACCATCAAAGCCAACTTTTGAATGGAATCACACTACCCACACTTGACCCTATTTATGTTTGCTCAACAGCTTTCCTCCTGGGCGAAGAACCGACGCGCGGCGCGGGCTACCTGGCGACCGTGCGGTGCGTCAACCCGCCGCCGCTCGCCGAGCGCAGGGTGTCTGCCAGCGACGCCAACTGCCCCGCCGAGATGGAGCTGCTCAACTGTAACAGGTACAGCTACATACACTGTACAGCGCTCCTCCTAGGCGAGGAGGCAACCTGACCACCGTGCGGAACCTAAATGATTGACGTTATTCAATTAGAAGGCGCGGATTTGATTTCAAATACGACTCATGTTTCATCTCTAAAACGAGACATCATCAAAACACACGCTATCCACTTTTCTCGTCCACCGACAAGCACGGAAGCGCTTCCGTGCTTGTCCGTTCAGGGCTTTACATAACAGAAAGAACAGCATATTGCCCTTTCCTTTTCAGATAGTTGATAGAATCAGGCGTTACTTTACGGAAACACTTTAATATATTTAAAGTAATAGAGGAGAAGGACCTGCGGACAAGTGGACGAGAAAAGTGGATAGCTGCGCAGCTCACACTATTGGAGTGGAGGCGCAGCGACTTACTTTGATAGTAATGTAAAATAAACCTTAACGTCTTTAAAATACGGTCAAAATGGCGTGCCAATATCAAGCGACTCGAGCGGCGGTAAGCAGCGAGAAGCGCGGAATTTCAAGCATGCCATTCGGGTCGTATTTGAGAGACTAAGGTTTAGTTTAGGGTCGTTCTCTGCGTGAGGCGGACGTCCGCGGCGTATTAATATCGATTGCTCGTTGTGAAGTTGAAATGTCAGTGAAAGATCACAATAACAAGCAATGTACATCGACATCGAATCGTCCGCGCGCGTTTCCGGCGTTAGTGCAGCGGACTCCCTTAATTATTATCGAAGAAAGTCGCTGCGCTTCCTCTCTTATAATGGACGCCTCAGGCGCCAGTAAGCGAGCCCCCTTGTCCGCAGACGGAGCAAGCCGCCACAGCAGCAGTGCCCCATGTACACGGCGCGCGCGTCGCTCGAGATCGGCGGCGCCAGCACAGGCTCGGGCCGCGCGGTCACCACCACTACCGCATCCAACCAGGTGCGTACTCCACGACACCGCCGCCACAATCCACCTCCAACCGCCCGCTATGTCGCGCCAAACGACCTCGCTCTCTACGCCATACCACCCACCAGTGGACCACCACAAAGACTGTATCTCAAAAGACTGTACTCTCCCAGAAAGAAGACTGTGATTTTCAAATCTAAGCCGACAAACGCAAAGGCAAAACAGTCGATCGGTCCCAAGAACGACGTTTCGAATGTTAAGCAAACAAGTGATGTCGGAAGGAAAAAAGAGAATTTTAAACGAAAACAGTTAGACATTCCTAAAATTCCTGTAGTTTCGATTTCGAAGAAGCTGCTTGTTGTAAGCGAAGGAGAAGAAAAACGTGCAAGTCAAGTAAAATTATTGAGTGCCTTAGTTCCTAAAACGAACAACGATAAAGTAAGAAATAACGGTGGTGGTAGTAAAGAATCTGGCACAAGCAAGAGTGATTGTAGTGTAAATACCTGCAAAGCTAAGAAAAATGTACCGCGCGGCCCACAAGATAAAAACATGAAGAAGGTAAGCAAGTCTAAGAAAAAATCTCAAAAAGTTGCATCAACTGCAAATCCACAACCAGTTGAACAAAATGATTGTGATAATTCACAATTATGGTCAAACAAAGTTAACAGTTGGTACGACGGATTACAAACGTACAGCAATTCAATCGAGATCCAAGGCAATCGGTTTCATCAGGTGCCCAACATAACGAATGATAAGATTTCTCGAGTTCATAACAAATATCAGTCAGATGAAAAGAGTTCCACGTACCCCAAAATGTGTGTCAAAAATATTGCCTACGGTAACAGTACTTGTGAGTCGTCCAAAAGATCACCTGCCATTGATACGTCGTTACCATTTTTATTGAAAAGTATTCATCATATGAAGCCAAGAGAAACCTTTATCAATAAAGACAAGAAAGAAACTCCATATCTGTGTGACGATTACGTCCAACGAAATTCTCAAAAAACCGAAAATCTAAAATGTTTTACTGACGAAGTTACTCCCAGTAACATCCAAGGTCGACATACCACGGACATCTTAAATAGTTTGAGGAATGAATATAGAGAACGAGTAGGGAAGACATTAGTTGTACCCAAAGTAAAATACATAAATCCAAGAAACGTACGTAGTATGACTGTCGGTAAACCTTTACAACCGGTTGTAAATGCTATTTGTTATCAGCATACATGTGTGAACGATAACGTTGCTGATGATACTGAAAGTATTGTTGAAATAGATAAAAATATACTTACGGAATCTGTTAATGAACCCTCCCTTATCAATAACGAGTTATCAAGTTTCAATATCAATAATGAAGAAAGGTGTATTGCTGACGTCACAGACTTTGAAAATTTAACAAATATTCATAATCATTCCATACGGTCTAGTACACCGACATTTCCACTAGATAATACCGAAGAAAGTAAACTTAACGACATGAGTTCACAACCTCAAAACATTTCGTTGGAAAACCAAGATGTAGTTTGTACTTCAGATAGCCACGAAAAACCTTCAGTTGATGTTGAAAAAAAAATACAACTAGTCGACATTTCTACGAAAGAACTTGACGAAAAACGTAAAATGGAGACCGAACCAATAGTAGATGATATTTCTGAAACTTGTCAAGATGCATCGGGTGATATGAAAGAAGACATTGAACTGGTCGAAATTTCGTGTCAAAATCGATTAGAAGAAAATACAGGAATCAAGCCAGTAGACGTTTGTTCAAGAAGCCAGAGCAATAATAATATTATAGGGGAAGCTGATAACGAAATTGAACTGAATGACTTCTCTTCACGGAATCCAAGAGTAACGGAAATTGAGTTTTTAGATATTTCTACAAATAATCAGGACTCAGAATTAATGGACATGAATGTAGACAGACTAGAATCAGTTTCATTTTTGCAGTATTTAGCTGACCAGAAAAAACTGTTTCACGTTTTAGAAGTCATTAATATAGAAGTAAGCCATCAAGATAGTACATTAGATAGTAACAATGAAAAAGTACATGACGATAAAGAAACTAAACCAATCGAACGTTCGATCGAGATTATCGAAGAAGAATGCGAACCTTTGCCAAACGCTGTAATAGAAGCTATACATTATGATGAAAGGCAAGCTGTTGCAATGCCTCAAGTCTCAAATCAAATTGTGGTCCATAAGACTGATAAAAGTGCGACTAGTGTTCCATATATCCTAGCTCAACTCCCCAATAATGCTTATGTATTCTTAACACTCCCTAAATGCTTGCCCTCGCCTCTCAATAACGATGAAGTTGAAAATAATAACGACAAACCATACTTGCTTGGTGAAAGTGCTTCCAAACGAAAGAAGAAAAAGAAAAAAAATGAGTCCAGTGCCAACAAGAAGGACACGATCAATAAGAGTGTCCTTAGAGCTCTTCTGTTCGAAAATCTTTTTAAAGATAGCACAGACAAGTCCATAGGCAAAGCGGGGATGCTCGCCATCACTGATAAAGAGGTAGGAATTCCTGATTAGCTAATGGAAGGACACTTGGCAGATCGTCTTACCCCTAATAAACCATATAAACCATTAAACGGTCTTAAACAATTTCGTGCAAGACTTAGTCATTCTACCCAGTGTTCTTTGTTCTGTTTATTTTGTTTTTTTGATATCACCGAACATATTGGAGTGTTATAGAGGGTGTTGTGTTTCTGCAGGTCGATTCAGCGATACCATTTAATTGCATCACTACGGCTGAGGTCGTGGATAGTTGCAACACTACGTCCTCCACTTCGCAGTCGGCAGTCGCCGAGGAAACTAAGGTAACGCTTTACTGCACGAGTATGGCCCAAAGATAATGTTTCAAACGTCTTTCATTCTTCTAGTTCAACAATATAACTTAATTCTTATTATTGTGTAACAAATACGCTAAGGACCACATTGTCTAACCGAGTGTTAGGTTGCAATCCTCGCCTTAT
Organism: Hofmannophila pseudospretella; assembly: GCA_947369225.1. Classification (NCBI taxonomy): domain Eukaryota; kingdom Metazoa; phylum Arthropoda; class Insecta; order Lepidoptera; family Oecophoridae; genus Hofmannophila; species Hofmannophila pseudospretella. Next base: position 7,344,462 of record OX376331.1, read on the forward strand.
GGCTAATGTAGCCCTTAGCGCAAGTGTTACATACGATACTCTATATAACATCTTTGAGATAAATAATAAAAAAATATTCTATTTCGATAATAAAAATCTCTTTATTTTCTCACAATGACGAAAATATTTTAGGAAATAAATTCAGTTTCATGTTCCTCAAAATTAACGTACGGTTAACAGTTAAGAAAAGGCCACTTCCCGAGCAGGTGTTCCACAAACTGATATTTGAAACATTACCTTTGTAAGTTCAGTCTGTCACGCTGCTGTTTTCAGTATTTTCTTTAAACGTCTTTAACACCATTTGCACTCCTTTTGATTGTTCTTTCACTTTGTAGTTTTATTCGATAGATTTTTGAAATAGTCGCATGAGCAGAAAGTATTTTATAGACATTATTTTCTTCCGTTACTTTATCTGCAAGTTGCCTTTTACTATCGCACAGTATAAAATAGAGTCGTCAGGACAACTCTGGGCTATAATAGATGAGCGACACAACATAACACTGAAGTTTTGTTTTGAAGACAGCCAGTCTCTTGCAGTTGCCTACCATTCTTTGCATCGCTCACTTGTGAGCTAAATAACACCAAGAGTGGTTATGTAGTATCGGGTTTGTTCGCAGTCCTCGCGCAGTGCGATCTCGAGCAGTTTCAACGGGCTGCCTCTCGGAAGGACCAGCTACGGCGCCACCGCCTCCACAGCTCCCGACGAATACAAGGTACATACGTAGATTATGCATGACCCGTGCATTAACTACATTGTAATCCGGACACAATGGACTGTGTTCCACAGTTCAGCAGTTTTAATTTCACGCCCGCGTCGCCTTCAGTCGTTTCTCCAGCACCATTCTGTTTACAGTACTGTTTGGAAATATAAGTAATTGGTTAACAAGACCAGTGTCTTATTGAAGATGACTCCTCGAAGACATAGCCCGGCTAGGAGCTAAGTATGCCGAACTCTTAGGCCGGTTATGAGGTACAACTCTATGCCAATGCTTCTATGTCCACTTTAGAGGTTACTGGCCTAAAAGTTCGGCATGTCCTCCGCTTAACAAGACGCTGGATATTTAACAGTAATTTTATTTTTGTAATATTGAAACACTACGGTGATGGGAACGCATGTTACTAAAATAAGAGATTAGAACTAACGCGTTTCTCTTTTCTATTCAGGTGCCTATATTCACTGTGGACTACTGTTTACAGAAATCTCTAGACGAAAACGGCAACGCAGTACAAGGATTCAGTCCACCCCTCTCAGGGTCTAGTCAACACAAGAAACCTAGGAGGAAAAAGTCTTCGAAGAACGAGACAGTGATCACGTCGCATCAGATCGATGGTTACAAGGGAGATAAGGATCTCAACGAGGTACTTCGGTTTATAGAATCGAACGCGGACGCGGGCCGCGGCCATAAGCTCGGACGCGCGAAACACAAAGACGACGCCGACGACAAGAATGGGAAGAAACGCTCTGCTGAGCGACGTAAAGACAAAGAAACGAAGATGAAGCGAGCTTCCTCGCTTGAGGAGCTATCGCGTACGAAGTTAGAAGATTTGACTGACAAACCGGCGGAACCACCGCGCAGGGCTGGAGCAGCGCCTGCAAAAGCGGAACGCCGCTCTTGGGGCGATGACGCGCGCGATTCGTTCTACTACCGCGATGATACCGTAGACGCTCCTCCTGATACAGACTTCCAAACGGTCACGAAGAAGCGTAAACCGCGGCGGCGTACTGACGAACCTGGAGGGGGGGAGCCGCCGCGAGCGCCCCGCGTTCCCTCACCCCGCGCGCGTCGCGTGTCCGCTCCGCCATCGGATCGTAGCAACGATTCCAACGACGACATGGATTCAGTGCACTCTCTACCAGCAGACGCGCCGCCCGCGCGCGTTCTCCCCGCTCCGGTTTCGTACGCGGATATCGCGCGGACTCGCCACAACATCCCCGATTTGATCGAGTCGTGTAACTTCTACGCGGAGGGCGAGGGCGGGGGTGAGACGCGGCGGGTGGAGCCCGTGATACCAACGCCGGGCGACGCGGATGGTTATCCAGCGCTGGAGCCGCGTAGTGCAGTACCGCGCCGCGCTAGAGATACCAAGCCGGTCGCGCCGCCCGCTGCCGTGCGCCGCGATCGGAAGGTAAATATCTTCGTTAAATCCCTCTGTATTGCCTCATTTCTTGTGTTGGACTGTAGAAACTGCAATACAGATCATATCTTGGGTTGACTATGACTTTTTGGAGTTCTCTGTTTCGATTTTCTTTAATTTTATGTTTAGAAGTTGGTTGCATAAGACAAAAAAATTGTCAACGTTAATTTGGTCTCGTTCTCGTTTTAAATAATAAATATATAAAAGAATCTTTATTTTCATTTGAAGATATTGAATTTGTGACCCCTGCTTGGATTCCCTGTGCTGTGGGAAGCATTGTCTTCCAAACATTTATCGAGTTAAGACTGTAAAAACTGCAATACAGATCAAATCTTAGGGTGACTATAACTTTGGATGGGCGCCTGCCATGTTTAAGCGGGTGATCAGTTCTGAATAGAGCTATATCACCCAGTTCCCATGTTACCGATGTTCTGGCAAGTCTCTTTCGTTCCATCATCCAGTGCCTTTGCAGAACCTCAGGATATCTCCGTAATTCCGGGTGCTTATTACGATTCTTTTATGCCATGGTATGGCGTCTGTTATATAAAGACAGCGCTATACAAACGCTATAGCGCTGTCTGTCATTCGTTCATTAATGATACTGACTGTCGCGGGTCAATATATTTATGAAAATATTATGTATGTACGCAAAAACTTACTATTGTTTCCAAAAAAACTGCGATAATCATAATTTCAATACCAGAAACAAAAACAAACTTGCAGTCCCAGTCGCATTAGACTTAGTAAAGTAAACACGTCATTTATGGTTCACTGTGTACGATTTTATAATAAGTTACTTGATACTGTAATAAATATGACGGAAAAAAATTTAAGACCCATATATAACGGACCTTATGTAAAAAGGGTTATTATAAAATAAAAGATGTGCTGCTGAAAGTTTCTCGCGTCACTTCTTTCCTTTCAGCTATAGCACCTTACGAAGCGGTGGTAGTACAAAAAAACATTTTAATTTAAAAAAAATATTATTTGATAGTTTTGAGAACCGTAATAGCCCTGCATATTTTGTAACTACTTGTTCTATGCTGTCTCTGCCAAATTTTGGGTTAAGCGTGTGTTGCGATTGCTTCCAATCCTCATCACCGTATTAATACGATTCAGGAGAAACCAGTGGAGACTGTACGGCCGCCCGAATGCCCAGCGCCGGACGTGGTGGCGGACCGACGGCCGCCCGTCATCCTGCTGGACTCGGCCGCCCGACCGCGGGACATGGATGGCGTCACCTTCGGATTCGACATCAACGAGCAGCTGCTGGGTGAGTCACACTCGTAATATACAGGCCGCCCGAAGGCCCGGCCCGGAAGTAACACTCAGTTTAATCGATTTATACCCCGACCAGAAACTAAAAAAACCTGTCAGGAGGGCGCCATTGGTAGTTTTATAATCTGTGTTATGCAGTTCGCTAGTACCCTTTAATTCCGCAATATGGCGATGGTTTTTTAGTTTCTAGTTGGGGTATAAATCTGGATATAAGGGTATGCAGTTGACCTTATCAAAATACATGCCATCATTTTACACGTAGCACAGAGCGTCGGTGGACACCGGACTCCCTTGCGGGTGGTTCGAATAATGAATGTTACACCTTTGATGGGTAAAATTCTACAGGAACCTTCACTTAATAGGAGATAATCCTGCAATGTTTTACCACTAGAGGCGCCACTAGCACAATGGTACGTAGCCAATCAATATGAAGATACGTTCCTTTCCACCAAATCTTTTTTTTACCCTTCAGGTTCACGCCACGCTGTCTCAACAGATTTTTTAGGTTTGCTATTTTGAAATGGCCATATGATGCCATGATATCATCACAATTTTACTATAGCTTTGAAAAATTAAATTAAATTAACCCAAATAACGAGAAATTTGTGATATCTTCAAGAATCGACATTTCGTTTTGCTTTTCTGTTTACGGAGTGTGCTAGTGGTCCCATCTACGCAACGCTTTGCGTTTTATGTCCTATTGAATAATGAAATGACATGTATTCCGTTGCAGGTGGTCCGGCCCGGCGGCCGCGTTGCGACCTGGTGCGAGACGCGATAGAGGGCGCAGCGGCGGAGAGCAACGGCGCGGAGTGCGGCGGCGTCGCCGTGCTGGCCGGGTGCGCCGCGCTGCGCTACGTGCCGCCCGCGCCGCCCACAGACTCGCTGCACCTGCTGCAGATCGTGGACTACGTCGGCGCCGGTACGTATCACTCACCATGGCAGAAGAAGACAGCTCATTCTTCACCAGGCATATCGATTACGCCAGTTGTTCGATGTTCACGTCATCACAAGATCCCGAACTGGATCTCGTCCTCTGATACCAAAGAGTGCCATCGCTCTCTCCTGCGCAGTCTCGAGCCAGTTGTCCCGTCTGTCCCGCTCACTCGTACACAATCTAGTATAGGAGTGAACGTAACAGTTACATTTAGGCTATCTTATGATATGGTTGGGGGCCGGGAATAACCCCAGCGGCACTTCGACCCTTGAGGATCTTTTGTGCCTACCCCATTTTTACACACTGGTCATCTCAGTGTGCAGGTTTCCTCGCGATGTTTTCCTTCACCGTGGGTAATGTACGTAAGTCTTCGAAAAATACGAAATACATTTAGGTTTAACTTTAGGCTAGGACTTCACGGGTCCAGTTCAGCCTCGGTTCGGTTGCTTCGTGAATTGTTGAAATGAACTGAACCGATTCTGGAACCGGACTCCTGTAGTCCGAGGCTTAGACTTGGCGGCCATCCCAGAATCGAAGCCATTGTGGCTTCGAATCTATTTTAAAAGTGCTTAACTTTTTAATAACTTTCTGTATTTCCAGCATGGGAGGACGTGGTGCGATGCGGTAGCGGCAAGGTGCGTTACTTTAGCGAGTAATGCGCTCGCGTGTCAGAGCAGCCCTAGTGTAGCCAAGACTTGTTCTCTCTAAGGACCTAGACCTAGTGTCGCCAGGACCGCCCGTTACGGACCAACCGTGTACATACAAGTAAAACCAGTGCCGTGTTCCACCCGGTGTGTGTGTGAAGTGAAAAGCTTAACGTAGTGAATAAATATGAAGAATCTTCCATAGTCTATGACGCGTTTATGGTGTGAAAGTGAAGGATAATTTGAGGCCAGACGCCTCGTCGACTCAGTGCTGTTTATAAAAGTGATTGCTGCGACTTTGTGTTGCAGTGTAACCGATTGCAGTGCGATATTACGATTTTACAGCATGTTCCTATGCGTAGGAGTGTTTGCTAATTTTAGTTGGCGAATTATTTCGCTGTTCGAATTGGCTGTTGGAATTTAAATGGTGTCCCTGATAACTAGCCAACCAAGGATATGCTACGCTGAGATGCGCGCAACTAAGTCTATAGCCTCTTTTAATAGTGTCGATTCTGAAGTGACCGCTAAATCTAAAGCTGAAACGGAATGAAACTGTCATGCTCACTCATATACTGCATTATGTAAGAGTGATGTTTCATTTAGCGATGATTGAATTTTAGTGAGTGATACTTCAGAATCTATGCCAATGCCACTCTGCATTCGCGCTTATTCTCAAGTCCGCCCGACGCGCTCGGTCGATATGGAGTGATCATTGTCTAAATGTATCTTAGCGTTTTCGCTGTGATTAAAGATAATATTTGTTTTCGCTTTGTACATATGAGAGGTGAGGGAGCTATCTTGAGCATTTAATTACTATGCACTCACAAAAAACGTAAAAAAAAGTATAATTAAAATCGTTATTAAGAGTCTGATATTTTGTTGTCGCCTCGCAGATTGTTTAGTTCTGATTTTGAACCTGGTGCAGGTCTAACAATGGTCGGCCAGACGAAAATTGTGGGTCTGGATCTTTCTTGGGTACTCTGATAGATGACTCCTAGTATTTCTAGGGATTTCTGGGATATTATGTGCCCTCGGGTCCCTGACTTATGGATATCAAGGTTTACGGCGTCTCATCGCCGTCATAATCCTTGATGGCACAGAGCAATGTGACCTATATAGTTGATTCTAAAGAGCTTTCTTTGAGAGTTCTATAATTGTTTTGCTATTTAAAATGAGCAATAATAGCGGGTTCTTGTCATGCCCATTGACGAGTATCAGATCTTTCATCTCTAGTGATTTGATCTGGATGAAACTCAATGCCATGCCGTGGACAGAAATTCTCAACTTATACGAAAATTAGCTTAATTTTTCAGTATAAATAATCAAATGTGGAACTATTTGTATCAAACCTGAATTATTTGACCCCCCAAGAAAAAATTCTGGCTATGGCCCTGCTCAACTGCAACTCAAAACAAAAAATGCGCCAGGTTTTCAATTTTTCGGTTTGATAGTAAGACTCATATAATTTTGTTTCTGTTAATGTTTATCGTGCTTGAGTTTTGTTACTGTAATCACAAATATTTGGTAGGTTTTCTCTAATTAGCCACTCATGTCTAATTTTGTTATGTATTTTTAAGTTTTACCGTTTTAAAACTGTAAATAAAATAAAGATCTTTAAGGTATAACTGGCCATGTTATTATGATATCTACTTCATTTGGTGGTATTCTTTTTAGATGTTGTGTGACATTGTTAGAAAACATTCAACGTTGTTGTATATACATTTCCCCTTTTTAGGAAGGAGTGTTACCAAAAACAAAATTCTTTTTTGTTGCCAACTGTTGGTAAATAAGTAAACCTAAATGATAAAACTCGCACACTGCAATAAGGGTTATAGTCTAATATTTCGCAGTTTGAAAATTTGTTGTAGTAGTGGGATAGTATTAGTTCTGCATTATTCAATGTTGTCTTCTGAACATTTTATATACAATTTTAAAAATTATACGTACATTTAACAAAACAAAACATAATGATGCATTTTTTAAATTATTGCTTTCTAGTTTTTTCAAACTCTATCTAAGAATTACATTACCAATTGAAGTAGTGAGTGTGAGCTAATAATGAAACATTAATATTCTAATTAATAAATTTTATATGTATAGAATAAACACGTACAGTCTATGACCATCGTCTCTACTGACCAATTTCTGCATAGGTTCATTCAAACATTTATTTCTAATCACTACTATATTGTTTTTTTTACTATATTGTGATACTAGGCACAGAAAGTAAATGAGCTATTGTAAGAGACCCGAGTTTATAATTGCCTTTGCGAATGTGTATCACACGACACCTAGCGTTACACCTTTTTCATCACACCTGGCGTGTAAACACTTAACATTGCTAATTATTATAATAAAAAGAAAGAATTAAGAAAGATTGTAGAAATTACATATTTTATAATAACAAAGAAACATTTTCTGGTGCCGTTAAATTATCTGAGTTGGAGTCACTTGAATTACTTAAATGTAAAACGAGTCAAAGCACTTGTTCTATGACCAATTTTCCATCGGCTACGGCACGAAAAGATACAGCTGCATGTGATGGAAACATAGTCTAATAAATATTATACTATAATTGATTAAATTCTCCCCTATAAGAGAGATATAAAAGTTAGAGGGGTACAGTTTTGGACACCAAAGCGACAGTCACGTATGGGGATCATGTCTTGTCAAATGGACTATTCCTATTATGCACACGTATGTATAAACCACTAAAAACTTTGGAATCTTTATTTTAAAAAACAGCAGCATACAAAACTATATCAAAATGCAAGTATAACCAAGTTTTTTGTACACGACTTTATGCTAACTGAACAGCTGTTCATATCAACAATTTGAATAGTGGACACGAGTCATAGACTTAATGTATGTAATTCATGTATATTGTGGAAACCTATATGTGACCCGAAAGGTTTGACCAAACTATACAATTATGTAAACCAATATAATATTGTATTGTAAATAAATAATGGTCAGAATTTATATATCATTTATTATTTTATTAGACACGCATTGAATAGCGCGCATAAACCGCATTTACGTAATATTTATATAGTATGTTTGTACCTATACATCTCGCCAATACATTGTCCATGCATTCACTCTAGAACTATCGTCTCAATGTTGCATCCCTCGTACAATACAGCCGTCCATCGTTGATGCAAAACTAGTCGAGAAAATAAAATCCTTAATTTTTTTCATCAGAACCATATAAAAACATTTTTGTTTGTAAAGTTTGACCAGAAATATAAGAACCCTCGCCATATTGCGGAATTAAATGAAACTAATGTCATTGCGATCTCCATAACACGGATTATAAAAGTACCGGTGGCGCCCTCGTTACAGGGTTTTTATTTTCCTGGTCAGGGTATAAATAGGTAAACATGAGTTTTTAAGTTTTAATTTCTATCTGTAATTGATACTAAGATTTACTATTGTATTAGTAAGTTGTAAGATAAAATCCGGATTACTTCTGGGTTTCGCATTTCTTACTATACGGCATCGAAATATCTATAGAATCCTATCCCAAAAACAGTATTTGAAATCCATTCGGTAAACTTTCGTTTGTTTGGAACATGATGTTCAGTTGATTGCTGTGAATAACGAATGGACACATCTTAATGTAAATAAGGATAAGATGTACATTAATTTGGAAGAGACGAAATGTTTTATTCATTACATTACAACATTGATGAGATTGATATCAATGTAGGTAGAAAGGATGCTCATATCAAAGGTATAGAAATATTATTTCTTTTCCTTGTAAAATATGTAAATAGATATCTATGCAGAAAAATATTGGGATATTTTTAACATTCTTAGTGCATATTAGACATAGATGAAAGATCTCTGGGTTTGGATGTTGTGACAATATATTCGGCGGAGCGGCCTTCTTAGCCGTCCCGTGCGATACTATAATGGGCTATTCAAACAGAAATGTGTGTTTGGACTCAGGTAATACAGAGTAATCGGCTAACTGTAACTGTTTTCTCTACTAGAATGATTTTCCATCTTGTATATTTATTCACGTGGGTCAATTCCATGATCCCATCCCGTAATTATTTCGTTAGAAGCGAATAGAATAAATTTTAAGTTCTAGTTTCTTTTTGTTCCCTACTAAATAAGTATTTGGACAAACACTTGCTCATTGCTAAAAATTAATTGGTAGATAACTTTTCTGTCGCGTCAGTTTCGGGGTTGGATACAAAATTAAATGAGGTTGGAACCTTTGTTTCGAATAGAATAGCAGTATGGGAACAGATAACTGGACCAGTTTCTCTTTACGTGATTTGAGCTCGCGGATGTAGAATTTCAAGCTGCCATTTTTCTATCCGCCTGGTTTTTCCAAAGCCGATTCCAGGTCGAATCAAATAGGCTATACTAGGCCAAGCCGGGCGGCATTTAGGTCTACATATATTCGGGTTGTGCCATACCTGCCGCCCCGAATATGTGTATTGCAAACTTTATTAATAAATACCAAACCATACCCGGAACTACGAACCCTCTGCCACTTGGCTTGCCTATTCCACACACATAGCTGTTTGAATAGGCCTCGTGTTGGCCAATGAGCTGGCTACGCTGAGCTCTTCGGGCCGTGCGCCTAGCTATCTTCCACTATTTACTTGGCAGGATACCGATATACTATGAACTAGCCTATTTCAATTTATTTTACGCAAAACGCCTCGAGATCTAAAGAAGATTATGAGAAAATAAAATAGTATGGATGAGCTAATACTTTTGGGCTACTAAAGAAATAAATGTAATTATTTTGTTTAAAATCTGGTGTGATACTTGCTTGGGAAGGCTATTTGGCAACGTGTAAATGTATAAATAATTTAATGTTGAATTGTGTAAGTTTGCAAATGTCTCATTATCTGATTGAAACTGTAAATCAAAGGAATGCCATCCAAAAGGTGGTTTAAATTTTCTGTATTTTAGATTAGCCAAAGCGTAGCCAGTAGCCAGTCTTTTTGCAATAAATATTAGTGATTTTTTTTAATTCAGGAAATGAGACAATTGACCTGTACCATAATTATGTATCAATATGAGGAATTATTTATCTGCTTACTTCTAACTCTTTTTAATTCTATGTTTTTACTTTGTTCGTAACTACGATTTTAATGTATTAAGTTTAGAGACAAATCTATTGAAAGATCCTTTAATCGTAAACGTCATACATTAATACAAAATAATTTTCTAGATACTCTACTCTCTAGACTCCCGTTTGTAAATTCTTAAATATATATTACGTTCCTGTATATTTATTTTTCGTTAATTAAAATAATGTAAACAGGAACAAAGTAAAAATGTGGTAATGATTTTGACTGTAAAAGATTTGTTTAAAAAAAAACTATTGTAACCAACTGCAATTTACAGTTATGTACTTTTTCACTGTTTCCGTTTTCTTAATAAAAATGTTGAAAATATAAGTAATTTGTTTTTGTGTAGCACTTGTCGAGAACCATATTATTATAGTGCGAGAGTCAAGTAGTGAGATTTAGTTATTAGTAGAGAACCGAATACTGGTCATGCATGAGACCAAGATATTCAATTCAATTCAATTCTTTTATTCCAATTTGGTACAAATTGTACACTTTTGTTCGTCAATAATATACATTCAAAATAACAATAAAATTAACAATTAAAATAATAAACAAAATAACTAATCTTAATGAAATTGAAAGCAAAACAAAACAAAAATATATTAATTATTAATACTAATTTTTAGATTATGTCATGACCACGCCACGCATTGTTATCGTGTAAGTACTGTTCAACACTGTAATACGATTTTTTGATGAGAAATTTTTTATAATATGGGGATCTGGAATCTTCTAGGGACCCCAAAAAATAATTTCTTACCAGTCTCATAGGAAGCGATCCAAAAATATAGCAATTTGAAAATTGCAATTGGTATTTTTGTTGCCGACTGTACCATTTTTAGAAATCTGTGAATGCAGTTTTGTATAACTACTATATAAACATTCTGGCCGGATTCAGTATGTTATCCGAATGTGAAGCACGCCTTTGACATACAAAAGTCGGAAACTAAAACGCGTCGCAAGGCCACTTGAGCGTTTTCATATAAATGGACACTTACTAGACCGTTTTGGACCAACTGCTACTACTTAACCGGTACTAATCAAAACCCTCTATACTTAGGGTGGCTTACGCGAAAGTGGGTTAAATGTTCTAAACCCGGGTTAGTATACCTAGATTTAACTCGCGGATTGTCTATGGTTTTCATACAAAATGTTTCAGGGTTTGGTTGGTGCAAGACTAGGTTAGGCACTAACTCTCAATTCGACTTTCGCGCAAGCGAGTCTTACTTACTCCGCTGGCGCAGCGACCCGAAGTAAAAAAGAGCGTGTGTTAAATAAAATAATAAACTTAATTTTGCGACATTATATTTTTATTCTCATAATCAACATGATACAGATGTTATGGCTTTGTATTCAAATATCATTCTATAATAATAAAAATATTAACAAATTATCTTACATCCACTTGAAAATGTACAATTTGTAATAGATCTTACAAAATATTCAAGAGCACTTCAAGTTGATATCAAGATCTAGTCCTGAGATATGTCCCATCCCTCTACGCTCTTTTCTGTTCCTCACGAATAAAGTAAATGATATTTACAGAGAAAAAGATCAAGAGTCTGTGAAATAGTAGATTGTCTAACTAATGCGGAAAGGACCAAATTGTCGCTCTAGTTCTATTTCGCAAAACGAGTCAAAGGCTAGTGTTGTGGATACATTAGTATGACAAGTGGTCTTCCCGCACGGGATAGACACGATATTTTTTGTTACACCTGCGAGAAATTTATAAAATAAATAACTAAAGCAGTTTTTAAATATTTGAAACTGTATTTCATAGATTATATGGAACTTTTCTTTTATTAAAATATTAATCATAAAATATTATCATATACTTATATATAAAATATTTCGATGAGACGGTAGTTTCTATTCCGTATAATAGGTAGTTAGCGACTTGTTTGTAGAGTACCTCTATAATGGGTAAATATTCCAGTTTTCATTAGATAATAATAGGCCCATTTTTGAGCAGGTGTAAAAAAATATAATTCCTTTATTCGCGAGGAACGAAAAAAAAAGCGTAATGGGATGGGAAATTTCTTAGGAAACACCCAAAACACAGATTGCAAAAATTTGACTGATACACTTTGATATCAACTCGCGTCCTCTGTAACGCTTACAAAGATAATCAATGCTCTATTTGCTTCTACTATAAGGCATTAAAGATAGTTTTACGGCTGTTAATCAGTTCGTAACGGCTACTTTTAATGCCCAAGACATTATTCGTGTCCATGTTCTAGTTAGATGAATTATGTGACCAAGCTTCTTATCGACAGAAAATTAGAAGCACCTGACTTTATATAAATGTGACTTCTAATATATAGGTAGTTATCAGTGTTAGATTTAAAATCGTTATATTACAAATTCAGGTAAAACTATGAAGGGTTTAGGAAAGCTTTCATATTCATATCAGAATCGCCAACGGTCTTACGAAATACATTATACCCAGTCTTCATGGATACGAAGCAAACTAACGTTTACTCGTCTCATACTTCAATATTAATCTACAAAGCACTTGCGATTTCTCAAAGACGAGTGGGATCATGGGCGTTACGTCCAATTCCCCGAATGTCCAGTTCCCTGAACGCACAATTCCCCGAACGTCCAGTTTCCCGAATGTCCAGTTCCCTGGTCACTTCGACTTTTAAGTCAATACGTCCAATGTCAAAGTGATAAATGTCAAAGTAACAAATGTCAGTAATAAATGTCAAAATGACAAATCGTTTGAGGTTGTATGAGTTGTATGGAGTTAGTATTAGACATTAAAGGAATATATTTTACTGACTGGACATTCGGGGAATTAGACGTAACACCTATGATCCGACGAGTGTCAATACAAACTTACAAAATGTGTTCCAAAGAAAGCTAAAATAACTTGGTTGTTATTTGTTGTCCCATATATTTAATTAATGTTAGATTGCATTATGGACTGCGGAAACCAGCTGTTTTATAAAATGTCTAAGAGCTAAAAACTTCAGTTATTAGGCCACAACAGTCTGTGGAAACAAGTATACATAGAAATTATTATTCATAAATTAGCAATTATTTACACAACTGAAAAAAATAAAAACAATTTATGCAATTTTGATGTAGGCATAACAATAAATAAACAATCACAATATTATGGAATGAGTACCAACCAAAACAATTTCAATAATAAAATATAACCATAACCATGCGATAAGTTAATCTGTACACTAAAACTGAGACTCGGATCGATTAAAACTAGATTATGCGATGAATTGGTGAAACAGCAGTTGGGAATCATCTCAATACGAGGACTCGACGACCAAACATAAAACTCAACAAATCCATTACACCACGAATTTGAAAACTGCAATCGTTAAAAAACATCGAAAGAAAAGTAATGGAAGTCCAACGAGCTAGATCGTTTTCTGCTTTAGCTAAATTTACTAGATTTAGGCTCGATTTATTTAAAAACGCGCGACGCGCACCGCCGAAATATACGGGTTCTTTCTTATTACTAGATTTATTTGAAACCGCGCGCGGTTTAATATAAACCGAGTAATAAGAATCCGTGTATTTTTACAAAGCGCGTCGCGCGGCTTGCGTTTTGGCGTTTTCATATAAATCAAGCAATAGGGCCAACGCTGTACTGGGCGGGGAGCATTAAGTCGACATCGACATACACTGCTGGTTATAGTGTTCCTTCGCTGACGTTTTAACGCCATAACCAAGGGCGGACCCACAAAATAAATGGTCAAGGGCGAGTCTAGTCTCGCGCTTTATAGTGATATCATAGGTAAGGGGGGGCATGACCCTCCTAGTCACCCCTGGATCCGCCACTGGTTATAACCAGCAACATTCGTCCACCCCGTGCGCACGCGTCGCCCAACGTTAGCAGTTATATGGCTGGTTTGCATTGGTCAAGTGTTTAGTCAAATGCATTAGGACAGTGACTTTTTTGTTACTGACCAGGCAATCGCCATACTCGCCACTGTTCTTGCCACTTGACTAAACACTTGACCTAGTGTAAATCGACCTATAAAGACAGCGGTTTGCGGGCACAATCGAACTCTAAGGGTTAAAAGAAAAAGGTAAAAAGAAGACTCCTCCTCTCCAATTTCAATCGCAATTGAACATTGCGATTGAAATTGGAGAGGATGGCGCAATACAAAAAAGCGAGATGTAAGCTTGTAGGTTGTAAGCGTCTCTCGCTTCTTTATATTGCGCCGTCTCTCTTTAATTTTCAATTGCAAATGATCGTTTCGCGGACCCTTAACAGAGCACTGCGACGGAACGAGCGGCACAATCGACCTGGACCAATCACACGCGGCGAGAGCGTTCCACGTCGCCGACGCCTCAAGGCGCAGTTACATATAGTCGTTGACCGCTTCGGCGACCGACCTCCGTTGGTTACACGTTGGTCGTTGGCCGAAGTCGTCCAACGCTGTGACAACCTAGTGACACTGACGTTCGCCGAATGCGGTGGACAACCGGTAATTCAAAAGGCGGTGGCCGCATGCTGAGACCGCCCAGACGGTCGGTCGACGACCAGGTGTAGCCGCGCCACATGCCCGGCGGGCGGCGAGCGAGGCTAGAAAATGTCGGGGCTGGCCGACCAGTCCTGGCGCTGCTTGCACTCCCAGTAGCGGTTGTTGTACAGATGGCGGAGGTGGGGATGACCGGGCGCGGCGACCGCCTCGCGAGTGAACCACGCAGGTTTGGACGGCGCTGGTGCTTCCAGCCCTCGCGTCGCCGCCGCTTCCGCTGCCGCTTCTAGCTCCCTGCGCACGGCTCTCTGCTTCTCCTCGAGACGTAGCTTCTCCTGTTTGCAAAAACGGGTGTTTTATTTTAAAGTGAGTGGAAGGGAATGCCAGGGTCGTCTAGCTAGACTGACCTAGATCAGATTGATAGAGTGCTCATAGATTTTAATATACAGACGACCCCAACGGCGAGCATGCATGAAGCGACGTATAACTGTAGAGGAATCAAGAGAAGCGTGCCAAGACGCTACATTCTCTCTACATTCTCTTACGATAATTTTCGACCCATTCTCGCATCTAGGCTACGTACAGTCGACCACAAGCTACCATATGTCAAAAACCTTCGATTAAATCTTAACCTTATACCTGCACAGTATGACACATTTCAGATTCTCGACTGTACGACACTTCAACGATCACGTCACTTCAAAGACTGTTATGAAACAATAATAGTTTCCCCCATATCTTACCTGGTTAGCCTCGTCCCAAAGCCCCTCCTCCATGAGCCGCTGGTCGGGCCGCAGCCGCGAATCCGTCGGCGCCACGCCCGGCTCAGATTCGTTTAGCTGCGCCGCTAGCAGTGTGAAGTTGTACCACCTGAAGGTAGGAAGGAATACCGTTATAATGATGGTGAATGTCTCAAGATAAATATAGAAACTATATCTATATCTCTTACGGGGATTATCCCCGAGACGATAGACAGAGGAACCACATTCAGTCATAGGTAGTTCCCATTTTTCGCCGTAAGATTTGTTGGAAAAACGTGATAGGTGGCGAGTCTATCGCTGTCCACTAGGTGTAGAATAGTATCCACTAGATCCTTAGTCGCCTCGTACGACACTGAAGAAGAAGAAGAAGAGTTGGAGTGGTGCTATTCTTTATGGCCGGCACGACACGGCACAAACATATTTTTTTGTCATTTTTATTGCCCAAAGGTCAGCTGGCAGAGAATGCCGCAAGGCATTAAGCTCACCTGTACACAAACATGTAAAAGTCAATAAAAAAAATATAGAAACGATTCTACAAGTCAGCATAATCTAAACTTGAACTAAATTGCAGCGACTTGATTTCTTTCGTAATCATGAACCGTTCGATTAAAGATACGTTTTGGTCAAGCCAACGAGTCACATTCGCACAGGTGTTCCATTGACTCAATGGTGTCACCACAGGTGGGATTGTCTGATTGTCTGCTAGTCTCATCTTGTGTAGGAGGTTCTTAGTGCGAAAATGGCCTGTGAACGCCCCTACAATGAGGCGGTCGAGCTTACAGTACCCAATTTTCTTTCCCTTGTACCCACTTGTCTGACTGCGGCGGCGCGGACACTTTCTCCCACGCGACGGCGAACTTGCCGGTCTTGCACTGCGTGTTGTCGGCGGACGCGCTGGTCACCGGCGCCACCTCCACGCGGTTGTCCCAGTGACCTTGGATCACGTAGCGTGGCTGTAATAAACACGTTAAATTTAGGGCTCGTTGATGGAGACGCGGAGATTGGGAGACGCAGCGTAAAGCGGACAATGGAAACATATGTAGGGACACAATGTACGGACACAGTGTGAATTCTTATATCGCGTAAAGCGGACAATTCACACATATGTAGAGACACAGTGTGAATTCTTGTATCGCGTAAAGCGGACAATTTACACATACGTAGGGACTCGGTGTACGGACACAGTGCACACTATTTCACTATGGGTCACACAAAAGCGGCACCAGTCTCTTTTGTGTCCCTAATAGTGTAAAGTGTGACCCTAACAGTGTTAAGTGTGACCCTAACAGTGTTAAGTGTGACCCTAACAGTGTAAAGTGTGACCCTAACAGCGTGAAGTGTGACCCTAATAGTGTGACATCACTCACCACTCCCTGCGGATCCTTTATGACGCCGGTGACTTTCCTCTGAGTATCTTTGCTGAAGTACCCGTACGGCAGATACTTCAAATGCGCCACGTAGCCCGCGGCGGCGCCCGCCTCGCCTATTATATCCATATCACCATGGTTGTCCACCCATAACTTGCCCACTATTATGTTGTGGACGGTCGTCGACACCTGCAGATGGGAATCAAACTGTGAGTTACAAGAAACGACTTTGTGTCATCTGTATTAAGGATATGACGTTGAAAGGGATTCGCATGTATTTTAATAAAGACTTAAATGGATGTTTCGTGCAACTGACGAAAACTCATCATAATGCGTGCTTTTACGGGGCGCGTAACATTAACTTACATTGTAAAAATAGACCACTAGGTATTGTGGAAA
Organism: Hofmannophila pseudospretella; assembly: GCA_947369225.1. Classification (NCBI taxonomy): domain Eukaryota; kingdom Metazoa; phylum Arthropoda; class Insecta; order Lepidoptera; family Oecophoridae; genus Hofmannophila; species Hofmannophila pseudospretella. The sequence goes on from OX376331.1 coordinate 7,361,540, forward strand.
TAGATATAAGAATATCACTGAATTATATAACAAAGTACTGTCAAAAATTCAAAATGAAGAATTCCAAAGACAGAACCACCTGATGGTAAGTGGTCACCGTCGCCCATAGATACCACACCTCGGCATAATATTAGAGGGTTATCGATGCGCTATTCACTTTCGAGGACTGCCGGTAATTACGGTGGCTGTCCATTCAAACCACCTCATCCATAAATCCTGAAAGCAGAATCTTGAGGACTTAGATGGATATGGTGGACATGCAGTTCAGTTGACAACAACCTAACTACTCCTCAACTATCACAAAACAAAACCAGACACACCTTCTTCCACCTATATCTGTTACCGCTGCCAGTGAACACGACGAAGGCAGCGGTGGCCTCAGGGTCGAGAGTGATGAACTGTCCGCGGAAGCGGCTGATGGCAGTGAAGTCCTGCCACGAGACCCATCCGCTGACGCCCTCGCAGTGCAGCGCCACAGTCGGCGGGTGGTGTTTCACCTGCCCCATACTTACCGGAGTTACAAGCTACTTGTCTAGCCCTGGCCGTTACTGGGTTACGGTTACCCTTGCCACATGAAGAAAGGCAAAACGACTACGGATTGGACGATGTTCACGTCACCGCAAGGGTACACTTGGTTGATGACATACCATGGTGCAGTGACGTAAACATCGTGGAATCCGTCGTTTTTCCTGGAGAAGAATTAGCCATCTTCTTGTGCCATGGGGTGACCAGCTACAGAGATTATGGCATGCAGGTGTATTGCTGTATCCATAATGATACTGACAAGGCGAGCAAAGTGTTAAGCATTAGCTATTACAAGGTGTCAGGTTCAATTCCTTTGTATCCTATAAGGAAGCAATCTTAAAAATGTGTATTGCGCGACATAGGCTCGATTTATATAAAAGCTCAAACGCGCTTAGTGAAAATTAACAAGTTCTTATTATATTACATATTTATATTAAACGCGTGCGAACCGCGTCATCGTGCGGTTTCAAATATATTGATTAATAAGAACCTGTGCATTTTGGCGAAAGAGCGTCGCAGGCGGAAGGTTGGCCGTTTTAAAATAAATCGAGCCACATACCAACATGCCAATATTTCAATTATTTGCAAACCTTTGGTAAAACTTTAAACGGCGTTGAAAAATAAAAGCCATTTAAAATTCCGAAAGTTAGCTTAGCCCTTTAAACCCCTCCCGGAGTTGACTGCCAGATTTCGTCCTGTGAGATCAATACCTACCTAAATTCACATTCCACCCGCCCTTCCTGCCTGCCCTGAAACCGTTCTCAAACATGGTGTTCCATGCAGAAGGGTCAAGTCGGTGTTACGGCCATAAAATTTATTGTTGTTTGAGCTTAACAAGTCTCGTACTCGTACTCGACGGATATAAACTACTAAATAAGTACAGATATTTTTTATACGGGAAACTCGGGCCCCAATCTCCATCGCACCAAAAGCTGGACCGTCTAGCATGAACCACCATAAACCACCTTGCCCGTACCTTCCTCCAAGTGTATTTGTTGCCAGAGTTAACAAACATGGCGGACGCGCCCCCCAGTGGTATGATCTGAAGGTATTTTCCCCTGAACTTGGTGGTCATCGTGAACTCCTGCCAGCACTGCCACCCCGCCTGACCCTCGCAGAATTGCGCTACCATCGGCGGATGGTGGGACACCTACGAACATCCATTTAAAATTTTGAATGTTGGACCAAAAAGAGGAAAATGATGCTTCAATGGAATTAAAGGTTGACTCAAATGGGAAAAAGGATATCTCGAAGGAAGGATGGATGTGTCAAAGGAAGGAAGGATGTCTCAAAGGAAGGAAGAGAGACATCAAAGGAAGGAAGGGTGCCTCAACAGAAGAAAGGATGTCTCAAAGGAAGGAAGGATGTGTCAAAGGAAAAATGATGTCTCAAAGTAAGGAAGGGTGTCTCAAAGGAGAGATGTCTCAATGGAAAAAAATGATGTCTCAATTGGAAAAAGGGATGTGAGCTAATATTGTATGGAGTGATAATGTAAGCATTATATCAAAATCGCAGTGCAGGGAGCAGAGTTATAATTATTACATATTTGTGGTTTGTGATTGGTGAGAAAAATGAACGTCATCGTAGAATGACCAACAACTAGATTGGCCAATTAGCGACTGTAACGTTTACAGAACTGTAAAGTATCGCTAGGGGCGTTTGTCGTATGTTCCTTGTATGAAATTACGTCTCTTTATATAATATATTAGCTCGTTGGTTTTAACTAAAGACAGATGGTTTCAATGGAATAAGAGTGTTTCAATCAATGGAAAAAGGTAAATGTCTCTACAGAGAAATTCAAAATTATTTATTCAAACAAAAACATATCGTAACATATTCAATTGGAAAAAAAGAAGGCAAAAATGTCTCAATAGAAAGGAATGTCTCAACAAAAAAATGGAATGTCTCAACGGAAAAATCTATGGAAAAATCTTACAGGATGTAGGTACGATTAAACAAGGAATGGAGGTTGGATGGGAATTGGGAAAAAAGTGAGGCAAGTGCTGGAAGGGTACAAGGCAAGGCAGGCGGGTAGAGGGAAAGGAAAGATTTAGGACTGGTGTAGAAACGAAACCGGTCGTAGTTACAAAAAATATCAAATAAAAACCGTGAAACAGTATATTATTTAAGACTCATCACTAGAGTTAGAAGTTGTCGGGGCAGAATTGTCATATTTATAGTGATAGCATTATCGATAAATGCATACTTATCGATAATTACAATGTTCCATATTGCAACAACGTGACTCTTATAACAGTTAGTAGTTCAAGTTCAAGACTCATTCGTGATAAACCAATACCTCAGGTATCACGTGTTTTGGGGTTGAGTGATTCAACTGTTCGGTTTTAAATATTTTTGGTATTTTGAATAGTCGGCATTTTTTATTATTTTAAATACAGATAATTTGGGCTAAGACATTTTAAATTACGATATTTTGATTTTGGACATTGTGATATGTATCTACCCATTAAATAGCAGTGCTACAACATCGATATCTAGAAAAGTCGATAAAAGCAGCATTCAATCACTAACAAATTTTAGATCGTGCCCCGACAACTTCTAGCTCTACTCATCACAGTGTAGGATTGTTTTTACATTATTCAAATATTAAACAGACAATTAGGCATTATGGTACATTTTTATTGAAAGAAAGCAGACGACCAAACGGGCCACCTGATGGTCACCGTCACCCATAGATCTCATCTCACTATAATGTTATTAGAGGGTTTTCGATGCACTGCTAACCTTGAGGACTTGCCTCATGTGTCGGTAATTACGCCGGCTCTCTTACCCTTCAAACCGAAACACAGCAATGGATTCATTGCTGTTTTGCAGCAGAAATAGGTAAAAGGGTACAACCCCAGACTGCAAAAAGCAAGCATTGCTGTTTTGAGGCAGAAATAGGTAAATTGAGAATTTACATCGAGTGCCTCATGTACCGGTAATTACGCGGGCTCTCTTACCCTTTAAACCGAAACACAGCAATGGAAACATTGCTGCTTTGCGGCAGAAATAGCTAAAAGGGTAGAACCCCAGGCTGACTCTGCACAGTCAAACCACTGTCACCTCTAAATCTGTGCCTCCTGTGAAAAAGGGTTCAATTCAAATAGCAATCAGCTCGAATTGAACCCTTTTTCACGTGAAACAGGTTCAATTCAAATAGGGGTCAGTTCGAGTTGAACCCTTTTTCACAGGAGGCACAGAAATAACAACATACCCTTTATAAAAGAGTTGGTCAGTCTCACCTGTTCAGATATCGACCGCCATCCGAGGTCCGCCATGCGGTCGCATTCGAACGTCTCGCCCAGCAGCGGGTTGAAAGGTTTGTTCGTTCTGGAAACAAAAAGGTTTTGGGTAATAAAACGAACGTGACTTTTTAGTTCATAGATACGATGTATATATAAGCTCCTTTTTTATTAGTAACAAATATTTGGAAGAGTGTATGAGCTGGTCATTTGTACAAAAAATAACCCTGTGTTAGGTATTTAGATGAGGGTATCTACGTATACCCGTGGTTGAGGGTAGGTGTGCCTATTAATAAAACAGTGCGAAACAGACTACCGAAGCTTTGACTCGTTGTTCCCAGTTCTTCCTTTGTAATCCTGTAGGTTTGGCGACGAGGATGGGATCACCCTGTTACTTGTATGAAATTTTCCATACAAAAGATAAATAAACCCCATTATTTATACGCCTTGGTGGCATACACTCATCCATGTCATTATGAATAAAACGAGTTTCATTCATACTTCTTATTTCAGTATTAGAATAGCAATAATTCATTCATTTGTAGACTTTTCAAACAAAAAATATAGTCCTTTTTCTCGAAAAATAATGTTTGCCCTATCGTTATTGTTATACTTATAACCTGTGATCGGAGTAGGTAGAGCTCTTTCGGGTCGATGTCCTCAAAGGTTATATTAATATGGATATGATTTCGGGATCCCGTTTTAAGTTATCGAGCAAATGTTGTAAATTACTTTTATAAACCTCGCCCTTACTCGGCGGATTACGATTTTTTTAAAATTGTGAACTTACGGAGAAGTTAAAACACTACCATAGGTACACTAGCGCCATGAATCTTAAAAAAATATATTTCGCCACCAATCTTAAATGTGTATCAAAACAAATATAACGTTAAAAATCTAAATAATATATTTATTCAATCCCGGAAATCCCGGGATTATTGGGCATACTTATCCATATTATGACCGTATGTGGCAAGTACCAAAAACAGCTCTACCTACTCCGATCACTGCTTATAACCTATAGATAGGTTATTACCCCTAGAAATATTTGCCGCTAATAAATTAGGACCCTATATATGCACCTTGTTCATAGAAGCTCTCATGTAAAAGCTACCAGGTAATAAACGTCATTTCGCATATTCTGTTGTTACTCTGCAACACCTCAACACAAAGGGCTCTAGATATTTACGTAATTTACTGTCAGGGATTTGGATCAAGAATGTTATCATATGTTTACTTCTATACCATACTACGATTTTTTGTTGCAAATTTTTCCGCCATGAGTACGAACTGGATACGGCGTTAGACTTCCGTTAGCTTAATATAAATAGTGACTGAGATTTCGGTAGTGATGGTGACCACTTGACCAGCTACCTGCACGGATTGCAGGTACGCCACTACGGATTAGTGGCGTAGGAGACGGTGAAAGTGACCAGAAAGGCGAGCTGTTGCGACGGGTCCGGGCACTTGACCGCTACGTCGAGGATCCATATAGTAACGTCATCAGATGATGGTGACCAGCTACCTGCAAGCCGTAGTGGCGTAGGAGGAGACGGTGAAAGCGGCCACGTAGGCGAGCTGTTGCGCCGGGTCCTGGAACTTGGCCGCTACGTCGAGGATCGAGGAGTACTCGTAGTCCTCGGTCAGTCGCTGCAGCATCGACAGCGGTTCGCTGAAGTTCACTGGGATCGGGATCTTTGATAGCTCTTTGCCTGTTGCACAAATTTTTAATTTTATTTTACAGGATGTTACAAAATGCCCCTAAAGAACCGAAAAGGGGGTGTTCAGTATCCAGAACAATTTTCATTATTTGGTCCACCTCTGAAATAGCGAGAAAAATCAGATGTCCCATGTAAAAGCTCAATACCTACGCGACCGAAATGTATGAAACAGCTGATTTTTTTCGCGATTTCAGAGTTAGCCCCATAGTTAAATTTGTTCAGTTATGGATACTGAACACCCCCTTTCGACTATATAGGATTTTGTTACACTCTGTATAACGAATCGGGCAAAACCTAGCAGCTGTGTTTACTGTTTTGGTTTGAAGGGTACAGCCAGCGTAATTACTGGCACATGATTCACTTCATGTAAGCCCTTATCGTTAGTAGCGCATCGAAAACCCTCTAAAGATATTATAGTGAGGTTAGATGTCTATGGGCGATGGTAATTGCCATTGGTAACGAGCCAAGTGCGAGTCGGACCCACGCACCGAGTGTTCCGTACTAAAGACCTTAAATGACGCACAATGACTAATTATCACCATCCATCAGAGAATACTGAAGTATCCACTGTTTGCTTTTTTTCTTCTAAAAACCTTTTTTTTTTAATCAATTTTATACAATTAAAAAATTCATTATATAATTAATAATTATGTACATTACCTATACAGTTCTTCATGATGGACCACAAGTTGAGTGGGTAGTTGGGCTTGTCAGGGACGCGCGTGCGCCGCGAGTGTCCGTCAATCATGCTCGTAACTTGCGATACGTGCGGCTGGAACGTAATGTTACATAGTGTAGAGTAATATCAATGGCATCGATTCCTGCGGGGCAGCCAAAATATTTAAATTCAGTCTTAGATTAAATGATTAAATTAAATCATCGCTAAACAAAACTGTCACCTCAGTTATACAAAATACTATGTAAGAGTGAAAGAGCGTCGGTGGCACAGTGGCTAGGACACTGGACTCCCGTGCGGGAGGTTCGGGTTCGACCCCACGCAGTGCCATGTATCAACGAGTTTTTCGAATTTTTCGAAGACTTACGTACATTTACCGACTGCTCTAACGGTGAAGGAAAACATCGTGAGGAAACCTGCACACTGAGATGACCAGTGTGTAAAATGTGGTAGGCACAAAAGATCTCCTCAAGGGTCGAAGTGCCGCTGGGTTATTCCCGGTTCCCTATCATAAGATAAGATGTAACAGTGAGGGCGACGTTTCGTTTGGCGATGTAAATCATATTTTAGCGAATGATACGCCAGAATAGAGACCAATTATCTGCCTTCTGTATTGCGAAGAAAATAACTGTATGAGTGGACCCACGCTTTCCTTAAAACAATTGAATCTTTCCATGAGTTGCAAAAAGGCTTCCTTCTTTGTGTCAGCTCTATGTAGAGCCACGTAGAGCTGTGGCGTAAAAGGAATAGCATGCATTTTAATGATGACTTAATTTAGACCCTGAACAGAAATATAAAAACCCTCGCCATAACGCTGAATTACGTGGAACTATTTTGATGTGAAACATCTTATAACTCGTGAAGTATGGGAGCCGGTTCGGGCATCGGGATCGAGTGTCACTTTTGTCTTCGTTGAAAAGCTAATAACTTTGTCAATTTTAAAGATATGTAAAAACAAATAGAATCGTTGAAAACACCGATAAACAAGGGTCATTTTGGAGTCAAATGTATTTGGATAAAATAATTAGGAGAGATGAGGAAGGAGGTCAATGTTAGTTATTTTTTACGCGATACTTTGAGGTCTTATATATCAAAACTAATTTTACGTATATGCGGCACAGCGTCCCTATGCCTTCTCCATTTTTTATTTCCCTGGTTATGGTATAGGTAACTATTATCACGCACACGACATCGCTTGCCACGGTCTTGCCTGTTCTAAGGCCAAAAAAGAGAAGCGCTTCTCTTATTGAAGTCTCTGAATACTGACCCACACTTTGATGTCGGCCTCTTTGTCGGGAGGCTTGCTGGCCGCGGCGCCCGCTTCCGCCTCTGTTTCCACGCCGCCCATCGCGCTCTCTGCCCGCTCTTTGTCTTCCACGAACACCACCTACGGGCAAAACAAAGTTGTATCAACCTTGGTGCCGTAGTGACTCCGCGCTATGTCCACTTGGATCCCGTGGTTGGATCCATTGATTCCCAATAATTCCCATACTGGATCCGGATACGAATCCAAGCAAAAGCCATGTACCATTCGGTTTATTAGAGTAACATTTACCAACTGTTCTCTCGGTGATTACACACTGAAATAACCAGTGTGTGAAATGAGGAAGGCAATGTGAAACTACCCCATTCAATCAGGAAAGTCGTTCTATGGGGTTAATTTCATAGAATGATCACGGCGCTCATGACTCCCATGAGATGAGGTTTTCAGTTAGAGGAGTATAGCTTTAGGAATTGAGTGTTGATGATATAACTTTTTTAGCATTCGTAGTTATTGTCAAAACTATAGTTATATACGGGATTCTTATCTTACCACGGTTTAGGGTTGTTTTGAGCATCCGATATTTCGGCACAGTTGCTCGAGTCATGGTCGCGTACAGTGGACCACAGGTCAACCTACCCAAAACGTCAAAATTTGACAATATGTAATGTATCATATTGCGCAGGCATAAGGTTGAGATTTAATCGAAGGTTTTTGACAGATGGTATACTATAACTTGTGGTCGACAGTACCATGACGCATGCAACTGGGGTAAGAATGCCGTGTCTAACTATGTTGAATGCTTAGCCTATCGAATAGAGTAGCTATAGCAAATTCGTGACATAACCATCAAGCAACATATAATCAGCAAAGAAATGTCGCCACGAAACGTTAAATTTGTAGACCGCTGCAGCAACTCGTGCGCAAACATTGCACTTGATGATGTAAAGTGTGCCAAACATCAACGAATCATTGTCAAAGGAATGACGTAATTGACGTCCGTTCACAATATGTTGTAAATATGGTTTACTTGTTAGGGGGTTATAAATTTATAAAAGAAACTAGCATCGTAATTTGACCTTCAATACGGACATACGAATATTACATCAGACATCAGTTTATTTCCTCGTTTATTATGATTGTAGGTTGCGATTGGAAAATAATTGTGTTTTATATGCATGGCGAGGACGACACTGAAGTGATGAGTAATAAAAGCAAGAGGATCTCTTATTGATGAATTGAACATTTTTATCACTCTGCGGTCTACACTTTTCGGTTCTTTGAAACTAACATATTGTCTCGCAGATAACTAAAAAATAAACTTAAACTTTGTCGATTATTTACAGAAACAATTGTCAACAAATCGTCAACTTTATACGCTGTCTGATGGCGTCATTTGTGTGAGACGAGAACTAATGTTTTTTTTTCGATGTTTAAATCTAAAAGCAAAGTTAATCAATTTTGTCAATTTTGAATACCCAAAAAACGGGATAAGTCGCGATTTAGCTTATGTCAAGTTGTCACTTATAATATTCAAATATCTATTAGAAAAAGAACGATTTAAGTCAGGCTTGCCAGAATGGACCATGGGGGAACACCAGACCACGAGCAAGTACCCTTCGGCGTGGGGGTTGACGTCGCCTCTCGCTAAGGCAGGAGCTGGATACAAGAATCAGGACCAGGCTTGGAAAGGAATGTAGGAAGTCTATGTTCAGAAATTGACCATGTATGGCTGGTCTAAACTGATCTGAATCCAACCACAGTTCGGTTTGTACCCACACAAAACCAATCACAAAGCGTTGATTTCAAGTGGTGAGAGGGCGCAGCGCGTGTGATTAGTCGCAGTTGGAACCGGATCGATAATTTTTAACCTAATAGCCCAGGCGATTTAAGCATATTTTAGGCCAAACCTCAAAATATGTAACGTAAATATAATTTTTGGCATTAAGTATTCCTTAAGCCCGAAGAGTATCTCCCACCCCTGGTGTGTCTGTGTGTGTGTGTGTGTGTGTGTGCCCCCCCCCCCCCCCCCCCCCCAATGTGTACTTAGGAGGAGGCTGCCGTGTATGCATAGGAGCCACTGACCTGCTGGGTCTCCGTGATGGTCTCACCCTCGGACTCGTCGGAGCTTTCCCCGCACTTCACCGTGTTTTTCCTGTTTACCTGCAAAGATACACACACGCGACATGATCAATGAGTGATACACACACAATGATTTCAAGATACTCAAACAATTTCAAGAGTAAATAGCAATCAATCAAACTACCATGATCCTTTATCATCAATGAAGATACGAGTACAATCTGATTTTAAACTTTTTATTGATAAGAGTGACATTAAGGGCGAACACTGTTTAGCGTGCGCACGGCGCGGGCGAGACGATATCGACGTACATTGCTTGTTTCCTATGTTTTTATTCAACTTTCTAACTTCTTGATCAGCAATGGACACGTGCCGGGTGTGTGTCGCACAGCTGATGTCCTTAAAGATTACCCAAGCGACACGAATTTTCTGCTCCGCGGTAAAATAGTAAAAGTATTTAGCACACTGCAGCGATTTTGAATCGGAGCGACGGAAACCATAGAAACCTAGAAAACAAAAAAATAGATTTCTAGGGGTTTGGTTCGCTTCCATTTCAAATTCGCAGCAGTATGTAATTTCGCCGAGGATATATGTTGGCCGATCCGAGCAGTAGGGAATTTCGTCGGGAAAAAAGGAAAATGCCCCTTCCCAAATCTCAGTATGCTGTAAGTAAAGTGTACTTAAAAAAATACTTTTATACTAGAGGACGTTTTAAATTTATACGCGCATTATTCATGGTTTTCCCACTTTAGAAAACTATACACAAGTAACTAATAACCATAACGACGAATACTAACTAATCAACCGTAGCTCTGTCTTTTGATGTAGTATTTCGTTCGGAAATCAATATTGGTATGATATTTAAACTGTATTATGGAATTACTATAAAGAAAAAAATCTGTAATGACCCAACTCCGAGTTTTTTTCATTTAAAATAAATATATCAGAACTCATAACTATATCAGGCTCACACACATTAACTTAATCAATATTCAGTATATGTACATGTCCAGGGAAATAAGAGAAATAGCCTAATCCCCCCCCCCCCCCCCCCCCCAATATTTAGTAGGAAGGGTCCAATAAATCTCATAACTCATTATTACATGATAAACAGTTTTAATCCACCATCCGTCACTAGTGACGACCAATAAACCCCAAATCCCTAGGGGATTCGGCTACTTCCCTGCGACATACAGTTTGATAACTTACAGGCACTTTCATTACAAAAGAAGTCTTATCATCCATAGCGGATGAGATGCCCTCCTCCACTGCGTCGAAGAACTCATGGTCCTCATCCTCCGTTTCGTTTCCTTGTCCTGTGCCGTTTCCCCCTGTGCAAACAAACACCTCATCAAATTAAGGGCAATGATAGGGCAAAAATATATCAAAAAAACAGAGTAAGAAAAAACTTTAAAATGGCAGAGTTATTTAAGAGTTTAATAGCATATTTTTAACCATCGACCGACCGAGGGAGTGTTATAAGTTTGACATGTTTGTCTGTGCCCTCATAACTGAACTAAAGACAATGAATGATATGATCCGATTTGGACCCGGTTTTCATTAAATAGATAATTTTGTAGAAAGTGTTCTTAGCCATGTCTGGGAAAAATCGGATTAGTGGTTTCCAAGATCCTGGAGTATCTTTGATGTCAGGTGGGATCTCTAGAAAGGTAATAGTTAGGTGGTTCGAGTATGCGCTCAAATGTTTTGGACCATGGAGCCCTTCCCACATCTGAAACCTCTAGGACCTGATGAAGCCAATGAAAAAGTAAGGAGATCTCCACAATGGTAAGTCAGTTTTTAAATTTTAAATTTAGAGTTAATATCATAAATAACTCTGACAATGGGTTTGGCCACTCACAACAAGAAGAATCATAATTCACTAATATAAAGAGATTTAACCTGTGATTTTTTATCTCATATTCTATGCATGAGATAAAAAATAACTTTATTGAGCTAACAAAGATAACTACATGAAAACTCTCACTCTGCCCTTCTTAAGTATTTTACCTGTAACTATTTTTAAGTTTATGCTAAGGCAAAGACTCAGGTTAGGCCTGCGGTGCATCATGATACCATACCATACACTAAATATAATGTGTGTTCTTCTATATTTATAAGTGAATGTTAAAACAATGATATTGTGAACAAAGTTTAAAAAATGATCTAAAGGGCTCTTAAAAGGAGATACCCAAGCGATACCTACCTAAATGATCTAACATAACTATTACTATTTAGTACCACTTATAAGAAATTACCAATATAATAAAAAAACTCATGTGGCGCTGTCCTTGTCCATACAACATCTATGGAGATTAGAGACTTCAACATACAATACTGTTCAAAGTATTCACATACTTCTGAGAATTGTTTCTCTATCTTTAAACCTCTCCAGCTGATCTGGATGTATGTATTTAAAATAGTGATTGACTTACTAAAACAACTTGTCACTTTATAAAATTTATAAGTCAGAACGAATAAATTTATAACATCTTTACATTTATTGGGAAGTTACTATAGAAATGTTTGTAAACAGAATACTGAATGCAGGCAACACATTCAAGGACTGGGTAAACATCACAAATAGATATTAAAATAATGCAATGGTCACTAATCTTATCATTAACAAACATACAAATACAATACAACTGAATATGAACAAAGATTATCAGTATGTGTATGTACTTTTAACTAGTATAGTATCTATCCACATCTGACAAAGCTTCCTTTGATATTGATAATGAACACAGCTGTTAATGACGTTTTAGTAGTATCCTAAATTAACTACAATTATCTATGTAAGTATGTAATTATTTGATAACAAGATTAATGTTATCATCACCTGAAGATGACACTAATCTGTGAATATATGCAATCTACTATTTCATAATATGACAAGATAAGTGAGCCTACTTTAAGAAATCTGCTATAATAAAATTAAATTCTAAATAAAAATATATAATAGTAGTTTACCTAGGACCTACATATGTGATGATGACACTCATCTATGAAGAATACCGCTATAAAGATATCCACAAACCTAAATTAACCTAATGTTTTACTGGGTAAGGTGAACACCAGGTGTTTAGATTAATATTATCAATTTTTTTTATAAAATAAACATAACCTTGCTCATCGCTTCTGGTGAATATTCTAAAAAAATTAAAGCACCATTCTAGGGCACCATTCATAATTCTTTAACATGTTCTGGACATATTACACCTACAATCAGAAATGTTACTTATATCAATGTCAACATTTGACAATACATACAGTTTAATAGTAATATTTGGTTTTGTCATATTTTTGCTGAAAAGTGAGTAACAAAGATTTAAGAGTGTACAAGTGAACAACAGATAACACATCAATGGGTTTTTACAAACATAGCTGACACTAATCAGTAGGAAATTTACTGGTGAAAGGAAGTTATATGTGCGTGCATAAATGTAACATTTACAATGACAACACCAAGGGCCCTTTTCACAATAATAAAAATTATTTTAATAATTTCAAAACTATCTTTAGGAAAACTAAACTATTAATAAATTTAGTACTACAATTCGTAACAACTTCAGTAAAGAAATGTAATAAATTCCTACAATCTAAAGCAATATTATAGACTGCAGTGCAGTAAATCAACATACAATTGTGTCATGTGTTAGCATACATAGACAATGCTTCTGTTTGAATAAGCAGATAAAATAGGTTTTCTTTAATGGGTGAAAAAGGCCCCACAACTAGCTTGCAATGAACAACTAGCTTGCAATGAACAACAAGACTTGGTAACCAAAACATTCTCGTCTATGGAAATGATTCGCCGACTGATAGCTTGAACCCAAAACCAATGAACAAGCCTGATTCATTTACAATTTGGCACATCTAGCCTTGACTTACCACCCATGATGATGTGTTCTAACGATGTATTTCAGTTTGTCATTGAGAATAACCTAAAATTACAGAGCTAGCACTACACAAGGCCAAGATCACAACACTCCATTATGATTCGCTGTTGCTATTGCTAACGTAGCGCCACACGCACTGCCAAAAGACAACACCTCTTACGCGGCAGACGATAATTAAATCAACAAATAGGTACCTACGTAACGAAATCCAGCCAATTACTGGTGCATTACTTTACAATTAGTAAAACAACCTTGGGAGTTCATCAAAAAAACCTGAAAAACTATGACATGAAAAAATACGTTAGAGAACCGTCTCGCAAGTTGTTTTACGTACCAGATAGTGATAAATGGTTTTGTAATTAGTTTGTATTCTAGTTTTTAGATCTTAGACACTTTTAAATGTAATTTCACTTGGAAAATCAAATTATGGAATTTTTTTCGACATTCATTTCCAATTTTCCGTCAATCTCCGTCCGTCAGTCACGGTCAGTCACCGTCACCGACACACCGTGCTGCTGCTAGAGACGCGCAATGACAAATAAAATAACGGTAACGGTAATAGTTCTTTAGGTTCCGTTCTATAACTAGACTGGACTGTAACAATAGTCCGTAACGTTCCCCATCAAGAGTTATTATTACTCTACCCTTCCGAAACACAACGTTGATAATTCACCTGACAGTTCAGAAGTGCGTTCCAAAACCAGTTGAAATTATTTACGTTGACAGCTGCACACGTTCCATTGCTTGTTTGAATAAAAAATAAGTTTCAGCTGTTAACGCGGTAACGGAACATGCACAGTTGTCAACGTGAATTATTTCAACTGGTTATGGACCGCTCTCCTAGGACGACACAACAGAAGTCGCATCGGCAAAATTCGTAAAACCGATCACTTCCGAACTGATTGCGACTTCAAGACCACGAATGGTGAACGAACTGAGGCGGGAATTCACTGAGCGAATGGCGTGAGTGACGAGCGGTGTGGCGTGATAATGAGCGATTGTCATTGTTTGTTCGATTAGGTACATCGATGTAACTTCTAAGTTGTTACGTTGTACTTCGATCGAACAAATTCGCTAAAATGGTAACACGTTTCGGAAAGAATGGAATTCTCAATGAATGCGTGTGAACACGCGTTAATTTCCTTTCAATATTGAAAGACTCGATCTATCGAAAGGTCATGGAATTAGACGGATATTGAACGTGTGGGAATGAGCCAATTATGTAAACCATAATTTTATTTCTATTAGCAAAAAATAGTATTAATAATTTTGTAAAATTTAGACATGTTACTGAGAATATTAGGTACAGGGAACCTAGTATCGAGAACTATTACATCTCTAAGGAAACATAAATCACGTTCCGTTTCACGAAATCTTCGTTTCAAGTTCAAATAGAGTAGAAAGAAAAAGGTCGAAAGTGCCACACATACCTCATATCATACCTACACGACCGTCAACTAACTAGCCGACAATGCTCGTCGCCGTGTATGCGCCGTACATAGATCAATACAATGCGACAAGTTGTTTGCTGATTGCTGTGAGCTGAAAGCGTACTGAAGAAAATACCACCATAATCAAATATGACTATCTTCAATTTGGTACAAACATTACTTGTTTCAAGCTCATGATGTTGATTGGGGTTAAGGCAGCTATTATCAGTAATCGATAATTAATGATTCGCCCTGCAAGTGTTGTAAGCGGGCTCTTCACTCGCGCGCGAATCGGGCCGTGGCAGCCGCGAAACAGGAGTGTGGATGGTGTCGCGGCTTCGTGTTCGCGCTCCGCAGCGTCCCCGCCCGGTGTCGGTTTTTTGTCCCGCGACAAAGGGTTCGCGGAGCACGAAACAATTCACACTCGTGATATTGTCACACACAGTAGCGTGAGAGACGCGGTGATGAGCGGTCGTGCGTGCTATATTACTTTTAATTAAAATTAGCGTTTCGTGGAGGAATCAGATGACGGATAAGAATCAGTACCATTATGAACAATCCTGTGGCTGATTCGAATAAAAGAAAAGGACTCAATAATGTCCAGTTATAGAACCTACAATAACGTCATGGCAGCGGCATTAGTTATGTCGGCGCGCCAATCTTGTCGAGCGCGCGAACTAGACTGCGAAAAGTTGCGAGTGTGGACGGACATAATGTTGGAGACATATTATCGCACAGAGTTCGCGGGCGTTTCACGCCTAAATGTCGCGGCCGCGGTTCGCGAGCGAGTGAAGAGCGGGCTTTATTTTTGTTTTTATTATTGACATCTTATTTATTACCTAAACCTATTACAATAAAATCGACTGTATTGACATCTTCAGGTTTTGGGAGACTCATTAATTTATTATCGATTACTGATATTTTTTTGCCATAACCCCGATCATTAAATTTCCGTCATCTTCGATTAAAAAAAATTAATTTCCAGAAGCTGCTCGGCAAATGAAGGTCATGTTGAATGACTTCAAGATGATGATGAATGATAATGTATCCGGCAACGACGAACTCTCGCCCAAAAGTTTCACTTATAAACACCAACATTAACTCTAATAATTGTCGACACACAACGGTATGTGCAGTGCCCTGACCTGCAACACTCATCTCGAGGTTATCGTGATATCTGGCGAGTTGTTCCATCATTTTTTTTCAGACGAATCAGAGATATTATTTCCTACACAGACTATCCACTAACAGAATCTATCATTAATAATGTTCGAGAGACTCGCCATTGTGGGGAGTGTCGCGGGCCGTGGCCCGTAGCACTGTTCTCGTAGTTGTCATGCTGTCTGGCGAGTTGTTCCACCACCTTTTGCAGACGCATCTTCTGTATCCTCAGACTATCCACTAGCCTAGCAGTCTTATCTGACACTATGCTTGAGACTCACCAGTATGCGGTGTGCCGCGGTCCGTAACACTCTTCTCGAGGTTGTCGTGCTGTCTGGCGAGTTGTTCCACCACCTCTTGCAGACACATCTTCTGTATCCTTAGACTATCCATTAACCTAGCAGTCTTATCTGACATTATGCCTGACTCACCAGTATGCGGAGTGCCGCGGCCCGTAACACTTTTCTCGAGATTGTCGTGCTGTCTGGCGAGTTGTTCCACCACTTCTTGCAGACGCATCTTCTGTTCGCGTTCGTGCTGTAACGCCCGACTCATGCGAGCGCTCGATGCAGCTGCTGCGCTCATGAATTCCGAACACGCCTGTTGAATTTGGATGATTTAAAAAATATTATCATAAAAGGTATAGTGCGTGAGTTTTTAGAAAGGGATGCGCGAATGTCTAAGACTGTAGTAAGACAAAGACAGGTCGACTTACCCGATACCTAAATCCCCTTCTAAGCTCACGGACAGAGCGCTGATGGCGTAGTGGACGGTGGTAATAGGACAAATACCTCAATTTGTAATAGTTCAATGAAACTAGTGGGTTCAGTTCCATTCCACGCATTTACCAATGAGATTTTTAGTTTTTCGAAGACAGGTAGGTAACATTTACTGAATGTTCTAAGTAAGAAAAATAACGTAACGAAACTTGCATTTCAAAAAAGTTTATGAAAGAATGAGAAATTCAACTATTAGCACTCGTCTAGCATGGTGGATCATGGCCCCATTATACACCAAGGAGTCCAAACTGTGGGGAAAATAATGTCTAATATGTGTATAAGTATAAGGCTACACTACACTACACTGACAATGACTGTTTACAACAGAGACATGCCTACTTAAATTAGAAAAAAATTATCTTAAAAAATTCCGCGGGCAAAATTTGAACCTGCGACCTTGGCGTTCCATGGCAGTGCCAACTGAGCTATCGCGGCTCATCCTGCAGACCTCCAACTAATTAACCCTTTCTCCATAAACCGTCTGTATAGGCGACGTAACTTAAAGCGACGACTGTAAAGGTGCAGGTTCAAAACTTTTTCAACCACCTTTTTTTCTAATTTATTCCCAGCGTATTTGGAGTGTCTCTGAACTTTTCCTTTTATTAAACAACACGGTAATTCCACTCACATTCATCATAGCGTTACAGGATATCCTAAAGAGCGTGGCTCTCTCCGAGACTTGCTTGGTGTTGTCCGAAGGTGGAATCTCCAGGTCAACCAGAGACCTCTGCAGCGCCGCTCCGTGCCGGGCCACGAGCTCTGAGCACGTGCGAAGGTCGTGGAACCGCGCCGAGAGCTCCCGGGCTATGCCCCCCGGGTCTTCGCCCTCCCCTTCACCCCCGACGACGACCGCCCCCGATGTGATTTGGTCTTCGTCGTCGTCCGACTCTTGCGCTCGACTGTGGATTGGATTGGTGTGTCAATCGTTTAAGGATTAGAATATGGAGTTACATGGGCGTACCCAACTTTTGCCCAATGAGGGGATGGATGGATGGAGGGATTTACAAATCAAGAATTTTGACCTAATGGGGGGCAAATCAGGAATTTCCTGTAGGTAAATAAATAATTAACCAGCTAAATGTATGGGAGGCGGGAAAGGAAAGGGTGGCAGTTCAGTCCAGTCCATGGGAGGCGGCTGTAATTCCGCTACCTATTATACGCTTGCGAGTTCTATGCAATTGTGACCTGAGTTTTCGGACTTATGGATATTTACCGACTGCCCTTAGAGTGAAGGAAATCATCATGAGGAAACCTGCGTGTTTGAGGAAATGAAAGTTTCCGAAGGTGTGTGAAATCCACCATTCAGCACTGGGTAAATCATGTCTTGTGCTGCAATAGTGAGGAAATTAATAGGCTTTTACATCATGTGAGGAAACTTGCATGTCTAAATGAGTATGTCAAACCTACCAATAACCACTGGGCCTACACAACACAGTGTATCCATGGCTCATACCCCATCGTGCAAAGGAAGGTCTATATGTACCTATAGGTAACCATAACAGTTAAGCCTGGACTTTACGTGTCCGGTTCCAGCCCTGGTTCGGTTTGCTGCAGCCAATCACATGCGTTCCGCCCTCCCCCATGAAGTCAGCGGCTCGTGATTGGCTGCATTCAGCGAACCGACCAGGGGCTGGAACCGTACGCGTGTAGTCCAGGCCCTAATTTTATGAGTGACCATTTTACCTTTATTTTTTCTCTATTTTTTTCTACAAGTCGGAAGTATCTGTGGACCTGAGCGGGGCGTTCTGGCGCGTTCGACATGCAAACTCGAGTGGCTACGGAATTTGTTGTTACGTTCACACATATGTTCATTTCTATGGGAGTGAATGAGATTGACTAACATCTCGAATTCGACTTATGCATGTTAAATGTGTCATAATCGCTATATTTCCACAGATATTTCCGACGGAAGAGCGTCGGTGGCCTAGTGGCTATGACGCCGAACTCCCATGCGAGAGGTCCGGGTTCTAAACCATGCAATGCCATGTACCAATGAGTTTTACGGATTTTTTCGAAGACTTACGTACATTTATCGACTGCTCTAACGGTGAAGGAAAACATCGCGAGGAGCCTGCTTGTCTGAGGAAATTAAAAAGTTTCCGAAGGCGTGTGAATTCCACCAATCAGCACTGGGCCCGCTCGGTGGATCATGGCCCGTACCCCGTTGTGCAAAGGGAGACCTGTGTCCCAACAGTGAGGACATTAATAGGTTGATGATGATGATTCCGATGGATAGTATAGGACAGTACTCAAAAGTCAATAGTCAATTTTCTTGCCAGCATGAAGGTTAATATTGCCAGGAAAATATATTCCATACATACATAATGTGTTTATGGAATTCACATTCCATATTATGGTGAATTCCATAATAGGCAATGCTAGGCGAAGAATGTTAAAAGTCTAATAAGCAAGCATTAGTATACTACAGTTGTTATGTAGTTAGGTTACTAATCTAATTATGGTTCATTTACACATTCGTGCCCATATGGTTGAAGCGCATGAAGCATCACCGAACTAGTTTAAAGGGCTGTTAGCAACCAAACCCCACCACCTACAAGGTGTAAACGTCAGTCTGCATGGGCGAACCCCCTCGCAAGGCAGATTTTTGTCACAGACAGAATTTTTGTTTGTTATTTGTATTCACAATCAACCAATGCAATCGGTCTTGTGACCATAAGCAGGTATTTCCGTAGATATTTAAATTGCAGGGATCGATGATCCAGTTATCTCGCACCTTCTCAGTTTTACACCCTTCTGTTAAGCCCCTGGATATTTTATTTTAACTTTCGACTCATTGTCGTCATTATTAAGTGCCACCGCCAGTTTGCAAACATATAACCATAGACAGAATATAAAATAATCTTTATACCGTGTTTTAAACTTTTTACCCGATTACAGCGAAGCCAAAGGGAGTACTGTTGCCCTTGCGAAACGGTTTGCCAGATGCGTACCCGCCTACTCTTCAGCCGCATGCGCATTCAACATATGAATCCAATAAAGATCAACCATACATCATCATCACACCAATACAGAATAAAAACCGCCACCACTAAAGCAGACTAAACAAATTGAGTAGAGATCGACCCCACTAACACTAACATAGCTTTCGCCTTGGCCAGCTCGAGAGCCGTGACCCAACTCTGGCGCTCCACCTCATCGTGAGCTCGGATGTGGAACGTCTGCGTGCCTCCATTGCTGATCACAAAGGTGCACGAGTCGGCGGTGTGGATCAATGCGCCCAAAAGAGATATGGTGCCACGGCATGTGTGCGCCATCTCTGCTTGGTTTCTGAAACAAAACATGATTTTTTTAAACTTTGGTAATGTTTTACTACACATTACCAATATTCTTCATTAACCACTCCAACTAAGCTTAAATTCCTGTGCTAGGAGTGGTCCACGACAATGGTGAAAGGGTGGATTGTGTCCGGCGACGCTGTCTCGTGCCCTAGCATTTGAGCCATTGTCGAATAAAAGATACCTTTTAAAAAACATAGTAGAACAATGTTTTTCAACATTGGATACAAAATTATTCAGAAGGAAACCGCTTGTCATTGTCATGTTTATCGTCGAGATTATAGGCCAACCGTTTAATGTAGACGACGCCCTAGGTAGCTGTGCGGTGTGGGAGGGGTGACAAATGACATGATAGCCATAGAAGCAATCTTCCCTGCACCCTTCCCCTTTCACACCACAAGGCCACATCCGCACCGAGAAGCTACCTACGTCTCAGGTAAGCGGTAGGCCTTGCCTATATTTTTCAAAATTCAGTGAAAATTGGTTTTCCTTTCAGTACTTAGTTATTGATACTGAGCTGAACTGACTCACCAACCAAGTGATCAATACATCAATTTTATTACATCATAAATGAGTATGTTCATTAGAGAGTTAAGGATTGCACTAGAGTCCTCCAATGAAACATCTGCATTGTTCTGTCTTATATGTATTATAACAAAGTATAGTGATACAGAGACAGATCTCTTATACAATTTTATGTCTATGATTCTGGAGACATAAGGATAATCCACATTACGACGGCGGTGACGGCACGGCACGATGCTCGAGTTAAATATGAAAGTATTTATTGATGAAGGTGGTTCCTCTGTCTGCTCCCTCGGGGATTATGGACGTGAGAGTTATGTATATGTATATATTTAATAATTTCTTTAAAAGAGTATTTGTGAAATAAGTTATACAACTTTTTAGTGAAATACCATCTGCGAGATTGTGGCCAATATACGAGTATAACAATTTTTATTATATTAGTTAGTGGTCATATATACAATCAATAGTGTCCAACAGCTTCATGTCAAGGAATAAGATAAAAAAGTATTCGTAAGTCCTATACTAAAATCATTATGTAATCAAGTAATACAATGGTTGAGAGTATGAGAGTATCATTAAAAAGTTTATTACTCAGCCTGTATAGGGCAATTTAGTACATAGATATGAAATGTTT
Source organism: Hofmannophila pseudospretella (assembly GCA_947369225.1). Classification (NCBI taxonomy): domain Eukaryota; kingdom Metazoa; phylum Arthropoda; class Insecta; order Lepidoptera; family Oecophoridae; genus Hofmannophila; species Hofmannophila pseudospretella. The sequence goes on from OX376331.1 coordinate 7,382,780, forward strand.
TGGGCCTTTGATAACAGATATGTTATAGGAAACAATTTTATTACTACTAGGTAGTAATGAAGGTTATGAAATAAATGAGTATTATGTATTGAGTAACCAAATAAAAAATTTTTTTTTTTCTGAAATTCTTTCATTAAAATATCAAATCAAATGTAAATAACTCTATCATCTACATAATTTGTATGGTAAGTAATGGTCCGATCGAAAAGGGGTGATGGAGCCGGTAATTTCCCATAAAATAAACCACAAACAGCATAAAAGATTTCATTAAAAAAAAATCACAAGTCCAGACAGAAAAACAATACAGTCAGTAAGATATATGCCAGTTTACACTTCTTTTTTAGGGGAACCCTAAAAAGTACCCCCCAAGGGGAAAACGGAGTATGTATTTGCTGTCGCTCCGTCGTCATCCGTCCGTCCGTCTGTTACGCGTGTCTAGCACTTAAGATATAGACTTCAAAATTTCACACAATATGTATTCCCTTGATCCAAATCCGAATATCGACTATAAAAAAATTTTGGAATTATATTTTACAGTTATTATGGTATGGCGCTTATAGATATAGCGAGGCCCGACTCGCACTTGGCCGTTTTATTTATATTCCAATCGATTCTATTTTGAATATGGATCAAATGACTCTACCACACCAACTTGTAAAGTACAAGAATAGACAAAAAAATCATACATTTAGCAAAAAATTATATTATATTTTTATAGCACCAATCAATTTTGTTTCTTATTATCGAATTAAAAACAGAATTATTAAAAATATTAAATCAAGAAGTATATTTATCTATAGTACATTGTGTCCTTGCCTACAGAACCCAATTAACAAAAATGTTTCCAGGCATGACTCACACTGTCGGAAGTCTTATCAAACTGACAATAGGCATTCTGATAACTACTTTAACCTGTATTTGTACAGCCAACCACTAGCTAAAGTATTCCAACTACTGAATTCTTCAATTAACTCTAATATAATTTGCAGAATATGGTTTATTTCGAACTCACATTGTGACTAGATTGACCTGTGGTCAACTGCACAAGGCACAGACTGTACACGGAGAAAGGGTTGACAAATTTGAAGCCAGCGGGATGAGCTAGTTGAGGGATAGCCCAGTTGGTTAGAGCACTGCCACGGAACTGCAAGGTTCAAATCCTGCTCGTGGAATTTTTTTCTAATTTATTTATGTACAAGGTATCTTAAAAATGTATTCATTACTACTTGCTATTCTATTCTATTTCTAGCTAGAGATACTACTACTACTAGTACTTCTTTTTCTTTCGTGTTGATGATCCGAATTACATTTTTCCCGACCAGAAGGCAGCCACATCGATAGCCCTCTGGTTGGCCTCAAAAAGGCCCTCCCGCGTACAGATGGTCAGAAACGCGGGACAGCAGAGCAAGTGCTCCATGGTTTGAGGGGAGACTCCACACTCACACTTTACTTGATCGCTGGAAAACCCCCAATTGTGAAGATTATCTCCGCAACAGCCAACCTGGGTTCGCAGGTGATTAAGCATTTTCCAGGTTGGCCATGTGTGTTTGAAACCCGGTGGTAGGTCTTCTTTTGGCGGTAGGAACCTTTGGGCGGGTATTTCTCCTGCCACAGCTTGCATCTTACTTCTGGCGGGTTCTTTCCAGGCTGTACTGAAACTATTTGAGTAACCCAGTATTACTCTAATGGTGGTATGATTCTGTGCAGAGTCAGCCTGGGGTTGTACTATCCTTTTTATCTATTTCAATTTAAACCATTCAACAATGATTGCATTGCTATGTTTCAGATTGAAGAGTAGAGTCTGCATAATAATGGCACATAAGGCACTCCAACTAGTCCTCAAGGATTAGCAGCACATCAAAAACCCTCCAATAACATTATTTATAGTGAAGTGAGAAGTCTATCAGGTGGCCCGTTTGCAAATCTGCTCGTCTTATACAAAGAAAAAATATCGGATTCAAAAAGAAACCTATGGATACCTCCTCTGGATACCTAGAAGCCAAGCCTATTTTCTCAAATCAACTACACTCCTATTTTCTAAATTCAACTATCATAAAACATAAAACCTGCAGTAGTTAGATACTAAGCTATCTCAAAATAAAAAAAGATACCAAGGCTATTTTTTCCAATTCAACTATAAAGAAGCATAAAAATTATGAGCAAGCTATATACAGTCTGTAATTTTTCTTCAATGTTAAATGTGCATTAAGTAAACAAATATGTCTATTATTGTGTATTTAGGTTTTGGATTTTGCATTGATTATAAACAGTCCGGTTTAACAGTACAATACAAATATTGCTTGTATATATAGCAAGCTGGTGATAACAGCTGCTATTTAGATAGATAGATATACATTTATGCTATGTATCTATCTATGATCTATGAAAATATTCATAAATATTATAAATTGCTACAGCTTATTCGCAATAACGTAACCATTGGGGCTATTAAGGCGAAAATTATCACATTATCATAGCAACCGGAAGAAAAAGTGTCTAACTAACGTAGGTAAATATAAAAAAAATAGGCTAAAAATAGGGAAACCACTACGTCATTGCGAAAAAGTAATAATGCAAAGATTCTGTAATACTCTGTCATGGAATATGTGCATCGGTACATATATTTAGTGTTCAAAGAGAGCTAACAAATTAGCATTTACCTGTAGTATGATAACAATCCGTTCGACAAGACGAACCATCTTCGTTGGTAACCCTTGAGGTAGTTCGTCCATTTGAACAGCCATCCCTTCTTTTCTGGGTCTCCGGGAATGGGCTGGCCTTTAGGCACGAGAGCGTCTGACATTCTTTGCGGTTGTTTGATTCACGAAACATAAAACATTACAACAAATCAGCCACGTCCGTCGTCCACCATAATCAGAAAATGTCAAAAATAATTTGACAATTATTTTTTTCAGTCTTTTTTATTTGTAGACAACGGCTGCTGGCCTAGCCGCATACAGCATTAACAAGCAACCACAGCAGTAACAGATATTCCGATTTGGCTGGATCCTGTACTGCACATACGGATCCGCAAAAGTATACTAGCTAGTGTACTGTTGTCGTTACCACAGCTAGTATTTTTGTACTCGATACCTTTGCTCCGATATTTTACTAGGTATCGATACTTCTTCAATTACTCGATGAAAATATTAAGCGAGAAACTCGGACATGAATGCTCAACACGAGCATCACAATGGCTTGTTGACACCATACATGCGTGAGCCACGATTTTTATTTGATTTACAATAAGAAAATGAAGATTGCCTGTTGGATGGATTGTTTTTTATTTACAATTTTACAAAGGTTTTACACTACTCGCATGGTTGAGTTACGACTCCGTAAATGTCATGTTACGATTTTCCATGACTTTTCTTGACTAGCATAGCATGTCTAACTAGTCTAAACGGTTCCGCATGGCGACAGTATTTTGGACCTGAGGTGCAAACTCTTTTGAGCCAAGGTGACAGCCATTGTGACAATGACAGTGGTCAAAAATAGTGTTACCAGATTTTACTAAAATCTGTGAAATATGTATTTTTTTACAGTCTTCAAGTAGATATGATTTAGCTAGGCAGGCCCTACCTCCCGCCAGCCACATGCCCGCCCTCTGACCTCCCGCCCCGCGCCTGTCTTTCCCCGCAGGTAACACCACAGTTAAGCGGTTTACCTATAGTTATACCTATACTACCAACGCATTATAGATTATCTCATTACATACTCTCACTAGTCGTCACTATACATTAAAAAGTTAAAAAAATAATATACAACAGCTATACCTACCTAGCACAGAAGTTTTTTCCCGTGTTCGGATCGGAGCAGTGCGTGATCGCCCTAATGAAGCTAGTAGCACAAAGTTAGCAAAAAAATCAGCTGCTGTCAGTATGTTGCCTACTTAACATTTTAATGCTCAATTTAGGATATTTTACACAAGGTCAATATTTTTTCGCAGTTTATCATATACCTAGCATATTTTTGGCACATTGGCTATTATGTGTTTTGTAGGACTATTATTTTTTATTTATTTCATAAAAATCTTACTTCGATAGCTTTTTGATGTAAAAACATGTTATAACACGTGAAATATAGGAGCCGATTCTAGCATCGAGTCAAATCGAGTGTCACAACTTCGTAAATTTTAAATAAAATAGGTAAAAAAAGAATAGTTGAATACATCGATAAGCAAAGCTCATTTTGGAGTCAAATGTATTTGGTTAAATTAATTAGGAGAGATGAGGAAGCAGGTCAAAGTTAGCTATTTTTTCGTTATGCCCGCGATACTTTGAGGTCTTCTATCTCAATGACTAGACATGGCAACGAAGATGTTTTCACGCATAAAGTTTGCGGCACGGCGGTACAGCGTCCCTGTGCCACATATTTTATTGGTATATTTTACAAAGCATTTTAGCATGTTTTGACTTGACCTAGTGGCAACATCTGGCTGTCAGCTGTCAACTCCGTTGTTGATTGAACTCTTATTTTATGGTACTTGTGTCTTGTAGGTAGTAGGTAGTATTTAGGTATTCAGCAAAAGCGGTGCCATATACAAGGTCGTTTATCGTTTCATTCAAGGTAAATCCTCTCTCTTTGTTAAAATCTTCTAATTAAAGCCTCTGAAATAGTTTGGAACCTTTATTTCACGATTATTAGGGAACCGAAATTTAAATTGTATTTTCCACCTTTCTAGATTCTGTATTTTCATCTAAGAAGATGGGTACATCTTATTCAAGATCGTATTCTCCTAACAGTAATCAGAGCAGATATGTGTGCAGCAGCGAAAACCGTAAGAAAAATCACATACATAAAAAATTATCTATTTCTTCACACACAGTAGGTACAATACTCCCTAACTTTGCTTTGGGTTGGAATTTATTTAGTAAAGTATTAATTTATCAACTATCAATCAATCAATCAAAGTAGGTTTAGATTTGACATCGGCAGGTTGTCCTTGGACATATGCATCCTGGGCCGCTCCTTTCCATCCCTTGCCAGTGTTGGCCTCTTTTATGTTTCTCGTCTCACGGGTACCACGGGTATATTCCATGTCCATTTGTCCCTTCTGGATTTCATCATGTGATTATATGTAATTTAGAGAAAAATATCAAAACATACTTATATTTATTATAAAAAACGGGATTGATTTATTGAGAATAATTAAAATATAAACTATAACTTATAAAAAATACAAACAAACAAATATTCACTTATTGAAACAAAATTAGTATCAAAAAGTTTGTACATGTACTTGAGTCAAAGCCGGTACAAAATTAGTTGTATTTGTTCTAAGTCAAAGTTCATCTTTGCTATTGGTATTCTTTTTACATATTTCCTTGTATATTGCATGAATAATCAATTGTAGACAGTACAATTATTAATTCTATTATTGTGCTTCAACTCACCTTTACTATGATTTTTGTATGTATTTATAAACAGGTAGCATAAATAATGAAGTGTCTATGTTAGTATTATAAAGTTTAGTCATTCATAGTTTTCACTTCACATTCTGCATTTAAAAATTCATTGTTTAATTTAATTACTTAGGGTGCTTGTGCAAAAGTGCAGGTTGAATGTTCGGATTAGTTAACCCTAGTTGGTTGTTATATAAAAAAATTCAGGGTTAGCATTGATGCAAGACGTTTTTGTGATTTAGTAGTAATCCGGGTTAGTAGGCATTAACTTTCGCGCAATTTAGCATTTATTTGGCACTTTTTAATACCAATTATCTAGTCTATTTTTATATAAGTCGAATGAAATTAGTTTAAAATAGTTTAAATCCATAAAATATGGAATAGGTAACTGAAAATTGGGCTAAATACACACAGTAATTAATTAATTATACTTTTATAAATTTTAAAATAGTAATTATACATGTGCTGTATTTTTTCTCTAGGGGGAACAATCTCCCGTATGGAATCAACCAGTCACTATGTAGAATCAGTTGTATGCGGTGAGGATGATCTCAAAGACAATGAAATGAAAGTCTTCGACATTGGTGAAGATGGCAAGGTATTGCTGGTAAAACAGAAAGGGGAATTTAGCGCTGTTGGTACGAAATGCACGCACTATGGAGCTCCACTGGTGAACGGAGCTCTGGGAGATGGCAGGGTCCGGTGCCCGTGGCATGGAGCCTGCTTCGACCTGAAGACTGGTGATATTGAGGATTTTCCTGGATTCGATTCGTTGCCGTGCTATCAAGTCACTGTAACGGAGAAAGGAGAGGTTAAGGTAAGACATTGAATTGAATTTAATTAATTTACAGGGTGGACCAAAAGTCCGTTAACATTTAAAATGGTTATAAAAAATACAAATGCTACTTTAGTGAAAAACTGTTTATTTAATAATAAAGTAGACAAATTAGGATTTCACTTTTTAAAAATAACATCATTCAAATGTGACCCTTGTTCATCCTGGCACACCTGTAACCGGGAACGGAAATTTTGCATGACCGCCCGACAAGTGGTTGGTGAAATGTTCTGCATTTCCTCGCGTATATTTTCTTTTAATTCCTCAATAGACACTGGGTTGCTGATGTAAACTTTACTTTTGAGATATCCCCAAAGGTAAAAGTCCATTGGAGTTAAATCCGGGCTGCGGGGTGGCCAGTGAATGTCACCTCTTTTGGGTATGACTTTTTGGCCAAAAATTTCACGAAGTGCTGCTATAGAGTCATTGGAGGTGTGACATGTTGCCCCATCTTGTTGGAACCAAGAGCTTCGATTAAAGCCTGAGAAGTCCTGTAATGCTGGAGCAAAAAAATTCTGTAGCATCACAATGTATCGCTCTGTATTAACGGTGACGGCGCGGTTTCTCTGATCTTCATAAAAATATGGACCAATGATTCCGCTGGCTGACAATGCGGCCCATACAGTAACCTTGGGCGAGTGTAAAGGTTTTTGGTGCTTCAAGTCCGGGTTAGTGTCACTCCAGTATCTGCAATTTTGTCGATTGACATGTCCATTTAGGTGGAAGTGTGCCTCGTCTGAGAAAAAGATGTTATTGAAGCTCGTAAACCTCTCAAGCACTTCGTTAGCAAACTGCAGTCTCTGAGCAGGGTCATTTGGCTTTAAAGCCTGTACAATTTGAATTTTGTAAGGATGTAAATGTAAATCTTTGTGTAGAATGCGATTTAGAGATGTTCTGGGCACATCTAAAGCACTAGACCGCTTTCGAGTAGAGAGACCAGGTTGTTCTCGAACAGACGCTCGTACACGCTCTATGTTTACTGGATCGCGCGATGTCCTAGGTCGGCCGGATCGTGGTTGACTTAAAGTTGAACCTGTTGTTTCGAACTTCTGTACCCATTTTTTAATCGTTTGAATTGTTGGTGCTTGATTTCTGTTCCGTATATTGTAATGATTACAAAATTTCCGTTTAGCTTCGGTCGTAGAATCGTTGTTTCGATAGTACTCGCGTACGCAAAATGCGCGTTGCGCTCCGCTGAATGACGCCATGGTACTAAATCCCTATTAGTAGCTCTCGCTTGTAGTAACACCCCCCGCGCCAATACCCCGCCCGCGCCGACGCAGCGACCTATTCAAATGTTAACGGACTTTTGGTCCACCCTGTATTTACATTTTGCCAATTGGACATTCTGAGAAGTGGACATTTTAATTGTAAATATTTATTGAATATTCATTATGCGTCTTTTGTGGCTGTCGCAGAACCGACATCATTCCTTTACTTTATCTATATTTTCAATTATTGTTTGTTTAAGCTTGGGTTAGGCTGAATGATAAAGCCATTGTCAAACAGGACTGATTTTGACAGCTCTCTCTTTCTCTCTAATACTCTATTGACACTAACTTAGATTCTAACTTGAACTGTTTGTAATTTGTTGGGTGGACTTAACGTTGTAAGTATTCGAATACCTAATTCGGATATAGTAGAAATAACGTGTAGCAGATTCGAAGGATCCGAAACTTAACACCCAATATGGGAAATTCGAATTCTTTGAATCCTTTGGGTACTCTGGATATCTCAATTTCGAATCCGAATCCTGGAATGTACGTGCTTCAGATTCGGATTCGATTAATTCATTCAATTCAATTTAAATGTATGGTATGTAACAGGAATTGGGATACTTCTTACAGTAAATCGCCACTTGTTCGTGCTCTGCAGTATCTCAATGCGCTTCTCGCATCAGCACCAGACTGTTATGGATGAGTTTGCAAGTCGATGGGCGAGTGTGCGTGATGAGGGTCTGAGGTTCTGTGAGAGTATGGATGTGCGTCGGTCTTCAGTTAGTGTGTAATTAATTATTTAGTTTTTTTTTTAATTTCACAGTGCCTTGGTATCACTGTTATGATGTGAAAGTTATTGAATAAAAATAAAAAATAACTTTTTTGTTAATTCTGTTCATAGCATAACTCTCACGTCAGACTGAGGAACCACCTTCATCGTAGATTACTTTATTCAATGGTAATAAATAATAAGGTTGAGAACAGGATATATTGCATTTTAAGCCAAGCACGATAACGCACAATATTGTGGATACATACAGTTAATAAAAAACACATATTACACATCTCAGTGAGGTCACCCAGTCGCTGTTACGAGTAGGTATTAAACTATCAACTCATGTAGGTAATTACATTTTTTTTATTACAAGTTCGAATTCAACCTGTGAATCCAACATTGGTCACAAAATCAAAACAGAACAATGAAACCGTACAATCACACCGTCCGAGATCTCATATACCAATCTATCTAAATATCTATAAAGACTGCGACAAAAAAAGAATACGAGTTTTTCATATAAATACTTCGGTACACGAGTTCTTAATAAGTATGTATCAACGGTGGGTGACTCGTAAAAATGCATGACGCCGCCGCGCCGCGCCGTCTTTAGTATCCAATATACAACCTGTCGTACGGTTGACAGTGAAATCACGTTCAATGCCACGCCAATGCCGACTGCTCTAATATGGAGCAATAGAATAGAGCTACAATAAGTTACTTTACTGTTCTAATAAGGTATGGGTATCCGTATGTACAGTGGACTACAAGTATACCATCTGTTAAAAACCTTCGATTAAAACTCAACCTTTTTGTCTGTGCAGCCTGTGCTATAAATTTACATTCTCAAAAATTTTCGACGTTTTAGGCAACTTAAGCTGTGGTTGACTGTACGACTCCGGTACAAGTTTTGATTGCGATTGCGTCTTTTCTTACGCCTGTAGCATACTGCAGCGATTTTGAAACGGAATCGAACCGTACTTATAGAAATCTAAGAAAATTGAAAAATATATTTCTATGAGTTATATATATTTCAAGTTATATTATTTAAATATATTTCAGCCCGATTGCGTTTAAAAAATCGCTGTAGTGATAGCGTTTCCGTTGGCTGTAGGTTTTACTAAGTTGAGGCGCCCTACCCTACCCTTGTAATGTGACGTGACACCGAATTTTGATGTTAATACGTCTAGCTAGAAGATTACTCGGGACTCCAGTATTGCCTAGATCATAGTTCAGAAATATTGATGTAACATAATTATGCCATTACGATACCATTGAATAACTCAGAAACCACAAGGCGGTATTAATCAATTATTATTTTATTGCATCAGTCAACTTACATGGACATACTAAAGAAGGATCTAAAATTAGTTTTTCGATATCTCAACTAACATCAGAGATTAATGGTTAAAGTTAGTACTGGAATGATGCTCTGTCCCTTTCTAGCAAAACAGTCCTTTATATGCAGCCAGGACCTGCTTGTATGGCGCTAGAGAACAGTTACGTCATAAAATGTATTGCCGTTTCTTTCTACCGTTCTGTTTTTTTATTGCCTGTAGCTATTTTATTTTTTAACGAATTTTAATTCTTTTTCACATTTAACCATCAGTTTATGACTATTTCTTAATTTTTAAGAAATGCATTTAATATTTGATACTTGGAAACTACCCTATTGGGCTATTCCTGTAGTCTACCAGCAATTTTGTTGTCATTCTGATCGGCTTCGGCTAATACAGGTGACTCAGGAGATTTTTAAAACTTTAAAATTAAGTCCGCACGCGGTAGGATTAGGGAGGGGATGTTGGCAATATTCGATGGCTTAGTTTTTCGGATTTTCAACTTGGAAGAATACGTAAATCGGTAAAATTGTTGTTATTGGTCTCTTAGTATTTCACGACATGATCCCGATTTCATGACTCCACAATGACTACGTGAAAACGATTTCACCCGAGTTGCGCAGCCTACGATGGGGAATTTGCACCTTCGCTGGCAGGGGCGTTCAAGCCGACAAGGAGGTCATCTCGACGATGTAATTATTCATAATTAAAATCTGAATTTGCGTTTTATAATTCCGTATTCATAATTTTTTTGTTAAACCAACTAGTGACTTTTAATAATTTTTTAAAGTTTAAAATCTGGAATGAGTTACCTGTATGTATATAGCGTTTTAAACCACTCCATTTACGTTTAAATAAATGCTATATACGGACTGACTTGCTCTTGCATTACTGCACTGAAAGAGTCTCGGAATTCGTTATCCTATTGTATAAAGTGTGAGTGGATATTTAATGGCTGTTAATGGAAGTTGAAATGGCCCCGCTAGCAAACGGGCTTTCAACTCATAATGAAATAAACATTGACTTGTAATTGTAAATAAAAAATGAAGCAAAAGACATTGAACTACTTACTCGACATCGACAATGCTAGTTAAAATAGTAAAGCATAATCTACACAGTCACACCAATAAAGATAAATAAGATTTGAATAATAGCAATAGTGAGTAACGCACTTAGCTCACTTTTGTTTTCCTATACAAACTAACATTCGCACGCGGCACCGATACTTTTATCAACCCATGTCTAATTGCTTTAACCATATAAGACTATAAAAATATAGGTAGGTCTTTGAACAGCCTAGCGGTGATAAGAAATCGATCTATTAAACAACCTAGGTATAGGTATTTGGAGGTGGTTTGGGTAACAAGTTTTTCGGTATTATGCCCACCAAGCGTTAACTTCGGCGTGGGATTTTTATAAGGCGCAACGCCACGACTCGGTTCCGTCAAATGATTTAGCTCATTCATGTCGAATTTGTGCAAAATTCAAAGGTTTATTTATGCACTTGAAGATTTTCATACATACACATAACGTATATCCCTTACGGGGTAGGCAGAGAGAATGAAGCGCCACGAATGTCTTGGGGGCCATCCATAAATTTCATATTAAATTTCATTATATTGTTTGGAAACCCCCCCCCCCCCCCCCCCGGTGTGACGTCACATATTTTGCCATTTTAAATTTAGAAATTATTAAATTAAAACAACACTTCCTAAAAAGTGCCAAAGTCCTATAGCAAACGGGCCACCTGATGGTAAGTGGTCACCGTCGCCCATAGACATCTCACCTCACTGTAATTTAATCATCTTGTGTCCATGGACTTAACCCATTCCTTTATATTATTTATGACTTCTTCTTTTACATTTAGCATGTGACGTCACGAAGCTTATGACTCGTCCTCCCTTGTCACACGATGTCACACTTTGTGGACCCCTCCCTCCCCCTTAACGTGTCACGTAATTATGGATGGTCCCTTGGCATGCCTCTCTTGTTTCTTCTACACTACAGTCATTCGTTGTTTCACGCATGCTCACCGTTGGGGTCGTCTACTCTGTGTATTAAAATCTATGAACACTCTATCAACCTAATCTTTCTCAGAAGATTTTCATACTAACATTAGGTAATCTTAATAAAGATTCTAACGTGTATTATTTTTACGTTCGCAACAGTACAGCAGCATGATTAACTTAATTAGTACAAACAATATCCCAGTAAATTATACTACATAATGTGTAAGCATGAGCATCGTCTGAAAGTGAACATGCAACCACTAGTGGCATATTTTCCTCTGAGTCCCTCCGTGCTTCGGAGAGCAGATTAAGCTGCGGTTGCCCGATAGCAGTCGTCAGGTCATGTCAGAAACCCACGGGTGGCCTGAACCGTCGTGTCGCGTAATGTTCCATTACGCAACCCTGACAATAGGTTTGCTACTAACCACACTACAAGAATATAATGAATGAAAAAATATACTCACCCCCTAACAAAATTATTGCGCAAATGACCATTTTTAGTTGACGTTACCAGCGGAACATTAGCCGTAAGACTGACTCGTTGAAAATTATCAAATGACATTTCGTTGACAAAATTTCAACCATACCCTGAGACAAGAAAGATGCTAAACATTAGCTCTCCATAGGGTCGGGCGTCCGTTCCTTCGTGAAGAAGTTCATTTGTATAGAAACCGAGTCGTCATGTTGCACCTTAATAGTTTCGTTCGGCAGTTCTTATTACGACTGGTTGTCACTTGGTCAAGTGTTTAGCAAAAAGGAAGTACAGTGAGTTAGGACAGTGAACAGTGGCGAGTCAAGTTGGCTTGCAAGCTGCCTTGCCAGTGAATCCAAATGTTGTTTGACTGGCTGTAGTGTACACCGTCACTGACTAGGCACTCGCCACTCGCCATTCTCCTCGCCACGGTCCTTACCCACTTCGCTAAACACTAACCAGCCATTAGGGTTGGTAGCCGGTACTACTTATACGACTTATTGATTGCCTTCCTACACCGGACAACGTAATCAATCATGCATGAACTGTTAAGAATTGTAACAAGCACATTTCATATTGATTTTGGATCAAGTCAGTTGTTATTTAATAGGTATTTTCCGACTCTACTTTTGATTACCATTTACCATGAAGTGCGTGTTCGCCATTAACTCTCGAGTCAACATTAACCTCATGTAAATTTTGTTTGAAACGCAAGTTAATCTAGGATATCACCGTTGTGGTTCTAAACTGTTAGATACCAGAGATTTATGTTATGAATGAGTTAGGACTCGTAATACTCTAGATAAGAGTTAGGCTCAATTTACATTGCCGCGGAATGGAATGAAGCGAATTTTCGCAACGTAATTGTACATAGGTACCATAATGAACTTTATGTCAATTGTGTAACATACAAACTAAATACGAGCCAAAAAAGAGGTCGCGCGTCTTCCGGGTAATCCTCGCGCATTCTCGAGAATTCCCCTAGCTACTTTTCTTTTTTGGCTCGTATTTAGTTTGTATGTTACACAATTGACATAAAGTTAATTATGCTATGTACAATTACGTTGCGAAAATTCGCTTCCATTACATTCAGCGGCAATGTAAATTGAGCCTTAAGGTGCGGTTACACCTGGTCGTTGGACGACTTCGGTCAACGGAGGCCGGTTGTTCACCGCAGGTCTGTCGCCGAAGCGGTCAACGACTATATGTAACTGCGCCTTTAGTTGTTGATGCCTGCAGACAACCTTGAGTTTCCTTGACCGACAATCAAATATTATTCATATTATTATCATATTCTTGCTTAGTTGAATCACTCACATAGCCGCCCACGAGGTCATTTCAAACAGTCGGAAGACATTTTCTGTCTTTAGGTACCTTCTTGCAATATACTTAGTGCAATTTTTTTTGTGATGTGTCTTGCTGGGTATAATGAATAGCACCATCCCAACTCTTCCCATAGGTTTCGTACGACGCGACTAAGGGTCTTTGTGGACACTATTCTACACCTAGTAGACGGCGATCGATAGACTCGCCACCTATCACGTTTGTCCACCAAATCGTGGGATCTAGCTGTGATGAAGGTGGTTCCTCTGTCTACCCCCTCGAGGATTATAGACGTGAGAGTTATAAAATTTTATGAGTTTAGTGTCCTTACAATACTAAGTGCAGCATTTTACAAGTATTAGTTGGTAAGTAGGTATATTAGAGATTTTGTGGCGTCGTCGTGGCTAGGACTTCGGCTTCCCATGCGGGGAGGTCCGACTTCGAAACCAGGCAATGCTATGTACCAATGAGTTTTTCGGTTTTTTCGAAAGACTTACGTACATTTGCCGACTGCACTGACCGTGAAGGAAAACATCGTGAGGAAACCTGCATACTGAGATAACCAGTGTGTGAAATGGGAAATTGCAATGGCAAACCACCCCATTAAATCTTCCACGAGAGTCATTCTATGTGATTAATTCCTTAGAATGATCACGACCCTCAGCAATGAGAAAAAAAACTACTTAGAAGAGAAGAAAAGTATATTAAGATTAAATAGGCAATCAGCCTATTAGAACATGATACTCTAATGATCTACGTTAGTTTTTAACTAAACTAAAACCCATCATGATCAAAACGTACAGTAACGTATTCTGAACATCTGTTCAGAATGCTTAAATGTCATGTCCAAGTACTAAATAGTTACCAAAGTTACCTTTGTTCATCGAGTTACTTTTGCGCACGCCTGTTATACGGAATTCGTCAAATCTGTGGGTTCGGTCATAGGTTTTCCGTATAACTACTTCCTCATCGGTGAATAATCGTGTCTTACTACTATAGGTACTATTACGTGTCATGCCTTGCACTGTTTGTTTTTACTGACGCGACGGGCGTGCAGTATGACCTCATCCTTACACTGTTTGGATCCTGCTAATCTAGAGAATTTTATCGTAAATTCCTCGTCTTTTTGAGATTATTATAGTCTTGGCCTTTTATAGTCAAACTGACGTTCCCTTTACAAGTTTTCTAACACACTCTCCAATCTTTGTATTATTGTTAATAAGGTAGTTTATCCTGGCTTCGATTCTGGGGTGACTGCTAAAGCTACAACTAAATATAACATTCTCGCTCACTCATGTGCTAGATTGCGTCGTAAGTTTCGTCGTTTCGTTTAGCGATGTTTTAATTTAGCGAGTGACACCTCAGGATTGATTCCACTGTCCCACTGCTGGGAGAAACGCCCTTCCAACCTCTCCACGTTATTTTTTTCAAGATCTACTTTTAAATTTTGTTGTCCACATTTCAGGTACGAGCGAAGATTAGTGACCTGAAATCTAACATACGAGTGAAGGACTTGGACGTGGCGACGCCCTGCGACAGTTCCGTCGTGGTCATCGTGGGCGGGGGGCCGTCGGGCGCCACGTGCGCGGAGACGCTGCGCAGCGAAGGGTTCCGAGGCCGCGTCGTCCTCATCGCCCGAGAAAACTACCTGCCCTACGACAGAATCAAAGTCTCCAAAATAGGAACCGTTACCGACATTCAAAAACTACAAGCCAGGTCCAACGAATATTATCAAAACGCCAACATAGAGATCCATAAAGGGGTAGAGGCCACCAAAATAGACTCCAAGGAGAGGCTAGTCTTCCTAAACGATGGCACCAAACTTCAATATAGCGCCCTTTATCTAGCGACCGGATCCAAACCTCGAGTACCCGATATACCGGGAGTGAATCACAAAAACATCTTCACGGTGAGGGACTTCGATGATTCCGTCAACATCTTGAACACATTAGGCGACAACAAAGACAAAAATGTCGTCGTACTTGGCTTGAGCTTCATCGGGCTAGAAACCGCTGCGTCCTGCAAAGAAAAAGCCAAATCCATAACCGTCGTCGGCACGGATACCGCTCCTCTCGGTAAGATTTTCGGCATGGAGATTGGCCAGAGACTTCAGCAGTTATTTGAAGAGAAGGGCGTCAATTTCCATTTCGGAACCACAATAACCCAGTGCAACGACAAAAATGGAGTGATACAATCGGTCGAATTGTCCAATGGTACCATATTGCCGGCTGATATGCTCATTTTGGGCGTGGGAACAACATTCTACACAGATTTTCTCAGAGATAGCGGTATCACGCTGGATCCGAATGGTGCGGTTAACGTCAACGAGAATTTGGAAACAAATATTAAAAATGTGTACGCGGGCGGCGATATCGCCTACGCGCCCGTATTCGCGGCTGGGAACAAACAAATGAGCATAGGCCACGTGGGCTTGTCGCAGTACCACGGAAGAGTTGCAGCTCTGAACATAGTGAAAAAGGAAACGCCGCTGAGGACAGTTCCTTACTTCTGGACGATGCTGTTCGGTAAATCCATCCGCTACGCCGGCTGCGGGACATCGGCTAGTACTATGGTAGAAGGAGACATCGAGGCTCTCAAGTTCGTCATCTTTTTCTTTGATGAATCTGATAAAGTGATTGCAGTAGCATCATGTATGAGAGACCCGGTCGTTTCCCAGTTTGCCGAGCTGCTGTATCAAGGAAAACCACTGTATAAGAAAGATCTGAAAGACGATCCATTTGCTTGGACAAAGAATATCAACTAAAGAAATATTAACGCCATTTGATTGTTTCCTACGAATAATGTCACAATAGTATTCGCCATCTGTATTTAATACTGAAAAACAGTATGCTTTAATTTTTAAGATCTTATATTTATTTATAAACAAGAGCTCGAATCGACAATATCATTATTGTATTCAACTGTAAAACAGTAATTCAGTATAATATTTAAGGTTTAGTTAATTTATACTAGTAATAAGTGTTTTCTCAACAAGTAATTGATGTGAATTGTGATATATTTTACCTGGCTACTCAAGAAGAAACCAAGAATCTAATATGTATTACATTGTATTTCAACTTTATTATACTGTATTGTTATCTATAAATGTAATATTAATGTATGGGCCTTGAATGTTATATGAATATTCTAAGTATTTAGCTACAAAGTCACAATTTTATTTGTTTCGTGCGTGCTTTTGTGTATTGTTTGGAACGAAAGCTTTGCATTTGATATTATATTATAGTCACAAAGTTAGAAGTTATTTGCGGTCTGTGATTTTAATTTGTTACAAAATGAGTAAGCAGTGTATATTAATTGTTTCTGATATTTTTAGCTATTTATCAATATGATTATGGCTTTCACTTATATATAATACAATGAGCTCAGTATTCTGTAATTCAGATAAGTAGCTGATCATTTTTTTAAATTGTATGCAGTGATTCTCATAATAATGGTCACTCTTTTTGCTAACTGTACAAATTAGATTGTTTAATTTGATATGAAAGTGTGTTAATTTATTATTCAAATACCAGTGTGCCTTTTACCTTTTTTTGTGGTGGGCTAAATAATTTGTTCAGAAATTCCTAAAAGTTGCATTGGTATAAATTGATATGTTGTTCTAATAGACCTTACAAATCATTAATATAGGGTTGTTAATTCTTTTTGTTTGTTGCAATAAACAACAACTTGATGTGATATCTGTACTTATAAATTGAGTAATATTCATTATATTATTAGTTGAGAAATAAAGCTGTTTACATATATTTAAAATGTTATCTGCCTTTTTGTCCTATATCTTTTTAACTTCTACCCACTGATATGGATCTGTTCAATCAATGGACCTAAATGAAAATGATCCTCATCTATGCCTCAACCTACAATAAATCATTGGCAGTCTTGTGTAGTAAATTGTGTTTGTATGCACTCATACTTAACATTCAGTTTTACCATCAGATTGTTGCCAAAAGCTTTAACCAAGTTTCCACAACGAAGGCAACTTGAGTTACATTGTAACACATTCATAGGCCTCCAATCGCAGTCAGTCTTTGGTATTTTTTTCAATGTGTATTTCCTAAACAAATAATTGAAATAATACTAAATGTAAAATTATTATTTTTTATTACATAGATGTTTATATACAGCAAATACACTAATGTGGCTGGTCAACACATCAAAAGACCCAAGAGCTGGCTCTTATTTGACCTAGCGGATTAGCTCAGCTATCCAACTGGACAACGCAACCAGTCTCTTGGGGACACTGCCGGATGTGGGGGACTTTGCACATTTTTTTAATCTTTAGTTTAAATTTTCTTACTCTAAGTTTAGTTTTAGTGTATTTGCTGTACATAAACATAATTGTATAATTCTACATTATTTATTATAATCTAAGTGCTGCTGGTGTTATCCCCACTCTCCTATGATAAGATATATTATTAATTAATGGTTAAAATGATCTAATTTTAATCCCAAGATTCACTGACACGCAGATGTTTGAGCCTCTCATATAATGTAACGTCATTCTTGAAAAATTTCCTTCGACTTTCAAACAGTTTTTCCAGCCTTTTTTCACCCTTTCCTAAGGCTTTAGCATGTCCTGAACTTTCCTCCTGAAATAATACAAATCCAATGTAACCACAAGGTAAAAAAGTTGGATTTGAAAGACCAACAATGGCCCAACAATTGTTGGCCACTGAAAAAAGTTAATTGCATATAAAGAAGTCACAAACCTTTGTGAGATAGGGAAACCGTAAATAAAACATATTTTGCTCTTCAATTGCAAATTCTTGTTGAATCTTTCGTAAATGTTTGGGTTCCACTTTTCTCACCAACCGATCTTTGCCTCTGAATATGTGGCCATTTGGCATCATATTGCGCCGAAATAATACTAAGGATAGTCTCATTTTTAAATTATTTTATAACAAAATAACAACCAAGAAAAGGTGAAAAAAGTGACTGACAGGACAGATGAGTTTTTGAGGTTATTCATAGACTAGAAGTGCGTTCTAAAACCAATAGAAATTATTCACGTTGACAATTGAACACGTTCCATTGCTTGTGTCAAATATAAGTTTGATAAATTTTCAGCTGCTAACACGATAATGGAATATGGCAGTTGTCAACGGGAATTATTTCAACTGGTTATGGAACTCTAATAGGAGCGAGAGAAGGTGAAACAAACAACATCGATAAAGTAAAAACAAGTTCCGAAAAAGTAATGGATGTGTTGATGTCGCATGTAAACGAGGCATGTGTATAGGTGTATCCGATTTTCTTGTTTGCTATGGTTATTTTATCTGTGTGTGATGTTCTATTATTGTTTATGGTTGATTATGGCTGTCGATCGAGTTTAAGCGTAGGGTAGTGTTCTCGTAAATGAAAATTATATGAAATCAATTTATTCTAATGTAAGTTTACTGCAATTACTATAATATGGGATCACGGGGCTGATATTTGCGTTTTTTGGAGTAGTCTTCGTGATTGGTAAGTGAATCAGCAAATGCTGCTACTTTGTACATAATTATTGTGCTTCGGTAGATAATTGTGCATTACACAGCTTTCCATATTATTTACACATTTGTAATTATGCAGAGAAGATAATTACACACCAATATGTCTAGGGAGAGCAACTGCACTAGCAAGTATTGGTTTATTCGCCACATAATATATTTCGGGTACCCTTTCACTTTATTGTATACATTATTTTCGTGCTCTACTTATTTCGAACTTGATTTTTATTCTATTGTTATATCCAGTGTCAAAATACCGTTAGAACTTACCCTGTCATAGTATCTGGTAAATAAGTAATATAAATAGATCTATATGACTATTAATTTCACTATCAGTTGTAAAAAATGACCTACTTTTTGTTGTTTCTTAACGTTGGGCCATTTACGGCTGTTAACCCGACTTAACACATAATATTACCATCTGTTATTATTATTATTTCTATGATAATAAATATGGCTTTGGTTTAAAAGTCGCCAGGAGTGCATTATTTATTTTTATTACATTGCAAGGAATTTTATAGCCAGTTTATTATTCTTATGTATTTAACCATAAATATATTTTTAATTGCTGGGAAAAGTTTTAAATTGTTTGTACAGTTTAAAAAGCCGAAAGATGTAGAAAATATAATCTTCATGTTTTACTACCTACCTAGGTGGTTTGGTACCTATTCCCAGCATACCTTTGAAATAAAAATAAATAAAATTGAATATTTGAAGAGTTTATAGAATTGTTTAATGTAAAGCAATTTAATAATTCGATTAATTAATTAACTAAATAATAAGTATTTTACCACTTTATTAGTCGACTAAAATGCAATTATTAACTTCCGCTAGCTTGATTAATTGATATATTTTTTGGGTAATTGGAGAATATTCCAAAACAGGTAATAATTACCTGACAATGGGTCATTGCCTGACAGTTAAATTGTGCCAGTTCCAAAACAGTTTTGGGGTAAGAGTGCTCTTTGTTGGGTAGTAATTACTGGTTCCAAAATACTTAACTTTACACTCTGCAATTATTACTCGACAAAGCATAAGTGGTTTTGGAACATACCCTTGGTTTAAGACAGTTTGCAAAATTGATTAGTAAATAAAAATATTTTACGGTTTGTAGTCGTCAAATGCTGGTTATAACTAGTTGTTGTAAAAGTTGTCCAGTGGTAGTGGTTGTGTCCAGTGGTGGTGGTTGTCCATATCGACCCTTGAGGATCTTTTGTGCCTACCCCATTTTACACACTGGTTATCTCAGTGTGCAGGTTTCCTCACGATGTTTTTCTTCACCGTTCGAGCAGTCGGTAAATGTACGTATATCTTCGAAAAATACGAAAACTCATATAATTTGTAATTTGCTTGCACAGAAAGTGCGACGGAATCCCGACTTCCAATATACAGGTTTTCGACCTAATTTGTAAGTCGGAGGTTCTTTTTTTGTGCCCTGTATAAGTGAATAAAGTTATTCATTTTTCATTTTTTTAATTTCATTTTTTGATAGCAAGCACAATAAAAAGTATTCATGAATGAAATCACAATCTCCGTTGCATTTTAGCAGGGTGTTGCTCCCAGCCGAAGCCATCTTAATTGCCTTTATCAGCAACTCACTCCTTTTACTTTGAGCAGGTGTGCTGTGCACATAACATAGATTTCTTATTGTGCATTGTGTTTTCCCAGTTGACCATTACTTTCATTGAATGTTGATTACTTGCACACTTGATTATGAATTAAACATATTCTTTACATACACATTACCCCAAACGAAAACAAGGAATCCTAGAGTGCTACTTTCAAAGTTAAAAGTTCAAATGTTTTAGTGCTGATTACAGGTTACATGATTCTAATGTTTAATAATTTGATCCGCTATAATCTACCTTGTTAAGGCATGCAATGTATTTTATTTACAAATATATTATATTACGTCCTTTATAATTATTAATTCACTATAATTAATTTTGTCAAAATATTTATAATTAATGTATTGTCAAAATAAAAAAAATAGTTATTATTTATTTGGATTTAGGTAGTCATTTATAGTATAAAATCACTTTTCAACAAGTCATTACGTAGTTTCCAAGTAAATTCAGGTCTTAGTCTTAATGTCTGCTGGTAATGCGTTATAGATTTTTGCACACATATAAACATCTTTTTTTGATAGAATGTGGACTTTGCCTTTGGAAGCGCTAAATCATTGGCATATCTAGAATAAAATTTAAGGTACCTAAGACTTTTTTTGAGTGAACATATTAGTTGTACCTATTAAGAGTAAGTACATTTGATATAAAAGGCTACTTGCATCAAATAAATAAATTTTATCTTGTATTCCTATCATTCACTCCCTGCTAGTGAATAGGGGTTGGATCATTGCTGTCCATTAATTTGATATGGCGTGGCTTATCAAGCTCCTGCTAGGACATTTTGAATACTGCTGCTTCATTTTTGCCAGTCCATGCTACATTAATTTCGGAAGATTTGGCTTGCGCACAGCATTTACGGACCACTTTCGATATAGTATAAAAAAATAAACTTTTTTTAATTGTTAGTATGTACCTTAAAGTACATTTTTACAACTTTATGTTTTACTCTACCACCGCTTCGTAAGGTGCTGTAGCTGAAAGGAAAGAAGTGCAAGAAACTTTCAGCAGCACATCTTTTG
Organism: Hofmannophila pseudospretella; assembly: GCA_947369225.1. Lineage (NCBI taxonomy): Eukaryota > Metazoa > Arthropoda > Insecta > Lepidoptera > Oecophoridae > Hofmannophila > Hofmannophila pseudospretella. Next base: position 7,404,307 of record OX376331.1, read on the forward strand.
AAATAAATATATATCTTACAATAATTATGAATACATCATATACACACAATGTGCAGAGCTGGAGCTGAATTTAGGACCAAGTATCTTTATCATTTAAGTAGTCATTTATTTTATAATAACCCTTTTTACACAAGGTCCGTCTTATGTGAGTCTTAGATTTTTCTCTGTCATATTTATTACAGTATAAGGTATCTTATTATAAAATCGTACACAGTGATCCATAATGGTTATGGTTGCCGTACGCGTATGTATCGTACGCGTTTTCTTTCGTCCGGATACCAAGGTAGCTCCGTTAAATCATCGTTCGTTTCGTTGCGGTCACTAAGCAACAAGATCATTGACCATATTTCTTTATCATTTGCACACTCTATCATCGCAAGCAATGCACGCGAAGCTGTCGATTTAGGCGCCAGACTCACAACATAAACCACATTATGTAAACAGATGAACTTCGTCATTGGCGCCTTGTATTAGTTGTGTTTGCATGGAAGATAAAATATGTTACTGTGAAGTTTGCTAATAAAAATAGTATATTGTGATACTAGCCCGGAAAGTGAATAATTGTACACGAGGTGCCGAGTTTGAATCCCGAGGGAGGTATTCTACACCCCGAGGTTACTTTTTGCACAAGATATTTGCATCAAACCTATAAAGTAAACACAAGAGTAATTATAAAAAAAGTTTCAGCGACACATGATTGGAATCACTAGAATTAAAAGTCACTAGAAGTAAAGGCACTAGTGTTCCTAGAAAGAACACTGAAACCTTTACATGGCATTAGTATCCTACGACCAATTTTCAATCGGATACGCAAAAATGCTGTTTTCATAAACAGCTCATGCAAGTGTGATGAAACATAGTAGACGACTTAAAAACTTCTGATTGGATTAAATAAAATTATGGTGGATGTGGCTAATCTACTTACGTAAAAGTCAGCGTCAGGCATCGTTTAAAATACATTCAGCAGGTTTTCGGTTAGATTAAGGAAACACCACTTGAGAAAGTATGTTAACCAAGAAATCGAATGGAGGAGGGGAAGAGGAAGAGTATCGTTTCAGGGGGGAGATTGAGGTTTCGTGGAGGGGAGAGGTGGTTTTGAGTTTTCGAGGGAAGAACGGATAATATTCTATGAAAAAAAGAAAAATATTTCAGGGACAAACAAATAGAATTTTTATAAATAAATAACCTTGAATTTTATCTATATTTTTGAGTTTTTCGGAGATGGTAGGGGTTGAACCAGCGACCTCGCTTCCACACTGCCTACCTACGGCCATGGGCCCATAGTTATAGGTGTTCAACTTCAGTAACATATTCAATAACTACAGGAAACCTATTCCGAAACTAAACCAAAATTTCTCAATGTTTATTTTGGTTTCCAAATCTCCATTTTAGCTCCCACTAATGTTTGAAATAACTGTTGTTATTACATATCATGTTCTTGTTATGAGATGAGTTACAGATTGTTGTCATAATGTTCAAATGCTGCTTGTCAAATATCAGCTTCACTTGTGTTTGTCATGTGTTAATGAGTTCAGTTCAGTATCATTCCAATTTTGTGATGTGTTAAATGTGCTGTAAATTATTCATACACGTCGTCGTTTCCGTGTTTAGGTTTAAGTAGTCAATTTATTTAGTTTAGGAATTAGAATAAGAACAAAAAAATAGTAAATAGAGGACATTGACGCGGATTTAGGTAGGTACTTGTACGTTGATGACATTTGACTGTATTAAAACTTAAGGTTAACTAAATAAAGATACTGAATGCTAATTTTTATTTTATCTGACGCGTCTATTATCGGTTACTAACGCACAGACTTGAATATCCTCGCTTTGGCGTTCGTTGGTCTGTTCTGTCAGAGTTCCTGTGATATTCTTCTAAACGCACGTGCATTCGGAGGGGCTCGTAGTTTAGTTGCGAGCATGGTCAGAAAGTGATCTGCCAGTTAAGCAACGTTGTGCGCGGTCAGAACTAGATTGGTTTGCCGTAAGTGGCATATTTTCATTAGAGCTCCTCCGTGCCTCGGTGGGCTCGTTAAAGGGCTGAGGACTGCTTAACTTGGGGCTTAATAGCCGTCAGAGGCCTGAACAACTGATAATAGGTTGTCCTATAACCACACGACCTAAGAAAATGATTTGCCTCCTCGTCATATATAATTCATCATGTATAATAAGATTGAGGCCTACCCCGCGTCTAGACTTTTAATTAGAAACAATTGCTCCAGGGTGCCGCTAGAGCTTCGTGATCCCCCGCAGCAGCTACGTCTCAGGCCGGTGCGAGAGCTCCCGTCGACATGCCTCAAGTCGCAGCCAACATGGAGTACCAAGAGTACAAATGGGCATACTCAATCATGGACTCTTCCAAGTAAGTGATTTATATTCTAGTAATTTTTATTTATTAAGCCACGCTGGGCGTACTTCCGTCGCCATACGGACGGCATACTGAGAAGGGGTTGATTCATTTGAAGCCGGCAGGATGAGCCGCGATAGCTCAGTTGGTTAGAGCACTGCCACGGAACGGCAAGGTCGCAGTTTCATTAGGTATATAAATATGACAGCATGAGTTAGACAATTCGGTTAGGTATGTAGATTATTATTGAGAATGTAATATGTAAATTATTAACTAATATTTGGAATTTATTGTTTATAAGTCAACTTAGATAAATTGTTGGGTGTTGAATTTCAATAGATTTTAGATTTAAGATCTGATTGTACATTTAGCATGCAATAAATAAATGGAATAACATCATTTAGATTCGAGCCTGGAAGCCTTGTATTGGTAGACAATCAATACGTAACTTGATGCACGGAAATTGTACCAATTAAATTATAATTTGATTTACTCAACGAACAAATAGATACAACTAATTGAGTAGTTCGGCTTATTAAAGGTAGTGAATAGAGGTTACAACAATATAGGTAATAATAAGGTAATGATAACCTCCACCGCAGCAATGAACCACACTACTTTTGCCATTTTTGTTGAAAGGAAATCCTGGTATTTATTACTTTGTGTGGACATAATATCAACCAGTAAGGCCAGTAACTGTACCATGGACGTGATTATGTTTTTAGGTGTGTGTATATATTGTATTATTAATATTATATTGGCCTAGCTCAGTGACACTGGTAACTCTACGATTTATTTGGGGGTCACGCGCTTACGCTTATACGAAGGGAAGCGTAATACAATTTTATTTTATACACATAAAATAACGCATTACTTTGTTATTGTAATCTAAGTATCCATTTTAGATTTTAGATACATACAAGCATTCACAGCTATGTTTAAGTTCGAGAAGAATAAATTACGAAAACGGAACAAGGAAGTTCTTCTATATGCTGAAGAAAGCATTATTAAAATCGTACACAACACGAGTAACTTTTATTAGTAATAACTTGCAAACTAAAACAACAAATAATTCAATAATATATGGTCAAAAGCTAAGGTAAACTAACAAGTCCTCCAATTTCTGACATCGTGAATTTCGACACGACACGAAAAGCGGATACATCATGTTGCGAAGTCACTTCGACGGGACACGGACTATACTACTATACTACTACGCAACTTGCGCTGTCTAGCACCATTGACACACGGACCCAACGCTTTTTTAAGCAGATCTCTCTGTCTATTGTAGCCCGCATTGTCTCCCGATCTCTGAATAACACTGTTAATTGAAGGGGACCCCCTGCACCAGGCTATTAAGTTTCATTAGCTGGACACTCCGCTTGGACAGCGCTTCATTTAATTAGGCTGGGGTCAATAGGCCTCTGATTGTTAAGCTGTGCTATTGATTGTCTACGTATACTATGTTTACAGTCTTGAATCTGGCGCAAGCAAAACTTTATAGTCTATCAAGGCTGTATAACACCGTACTGATGTAAGACTGCTTCCGCAAGATTGTAGGCCACTATGTTGATCTAGTAGAGTCGTAGAGAGTAGAAAGATGGAATGAATACCACTTGTATGAATAGCTTCATAGATGAGCCGCGTTTCGCACTGCACACTAATTTGGATTTCCTAACTTTCTTTTGCTGCCGACCGAACTCTTGTAACTAGCTTAGTAAAACTCAAATGTATACGCACAGGATTTCTTCGTTTTCTACGATTTAACGGTGTCATCAATAAGTCTGCCATAGTGCCTTCTGAATCAATTGAGTTGTTTAATTAGTGTAAATCAATTAATCAATTATTCAGAGGATGAATCAATTAAGCAAATGTGGGTAATCAACGCTAAGCTAGTCAAAGGATAAATCGTTTAATGCCAGTCTCGCGCCAGTTTTTGTTCCGACTGTAATTTTACGTTGTTGTGTTGAATATCAGTGATTATCCTTGATTGATCTGATCTATTATCAACACACTGAACTGTTATAAATCTCATTTATATTTCAGTTCTGCATTATTTTCTTCAACAATGAATATAAAAAAATAAACAAAACAAGTTCACAGGTGGTTCTCTCCCATCGTACAGGCACTTACAATGAGTATGATTGTTTTGAAAACAAGATTCTCTAACATAAACAAATGTTGTAAATAGTAAATAATCTCATCTCACTATTGCTCAAATTGGACAAATCAGTTGGATCCTGTCTTTAACACGTAAAGGATTAACAGACAAGTATTTTCGTTTGAAGAAGTTTAGCAGCCTAAACTGAAATAAAATTTTGCCAATATTTTTTTGCATCACATAAGAAAATTGCTGGTCATGAGAAACTAATTAGTTTGATCAGAAGCAATAAATGATCCAATACGGCAACGCGCGAAACTAATTGTAAACAAAGTTGTGCAATTTATTGCGATCGAAAGTTACGTCACGGCCGATTTCAAGTTCTGTGGAAGAGACAAAATGTATGTTATTTCAACTGTGGCTCCGGGCTTTGTTGTCGAAAATCGATGGTGGTTTCCTCACTCACTGAATTTCTTTTACATATTGCTAAGACCTTTGTGACATGAATTATAGCGAATTAGTTTTCTACTCCGTCTTATAGGTACATAAATACTATGTCAGAACTGTTTCTGGCCTAATATTTAAGTAAAAACATAGCTATTAAAGGCCAGATGTAGTTTGTTGTGCATCTGCGTACTGCACAATAGTTTCTGGGTCGATTTTTCATCTGGAAGGTTGTACCCACACATAATTTTGGGTGGGTTTTTGTTTCTTGCAATATTTTGATGAGGTGAGATGTGTATGAGCCACGGTGACCACTTGCGATCAGGTGGTCCGATTGGTCGTCTGATTTCTTTCTTAATATATGGTATATGTTGGCAACATATTGGCATATTTTTATTGGCAAAGGGTTAATATTTTATTATACTCAACTCAGCCTGTCTATATGTTTAATAATTAACATTTAATTTAATGCACATACCTGACATTTCATGTGTAATGTGTATTGTAGCAAATGCCAGGTGTAAAGCCGACCGTTATTATTGTATAATCATATTATATACTGAGAAAATTTATGTTTATAAACGTACGCAAGTAATTATGATATTCGACATCTTATATGAGTAAGAAGTTTTGCGGTTTCGTTTATTTATTGCTACATTTATGCCGTCACCGTGCCTATGATTTCCTACAGGAAATATAAACTCAACCACAGAATACTGACAAGTCGCGCCCTCTTAACCCTCGACCGATCGATGGAGGGCGGGCGTGTGTTTGTCTGTGGCATCATAACTTGACAACGGATGATCCGATTTGGACCTGGCTTTTTAATTTAATAGAGAATATTATAGGTCTGATAAAAATTGGACCAGCGGTTTCCAAGATCTTGGAGTAGTCTGAATGCCGAAATATTAAAATAATAAAAATAGATAACATTGATATAGAAAAGTGTGAATTTTGCCGCGGGCTGTTGGTATTCGAACCCGCGACTAACCTTTGCGGGGCTTGTTCTATTCCAACTGGGCTGTCGCGGTTTGTTGACTCACGACGATTTTTTTGACAATTTTGATTAGTTATTATTTTCGCAAAAGAATGTCAGTACTATAATAAAATATCCACCCTTTTCAGCCCTTCGGCTTCGTCATCTGTTAGGATGAACATGTCCTTAGGGTTATCTGCGTAAGCTCGTAGGGGGAAGTCTTTAGTATGTGCTTAACAGTTTGGACGACCGCGCCACAATCACTGTGAGGGGAGTCAACCTACCCACAGTGATGTTTAACATTGATGATAAAATTAAAACATTTATACCACTGTGCCGTGTCGTGCCGGCCATAAAGAATAGCACCACCCCAACTCTTCTCATGGATGTCGTACGAGGCGACTAAGGATCTTTGTGGATACTGTTCTACACTTCGTAGACGGCGATAGGCTGGCCACCTATCACGTTTGTCCACCAAACCTTACGGCGGAAAGTGGGAACTACCTATGATGAAGATGGGTTCCTCTGTCTACCCCTTCGGGGACTATGGACGTGAGAGTTATGTATGTATCATCATCATTATCAGCCTATTAATGTCCCCACTATATGTTTGTATTTGTTCCACAGGGTGTCAGCATGCCTCATTTCGATGCTCCTCATCGTATACGGCAGCTTTCGGTCGCTGAACATGGAGCGGGAAGCCCGGGAGAGGGCGGAGCGCGAGCGAGAGGCTTCTCTACTGGGCGGCAAGCCCCTAGCTCCGTCCTCCTCCAACAATAGTGAGTTAGAATGTTTAACTTTGAGATATGTGCTATGTGTGTGGATATTTCAGTACAGCTTATTACTTTTAACTTTTTCTAAATTGTATCTATTAGTGGAGACTTGTTATTGACTGTTTGTTGCATATTCTAACACTAGGTACTATACATTTGTTAATTCGATAGTCTTCCTACTGTAATAAAATAATAAAAAATCTATCTGTGATTTTTGCGGTGGTTTTGAAGTTGTATGGGATGAATGGTCTTAGATTTAATTGAAGTAGTTAAAATTTATAACAGTCATCCTATACTCGGACGCCACTCGGTCAGGGCTCTGCGCCATCTGCCGTCAACGGGTCTGGCCCGGTGTCCTGCCCACTGCCACTTCAATCTTGCAACTAGATTTCCGACGCCTTGCACCTTAGTCCTACTTCGGATTTTGGCGTTCGGAATTCGGTCGAAAAGTGTGCTGCTCTAGCATGGCGCTCCATGGCCCTTTGTCGTGTGTCGTGATGGGCAGGACACTGATAAAAAAATACTAGTTTTCAAGCACTGTGGCAATTTTCGGTTCAGTAATGTTTTTAAAGCCTCTAGTAATGTTATAATGAGGTGAGATGTGTATAGGCGACGGTGACAACTTACCATCAGGTATGGCGCATTTGGCCATCTGCCCTACTTAGAGACCTGGCGCACTAGGCGGCCACGACCACGTTTAGTAGCCGCACAGACCAGGAAAAAAATACAAAGTAAAAAAAATTAAAACGCTCCTCGTATTCCAGACGTGCAGACCCTGAACACGATGCAAGCGCTGTGCTTCCCCCTCGGCTCGTCGGTGGCTCTGCTCATTATGTTCTTCTTCTTCGACTCTATGCAGACCCTCGTCGCGATCTGTACTGCAAGTAAGGACTTCTACGCTTCTATAAGACGTTTCATATTCATATTCTCCATCTGATTCGGTAACTGAAACGGGATTCTCACAACTATTAACATTGTATTTTAAGATGGGTTTTTTTCTTCTTCCGAGTTGATCCGAACTATATTTTTGCCGACCAGAAGGAGCCACAGTGGGTACAAATAAGAGACAGCCTCGGCCAATCATGCATAGCTGGTTTTGCTCGAGTGTGGCCACGCTTCGTTCCGAGGCTTGTTTCTCGGTTTTTTCAAGTCGCCGGAACGACGCATCGATCGATCCATCGATCGATTGCATTACCTCTGCGTCTTGCCTCGCAGGTCTACCGAAGTTTAGCGACTCGAGAATGCCTCTAATTTGTACTCACCTTTAGGATTCCATCAACCCAAAACTCTCGTCAATCCACCCGCAGAGTAAAATAATATGCCTCAAATGATTACAGTAATAGCGTGCGCCGCGCTGGCGTTCCTCCTGACGCCGCTGTGTCAGTACGTGTGCGGGACGGTGGGCGTGGGGCCGGGCCGCGGGACGGTGTGCGGCCGGTACTCGCCGCCCGAGCTGGCCGCGGCGCTGCTCGCGGCCTCCATCGTGGCCGTGTGGGTGCTCACGGGACACTGGCTGCTCATGGACGGTGAGTCAGGCCCGTAGGCAGGTGGTTTTGGGGGTTGAAATCCCACCCTCCCCCTCCCCACCAAGGTCCAACCGCAGCGACCTTCCACCAGCTTTCCACAGCCATTCAGGCACCTTTGGGATGCGATGAGTGAGCGCAATCGATTATCTACTATCTGAAACTCATCAACTCCATTGAAACCTCCCCGGCCGCTGATCCTGGCTGCAGACCTGCGGTGAGTGTCTCACATATACGAGACACATTGCAATCAAAAGCGCTGAACGATTAACCATGGTTGCAAGAAACGTCCCAATTCTACCTAGATTAAAACACACTCAGTCCCTTTCTATGACATTATCGGTAGGAAGAGATCTCACTATTGTTCCGTAGTATTCCTATGATTTTAAATAAAGAGTATGAAAGTTGAAGAACCTGTAGATACGACCTGTTTCTTGTAATTGGCCGTAAGGATTACACACCGAAGCGAACCTTTCTGGGTATTTTTCTTCTTTAGTGCCCGGCTTTTGTATTTAGGTATAAACATTATCTTACAGTACAGATGCTTAGTTAATCATATCTATGTGATTAATTAGGGATTAGGGGGCGAAAGTCGGACGTCCTCCGACTAATTTCGGTCTTTTTGAAGGCCTTGAATCACGGAGAGTGCGAAGCGCCTGTCGCCGCGACGGCGTTCCGTCTCGCACTGTGCTCAGATGTCTCACTATAGTTTCAATACTAAAACCTATCTCAAAAGTATTCTTGTTTTTTTCAGCGATGGGCATGGGTCTGTGCGTGACGTTCATAGCCCTGATCAGACTGCCGTCGCTGAAGGTCTCCACACTACTCCTGACGGGGCTGCTGCTCTATGACGTGTTCTGGGTGTTCTTCTCGTCATACATCTTCACCACTAACGTCATGGTCAAAGTTGCTACCAGGTCAGTTTCAGTTCAAAAGTCGTGCCTTTTAAAATAGATAATAAAAATCGACTCCATTGATGTCGGCTCTTCAGCGACGCCGACTTCGTAGTTTTTTTAATCTGTGCTTTTTGAGGCTTCAGCCCATTATAAAAAAATTAAGACCCACATACGACGGATGTGGAAGACCTTATGTAAAAAGAGTTATTATAAAATAAATGACTACTCAAATGATAAAGAGGCTTGGTCCTAAATTCAGCTCCAGCTCTGCAAATTGTGTATATATAAGTAATATTTATTTCAAAAGATGTGCTGCTGAAAGTTTCTTGCGCCGCTTCTTTCCTTTCAGCTATAGCACCTTACGAAGCGGTGGTAGAGTAAAATAAATGACGTTGTAAAAAGGTACTTTAAGGTACTACTTACTTACAATAAAAAAATTGTTTTGATTTGATTGTAGGACCATGCCAGCCTCATATGTAAACAGGATCCTCAATCGTTCGTCTGTTTAAATATATTTTTTCACGCTTTCTAATTATTACGTACTTATCAATCAGCCCATAGAAACGAAAAGCTAGCAAATTACTTTTAGGTAAGTAACCAATTAACAGGGTTTTCTCGCTTCTGCGATGTACGGAGATAGTATAAATACTATCTTGGTTACTTATTGTTGCCAGAGGTAAGCCGAGGCATTTATTATTGTAAATTTAAGAGTTTTTGAACGGTTTCGAAGAAACGAACACGGTGTGTGTGAAACGCCTGTCGTCGCGCTGTCATCTCGTTTCACTCTCTCTAACGATATTTTTAATTTAAACTGGTAACTGGTGGTTCGCAGGCCGGCAGAAAACCCCATGAACGTGGTGGCTCGCCGCTTGCAACTGGGCGGCGCGATGCGGGACGCGCCCAAACTGTCGCTCCCGGCCAAGCTGGTGTTCCCTTCTATGCATCATCAGGGACACTTCTCTATGCTCGGTAAGTAGTATTTCTCGTACAGAGGACATATTTCCAGGGTCATCTATAGGTTATAACAATAAAGATAGGGCATTTTTTTTACTTATTGAAATTTCGAGAAAAGCGACAAAATTATTTGTTTGAAATATATACGATTATAACGATAGGCACAAAAATATTTTTTTTTCTTAGTAAATTTTCGAGAAAAACTAAAAAAGACGAGAATGAAATTCGTTTCATTCCTTACGACATGGATGAGTTTATGCCACCAAGACGTAAAATAATAAAGCGGTCAATATTGTCAATTTCAATTTCATTTCGAGTAACAATATATATTGTGTGCTAATTAAAGCTTAAGACTTATTAAAAATTTAATAATTACAAATGTCAAACTACTAAAACTAGTGTCTAATAAAGTTAAATAATAAATTATGTCAAAGTAAAAATTTAAACAATAATTGTAAAGCAAAACTTAATAGATGGCTACTCTCTTTAGATTACGACAAACTGAGGCTCTAATCATATAACATAAAATTTTACACACTAAACTCATTACGTTCTTCAGATTATTAACACTTAACTTCCCACACTCACACACCCACTCACCCTACACTACATATGCACACTTACATCATTACACACTCCCACACAACCTAACACACCCCCACCCATACTCACTCTTACCATTATCTTTACTAAATTCCTTTATGATTAAATTTTCCAAATTCCTTTTAGGTTAAGAATATAATTTGTAATTTGCTTGCACAGAAAGTGCGACGGAATCCCGACTTACAAGATACAGGTTTTCGACCTAGTTTGTAAGTCGGAGGTCCTTTTTTTTGTGTGCCCTGTAATAAGTAAATAAACTTTTTCATTTTTTTTTTAAATTAAAAGTCTTCTATCTGTCCCTAACAGTTTTAATAAAGAATGAATGAATACTCTTTATTGCCAAAATTAGTATGATACAATGCGTACAAAACGATTAATACAATGAGAGTATGAGTAATGGTTCTTATCTAGTTGGTGACGGGGGATGGCTTGTATTCCAGGTCTGGGCGACATAGTGATGCCGGGCCTCCTGCTGTGCTTCGTGCTCCGCTACGACGCGTACAAGAAGGCGACGCTCGTGTGCCAAATGGGACAGGTGCCTGGCCCGCGCTCTATGGTGAGATATTTATTTATTTTTGATACAAGACTAACTGTGAGTTGCAGGAAACGTCCTTAAAGTTGGGACTTCCTTCTGGTTCTGTATCTAGAGCTATGTACTTAATGAAGACTTAACATTAATGATGTTTCATGCAAATGACCGTTTGCTTGTGTATGACCTCAGTCTCATATGACGATGACGTTGAAACTATAAAGATGATTTAGTTTAGTAACGTCAAATCATTGCTATTTATTATTATTTAACACTTTAATGCACAAAAATAGTACATGAGGCGAGCTTAATGCCATGCGGCATTTTCTACCAGCTAACCATTGGGTCATACAGATATTGCAAGGCGAGTGCATATAAATTAAATAGAAGAGATTTAATTATTATTATTATTTACCATACTATAAAATACCTACTCATATAATATAATGGCTATTTATGTGTTGGATTGAACTGAAATTATTTGGTTACAAGAACGAAAGATTCTCACCTTTCTGTACACACAAGAACTACATAACTGCAACTGAAATGAAATGCTCGAAATTTTTCTCCTCCGGCACGGCTTATCTTTTTAGAAAGCGTCCCAAAACAATAATTACCCAACAAAGGACTAATTATGGACTCATTTGTCTGATTTAATAAATGATTTAATTTAATTTAAAAGGGTACTCATTGCCTGACAGGGGAGATATTTCCCGCCGTTTTGACTGACCATGGGCCATAAGAAATAAGCGAAATCAACTTGCCACTTGTTACAGAGCTCGCGGCTAACATACTTCCACTGCTCACTATTGGGCTACTTCCTGGGGCTGCTGACAGCTACGGTGTCGGCGGAGGTGTTCAAGGCGGCGCAGCCAGCGCTGCTCTACCTCGTGCCCTTCACGCTTCTGCCGCTTCTCACCATGGCTTACGTGAAGGTACCAGCCAGTTGCTGCCTGACATACTTCCACTGCTCACTACTGTACTGAGCTAATTCCTGGGCCTGCTGACGGTGACTGCTCACGGACATTACATAGTTTCGAACCCGGACCTCCCACATGGGACTCTGGCATCCTAGCCACTATGCAACTCTTGTTGTGCCCCTGATAATACAACGGTTTGTTCACAGGGTGATCTCAGAAGAATGTGGAGCGAGCCGTTCATAGCGCCAAGTGGCAAGGGCGGCGCAGACTTCGACGTGTGACTGGCTCCCCGAGCCCTGCCCCCAGTCTAACGTATCGGGACCGCCTCGTCACCGCCGGTGCTGCCTGTACAGTCAGTTGTATCTGTGCTCCTAGCATTCTGTAGTCGTTTGTAAAGTCTACTCTAACGGTCATAGAGCCAGTTGTACAGTCAGTTGTATCTGTCCTCCTAGCATTCTGTAGTCGTTCGTAAAGCCTACACTAACGGTCATAGAGTCAGTTGTATCTGTGCTCCTAGCATTCTGTAGTCGTTCGTAAAGTCTACACTAACGATTATAGAGCCAGTTGTACAGTCAGTTATATCTGTGCTCCTAGCATTCTGTAGTCGTTCGTAAAGTCTCACTAACGATTATAGAGCTAGTTGTACAGTCAGTTGTATATGTCCTCCTAGCATTCTGTAGTCGTTCGTAAAGCCTACACTAACGGTCATAGAGCCAGTTGTAAAGTCAGTTGTATCTGTGCTCCTAGCATTCTGTAGTCGTTCGTAAAGTCTACACTAACGATTATAGAGCCAGTTGTACAGTCAGTTGTATCTGTGCTCCTAGCATTCTGTAGTCGTTCGTAAAGTCTACACTAACGATTATAGAGCCAGTTGTACAGTCAGTTGTATCTGTGCTCCTAGCATTCTGTAGTCGTTCGTAAAGTCTACACTAACGGTCATAGAGCCAGTTGTATCTGTGCTCCGAGCATTCTGTAGTCGTATGTAGGCCCCAGTATATCAGTGTTGCAAGAAAATCGATATTCTTGCAACACTATCCTGTGAACCCTACCAGTTTGGGTTGTGTTAGGCATTGTGAGTGTGGAGACTGGTTTTTGAATGGTGGCTTGCTACATTTTTAATAATCCAGATACTAGCTTCTATTCCGGGGTGGCCGCTAAAATAAACTGTCAAGCTCACTCTCATACGAGTTTGTGTAAGAGAGAGCGGGACTTTTCGCTTAGCGAATATCGCTGGCGGGCACCCCGGAATCGATGCCACTGACCGCACCTTCGGATACTTCATCATAAAGTTTCTAGTTGTAAGAATTTTCACCATTCAGAAATTTGTATCTAATTCCACACTTTCAGTCTATAATGCACCTTGTATCGTCAAACAGAGAGTATACTCGTTACCGAGTAACTGAAAAGTAGGCAGGATAAAATAACGAAATTCAGTAATATTAGTAATTTATAAATAGAAGTAAACTTTTTGATTGAAATGTAATTTAAAAGTGAATGAATAATTGGCTTAAAATCGTGCATAAAATCTAAATGGTTTAAGTTTTCAGCAAGGATCATATTAATCAACAAACTTCACGTTTAATCTAAACCATCTTATCAACATGAACACGTTTCTATCACTAACTGTACATGTATTATCAGGCATAAAAAGTGAATTGATGTATATGACATAAGAGATATTAAAGTTATAAGATATTTGTTTAGGTTAGTGAAGTTTTCTGTTTTGTTAGTATCAAGCTGGTTACAGCACAAGGTAATTTCAAGACCTCTAATGATAAGGAAGTTATAGGTGCCGGCAAAGTTAAAAAAACGCTAGGTAAAAAGACAGTGTACCTGCGCACTTTACCGTGGCCATCGTCCCGGGCTCCTTTGGCACTTGTAGCTTTAAATTATTTGACAAATTCATACGAAAATTTACGATTAATTACGGATTTCTCACTGGTGAATGTCGGAAGTCCTCTCCGACTAGTTTAATCACATTTAAAATGTCTGACTATAGTTTCATTTAAAAATAAATTCATACGAATGTCAAGAAATCATAAAAAAAATACTTATTGTGACACGGTTTCACAGAGTATATCTTGATGCGTCTTCCACTGTACATGCTGTATCCTGGCGTTAAGAAACCATGCCGGCACCTGTACCACGTAGAAATCAGGACCAGTGCAAACAGGATCTTATTTGTGGTGATCTAATAGCTTAGATTGCGACAGATAAAACTATGTGCTCTATCAAATAGAAATACTCAGTGGCAGCATTTTGTAATTTTTCTACTTTTACGCGGAATTAGTTGCATGCAGCAAATATTTTTTGTACTATTAACAGTAATTGGAATAAGTATTTAAGTTTTGTTTTTATAAAAGTACACTTCTCTGATTACGGATCGGATGGTCTTCGATGGGAGCCAGGGTGCTCACAGATCACATTGGCCTTTATTGGAGAAATCATAAAAAATATAATAGAGGTAAATACCAGTTAAAATCCCAATGCTAATGCTCATCTTATTATTATCCAGTCACGACTTATTGGTTAGTTTCAGAATGAACACGGATCTCTATGAATCTCGTTTACGAACATAATTTGATATTATTTTTTAACTGTTTTATATTTTGGAACAAAGGTTAATTCTGAATGTTTCGTGCGTGTAAATGGTTTCATATTTTGTTTGAAAATATATTTTTTAGAATGTTTGTGCTTGCTAATCTTCACTACAGATGTTTAACAAAGTCATTAATTTTGGTTCTGTAAGAACAAACTTTATTGTCACTGCCTTAGACTGATGTTTTCAATGAATATTTTTTTCTAATACCTATGTTTTAAAGGAGTATTATGAAAATGTTAGTATAATTAGTAAAGTAAGTTTCTAACGATTGTTGTTATTATTATAACAACTGTGTTGTTGTTGTAAATTATTTGAATTTAAAAGATTTTACGTAAGACATTACATTACTATAAGGTATACTTGGTATGTGTGATTTGATTTTATAGATAATTTTTACAATTAATTTTTGATTTAACCTTTAATAGATCATTATTTTTAAGTAGTTTAAGTATGCAAATACAATATATTGAGCAGTATTTCTTTATGACAAAAGTGATATAATTTTACTGAGGCTTACTTTTGGAAACGTAAATAAATGTATCATTTATGAATTGTTTGCAAATAAGTCTTATGATTGGTTTTTCTTTGTGGACAGTAATTTTCTCAGTGTAAAGTGTAATAAAAGGATTTTTGCGTATTTGATATTTACATAGAAGATCTTCTTTGTTTTTCTAATGTACATACATAAAGTAATTTAAGATTGGTGTTGCATGATTTGATTCACAGTCACCCATCTCAACAGTATGTAAATATTGCCCATGCATGACATCCATTGTATCCACAAAACTGGGAAAATGCATTTAATATTTTTATATGTATAAAGGTATTTGCTAGCAATACTTAATAAAAATATTAGATGGAGTTAAATACTGGATTTTATTTACTTGCTCCTTGTATGAACCTCACATCCTCACGAACATAACAAAATAATTGGTTCATTTCCATCCATCACTCATTATTATTCTGAATGAAAGTTTGACAGCTAAGTGTATAAATAACGGAGATGAAACTCAATTCAAAGATGCTTAATTTCACAAAAGTATTGCAATAATTTCAAGTAGTTTAATAAAAATCGACAAACAGTACATATACATAACATAGCCTAGGATATCCTGTATTGTGAAGACAAGTATTAATTACCAAGTTATATTGTATGCAGATGAAAGTATTAATTTGAATATTATTTACTAGCTTCGACTTCTTTATTAGTGTCTCGTTTCTGTATGAATCTCAGTTGTTTCTTCCTCATCCTCTTTAGTTTGGCTGTATTAGTGATAACTTGTACAACTTCAGCTTTCCTCTTGTTTTCCTCTGCCTTCTTCAAGTTCTCCCGTCTCCGCTCCTTCCGTGCCAGCTCCTTCTGCTTTAGTTCCTCTTGGACTTGTTTTGATAACTCCTTTGTTCTCTGAAGTTCTAGTCTCAATGCTGTTTTCTTTTGGAAACTTTGTTGCAGTCCTTTTGTTTTATTTATTGTGGAAAATCTGAAAAATATGTAGAAAGTGGTCGAATGCAATTATTTAAAGCAGCAGAAAACAATAATATGAATTAAGCTAACCAGCATTAGCTGCCTGCCTGCTAATCCAATAATAATAATAATAATATAACTTCATAATTACTTTGTTAAATAAAGTATGTCTTTTGATTAATAGTAGGTTTACCTTTCCTTCTTTGACTTCCAAAACCTGCCAGATTTCGGTATTCCCCGAGGAGTATCGGCTTTCTTTTTATTTCCATCATTCTGTAAAGTAACATCTTGATCAGATGTAGTGTCGTCGGGTTTATTTTCTTGGCTGTTCTTAATGCTTTCTACGATCGAAAGAACTTTATCACATATTTTCTCAGTCATTTTGCTAACAATTTTACCACGAAATTACTGAAATGCAAAAAATAAATATAACCTCTTCCACGTGTGAAATGACAGATATACCTGACGTGATTGACGTTTGGGTGTGCACTCTAATCTGTGGTGTGCCGCGATGCGGTCGCCATTATTTCGCAGTCGCTTAGGTGTGAGCGGTGCATCGGGTAAATTCGGGAATTTAAGCCAAATGCGGGGTTCGAAAATTTAATATTGGCAGCACTGAGTGTCAAAACAACCGTAAAAGCTCGGACCAATTATTACACATTGGTCCGAGCGTAAAAGTAAATAAAAAAAGGGAATGAATTTCTGTCAACCGTTTCATTTCATTCATTCATTGTTTGGAGTGATTCATTCGTTAGCATTGAGGATAAAATAAAAATTGGATATTTATCCAAAATCAATCAATTTGTTGCTTTGTGTCTATTAGGTACCTTATCTATATTATTTTGTACTCCATATACATTGTGAGAAAATTGAAAACAAACACTGCATCATAAACTACCGAAATAGTACCTAGTCGAGGAAACTGCTTAAGGATATTTCTTTTAAAATGCCGGTAAGTAATACTCTGTATAATTTTAAAGTTTCTTAGTTAACAAATTCATACTTCATAATGAGAAAATGGGTGTTGTTTCAGGCGTATCACTCAACTTTGACTGACTATACTCAGTCGGTCGGTAATCTCGCCCTCCTGCCGATCCGCACAACGTTCCGAGGCCCCGCCCCGATAAGCCCCAAGATTGAGTTGGATATCATCGACGAAGCCCTTAACTATTTCAAGGCGAATGTATTTTTTAGATTTTATGAGATTAAGGTAGGTATGGTGTGTTTTTGGAGCATCCATAAATTATCACATAGATTAGTTGGCTTTGATTCTGGAGTGGCCACCAAATCTTAAGCTAAACCTATATGAAACTTATGCTCATCATATACCAGATAGTTTACGAATGAGAATTACATATCGTTTAGCAAGCCACCTCAAAATCGATGCCACTATTATAGACAAATCTAAATACCTGGATTATTTATCACAATATTTTTGGAGATCAAATAGAAGTAGCTTTTATTCTAATGGAGATTTCATTCATATAAACACCTTATCCTTCTTAACTATCAGTATACACTTTTATATTAAAATATCATTATTCCAGTCCGATGCTGACAGACTCCTCATTTACCTGACACTCTACATCACCGAGTGCCTAAAGCGGTTCCAAAGATGTACCACCAAGGACCAAGGGCAGAAGGAGATGTATATGCTTGCTATCTCCAAGTTTGACATTCCAGGGGAGCCTGATTTCCCGTTAAACTCTGTTTATGCCAAGCCTACAAGTGCACAGGAGGCTGGTATGCATATACACTTATTTCTTTGCTTTTTAGAAGATATATTTATATTTTAAATTACAGCTAACTTGATGAATTACATATCAACAGTTAAGAACCAATACAAAACGTAACTAACGTACCAATAAAAATAATATATTTTTTTTACGAAATAAAATAATAATTTATTTATTTATTTACAATACGTAACTACATATGATTTACATGGTAGTTACCCAGTATTGGTTCATAACTGTCTATATAGTAAAAGTGAGATTTCAGGAGGATCTGTTTCCTTCTACTTACATAAGTTTAGACATTATGGCCAAAATGCAGTGATCAATATTCAAGAAATCCCCATAAAGGTCTTGTTTTGCGAAATTGCAAGCCTAAAACAGGATTATACTTCCTAGTAGGATGATGATTTGTATTTTATTTAAATCAAGACCAAGAAAAATATTTTAATTGGAATTTTACAATCAATTAGGTTTTAAATGAAATGTACTTCCTTTTTGTTCCAGACACGATGAGACAATATCTGCAACAGTTGAGGCATGAAACTGGCACAAGGGTTTGTGAGAAAGTAAGTATTTTATTTCATTGTATTACTGCTAACAGGTGCTCATAGCCTAGCTGCTAGCATGGTCATAAAGATATCGTGCAAATTGAGGCATGTTGGGGGAGGTCAGAACCAGGATGAGTGATCACTAGTGGCACATTTACATCTGTGACCATTAGTGCCTCAGAGAGCACGTTAAAAACGCTCGCTTGTGGTAGGCGTTGGGCAAGATGAAAGATAGAGGAAGTTGCACGCTCCACTAGAGTGTACCTATGCACACACACTATTTTAAAAGCACGGAATACACTGAATTTCAGATTGCATCGCGCGGGAATTATGAATCGGACAATAAGTGATCCGGCATTTGATTAATTTTTTACTTATTTTGACAGTGAAAATGAAGGGTCACAAATATTTTTTTATAATAACGTTTTTACAGGTTTTCGCCACAGAAGACGGCAAGCCTAGCAAGTGGTGGCTGTGTTTCGCCAGGAGGAAATTCATGGACAAGTCTCTCTCAGGCCCTGGCCAGTAAATAAAAGTATTGCATGTTAAACTAGACAATTGGATCTCTGTTTGTAGCAGTCAAAGATAATATTATAATCCCTACAGTAGTATGAGTGGAGTGTGGTGTGATACACAGGGTTTATTAACACACTTAGCCTCGGAGTTCACGAGTCCGGTTCCATAGTTCGGTTCGCTGCAGCCAATCACATCCTGCAGTTGAAGCAAACCAAACTGGAATGGAACCGGCCTTATGAAGTCCGAGGCTTATTACCTCGTACTAGGATTGTCTCATGGGTGCACAGATAACACAATTCAAGAAAAGTGATTGCACTGTAAAGCCATGTATTCACTAGGCAACATATGTTGAAATTAATATTGGATGATTTTACAAGATTTTTGTTTAATAAACTTTATATTAGCACATAAAGCCAAATATCAACATGTAGTAGACGTACCTTCACCAAATTCCTTCAGACTCGCGCCACGCTGTTCTAACATTTGAATGAATGAATGAATACTCTTTATTGCACAAAATTAGTGTGATACAATGCGTACGAAACGATTAATACAATCTAGGCGGTCTTATCGCTAAAAGCGATCTCTTCCAGACAACCTTTCCAGATATGTTTTGAAATGGCCATATGATGCCATGATATAATCACAATTTTACTATAGCTTTGAGAAATTAAATTAATCCAAATAACGATAAATTTGGGATATCTACAAAAATGACGTTTCGGTTTGCTTTTATGTGTACAGTACGTCATGTTGCGCGCCATCTAGCAACGTTGCACAACAACGCGCGCTGTTGTGCGATGTTGCCGAACATGTTGAGCGTCACGTGTTGCGTATCAAGTGTTGCCTAGTAATACATGGCTTAAGTACAAAATCTTGACCAAAGATTTTAAAATTCACCCTATGGGCGTTAGTAGTAACCGTCCGATTTTCTGTGATCTTGACTAAGATTGAACTAGGAACTATGCACAGAAGGCATAGTTGTGAAGCTAGGTCATTCATTGCAGGTAGGAACTCAATTGTCCAGTTTACCTATAGCCAATATTATTGTATTTTACTTTTCTTACCATTTCTATTCTTACAATAAAAGACTTTACTTTTTGTAGATAGGTATAAAATTACAAAGTTATTAATATAATATTCTAAAATATGTAAAACAGCATAATCATAATATAATACATTCAGCGAATCAATTACTATAATTGATATAATGTCATTATATTATGTCGTAAATAACTTGGAGACCTTTTTATCAAAATACAATATGATTTTTAAAGCTGTAATAAAATAATTTTAAAAATACGTTTGTTTATATAAAACTGGTTGTAACAAAATTATTAATTATTTATTTATAAAACGTTTCATCCTCACTACGAATATTTAATTAGAACAAATGTGCGGGTTGTTCCACTGATACGAAATAAGTATCAGGAGTTTTCACCTCAAGAAATCTGTGAACTAAACACAATATTAAATTTGTCAGGTTCTTAGATTAAAATTGTACTTTAAAATATGTCTGTCTAGAAAAACTTAGCACTAAATGCAATCGGGCTACAGGTACAGTTACCGCCACTAACGTGGGGCGATGACAGGTTGCGCAGTGAACATTTTTGGGTCTGGTTTGGACTAGACTAGTGGGAAGAAGAGAGTATGAAGGAACGCCCGTCCCTGGAGTATCCGCTTAGTCGCCTCCCAGTGTGTGGTGGGTAACCCTAAAGGAAGACAAACCCACTGGCATACTGGGCTACTGTCCTCGTCTGTGGATCTCTTGCTAGCCGTGGCTAAAAACCACTTATGCCGACACTCGCCGGGCATCAGAAATGGTTGCAGAGGGCCCATCAGAGCCCCTCATATCCCTTCCCTTCTGCTGGATAAAGACATCGCTGCACCAGCGCACGAAAGATCTAACGAGTTCGTGCTATTAGAATACAATGAGGTCACCATCCTATCGGGCGGAAAGCCTTTGCACGCTTAGGTTATTTCCCGAAGCCCTTCAGGACTTTAAAAGACTGCAGTCCTTAAGACTGCTGAACTTTTTGGTGAGGTTGGGGTGTCTTATTTTTCCATCGCACGCAAAATAGGCGCTATAGATGTCGAGTTGCGGAAACCAGCCCGTTACTACAATTACAAACGACCCTATGGAGAGCTAATGTTGATTGTCTCGGGTCACCATATAGTGGAAAGTTTGGCAAAGAAATATAATTTGACATAGGGGGAGACTATTTTTTTAAATCAATGTACCTGATCAGGAACTAAAAATCCCTGCCATATTGCGGAATTATATGGTACTTTTTTCATAGTGAACTCCCTAGTACAGATTATAAAACTTATACACGACTATAATATATGATAAATTCATACAAAACTAGACAACAACATTCGCTTATACGTATAGTACTCTATGCTTATACCTAATATATGAGCAAATTTTTCACATTACTGTCCATATTCCTTGATTAGTTGCCCAGCAATGACAAGCCTCTGAATTTCAGAGGTTCCCTCGTATATCTCGGTGATCCTTGCGTCGCGATAGAGCCTTTCTGCCGGCATATCGGTCACGTAGCCCATACCGCCGAGTACCTGGGAAAAGATTAGATAGACAAATTAGTAGGTACCCGAAAAGTAGCATAAAATGGACACACTTAGAAAGGCAAAGGCACGTATAATCCATTCAATTTCAAAGCCTTTTATTGCTAAGAAGGGTGTACAAAATTATATATAACTGAACTAAATAAATTAGATTTTAAACTTGCACATCGGCACCCTCTCGGTCGGCGTGTCCTGTCGACACAAAGGCCTCCTCCAGCTGTTTCCAGTTATTTCGTTCTCTTGCTAGTCTTAGCCATAGTGGACCGTTGGCCCATCTTTTCAGTGGTCTGTCTTTTTTCCTTTTTGTGTTGAGGTGTGGGGTCCATTCAGTCATAACCTTGATCCATTTGTCACTCTCTTCTCGTAACATGTGGCCCATAAAGATTACTAATTCTGCATATATAATATGCTTTGCGCAAACGCTTTTGCTGGTGCCCAACCTTGAGGAGTATGTAGGTGCTATCATTTGATAATTTATAGGTATATTACTGATTTGATTTTATGACATTTCATTACTGATAAATTAATAATTGCTTTAGTATTCAATATGGATGGATAATTCTCATAATTTATTGGAGTGTGATATACACTGATAATAAATTTCGCACCTAAAATAACAGCTAGATATGAGACATAAAATTTTGAAATAATAATTTAAGCTCACCACATCACGTCCAAAAAATTTAATATTTGTAAAAGTGTGTTCACTTGTCGGTATCGACTCAGTATTATACCTGTATGCACTGATGTGACAAGTACGTGGCAGCCTCCGAAGCCGCCAGCTTCCCCATAGCTGCCTCCTTTGTGTATGGCTTCTTATTATCCTTCAGCCACGCCGCACGCCAAACCAGCAGCCGCGCAGCCTCCAGTCGTAGAGCCATCTCCGCTAGTTTGTTCTGAATGGTTTGCAGTTTCATGATTGGCTTGCCGAAGGCCATGCGTTTGGATGCGTATTCCATTGCCACGTCCAAGGATGCCTGTTTGAAAGGCCAGATTGTGAAAAAAGGTGTAAGGCTTGGAGGGCAAACAAATTAATTTGGAATCTTTGAATATTATATGTATGCATAGGAAATGATTTCAAGTGTATTTAAATCGAACTTTACAAGAGTTTGATTTGGAACATTCAATATATATTTTTAGGGTACTTTAAAAAAATTAGATATAAAAATGAGCGTCGGTGGCAGAGTGGCTAGGACAGGGTTCCCGAGCGGGAGGTCCGGATTCGAAACTGTGCAGTACCAATGAGTTTTTAGACACATTTTACGTACATTTACCGACTGCTTTAACGGTGAAGGAAAACATCGTGAGTAAACCTGCACATTGAGATTACCAGTGTGGTAAAATAGGGTAGGCACCAAAGATCGATTTTCCGCTGGGGTTATTCTCGGCCCCCTATCATAAGGTAGTTATAAACATAATAAAAAATGAAGCGCAGTTTCAATCGCAAAATAGGCGCTATGGACGTCGAGTTGCGGAAACCAGCCTGTTACTACAATGAAGAGCAGTTTACAACGTAAACTTCTTATTTAAGTTATTACCTGTGCAATGCCCAAAGCTTGTGCACCAATCCCAATTCTTCCTGCATCTAATGTCATCATTGCAATTTTGAACCCAAATCCTGGCTCACCCAAGATATTTTCTTTAGGTATCTCACAGTCCTCATAAATCAAAGAACATGTTGATGAGCCTCTAATACCCATCTTATCTTCTCTTTTACCTAATTCTAGACCTTTGATAGGCTTGGGAATAATAAAAGCTGATATTCCTTTGTGCTTAAGGCTTTTATCTGTGGTTGCAAAGACTATGGCTGCTTTGCTTTCGTAGCCATTGGTAATCCAGCATTTGGTGCCATTTATAATCCATTTATCACCAGCGTCTTTGGCTGTGGTGGCGGCTGCACCAGCATCTGAGCCGTTTCCAGGTTCAGACAGAGCAAAACAGCCAAGAGGGTCACCTAAAAATTATTAGTAGTTACATAAATAGCAACAATTACAAATTAAGAAAAATATTGTAATTCTAATCATGAAAAAAACGCTGACCAGAACAATAAGGGGTAACAAACTCTTGCTTCTGTTTGGTGGTGCCCCAGTGCATCACCGGTCCGAGGAATAAGGTGTTATTAACAGACATGATCACAGCCGTAGATGCACAGCCTCTAGATATCTCCTCTAAGGCTATAGCATATGCAAGATAGTCTAACCCAGCTCCCCCGAATTCCTCTGGTATTGTGATGGACATGAGTCCGAGTTCTCCCAGTTTTTTGATAGCATCAGCAGGGTACAGATGTTCTCTATCATATTTTGCCGCATTTGGTTTAAGCTCCCCTTCAGCAAAGTCCCGACAGGTTTTGTGCAGCATCTGGTGGGTTTCTGGTAACATTGACAAGGAAGCTATGCATCTCGATTGCCGGACAGCTGTTGGTGCTGAAATGTAAATGTTTCAGATTTTTTAAACAATTAATAAACATTTGTTTTGATAAGCATTATTATCACTAAAATACATGATGAAAATGCAATACATCATTTATAAAAAATATTTCCAGCTAGTAAGTATGAACGGGCTAACGACCTAAAAAATTCTACCCTTTGAGGTCGTTGGTCAGTTTAATAACAAAATAGGTGCTTGCTTTTCGGTCTTACCAAATATTTTGATGGTTTTCGAGAGTACACTTAACATTTTTAAGTGGAAACAAAACACTAATAATAAATAGGTACTTAATTTAGAACCAACTAATAAAAACAAAATTAGACCGGGCACTTTGACTTTGACCTCAGATTTTGTTCAGAAACTGGTTTATGTTTATGTTCAATTTATGAACGAAGAACATTCACGTAACTTCAATATCTCTCTCCTCGTGTAGGTATCACTATATGCAAGAAAGAGAAAGTTTGTTGGTATAGGTAGGTAGTTCTTTCGGTGAATTGGCTATTCGGTTGAGCAGTGCCATCTATTGATAGATTTTAGGAGAGCGTTCCATAACCAGTTGAAATATTACGTTGCATTGTGCATTTTCCATTACTGTGTCACAGCTGAACATTAATCAAGCTTTTTTTATTTTAAAAACAAGTAATGGAATGTGTATAGCTGTCAATGTGAATAATTACAATTGGTTTTAGAACGCACTCAAAAACTGTCAAATTATCTGTCAAACAAAAACATCGCGATAATAGTAAAAAAATAAAAACAATGATAAAATGGAGATATTGTTAAGATTTTTACCAGCAAACCCGGTACGATTAACCGCTTCTAGAATACTTTTAACTCATGTAGCCAACTACACCAGGTATGTATGAAAACTTGTGTTTTTTCAGTTTTCTATTACGTACATAACCTATAAATTGCGAATTTAATTTTCAGATTAGCTGAAGTAGGGAAATTAGAAACACCGAAGTCTTCAGGCAAATATGACACAGGGCAATTGATTCTGCATAAAGTTTTTGGCTACAGAGGTGTTATTCTGTTTCCGTGGTTGGCCCGTGTGTATGACAGGGATGCCACTAATAAGAAGGAGAACTCTGAGGCTCCGGGGACTGCGGAAGCCGCTGGAGATTCGCTGTCCAACGCTGGGAAAGAAGTGAAGGGCAGAACTCACACATTCTACCAGGTCCTCATCGACACGAGAGATGCTCCTTACATAGTAAGTATTTATTTAAGTATTTATATGGGCAGAGTGGTAATTAAGATCAGCTCTTTGAATTTTATTGGCTGAGTTTAAGTTAATATGTGTATGTAATTGAAAATACAACAATTATGTTGCTATTAAAGGCTTTTTGAGTTTTATGTTATTTTTGTACCTGCAATTTATTTAATTTTCGCTTTAGTTTTTAATGTTTTGCATGTATCTGCTAATTAATTTTTACCAGCAAGTATTTTTAAATATGTATGATATTCAATTGATTTGATTTATTTTCGAATATGCACACAAACATCGATATGAGGCCTGATTGGAAGAAAAAGGTATAATGATTGCAATTTCCTTTGTGTCCAATACCATTATTAACTATTGGATCTTACATGTGGCTTAATTATTAACTTTTGTACTCAAATATTTGTACCATTTGTCTTATTGATTAAATCCATATAAAACAAAAGAGATTCCATACCTTGTATTAACTTGAGTAATAAATATTTCATTTTTGCACTTAAAAGCAATGCTCAAAGTTTTTAATGCATTTTGCATGCCTTAATCATAAAATATGTGTATTGTAAAATTATATTTTTTGTATAATGAATTACACAATAATATATTATATATCAGTCACATATCATCATTTAGCTGTTCACATAATTTTTTTTGGTACTTACTGTTACTACTTAGAAAATATTTTGGATTTGGTGATAGATAACAAGGAGTCATTTACAAGAATATCTAAATGATTAAATATTATTTATTAAGTACTTCGATAATAAAACTTCAGTGCTCTTATAATTTATTTGATAAGTGTATTGGTCAGATTAGATTACCTTTGTAGCAATATTATACCACTATAGTCTTGGAAACCGAATTTGCTATTGCGAATTTTGCTAAACAGAAATTCAATGTCAAATTAAATCGCTTGATTTATGATCATTTAAAGATACACAGGCCTTTTCTGTTTATTCTTTAAAGATATATCACTATACAGGGTACTACAATTTAAAGCAGGGGTTCCCAAACTTATTTTGTCTACCGCCCACTTTGAGACTAAATTATTTTTTAGCGCCCCCATTTTTTACAATAACACAGTAAAACAGGACAGATATATGAACTAGGCGGAGAGAAATGGCGAACCGAGTTTGAGCAATCTCTTAACTAATATTAGTTGATGTTCACAAGTTGTTGTTGAGAGTCGAGAGCTCATGCAGTCGGTGTCTAAGAGGCCTCTTAGCTAAATGAAATTACAAATCACCCCCCAAGCCTCTACACAACGCCCCCATTTTTTGTCTGGGTCTCTTACCGCCCCCCTTTAGGCCTGCAGCGCCCACAAGGGGGCGTTATCGCCCACTTTGGGAAAGGCTGATTTAAAGCCTCGGACTACATGAGTCCGGTTCCAGCTCCAGTTTGGTTCACTGCAACCAATCACATGTGTTCCACCACTTGAAATCAGCACTTCATGATTGGATGCAGCGAACCGGAATAGAACCACCTGAGGCTAAAGAAACTTGCAATAGGGCTTTAGTATGAAATGAGGCCTTACCTAACACGCATAAAGGACCACTTATGTGTCTAAATGCGGAAACATCAGCCCAACAACGAGGCCTTTGCTTGCAGCGCGCTCAAACGGAGGCAGTGACATTCCTCGGCAACCAGGAGTCGAGCCGCAGCCTCTACGCCATCCCGGGACTGGACTACGTCGCGCACGACGACATTATCCCATATACGTCTGTGGAGCGCGTGCCGCTGCAGCATGAGCTATTCGACAAGTTTCTCATGCACAATCCTGATAAAGGTGAGCTATAATAAGACCTGCTAGACAGGTGATTGATATGATATTATATGATTTCCTGTACACTGGCTAACACATCAAGGTATACATACACTTATTACCTAGTTACATAAGTATCATTTTGGGTTCTGCCTATTTCATAATTTTTTATCATACAGGATTTAATTTTAAAAATCGTTATTTAAACAAAATCTCCAAAAAATAGTTTCGACTCTCTTACCTGTCATACTTACTTACTTACTCCGCTGGCGCAGCGACCCGAAGTGGATCTTGGCCTCCGATACCAAAGAGCGCCATCGCTCTCTCTCCTGCGCAGTCTCGAGCCAGTCAGGCGCCCGGAGCTCCCGCAGATCCTTACCTGTCATGCCCACATTTTTTCCAGATAAACTAAAAATTTCACTATAGGTCTATGGCTAACTGTATGATGTACTTTTACACTGTCAATCTTTGGAACATTCACTTTTATTTGGATCATTCGACACTATTCCCACAATTTTCACACGGATCCCATCTTCTCTTATAGACCCGCCTTTCATAGCTCAAGAAACGCTCCGCGCGTGGCAAAAGAAGAACCACCCTTGGCTGGAGCTTAGCGACGTGCATCGAGAGACCACGGAAGGCGTCCGCGTCACTGTCATACCTTTCTATATGGGCAGCCGCGAGGCGCAGAATTCCTCTGTTTATTGGGTAAGTGGAACTTACTACATAGATGTCTCCTCTCTCTCAGTCAGTTAGTGCAGGTGACAGATCCTGATGTGCAGGATCACTTGGGGAAGTAACATCCATACAACACTTATCTATTTCTACCGTAAAGCAGGAATCCTTACTTTTTTGTGTTTTGGTTAGAAGCGTGAGAGCCTGAGTAATTATCGGCACATGAGGCACTTACCTAACTGTGTTTCTATTTTCTGTTTCTTCTTAAAATGCGGATTTCTTCTTAGAATGCCCATACATCAAGAAATACAAAATGTATTTTGCTCGCAGTGGCGTTACTGCATCCGGCTAGAGAACCTGGGCCCACAAGCAGTGCAGCTCCGCGAACGACATTGGCGCATCTTCTCTCTGAGCGGCACGCTGGAGACCGTGCGCGGGCGCGGCGTGGTCGGCCAGGAGCCCGTGCTGGCGCGGCACTCGCCCGCCTTCCAGTACAGCAGCCACGTCAGTCTGCAGGCACCCAGTGGACACATGTGGTGAGACAGACCTCCTACGACTTTCTTATCTCCTGGTACAATGTCAGTGAGAAAGGGAGCCCGTGCTAGCGCGACACTCCAGTAGAGCAGCCAATTTTTTTATTGCATAAATCACTTACATGGACATATAAAAGAAGGGTCTAAAATTAGTTTTTCGATATCTCGACTATCATTAGAGATATGAATGGATAAAGTTAGTATTGGACAGATGCTCTGTCCCTTTCTAGCAAAACAGTCCTTTATATGCAGCCAGGACCTGCTTGTATAGTGCTAGAGAACACTTACGTCATAAAACTTATTGCCGTTTCTTTCTACCGTTCTGATTTTATTGCCTGTAGCTATTTTATTTTTTAACGAATTTTAATTCTGTTTTCACATTTGACCATAAATTTATGACTAATTCTTAATTTTTAAGATATGCATTTAATATTTGTTACTTGGAAATGAAATGATTTTTTTTTAAATGAAATGAATTTTTATTTTCAAGAATATACGTTATGATCTTAAAATTACATACCTAGGTAGTTCCAATATATCCTAACACATTGTGGTGTGCAAATGTATATAGTAGATAACAAAAAAATAGAAGAAAGAAAATTGATACGAAGCTAACAAATACACTTTAGATTACAAGAAGTCCTACAAGGATCACAAAATATCAATTCATAATAATATTAATATAGTGATCACATGTCAAATTATTTATATCAAATATTATTAAGTACTAACTTTGTGTTCAAAAAATTCCTTAACACTGTAGAAGCAATTATTCATCAACCAAATATAAATTTTCCTCTTAAATTCATTTAACGGCATGGCTTTAAACACTGGCTTTGTCCACTACCAATATCAATTCTCTTCTTTCCCAACAGGGGCACATTCAGAATGGAGCGCGAGGACGGGTACACGTTCGACTGTCGCATCCCGCCCTTCTCGCTAGAAAGCAAACCCGACGAAGACGCGCCGGTGGCGCCAACGCCGGCCGCGTGACCTCACGGCGACCATAGTAACTAAAACATGCTGAAACATTACCTCACGTCATTGGTGACACCAAGGAAATTATCAGCGATGACGGTCGTAACCCAACGGCGACCATAGTAACTGAACCTCTAAACCTAAATTGATTGTTCTACTCTCAAACATTACGTGACGTCAATGGCAGAATTTGTATCTTAGAAATTGCCATTAAAAGACCATAGTAACGGAACCTCTAAACCTAACTATAGATTGAAACATTACATGACGTCATTGGTAACACCATGAAGGAAATTATCAGTGTACGAGATGTCTTCTTTTTTCCTCTAATCTAATGGCGACCATAGTAACTAAACCTGTAAACCAAAGTAGATCTACTCTAAAACATTACGTGACGTCATTAGTAACACCATGAAAGAAATTATCAGTGTTCAAGATATCTTCTTTTTTCCATCTATGCATATTGGCCACGCCGAAGACTGCGTAACCATAGTAACTGAACCTCTTAACCCAACTAAGATTGTTCAACGCAGAAATATTACGTGACGTCATCGGTAACCCAAGATGTATATTATCAGTGTTCAAAATGTTTTAATCTTAGTACAAACCCTGAACTATACGACGACCAGTTATTAAACCACTGTTCTTTCTGAAACATTACGTGACGTCACTGGACACCAAGAAAGAAATTATCAGCGTTCAAGATCAAGAATCTTAGTTCAAATTCTCAATTTAAAGCAATGCTTTCCGCATCAAACATCTTTGGATATTACTGGGATGTGATAAACACTATGTTTAATAAGTTGACAAATTACCAGAGATTGTTTTTTTTAACTTCAGTTGGTGTTTTATGCCCTATGTTGAAACATACTATTACTTTGTAAACATGTTATTTCATGTTAAATTAAGAAATTGTAGGACCAAATACTGAGGGGGTAATTTACAGAGACAAAACCAGAGGGCCACTTATGGCCGGTTTACACTTGGTCAAGTACAGTGGCGAGTCAATTTGGCTTTTAAGCTGCCTTGCCAGTGGCCAGGCACTCGCCACTGTACTTGGCCAAATGTAAACCGGCCATCATAGCTAACAGATTTGCAGGGAAGACTGGCCCATTGCCTCGCTCCTTGTCTCACCTCTTGTGTACAATAATATTCTCGAAACGCGTTTGTACTTCCGTCGTATCTGATCCCTAGTTTACATCATTCCAGTAGGCATTAGTCCCGCAATCCAGTAGCTACTGGCAGTGGAATGAAAAATAGAACACTATCCCAATAAATTTAAAGTGTTTTTTGCCAGATTGATGAAAGATGAAGTAGCTACTGGATTCGGAATTCTTACTGGAATAATCATCATCAGCCTATTAATGTCCCCACAGCTGGGGCGCAGACCTCCCCTTGGCGAAGGGGGTACGGGCCATGATCCATCAAGAGCGGGCCCAGTGCTGATTGGTGGATTTCACACACCTTCGGAAACTTTTCATTTCCTCCGACATGCAGGTTTCCTCACGATGTTTTCCTTCACCGTTAGAGCAGTCGGTAAATGAACGTAAGTCTTCAAAAATCCGAAAAACTCATTTGTACGTGGCATGGTTTCTAACCCGGACCGTGCATGGGAGTCCGGCGTCCTAGCCACTAGGCCACCGACGCTGGAATAATGTAAACTAGGAATAAGGGACGGCGATTCGAGGGTGTTATTGCGGGTTCTTTTACCCTCTTATTATTTAATTTATTGTCGGTTGTGGTTTTCTGCAATGTAAGTCGTGATCAAGTAACATGTTATTACTTTGTATTGAAGGTAGATAACACAAAGGGCAAGATGATTCAAGTACATCTCTCAAAATGTTTTGGCTTATAAAATTGTATGAAGAAAGTATCTGTATAACTTTGTAAATTCGTACCTTTATCTCAAATGTCGAAATTAAGCGAATTTCCATGTTATACTTTCATATTGATTACATTAAAACTAAAAATACCCAAGGTCATAGAGATAAAGATATGACACTTATATCAGAGCGGCGTATGCCATATAAAATATTTGGAGTAATCTCATTGTCCCACATTACAATTTAATATAGCGTCGTAACATTGTTTGGAGCATAATACAGCGACATACTATAAATGTCATATCTTCTGATTTCTGTGATTCAAATTCCATTTTCTCGTTTTAAAACGCTGTAATACGATTCTATGAATTTGTCACGGAAACACTCTTTGTTAACTTGTCAAACTATTATTTGTTTGGATCTAGCTAGAGCAAGTGATTTATTTTTAGGCAATGTTTTCTAGAAGTGAAATCTTGAGATGTTATACTTATTTATTGAGTAGAGAAGTCGATATTATTCATAGCATCAATTTGTTTTATCTCCCATTATTTGAAATCCTTAGTCATTATTTAAATTTTAATAGATCTGTAATAAAATAAATTACAGTATTCTAAGTTGTTTTTTTATTTCAATTGCATAGATGGTTAAGTCTGCATTAAATTTAAAAAATCAGTGTTAGACGAATGAATCATTCCAGATAATAAAGTACTGGCCAGTATACTTGCCAGTTTCTGAATTATTCAGAAATGAAATAAAACCCAATAATTTAATTATCTCTATGAGACGAGACTTGTAATTTATTGGAAGCAAACTTCGAATTACACTATAATACATTCACACGAATTGAATTAAAGCTGTACAATTTTTGTACATACATTAAATTACACTATCTTTAAAACAACTAATTCATTAGTTATTTATCTACAATAATTAAAAGTGTAACATTAAATATTTATTTAATATTTTAACTTTTTAATCTAATACAATTTTTCCTTCACCATGGTATTATCCTGGAATATTTTGAGAAACATCTTCAAAACTACTGTGGTTTACGTATAAACCGATATTACAGTAGTATTTCTTATTATCATTGTGTTTTGATGTGGAACTTACATAATACTACAGGCACTTTTATCACCACCTAGCTTTATTGACCATCTTTGGTAAAAATAATTACATTTTTGTAGGAAATTATTTCTCATATCCTCACAACACAATTAGAATCATATTTACATAAACGTTTCCATTCCAGGATTACTATTTGCGCATAATTGAAATTTAATACAGTTCCTAAGTTAATTATTTCTAACAAATAAATATATACAGTTTTACTGTAGGAAAACTTTTAGAAACTGAAAAATCTTGGTTCACATTGGAGGCGGTTAATATTTTTATTATTTACAATACAAGGTGTAACACAATGTGTATTGACCTCTGCAGGGCGATTCAAATGGTATAGACAACGAATTTTCGAAATACAGTTTTTTTTTGGATCGGTACAAATTACAAACCGATCGGCTGATCTAATTTAATCGGTAGACTGACATAATTATGATTCAGTTAATCCAGACCAAACCCGCCACCTTGTTTATGACCTTTCTCCAAACCTGTTAGGCTCGATTTATTTAAAAAACGCCCAACCGCCCGCCGCGCTTTCGGCAAAATACACGGGTTCTTAAATTAGATTTATATTATTACAATATTAAATTTAATATAAGAGCCCGTGTATTTTAGTGAAGCCGGTTGGGCGTTTTCACATAAATCGAGCCTAAGATCTCATTAAGGCTCATTAACATTGCGGGTTTTCAAGGGCGACACGCCCTTGAAAACCCGCAATGTTAACTGAGTCGCCACACAAAGATCTAAACACATATTTTATTCACCGTTTACCGAGCGAGTTGAATATTATGCGCACATTTCAATGAACTCCATAGTGTGGTGGCCCTAGGGTTGAGGGAGCGCCATGGGCAGAGGGGGCGCTAAAGGGGACGTGAACTTCTCGTCCGTGTCCTCTTTAGGAGAAATGCATGAAAATGTTCTTTTATTTTTCACGAAAAAAATTTCATGTCCCATCTCTGCCTACTGCCCATCGGGAGGGCCATGTTTATTTTGGTCTACCGATTAAAAACCTATGGTAACTGAGTCGCCCCACAAAGATCTGTACACATATTTTCTCCCTCTAACATACAAGTTTACCGAGCGAGTTGAATGATAAGCGCCGCGCACATTTCAAAGAACTCCATAGTGTGGTGACCCTGGGGTTGAGGGGGCACTGTGCAAGGGGGCGCCATAGGCGGAGGGGGCGCTAAAGGGGACGTGGCCTCCTCGTCCGTGTCCTCTTTCTCCCCGGAGAGCGACTTGAAGTCTAGCAAATAAGACTTGTAGTCCACTTGGTAGAGTTGCAGCGACATTTTCACGTGCTTGTCTGTCATTTTGTTTAGGGTACGTACTCTGGAAAACGGAAAAGTAATAATAGAAAAAAAATTAAGTAACTAAACTAAAACTAAATTTAAAACTACAAACAAACCTGACACATTCATATATACACTATAAATTCTAGCCAATCGCGTCCGTTACCTCACCTGCGTGGGTGTATAACACTCTCTGTTAAATTGTCAAACTTGTAGATTAAAAGGAATATCCATCTTGCAACGGAAGGCCTATGGTCCAATAATGGGGGCCGATGATGACCACTACCAAGATGAAATCCCATATAAGTTAGAACAAAGCTTAGGCGTAATCTATTATTCAATCCGTACGATGACTCCTATCCTGTTATCCAAGATAAACTGCACCAACAGTTGGTGCGGACGTTAAAAGTGTGGAGAAACAGGCATCTGGAAGTCTATAAAATTGAATTAAAAAAGTACCTAACGTGGTACGGGTTGATGACCTTCCACTCGTAGTCGAGAGCCTTCATGGCGCGGAACACTTCCAGCATGATGTCGTTGGGCTTGCTCTGCGACCTGATGCCGAGGTGCCACTTCGCCCTGCGACAAACATCAGATATTTTTAGTGGGTATGGTGTGGGTGTGGTTTCTGAAACTATACACGGAAAAAAAAATTAATGTTCGGACTAAAGTTACGCGTTCACTGTGTCGTCATCGCATCGTACGCTGCGAACGGATTAGTTGCTTTGTATTGATTCCTATGGAACTGTGTTCACTTGAATCAGTAAATCCGGGCCGGATGTCAGCATTTTGACCATACTAATTCGTAAATGCCGATTCTCCGTTCGCAGCGTACGCATTTGTCGACAGGTTAGGTTAGATTGTAGGGCTCCTATTTCCGCATTTTGAAACAAGTGGTCCTTTCTGGGTACAATCTCACCTGATGGAAAGTAACGATGAGGCCGAGGATGAAGCACGCGGACCCAGTAAATGCCTATACACTCTCATAGCATAACTGTCACGTCCATAATCCTCGAGGGGGTAGACAGAGGAACCACCTATATCATAGGTAGTTCCCACTCTGCAGCTATTCTAATACTGAAATAAGAAGTATGAATGAAACTCGTTTCATTCATAACCACATGGATGAGTTTATGCAACCAAGGCGCGAAATAATGGGGTTTATTTTTCTTTAGTATGGAACATTTTCATAAAAGTAAAATGACCAGCACATGCCCCCCTCCAAATATTTGCTACTAATAAAAAAGTACCTTATATACTATACAATGCGGTAGTTCTATACACTCTCGCCTTGAACATATAATATGACAAAATAATGTTGTAACGAAACTCAAATGTCTCATAGCTATCGATTTCCCTGGTCGAGCATTTTGCATAACAGATTTTCAAATAAAATTTTCTTTCACTGAAAAACGAAGAGCTGTAACTTCAAAAGCTCTCAAATAATTTTGACAAATTGCGGCAACCCAGGACTACATACAGCATTTTTTCACGGCAGCCCCGCTCTAGTGGCTGTAATTTACCTCTTGACGGGCGTGCCGCGCTGTTTGTCTAGCGTGGGCTGCGCGGCGGGCGAGGTTTTGTCCCGCAGCGGCGCGATGCGCTCCGGGTGCGGCCGTCCGCTTTCAGTTACCACAGCCGGAGGGGAGGTGCCTGTGAACAAGGAAATTTTAAATACAGTCGAAAACTAGCTAAAGTATACCATCTGTCAAAGACCTTCGATTAAATCTCAAGCGATATGGTATATTTCAGATTCTCAAATTCTGACGTTTTGGGTAGGTTGACCTGTGGTCGACTGTACTACAACGTTACGATTGCTTTTTTAAATGTAGTATGGGCTGGAAATATGTCCTTTAGGCCAAGTTTATCATCGATTCTGGGGTGGCCGTCACACTCCCTCATATGCTAGAATCCAATCAAATCATTTTTTTAAAATTGTTAGTACATTTTTATAACTTCATTTGTATGTAATCATAGAGTAGGAGTGAGAGTGCCTAGCGATGTTTTAGTTTAGCGAGTGACACCCCATAATTGGTGCAATTATGTTTCTAAATAATAATAGTAAATAAATCTGCCCTTAGTCGGGAAATAATTACCGGTTCCAAAGTACTAACTTTACTCAGCACTTATTACCCGACAAAGCCAAAGTGGTACTAAATGGTACCTCAAATCAGCTCAACAAACAGCGAGTATCAGCTCAATAAGCAGTAGCAAAAGTCACCATAGTATTCTTCTGTACAATACATACCAATTCCTAGTTAAAATGTATTGAAACACTCACTGGCCACATAGAAGTCTTTGATTTCGGCTTTGGCAGCCTCGTCAGCTATGCGCTTGTTGTCTATGATCAGATGGTACGCGATCGCCAGCTGGTCGTGTGGGTCTCCACTTAGTAGTGCGTTGTGGACCTCGTGCTCCTTTACACCAAACTTGTCGCATACTTCTGCTATTGCTTCCGTGTCGATTACGCTGCTATCCTGTAAAGTAGAGGTTTAGTAACTATATTTTAGAGGTCAATCGTCATTGTCGTCAGCCTTCTACGTCTTGGAGACAGAATTTTGTTTGAATTATGTGATGAGAGGATATCCAAAAACCAATGTAATAAAAATAGTCATCTTCAGTACCTGTTCAACAGGCGACGGAAACAGATATCCAGGCAGCTCCTTCTGGAACCACTCATGTTTCTTCACATCTTCAATGGTAGCCCGCTTCATTGGGTCCACTTGCAGCATATTACACAGCAAACTGACCACACTCTTGTTCAGATACTCAGGAATAGGGAAAATTCCAGACTTTATCTTGCGGAAGAGAGTGGGGACATGCTCATCGTCGAATGGTAGAGTACCACAGAGTAATGCGTAGAGGATGACGCCGCAAGACCAAACGTCGACTTCTGGACCAGCATAAAGTTTGCCGGATATTACCTGTTGGTGAAAAGTTTGTGGATTTTAATTAGGGAAATGGTAGAAGTCACACAAAACCAGATGCAGCAATTTAGCAGATGAAAAATTAATTTTAGCAAGTACAGTAGACGTCAGAAAGTGGTTACTACCTGCAACTAACACCATCGCAAACTGTAAAACAACTGAATTGATTTAAATGTGCTTTCACTAGCTATTAGATAGAACCACATAGTACATAGATTGTGTAAGCTGGTGAAAGTATATTTAAATCAATTCAGAGAAATTTGCGATAGTGTAATTTGCAAGCGGTAACCACTTTCTGATGGTGACTGTACATATTATGTCCTGCATTAGTAGGTATGTCTGGATGGGGAATTTTAAGTTTTTCTTTTAAAATAGCTTAATTTAGTGGTTAGACAAACAGTGTTATACTGGTGTACACATTTTTTTAATGAAAATAGAATTCATAAATTGTGGAAGGGTTTAATGTTTATAAATTTGTGGCCCTCTGACACAGGTGTTGTCACACTTAAAAGAGGGCCTCCACAATTAGAAAAAATGTTTGTACCTTTTTGTTACTGAATAAATCTTTTTATTTATTATTATTATTATAAATGAGGTCAACACATGTATTGCCTGTGACGCCCGGAAACAGATAGGCGCGGGCGGGCTCAGGGCCCGCCCGCCGACTGCCACTTTAACTTCAAAAAAACATTGTTTTGTATAGGAGCACCATGGATGGAAGAATAAGACAGAATACTTATTTTTAAGAGCGAGAGGATCTAATTTTTGTTTAGGGGCCTATTTTTTATGGATTCCTCACCTCAGGAGCGGCATAATTCGGCGACCCACACGACGTCCGGAGAAACTCTCCATCCATCATCATATTGGACAGACCGAAGTCAGCTATCTTCACATGCATGTTATGGTCCAACAACAAATTTTCCGGCTTCAAGTCTCTGTGCACAATCATGTGACGGTGACAGTAGTCCACACCAGATATGATTTGTTGGAAGAACCTGTAGAAAACAAGTTGTAAACATAAGTTGTGGTTCTTGTGTGTGTTACAGACCTGATAATATTTTTTCTAATTTACTATATCTAGATATGTAATAAGTAAGATTGTTATATGCTCCATGCTGCACTAACTCCAAAAGAAGGAAAAACTTTTGAAGAAACAAAATCATTAGCAATAAATTCCATGGTGGATGGTTGTAAGGATAGGTAGAACATACCTTCACTTCTATGGAGTTAGATTATAGACAATCAGTTTAGTATGAAACATTAAAATTTAAAACTAAGTAATTTTATTTAAATTATAATGGATTTATGTATTATTGTGATAATGAAGATTAAAACAGACAAACCTGCGAGCCTCATGCTCCTGGAGCTTCCCACGTTTCACAATGTAGTCAAAGAGCTCCCCTCCAGACACATATTCCATTATCATGAATATGTCAGTGGGAGTCGAAATTACCTGTAGGACAGTGATTTAGGTAAATAAACAAGATTTTCATAGCATCTATTTTATGTCCATCTCTGACAATGAGGAATAATAATAATAGGTAGAAAAATAATATGCAGGGCTCTTCAAACTATATATAAAGTTGTGAAAACATTTTTCTTTAACTTTATGAATACTCTTCCACTTGATTTACTGATACCTTTATTAAATAGTTCAAATTATATACTGATACTAGTAAGGTAATGATCATAAAAGTTCAAAATAAACAGTAAACAAGTACAAGGTCAGTATATAATACAAAGGTTACCTGATATAATTTGATGATATGGGGATGCCTGAACAGCTTTAGGTTCTGTATCTCCCGCCTGATCTTACCGACCACATCGAGAGACTTTATCTTCTGTCTGTTTAGGATCTTAACAGCAACTTTGTGTTTCGTCAGCTGGTGCTCCCCGATCTTAACTTTGCCGAATGTGCCGACCCCAAGAGTGGCGCCGAGGGTGTAGTGCCCGATCTTGACGATTGGCTGGTTAGTACCACTTACTCCTGCCTTTTCGGTCATTTTTCACGAAAGTTCAGATTGGAAACTTTACATGAGCGGCACTAGAACGCAGATAATAATTTTAATGTCAAATGTTCCTATAAAAATTACATTGCAAGGTAAACTTGTTTGTTTTACGTGAAAACTGTTTTCCGATACCTACGCAATTTTGTGAAAAACTCTTTGATTGAACCAGCGACTGAAACATAAATCAAGAAAATTGACAATCAATCGCATCACATGTCAACAAATTGATTGATAGTTTGTCAAACAAAAAATGTGTGAAGCTACGTTCAATGTATGAAGTGAAAAAAATGTGCTTTGTTTGTTTGTTTGAGAAAAATGCATCGTGCGAGTTTTTGAGAATGGTGTGTGATGGATGCGTGCGGGTGATACGACGAATACTGCAAAGCAAGTCTTGAGCTTATGGTCATACCCGTCATCGAGCTATTCGTCTCGTCCAATTGTCAAGTACGTAGGCCGGTAACTTAAAAATAACAATTTATCTATGGTGTAAGCGCGCGCCCCGCCCGCACCGCGCCCCTCCCATCCCGCTGTCTCCCCCCGCTTCCATTCTTCTTGTCTTTTTGAGGATCTGTCGAATAATGTGAAAAATATCAATATTTACGGATTTTTATGTGTTATTTATTGGTTTTCCATAAAATTACGAAGCTCAACGATGGATAAGTGTGGAATCTGCTTAAAACCTGCTGTTGTAAGTATCTGCGTCCTATTTCTGGGCGTTCTTTCGTGTTATTCCATCAATATTTTTTTGTTTTCTTTACGACAATGTTATAAAAATAACGCCTTTGGTGCGGCTACGGCCTCCTATCGATTTATATTTTCATTTTATAGACTTTAGCTTGAACTACATTCCATTTGGCGGAGTGCTGGTGCAGCGAAATAGGTAAAAAAAAACTTTTCTTTGCATTCGAAACCTGCCCGCGTATTTTTTTTATTGTTAGTCTTGCTGTCGGTCGGCCTGTTTTTTTTACGTCTGGCTCGGACTCTGACGGTGTAAAAACTTTGGGTTTATTTTTTTCTGTATGTTATACGGGTAGGTGAGCTGTGGCTATAAACTATAGTTGTAGGTTCTATAGATTTATCTATATCGTTTCACCGTATGTAGTAACATTTATTTGTGTAGGTATGATGTAGCTTTTATTACTTATAGATCACAGATCTCTATTTTTCACATGAACCCTTAGTTTCTATATTATAAATCTCAATTACACAGATTCCGGGGTGGCCATCAAATTTAGCAATAACTGCTAAACGTAACGCTTCGCTCCCTTATATACAATCTGGTATTTCAACAGTTTCATTTAGGTTTAGCTTCAGCTTCGGCCACCTCCGAATCAACACCATTGTATGTATAAAATTAATTTTACAGCAACTTTTTGAAACGGGCAAAGACGGGGTGTATGCTTGCTTCAAGTGCCAGCCACTGGTTCCTGAGATCACTATCGAAGACAACAATGAGATCACTATCGAAGACAACGATGAGGATGCGGACCAGGCAGAGCAATCCACTGCCGAAGCTGCCAAAAATGAAGAGGTTTGTTTACAGAAATATTCTATTTATGCGGTGCGGTAGTACATATATTGATCATTCTAGGACTGTTACTAAATCTGATACTAATACATTCATTAATTTTTAGAAATTATGTAACAGTGAGGGTAACTTTTCATTTAGCGATGACATACCTGAATCCAGTACCTTTGCATAGAATATGTCAGGGACTATTTGATTTCGGCAAGTTGGCAATTTTATACCATTTATTTATAAAATAATTTTCCTCATCTATTACTTTTGGTGGTAAGTATTAATTTCAACTTCATTCTTATGTTAGTAAAATAATAATATTTTGTTACCTTCCCACTTCTCTAACTTTGATTTTTTTTTCTTTTGTTCAACTAATGGAATGGTCACCAGATGTGTGACCCTAAGAAGTTAACAAAAAAATTACATTATTTATTGAATCCTGTTGAGGTTGAAAAGGTGCCTTTGCACTCCTTGAAGTTACAAAATATATTAGTTTTAGGATTTTATGAGAAAGGGCTTAAGCAAAAAAGCAAGGCTAAGTTATAAGGCTAGGTTATTTTTAAATATTTAAAAATACCTGTGTGAAGAGCAAACAAAGTGTTTGATTACAAATATAAAACGTTTATTTAACACCAAAAACATGAGTTATATTATAGTACATATATAAGACTAAAAGTCAACAGCAGACCAGCTGTAAACCGTAGGTACTTTTGGATCCCTAGTAGCTGCTGTAGGTTTTCCTGTGCTGTAGGATTTAGTGAAACGTTTTAAATGGTCCCAAGTGGATTTCTTTTCTTTGAACTATCTCATATAATAAGTATTCATACAAGGAATACAGAAGTCAACTGATTTTTTGTTCACAAGTGAACATCTTTTACTGTTTTGTGATATGGTCTAGGTAGAGTATTAAAATAATATCATATCAATTAGAAAAGGTTTTACAGGAGAACTCAGAAACGTCTCTGTACTGTGGCATTTGCCACAAGACATTCCAGAGAAACATGCAGCTGCAGAATCATCTTCGCAACCACCGCGCCGAGCGCCGCTTCGTCTGCACCTACTGCAACAAAGGTAAGCGCAATGTAAATAATATCAGTAAAGAACAATTACCTCAGGAGCGTCAATGGCACAGTGGGCTAGGACTCCTCCACGGAGGTCCGGGTTCGAAACCGTGCAGTGCCATGTACCAATGAGTTTTTCGTATTTTTCGAAGACTTATGTACATTTACCGACTGCTCTATCGGTGAAGGAAAACATCGTGAGGAAACCTGCATACTGAGATAACCAGTGTGTAAAATGGGGTAGGCGCAAAAGATCCACAAGGGTCGAAGTGCCGCTGGGTTATTCACGACCCCCTATCATAAGATAAGAAACAATTACCTCAAACTGTTACACCATAAAGAGTCTGTTCTGTGGCATCTGTTACAAGACGATTCAGAGAAACATGCAGCTGCAGGTTATTCTGCACCTTGTAACAAAGTTAGCAGTACTGTAGCTAAAAAAATTGGCCTAAGAAAAGTTGGTACTTAATTAAATTATACTTGGAAGTCTTGGGATTTGGGAAAGAAAGGGGTGTACTTTTAGAAATGGAATGTTCTGAAAAATAGTCATTTTTAAAAGTTGACATTACGTTAGGATTAGATTTGATTTTTGATAGCGGTATTTACGTCAGATTATGAATGAAAAAAAAAAAATATTTTTGCAATACGTTTTGACTTTACAAAATTGTTTCCGCCAAACTGTGTAAACAGTTTGGCGACGGATCCAGTAATGCTCTATTTACACAGACAAAATATATCTACCTAAAGATATTAAGTACACAGGTATGTCAAGATACTTATAAAAGGAATTTAGGTATATAAATCAAATCAAATTTATGTATTTTGTGAATTTCTCAATTATTTATTTACAAGTTCTAGTTGTTATTTCCTTTGTTATATATAGCTCTCTGTGGTGGTATCACTCAATAAATGCCTTAATTCAGGAGAAATGTTTTTTTTTGGAGTGGCACTAGTTTTGATAGGGATTGAGCCTTAAATTGGGCCTTTTGACTGACGACTACATAAGATCACCCTGGCCTATAGGCTCTAAAATTAAAGATTTAAAAAAAATATTTTCGCAGCGTTCTCCCAATCAAACAACCTGCGCGCGCACCTACGTATCCACACCAACGAACGTCCGTACAAGTGCAGTGAGTGTGGCAAGGCCTTCACACAGGTGCGTTTTTTGCTGTTGATTTTATAACTGACCAGCATTTGAACTCAAATCTCAATATTGATAGAAGCCGTGTTGTGTTTTAATTTTGAATATAACTGTTTCAAATTTTATTTATTTAGTTGCTTGTTAAAAATTACTTAAATTACTATAGTTATATAATTCTTATGTTATAATTATTAAGAAAAAAATCGTATGTTATAGCTAAATATAGAGATCCATACTTTTATGTTACAACATGTGCAACCTATATTTACGAATTAATTAATAATTTGAATTTGATAGGTACTTATGTTGATAGGTGATAGGTAGGTAGGTGATATCAGAGAGAGACACTCCCCCAACTCTGGTGGCGTTTGTTTCAGGTTTTATTA
Organism: Hofmannophila pseudospretella; assembly: GCA_947369225.1. Taxonomy (NCBI): domain Eukaryota; kingdom Metazoa; phylum Arthropoda; class Insecta; order Lepidoptera; family Oecophoridae; genus Hofmannophila; species Hofmannophila pseudospretella. Next base: position 7,446,697 of record OX376331.1, read on the forward strand.
TTGTACAATGAGAGCAGACAAGCGTTTTGTTGTGCTGCTAACCTTGAGGATTTAGATGGAGTGCCTCTTGTATTTACGATTAGGGTATTAACCTAAAAAAATATTGCATCAATCAATTTACGACATCCTGAAGAAGGATCTAAAATTAGTTTTTCGATATCTCAATTAACATCAGAGATATTAATGGTTAAAGTTAGTACTGGAGTGATGCTCTCTCCCTTTCTAGCAAAACAGTCCTTTATATGTAGCCAGGACCTGCTTGTATGGCGCTAGGGAACAGTGACGTCATAATTCTCTATCGCTGTTTCTTTCTACCGTTCTGATTTTTGATTGCCTGTAGCTATTTTATTTTTCAACGTATTTTAATTTTGTTTTCACATTTGACCATCAATGTATGTCTATTTCTTATATTTGATACTTGGAAAATACCCTATTATGCGGATTTTTCATTCACTATTTTTTCATTATCTTTATGTTACAGGTCACAAATCTGAACAACCATGTGAGACTTCACACTGGAGAAAGGCCGTTCGTGTGTCCAGAGCCTGGCTGCAGTAAGGCATATGCTCAGGTGGGAAAGAGTTTCTATTACGAAGTGGGAAACGAGTCTGAGGCGAGGCGGTCATTTCGAATACGTGTTTCGTTCGAATGTTTTTGTGTAATCCGAGGGAGTGTTCTGAAACGGGTAGTAATTACCCGACAAAGAGTACTCTTTGCCTGACATTTGAAATAGTGCCGGTTCCAAAACCGTTTCGGGCAATGAGTGCGGTTTGTCGGGTAATAATTACCGGTTCTAAAACACTAACTTTACTCGACAACTATCACCCGACAAAGCGAAAGTGGTTTTGGAACGTGACTTCAATATTTGTTTTTCTCAAACAATTGTACATGTATTTCACGCATTCAGGAACCTAATTCCACTATTTTGCTGCGTTTGCAATTCTTTTCCAATTAAGTAGCGATTACGTTTCCGTATGATCGATCCTATTTTAACAACAAATCGTTTTCTGCTAACACAATGTTAACATATAAATATGAGTAAACCGATCGATCGTTGACTAGATCGAAACGTAACATAAATTGGAACTGTTCCTGACTATAAACGTCAAGTCGATGTAATTTAGTTCCCATTGAGATTACATTATAGAATCGGCCCCCTAGTGTACCTACAGTGTATCGTTTGTGATTTAATATCGAGTAAAAAATCATAGAGTATAAACTCTTGTTTTTGGGCTTGGGTAGGATCAGTATTTTGGAGGATGCGTTTTTTGCGCCATAGACTAAATCCTAGCATTTGAACCCTCATCGCCTGTTCAGGTAACGAATTTGAACCAGCACCGCAAGCGCCACCTCAACGGACGCCCCGTTGAGACCACGTACGACTGTACCATCTGCGGGGAGCAGTTCCAGCAGCGGAACCATATGTACACCCACAGGTGAGGTTTGTTAGTTATTAACTGGCTCAGTGGACCAAAAACACGTGAACCAGGGTCGCTCAGGCACCTCAACGGACTCCCCATTGAGACTACGTACGTAGAATCTGCAGGGAGCAGTTCCAGCAGCCAAAATGTACACTACCTCACAGGTGAAGTATTGACATCAATTCTGGGGTGACCACTAAATCGAAAACAAAATTAAGCTGTCCCGTTCCCTCATATTTTAGATTACGCAAGAGTGAGGGTAACGTTGCATTTAACGATGTTTTAATTTAGTTATTCGATGAACTTGAATAAGTATCGCCTATCCTGGTCTAAGGCTAGTCTAGGGCTTCACGAGGCTGGTTCCTTTTCGGTTCGGTTCTCTGCATCCAATCACAAACCGCCGATTTCAAGAGGAGGGAGAACGGAGCGCATGTGATTGGTTGCAGCGAACCGAACCGGAATGGAACCGGCCTTGTGGAGTTCAGCACTAAATTAACAGATGCTTGGTCAATATGTAACCAAGTGTTTTTGGTAAACAGACGCGACGTGCACGCGGAGTTGCCCAAAAATCCGTCGCGAAGTACAACACAGACGCAGCCGTCGCGGCGCTACGTGTGCAAGCTGTGCGACCTGAGCCTGCCCAGCGAGCGCCTGCTGCAGCACCATACAGCGCAGCACGCGGCCGAGCGCGACGAGAGCCGTGAGTACTGCGGCCTCACTAGAGTCTATAACAATGAGACACGAAGCACTACACAGACGCAGCCGTCGCGGCGCTACGTGTGCAAGCTGAGCAGAGAGAGGTTTCTGAAAAATTATAAGTTTTATTTTAAATGGGTTTGAAAATGGCAAGGGCAATTAGATTTTTTAATATAAAGCACAATATTTATTGCACTTTCTTTTAATTTGTTACATTTTAATTCAGAGGCTTTAGATTTCGTAAGATTCATGAAGGAATTAATGCGCGCCGCCCACTCCCACTACTCTTTTTCGTCCAAGATATTGTTACAAATATACTTATTCAATCAAAATAACTAAAGTACCTAATACGACGGGTTTCGTAATTACAGAAAAACGTGACGGAAATTCAGGACGTAAAAAACACAATCGTTCAGCAGGGCGAACGTCGCTCGACCCATGCCACAAGAAGAAAGGCAAAACAACTTCGGATTGCGTGACGTTTCACGTCGCGCACAATGGTATGTCATTAACCGAGTGTTACCATTAAACCACATTGGCGGGTTTTGTCCGGGCCGGTCGTCCGGGGCCGGTGGGCTGGAGGCGCAAATTCAATACAAATCTATAACCTTGTCACACACGGGACCGCTCGCCCGGTCCGGTTACACGCCGATCGGGATTAGAGATGCGTGCGGCGGGTAAAAACCCGGCGGGTATTTACACGGTAAATACCCATTTCGAACATCACGAGTAGCAATGACAAAAAAAACATACCAGAATACTTGGTTGATGGCGACTCAATCATTTATTATTGATTTCTCTAAAAGTATTGAAAAACATTAAAAAATTGAATAAAATCGAATAATTTAAAAAAAATCGGTTGAAATCGAATAGACAAAAATTAAATTTGATACAAACGATTAAATTCTAAAAAAAATTATTAAAATTAGAGAACTGTAGAGAACTATTTTGGAAAGCCAAGGTTTTACCCGCCGAAATTAGTATTTACCGGGTAGAAACGGGTATTTATTACGTGTGGATACCCATCTCTAGGCCCAAACCGGTGCGGTTCGAGCGCGATCGACCACGGACAAAACTCGTCAATATGAGCCCAGCCATCCAATATAACATTTTCAAGTTTTGCTAGACAATTTCACAAAGTTTACCATAAAAATATATTACATGATTAAATTCATTCACGCTTTTGCACGCGACATATTGTATTTTTTTATTGCAAGTTTAATAAAACAATTTGTAGTATTAATGTAAGAATGTGCAATTCGGTTAAAAGTTAACCAGAGTTACTTGTGTGTAAAACGTCGTGCAATCCGAAGTTAGTTTGCCTTTCTTCTTGTTGCCATGGCTCGACTGAGGAACCGTACCGGTCGCCCGAGTCGTGTGTGGCGATATACGACCAATCTGTGCAGAGCGTGCCTTCTGATGCCTGGAGCGGCCAAACCAAGAGGCATCCATCGCGATCGCTGGTTAACCGGGCCGGAAAAGCAGCCCGAGTCGTGTGTGGCGATATACGACCAATCTGTGCAGAGCGTGCCTTCTGATGCCTGGAGCGGCCAAACCAAGAGGCATCCATCGCGATCGCTGGTTAACCGGGCCGGAAAAGCAGCCCGTGTGTGACAAGGCCATAGATTTCTATTGGATTTGCTCCTCCAGGCTGCCAGCTACGGGTTACTGGCTCCGACAAAACCCTGCCAAAGTGGGCCCAGCCTCAGTCGTGTCGACGGAATTTCTAATTTTCCAGACAGTCTGGTACCTATGATATAGCTTGACCACAAATGCTGTACTGCGCCTTAGGTAGCTGGCGCGGCGCGACGCGGGAGGGGAGCAGCGCGCTCCATTGAGCGCTTTTATGATTACTGTGCCGTTGCCGTTCACGATTTTATCGTCCACGTCTACGTTTACCGCTTTTATAATTTACCTACCGGTAGGTGGAAAGCGGGGCGGGAGGCGCGAGGCGCTCACTCACACATCTTTAATATACTTGTAGGTACACACTACCACTACACTCTCACCTTTGCCGTGACGATTTGACAAGGAGGCTAGGTGTGCCACGGCAACGGTAACACCGGCGACGTTAAAACGTGTAATACCGTCGACTGTAAAGCATCTTCATACAGTTCCAATACATTTCGCTTCCCAGTTAAATCGTGACGGTAAAACGTGCCGTTACCGTTCAAAACTATAAAAGAAGTTATTGGCTACACTCTGTCAGGCCCGCCCCCTTTCCTCCCCCCGCACGTTTTTCGCTACCCAAGGCGCAGTACAGCATTTGTGTCGAGCTATAGTTCAGTGCAGTGATTACATATGTGATATGTTTCCGCAGAGGGTGAGTACCCGTGCGTGTTCAGCTCGTGCGGCGCGCGGCTGTCGTCCCCGCACGAGCATACGGAGCACCTGCTGCGCGCGCATCAGCTGCGTGTGTTGGCTGCGCGCGCGTCCGACCCTCCGCGCCGCGGGCGACCGCCCAAGGTACTGGGTGTTATGAGCAGTGATCGGTGCAATTTTGCGGGATTCCATGACGAAATATGAACATGGACATGCCCAACGTTTACTCGATTACTCTCGATATCCCGGGATTACAAATTCGCTAAGAGCTGGTTACATTTACATTGGACAGTTAATATCGTTCAAAAATAGAATTAAACATTCTTATGTGATTTTTTACACTTGACAAAAATTCTTAGACAATGTATTGTTTCGGCATAACAAAGGCGACGACTGATAACAGCGTTTTGAGAAAGTGTGAATGTGAGAAAGAGACAATAAACCCTGAATATAGTCCTAATAGTGGTATATATCTCTCTCTTTTTTCGTATAAAGTAGTACAAATAACCCCCCCTCTAAATATTTGCTACTAATAAAGAAGGACCTTATCTATATAAGAATTCTATATTCTCTGAGCTTCGTTCTTCACTGGACTTGTTATATTTAACTTTCCGATTTCTTGAGCTATTCATAAATTACTGTTGTGTGTGTTATTACTATGTTATTACGAAATCATTGTTTCAGACAAAAGACAGTACGGATGATAACGAGAAAGACCCACTCGCAATCGATTCAAAGGAGCCGGAGTTCCAAGCGGTAAGCAAGAAAGTTTCATATGTAAAGTTAATCGATGTTGGCATTCTGTCATTCATTATCTGTGTTACCCCAAAAATAGGCCGAAATTTTATTTGGCCCAGACCATATAAAATTTCGGCCTATTTTTATAGAGCAACATTTCTTGTACAAGTCTAAAATAGCAACATCGGCGCTGTTTTGTATGTGGATTTATATTAATGTTGCCATTTAAGAGTCGGAATTACAAGGATTGTTGCTTCGTAAACTAAAGTCTTGAAAACATTTCAACGAATGTTTGCTGTAACACCCGTATAAGAAAATATTTATTTTACTCCAATTTGTTCAATGTGAAACCACAAATAGCAACACAAACTACAACATACTTCATTCCTAAGGGTAGTTAAATACGTAATAAGCGAACCTGCATTACGATACCGTCAACTCATTAAGTACAAAGTAAATTTATTAATAGTTCCATGAAATTTGATACAAAATTAGAAGATTAAAAAAAATTGTCGGGTAAAATTTGTTTTTTAATGCCGATACACGAAACGTCAATTTGGACCACGCACTGTTGTTAACGGAGTTTTGACGGACTGTCATGGCGTATTGTTTTTTCAGTTATTTAGGTATTTCATGGTCGTAGAAAAAGTATTGTATGCAACTGCACGTAATTAGCCATTGTAAAACTCTTCTTTCTATTTTGATACTTGCTACGCTCGTATCAAGAACTAACGTAATTAACGTAACGTAATTACGTGTCAGTTGCATAGAATAATATTGTGTGTTCTAAAGTTTCAATTGTTAAATTTAAATTCCAGATAAGGATCGTGAACGCAGAGCAGTTCCAGTTCTTGCCGAAAATAAAAGTGCAGAGTATGTTCCAGTGAGTGAAGTGCGCGAAGTGAATTATAGTCGTGAGTGAATACGTCGATTATTTGTTGGTTATACAGTGTTAACAGAGCTAATTAGAATATTATAACATTGTCGCGGCAGGCAGGGGAGTGTTCGGGGTATTACCCGTGGTCCAACTGGTTGTACCAAGGTTTTTTTTTTCCAGCGGACCAACTGTTTAGTTGTACTAAATAAATTATTAATATTCGTTCCTTCGTCGTTCGTTCGTCACTTTGTTTCAAATTATGATAACGTTCTAATATATTATGCAGTTCATGGATAATTAGTTGAACCACGGGTAAAAATAGGTCTACTGGGGAAAAAATCCCCTTGGTACGACCAGTTGGACATTACAGTTGGACCACGGGTAATACCCCGATTGTTCAAGATCTCGACCGATAGATAGAATAATTCTTTATTCCGGGAATACACGTGCGATAGTTATTTCTGATATCCTGCGGGCGGGTGCGGTCCTAGCTTAACATTAAACGGATGTTCAATTGCAGGAAACCTATATATTGGGATGTGGACCTATTGGTTTATAGGGATGCGTAACGTGTTGTTTATTTCTAATTCTTTCTATTTAAATTATCATCATCAGCCTATTAATGTCCCCACTGTTGGGGCACAGGCCTCCTCTTGTACAGGGGGGTACGGGCCATGATCCACCGAGCGGGCCTAGTGCTGTTTGGTGGATTTTACACGCCTTCGAAAACTTTTAATTTCCTCAGACATGTAGGTTTCCTCACGATGTTTCCTTCACCGTTCTATTTAAATACCGCATGTATATTCTCGTACTTCGGGGCTAACGCAGACGAGGGACATATAACAGTGACGTACAAAACGTATGCGTACACGGGAATACTGGGACTTGCCACGGACTTAACGCACGTGATATATGTAATACATACAGGCGCTCATCGCGGACTGAAAGGCCACCGTGTACGTTGATGTGTCTAAAGTAGTATTTTTTATTAGATGAACTAAACTGACTTTTCCTGTGTTGCCAGTTTTTGATGAAATAAAATCACTCATTCACTGACCGATAGTTCACTAATCAAAGTATTTTTGTACGCGTTGATTTTCGTTCGCCCCGGGCAGTCTGTGTCGTACGGTTCCATGTTCTCTATTTTCGTCGTCTGCTTTGGCCCTTAGGCGTTCGAAAACTATGGAAATAAATGGAGTAAAGAGCGACACTGACATAGGAGTTGTAGAACATACCCCAGGAGGGTTTACAGTTTCCCCAAGCAAATTTTGGAATGTATCTTTCGCCGAAACTTGTATAGCTGTGACTTCGCTCGCTTCGCATTATCACATTTTTATCTGTTTCGTATTTAAAATTAATTTCGGTGAATAGAAAATATAGCCAAAAGTTGCTCGGGTAACCGAGCCCGTTACAGGTGTTGATTTTAATATTGGATGAGAACACATTTTCAGATAAAGTAATAGCACGGTATAATTCATTTTATTGAAAGTTATTGGTTTAAACCAGTAATTACCTAACTGGTCAAAAGTATTGTCTTTGACTGTCATATAAAACAATCGAATCAACTGATCATGTTATATAAAGATTTAAAAAAAAAAATTACTTATCGTGATAATGTGTTCACAGTATCTAAATCAAAATTTTTTTAGCTTTTAATATAATAACAAATACATAAGTCTACCTTAATATTCGATTCCATTTTCTTTTTGTAAAGATTTAGAGTTTAAATAAACTTATTGTGAGAACGATATAAACTCGGTTACGGTGTCGCATCTAAGTCGCTGCGACTTGTCCAAACACAACACTATAATTATGGAAATGTAAGTGAGACGACGGTCAAGGAAAGGGCCCTAGACAGGACACAGTGGCGTTTACTACACCGACAAGAGCATAGCTCTTAAATTGAAGAAGAAGAAGTGAGACGAATTTAGAGGCGCTTACAACCTCTTACATTCATCTCTCTCAGAAAACCCTACTAATTATCGTGTTCCATATTTTTTTTTACTTTTTAATCTTTTGTAGTTATCTACAATACCATTATGGAACCGTGGTAAAATTACGTTTTGAACTATAACAGTATTGTGAATTATAAATTCAAAATAAAGTGCCGTAGTGATCTGTCATTCGCATGGATTTTGATATATCACAACACAATGACAACCGAGAGCTATGTTAGCTTAGAGTGAAAAGCAGAGATGTAGGTAAATAAATTTGGCATTTAAAAAAAAATTGATCAAACAAAAATAAATTGAGAAATCTATAATTATGAAATAAGGATATTAGTTTAATATTAAGTGATATTAGTTAAGCGTAATTTGATTTAACAGATTACTAACTGTAAGCTTTGTAAGTATAGGTTTTAGTCATCATTATTCTGGCACTCTATTCACTTGGGCGTTATTACTTATGATCAGTGATCGGAGTAGGAAGGGCTCTTTCGGGTCAATGTCCTCAAAGGTTATATTAATATGGATATGATTTCGGGATCCCGTTTTAAGTTATCGAGCAAATGTTGTAAATTACTTTTATAAACCTCGCCCTTACTCGGCGGATTACGATTTTTTAAAAATTGTGAACTTACGAAGAAGTTAAATCACTACCATAGCTACTAGCGCCATGAATCTTAAAAAAAATATTTCGCCACCAATCTTAAATGTGTATCAAAATAAATATAACGTTAAAAATCTAAATAATATATTTATTCAATCCCAGAAATCCCGGGATTATTGGGCATACTTATCCATATTATGACCGTATGTGGCAAGTACCAAAAACAGCCCTACCTACTCCGATCATAGCTTATAATTTAGAGCCAACGCACATGACGGACTTTTGTCCGTGACGTACAAAAGTACGCGACGGACTTGTCACAGAATTTACGCACATAACCTACATTAATTTAAACGGGGGTACGGACTTTTGTTCTATGTTGTCTATTTTCACCATCAAAGTAAAATTGTTTTTGATTTTCATTGACAAAAAAGTACACGTACTGTCCTTCCCCTGTGCTGGTCCCTAATAAAGAATTTCAATAGACAGTTATAATGGGTTGCCAAAAAGTCATCCATTGGCTTTAATCGATCGGCTGTACAATTATGAAGTTTTTTCATCACAGTACGTAACCATAGACATGTTGGGTATTTAAATCCCTCTTACCCTTATGTTTACAACACCATAAAGCAAAGAAAATTCGCTAGTGAATGTTTCACGAATAATATTTTACTACAGAATTTACAGTAAGTCATAATTCAGAATAGTGTGCCTGAGAATAATAATTAATTAAGGATCTCTTGCGGGACTATGAGATTTATCAATGCAATGTAATGTCTTCTAAAATGAGCCATGCTCATTTGCTTTTTGTAAAGAGATTTTTGGTAAGTATATGTGTCAGGGGTTTCGAATTATAGCTAGGGCTTTGATGGCATGACGTCATCTTGGCAAAGCCATAAAATTTCTGTACTATCTAAACAGTATAGGTGTACTTACATAATTTAGTACTTTCTATATCTATAATATATTCAAATTCTCAAGCCTTGGCTTTTCCAAGATGACAGAAAATAAGTAGCAGAAAATGTTTCAAACTTGAACCAATTATTTTATGGGTTCAATAATGTTTACACGCGTAAAATTACGTTGGGCGTATGTATATTTAAAATATTGGAATATGGGAGAGTTAGGTTTCTATAAAGATGAGTCACTGTTGGTATAAAAAGACTGCCTAGCCATCAATGCCAAAGTAAAGCCGTGTAAAATCTTCTAATCTTTGACTTTGTCCTAATAGAATCGCTTGAGCTATGAGGAGCTATCCAGAATCAATCTACGCCAATGGTAGATTCTACACAGGTAGACTAGATTTGGTGTAATTTGGTGGGCAGGCATCTCACTGTTGAGATGTGTTGTTAAAGTAATTGTAATAAAAACGAAGTGGAACTATCTAAATGCATAGCAAACTGGGATTTTGGGGCGGATAACGTCGCGGGTATAGTCTACACGAGTGATTCTTGCGGTATTATACTCAATAGCTATTGTATGAAATTATTTACGCCGAGTTGTACGCCCCAAAACTCTATTACTTTACTAGTTGTAGGTAGTAATGTTAGGTTAAGGTGAAAATGTTCCTATGAATGTATCAGATTATCGGATATCGATATTGGATCGGATATTGTAGGCCGCGTTGTACAGTCGACCATCTCAATATTATTAGCCTTGTTAAGTCAGTACGTCGGAGATTTTTCTATTAACATACATATTATTATCTTAAAATAAAAAAAACTTTAAATTAATCCTTTGTTTTATTGTTCTACTTTCCGCCTGCTATTATTTAGTTGTTTTACATATTAGTGTCAAAAAGTACCGGGCTAAAATAGTTCCGGGTCCGTTCACAATGGCTCAGCTTAAAGTTACCAATAACTTGTTGGGTCACTGTTGCCTTTAGTCCACTTTCGTAACTGGAAGGTACACATTTAATGGAGATCCTCGCGTCACTTTGCCGGATGGTACAGCGTGTAGTAATCTATGTCTTTTTAAGCGTCTGCTCGCCACGTCTTTGCATAAGTCTGAACTGACCCTAATGCCAACGGCGTACAAAAATTCCCCCTGATAATCACGAATACTGGCGAAACAGACCGTACAAAAATACGCGGGAGTCCACCGACTTTAGTTAATGGATTTGTGCAGTGTATATGCCAGTGGAGTCGCATCACCATTTAAATAAATGTATGTCGTGAGCATTGAATTCGCGACAGGTCCGCCGCGTACGCGTACATTTGTTACACCATGAACAAAAGTACGTAGTTTGCGTTGGCCCTTATTAGCTTTACAATGTTGGCAAGGTAGACATTATCGACTGCTAAATGAAACTAGTTTTCATGACAATTCATATTTATTGCTTTCAGATTATGAAACCTCAAACTTGCTTCAAACTTACAAAATAAGTAAATATTTTGTACTAACCACTCCACATGACTGTACACCTATTATATATTACAATTATACAAAGTTAAATAAACATAAATTGGAAATAAACAACAATAAGGAATAAACAATCCTTGGCTTATACATTTGAAGCCTCTAATAAATAAATCACAAATTACTTACACTTTTTAAATTAATTTATAATTACAGCAGATTCAATCTGCCGGTGAAAACGATGAAAAATATTTGGCTAAAATAAGTTTCTATATTTTGGCATTGAATGTGCCGACTTTAAGCATTTGCTTCATAATGACAACTGAAAGATATTTTTATAGAAAACTGAAAAGTACATAAACTACGGTGGCACAATGTGAGTCAAAATCACAACATGAATAAAGAAAATAAATACATTTATCATAATTCATAATCTACGAATATAAAATAAATACATTTATCATAATTCATAATCATAACATAATCTACGAATATAAAATAAATACATTTATCATAATTCATAATCATAACATAATCTACGAATATAAAATCACTGTCAATATACAATTAATGAAACAGTTTAACGGGCATTGGAAGAAAAACTCACAATACATAACATTTTGGAATGTTATTTCACACAGAAATATATAGACAAAACATATATAAGCATACAATTTCTTTTACATTCTTTTTCCACCTTCCAGCTAGAACGTAATGCTACATTTCATTAGAAATTACTCTGGCATCACGTTACGGATAACTGCTTTAATATTCTAAGGCTACAGAGGTCGAAGGGGGGGTCACTAAAAACCGAAATAGTTTTTTTTAATGTCAATTGTAGACATTTCAGTTTGAAAATTTGGTATAGTATGAGGATAGTATTAGTTTGCACTTTAAATGTTGACTCCTGAAAATTCACTCAAATTGACATTTCCCCTTTCCCCCCTATACAGTAATACCCCGCTTTACGCGACCCCATATTGCGCGGATTCGTTACAACGCGAATTTTAAATTTCGCGCTAAATGCCCCGCTTTACGCGATTTCCTGCAAACACTGACTGGGGAATACACCACAGATTAATTTCTAGTGCGACTTGCCTCCTTGTATGTTAGCTCTGAATAGGGTATTCCCCAGAAAATGTTTTCCTTTGCGACTTGCCGTCTTTATATTGGCTCTCCAGGTAGGTATGATAGACGATGTTTGGAAAAGACTGTGGACGTGTATTTTCGTAAACCAATGCTCATATTTTGCAATAAACAAAATTGATTTATTATGTTTATGTATTGTTTTTGAGCAGACCCCGTTATACGCGAATTTCGTTTAACGCGATTTTCTCTGGAACGTATCCCTCGCGTAAAGCGAGGTATTATTGTACCTTCATTTGTTGAAGACTTCTAGCGTGATGCCATAGCATTATTATTTATAAGGAATGAAACCTGTAATATCGTCCTTATATAGGAAAGTCTTATTAATACTGGACTTTATTTAGCTACTTATCAAAAATGTTCACTTCGCCTATACACACATCTACAAACGAGATACAAAAATGTCTTTCTTTCATAAGATCTTAATGTCTAACTACATCATTCTATTTATGTTATTTATATACGTATTCAAATAATATCTAGTGAGTTCTTTGAATTCATTAGGATGGTGTGTTTCGACGCCAAAATATTTTAGAAAGGAGAAAAATTACAAAAACGAGGGGGGTCCTTTAAAGTATTCAGCGGCTTAACCTAGATTGGGGATTAAAAATGGTAAAGAATAATATTTTGGGCGTTGGAAACATTTCTTTTTTGGACTAGTTCTGACTGAAATCTATTTAATTATTGAGACACGTTTTATAGGAACAGCACCAAATAAAAAAAACCTGGAATAATCATAACTTGTCAATTTAAACAGATTTTGGTCAGGGGATATCTAAATCGATAACTAAAGCTTCACAACTTCTTTGCTATAGTAATTTCCTGTAAACAACAATACGATTTTTCTCCATAAATCAATTAAAGGTATTTTGTCTGTTCAGAGTTCGAGTCTTGAAGTGAAGCACCCTATTTCTTATTGTTTTCATCTTATTTTATTCACTTAGAACACACGGTATATCTATAACGTTAACGTCCCTTGAACCGCCTGCTGCGATAAAAGTTAACATTACCCTAATTTTATTATTATTATATTAGTAAAGGCAAGACATCAAATGGTCGTGCGATAGCTGAGTCCTTAGACATATATACAGGCTGTAACAAAAACCGGTATCAATCGCTGTATAGGCTATTCATTTTGAATTTGAGACCCCAGCAGAACTCCGGTTCGTATCGGTTTCTAGGTAACGATTTACAATAACGCACTAAGCTTTTTACTGCTCAAAAATTAACGTTAGTGCCCTCGTACTTTCCGAGATATAGCGTCTGAAAGGTGGACTAGAGCAGAATCACCGCGGCGAGCAATCACGGAACATGTTACATTTTTGTGCTTCAACATATCATCAAAGCTCCCATTTGTGCCTCTGGTGTTTAAAAATCAAATAATGTTCCGTTACTGCTCGCCGCGGTGGTCCTGCTGTAGTCCGCGTGACCCCAGCAGGACCACCTTTCAGACGCTATATCTCGGAAAATACGAGGGTACTAATGTTTATTATTAGGCACTAAAGAGCACCAACGAATCAGTAATGAAAATCGTCTTCTAGAAACCGATACGAACCGGGATCCTACTGAGGTCACACTCATTTTGCGGTGAAAATAAATCGACAACAAAATAACTCAAATCGTCATTTTCTAACTACGAATTGTTTGTTTATTAATGAATATCCCAATACACGAACAACACAGTATCTTTTAAAAATTCGGTTCCTCAATGAGCAACAATATTAGCAGTGATTACATAACTACATTCTTAGCTTGAATAAACGAATCCTTCAGTCGAGCATATGCAATTACTCGTATACTGAACCTTTTCATTAGGTTACGGTTATAGCGGGAAGACACATCAAGCTATACCCTGTGGAACCCAGTCGCAATAAGTTTTTTATTAACATTAGTATAAAATATAAGTTAAAGCGACAAAGTACCAAAGGGCACCCTGATGTGTTGGCCACTGTACAACGCAGACGACGGACTGTACGCGGCGCAATTAATTGTTCGTGAAAATAGAGAATTATGGAATTATATATGAACACACACGGCGCACAAAAAGTACCGCGTACAAAAGTCCCTCGGATAACAAAAGTTCACAGGAGTCCCCGGAAAAAAATAGAATTACATGTTTAGGCGTATCAACGTACGGGCGGACTAGCGCCGCGTACTTTTTATCTTTTGCGTGTACAATTTGTTCACCACGGACAAAATTCCCTCGTCTGCTGATTATTCCATCCATAGTATTCTATACGTGGATGACTAAGTCATCCAGGCATATAACGTCAATAACGTCAGTAACGTCAATTCTCAGGCTCCAAAACTAGTCTGCTTTCTAAAGCAAACCGCTATTCAAATAACTTGCTTGTAAAATAAATAGGTTTTCTTACTTATCTATATCTAAGTATGGTCGTTTTGTAACATTTACACTGGTTAGTGTCACCACGTTGTCTGTGAGCGCACGCTTGGCCCTTTTAAACTTTATTTTTATTTATGTCAAGGTATTTGACTATCTTTTTATTGCATCAATTAATTAATATGGACATCCCGAAGGATCTAAAATTCTTTTTTCGATATCTCAACTAACATCATGGTTAAAGTTAGTACTGGAGAGATTCTATGTCCCTTTTTAGCAAAACAGTCCTTAATAATTATGTAGCCAGGACCTGCTTGTGTGGCGCTAAAGAACAGTGACGTCATAATTCGCTATTGCCGTCTCTACCGTCTGATTTCTGATTACATGTAGCTATTTTATTTTTCAATGAATTTCAATACTGTTTTCACATTTGACCATCAATTTGTCTTTTTCTTAATTTTAATTAAATGCATTTAATATTTGATACTTGTAAAATACCCTATTTTACCAGCACACGAAACATCCTAAAAGTCTTCATTAAAATACATGCTATCCCTTTCTATGCCATATCTCTAGATAGAGATGACACGGACGCCTTAAAGACGTTTCTTGCAACTTACGGATAAAAATAATCCAGCAGACTGATATGTTTGTCTTGATGCTAATGGGTCAGTCTCATAAAATGCGACATTACGTCACTGGCCCCATCGCAGGTTCACAGATAACGTGGTCGGAGTGGAGTGTAAATTATTAGATATGAATTAGATAAATTGTGACTCGATAGCACCTTCATTTCTTTGAAGAAAAGAGGAATACTGTAAGCAGGATAGCAGCACAACAAGAACAGTACGTACAGAATCTCAGTATTATACTGTTTATTTTTTATTATTTTTTAACGCGAATCTATTTTACAGCGCATGCAAAGCTGAACACAAAAATCTACAATAAATTATTTTGATCAAATACCGGTAACCGATACCGTTGTCTTACAAAAATACGTATCGTAGATTCTACCTCATTAATACGCGTTTTGTGTTGAATTTTGCATGTACTGCAAAACATTATTCTGGTAATCGCTTTCGTTCCCTGATGGAGACAACTATAATAGATTTAGTGACTCCATATTTACGCCGTGACGTGTTTTTTTAATATTCCTGGGCAGCCTATGAATATGTTGATGTGTTAATTGTGAATGGGTTGATGAAATGATGTTATAGGTGGCCGACGACCCCAAGAGGGCGGCCATAAAGTAACATTCAACTTTTACCGCAGGGCTGATAGCGGACGACGTGACTTTTACCGCAGGGCTGATAGCGGGCGACGTGACTTTTACCGCAGGGCTGAGACCGGGCGAGGCGGCTTTTACCGCAGGGCTGAGACCGGGCGAGGCGACTTTTACCGCAGGGCTGAGAGCGGGCGAGGCGACTTCTACCGCAGGGCCGATACCGGGCGACGTGACTTTTACCGCAGGGCTGAGACTGGGCGACGTGACTTTTACCGCAAGGCTGAGAGCGGGCGAGGCGACTTTTACCGCAGGGCTGAGAGCGGGCGACGTGACTTTTACCGCAGGGCTGAGACCGGGCGACGTGACTTTTACCGCAGGGCTGAGACCGGGAGACGTGACTTTTACCGCAGGGCTGAGAGCAAGGGACGTCGCAAGCGGCGTCGGGCGTGTACTACCGGTGTCGGCGGACCTTCTCAGCTGTCGGTCGTCGCCGCACTGTTGACATAAAATAAAAATAATAAAACATGAGTAAAAAAATTAAGAAACCCTCGACTTACCATTGCGGAGATCCATTTACTTTTACCAAGTCATCATCAGCTTCCAGACGTGCCAAAGGCACCATGGAGCTCGAATTTGAACGATCTAGCTATTACCATCCCATCTGACATCAAAGACACTCCAAGATCTTGGAAACCACTGGTCCAATTTTTATCAGACATGGTCCATGTGCCTTAGAACACTCGACTAAATTATCTATTCAATAAAGAAACCGAGCCCAAATCGGATCATCGGTTGCTGAGTTATGATGCCACAGACAAATGCGTCAAACTTATAACCCCCCTTCCTCGGTTGGTCAGGGGGAAAAGCCAGATTTTTCGGATTAAAGCTTGTTTTTTTTAATTGAAGCATTCCAGGGTCAATTAAATAGATGAAAAGTTGAAAATCAAAAACATTAGCAATTTAGCATAGCACCGATTTTCAAAAGAAAAAAATAAACAGGCATTTTGCTATAATTTTGAATGCATATTTTCAAACTTCATCATCATCAGCCAATTAATGTCCTCACTGTTGGAGCACAGGCCTCTACTTGCACAAGGGGTAAGGGCCATGATCCACCGAGCGTGCCCAGAGCTGATTGGTGGATTTCACACGCCTTCGGAAACTTTTAAATTCCTCAGACATGCAGGTTTCCTCACGATGTTTTCCATCACCGTTAGAGCAGTCGATAAATGTATGTAATGTATGTAAGTCTTAGAAAAAATCGGATAAACTCATTGGTACATGGCATTGCATGGTTTCGAACCCGGACCTCCCGCATGGGGGTCCGACGTCCTAGCCACTAGGCTGCCGACCGCTTTTACAAACTATTAATTTATTTAGGTACACCAACAGCATTTATATTAAACATTTTTAGGACAGTGTAACTTTAAACGGTACATTGACTGATATAAGTGACAATTATAGGCTAACATAACATTGACTAAAAAGTATCGGGTTACATAACTATCTATGTATATCTATGTACAGTTGAAATTGAACTAAAACTATGAAATTAAAGTTAAAAATTAATCATCTAAACTCACCTTGTCCCCCGGTCGCCTCAGCCTGCGCCCGCAACCCCTATTCCCTTTTCTTGCCCTTCTTTTTCCCGAGTCTCTTGCTATAATTCTGCGCCAGCGCATTTACTATCGACACCACGAAATAAACCACCATGCCGAGCACGAACTTCTCTAATAAACTTGATAACACCGACCCCTGGTTTTCGGGTAACGGTTTGGCGTCGTTTTTGTGTAACCGCGCCTTTTGGTTGCGTAAGAATTGTAGTAACGGTGCTTCTAGTTTTGGTCCGATGTAGGGTATCCTCTCGACCCATGTTAGGACTTGGCTGGAAAGGAAAACAAGGAAATTAGTCACAAAGCTTGAAGACTAACTTAGCTTTTAGACAGATAGATTAGATTATTGTACACAAAATCAGGAAAAGTAAAAACCACAGGAATAATAACACGATATGTACAAAGGCGGCCTTATCGCTTAAAGCGATCTCTTCCAGGCAACCTCTGAAGTTAATTGGACATTAAAGATATTAGCGACAGTGTAGTGTGAGGATATGAAAATGGTTACTATTACTTAATATACAGTAAATATAGTAAAATAAAAGTAATATGATATACATGAATAAATATGTGGGTATACTAAAATAGTTAAATGCATAGATATACATAATATAAATAAATAAACACATATAATAGATAGTAAACAATACATAGGTAAATATACATAATAATGAAAATAAAATGGACAACTACAACGACAAATAATGATGTGAGACTCGCTTTAAACGAAGCCAGGGATTCCGAATGCCGAATTAGACGAGGAAGTGAGTTCCATAGGCGTGCTGCCTTTTTATGAGGGTAAAACAGAATACAGATAATTTCAATACTATTTCACTAGAAGGAATAGTATTACACATTCTTCAACACCATCTGATGTCTACAAAGAATTTTTTTATAAGAATTAGAGTCCACTGTAAAAAAATTGGAAGAGTGGTTCCTCAAATTGTTTTCATTCACTGTCAAGTTTTTTTGTGTTTTCACATAAACTGAAAAACGAGATTATTATTATTATTTATTGAAAAACTATTACAATTCCATAACAGCATGTCCCAAATCAAAATTGTAGTCAACATTCATAATACTATATTTTTGGATTAGATTTGGATTGGATGCTATTAAATACGACAGGTCTAAGACGTAAACCAAATCTACAACCTTACACGCATTTAGAAGGTTCTACCACCATCCTGCTGTGCGGGATCGCCTGGGACGAAAGCCGGCGTAATTACAGACACATGAGGCACATAAACGAAATCCTCAAGGTTAGCAGTGCATCAAAAACCCTCTAATAACATTATATGATTTATATGTCTATGGGCGACGGTAACCATTTTCCATCAGGTGGCCCGTTTGCTATTTTTTTAAGGAGATACAAAAAAAATGCTTGCCTAGCAAGACAGACCTAGCAGATCAAAATTGAACGCGACTCACCCGACTAACGTCTCATTGAAGGCGATGATAACGAACATCTTCTGTATGTGCATCTTGATGACCGCTTTCCCGATGACAGTGGCCCCGAAGAACGTCCAAAAAGGCACCAGGAAGTGGCCACAGGTCAGCCCCGCGAGATCGAACAGCGGGTTTGGGACCGAAGCGCAGGCTAGGATGCCCGCGAAGCCAACTTTTTGTACCAGCTTTTGTACCATTATTTTCGCTCTGCAATGAAGATATTGCATAATTAGCACAGCATCTCACGTCCATAATCCCCGAGGGCGTACTACCTTTATCACAGATAGTTCCCACTTTTCGCCGTGAGATTTGGTGGACAAACGTGATAGGTGGCGAGTCTATCGCTGTCTACTAAGTGTAGAACAATATCCACAAAGACCCTTAGTCGCTTCTTTATGGCCGACACGACAGTGGCCCCCGAAAAACGTCCAAAAGGGCAAAAGAAAGTGGCCACAAATCTATATTTTTGTACCAGCTTTTGTACCATTTTTTTTGCTCTGCAAAAAGTGGTTTCAATAAATACAAAAATCACATATACAGTACAGATTTTTGTCAAAGGGTGTTTGGTGGAGGATGGTTTTAAATTGGAGGTTGGGTTGTTAACAGAAATTAGGCAACTGTCGGTTGTGGGTGGGGCTGGAGGGTGTCATATATGGGGTCGCAATGAATTTAAGTTTCTTTTCTGTGTCATGACTCCTGTAATGTTTCCAAGTGACACGTTACACTCTATGTGGAGCCAGTCACCTGCCAGTGCGCGAGTCGTCCGTCGCGGAGAGCTCGGCCACGCCGCCGCCCGAGAGCCGCGCCGCGCGCGCCATGAAGTAAGGCGGGAGTTCCCCGAGCGCGGTGCCGATTCCCCACATCATGGATTCCACGCGAACTTTCGCCATGATGTTCCATATCGACACCTCGCTTCGAGGGTCGATCACCGTAGGGCAGATTATGCTGGAAATAGGAAAAATGTTGTTCAAGTATCTGTGCAAACAATTCGATTCAATAAGAACTAACTAATGTAATGGCCAACGCCAAATCAATGTTGAATCCAGCTTTGGGCTGGTGTCTATAATATACAGAATAGAGAATGCACTCCAGATAATATATAAAACGTATTCTATATAAACAATTTTATTTAATTTTTTTAATAATAACGTATTTTACATAAATTGGCTATGTAATTTTTTTTTATTTTCAATGTGATTTGTTGATTATTTTTAATTCTTAATTTATTTAGAATAAAAATGACTTGTAATATTATTATTACTAATAAATTATCTGTATCTGTCGATATAGTTACCACAGGGCAGTGACTCGGGTTAGTTTATTAACGACGTGGGCCGCCACGAAAACTAAACGAAAACAGTGTGCAGGTTCCTCACGATGTTTTCCTCCACCCGTTACAGCAGTCGGTAAATGTACGCAAGTCTTTGAAAAATACGAAAAACTCATTAGTACATGGATGGATTTTGTGATATCGACGTAAGATGTATTTTTGTTTAAATATTAATTTGAGTTTCTGTGAGAAATTTCTTGCATTATTTTCAATTCGTACACACTGGCGTGAGGTTTGATATCGTCTTTTACGGGAATTTTGTTGGAAGTTACTCGTCTAGGGTATAATATGTCGCTGGGCGTAACTCACTCGTTGGGGTACGGCGGTGAGGGGAAGTTGAGAGCACCGCACTCGTACGCAGCGAGCGTGACGCGTGCTATGTGCGGGCCCAGGTAGAGCAGGAACGTATGTAGCCCCGTGCCGAGACCCACGCTGCTGCAAACTCCTAGGATCACCCACCATCCCCACCACGCGAGGGTTGTTATCACTAGCTGGAAACAGTTTTAAAAACCATTAAATGCCTGATGATTAAATGAAAGATCAGGTGCCGAAGAGTGTGTATGAAGCTATTGATGAGTGGGAAGAAGCGAGAACGGTATGTCTTTTTTGAATTTAATATATTAGGTAAACACAACAGAGAAATTACAGAAAAATCAATATAAACTTAACGTGTAAACACAAGTGGAAGTGGAAAATTGGATGTTGTACAAAATTGAGTTGGGAAAGCAAAAAATACTAGTAAATATAATGACAAAAATAAGAATAATACCTATTGAAAAATAAAAATAATAAACTTAAAATACTTGAGGACATCCTTAACCCGTCTTTTAAAAACGAATGGCCTAGGATCGAATAAGTCTAACGATGGCTTATTGTTACTGTTCAAAGAGTTTTCATTAAACAATCTACACATTCGCACAATAGGGTTAACTGTTCGAATTGTTCGGGGTTTGTACGCACAAACAATCCACACACAATCCGTTAGATGTAGAAACTCGCACACTTATATAATAGTATTAATTATTACGAACCTGTACATAAGGCTGGTGTGGTCCGCTGATGTAGTACGAAGCTATGGTGCCGCAGGCCAGTAACACTACTGACAGCGCGAGTAATTTGTACGATAATAACCTGGAACACACCAAATTAAGTGTAAAGCTTATAGTTTTAGACAAAACAGCACTTGCATTTATATACAGAAAATGAGAGCACAAGTTTACGCTAAAATCCTTATACAAAAATAAAGGTAAATATGAAACTCCAACTAACATGGAATCAACATGGAAATTATTCCATGTAAGTTGGAGTGGGAGTTGGATTTATGTACAAAAAATCAGAGCACAAGTTTACGTTAAAATCCTTATACAAAAATATAGGTAATTATGAAACTCCAACTAACATGGAATCAACATGGAAATTATTCCATGTTAGTTGGAGTGGGAGTTGGATTTATGTACAAAAAATCAGAGCACAAGTTTACGTTAAAATCCTTATACAAAAATATAGGTAATTATGAAACTCCAACTAACATGGAATCAACGACAGTAAGTTGGTAAGTATACTGTGACCCGGAACAAAAAAATCTCCCTATATTGCGGAGTTAATTGGTACAACTTTTTTCATAACGAACTCCATAACTTTCCTTCTAAATCGTGTTCCTCATTGCTGAGGGTCGTGATCATTCTAAGGAATTAATCACATAGAACAACACTCGTGGCAGATTTAATGGGGTGGTTTGTTATTGCCTTCGCCATTTCACACACTCGTTATCTCAGTGTGCAGGTTTCCTTCACCGCCAGAGCAGACGGTAAATGTACGTACGTCTTTCGAAAAAACCGAAAAACTCATTGGTACATGGCATTGCCTAATTTCAAACTCGGACCTGCCGCATGGGAGTCCGACGTCCTAGCCACGACGCCACCGACGACGCTCTAAACATAGAACTCCATAACACAGATTATAAAACTACCAA
Source organism: Hofmannophila pseudospretella (assembly GCA_947369225.1). NCBI lineage: Eukaryota > Metazoa > Arthropoda > Insecta > Lepidoptera > Oecophoridae > Hofmannophila > Hofmannophila pseudospretella. The sequence goes on from OX376331.1 coordinate 7,468,735, forward strand.
TGAGTTGACAGGGTATTTTAGTTCCTAGTCAGGGTATAAACAGTTTATTACCTCTGCAAGCCGGTGGAGCACAGGATGACGAGTTCCCTGAAGAAATATTCGAGCGTGGTGAGAGGCCGTCGCCACAACACTAAACTGTCGGTATCCATTGGCGCGCTTTTGATCCTGGAACCATGAATAAAAATATAGCATAGCATAACTCTCACGTCCATAATTCCCGAGGAGGTAGACAGAGGAACTACTTTCATTATAGGTAGTTCCCACTTTTCGCCGTAAGATTTGGTGGACAAACGTGATAGGTGACGAGTCTATCGCCGTCTACTAGGTGAAGAATAGTATCCACCAAGTTCCTTAGTTGCCTCGTACGACACCCACGGGAAGAGTTGGGGTGGTGCTACTCTTTATGGCCGGCACGACACGGCAGTATAATCCGTAACTTCATCTAATGAATAAAAATAAAGGTATAAAAAATTTATAAACACTATTATCTGATAGATGTTGCTACTCGTCCCTAAACAGTGAAAAAATTCGCCGTGAATCATGGAACCGCATGTGATCATGGATCCTGATTTGCAGAATCCTCTGGGGAGATACCCCCCTCTTTTTTATTTCTGCCGTAAAACAGAAATGTTCGCATTTCTGTGCTTCGGTTTGAAAGGTAAGAGCCAGCGTAATTATTGGCCCATGAGGTTCTCAAAGTCCTCATGGATAGCAGCACATCGAAATCCCTCTAATAATAATACAGTGAGGTGAGATGTCTATGGGCGACGGTGACCACTACCATCAGGTAGCCCGTAGACTCGTCTGCACTCCTTATAAAAAAATGCTATAAAAGAGTTTACTTGATCTCCTTGGGGTGGGGATGGTGGAGCCCGTTGCGCGTGCGCTGCTCTGAGTCTGCCTGCACTGCCGCCGCCAGCTTGTAATACCCGAGGCGGGCGAGCTGAAGGACAAAACGGACCACATCATTATTTGCTTAGTGTTTACCCACTCCAACGATCGCATAACCACTAAAACAAAAAAAAATACTGTGCATTTTTAACTTTATTCTAAGTCGAAAAGGTGGGTATCGTACGAGATGAAGCTAGGAATACATGGACCGGTTCTAGCGATCGTTCGGTTCACTCCATCCAATCATGAAGCGCTGATTTTAGTGGGGGGGGGGGGGGGGGGGGGGGGGACGCATGTGATTGGTAGCAGAGAACCGAACCGGGGCTGGAACCGGACGCGTGTATTCCAGCACTTAGTGGATACTATTTTACATCTAGTAGACGGCGGTAGGTGGCGCCACCTATTACGTTTGTCCATCAAATCTTACGGCGAAAAGTGGGAACTACCTGTGATTGGAAGTGGTTCCTCTGTCTACCTTTCGGGGATTATGGACGTGAGAGTTTATGTATTATGTATGGTGTTAACCTAGGGACTGCGGGCCCAGCCCTGTAGTCTCGGGCGAAGAATAGAGCCACGGTAACTCCTGCCTGTCGTAAAAGGCGACTAAAAGGAGGAGGGATCAGGGTCGCGGGCGGTCAAAGTGGGGGCTTTGACCGTTCATTGGCGGGCGACCCTTGGGAAGGCAGCAACGTGCTATGGCCGCACGCTGCTGTAACGGGAGGAACCGGCAGGTGGAATGTACAGCTCCCAGGAGGAGCCCAAGGCAAATGCTAGGAGGGCACCGGTGCGTTCCACTAGAGATCCCGGAGCCCTCCGATTAGCACGGGCCGGCCATCGAGGGGGTTTTAGTGAGTGGAAATCTCACATAACCCAGTCTCTCCCCCAGGAGGCTGGGTATCTTTCGAAGATTTCCCCCCCGTTACCAAAAAAAAAGGGACTGCGGGCCGCCTTGCCAGCAATGCGGCGCTCAATTGCACGTAGAGAGCGTCGCATACAAAAAGTTAAATCTTTATTTATAGGTCGATGGTAGGTACCTTTAGTGGCCTATTTTACTCTCTTTATAATGCAGAGCACATCCAAGAGACGCGGAGTTTATAGTAAGTATATATTCGTTTTCACATTATGTGAGATTTTTATTCGAGACCTACTCGTACTCGTATCTCTCTTAGAGATAAGTCACGCCCTTTGGGCTTCACATATTTTTGTCTACGAGTAAGTTTATAACATATTATGTATGTGTAATAAAGAGTTAATAGTAAGCCCGCGTTTGATCTCAATCTCACCAGACGGTGACGATGAGGCCGAAGATGTTTAAAAATACCTGGCTTTTCTGAACCTTAGTTGGCAACTGACTTTAAATAGAAAGATGACCGCCAAACGGACTCTATAGGCCACCATCCGATCAGTTAAGGGCCTTCGCCTCGTACGAAACGCTTACACAGTGACGATAGGGGAAATCTGATCGCTAAACGGATATAAAATGAGGGGGGTCCGATCTAAAATGGTCATGACATGACATAGTATAGAAAAAAATAAGACCCACAGTTAGCTCAATATAGAGTTTATCAATTGAGAAGCTGTCAAATTGGCCTAACTATTTGAGTTTTGAGTGGGGGACATAGTTCTCAAACGCATTTAAAAAAAAGTTAAAAACCTAACCATGCGAGCACTCAAAACCTTGATAGTGAAGATGCATGAAGAATCAAGAGTACGGAAAAGATTCGTGACCGTTTTAATGGCATCAACCATCATCATCATTCAGTGCTTCGCAGAGCGCTTTAATGAGCATCGGGTCGTTGACGTCGACACATGGTGTCTGCTAAGATGGATTCACAGATTTTTTACAGAGATTGTTTGAATAAGTTCTCTGAATGTTTGTTACATGTGAGATCGCTGTCGCATTATAGTTGACTACAGTTAGATTACTGGGATAAACTTTTGGGAGCAAGTCAGAAACTATAAGATAGTTAAAAATTCAAGTTTAATAAAGGGTTAAAACAGTTAGAAGCAGTCCTATCACAGTTAGCTACTAACCAGAACGTAATTTTATGGCAATATCAGTGACGAGAACTGATAAGGATTACAATTCTAAAATGTAATATCATCGTCCAAAAAATAACTGCTCATTTTAAATTCTAATCAATGGTAACAAAGCGAAACGAAAAACCGAACAAAGGGGTCCAAGGTGCGCGAGAGGCCTATGTCCAGCAGTGGGCTAGAACCAATAATGTCCAAATACTTGTATGGACTTGTTTTAATACATGTTGGCAGCAAAAACGTGGGTAATAAAACGTCATAGTCAACCAAGCGTCAAACTAAATGCAGTGTTTACTCTACTTAAACTGGATGAGTTACTGAAATTAACAATTTAAATCTTGATAAAGTGCTTTAATCAATGTCGAACTAATAAATACGAAAAAGAACAACTAAATAATTCGAACAAGTGAATGTTGATTTATACCTCTAGATGACAAAGGTAGCAACATCATAAGTAGTTCTTTATGAAGCATCTCGGTAAAGCCTACAAGTGCAAACTGCACCAGTAGTTACAGGACTTGAAAATCAAGTGATAAAAGCCACTCCGAGACCAGACAAAGTGGGGCCGACAGTTAGGGCAAAGTAGAAAAGTGGATTCCTGTGTTTGACTAAATCCTGAATTCTGTACCTCTGAAGCATTAAACTGTAAATGCCATAACCAATTTTACAAATGAGACAGTTTTGTGTAAAAATTAGTCATGTTTTGGATTTTGATTAAGTATAAAATTGGTAAACAAATCCTCAACGTTGTATATTAACTTATTAAAGAAACTATTCTAGATTATAATTTGCCACAATACCTAAGAAACAGAAAATGGTAGAAAAGCATTTACAGTGTTATGCTTCTGGGGTACAGAATTGCAAATTCCACTAGGAATTACAGCTCTTTCAAATGAAAAATTCCGGTAATAGAACGAGAAAAGTAGAGACGATAGAACAAGTAACCTGGACTAGTCAAACCAGGTCGAAATAACGTTAAAAATAAGAATTACTACAATTAAAATTAAAACATCAGCTTAGAAACTCGTTAAAAATAACTAAATTCGACTCACACCAACGTATACAACACTCGCAATTATTTTTTCCTCGACGTGCAATAAAACGTAACACACGACGGTAGGTAACGAACGGCACGTTCATTGGTTCGTGAGTGAAATACACGGTGGCAGCTGTGACGTCAAACCATCACATCACGCCACCAAGAATTTCACTTTCAATTGAACTCTCTCTCATTTCACTATCGTTTGGGGTCGGATGAAAGTGGTCAGGCAGGTTACCGGTGGCCTTTTTGGCTACGTTGTATTATATAATAAGTAATATATTACCTGATATCTAGAATGTTAGCTAGAACTTTATCTATGCGGCGTCGAATTAATCGAAAGCCTAGAAATCAATTGATTTATAATTGGTTTTTAATATTGCGAGCGTTCGAAGTACCTACATAAAGCTATAATTTCCGGTCGTAAGAAGCTAATAATTTATTATCTATCGACTCATCAGCATAGAAAGCATAGCATTGGGTTGTCTGGCACATAAAGCTATTTACTTGTTACAAATGAATAATGACCCGATCTAGATACTTTTAATATACCTACATAATGAATATTGTTGAAATGTTGCGTCCTTCGATAAAAATTAAGATTGATAGTTTGATAAGATAAGACTACAAATACTATTAAAAATCAAATATTTACAATCATAAAATATGGTATCTCTGATAAAAAGTCGTCGACGTGGCAACTTAATTCAAATTTCGCGATTTCATTGTTCAACAATCTACAGTAATCAGAACTCTATCACATACAAATACTGACGATAACATTCATAAACTTGCCCTAAATGCACATGCAGCATAATATAGTACTACCAGCCTTGACATTAGAGTGTATATTTATACAGCGTGTGTTTTAATTACGGAAATAGTTATAATGCGCCCAAAGATCCCAGTAATTATGGGCTTCCCTGCCCCCCTTAGTTTAATGTTTAAGAGATCTCCAAGGGGGAGGCTGATTTACAGTGAATGGTCTCATTACGGAAATAGCTGTAGTGGCGTGATCGTCGCGTGTCGGCGACAAACGCGTGCGCAGGTCTACTGATCTGTATTAGTTCCATCCACTGATACTGATACGGGGTTCGATTCGATTGTTCAACATTTAGGTATCTTTTATACAACAGCTGTGATTAGATTACACATTATTTTATTTTCTACGCATATGACAATAAGTCTTACGCGATATCATCATGGCGTGAACATAACGTAGGTTATTTATTTATAACAACCAAGAAAAAAATGTTTGTATATGCTTGCTACCATTTACTATTTTACTAGACTGATCTAGAGATTACGCCACATCCCTGCTTTCGGCTATTGCCCTGCGACACATACATACCTTCACGCTATGTCCCTTGCGGGGTAGGCAGAGAGAAATTCAAAGATAATTTATAATCATTCGGATCGGATAAGTAATTTTCAATCCACATTTTTCAAATTCTGTTCCAATCCCAACCTCTATTAATAACTTAAAAGTGCGTATTATAAGAAAGAGGATTCCCCCTTTCTAGGGTATTCACCGAAGAGAGGGGAAAGGAAACTAAAGTTAATTTTCCCAGAGGGGAATACCCTAGTACGAGTAGCTATAATAAGTTCAATGACAGATCCGGACCATTCAGTGGCAAAACGGAGCTCTAACCACTGGTTCATAATCATCACTGAATCATCTGTTGTTTTAGAAATTTAGACAATTGAAACATCTCGAAGTACCAATGTTGACTTAGTTCTTCTAAAGTAAATAACGTAGATACAACTGATAGCTAAGAGAATAGATAAATTAAACAGAGCGAAAAGTAAATTAAGACCTTGTACCAGTCTTCACGGTCTAGCACAAATAATTTAAACACATTGTAGCAGTTATTACCTTTAGATTTAGTCTTCTAAATATTTATTGTGTTACATTTTGCAATGAGGGCGTAGACAGAGGAACCACCTTCATCGTAGGTAGTTCCCACTTTTCGACGTAAGATTTGGACAACTGTGATACGTGGCGAGTCTATCGCCGTCTAGTAAGTGTAGAATAGTATCCACTAGATCCTTAGTCGCCTCCTACGACACCCACGGGTAGAGTTGGGGTGGTGCTATTCTTTATGACCGGCACTGCAATGTTCCACTAAAAATACTCATAATGCAAAAGTAACGAACTTATTAATTACCTATTCAACCTGATGTTATTTATTATATTACAATACTAGTGGGATTTACTTTTACGGGCGACGATACAATCAGAAACACGAACTCTTAAAGTTGTATCTTAACCAACCAAGAAATATTAAGAACCAACCTATATTTAGAACATTTTTATAAGTTCACCACACTCCTGAGACAAAGTCTTTGTTTGTAGGTACCTATAGTGAGATGTATATAAATCTGTTTTCCAACTGATTTTGCACAAAGATGCAGGTAGTTATATTTAGAAGCATTACTCATTGTCACATTCGAAGAATCTCAAAAAAATATGTTAATTTTTTAGACGCTTTGCCCATGCTTTGCCATAATAATTTTAATTTGATCACACAAAGACAACATTCTACAATTTTATAATAGTACTGGACCGCTGCTACAGTATTATCTTGCTAAATATTAACAGTCTAATGATAAGAATTATTTGTAATAAGCCAAATGTTTTATGTGCCAAGACTTTTGGAGCCAAAACGACAGCTGTCATAATGTTCTTAAATTATATGAACCAGATATACTAATCACTTCTTTGTATTCAATTTGTTACTGAATTTAAAACTAAGATACAATAGATACGTGTTTAAAACAGATAGATATAATTTTTAGTGACAGTGTGATAAATAAAATTACAGACACAACAGTGGTGTTCAAACTGTAGTTATTTAAAGTGCTACACAAAATAAACTTATGTGTGTATTTCATGTAATATAAATATCTATTGGGAAGCAAAATAATTTAGTCAGTGCATATAGCTATCTTTAAAAATAAAAATAAACACTATTATTAACTAGCAAATCAAATTCTAGAAGGGCACTTAGTTTTTAATTAAATGCAAATTAGATTAGGCTGTCTATAGGCTGTACATTCTACGATGTTACGGCTGGCAGCTGTCAATGTTAGAAGAGTCGGAACTTAAACGTCACTTTACGGGACCTAGTCCTTGTGGCAATATTACAGATAAAATTCGGAGTACCAAACTCTACAAAACCAAGAACTTGTATTTGTATCCTGTATATTGGTACAAAAAGGACATGATTACAGTACTATTTTTTTGGTACTTTCTTTAGCCTGGTCATTACCAACGAGACACTACAATGTAACAGTGTATGTTCGAAGAAAATATTGAAAAATTGATACGAAAACCGAATAAACGGTAAGAATGTTGCGTAATTTAATGTTATAGTTACGTTGGATAGTTTGTAATTTTTTTGCAATATGATTATAATCATTATTTGCATTCTCGCGTTAAGATCACATTTGTCATGATATGTTCAGGTTACGTACTATCGAATATCGTAGCCCACGCCGTAACATCGTAATAGCCTATCCTTAGGTTTTTAGGTAGGAACAAAAAAACAATTGTGCCTTCATAAAATATACCTAGATGCTCTATAGCTGTTATTATGTACTATTTAAACTTTTTTATCATATAATCTTGGCCGCTTATTTTATCACTTTATATTTTATTTTTGCAATGTACAAATATGTAAATATATATTTTACATTTTAATATAAATGTAAAGCTTGACCAGAAATATAGAAACCCTCGCTATGGTGAGGATTTAAGTGAAACTATTTTTTTCATTGTGATCTAATGTCCATAACACTGATTATAAAAGTACCAGTGGGGCCCTCGTGACTGGGTTTTTATTTTCATGGTCAAGGTATAGGTAAGGTATATAATTTATCAAGGACTTTACTTGACAGGTTACAAACAAAAATTTTGGACTCTAGATAACTCAGTAATTAATCACATAGAATTCTACAAAAATAAAAAACAATAGCATCACAACACAGCCGGCAAAATTAAAATGAAAACAAAGCATAGACGCAAACTCAAACAGCTTTATACCAGCTCATTTTTGTTGCCTGTAGCTCGCTGGCCACGTTTCCTGCACTCTGCACGTAGTTGCTCCTTGTTCATTGCCACCAGTGCTTCCGGGTTGAGGTTTTGACGTGGTCTTCCATTGTCAGAGACAGAGTTCTGACGGGGCACTGCTAATGGGGCCTGGTTGCGTGCACGTCTCGCCCCTGCCATATATCTCAACTTTTTCTTCTTATTGTATTAAACTTTTTCTTTTAAATGCCGTAAGCAAGCATTCTTTGTCGCAACATTGAATTCTTCATTCTAATGTATTAGTGTTAACCTCATGCGTAGTTTCTTCATAGCCTTGTTGGATTGTGGAAAACCATTCAAGTAATAAATACTGGCATTAAATATACATAAAGGTACTGTGAATAGATTTAAACATACATATTTTGCATATCATGGTACTTTTATAAATATATTTATTAAAAAAAAACTAGGTACGATTACTTAACAAAAATATATTTTAGATGTCTGTAAAATTATACAGGTATTCATAAAAAAATAAAATACAAAATTGTAAAAAATATAAACAAGCAATAATCGTAAAAATATGTCAGTGTGATGAAATAAAATTACGTACTACTTATTATACGTATTCGATAAAAAACTGTTGCGAAATTTTCCTCTTGAGAGGAAATTATCGATTATTAATGTTCACTCAAGTGTAACGTTAGTGTATAAGTAAATTAGGGTTCGGAGACACAGAGAACATTGTCCAACAGTTCCAAAACTAAAAGCCATTTTCAGCCTCTAAAAAATAAGCTATAAAATCGGAAAATCATGGGGACAGACAGCAGAAATTATATGCAATTTCTAACCTAACATAACAACTAAAATAGTGATAAATAAAAACTTACTTACACAAAAATAAATCCAAGAATATGTGCGGAGATGGGTCCGGGATTAGATATATTAAATTTCTGTTTTAATTTACTTTTAAATCAAATTTTCTAGCACAAATACACGAACTCCCTACAAGAATGACTGGGAAACTAAAACTAATTGCTATAACAAAAAATACAAATACCCGTTAAATTGAAATAAATAGGAGTTTGAAATTAAAACATGATTTCACATTTCACTTTGATCAATTTAGTGTATAAATTCATATTTTGTTCAAGGTTACATATACATACTATCACAATTTATTTCAACCCTAAATTGAGATGAAACAATTTATTAATCATAGCTGTCCCATGTTATCGGGATGTATTTAACAAATGGCAATAAAATTTTGAACTGACGTGTGTTATACCATAGACAATGTAATTTTTTTAAACTGTATGCACTAGGTAGGTACCTATTGCACAATAACAAAATTATTAAGAGTGCGTTCCAAAACCAGTTGAAATTATTCACTTTGACAATTATACACGTTCCATTGCTTGAATCAAATAAAAGTTTGATAAATTTTCAGCTGTTAACGCGGTTATGGAAGATAGACAATTATCAACGCCTCTATTTGATTTCTGTGATTATGATGATTGAAATGTCACTGGCGCTTTTATTTGCAGAATAGCTATGATTGAAAGAGTGAGAAGATGTAGATTCACAAAAGCACTTTTTTGTTAATTGATGATATTTATTGCAGAGTAAATTTAAAGTTCATTTTAGGGTTCCGTACCTTAACGGTAAAAAAGGAACTAAGATCTATCCACACTCCACATTACGACGCCGGGATATGCCGGAACGGCGCGGCGACGGCACGCACGGCACGGCCCGTCCATCTAGTAAGGATGAGGATGCATAGTGTTTGGAACATAGTAGTACATAGACAAGTTTTTTTATTAAAGGATTAGCTGCTATTGCACTCGATGATAAAGAGAATAATGCAAATCAAAGTCGAAAATACTTCAATTTTAGAGTAACAAAGTTCTATTATCTGCAAAAAAACTGTAGATAAAATAAACAGTGAACAACAAACATATGCACATTTAAAATAAACAACACGACAGTGAAGTAAAGTCAAATAAGACGTTGCAGCCCGATCCATACTTGACTGGTTTTTGAATAGTCTGCTACGGTCTATCCTCTAGGTGCCGGCTAGCAGGATTCTAGGACAGTGTGCATATGAAGTAATAGAAGAACTTGGTAATAAATATTATATTTTAAGGAACAGAACACAAAAAATAGTAAACGTAGAAAATAGGTAGTAGTAGGAGATAAAAGTGAACGGAGAAACGTCCGTTCGACAAAATACAGAGAAAAAGTGAAAATACAAAGAAAACAATGAAATTAATGGAATAATGAAATTTAGAAATGGAATGGGAATATGATTTGAATTTAAATGAAGAAATGAAGATGCCAACATGAAATGAGATGAGATAAACGCTAACGATGAGGTTGAAATTGATGGCAAGGAGGTTGATATGCGTTGAAGTCGACATCGTTACAAGTCATACTGCGTTCGGGACACTTCTTCTTTGGTTCAATTTAGAAGCGTGGCAGATTCTCCCAGAGAGCATTGAAATGTGTCACAGCATTTTAATGAAGAATTGAAGATTCTCATTATTTAAGATTTCGACTGAAGGACTCGTATCCATGGTCACGAATAATTTAAAAAAAAATTACGCAAATCCTTAATTTTTGTTTGTTGATGTTTGTGTTTATTGATTTTTCCCCAGTTTTATAAACTATGAAAAAATGCATATACCAAACAGAAAATGAATAAAACCGATGATATTAATGATTATTTTCCATCTATATTAAATCCAAGAAGCGTCAAAAAACGATTCGGAGATCTTACATTAACACAGGCAAGTAACATACCTACTAAAGTTATAAATGTACCCTCACTTAGTTGATCAAAAATCTAACTCTGTTTTGCGAAAAGTTGTTGATTTATCATATACCTACCTACGCAATGCCTTGAGGCATATATATGGAGAGGCGAAATATATGTGTAATGATATGAAAACAACTTTTTAGTTAAACCTTGCGATTCATATTTTAAAATTGTCAGAAAAATATGGAATACAGTTACAGAAAAAGGTTCTTGATAATTCACATATGAACTGTCGACTTGCTTATTTAATTAATATCTTTTCAAGTAATTTTATCTTCCAGAGAAGAGAAAAGAGGAGTGCCTTGCTGTGTCCCTGTTTAGCCTCGGGGCACACGGGCCACTCGCGACAGCCACAAGTGGTCGGCCACCTGAAGCCAGACGTTGCTTCTAAGTGATAGTAGCGCGTGTCAGACACCAGTGGATGGTGGTTGACACTAATGGTCCATGTCCGCGAATTTTACAATCCAGACTCCGAGTAGAAGGTGTCGGCGTTTTGTGTGGCTAGTCCCTACAAAATGTATGGAAAGTGTTGTCTGCTGCTTGTTGCTGATCACTTGTGGCTGTCGCGAGTGACCCGTGTGCGCCACACTTTTGAAACTTTGAGGGAATGATGACATCATAATATCTCGATAACCACAGATCAAAGATTAATGTTTCTCGATAATTGCACGACCAATTTGTAAAATAATTTCTGGGGACGTAAAGTATTGTTTTTATTTTTACCAGAATTCTGTGGTTAGCCGCTGTTCACTATCACTAAAGAGAAAGAACAGATTAACTCAAGTGACAAAATCTTTACAGAAGGTAAGTTGAATATAGGTACCTATGCATACTTTTGAAAGCATTTCCTTGAATGCCAACGGCTGCAAGATTTGTTGTACAGATTTGTAGGGCCTTAATCAGAAATACCTAAAAGTAGAGATTCTAAGGTTTTGAGGATGGCAGTTTTATAGATTCAGATGACCAAATTTTTCTTTGTTTGCATAATCTGTTTTGTCTTTATTGTACAACAATAAAACATTAAAAAATATTCTAAACATATTTGAACAATAATAGAGGCATATTCCCAGTCAACTTAAACCTTTAGTTTTAGGAAAGGGTAAAACATACTGAGTGTTCCAGAAAGCATAGATTAAATAAAACATTTTTACTATTAAAATTCACATAAACGAAAAATCGGCACCTATAAGTGCTAAATCTTGAGTTTGGTGAAGATTTGCTTATTTCATTATACAGTCAAACCTGGGTAAGTGAGAACTGGATAAGTGAGAAAACTCTATAAGTGAGAGTAATAGCCAGGGCCCGTCATTTTAAGCTCCCAAAACCTCTATTAGCGAGAAACAGAAACCTCTGTAAGAGAGAGTCGTTTTTCCCTCATGGACCTCCGTGAGTGAGACTGCTACTTATCTATACCTCTATAAGCGACAGTCGAGCTTTATTTATTTATTTTATTTAGGAGGAACTATAGCTATAATAAAATTACATACATACATAAAAGATACACACATACAGTAACAAATTACAAATTTAACATCTGCTATTTTATGACTCATTCTTAACTTTCGTACTTGCTGTGACTTGTTATTGCTGTGTACCTCTATAAGAGAGAAACGCTACCCATGTACCTGCATTAGCGAGAAACTCGGGTTAGTGAGAAACCTCTATAAGCGAGAATGAGATTGTGCTCCCTTGAACTCTCGCTTATCCAGGTTTGACTGTATATGTATATTGTGATCTATTGAATATTAAGTAGAGATGTTTTTTCAGACCTAGTTTTACCTAGTTTTTTGTTTATTTCAGATATTTAGAAGAACTGAAAGGGAAAATGTCCATAACAATAATTCTTTAGTGCAACAAAATACTCCCTGTGCCGTACCTAGAGTTAGAACTGTTGAAGAAAGGAGCCTAATCTCGGCTGTTGAAGAATTCAATCATGTAAGTTGTCAACAATTTTAAGTTTAAATTTTAGTAGTCCTGTTACAAAAAACAAAGACGCAGAAGGGGCAGATCTGGGCGTCCGCGATTTTAATAAGTAAGTAAGTAATATGTTTCTTTCACACACAGCAATGACTGAAACAGTTATATTTATAAAAAATAATTATGTAGTCAAAGGTATATTCTTCTTCTTTCGTGTTGATGATCCGAATTAAATTTTTCCCGACCAGAAGGCAGCCACATCTATAGCCCTCTGGTTGGCCTCGAAAAGGTCCTCCCGCGTGCAGGTGGTCGGACACGCGGGACAGCAGAGCAAGTGCTCCATGGTTTGAGGGGAGACACCACACTCACACTTTACTTGATCGCTGGAAAACCCCCAATTGTGAAGATTATCTCCGCAACAGCCAACCTGGGTTCGCAGGCGATTAAGCGTTTTCCAGGTTGGCCACGGGAGTTTGAAACCCGGTGGTAGGTCTTCTTTTGGCGGTATGAAACCTTTAAAGGTATATTGAAATCAATATGTATATATTATATTAATCGCCTACACTCGACTGTACAACTAGGGCAGCTGCAGTTCCAAGTTTAAAAGAAAGTCTTGTGAAAAATGTTTCTGGCAATATACAAGGTGTTATGCATTAATTTCGACACTGTACTCAGAATATCGATGTAGTAATTTTTCATATAGTCACATTTTATAATTTTAATAAAAAAAAAATTTCATACAAAGTAAATACCTTGCTTTAATTTACCTAGTATTCCATACTCTTTATCCGAGCTAGTAACGTCGTATTTTGATTAATTTAAACTTGACAATCATGACATAAGGATCAAAGGACATAAGGATTTGAGGATCGGATCAATCAAATAGGTCGTCGATTTGGTACAGTAGCTTTGGCTGATCGACGGATAATGGTCGAAAAATGATCGACAATCGAGGGTGTTACCCCAAGAAGGAACGAACGCCCGCCCTTACCGTGGAGGGAGACTACTTTTTCTTTCATCCAAGGTGTTACCTATCAGTCATCGGTTGGGTGTGACAATCGATCCTCGCTCTTCTTCTAACTCGTGTTCTTCATTGCTGAGGGTCGTGATCATTCTAAGGAATTAATCACATAGAACGACTCTCGTGGCAGATATAATGGGGTGGTTTGCCATTGCCTTCCCCAGATCCTCGCTCAATTACGAATAATTAGGTAAGTATCGAGCAATGGGACAAATCGATATGATGTGAGTTCGTCTATCGACGTCAGCTATACCAACTTCATGCACTGCTGATTTCAGTACCTTTTTTATTTTATTTTATTTATGCAATAATTCCCTTTCTTCTTTGATTTCCAAAGCTATTATCGAATGTTTTGTTAATGTGCTGGATGGGTACATATGAATTTGAGTTTGAGCACTTAACAGATATTGTGCTTGTAATATAAAAATGGCAGTTTATTTGGTTTAGATTTTTATACTGAATATCGTTTTTAGGGTTCCGTACCAAAATGGTAAAAAAGGAACCCTTATGGTAAGACTTCGGTGTCTGTCCGTCTGTATGTCACAGCTGTTTTTCTCAGGAATTACTGTAGCTATTGACTTGAAATTTGGCACAATTATAGTTGCGCGTGTCCGACTCGCAATTGGCCGTTTTTTAAAATTGAATATGGAGAGCAGACGAGCAAACGGATCTGATGATCATTGTTGTCTATAGACATCTCACCTCACTATAACGTTATTAGAGGGTTATCAATGCACTGCTAATTTTGAGCGCCTCATTTTTCGGTAATACCCTGTTACCCTTCAAACCGGAGTATATTGTAACAAAAGCATTGCTGCTTTATGGCAGAAATAGGGTAAATAAAAATCTCCATGTTGACTCTGCACTGAGTTATAACACCTTTAAAATTAAGAAATAAAGTATTAAGTTACGCTCCATTCTCTCTGTCTACCCCGCAAGGGATATAGCGTGAAGTTATGTATGTATGTAAGTATCAAGTTTTCTTTAAATATACACAACGAATTACATAAACGTCTCTTCCTCATATGTCCCAGACAATATTTTAACAAACATTAATTGTTTTTAGGTCTTAGACAAAGAAAACTCGCAAAACTCTCAAAATCAGCAACCGACAACCAAAAAGGTACCCAAAGAAAAGGAGAACCCTACATTAGTAGAAGACATAGATCTAGTAGAATGTAGTATTGGGTTATCAGCAGTTGAAGACCTTAACGCTACTGTTAGAAACAACAATACTAAGTCAAGTCCCTTTAGTTTTGAGGATATTGACGTTCCCGTTAATAATAAAAGAATTGAAAATATTAATCATTCCCTTATAACCGTTTCTTCTGCAACTGAATTAACTGATGATACTTTAGAAAACAGTCAAAGTACTACTGCCTATGATCTCAAAGAGGAGCGTACAATATCAGTGTCATTCGGTGTAAATAAATGTGAAACTATTAGAGTAAGTACAAAGAATAGCAGTATTAAGAAAATAGATGTAACACACAAAGATAACGCAACCAACGTTGATTGTGAACTTATCGAAAGTTCCATAATTTCACTCGAAAGCGAAACCGACGAAAATATGAACGAAGTCTCGCCAAGCCCACCAAAGAAGTTGGCTATAGCTGTCAACTTAGAAATTAAAAAGAAAAAACCCTCGGAAGATGCCACAGAAAACTCAAAAGTTCTAATTTTAAACACCGATGACATCGAGAGACTTTCCCACGTCATTGTTCAGCCACCAAATTATAAATTAGTGAAACGGCAAATTCTAAATCGTAGCAAATTCGATAACAGTGTAATTAAAAGAAAACCTGTCGGCAATGGAAAATGTGTGCGTGGTGAGAAATTGAAACAGAAACGGATTGAGGGTTATTTGTGTAAAAGTTGTGATGTTATAAGGGTATCTGACAAGACTTTTGTTGGTAGTGTTCGAACTGAGAATGTAGCGTGTAATGATGGCCAGGACATGAACAAGAACTTGGGTGTCGCTGACGCTGTGAAATGCGATCACACGAAGGCGGGATTGAAGGTTCGGAAAGACAATGAGTCTCCACGGTCTATCAGGGTGGTTCAGAAGCGAGAGGCGCACTCTCCGCGGCAGAGGCAGAGCATTCGGCCCTCCAACTCGGAGGCTCAGCGCGTGTCCTCGTCTAAAGCGAGGAACGACAGTGCAAGTTCACAATCTCCGAGGAAGAACATTAACGTAGAGTCCGTTCAGTTCAACCTGCCGTCCAAATCTCAATCGATCAAAAATCCTGTTTCGCCGAGAAGTATTCCTCACTATAAAATTGTAGCAGGTATTTATTTTTAATGTTTACTCTTTACGTTGATCAATACAAAATAGGCAGATTTTGTCTATGGAATCCAAGCGAAATTTTGGGTGTCGCTGGCGTTTAAAAGCCATGGTGACCACTTATCGTAGACCGTCTGTTCTGTGGCGGATCCAGGGGGGCCAAGGCCCCCATCCCTCCCCCAAACCTGTAAGATCTCTATAGCGCTAGGCTCTAGTCGCCATTGAATTTTTTTAGGTACTATTTTCCGATTTCGGTAACAGATGATCTCTCCCAAAAAAATATGGATCCGTCCCTGCTAGTCTGCCAAATTGTTCTTTCTACTTTGTAGTATTCTGATAACATATTTTTACATGACCCATTCAAATAAAATATAAGCTAAAACCTTCAGTGTTTTTTTATGTAAGAAAAAGTGTTTCTAATACGTTTATTGATTTCAGGCACCCATTTCGCGGTGGACGCTTTTTCCTACGGTGAAATTCCCAATGTGAAGCACTATTTCCTCACACATTTCCATTCGGACCATTATTCTGGCTTGAAGAAGACCTTCAGTAAATTCTTGTTTTGTTCTAAGATCACTGGTGAGTACAGTTTGTACAATTTTACTTATCAAAGGTTGAATGTTGTAAACTTTTTTTTACGCTGTTAGCTGTAAACTGTATTTCTAGCTAGAGAGAGACTTTTTCCATGCAGAGTTACTTTTCTTGGTCCGTCGTTTATGGATTGCCGTGGCGTTACAACTTGTAGTAACGATGGCTTTTCTTCTGAAAATTATGCATAGTGATGGTATTCCACCCTTTTCGCCCTATACTGTACTTTACACTGTACAATGGGCAGGGCACTCATATGGAGCCACTTACGTGTCTAAACGCGGAAACAGGAGCCACTTTACCTAATTGTAGCTAATGGTACAATTAGGTAAAGTGGCCAAGTGGTTAGTTGGCCGTTATCTCATATTGGAGATAATCCTGCAATGTTTTCCCACTAGAGGCGCCACTAGCACAATGGTACGTAGCCAATCAACATACGTTCCTTTCCACCAAATATTTTTTACCCTTCAGACTCGTGTCACGCTGTCTTAACAGATTTTTAGGTCTGCTATTTTAAAATGGCCATATGATGTCATGACATCATCATGATATCACAATTTTACTAATACCTTTGAAAAATTAAATTAAATTAACCCAAATAACGAGATATTTGTGATATCTTCAAAAATGACGTTTCGTTTTGCTTTTCTGTTGACGGAGTGTGTTAGTGGCTCCATCTACGCAACGCTTTGCGTTTTATGTCCAATTGTTACCTATTGCTTTTGTCTCCAAGAATGAAACTCGGTACCTTTTACACAGAAAGCAGATGCATAAGTAACCAACTTTTTTTATTTACGACTGAACCCGTGTTTGACCTTAATCTTACCTGGTGGTAAGTGACGATAAGACCGAAGATGGAGCACACGGGCCTAGTAAGTACTGGCTGCATAAACACTGCCGAAACGCATCAACGCCGAAGCGAAGATATTTGACGACACACTTTTCATAGAAAGGTGGGTAACTAACCATTTGGCCTGGCAGGATATCATCTGTATAAGATATTTGTTGTATTTATATTATATTTATTGTTTTTTTTTGGCTAGGGCCATAGTATTTTGGTATTCGTACCGAGCTTTACTTATGTATTAAAAGTATATAAACTAATAAATATTTTATATTTCACTTTTCTACATTATACTGCCGGTAATTAATAATTCTTCTATCGCCTAGGTTGCCTGGCAGAGATTGCTCTGAGCGATAAGGCCGCCTTTGTACACTTATTCTATGTTTCCTTTCCTATGTAAATTTCTTGTGTGCACTAAAGTGTTAATCTATCTATCTATCTATCTATCCCTTAGCTGATCTATGCATAACGCGACTGGGCGTGAATCCGAAATGCATTCACATAATGAATTGCGACGAACATATGACTGTCGACGGCATCGAGGTCACAGCAGTCGACGCAAACCAGTGAGATTTATTATTTTTGTTTAAAGGCCATGAAACATTTTACTATGGAGCCTGGCACAGCTACTCCGTGATTTTGAAAAAAAAATACGATTTCTTGGCGATCGATCCCAGCTTAATAATTCGATAGAGGACATCAATAGAAACATAAAACATATCTTGACAAAAACTCCTAAAGTATATCTGAACCCAGATATTTGATTTTGAAAGTTGCATTATTTTTTAAGTAACATTCCTGAGTCAAATATCTGGGTTCAGAGTTACTTTAGGAGTATTTGTCAAGAGATGTTTTATGTTTTTATTGATGTCCTCTATAGAATTATTAAGCTAGAATCGATCGCCTTCATGAAATTTTCAATTCGGCGGCCTCAAGTTGTTTAAATAGAAGTCTAGTTATTTTACTTTACATCTGCGACCCCCAGTCCAGCCAAAGTTGAATTACTTTCGTGTACCTTCCTAAACGAAATGTTTGGTTCCCACGCCATTATGTGTGCTGCAGTGGCGGATCCATGGGGGGGCCTAAGGGGGTCCTATAAAATTAATCTATAAAATTGCTATAGGACTATTCAGTACTATTCCCCACACTCAGTTACCAATGGTCACCTCCAATTTTGATTTTCTGGATTCACCCTTGTGTGCAAGAAGAAGAAAACTAAAACTTTGGCTACAATTGCAGCTGTCCAGGAGCTATAATGCTGGTGTTCACCCTACCCAACGGGAAGACATTACTGCATACAGGAGATTTCCGAGCCTCGCCGCTCATGGAGTCCTTCCCTGTCTTCTGGAATAAGGACATCAACACCGTTTACCTTGATACCACGTGAGTTTTTGCTAACTGGATATTTAGGCAGAAGTGGCAGTGGACCGGTCATATCTGTCGCAGAACCGACAACCGTTGGGGTGACGAGGTCTGGAGTGGAGACCGCGTTTGGACAAGCGTAGTGTGGGAAGCCCCCCTGCTAGATGGAGCGACGATCTACGCTAGGCGATTGGATGAGAAAAGCCGGAGATGGGGCTTAATGGCGTGCCCTGGTAGAGGCCTATGTCCAGCATTGGTCTAGAGTAGGCTGATTATGATGATGATGGATAGGGAAGTAGGTAGTTATTTTGGATTTTTTTATTGTATAAGGAGAATAGACGAGCACACGGGCAACCTGATGGTCAAGTTGTCAACATCGCCCATAGACTTCATCACTAGCTAGCGTAACTGCACATGAGGCAGGTTAGCAGCACATCGAAAACCCTTTTCATAACTTTACAGTGGGATGTCTATGGGCGACAGTGACCATTTACAATCACGTGGCCCGTTTGCTCGTTTGCTCTCCATAAACAATAAAAAATAGTTACCGACATCATCACCTTTTATAATTTAGGTTACTAATCACTTTGGTTAGACCTTATATTGGAGCTGATACTCCTCAGGTACTGCAATCCTCGCTACGACTTCCCGACGCAGGAACAGAGCCTAGAGATGGCTCTGTACGTGCTGCGGCAGAAGAAGTTAGCTTTGGAGAAGGTTGGCAAGAAGTTTTCTTCCGTGCTCATAGTATGCGGGACATACACTATAGGTAAGTGTTTACGGAACTTACAAATAACGATGAACATTTTGAGACCTATATAGAGCATCGGTGGCTTTGTGGCTAGGACGTCGGACTCCCATGAGGCAGGTCCGGGTTCGAAACCAGGCAATGCCATCTACCAATGAGGTTTTCAGGTTTTTTTAAAGTCTTACGTACATTTGCCGAAAGAATCGTGAGGAAACCTGCACACTGAGATAACCAGTGTGTAAAATAGGGAAGGCAATGGCAAACCACCCCATTAAATCTGCCACGAGTGTCGTTCTTTGTGATTAATTCCTTAGAATGATCACGACCCTCAGCAATGAGGAATACACTACTTAGAAGAATATACAGTAACCGGCGAAATTTACAAAGTTGATAACCCATAAGTACTAGCGCCATCTTTAAAAGATGATTTTCTTTCAACCTCATCCTCCTTGCGTCGTAATCCTCAATGCTGAGGTTTGTGACCGTTGGACGATCCATCCATTTATTTGTATCTTTTTCTTTCAACAGGCAAAGAGAAGTTCTTCCTGAGCATGGCGCGACGAGTCGGCTGCTCAGTTTGGGCGTGCCCTGAGAAGGATCGCGTTTTACAAGCTGTGGAAGGGCGCAGCTTCAGCCACGCGCCCCCGCACACGTGCCAGCTGCACGTGGTGCCCATGAGGGACCTCACGCACGAGGTGAGTGTCATTCACGTGTCACGCAGCGTGTTAACAGAGCCAATGTATGGACGAGTAGATAATGACTAAGGTTTCTCACCGTGATGATTAGAAATTGATGTTACAGTTTTCAAGAGTTTTGTGGAGGGGTCAAAAGGTTCTAAAGTTTTGGGAGAGGGGTGTGAGGATTTGAGGGTGAGACCGTCAATAATTCAAACCATAGCGAGAGTAGGATGTTCTGAAATCAAACAAAAAATTAATTGTATCTACCTTCACAAGGGGAATCTGTGCTGTAACAATTGGGATTTATATAGGTTTTTTAAAATTTACTACCAAACCCACATTTGACCTCAATCTCACCTGATGGTAGCGACGATGAGCATGCGAGTCTATAGTAAATGGCGATGATGCCTTCATAATTTATTTATTTGTACTTTTAATATATTTTGGTTTGGTCCCTGACCTGCTGTTTCGCCCGCGATGCCTTCGTCCTGCCACAGCTGAAAACCAGCGCTGTGGTTCTGCCGTACCGGTCGGACCGCAGCACATGCTGAGCATGTGTCCTTTTAATGTTGTAATGTTTTTTTTTTAATTTCAAATATTTTTAAGTTTAATTATGTATGCAT
This sequence comes from Hofmannophila pseudospretella, assembly GCA_947369225.1. Classification (NCBI taxonomy): domain Eukaryota; kingdom Metazoa; phylum Arthropoda; class Insecta; order Lepidoptera; family Oecophoridae; genus Hofmannophila; species Hofmannophila pseudospretella. The sequence goes on from OX376331.1 coordinate 7,489,614, forward strand.
AATGCAATGTTAAATAAATATTTTTCTTTCTTTCATAAGCATAATCTCGGTCAGGCATCTATTCTAGTAAAAATATTAATGTCATTTATTACAGAAGTTACGGAGTTACCTGGACAGTTTACAAGGCGCGTTCAGCGAGGTGGTGGCGTTCAAACCGAGCGGCTGGGAGAACGGCAAGAACTCTGCCGTCGAGAAGGATAATGTCACCATTCATGGTCAGTATTGATACACTCTTTCTGAAATTGAAAATTGAAATTGAAATCGTTTATTTAGCGCTGTAAACACCATAATACAGAATACAGAAGTATACAAAGTTTAATACATGCAGCACAGAACATCTGGTGTGGTATCTGGTTCTGTCCCTCTTTATGTGAGTGTAATCAACAGTGATCCGATTAGGTAGTGCAATTTTTCGGGATTCCATGACGAAATATTAAGATAAGATAAGATAGAAGATTAAACATCCTTATGAGATTTTTACGAGGCTAATTTTGCCGCCATATTGTTTACTTTACACTTGACAAAATTTCTTAGAAAATGTATTGCAAAGGCGACTACTGATAACAGCGTTCTGAGAAAGTTGTGAATGTGAGAAAGAGATAATAAATCCCGACTATAGTCCTAATAATGGTATCTCTTTGTTCCTCTCTCGCAAAAGGGATCATGAGATGATTTCCTTTTGGAGTTCCCATTAAGAGAAAAAGTATTTTATATGTACGGAACATTTTCGAAATCCCGCAATCCCGCGTGCGTATTCATACTGATATAATGTTAGAGGTCGTTAACCCTAAATTGCACTACCTACTCCGATCACTGGTAATCAATCATCGACGTTGAACGGTCTATAATCAATCCACCGATCTATTTCGATCGCGTCCATGTAATATCACCCTAATGCATTTTAAACCAATTTTATGTTTGAAACGAATCTAAAAATTGAATTGCGACTGAAATTCAATGAGTGAATAGGACATAAAACGCAAAGCGTTGCGTAGATGGAGCCACGAGTACACTCCGTGAACAGAAAAGCAAAACGAAACGTCATTTTTGAAGTATTCACAAATTTCTCGTTATTTGGATTAATTTAATTAGTAAAATTGTGATGATATCATGGCATCATATGGCCATTTCAAAATAGCAGACAAAAAAGCATTAAAAAATCGGTTAAAACAGCGTGGCGCGAGTCTGAAGAAATTTGGTGGAAAGGCATAAAGGTATATACGTATCTACATGTTGATATTTGGCTTTACGTGCTAATTTAAAGTTTATTAAACAAAAATCTTGTAAAGTCATCCAATGTTAATCAAAATAATCATAATTTAATTATCAAATTATTGTCATTGAAAGCAATAAATTTAGGTTGTTATGTTTAGAACAAAATCATCTTTAAATTGTACACGTACGTCGTATTTTTGAATATTTTTTTTAACTGTGCTAGTGGCGCTTCTAGTGGTAAAACATTACAGGATTATCTCCTATTTTGACAGTTGTGCCAGCCAAAAAGTATAACAGATGTGAGGTACTATTGTCATATCACTAGACATATTCTCTTATTACAGGTATACCGTACAGTGAACATTCCAGTTTCTCGGAGCTGATTCGCTTCGTGAAGTTTCTCAAGCCGAAGCAAGTGGTGCCGACAGTGGACATCTCGGGAGGAGTCAAGTCTGTACAGGTATACTTCATCAGCCTATTAACGTCCCCACTGTTGGGGCACAGGCGTTCCCTTGCACAAGGGGCTACGGGCCATCTACCGTGCGGGCTCAGTGGTGGATTTCAAGAGTACAGTCGGTAAAGGAGAACGCAAAACTCGGGTATAATTGAGAACAAGAATGTGAGTAATACGGATTAAAAACTTACCCTTGGAAGTATCTAAAACCAATACAAATATTTTTTCCTCAGACATGTAGGTTTCCTCACGATGTTTTCCTTCACCATTAGAGTGGTAAATGTACATAAGTCTTGGTAAAAATCCGAAAAATTCATTGTAAAGTCCATTCGCTCCAATCGTCTCTCTCTTTGAAAATGCCGCCCGCGCTCGCTCCGAACGATGACTATGGTTGATCGTCTAATGTTGATAATTCAAGGATAGGTTCATTCGCTTAAATAGACTCGCTCCTTGAAAAACGAGCGCGGGCGGCATTTTCAAATAGCGAAACGATTTAAGCGAATGGACTTTACATGACATTGCATGGTTTCTGATTCGAATCAGGATCTCCCGCATGAGAGTCCATGTAGCCAATACGCCACCGACGCTCTTGATATAATGCTGTCTCTGTTTAGCAGACCATCTCATGATATCATTTCAACGTTCAGATTTGGATCCTGGGAATCTTAGGCCATTCAATGTATCTTCGAAACCTTTTATCGGCCAAAGGACCAGTAACCAAGCCTGTGATATCTTTTTTTTCAGAAGTACTTCCCTTGTCCTCTGGTATGCAAGGAGGAGACCGGACACAACCAGAGCAAAGTGACCGATTATTTCAGCATACAAGGTCGACAGCAGGTGCCGGCCATTACCTAATGTTAAGGTTAGTTCGCCGCCCCATGTAACTAAGGGTCGATTTATTTATTGACCATGAGAGCGATTCTCGCAGCGTTCGACATACAAAAGTGGAGCGCTACGAACGTCTTGCCACGTTCACACATGCAATGTGAACGAATGAGATAGGACTAATGTCGAATTCGATATCCCACTACGAGAATCGCCGTCCTGGAACTAAAGAACCCTCAACATATTGCGGAATTAAATGCTACTGTTTTTTTCATGCAGGTTTCCTCACGAAAACATCGTGAGGAAACCTGCATGTCTGAGGAAATGTAAAGTTTCCGAAGGCGTGTGAAATCCATCAATCAGCACTGGGTCCGCTCGGTGGATCATGGCCCGTACCCCCTTGTGCATGGGGAGGCCTGTGCCTCAACAGTGGGGATATTAATAGGCTGATGATGATGACGATTCAGTCGAAAACACCACATTATCGATGATATCGTACTTCAAATGAGTTATACTATCGGTAGTATTGATTCCGATATCGATATTATTGCGAGTTTTAACTCTTTTTTGACAGTATCGATAGTTTTATATTATCGATATTGAACGATAGTTCGATATCGCCACCAAAAAAAAGACATTTGAAGTGACTCATGTGATATCTTATATCTTATCTTATCTTATGACAGCCAGGGATAACCCCACCAGCACTTCGACCCTCGGGGATCTTTTGTGCTCACCCCTAACCTTAGTCTCCTTCCTGTTCCTTAAAGATGCTTTGCATCAAGGACGCTGTACAGCTTACAGGAAGGAACCTATATAGTCCATGGTTTTGGATAGGCTATCCCCAGAAGACTCATATGTTTTCCAGCCAACGAGTCACATTCGCACAGCAGGTGTTCCATTGACTCAACGGTGTCACCACAGACTCATGTGATAACTCTTGTAATGTTTGTTACAGATATTTTATTGGAAACAAATTACAATAAGCTGCCATAGTGACGTGTCTGTGATGTATTTTTGATATTATTTACTTTAGAATATGATAATTTTATAATGCGTTGGATTTGTTTGTAATAAAAAAATTGTTAAACGTCTTCATGCGTTTATTTCAGTAATTAAATAATAATAATAATGTAAGTATATCTCACTCGTGTTCATTTAAAACTATTCTACAATTATATCTTACAATAACATTGAAATTCTATAGTAAGGCGAAAATATTATGATTATGCATGATACAACGGAGTAATATATTTCTAGCTTTCTACTCCCATTTGTTCAAGTAAACTACATTCAATAATACAAAGTGGTTCATACGGACATCGGAGCTGTCATGACGTGTGTAGACCGTGCAAATTAGTTTGTAGTTATTATAATTTAGGTATTTCATGGTCGTAGAAAAAGTATTGTAATACCACTGTACGTAATGGCCATTTTAACACTCGTGCTAACTATTGTGAAACTCGGCCGCACCTCGTTTAACAATGTAGCACTCGTGTTAAAATGGCTATCATTACGTGACAGTTGCATAAACTATTTTAACTGTTTATAGACCTAAGCATCCTAGAGTCCATACAATAACATTACGGGAAACAAACTTTTTATTTAGTTTAGTATGTAAGGGACCGTGCATTAATTACGTGAACTCAAAATGGGGGGAAGGGTCCAAAAATCCCACCAAATCTCATTTAGGGGGAGGGTGGGGTCAATGAAAATCTCACGTCAACTTTGTACTATCCTATTTTTGTTACTAATTAAACCCGTATTTGATAGAACACTATCATAGTAACGCTTTATCAATGGAATGAAGCAAGATTCATGAACATCGAATACAAATTATGGGGAAAATCTCACGAGAGGGGGAGGGGGCTCCCTCTACATCTTACCAAATTTCACCAGAGTAGAGGGAGGGGTCAAAATTTTACAAAAAACACCACGTAATTAATGGCCGGCCCCTAATGGGAATGTAAAACATCTGACCATTCAATATCACCTTTTATTTCTGCAATCCCAAGTTACTAAACGTTTCTAAGGTCTTTGGCGTGTTTACATTTATGCTCTTTCGTCTTCGCTTTCACTTTCAACATGCGGTATGTGGCAACGCACAGCTCACTTGCTGCATCGCAATCCAACACATCGCGCGACGATTGACATCAGGAGCCCAATTATCATAAAGTGATATAAATATCACAGTAGATAAATATCGAAAAAATGGCGGATATCCGAGCGCGGATCAGCTGGTACCAGTGCCTGATGGCCGGCAGAGTTTGATCCACGATGTTGTACAGTTGTATTGGTCGTAGATTTAGGGAGGGGGTCATTTGACGTCCCATGTCCCCCTTTGGGTCTTGTGGGCTACTCAAAGGGTTGTCACAGCCGGGTTTAACATGCGAACGAGCATCATCTGGTACCAGTGTCTGATGGCCGGCAGAGTTTAATACACGATGTTGTACAGTTGTATTGGTCGTAGATTTAGGAAAGGGGTTATTAATGCCCGCTGTGACCCTCTTTGGGTCTTGTAGGCTACTCTAAAGGGTTATCACAGTCGTGGGCATCCTTGCAGGTCAACATGCCAGTGAGGATCAGCTGGTACCAGTGTCTGATGGCCGGCAGAGTTTGATCCACGATGTTGTACAGTTCGTATTGGTCGTAGATTTGGGGAGAGGGTTATTTATGCCCCCTGTGACCCCTCTTTGGGTCATGTAGGCTACTCTAAAGGGTTGTCACAGTCGTGGGCACCCTTGCAGGTTAACATGCGAGCGAGGATCAGCTGGTACCAGTGTCTGATGGCCGGCAGAGTTTGATCCACGATGTTGTACAGTTCGTATTGGTCGTAGATTTGGGAAGAGGGTTATTTATGCCCCCTGTGACCTCTCTTTGGGTCATGTAGGCTACTCTAAAGGGTTGTCACAGTCGTGGGCACCCTTGCAGGTTAACATGCGAGCGAGGATCAGCTGGTACCAGTGTCTGATGGCCGGCAGAGTTTGATCCACGATGTTGTACAGTTCGTATGGGTCGTTGGATAGGTCGTAGATTTCCGAGAAATGCTGTGAAAGAAAAATATTCGTTTCAATTGCTAATTTGCTACACATACTGTGAAAATAATGGTAACTCCCGACTGAATAAGTGGGATTGTTTTCTCACTAGTCTTTGAATAATATAGCTAGCCAAAGCTCTTCAGCCAAAATAACATATTACTTTAGTCAGAATCGCTAAATCTCAAATGAAAATGGATATAGATTGTGTGAACTGAACTGAAGTAAACCGTAAAAATCTATAAAATGAAACTAAGAACTTATAACTTTCCAACACTATGACATAGACGCATCAGCATATATGCTGCCTGTCTATAAATATATAATAATAATAATAGATATAGCTTTTTACAGCTTTTTAGTTATATCCTGACCAGGAGTATAAAGACCCTGTCAAGAGGGTCATTGGTAGTTTTATAATCTGTGTTATGTATAAAGTTCGCTATGAAAAAAAACCCATTTAATTTCGCAATATGGCGAGGGTTTTTATTTTCCTGGTCAGGGGTTACGTGCTAATTCTTGTATGAAAGAAAGGAAGATGTAGTGTAGAAGTATGTAGTGGTAGATCCTGATGTGCAGGATCGCCTGGGGTGGTACCACCCTCTTATCTATTTCTGCCGTGAAGCAGAAATGCATGCATTTCTGTGTTTCGGTTTGAAGGTTAAGAGAGCCAGCGTAATTCCCGGAACATGAGGCAATCCATCTTAGTCCTCAAAACCCTCTAATATTAATATAGTGAGGTGAGATGTCTATGGGCGACGGTGACCTCTTAACATCAGGTGGCTAGTTTGCTCGTCTGCTCTCATTTTTAATAAAAAAAAAGGAAACTCACATCTTGGTCGGCGAAGAGACAGTACTTCAAGTTGACATAATCAGCGATATGACGAAGGCACGCGTAGGTGTTGTTTCTCGCATCTTGGCATTTGCACGCGTACTCGGGCCGGCATTGCTGCGGAACATAATATAATAAGCAGCTTCCTCGCACGAGGATTTTTATGGGAGCCGGTTCGGGCATCGAGTGTCACTTATGTCTTCTTTCAAAAACTAATAAATTCGTCAATTTTAAAGATGTAAAATAAATAGTTAACGTTGAAAACATCTGTTACACCGACAAACAACAAAGCTAAGTAATACATACTGCTGATACATTTGTTACACCGACAAACAACAAAGCTAAGTAATACATACTGCTGATACATTTGTTACACCGACAAACAACAAAGCTAAGTAATACATACTGCTGATACATTTGTTACACCGACAAACAACAAAGCTAAGTAATACATACTGCTGATACATTTGTTACACCGACAAACAACAAAGCTAAGTAATACATACTGCTGATACATTTGTTACACCGACAAACAACAAAGCTAAGTAATACATACTGCTGATACATTTGTTACACCGACAAACAACAAAGCTAAGTAATACATACTGCTGATACATTTGTTACACCGACAAACAACAAAGCTAAGTAATACATACTGCTGATACATTTGTTACACCGACAAACAACAAAGCTAAGTAATACATACTGCTGATACATTTGTTACACCGACAAACAACAAAGCTAAGTAATACATACTGCTGATACATTTGTTACACCGACAAACAACAAAGCTAAGTAATACATACTGCTGATACATTTGTTACACCGACAAACAACAAAGCTAAGTAACACATACTGCTGATACATTTGTTACACCGACAAACAACAAAGCTAAGTAATACATACTGCTGATACATTTGTTACACCGACAAACAATAAAGCTAAGTAATACATACTGCTGATACATTTGTTACACCGACAAACAACAAAGCTAAGTAATACATACTGCTGATACATTTGTTACACCGACAAACAATAAAGCTAAGTAATACATACTGCTGATACATTTGTTACACCGACAAACAACAAAGCTAAGTAATACATACTGCTGATACATTTGTTACACCGACAAACAACAAAGCTAAGTAATACATACTGCTGATACATTTGTTACACCGACAAACAACAAAGCTAAGTAATACATACTGCTGATACATTTGTTACACCGACAAACAACAAAGCTAAGTAATACATACTGCTGATACATTCAAACTACATTGTTACTTGATTATAATTTGAATGTTCTGGTTCAATAAATATTTTTGTATTTTGTATTTATTTAATTTTGGAGTCAAATGTATTTGTAATGATCAGGACAGACGTGAGGAAGGAGGTCAAAGTTAGCCAAGATGTTTTCATATATAAAGTTTACGGCACAGCGTCCCTGTGCCTTTTTTAATTTTTTCTGATCTTAACACCAGTGTGAAGGTCAGTCCGCATGGCTCAAAAGGGCTGGAACCCAGAGCCGTAAAACTAAATATTAAAAAAAAGGTAAGTCCACCATGTAATGGACATGTATAAGGAGAGTAGAGCTAAAGAGCCACTTGGGGTCACCGTCGCATATGACATCTTTTCTCACTTTAACGTTACAGAGGGTTATCGATGCGCTGCTAACCTTGAGGACTTAGAGTTCCTCGTGTGCCGGTAATTACGCTGGTTTTTTGAAGACAGGAAAATATCAAGGTTGTACTCTGTAAAACCTTATCGCAATAAGTTTATGTTATGATTTCTTGACATTCGTATGAATGTTTCAAACGGGTTAAAGCGACAAAGTTCCAAAGTATATACGCATTTCTGCCGCAAAGTAGCAATGCTTGCATTGCTGTGTTTTCGGTTTGAAGGGTAAAAGAGCATAATACCAGCAAATGAGACACTCCAAATCCTTAAGATTAGCAGCGCATCAAAAAATTTCCAATAACTTCAGTGAGGTGACATGGGCGACGGCGACCACTTACCATCAGATGGCTCGTTAGCTCGTTTCCCCTCCACATATAAAAACCTTTTCCTTCTCCTCATATCCTGGTAAGGCATGAGCTGGCCCATCGCGTCTTACCGGGTTGACGTTGGGACAGACTGTAGAATAAAAAATAATCTTGGCTGTACAATACTCACAGCTAAGTTGTTACTATCATACGTCCACGGACACTTGGGGTTTACTGAACCATCCCTGCCTTCCCCGTGATATTCCACCAGCATTTTCCTCTCTTTGAGTCCACCTGTCAGATCTATGGCATGTCCATCCATGTTGCTTGATGTCAGGCCGGCTAGCTGAAGGATGGTTGGAGCTAGATCGATGTTCAGAACAGGTTGGGAGTTCTGAACGTTTTTGTCGATGCCTGGGCCTTTCATGAGGAGTGGGACTTTTATGTCTGCCTCGTAGGGCTGCCGTTTGTCGTATACTTGGGAGAATTGACCTGGAATTGTAATATACATACATTTATTGAGTATAAATGTACTCGTAATGTTACTTCTGTGGTTGTGTTGTAAAAAGGTTACTGAAATGAGTTCGCTACTTACTTCGATAACAATACAGGTGTAACAAAAACTCCCTATAGTCCCGAAAGGGGGAAAGGGGGAGTGTTCAATATCCATATGTAACAAAAACTCCCTATAGTCCCGAAAGGGGGAAAGGGGGAGTGTTCAATATCCATATGTAACAAAAACTCCCTATAGTCCCGGAAGGGGGAAAGGGGGAGTGTTCAATATCCATATGTAACAAAAACTCCCTATAGTCCCGGAAGGGGGAAAGGGGGAGTGTTCAATATCCATATGTAACAAAAACTCCCTATAGTCCCGGAAGGGGGAAAGGGGGAGTGTTCAATATCCATATGTAACAAAAACTCCCTATAGTCCCGGAAGGGGGAAAGGGGGAGTGTTCAATATCCATATGTAACAAAAACTCCCTATAGTCCCGGAAGGGGGAAAGGTGGAGTGTTCAATATCCATATGTAACAAAAACTCCCTATAGTCCCGGAAGGGGGAAAGGGGGAGTGTTCAATATCCATATGTAACAAAAACTCCCTATAGTCCCGAAAGGGGGAGTGTTTTTGGTTAATTAATTTTTATAAAATATATTTGTTTAATATTATTTTTATATTCTGTACCCTAATTGTTTGTATTGGAAATAAAATCATTCATTTCTTTGTTTTTGTTCAGTATCCATAACTGGACAACTATTATTATTTAAAAAACGCACTATGTGGCGAAATCCGAAATCTAAAAAAAAAACCAGCTATTTCATACATTTCAGTCGGTAGGTATCGAGCTTTTGTATGGAACGGCTGATTATTTACCCGCGATTTCACAGTAGGCTCCATATTGAAATTTGTTCAGTTATAGATTCTGAACACCAAGGGGGTGTCATAGGTCTTCCTAATTTTTATTTTTTTATTATTTTATGGGGTTATCAGAAGTGTATATGAGATAGGTATTGTTTAGGATTGTCTGCCAGTCGTAAAGTCTTCCCAGGATCAGCCAATCTCTTTCAGACAACCTTTGCTTAGAGAATATGTATGGTCAATTCGCTTAAATCGTCTACCGTCTACCGCCCGCGCCCGCTTTACAAAAACTATTTAAGTGAATGGACTTTTAAACAAACCTATCCTTGATTTATCAACATTGGACGATCAACCATAGTCATCGTTTGACTAACAACGGCGCAAGCGCGGGCGGTATTTTCAAACAGCGAGACGATTTAAGCGAATGGACTTTATAAGTCTTACCAATATGATATCCGTTATCAGAAGTATAGATGAGATAGGTGTTGTCCAGCAAAGACTGGCGGTTTAACGTCTCCACGAGGTCAGCGACCATCTCGTCGACTGCCAGTAGGGTTTCCCAACGCGAGCGATATACGCGGTCGAGCTCCGGTCCCATGTCTGATGGTAGGGGAGATGGCGGCATGCGGATTAGCCAGTGTTTGTCCTGAGAAAGGGGTAATTTCTATTATTGCTACACCTGTTTAATATCACCTCATGCATGTAATGAGGCCGAAAATGGAGCACGGATAGGCTTAGAATAGGTATACTGTTGAAACGCATTCCTAGCGAAATTAGAGCCACTCCTGAAAATAAAATTATCCATGGAACAATTGTACTATCCACTTTTTAATCACATTATATAGTAAATTGAGGAGGAAATATTTTTTCTAATGAGAAAAGAAAATCTTAATAGATCCGTTATAGATCTGGCCAATGCATCTACTAAAAACGAACGCTTTTTTCGGGACGTTTCGATTTTTACACAACGTGGCTTCACCCAAGAACCCGTCTAGCTAGACGCATTTGCCCCAATGGTTATCGTTTGGATGAAAGAAAAATATTGTAATGGAGGGGGTGAAAGGCTGACGCGGGGCGGGAGGCACTATGCTATATGCTACATGAAAGATAGTGATGTCTTATAGATGACTCACGTCAGCAGACACGTTGAAGTTGGGATGTTTGACGGCAGTGACGTTGTTGAACGTGCCTTTGTGGCGCGGTGCGGGAGTGAATGGCTGGTGCGGGGCGGGAGGCGCTACGACCATGAGGAAGGGCTGCGACTCCGTCTGGTTCTCTATGAAGTTCACGCCGAGATCCCTCTGGAATTGCATTTTTAATTAATAGAAGGGGCAACATGGATCATTATGGTCAGTTTGGTTCCAGTAACACTAGTGGTTCCATTACCTAGTTCCATAATAGTTTAAGTAGTGGTAGATTTTAATGTGAAGGATCGCCTGGGGTGGTACCACCCTCTTATCTATTTCTGCCGTGAAGTAGAAATGCTTGCATTTACGTGTATCCATACTTAGATAGGTAAGTATAAATAAATCTCGAATATTGATTTAATTGTGGTAAACTGTTGCCCAACCCCTCCAGTTTTAAGAGATGTTGGACACATGTAGCGATGTATGTATCTATAGGCAGGTATAATGAATAGGTTATACTTACAATAACATCGGTAAGGTAAAGATCTGTGGAGTGCGTGGGCACTCCGTTGTTGGATATCGTGTAGTTGTAGTACACAGAGTTGCCGACCAGGCCGTGCCATTCGCTCCACCCGGGTGGCACGCGCTCCGGTCCGCCTGCCTCTTTCATGCCATACTGAAAAAACACGTGTAATAGTTGAATAATTACTTCGTATTTAGACCACTGAATTGCACAAGCTGGCTAAAGATTTTACTAGATTTTTTATAACTGCTTGGTTATACTTCTTGATCCATACGATGGTTAGTAGTCAACTTATTGTCAGAGATGTTCAGGCCGCTCGTAGGCCTGTGACATGGTCAAAAGACCTCTGTTGGACGACAGCAGCCAGGACCAACAGTTTAACGTGCTTTTTGAGCTGCGGAGAGGCTCAGATGAAAATGTACCACTAGCTTCACCCATCCTGGTTCTGACCGCGTCCAACGTTGCTAGGTAGAAGTTATTGTTGACAAACAAACGTGGTAAGAGTGGTAGAGCGGTTTTCATGGTACCAAAAGTCGTAGGCCAACTCTGCTGGAACAGACCGGCACACTATATTGATGACATCATCATAATCTGATGATTCTGCAGCATATGACTTTCCAAGAATATGTCTGGCCTATGTCTTAATCTATCTTTTTTATTTAGAATTAAATCCGCGTTTGATCTCAATCTCACTCACCTCGCCTTCCACCACCTCCCTACACTTTCGGTTGGTCGTGTTTGCACCAAAGTTTTATGAGGGGATGACGTCACACCCACCTGATTCAAATACTTTCCGGCGTAGAACGTGTAATATCCGTTGTCCCTCAGTGCAGTAGCGAAAGTATTTTTCTCGAGTTGTCGTCGCCAGGCGGTGCCATAGCAGCCGCCGTGGAGGGTGTTGTTTTTGGTCTGATGATTGTGCACGTAGAGGCCAGTCAGTATGCTGGCGCGGCTCGGGCAGCAGATCGGTGACGTCACGTACTGGTGAACGAAGGGATATTCGAGCAGTCTATGATGGTATGTAGTAGCTCAGAATAGGGTAGTTTCCAAGTATCAAATATTAAATGCATTTAAAAAAAATTAGAAATAGTCATAAATTGATGGTGAAATGTGAAAACAGAATTAATATTCGTTGAAAAATAAAATAGCTACTGGCAATCAAAAATCAGAACGACAGAAAGAAATGGCAATAAGTTTTATGACGTAACTGTTCGTTAACGTCAAAATTTGAGAATCTGAAATGTATCATATTGTGCAAGCATAATAAGGTTGAGATTTATTCGAAGGTTTTGGACAGACGGTATACTATAGCTTGTGGTCGATTGTACCTATGGTTAAACACCCTGATTTTTAAATAGATTGGACGTCTCAGTGTTGAAATATATCCCACTAAAATCGAACTAGTTAGAATCAGATTTTTTAAATTGTAAGTAAGTTCCTTAAAGTACATGTTTACAACGTAACTTTTTTATACTATCACCGCTTCAGAAGATGCTATGGCTGAAAGAAAAGAAGCGGCGCAAGAAACAATAAGCAGC